>JAGVSL010000055.1:2741542-4112314 GCA_022494535.1 Himalopsyche phryganea | reverse complement strand
TATCAATAGATGTTACTCTACAAGAAATGATTGTTATTCAGTCACTTAACTTATATTTTTGTAGAAAACGATATAATCATTGGGGTTTTACAGGGATAATAGTGGGTTAATTGAACTCGCTTTGCCTCATTTTTAGCATCGTTATATTTAATTACTTACGAATTAAAAAAAAAAACAAAGCGCTTTTTATAACAGAGAATTTTTGATTAAATTGGCAGAATTCCATTACAATTAAGTCGAAAAATGGTATTTAATTGAAAGATTAAGAATTAAATTATTTTATAGCTAAGATAAAAGATATCAAGCATATTACATAGTAATGTGCAACTAAATACTTTGCTAACGACCTGGGTGTCAACTGAATGCTTATGCTGAAATTAATACAAAATTTGAAAGATTCAAATTTGACGTGTAAATTTCATCAAGCACTCTAAGACATCTTAAATCAAATACTTATTTTTTACTTTATTCGAATTATTATATTTATAACAATGGATACCTGTTAATTTATAAGACAGTATTAAGGGAAGACTACACAAAAATGTAAGGCGAAATAAATGCAAATCGAACACAACTGTCAAGTGGAGAAAATTTTGAATAACATATTTTCCAGGTTTCGTTTCGGGTGCTTGTTCTGACATTCAAAGCGCGAAATGTTTTGCAGGAATTTCTCACTGTGAACTTTTTATCGTACATAAGACGCCGCGACGCCGTTGGGAAAATACAGTTTTCTCGAATATCCATCGAATCGCTCACGAGCCTTCCAAATATACTCAAAATACCGCAAATAGACCGAATTTTTCCAACCCGGTGTCCAATAAAACAGCATTTTTTCAAACAGAAGTGGTCGGCAAGGGTGTTTCTTGATCATGGGTCGACAACTAATATTTCTCGCTCGTATAAACATCTAGTTTTAAAAGTTTTAAGTCAGCATAATTATAATTTAAGACATCGACTGAGGGTGCTTGATGGAATTCCAATATCAAATTTGGATTATTGAGATTTTGTACAATTCCAAGTATTTTGTCACTAAAAACCCGGGTTTCACCTTTCGGCATCTTCAGGCATTCGAGCGCACGAATGGACTCGAACTGACAGAGAGTAAACAATGTCTAACGTTTATATACAAGATACAAACAGGACAAATATTATTAACGTGATAAAATATTTTAAGTCTAGGATCCACACTGATACCTGAGTAAAAATTTCGAAGATTGACTCAGGTATCAGGGTGGATCCTAGACTTATAATATTTTATCTCGTAAATAATAATTGTTGTGTTTGTATATTGTATATAAACTTTAGCCACTGTTTGCTGTCTCTCAATTCGAGTCCGTTCGTGCGCTCGAGTGCCTGAAGATGCCGAAAAGCGAAACCCGGGTCGTTAGTGACAAAATACATGGAAGTGTACAAAATCTCAATAATCCAAATTTAAGTAAGCATAATTGTACCAATTAAATGTTGTTATTATTTTTTTTCAAGATCACATTTTAAAGATTCAAATGTGAATAGCTTTAATTAATATAATTATATTTTGTCGTATTTTTGCCAGCACGTTTTTTGTGATAATTTTAAAATTGACAAAAAAGAATATTTGGAATTAAATTGAAATTTTGACCTTTGCAACACGTGAACCAGACTTAGGTTCATCTAATTACTAAGGTAAAAGTTTTATTTTTACCAAGTCCGCTCCCAATGTGGAGCATATAAACTCCTAATGGAGGTATCTTCACAGAAGTTTTTATATAAAACCTTGTTGCTACTCAGTTTATCAACTTCTCTTTTTTTAGGAGATTAGGGATACTAGAATAGGGCTAGGAAAGGATTAGTAGTTAGCTAATGTCTTTCGCTACGCTCCGTTTTTTCTCAAGAGCGGTCAATGTCGTTGACTTCGGTTACAGATGTCTCCGGTTCAAATTCCGGTGTATAGATTTCTGCTCGTAAGCATTGATATTATTTAAAATACGTTAAATACATTGAAGATGTTGGATAAAAGGTTATTAATAATGTTGATAACGTTTTAAATTCCAAAAACCATTATTTAAGTTTACGATCCCTGGCTATCTCATCCTTTATGCGGACATTAGAGATCCCTCGCCTTCAAAACCATGTAAGGCAGCGTCGGTTGTTTTCAGGGTTCATTTCCTATTTCAGCATAGACCCTAAATATGGTTTTTGAAATGAGTGAATTGAAATAGGTTTTGGTCTGACAATTTTTTTAGGAAGCTTTTGATTTAAATAAAACTTTCTTTATTGTAAGAAATTGAAAAATGTTTGACTTAGTACACAAAAAAATTATGGTTATTATAAACTGATGATGGGATACTGCCCGACAATGCTCACGATGATTGAAATCGGTTATGATCATTTCATAAGATTGTAGAATTACTGCCAATTATGCTTTATTTATTTTAAATATACTTGTCCACCAAGAATTGACAGCAAACTTCTTAAACGTAAAACATAAATACCACGTTTTTGTAAAATTTTAGAAACCTAGTTTCAATACCAAGAAAAGCATTTATTACTTGATTTAATATAGTTTATAGATTGCTGGTTTATAATTTAAATAAGTGGATTATAAGAATTATATTTATAAGGAAAAGTAATTATTTCAATTATATTTTTTAGTTTGTCTATAAATTCTTTATTTGATTAAGGCCGAATATCTCACCCACTGTGCATCTCACTCAGCCCTCTCGCTGAGCTTCGTAAAACAGCAAAATTAAGAGCATGCAATTATAGCACTTTCTTGGGAGAAGTTACCGAAGAGGTTGCTACGTAGCAAAGCTTAATCCACAGCAGAGCCTGCTTTATGTATGAGGAGCCACATTAGAAATTCAAAATGCACGGTGAGCCGCAAGTAAAATAAAACTTTAAAATAAACGCTATTTGGTATCGTGAAAAGGGAATTTCAACATAAAAAATCAGTAATCCTCTAATAAGCCTGTAGTAAAGTATACTGAAGAAATTGCAAGCTTTTTTATAATTAAGATTGAAATAAATATTCATATTACGCCGCCAAGTCATTAAATAATATTTTTCCGACCGGTATTCCTACAGGTCAAACTAAGTTGAATAAATTCTTTTTCCAGTTATACTACGAATTTATGATTATCAACAAAAAAACACCACTTTATTCTTATTTCGTAACCGTGTCCACTCGCAATGTAGAGGATAATTATGTTTTTACGATGAATTTTATGTTAACAGAAGTTTTATATGAGAGCTGCTTGTTACTCGGTTACTAAGACTGGTTTTTCAAATAGAATAAAGATAGGATAGGACTAGAGTGAGGCTGGTAATAACCTAAGTACTTATTAATGAGTAACAAAGAATATACTTTGTGCTTAAAGTTTATGTTTTTATTATGTAGTTTTTTGTTTCTTGTTTCTTAGAACATTAATTCTAAAAAAGTTTGACAAGGAATTTATTCTAGATTCGAAAATGTTCCGACGTCTTAAGAATGTTACTTTTAAGTTTATTTGGCGCTTCAATAAGCTTTTAAACGACTACAAGGCATTTTTTTAAATTTCCTTCTGGCAATTTATCAAATCAAATATACTTCCGACGCTTTTTGATTCTTTTTTTTAGGGCTTGAAATTCTTAGAAATTTAAGATATTTGTTAAGTGTTAGAAGCAATCAAAGGAAAAAATGGACCAAATAATAATTATAAGGTAGGAATGGAATTCGAATCAAAATATATTTATAACAACAAAACAATGATTATTTATTATGTGGCCAACCGCAATAACACTTGAGCTTTTTATTGGTATAAGAACATTGATGGGTCAATAGTAGAGTGGTTAACGCATTTGGCATCGGTTGCGGTGCTCACGGAATCTTATACCAGTACGGGCAGTTTCATAAATTTACTTTTTAATCGATTTATGGATTTTTGTTCGAAGGCATGGATTTTTTGATGTCCGAAATTCCCTCCAGAACATCTGATTCTAAAGACGGGTCGTAGCCAGAGCGATTATAAAATATATATACACTATCTATTCAAACGTATAAAATACCTTTCAACTCGTCCGGTCCGAGCACTACCCTTCTATTCCTATTCTCTTCGGAAATAAGAATTTGAGCAACTGATTAACAAGCAAAACTTTTGTTAAGATACTTGCATAAGGAGTCAACATGTTGCACATTGGGAATAACAACGTTTTAAAAAAACGAACATTATTGAATATTTGATATCTTTGACCAAGTCACTTTACAATTGAAAATAGATTTAAAAAAGAGTCGCCCTTATCTGTTTTTTCTTCCTGATTTTTTCAACTTGCTTTGTTGCTCTATTTAAAACATAAATTAAATGTAATTTTTCTTTAAAAATCAGTCAGAGAAAGTGTGAAAAAACGAAACTTTTTATACATTTCAAAAATATTTGTACAATCGTTATATTCAAAAAAATGCAAATTTCACATCGATCACTTTATTAAAAAAACTTTATTTACGATTTTGTCTTAGACATCAAACCTCGGTAACCTACAATAAACTCTTATCCAGTCATGGCATAAACCAGTTAAAAGCATATCTGAAAAAACAGGTGTTAACTTTTTCAACGTAAATAAAAGTGTAATAGTGTAAACAAATACTTTGAGAGTACAATTTCATAAAAAAATATGAAATCTAGGCCACGGTAAACGATTAATGATTTTTGCCAAATGGGAAGAAAAAACATACTTATCCCTCTTAAGAGCTCACATTTAAAATGGATTTCCACCATGTTATTTTACATACGCTTCTTGTTAGCAAACCGTACACTTGGTTTATGTAATATATCTCTACATATATGGGTGTATTATTATAAATAATGGCGTAAGAAAAGCATCCCGAATACCTTCCACTAACAATATGTTACGAGACCCTCTCCACGCTCGGGCGCTCCCAATTGTCCCGGTTCCCATTGAAACAATGATTTATGGACGACAGAAAATGGCGGACCAGCTAATTTCCGACGAAAGTTTATCGCGAAGGATTATTTTCGCCAACGGGAATTTCCCTCAGGCGCGCTGGAACTAAAATCAAGTTTAATTACGCCGATATATTATAATCGCTATTCCGACGTAAAAAGGAAAGTTTGCGAAGCAGGTGGAATTACGCGGATTGGCATTGTTTAAGAAAAGTGGGCCTTTGGACTGTGACAGATTAAAATTCGAAAATTGTTTGAATGTAAACTATACAATATATTATACCTAACCTCAGTTCTAAAGTGTAACAACTCAAAAAGCTCAATTCTGAAACAATTAGCAACCAAAATTTTGTGCGGGTTCAATCTTCTACTGTACATCTAATTTTTGTAGATTTAATGAAATTGTATCTAATAAATATATTTATATAATTTAAGACATCGACTGAGGGTGCTTGATGGAATTTCAATATTAAATTTGGATTATTGAGATTTTGTACACTTCCATGTATTTTGTCACTAACAACCCGGATTTCGCCTTTCGGCATCTTCAGGCATTCGAGCACACGAATGGACTCGAACTGAGAGACAGTAAACAGTGTCTAACGCTTATATAGAAGATACAAATGCGACAAATATCATTTACGAGGCAATACATTATACGTCTGAGAGCCACACCGATACCTGAGTTAAAATTTCGGAAATCGTCCTAATCCTTATTTTGTAAACACCATATTATCAGAGTGGCGATTGCCGAAGGCGAATTGCCGGATGCCGAAAAGCGAAACCCGGGTCGTTAGTGACAAAATACATGGAAGTGTACAAAATCTCAATAATCCAAATTTAAATATATTTATATACACAATTTTTATACATATAGATTTATTTTATTCAAATATTAATAAAAGGATGATGACAATGCTCGTGATGAACGAAACAGGTCCTGATCATTCTATACTTGTGGAAGCAGTACAAACAAATTGTGTTCTATTTTAAAAATATAATGCCTTTCCACCAAGAATTGACAGCTAACACCTGTCCTCTATCGTTTTCACAGGATTTTCGTAGTTTTTACAGCTTAATTAAGTAATAATTACCACCGTCATTCTTAAATAACCACAGATTACCACATGTTACATGTTGTTATTGGTAGACATCAGTATTTTAAGCATTTCCCCTCATACTAAAAAATGTTGGTTTTTTTTTTGAGTTGTTACTCTTTGGTAGCAAGGAATCGATAAGCATAAAAACCACACATCGCCGTCCTAAACCAGACTGTAGTATGCCGAAAATCATATTGATGAGATTTTAGGAATAGGTGCTTCCAAGTTCTATGTTGCTTGACGCGATTAGAACTGATGACGGATGATGATGATGACGGTAATGCAGTCCGGAGTAGATGTGACGCGATCGGAGGTTGGCGAAAGACTGCAGTCCCTTTCCTATACTCTTCCCTCGTTGCATTGCGTTTTCCAAATATGGCATTAGACGAATCTTACGCCTGTAAACGGTCTCCTTTTACAATCACGTATTCATTTATCTTTGCACTCAATAAAATCACATTTCATAACTGATATTGTGTGAAATGATGACTCGACATATGCGCTTGCCAAACACTTGAAATATCATATTTCACTGATAACAGCGTCGTTTATTACTACAATATCTATAGATTTTAGTCTCACGTAACTATGCCATAAATCAATGAAAATATTATTGTCCTGTCTGTTTCTTTCTCTCATGTTGTCACTAATTAAGCCTTCACATAACTATTTGTCTTTTTATTTTCTCTTACACTCAGCGTACACACAGTACGTACGCAAAGTTTTATAAATGTAAATTTAGCTGTATTTTTGCGAATAGCTTTACTGTTGGATACAGGATTAGAAAGAGAAAAAAGCTTGTACAGCTAATTCAATACTGCATTTTTTCTGGATACTAAAGTCTTGTTCTGCTTTATGCTTTACGACATGTTACTCGTTTCTGCATGAAAAAATACTTTTTTTTTACATTGTAATCAAGGAAACCAAATGTGCACTCCCAATATGAAGCATTTGGACTTTTACGGAGATATCTCAACACAAGTTTTTTCTGCGAGAACTTCTTGTTGCTCAAATACTCTTTTTCGAAGAGAGTAGAGATATAAAGATTTTTTTCCATGTCCACTCCCAATGTGGAGCATATGGTCTCCTAATGGAGGTATATTAATAGAATTTTTCTACAAGAACTGCTTGTTATTCAGTTGCTCAACCTCTCTTTTTTCGAAGATAGTAGGGATAGAAGGATACGGCTAGGACAGGACTAGCGGGTAGTTAATCACTCTCGCTACTCCCCTTAAGGATAGGATGGGTGGAAGGGAAGACTCATACTACGCACAGAAATCCATAAATCGATTGAAATCGATCTATGAAAACCGTCCGCATCGGGAATTGAACGCGAGACATCCGTAACCGTAGCCAGCGACGCTACCAACTGCGCCACGGACGCCGACATAGAAAGATAGGGCTAGGAAATGACTAGTTGATCAACTAATCGCTTTCGATACGCCCCGTTTTTAGGATTGAATGGGTGGAAAGGAACTATAAATCGATTGAAAAATTAATTTGTGAAACTGTCGGTACCGCGTCTTGGACAGAGACATCCGTAATGGTAGAAAACGACATTTACCAATGCACCACGGCTGCAACGAATATACCTAATGCTGATAAAAACAATGCTTTTGTCTAGTAAATTTAATTGAGGATAAGAAATTTGTCAAAAAATCAAACATTGGACTCAAGGAAACCAATAAGGCATGCAAAATAATAAATATTATTCATCAACAAATACAAAATTTTCTCAATGGTTCCATTAATTTGACATCTTATGGTGAATTTTTCATACTGATATTATGTTTATACACTGCGTTAATTATTGGTTTCCTTGTTTTCCACGTACGATAATTTGTCATTTTTTTTATTCGTAATTAAATTTCCTATTTAACTGTAGTATTATTGGCGGCGTTTAGTAAATTTTCGAGAAGAAAGATAGTAGCGCAATGTAAAGCAAATTTATCATTAAATAAATCTATAGCTAACATAATAAGGCAAATTTGGAAATCGATACTTATTCTCGGTAATATCATGTTGTCTGCGAGTGCTTTACATAATGTCTTGTGTGAGCCAAACTTAACGGTGATGTGGTTAAATGGTTAGCAATTAATTTAACCAGATAAGTGTATTGTACAGCCCAAGAATTTATATCGCGTGGCGGATTAAAGTTTAAATAGTAACCCATTTGGGTTTACTTACATTAACGATATGAAACAATAATTAAATACCATAGTTTCACTCCGTGCAAGTTTATCTCATTGATAATAAATTAAGCATTCTATTTTCAAATATCTTCATTTTTTTTCCATTCGCACTCGCGCCATCAACTTCCTAAGACGCACGAATCTTTGTAAATATTTCAATATTCTATTTTGCCTCACATTAAAATCATAGTGGCACATGTTGTGAGACGAATATTAACTTTTTTAGGATAGTTTTTGAATTATGCTGTTTAAAATACGTTTTTTTGATAATTGAATTTTATTATCGCACATGTTTTTATAACAAAACTCATTTTTTACACCACACCTGTATTGGCATAGCAACAATTTTTGCCGTCATTGTTTTTCATAAATGAAGAAAAACCTTTTTCAATTCAATATAAATGAATTTTACATTTAAATAGCTTTTAATAAACAAGCAATATGATTAATATAGCTATGCATTTAGTTCTACAATAATTCAAAACGTTTATTCATAGCTATCTTATATTATTTCGGCATTGCGTCGTCGTAAGAACTATTTTAGCTAAGCTATCAACAATCTGATAAAATTATTGTAGAACTAAATACTTTGTTGTTTTTGCAATACGTATGGATGTTTGCGATGTCAAAAAATTCCCAAATATCTATTGTAGCGAAAACGATTAGCCAACCACTATTTCTGTCATAATGTCTGATAAGGCTACTTATTCTAAATTTGTTTCTCTCTTCGAAACAGAGTGGTTGAGTTACTGATTTACAAGCAGTTCTTGTAGATAAAATGAGACCATTCGTCGTTTCCATTGTAAGATTGTAGGTCTGCAAAATCTCAATTTGTGAGGAGGGCAAAGAAACAGTTTAAAAAATAACTTTATCGAAATAAACACAAATAAAAATTTGTAATTAATATCAAATATACATAATTAACCATAATTTTTGTCAGTTGTTATTTTTATTTTTCATGCACTCAAGGGCGATTTTCGCAGTTAATAAAAAAAGTCGGAAACGCATATGGAAATGATTATAATAAACTCCACATTTGGAGCGAAGATGGCTTAAAAAACTAAACTATTAAAGTTATTAGAAGGACAAGTTACAGTACAGGACTATATATTAGTATCGGAAATTATAAAGAAAGCTTTCGTAAACTTTTACCAAGAAGTCTTTCAACCTGTTTGTTACTTGAGTGAAAAACATCGATTAACCTGAGGGTTAATTGTCTGTTTTTTGAGCTTTCATTAGATAAATTATCGAGAGAGTACGTCTTTTGGGAGATAATTGATTACGTGGTATAGAAAGTAATCTATTCAAACTAATTCTGAAACAAAATCTTGAGAGGTATTTTTTTTCAAGATTTTATTAGTTGTTTATTCTTGCTCACACTGAAAATTTTACTTCTGCTTAGTATGTTTTGTACAAACATTACATATAATAATTAATTATTAGTATAATATGGTTTAATCATTTAGTTGAACTTAGTCGACTTGGCAATTTCATTTCAACTTCTGAATCAATTTTAAATAAAAAAGATAGTAATTTTATAAAGTGTAATTCAATGAAAAATAACCATTTTTTTTTAATGTTTTAGTGATATTACTGAAGCGGTCGTCAACCTTTATGATCTCACGGACCACTCAACTCACATCTTTGAGTCACGCGGACTTCTTAAAAAATAGGATACAAATGTATATGAAGTAATAATCATATAAATGATTTTTTATTATTATTGCATAATCTTATGTATTCTGCACACTACAGTCTTGAAACACATATTGAAAAACTTTTCCTCGCAAATTCAAGACAAAAATTTGAAACACGAATAAATTTGTAATGATGTGAAATAAACACTAATTGAAAAATGTACAACCGTAGAGGTGGTGATTATGGGTACAACGTTGCACATCCTAGGGCATGGTTTCCCAAACTTTCACTACGGTGGAGCACTTCGCAGGTAGGGTAGGTAAAAACACATTTTTTCATTATATCCGCTCCCAATGAGAAGCATGTGGCCTGATAATGAAGAAGTTTTCTACGAGAAATGCTTGTTACTCAGTTGCTACAACGTTCATTTCTTGAAGAGAGTAGGGATAGAAGGATAGAGCTAGGAGAGGAATAGTGGCTAGCTAATCGATCAGATGGGTGCAAGGGTATTTCAGACATCACAAACATCCATGCCTACGACCAAAAATCAATAAATCGATTGAAAAGTAATTTTATAAAACGATCCGTACGAGGAATTGAATCTGAGACATCCGTAACCTTATCCAACGACATTGACCGCTACACCACGGAACCAGCAGATATACTCGATAATTAAAAAAGTATTGACAATTTTTTTTAAAACATAAAACAAATGTAAGTGAATGAAGTTCTTAAAACCATCGAAGATTTTGGGTCCTTGAATTGCAAATCTTCTTGATATCAGGCAAATCTGTTATGATTATGATTACTTCATTGCAGCATAATGTGAAAATTGTTTTTTGCATAAATATGTCGTAGTAAGCAGGAGCAAAACAATGTAGCTGATTTTGATACTCTTCTGATAGTTTTATTACAGAAAAAACAAAGTTTGTATATCATTTTCTTCTTCAATCGTAAATGTATAAAACCATTTCAGATTATCACGCAACAACTTTGTTACGTTCCACGGAACATAGTTTGGGAAACGCTGCCCAAGAAAATATTTAAAAAAAATAGCACTTATTTAAGCGGTTTTTTTTTTAATTAAATTATTTAGTGTGCTACTGTAATTTTGCTGCATGTTTAAAATAAGTTAATGTGTTTTTGGCTCCGATGATGTTACTGCAACAATTTCGTGGACCACCGGTTGACGACCGCTTATTTAGAGTGTTGCTATAAGAGATGATTCGTAAGCGATCCGTTAAAGTTCTGCTATTCCAAGAACCTGCGTCATGTGCAGCCTTTTACTTGCTCCCGAATTACAGTTACACGTGCTGAGCACGTCATACCCGAGATGCTTCATAGACCGTGTCGTAAATCCGATGCTAAATAGCACCCTGAGATTTGATCCCGTTGCCGTAAACACAGCCTCCAAATCTGCAAAACGTTTTGTTAGTCATTTGGAAAAAGGCTTAAAGAAGCTTTAATGATCCCACAGCACGTTTTACAGTTCATTATACAGACGCAATAAACAAAAGATAGCTGAGAGGAAAAGACAAATTTTGTGTGCATTGAAGATAAAACTAAATAATATGGATTAAATCAACGTTATGTTTCATTAATTAAAACATGTGTTTTTTTGGAACATAATATGCACTTACATCTTTCTGTTATGCATATCTTTATTATTATAGCAGCTAGGACCTTCATCTCTCTGCAACTAATAAATAGTGCCTTTAACATGATAAATCCGTCAACAAATCAATTGATTTGCGTTCGTCTGCTTCTGAGGTACAGATATTATGAATGCAATAAGTTAAAATGCTATGTTATAAACCATAACGATACATAATATGTACTCCTTTTAAGGTTTTAACTGTCAATTATTGATGGAAAGTCAGTATATTGAAAAAAACACTTACAACTTGTTTTGTATACATCAATGCCTTTGAACACAAATTCATAAATACACCGTAACCGAAGCCAACCACCCGGCCAAAGGTGCGATTTAGAATTCTGTTGTATTAATGTGCGAGTGAGTCATATTAATTTATTATAGAATATTTTGTTAAGTACGTCACAGAAATAATTACAATAAATAAAAAGGGAAATTTATATAAAAATAGATATACAATTAACTCGGGAAACTGACAAACACTTTTTTTTATTAATTCAAAACATCATTCTTTTTTTGGTATAAAAGAAGTGTTTTTTTGGGTCAAATATTTACTGTGTATGGCAATCGACTTTTCCGTTAACATTAAATGTGTATTTGAATAAAAATAGCTTTTAAATACCAATCGTTCAATTGAACACGCAAAAGCTTTCTCATAATTATCAGTCGTTTCAGTCGTGTTTTTGTGTTTTCTCTTTTAAATTTGTTGTTTTAAAAATATTGGAATATGCGGCTACCTAAGGGTTAGAAAAAAAGTTACTTTACTCGGTAAACAAGTGATGTAAATGGAGTTATTACAAAATATGAACGAAAAATAAACAGGTGATTCAAGTTTGTATAGTATTTTACTTTTATATTGTTTCATATTTATCTTTATTACCACAATAATTGATACCAGGAGGTGCTTATGTAACTTTCTTCTTATAATAAAGCGGTATTTCTTGCCTAGTACAGCTACTCAGTAGGAAGCCCACGGGGCATCACTTTGTAAAATTGTTGATGTCTCAAATCGGGAGCGATTGTCAAATGACTGGAGGCTGAATCATATAAGGAAAACGAAGAGAAAAATCTGTAGCTTTTGTCCAAAAAACATGCTCCAAAGATACGTATGTAACAAGAGAATTGGAGCAGAAGCTCGGAGCGGTGTAGCTATAGGGTTATACGAATTGAATGGTAGTTTAAAGTGACGGTATAACTAGTGTACAATTTATGTAAGAAATATGATACGACAGAATGATTGTCCTTCCGGCTGCGTTGCTTTCCGCACCAGTCATCATTTGAGTTGCTGGGTGTTTTTTGATAAATCTACATTTATAATTACCTATTATGCAATATTTCAGTTATATGATTTCATTCGTTTTCTTCAAACGTTAGCACATTTTTCTAATTATAGTTCTGATGAATCGTAAATGATTAAATAATAGTAGTATGCAAAATTTGAGTCATCTATATTAATAATTTCGCACAGGGCTTTGTCTGGAGCACTTTAAATTTATATTTCTTCACTGCTCCGGAAAATAATTATTGTTATCAAAATTTCTTTCTATATTGCAATAAATGTATTAAAATAAAATGCTCACTATCATTGAAAAATATTATACTTGACATTTTGCAAAACTTGAACTATTTGACATACGACAACACTGCCCAATACTCGAACGAGTGTAGCAACTATTTTCTGAGCAAGAATGAGCAATCAATGAATGGTAATTTACTGTCGGCTATTTTTTGCCAGATAGAAGTTGGAGCGGAGATGTAGTGGAGCAATTCAAAAAATGATCAGGTCTGATACCCTGTCTGCGGCTTCTTTGATGTTGTTGTAGCTATGCAAACTATGTTGAAGTTGCATAGCAACCGAAAATATACAATAATAGAAATTTCACAACTAACTATTATTCTTACTAATATTGTAAACTTCGTTAGACTGATTGCTGAAAATTACCATGTTCCTCATTTTATATATATTTTTTTTAATTCCGCTCCCAGTGTGGAGCGTATGGTCTTCTCATGGAGGTATCTTAACAGATTTTTTCTATGACAACTGTCTGTTACTCAGTTGCTCAACCTCTCTTTTTTCGAAGAGAGTAGGAGGATAGATGGATAGGGCTAGGACAAGACAAGTGGTTAACTAATCGATGTCGCTGATGGAGCAGAACAATATTTACAATTTAAATTAAAAAAACCCAATTGTTGTTACCTAAAAGAGGTACAATAAAAAATATAAAGATATTTAATGTTGGTGCATTTTATGAATTTGAATTACAAACAAAGAAAATCAAAATAGCTATGTTCCAAAGTTTGCCGTTTTCTTTTGTAAGCAATTGTGTTGGCAGGAAAAACAGAAAAGTTAAGAAGTGAGGCTGGTAGTTCTCCAGCGATGCCCACTGCCTTCCGACCACATCTCTCAAACTATCCACACAGCGATCGATTTCCCAAAACTTTCCGCAACTTTCTAGAAATATCTATGGCAACTATGTTTGGCAGCTACGTGCGAGGAATTCGAAATAAACGTGTCTGAAAGTAAGTCCCTAAGAATATGTATTTATATCTGTATTATTGGAAACTCTTCTGGAATAATTTTGTTCCATGAAATTGTAATCACGTGTTATAGTAAAGATCGAGCAAAAATTGGTAGTTACGTAAACAACCAAATCTCTTTCCTCCTCGTAGGTACTCAAAGCTTTACCTGCAATCATCTGCTGCAGATTTATGGCTCTTATTTGACTTTCCCGTAACAAAGTGGCCATTAACCTCTTTAACATGATTTCAAAGAGCGTCTTAGGAGCATTTACTCAACAGTTTATTGAATTTAGCACGAGTCGAAATCTACTCTCTCTTCTTGTGATACTTCAAAAATTTTCACTGCAATATAATACGTAAGCCACCTGCTAGACCGTTGGTTTTACCCATCATTGAACATCTTCAAACATTCTCATAGGACGTGATTAGTATCCTGAAGTATATTTACAATATGACATGTCAGTCAAAAGTTTGTTCTAAGCAAAACCACCAGGAACGAATAATTAGCTGATATGAAAATTTTACTAACCCTTCCGTACTCATGGTGTAGCATTTTAAACCTTTAAATTATCTGTGAAATGGGTCATACAAAAAATTGAAAATTTTGCTATTTGTAAGTAAAATAGTTCTACATATAATATATGACACACCCAGGTTTTTTTTTTGTTAAGTTTAAGTTTCATTAGTGTCCAGAACTGATCGCCCAGCGGTAACGACAATAATTCGCAGAATCGGCTGACTCTTGTTGCCAAACCGTTCCATAGCCGCCGGGCACGTCCGCTGGACGAGTCCATTTTTGACGGAAAGGGGTAGCTCCGACGTGCAGGCAGTATTTTGAATTGTATGTGTACACAGTCGATTACGATCTGTCGAGCCGGGCGAGTTGCGGCCTCGTCGCGGCGGAGGTGATGATGTGAATTGGTTGTGCTTTTTTTGCATTGGAATTAATTTTAAATTGTTTGTCGTGTCATTTGTATTATAACTTAAAATAAATTCAGTTGTTAAGTAAATGTAAATGTAGAATCAATTTTATGTGTTAGGATTTATATATTTGTGTAATGTAAACCACTGCATCTTGGATGGAAAAATAAATAAGTTTTGAACCGGATTTGAAATGGTGTTTTTCTGATATCACAGCCCTTCCAGGACGTTTGATAACCAGCCATTCGTCTCTCTTCGCTTCTCATATAATTAAAAAACGTTTTAGCTTACGTTTTCTTTGTATAATAAATCATAATTTGAAAGCCTCGTCAATTTCACCATCGAGAAAGACAACATTAAAGTATAGTATAAATATAATATAGTTACAATTAGTGCAGTATAGTAACGACCCGAGATGAATGACCTTACCGTATGCAATCGTTTTGTTTCAAACGGCACTGAAACACATCTCGAGCCTATTCTGCTATGAAGAATTTCGATTCTTGCATCTTTCGATAATTTTGCGTAGTTTTTACGTTTTACACACAAAATATGACGTGAAATAATTACTTAATACTACATAATATATATATATATAGTAGGTTAATATTTCACTTTTTCAAATTGTCATTTCGCTTTATAAATGCGTTTATATGACAAAACCCACACGGTAACGCTATGTGAAGATATTTTTTAAGCATGAAAACGGCTAGGTTAAAATAAAAATAGTGAATTTTTTAGTTCCACAAGAATTATAAAATAATGTTAACGGCTACTTTGGTATCACGCCATTAAGAGAATTATTCAGTGTTTTAAGTACAACATAATTCCTTCGTTATTTAATACGGAAATTTGACGTTTACTCTATTGAAGTGCAAATCGAAGATTACCTCATCCAACTTTTTAAGAATAAATTTAGCAGTGCTATATTTTCATACAAAAATGAAAGTTTTTTCATACTTTAGCTCTTCGTGTTAAAAATATTTTATAAATACACCGAACTCGTCTAAGGCACTTCCTTGTTTTCATATAAGGTAAATGTACCAGTAGTTGGCCTTTTACAATAAAAGTACCCAAAATAAGAATCGTAGACTCGTGATTGCTCTAAATTGTAGAGTTCAGAAAAGTGAAACCATCTTTTGTCGGATTGAGTAACTAACACATCACCACATATGTCAGCGGCCATCTGAAAACAACGCCTTATGCAGTAAGTATTCAAATTTGAATTTGAAGGTTGTCATGAAACCGTCTGGTTAGGCATGGTCAACTACTGAAAAAAAGTGGTCAACTATTGGAACTTTCAACTTTTTAGACGGTCAACTACTGACAAAAAAACATGGTTGTTAAAAATTGAATAAACATTTTTTACAACAGACCCTTTGCTAATTTTTGTCTTACCACATTAATTGAGAAATTCTTGTTGTTGTTTTGTTTCATTTCGAATATTGGTTCGTAATTAATGAATTATTATTTGAGATTTATAATGTCTAATAGATCTAAGTTTATTTTTTGTCAGGATAAAGATGACGGAATAAATCATAATAATCAAAGAAATTGAAAGACTGAAGTTCGAAGATGTTTTGGTTTATTTTACTGACTAGATGTTCACATTGTTTGCTTATAGAGACGACAGAGAACTAACAATTAAACTTAGTGATATATGCCTTATATAATATTTTATAATCATCTAGAATTTTCCATGGTATCAATTGTGGTTTGTCCTGTTCAAATTTGTTTTCTGCGTTTCTTTATCTATCACAATTTGCAACTTGAAAACAGGAAAACGGGTGTACGGTTTTGATAATGGTAGTTAGGTCAACTTATTAAGTACTGTAGAAGGTTATCTAACAATTCGATCTAATGCGAAACGTAAATTTTGTTGAATTTTTCTCTTAAGCGGTCAAATACTAGTAAGTTTACCTAATATATTTTCTTGTGATATCTGCAATAATATATAATTTGTCTGAAAGGATTCCATCAGGTTTCAATAAGGCTTCCACCAAAGTCCTTACAAGGTCCCATTGTGAGAATAACGCAATATAATACGCTCTGGGAGAGCACGGCGTCAATTCTTTTGTGCGAAGATTTGTTATAATTTTGGAGATAATATTAACAATACATGTCAGATCTTGGTCCATTAACAAACTATGAATTCAGTGACAGTTCTACTAGGGCTTCCGATCTCAGGATCCCGGTCAATTATTCAATCCTGTAATCCCGCAATTGATATTCAGACAATTCCGGGATTCACTGTAAATGCTAAAAAATAATTCATATATCAAATTAAAACTTCCTGATTAACTACAACGTGTACCTCGGTTTGTTTGTGTACATAGTTTTTTAATAATACTATAAAATTAATATAAATTTATTGTAGTCTCCCTTTTTCTTATATTTCGTAACAGCCGTTCTTAACCAAATTGAAATGGAGAACAAATTAGGACAGCTTCTTAATCAAATGAAGGACAATATTATGAAGACAAATTCAAGGACATTTCCTCATTTTGGATACACATTATGTTTTCTTCGAAAAATATTCCTCTTCTTCTGTAAATGTCTGATTTTAAGTCAACAAAAAAAAACCTTTCAATGCCCAAAAAAAATACATTTCAATTGAAACAATAGTGGACGAAAATAAAATTTTAAATGTTTAATTTAGCACATGAAATTACACTTAATGACCAATCTCGGCATCCAGGGATTGAGAAATTATGATTCCCGAAATCCAAGATTGTAAAAAGGGTCCAAGATTGGATGCCCTAGGTTCGACATCATGTTACATTTTGGAGACGAAATTGCTACTACTAGATCTTTATAAGCCACGAAAACTCTCAGGGTGGAGTATACCTTTTACATCTCAACAAAAGATTTTTGAAAAGAGCTGGATTTTATTACGTCAATCAATTTATTTTTTTTGAGATGAGAAAGAATATACGGATAGAACTAATAAATTACCAGTTAATATTTTCGATGGATTCAGTGGTAATTTTGTGAAAATTCATCGTATTACTTTCTCCCCACATCCAGCAGAAGAAAATAGTCCCAAGAATCATCGCTTAAAAAGGCGAAACGCGTGTCACATTTAGTAATACACCCTTGGAATATCGAAGTCAACTTTAATTATACAGTTGATATAGTAGAAAAAAGCGTTTAATCAAAATGTCTTGTTTTGAGATAATCGACTTATAAATAAAAAATAAAATTAAAGTCTTTATATTTACAAACCTTAAACATAATTTATCAAATAAGAGATCTGTTAATCATTTCCGAATTTGATTAATTTTACGTAATAATTGTTATTAATAATATTATTTATAATTTTTTCCACTAATAACTGTGAACGAAATAGACTTAATTCATATTGATTTCTTCAAATCACGTAAAAAATGCATGAAATATAGCTGAACTTGTTTTTTCAAACGATAGACCGTTCTAAAGTCTATTCATTCATAACTCAAAACAGGCGATTTTTGACTTATCGCCTTCTGCCACTATGCCCATGATATATACTAATTAACTAATCACTCTCAATTCACTTTCAGGAACGGATCGGAATGTAAAAATCGCAGACATGCAAGTTTTGAACGTAATTTAAATAAAATATTTGCATTTAGTATAAAACAAATTGTGTTTTATTTATTTAAATAATATAATACCTTTCCATCAAGAATTGATGGCACCTTAAAAGTTTTTTTTTTAATATGGATTATATTCATTAATAAACGTGTCCGTACTGGGTTACAAACCTGTGAACTCCACAATGGAAATGGACGAAGATGACCTCTTGGTTTCAGGCAGTATACTACAATTTAAAATTCAAAAACAAGACAAAATAAGGGGAAAAGACGATGTGTAGTCAATGTCTTCGATTGTTTCACCATTTTAGCGTTAATGAAATGAGATTTTGTTAAGTAATTAGAATATACGTGTATAATTATCAAATGCCTTGTTTTATTTCTTTCGTATTCATTTGAAATGGGGATGATTCACTTTATCCTCTAATGCCATCCTGCCGCCTTTGGTATGAAGGTGCTTAGTTGTTTTGTATAACAACAGGTGAAACCTTATTAAATAATAATGATATATTAGACAGTCGTATTTTTATCTTTCTATGGAAGAAGATGAAATTCTTTATGAAATGATACTATGAGGTTTTTATTTCAATAAACAGCATAAATATTATATTCTACTTAAATACCGTTATATTTGTATTAATCATTACTTTTCACTGATTACAATTAATGGTATTATTAATTTCCAAATACTCCTAACTATTCATTTGATTCCCTTTATTATTTAACTCAATGGAGTATTTTTACATTTGTGTTATAATTGTATTAATTATTGTTGAAATTTTATACATTTCCATGTGTTTAGTGACTGACGTCCCGAGTTTCGGCATCTTCAGACATTCGAGCACACGAATGAACTCGAACTGACAGACAATTAATTGTTTATATCGTTTATATGTAAGATGAAATAAGAAAAAAACATTATTACTAAGTCTAGGAGTTACATTGATATTTGAATCATTTGATAAAAATGATTTTTCACCTTAATTGGGAAAACAATCGCATTGACAATTTCAAACTCATAGGACTTAAGCAATTGCAGGCAACCAAGAACCAATCAACATTAAATTACATAGATATAACTACTTACTATAAAATGGCGGGCTTTAACTGCAATTTGAAAAGTGATATCACACCGATATCTACTTATTTTAAATTGTAAGGTTTTTGTTAGAGTGAATATAAGAGGATTTATTATTATGAGAATTTCATAATAATGATTGCCAATTCTGTAATTATCTTAGAGTTTCGATTAAGTGATTTGTCAACTATGAAATTGTATTACTATTGAAACATCTTACGTGTTCTTTAATTCTAAAATAAAAAAGATTTATGCATATTTGTGATAAGTAATTTAATTATTTGGTCAGTATGTAATTCAATTAACGGTCAGTAAATGTTAAAGAAACGGTCAGTAACAAACGCATAAAACGGTCGGTAGAAAAATAAAAATGGTAAGTAAATATTAAAGATTTTTTTTCCATGTCCGCTCCCAATGTGGAGGTATCTTAATAGAATTTTTTCCACGAGAACTGCGTGTTACTCAGTTGCTCAACCTCTCTTTTCGAAGACAGTAGGGATAGAAGGATAGGGCTATGACAGGACTAGTGGTTAGCTAATCGCTCTCGCTACGCCCCGTGAGGATGGGATGGATGGGAGGGAGGACTCAGACTATGAACAAAAATCCATAAATCGATTGAGAGATCAATCTAAGAAAACTGTCCGCACCGGGAATTGAACCTGAGACATCCGTAACCATAGCCAGTGACGCTACCAACTGCGCCACGGACGCCGACAAAGATACGTAATATTAAAGATACGGTCAGTAAATATTAAAGGAAGGTTAGGTTAGGTTAGGTTAACTAAGTAAAAGAGATAAAATAATAAATCTGATTTACGTTATATACGTGCGAATTTCATTAAACCATTTTCAGTGATAAACAATTAAACAGTTTCGAGCGGTAAACAATAAAACTTTTTTTAAAATTGTACATTAAGAAATGTTTATTTTATTTATGATTTCAATATACATGCACCAATTTCCAAGTAAATAAAGTTTTGGTTGGGTTTAATTTAATAACTGACCATTTTATATAAATTACTGACCACGTGTATACTGACCATTTATCGAATTAATTACTGACCAATAAATACACGCCTATATAAATTTCTTTCCCACCCATCCGATTAGCCACCCTATGTTTTAATCTAAGTCCTGCCGAAACTTCTAGCCCTACTCTCTTTGAAGAATGGAAATGGTTTAAAAATATGTAAAAACCGCTTTTATTTGATCCTATTATTGACGACACCAATCATTCATGCCGCAACGGAGAAGGATTTAGAAAAACTGGTAAAAAATATTGAGATCATGCCTAGAACGATTGTTATTTGTATTGATATATTGAATGTTTATTTAAGAAAAGAAATATCATTCATATTAGATTATTAATTACGATTATAGACTAGCTATTAGAAAAATAGAGACAAACAAAACTAGGTCGTTAGCCCATTATTTGATGGCCTTAGTTTCGCGTCCTAATTAAGGACACAACAGGAAGACATTAAGCTCACAATACTTCGTCTCTTCCTCGCCAGATATGTCATCCTGCTGTATTCTTATTGTTTCACTTGACCTACTTACTTTTAATTTTAATTTCGGGCATTTTTCTAAGGATGTATTTTATTTTTAGTAAAATAGAACGAATCCATTTATTTTCCGTTAAATAAAAAGAGTGGTTTTCTCGAGATATATCTCTGATGTTATTCTGTAATATTATAGAGTACGCCATTAGCCTTACTTTCTACCTGTGAGTAATTAAATTTCGACATTGTTTCTGGTAAAAACTGTAATTTATATAGTCGGAGTGAAATGCTAGACATGTCAACTTGATGTTGTTAAATCGCTCAACCTCATTTTTTAGAGAGAGACAAAATAGAAAAAAATGGTATAATACTAAAACAATTAGAAAGATCACAATTTTTTTTGGCGACCTGTTTTAAGAATCAAATATGAGGTAATACAATTTTATGCTTATAGAAAAAAATGCCTTACTTCCAATATAAAATTAAAATTAATAATTTAGTTATTTCACTGGCTGGGCTTAGTTTCTTTAATAAGCATCTTCGAACTTTAGTTAGTCTGGGAATGCTTCTTAAAGAAGTGAAACACGATATATTTAGTAATACAGCGAATGGGATAACTAAGTTATTAATTTTAATATTATGGACTTGTATTTCTAGGACAAAACACACATTTATTAAACACGTAAGTCCAATAGACGAGTAAATTTATTATAATTTTAGAGATAATCGTAAAAATATTTGCCAAATATGTCGTGTTTTCATAATTATAATTTTTTTTTTCAACTCAGAATACTTCAAATTCGTAAGAATGTGTAATGTTATCATTTTATAGGCTTAATATAAATTTTGTATTCTACAAAACTACACTCACAAATAATGTTGTCTCGAAACTAACCAACATAACCTCCTCGGGTGACATTTATGCGACAACTGACGTGAGCCCTGGTTTATACAAGCAAAATGTTCCGCGACATGTTTCTCATTGTGTCCCCTAGTGTATATATATGTGCCTTTAGTCCCACTGAAGCGTTCTTTTATTTAATTTAAGACATCGACTGAGGGTGCTTGATGGAATTTCAATATCAAATTTGGATTATTGATATTTTGTACACTTCCATGTATTTTGTCACTAACGACCCGGGTTTCGCCTTTCGGCATCTTCAGGCATTCGAGCACACGGTTGGACTCGAATTTGTTCTTTTATTTGATATTTTTTTCGTATTTCCCGTAAAATTAGAGTTTTACTCATAAATCCACCCATCATTAATAAAATAATAGATCATTGAGAACAACTGCTTTAAATGAATAAATTACGAATCTTACACGTGTCGCGTAGTATGTAAAATATAAAATACAAATATTTTCAGTAAAGTCTTTTTATCTCTGTTATTTGCAAAGATTAGTCATTCATCTGGCGAAAAATAAAACGAGGTAATTCCGGAATTTCCTTTTATTTATGCAGAGGAAAATTCCGCTAGGTTGGACACGATGTCAATTAAACTAGTTTTCGTCTTCACCGAGATTCTCCAAAGACTTTGAGGGTCGCCGTCGTAAAAACATAACCAAAGATACGACAGGATTTTACGACCAGGCCACGCCACGACCAGCGTCAGAAACAATATTAAAGAAAAGAAAAAACAATATTATTTAATAAAACAAGAAGATGGGAGCTTTTTAATACTTATTTCATTTAATGCAGAAGGATCTCTATAGTAACTTTTGTGATTAAGTAATCGATTTGTTTTATTTCTTCCGCTTACGGCATTTCGAATAGTTCTTTCTGTAAGTTTTCTATGTACAAAAACATAGTCATTGCTTCAAAGCTTTTTTTAAATTGAAAATGTACATTTTTTATGTGTGTTTATTGTTATGTTTAACACTTTGCTCTACATATTTATTAGCGGTTAGATTACTAGCACTAGAGCATCCAATCCCTTTTTACTATCCCGGGATTTCAGGATTCAGAATTTTTAAGTCCCGGGATCCCGGAATCGGTCATTAAGGGTGATGTGTTAAAAATTGTACATTTAATTTGTGTTCATTATTGCTTTAATTGGAATGTATGTACATAATTAAATATTTTTTTGGGTATTGAAATGGTTTTTTTTATTCTATTTTTATTTATTGCATTATTATGGAGGTTTCCACAAATGGTATCCAAAAACGGGACATATCCTTCATCACTTTTAAGATGTTAACTGTCGATTCTTGGTGAAAAGACATTATATTTTAAAAAATAAAACACAATTCATTTGTACTACTTCCACATATTTATAATGATCAGGACCGGTTTCGCTCATCACGAGCGTTATCAACTGATAAAAATACAAACATAACAAGTTTATTTATATAAAATTGAGTGTAAAAATGAAGGTATATAAAACTGATGGTTCATGAACTAAGACAAGCAAATACTGATTAGCAAACAAATTATACATTAAAAAAAAAAACTATCCTTCAATTTGACTTTAAAATATTGTCCACCATTTATTTAAGAAGCGGTCTTAATTTGTCCTCCATTTCAACTTGGTTTTAGAACGGTAGCTACGATATATATAGGTGGTAGACTACAATAAGTTTATATTGATTTTATAAGTATTTTAAAAAAAACTATGTACATGAACAAATCAAGAAAAACGTTGTAGTTAATCGGGAAGTTTTAATTTGATTAATGAATTATTTTTTAGCATTTACAGTGAATCCCGGGATGACCGGATTGAATACTTGACTGGGATCTCGGGATTGGAAGCGCTAACTAGTAAGCCGTGAATTATATGAACTTAATGGAGTATCTCAGCAGAATATATTGAACGACATCCATCATCGGCCACTGAAGCCCAGTGGTTTATCAATAAGTCCTCGCAAACTCAATACGAAATCAAATTTGGATTATTGAGATTTTGTACACTTCCATGTATTTTGTCACTAACGACCCGGGTTTCGCCTTTCGGCATCTTCAGGCATTCGAGCACACGAATGGACTCGAACTGAGCGAAACCCGGGTCGTTAGTGACAAAATACATGGAAGTGTACAAAATCTCAATAATCCAAATTTGATATTGAAATTCCATCAAGCACCCTTAGTCGATGTCTTAAATTATATCTTAATTTATATCAATACGAAATATTTGTGGATTCATCCTTTTCACGCCCAGTGAAAGAAGAATCTCATTCTGCCATTTTTAATTTATAATGTTAAATTATATAACTAAAAAAGGAAGTAGCTTAAGACATCGATACATGGAAGTGTAAAAAATCTTAATAATTAAAATTTAATAAAGGAAGTATTTGGCATTTGGCAGACTATTCGACTTTTTTACTCAATCGTGATTAAGTCGTGAAGAATGACATCACTCACACCCACGTCAAAGTGTTGAGTAGTGGATAAATTGTATTGAGACATTTATATACGCTTATTATTGGAACGTGGTAAGACATACGTCATGAAGCGGAATGATAAGAAAAAGTTACAGCTCAACACGCAACAAATGGATCTTTCGTCGTTAGACGTTCAGTGCTTCTGACGATAATTATTTGACGTTATTTATCTAATTTTCAACATTTTTTCAAGCTGAAAAACTCGTAAAAAGATTAAAAGTATTTTAAATGTGAATATGTACTTCTTTTTCTACGAACGGTTTTTTTCGTATACATTTTTATCTTGTTCAGTTTTTTCTGTTTACCATAAACATCACGAGCTTATGAATGTGTATACATACATATTAATAAATCTACTGAAAATAATGTTCTAAATTTTTCGTCGTTAGAAAACAATTTTGAATTTAAATACTAGATATTTGAATTTCTTTTATGTTTTAAATGAATAAATAAGCATACATTCGATCAAGCCCATAGGTTTCAGTTACGCTTTGGGTCTAACTTCTCTATCTATTACAAAAAAGCGAAACTACTTATTTTCTCTATCTCTCACTAATAACTCGGAGATAATTCTCATTAGTGTTCCTTTAAATAGGATTTACTTTATTTCAATTCCATGCACCACTTTAAATGCATCTTCAGAAATGGTGATGATTAAAGAAGGTTGGTAACTCAAACCGGTATTCATCTTACTGTGATTACATATGTCTATATTTTTTACTATGTGGAGCATATAGCCTCCACATAAAGTTATCTCAACAGAAGTTTTTCTACGAGAACCTCTGGTTATTTAGTTGCTCAACCTCTCTCTTTCAAATAACAGTGACAGGATTAGTGGTTAGCTTATCACCCTCGCTTTGCCCCATTTTTAGAATCAGATGGGTGGGAAGGAATTATAGACATCACAAACATTCATGCCTACGAGAAGAAATCCATAAATCGATTGAAAAAAAATAATTTATGAAACAGTCCACACTGGTACTTGAACTTGAAACATACGTAACCGTAGCTAACGACATTGACCACTGCACCACGGAGCCGATTATTTGTAAAAATAAATAATTTATGGTAGGATTAGTATTGTAAATCGCATTTCTTCTAAATCACAAAAATAACTCAATCGAGTTAAAAAAAAATAAGAAAAAAACGTTATTAATATTAAATATATATACTTAACCATAACTTTTGTCAGTAAAGTTGGATCATTTTGCATGAACTTGAGGGCGATTTTGGCATTATTAATAATACAAAAAGTCTAAAACGCATATGCAGATATACAATTTTGCAATGGAAACGATAATATTAATAAAGTCTTTATTGGCAGTGTTGACGGAAAAAACTTTAATATTAAAATATTTAAATCTCAGAGAAATTTATTTTTCGAACGGTAAAATTAAATTGGGGTGACCAAAATGTCACTATGTCGTAAAACTTAAAAAAACTCTTATAATAATTGCTAACATACATTAAATTGTGTTGAGTCGCTCTTCAAAGCATTACTAGGATGTTTCCAAGAAAAACCATTCAAAAGGAGATAAAAACAAAACAATAAAACCCGAGTGAAATGAATGTGGAAAACTTCTCAATTTTGATAAATTGCTTTGGCTATATTTTCATCTAAATATGATAGATTTTTTGGCTGCGTTTCCTCCTGAAAAATAGATTTCTTATTGTGTGATTCAATTTAATATGGTTATCCAAAAATACTTAAGTTCTTACACGTAGATAAGAATGTAAATCTATTAACTACATTTAGATCTTTTTGTTACACAAAGGCGTATCTACACAATAAAAATGGGAATCATAATAACCTTAAATGATATGGGCTTAAGTCTTCGATATTTTCATCTTTTCAGATTTAGTCAAGAATATATGCGAGCTCTATAGTGTATACAGTTGTGTTTTCGACTGGCTGTGTTACTTAATGTGACACGTGTTTCGCCTCTCTGAGGAGCATCTTTAGACTAACTTTCAGGCTAAGATGTAACGTGTAATTATTAGTAACACAAATATTGGAATAGCAATGTTATCAATTTTAATTTTATATTAAAAATGAGTTCATAAAGCTACTGCCGAAACCATCGAAAACACTTTTCATTTTAATTTTTATGGATGAAGAGCTTAACCTTCCCGTTTTCATCCTAAAAAAATCCCTTCGGATTTCATACAGTCACATTGCGTTACCATGTGAATTTTGTGATATAAATGCATTTACAAAGCGAAATGACAATTTGAAAGAGTAAAATATAGTTTTATGCAGTATTATGTAATTATTTTAAGTCATATTTTGTTTGTAAAACCTGAAATACATATCAAACTATGCGAAATTATCGAAGGCGCAAGAATCTAAATTCTTCATAGTAGAACAAGCTCGAGACGTGTTTCAGTGCCGTTTGAAACAAAACAGTTGCATACGGAACGGTCATGCATCTCGGGGCGTTACTATAATATACTATTTGTTACCATACTATATCTAATACTATACTATACTGTAATGTTGTCTTTTTCAATGGTAAAATTGACGAGGTTTTTAAATTATGATTAATTATACAAAGAAGACGTCAACTTTTCTGTATCTTTAATTTTTAATTATATGTAGAACTATTTTATTTACAAATAGCTACATTTTCAATATTTTTTATATGACCTATTTCACAGATAATTTAAAGGCTTAAACGTCAAAGTAACGCAATGTTACACCACGAGTACGGAAGGGTTGATGTAAAACAAAAATACACATCAAGTGTCAGTGCACCCATAACCCATAAGCTGCCATAAGTCATGAATGACCAATGTGCGAATTGATCGCCCTACTCAGCTGGATGGCAAAACAATTTAACGGACGAGAAAGAAATTAACTCGATCTAAAAATTAGAGTTGTTATTAAATATGTTTCACGATACCGTTGAATTTGACGTCATGTGTAGGGCTTCCAATTAACCGGAGATTTTAACTAACCGGTTTTCGGTGTTTTTTTGACAAAGAAACCGGTTAACCGGTTTAAACCGAAATGCCTCAGTTCATTATTTTCAAAAAAATCATATAAAAGCATTTTTTTTAACTACACCAAATTGAAACAAAGAGTTATAACAAAATTTCAATTTCAATAATAAAATTTAAACTTAAATAAAAAACTTTAATAATATTTAATAATAATTTCAGTTCGAGTCCATTCGTGTGCTCGAATGCCTGAAGATGCCGAAAGGCGAAAAGTGGATAATAATAAAATTCGTATAAAAGATTACTTTTTTAATGTGTTTAAAAAATATTAGGACAGCAACTGGAGAAATTATAAACAATAGCAACACATACTATATCTTATACAACAAAAAAAAATGTGGTTACACACGCGGAGCAGAAATAAAATCAAATAGACGAAAATATCTAATCAAAATAGAATGAATAATAACTATTATAAATATGTACATATGAACAAAAATATTATTTCCGTATGTTTAATGATAGAATTATCAATTACGTCTAGAATAAACCAGAAAACTCAAGTATAGTTTGTATAAAAAAAAAGTTTAAAATTTTTTTATTAAAACAATACATGAAAATTTATTTAATATTTAAAGTGTTTACAGTTCATTCTAGAATTTTGAAATCTTTAATCAATTCCCGTGTGTCGTTGTGATTTTGGATTAACAATCAGAACAATTGATATGCTCTTACGCATTTCATTTATTGTATTGGTCTCAATATTAATGACTCCCGTATTCCATCAATTATAATTATACAATATCTTTTGGGTAAAGTTTTTTCGTAATAATTTTTGCATACGAATCTATGAAAGCTTAATTTAAATATAATTTAGTAAGTTTTATGATAGTTTTTGGTACGGTTCTGTTATACAAATATTTCAACTAAGAAATCAGTGGCTTATCAAATCTCTTCGTTCCAATAATCACCGTGTTTGTATCTCATTACTGAGAAATCTTTTAATTCTTTCGAATTGATAGTATAAAAAAATCAAAATTTCTTTCATAGTTGAAATATTTACCTAGATCAATTTCACAATTTTTTTTACAGGTTCTAATGGTCGTAAATCAGATTATATAGATTTATAATTTAGTAATACACACAATTGATAATTTCTTTATTTGACTATTAGTAATATGCTTTGGAAAAAAAGGTGTTTTGTCAAAACGTCAACAAAAGAATATAATAAAAATCAAAATGTGGGTCCTACGGTCGAGAAAACATCTGGTTAGGTTGAGTTAGTGATGCTATAACAACTTGCCGCTCAAATATTTATTATTATTTATGGATGTCATATATTTTATGACGGTATGTTTTGTCAAAAACATAAATTTGCGAATGGATATATTGTATGACCTGACGACTAATTAGGGTAAAGTAAAATAGAGTTTTATTACACAGCTTTCTATTGCTTATTCTTGAAACAAAACTTTCTCCAGTATTACTAGCTACATAAAAAATTAGCCGCTTTAGGTTTTTAAACATACTTTAGTACAACGTCACATATAAACAATATAGCTTTAAAAGTATCACTTAAAAGCAGCGGAAGAATATAATCTTATTCCAACAAGCAAGTAACGGAAATATCCATAAAATAACATGCACGCATAGACATGAAACTATTTACTACGATTGTAGGTTATAATTATTATCGGCTTTGTGGTTCAGTGCTTAATGTTGTTGGATACGGTTACGAATGTCTCGGGTTTAAGTCGCGGTGCGGACAGTTTCATAAATTGATTTTTCAATTGATTAATAGTTTCTGTTCTTAAGCATGAATGTTTGTAATGTCTGGAACTCCTTACCACCCAACGGATCCTAAAAAACGGAGCGAAACGAGAGAGATTAGCTAACCACTAGTCCTGTCCTAGCCCTATCCTTCTATACCTACTCTCTTTGAAGAAAAATAGGTTGAGCAACTGAGTAACAAGCAGTTCTCGTAGAAAAATTCAGTTGAGAAACCTCCATTAGGAAGACAAATGCTCCACGTTGGGAGCAGACATAGTAAAAAAATATATTGAACTAAATATTTTGCTATTTTTCACTTCTTCATAAAGGATTTCTGGAAAGTAAATGCTAATCAATCATTAAATTTATTATTAAAGAGTATGATCAGCCTATAGGAGCAGACGACTCAATGGATTTTTATATTGGAAAATATGAAATATTTATTTTTATTATTTTATACAAGGTAAACATAAAACTAGCATTTAACAGTTATATAATGTCAAAATTATTTAATTTTGTTATAATTGTAATCTCCTAAAAGTACTGTGTAAGTATCATATTTTATGTCGCTAATGCACGATGGCGTTTATAAAGAACAGTGTTTTTGGGTGAAAATATATCAAAATACTATTTTTTTGAATATTTTTCCTATAACCTCACCTATTCATTGCATATGAACATATTTTTTTATTTAAAATATGAAAATCATGCATTTAAGCGTAAATAATGCATGTGTCTTTTGATGATGCCGTGTAATTCTTTATTGTATAAAATATCGCTGAAATAATTTCGACACCTTTGTGATAGAGGCGATTATTCAACAATATGTACATTTTTTTCCTCTTAAAGGCGTTACATTTAAAAAATAATATAAATAAAAGAATTTTTGAAAATATTTTTATAAACCCGGTTAACCGCGTGAAATAAACCGGTTTTCGGTTTTTTTCAAAACACGCGATAAACCGGTTAACCGGTTTCGGTTTAAACCGGGTTGGAAGCCCTAGTCATGTGGTTCCAAAATTTGGCATTAAAACAAAAAATATTTTTTTTTCTATTTCCATTTCATTACATTTTTCTATTGCTTGTCTATGACTCCATATAACTGTGCAAAGATATATTTAAGATTATCATATGAGAAGACCCGGATCGAAAAGAGGTGAATGGTCGGTTATCGACGTCCTGGAAGGGCTGGGATCTCAAACAAACACCATTTCAAATCCGGTTCAACTCTCATTTATTTTTGAACGAAGATGCAGTGGTTGAAAATACACAAAAATAATATTCTCAACACATAAAATTGAGTCTACATTTACTTAACACATGAATTTACTTTAAGTTATGATGCAAGTGACACAACAAACGATTTTAATTAAATCCAATTTTTCAAAACAAACACAAACAATCCACAATGTCAACGGTACCGGCCAAGGCTCGAAGATTGGCAAACGACGATTAACTCATAAAGTAAAAAAGGACTCCTGCACCGTCGGAGCCACCCCTTTCCGTCAAAAATGGACTCGTCCAGTGAACGTATCCGCCGGTGATTGGCCGAGCGTCCCTCACGACAAGTGTTGGGTCTATTTCTCCGAATCATTGTCATTAAAGCTGTTCGTTTTCAGTTATGGACCTTAATAAAACTTAAACTTAACAAAAAAACCAGGGCGTGTCACATAATACCTCAAATCAGCGCTCAAAAATATTCCGCTTTTCAAATGCTCGGTAGTAGTCCAAACTTTTTTGTATGAAAACAGCACGTGTTTTTACCCTTTCCTAAAAAAATAGTTTTGTGACATTTGCTGTTTTTATAACAAGGTTTTCAATTATGAAGAGGCTAGCAGGCATTCAGGTAACAGTAAGCCCTGAATTGTCGACCACTGCTAAAGACTGCAGATAACGAACGGTGAAACTTTGCTGTGAAACTTCGTTGCTTGTGGAATTGGTATATGCCAGGGTTGTCGAATTCTTACTTCAAAAGAAACGAGTATCACAATGGTTTATGAAAAATGCTATTATTAAATATTTTCACTTACGTCTGACTCGAACCATTGGTCGTTTGAAGGCAGTTCTGAGGTGAGGAAGAGTCATCACGAGTTCTATGTGTGGTGGAGGCGGTAACTAGAAAACAAAAATAATAATTTATATATTTATACAAATGCAATCGGTCGAAAGTTTCAGGTAACCTCGTTGTACACATCCCAAAAGACTGTAACACAAAGAAAGAACTAGCTATCCGCTTAGGAATGGCTAGAGCTGCATTTAGCTCAATGCTGACCGATTGGGACACGCAGCTGTCGATTAAAACCAAATGCCATTTGTTCAACGCTTGCATTCTACCTATGCTGCTTTGCGAATAAATGTACCTGACGAAAACTTGGAAAAACCGTATAATAAGCATCCCACATATATGTGTAGTCATGCATAACGAAGCGGATTTGCAAAATGTGATATTCGAGTAAACGTTTTGTCTGTGCCGAACTATTACGTCTCATCAGCCAAATTTATAATAGTTATTAAAGAGAAAAATACTCCATAAAATAGCACTTACATCAAGTCATCACTTCACATTACAGAGTTACAAAATGTCAAGATGGCAAGAAACCGTCTGTAAGCGTGAGAATAAATATCAAACGCGATATTTGGGAAACACAATATGACGATTTAGGTGGAATACGAAAAGAAAAGGGATCATCAGCCTGTCACCATTCGCCGAGCGTGAACACTTACTCTGAACAGTCTGAACTGCATTACCGAAACCATCATCAACCGTCCTACTGCTTAAAATCATATTCCTAAAGATGCTTGCGTCGACTGGGAGTGAAGTGGTTTGACTTTGTGAGCAACTCGGAGGTTAGGACACGTACCAAGCAGGGCCCAGTTACATCAGCGCTCATGGATTGATTATGGAACTGCCTGGGTCACGTGCTGCGGATGCTTCCGTAGAGTTTCAATCATGTTTGCCTCGTCTTCCGACCAGTGGGATTTCGGCGTCCTGGACAACTATCAGGTACAGAATGTACTCGGTGGAGCTGAAGGTATCACTTTTTTATGCCACTAAGATTACATCCATCCACTCGAATGCCTGAAGACGCGGCAATCCGGCACCCTGTTAATGCGTTGTTTACAAAATGAGGATTAAGGCGATCCTCGAAATTTTAACTGTTTACTGTCTGTCAGTTCGAGTTCATTCGTGCGCTCGAATGCCTGAAGATGTCGAAAGGCGAAACCTGAGTCGTTAGTGACAAAATACATGGAAGTGTACAAAATCTCAATAAATAGAAATTTTAAATTCATAACATTGTTGTGCTACTAGGTATGACACGTGTTTCAAATTTTTATGAGCATCTTTATACTAACATTATCGTAAGGGTGTTACTTAGCCATTCTAGTATAGTATTACCAAAATTACTTGGCCGCCGCCTAATTTGGAATTAGAATTTTCAGGCTAGAATAAATCTTACCAATTGCCATTTTATGGAAAATAAATATCTAATAAAATAATAACAAATCCCATGTCCGCTCCCAATGTGGAGCGTATGGTCTCCTAATGGAGGTATCTTAACAGAATTTTTCTACAAGAACTGCTTGTTACTCAGTTGCTCAACCTCTTTTTTTTGAAGTAGGGATAGTAGGATAGGGCTAGGACAAGACTAGTGGTTAGCTAATCGCTCTCGCTACGCCCCGTGAGGATGAGATGGGTGGGAGGGAGGACTCAGACTACGAACAGAAATTCATAAATCGATTGAAAAATCAATCTATGAAAACCGTCCGCACCGGGAATTGAACCCGAGACATCCGTAACCGTAGCCAGCGACGCTACCAACTGCGCCACGGACGCCGACAAATATCTTGTCTACTTTTAATAACCGACCCTAAAATATCAGTTTTAGTTGAGTATTGCAACATTCCTACCCTGACAGTGGCACCCTCACTAGCGGCGAAGTTAAATTGGTACCTCTATAGTGACTACGTCATAAATAAATAATCTTACAAAAGTGTTGGTTTGAAAATAATTCAAAAATAGGCAAAACACGTGTCACATTTAGCAACACTATCAGTGGAATAGAAATGTTATGAATTTAAATTGTATAATAAAAAATAAGTATCCACGAAGTGACCGCCGACAGCTTTGTATGGTATATAGGGTTGAAATGTATTTATTTGATAATCCGTCAACTCTTTAAACACAAACTCGCGTCATCTCAACGAACGATTTTCCTGGATTTTTCCCACTTTTATTTAACCCGCGAATTTAACCCCAATCTCAATATTGGACATAACATACAGACCCCTAATGGATCATTTTTACAAATGCTGCTTAACGCAAACTGGCTGTAAACCAGTCACTTAACCCCTGTCTTATGAAGACAGACAGTGATTGAAAGGCACTGGTAGTTAAAGTATCGCTCCGTTTTTCAGGATCAAATAAGTGGATAAAAACAGAAAAGTCCACCCAGAAAATTCATTGAAAAAACAATCTACGAAAGTTGCCCTTTAGAAATTCAAACTCTTGACTCCGCAACCAAGCCCACGAAGAAAGCTCAAGAGTACTGACCAATCGACTGCGAGACTGGCTGTATACATATATATATATAGGATAATGCATGATTGTTTCTAAGAGTGAGAATATCTAAAATGTTTTTGTATTTGCATTATGCTAAATATCGAGGATATACTGACATATTGCATTACAAGTTATGAGATAATCGAATTGATACCAATTTTTTTTTATTTAAGTACTCTCTCTCAAAAAACATTGTTTATTTTAAAGAATAACCCTTTTGAACCCTTCAAAACAAATCATAACATATAGCATCGATGAGTTGTAGTAATATCATGCTTTTTACCAGAATAAAACAATAACAATTTTACTAAATACTGTTTTTTTAAAAGTCATATCTGTGGGAAAACTGACAAATACGATCGAGAACACCAACAGGCTACCAACACTCGTGAAAGTAGAGATACCAACAGAACGCGATCAAACGTCATAGAAACCGGACTACCTCACACTCTGAAACAGGTGACAAAAATTTCTCGCTAGCCGTTAAAATGTTAAAATATCTGTAATTACACAAGTCGAATAAAAAGCTTCCACAATATCGTACGACTTCAAGCATGCTTCCGATACGTAGAGCGTTAAATTGCATACATTTTGACGTTTGATCAGTATATTCTCGATGTGAAGTTTCTTTTTTCATTTCAAATGGAAGTAATTTTCTCTAATTAATTATCAAAATCAATGTGCTTAAAAAATCCTGTTTTTAATCACACTGTATTCATGAAAAAAATATTACATTCAGGAAATATTTTCCAAGCGGACGGAGAGTCGGAGCTTGTCATCGCAGATTAGGCAGGTATACCAAACAAAATTGTACAAAGTATAAAGTAACCTCACTCAAAAATATAAATTCGTTGGTATATTAGTATTAATTTTGGAGTTTTAAATTTAATATAGAAATAATACTCACTGTTTTTGATATTGCTGATATCCAGTCTCTGAGAGCGCAAAAAAACATGGAAAACAATATTAGTATAGTTAAATGGACATAGTAATTATTTTAAATATCTAGGTATAACAGTTTTGTCGCAGGGAATATAAAGGCAAACTTATAACACAATACAAATTACGAATTCAACTTTTTTCAGCGTTAAGGAGACATATAACATGTGAACTACTAAAAGGATGTATTAACAGATTTTTTACGTGAATTGAATGCAAGGTAAGTGATTTACGAAAATACTGTTATGCTAACGTAATTTTAATGTTAAAATATGTAAGGTAACTAAGTTAAATCAAAAGGCAAGTGTTAATTCGTTTGAGCCAATGAAAAATGAAGTGAGCCAACTGATATTTTCTAAAAACGTTATGTGCGTTTTGGTGTTTTGCATGTCAGTGAAGTGAGCTAAGTAAATAGAGACTGCAAAAGTATTTAATTCTCTAAGAAGTTAAATTAAATACCGTGTGAACTAATGTAAGAAGATCATTCAACTAAGACTTTTAATAAACAAGTTTCACCATTTTATCACTTGGCTGACTTCATTTCTTAAGGGCTCATTTTTTGTAACGAATTTTGAAAAACAAAGTAGTTAAATTAATGATATCAAAAGATTAAATGAATAAAATATCAATCTTAATGTAAAGCAAACGAATGAACGTTTTGCAAAAGAAAGCTATTAGTATAAACGGTCAAAGAATACACTTTCAAAGAAAAATAATCACCAAGATCATTTGAGAGTTTTGTAAGTTGTAACAGATTCTAATACTTAATTGAGTTTGTAAAAACATCTCTAAGCTGACAGCAGTAAATATTTGACTCGAATTAGGGAGACCCCCTTGATTAATTGGGAGCCAATTAAATCTCAGCAAACAAATGACGTCTACGTTTGATACAGTGGCGTTTTAAGTGGGGGTTAATAGTGTCATTTGGAGACAATTTATTCATTATTTGCAAAAGCCATTAGCAAAAACACAGATGCCAGTAAACGGCATATTTTGAACAATGGAATACAAACTGTGAATTCAACCGAAATGAAGGTAACAAATTGTTTAAAATATCGACTGAGCTGCAGTTAAAAGGTTATTAGAAAGAATATAAATAAATTTTAATCGTAACAATTAATCAACATCCAAGAAAATAAAGATTCATGATAGAATTAAAACTTTAATCTTCCCGAACACAAGTGCAGTTTTATAAACGTGTACTATTTATTTATCAATTTAACTTCATTTTTTCAATATGGTTTTTCCTTACAGAATTAGTTAAGAAAACGTTTTTTCAACCATGGATTAATAGAAGTTGTTTTACGCAAAGTTTTTTTGACAATTCAATTAATGTTGTGTTACGAGAATCGTTATTAATTCCGTCGATTTTTTGGAGCAAGTAAGGATGGAAGGGCAATAAAATGTAGAGAGCTTATTGACCTAACTTCGCCTTGTGTTAGCAATTGGATGAGGGACAGATGGGAATTGATCAAAAAATCATATTATCAATGTGTCTGTTCGGGGACTCAAACTAGTGGCCACCGCAACTATATAGGACAAACTCCATGACCCGGATCTTAGCATTTATCACAGAAAAAATAGTTAACAATTTTAATAATTTTTATTACTATTTAATTGTTAAGTCTTTAATTATGAACGCCCATGGTTAACTACATTAGTTAGTCAAAGAGAGAGGGAGAGTTGAATATACTCTCGTTAATGAATGACGTCATTTTATTATGACTGAAGTTGTAGCACCCTGGATGTAAGATTTAGATAAATTTTATGGAAACTTTAAAGACCAAAAAATATGTCACAAGACTTAAGACGACGCGATCTTTTAAGAATTTCAAAGCTTAGGTTGACGGTTTCATTTAAATGATATTTGGCTACCCATCACGTTACATTGTTATGCAATCTATTTTTTTATATTTTCGGTCTCACAAAATATTATATCAAAGTTGAAAAAAATATCTTTCACAACGTTATGGACTTATAATTTTGAATTATATTGAGGATTTAAAACTGGTCAGTAAGTCAAATAATTGTTCAGTTTTTACCAAGTTAAGTGAAGTGCATAACGGACAGAATTTAAATTTGGATTATTGAGATTTTGTACACTTCCATGTATTTTGTCACTAACGACCCGGGTTTTGCCTTTCGGCATCTTCAGGCATTCGAGCACACGGATGGACTCGAACTGACAGGTCAGTCAGGTACTGTCAGTTCGAGTCCATTCGTGTGCTCGGATGCCTGAAAATGCCGAAAAGCGAAACCCGGGTCGTTAGTGACAAAATACATGGAAGTGTACAAAATCTCAATTATCCAAATTTGATATTGAAATTCCATCAAGCACCCTCAGTCGATGTCTTAAATTAGGACAGAATTTAATTTAAATATCCAAAGAAATTCTTGATCTACCTTAATCTTAACAAGACAAAAAGTAATAACTGACCATTTATCAAATAAAAACATGGGTGGTTGTTAGAACTGAAGTAGTAGTTAGCTTAGTATGCCCCGTTATTAGCATCGGATAGGGGGCGGGTAGGGAAGAATGAAAACATTACAGCAATCCAAGCATTTGGATAGAAATCAACTGAAAAAGCGATGTATTAACGTTAACGTTTAGGGATTCAAGGCGTTGACTACGTGAGTTGAATCTAACACACAAGACCACCGCTATTTATACACATTTTTCAGTATTATTTCTGTGGCGTGATGGTTTACCTTAGTCAATATGATCTTTGAATAATACGATATGTTCACAGTGTATCAAAATTTTAACAGGAAGCGTGAGTTGCCAGATGTTGTCACTCTATAGTAGTAAAAATGATTCTGAAATATTGTGATGCTTAACCTTTCCGTGGTTATGATGTAACAATGAAATACTTTAAACCTTTGAATTATCTGGGAAATAGGTCATACAAAAAGTTGAATATGTTATTATTTGTAAATAAAATAGTTCTACATATAATTAAAAATTAAAAATACATTAATAATTTACATCTTCTTTGTATAATTAATCGTAATTTGAAAACCTTGTCAATTTTACCATCAAAAATATAAAGTTATAAAATAGTATAGTAACAATCTCAGATGCATGACGTATCATTTGCAACCGTTTTGTTTCAAACGGCACTAAGGCATATCTTGAGCTTGTTCTGCAATAAAGAATTTCAATTCTTGCGTCTTTCGATAATCTTGCATAGTTGTATTTCAGGTTTTACACACAAAATATGACTATAATAATTATTAAATACTACATAAAGACATATTTCATTTTTTTAAATTGTCGTTTTGCTTTATAAATCCGTTTATATGACAAAATTCACACGGTAACGTAATGTGACTGCATGAGATCCCAAGGGAGTTTTTTTACCATGGAAACGGAAGGTTAAGAATGATATTTAAAATAACACTTGAAGGCTTCTCGTCCTTTTACATATTTTAACTATTGATATATCAATTTTTGCCATCACATGCGTAAGAATAATTTCAAAAATCACAAAAACAGACATATCAACGATTTCCATCACGCCGCAGTTTTATCAATTTCTTTAGTTTTTTAATATCATTAAAAAAATACCATTTATCAATTTGCGAATCACGATCACAAACCACCATAAAAACATTTAAACTCCCATAAAATTAAATTACAATACAAAGAAAAATGTCTCTAGTGTCTATTTGGTGTGTTATTATCTCTTTATTTGTGAACAAATAGATAATGTTTTTATCCTGGTTCAAATTTTCCATAAATTATGTATAGATAAAATAATAATTGCAAGTGAATAGAGGCTGGAACAAAGTACAAACCACCCCCTCATAAACGTCTGTTACGACTTATATTAATGATTAATTTTGCGACAAATTTCAGCTACGCTTTGTTTTGTCTCAGGGGATGATTGATAATGCTATTGAAAACGGTTTGATTGGCAGTTCAATGTAAGTAACAAAAACACTTAAGTGAATAATTATTATAATACAAATCGAATGAGAAATTGTTTTTGAGCAAATTTAGAAAATGCCACCTGAGTTTTATTTGATTTTTTTAATGATAAACGCTATATCAATTTACATAAACAAGAAAATTATTATTAAAAAATTATTCTGTGAAAATAGTTTAAAAGCTTTAGTCGAAAAAAATTCTAACCTGATGAAATATTATTTTGGTGAAAAAATACTGTTTTAATAGCTCATACGAAAGCTGTTAACTTTGAAAGTTCTAACAGTCCATTCAAGATTGGCGACTGATTATTTGGTCAGTAACTAATTCGATAAATGGTCAGTTAATGATTATGTTTGATCAGTAAGTAATTGTCAAATAAATGAAGGTTAGCTTTGGTTTAATTAAAAATCTGACCGTTTTATATAAATATGTGACCGCTAAATTTAATAACTGATCATTTTATATAAATTCTCTTTTCTTTTTCATGTCCACTCCCAACGTGGAGGAAATTGGACCCGAGATATCCGTAATCGTAGCCAACGACACTAAAATTTGCACCACTGACGCCAATTGATCTGGAATTACTGATTCTTTATTTTATTAACTGACCACGTGTATACTGATGGTTTATCGAATTAGTTACTGACTGTTTGTTAAATTTATTGACCAAAGATTGTAAATAGTTACTGACCCGATAATCGATGTTACATATTTTCCGATGTTTTATCTAAGAATCTCGATTTCACAGTTTCTTTGAAAAGGTTCTAATTGTTTACTTAAAATTATTCAAAGTATTATATCAGTTCACCAAATATTGGTTTTTACAACAGTAACAAAGTAGCAATAAAAATAAATATTATTAAATTTACACACGTGAAGGAGGACATCATTACTGTTTTTAACATCCTCCAGAGGATGTTGAAAACCCAAAACTTTATTTTCATTCATAACAATGGTGGTATTTGATTCTACAATAACATTTCTACAGTTTTTTATAACATAGGTTTTGGGAATGTAAATAATCAAACACGATTGTATTTGGTGAAAATTCAGAAAAACTCCAGACAAGGAAATATTCATTTTCAGTAAATGTCGGTTCCCAATGTAGAGAATTTGAACTCCTAATGGAGGTGTCTTAATGTAAGTTTTTTTATACGAGAACGTCTATTTACCCAGTTGCTCAATCTCTCTTTTTTGGAGAGAGTAGCGATAAAAAGATAGAACTAGGACAGGACTAATGGTTAACTAATCGTTATCGCTACGCCCTGATATTAGGATCGGATGGGTGGGAGGGAATTTTAGAAATCACAAACACCCATGCCTACAAACAGAAATTCATAAATTGATTGACGAATCTATTTATTAAACTGTCCATACCAGGAATTGAATCCAAGATATCATTAATCGCAGCCAATGATGTTGACCACTGCACCAAGGACCGGGTAAGTAAATAAATATGTTTAAATAATAAAAACGGTAAGAATGAGATGAGAAAGTATATAAAATTAGCTGCTCACTTCATCTCCAGTTCATTTTTCGCTAGCATCCATACGACGGCCTGTGTGTCTCTGCGGGATCCCACCGCTATCAGTTGTGCCAGCGTCGTTCCAGCTGGAAGGGGTGGTCTCCTGGGCACCTGTCCCGTCCAAGTTGCTATCGCTAGCATTTCAGGTGACTCTTTTACCAGGTGCTTCTGAGTAGCTAGTCGCTTTCCCGATGAGTCCTGCAAGAAGTATTGCCTTTAGAAAAATCGCTAATAATTTGTATGTTGAGCAATGTATTTTCACAGCTACTCACAGATCTAACATTATAATATAAGCACACAAAATGTTACATTCCAGTGAAAAATAATTTGACTGATTGATATTTACACATGGGCTGTACTGTTACACTTTGTACTGTTACGCTTTGTGCTTTGACAGTGCGTGTTAGTATAATAGTATGTTTGGTTCCCTTGATTCTAGATTCTTGAGCTATACAATAGAGCCAGAGTGCAAAAATATAAAGTTTTTATATAAATCAATATTATCATTGATAAATGACTCTATCAACAAAATTATCTTTTGCCTAACTCTTAAACTATAGGCTCCCAACTTGTGGGGAATCCGTCTCAGTGTGAGGAATTGTAGAGATTCATTTGCTGACGTATATTTAAGATTTTCAATATCACATAGTACATTTAGAATGCACTTTTTGAGAACAAGCAAGACAGCCTTGAGAAGGGGGGAATTATATTCTTAAAAATGGTGAAAGAGGGAATCGAGCAAAAAAGATGGGCACCCTCTGTTTAAAACAATACTTCTCTGGTTTTATATAATGAATGTTTCGGCACGTGTATGCTGGCCATTTTAAATCAGTTATGTTTACAGCTCAAGATATTTTACTGTCAAAACTTTTTTTGAAAGACTGCCAAGCACTTTCAAATAAAAACTAATCTTACTAAAACCTATTGCCGTTTAGACAAAAATGACTACGGAACTTATTTTCTGATATTATATAAGCTTCCCGATACAGCTTTCAACGGGACCATGAGACATCATCTCGTATAGCTAGTCATATGTTTGCTAATAACAGCCAAACGACGAACTATCATTTATGGAACCGGATATGTAGATAACTGGAATACAATTCAAATAAGGTGGACAACCAGGAGCATCATTTTTATCACTCTAAAATTGTAAATTTTCTTAAAATTTATGCATTAACCTTTAAATGCATCCAATACTACAAACAGTACAAGTGATGAATTCCTACAAAGTAAACGCTAAATCAATCAAATAATAAGAGTATGCTCAGCCTATAGGAGCAGTCGACTCAATGTATTCTTATATTGGAAGATATACAACACTTATTTTTATTATTTTATACAAGTTAAACATAAAATCAGCACTTAACAGTATTAATGATATTATTATTTCATTACAATTATAATCTCCGAAAAATACAATAAAAGTTTCATATTTTATGTCGCTAATGCATGGTGGCATTTATAAAGAACTAGGTGTTTTTGATTGAAAATATGCCAAAATGACTATTTAATATTTTTTTTGATTATTTTTTCTGTAACCACACCTATCCATTGCGTAAAAATATATATGTTTTATTTAAAAGTAGTAAATCATGCATTTAAGAGTTAAATATATATGTCTATCAAATCAATAGATAGAGCGGAAAATTAACGAAGATTTAAAATTAAGAAAAAAACCTCACACAGAAAACATCAAAAAACATGTATGACGTTACTGAAAAATATCCCTTACATTTTTATATACATGGTGATATGAGCTAACGAGAAGTGTAGTGAGCCAACCGATGTATTCGAAAAAATGAGTTGCTTTTTGGTATTCTAAATGTCATAAAGTATCATAAATGTGAAGAAAGCTAATTAAATACAGGCTGCAAAAGTATTTTTATTCTGTAAGAAGTTAAATTAAATAACGTGTTAATTTAAGAAGACCATTAAATAAGACTCGCAATAAAAAAGCTTCACAATCATATCTTTTGGCTCACTTCACTTCTCGAGGGCTCATATAATATGTGTTCTACGGTAAGTTCAATTACTTTGTCCCCAGTTTCATAAAAACAAAACAATTTTGAAAAAGTAATTTAATAATCGTGCTTTTGCTCGGCTCGAATAAAATTTATATTGTTGGCTGACGTTTGGTCAATTGAATTATTGGAAAACTGATAAGGGTACGAATAAGGGTAGCAATTTATCGCAAAAAAAAAAAACGTACATTTTTGGAAAGGTGGGTAATTTTTTGATGAACGCGAATGAATACAGACATTTTCTAATGGAAGGCTTTTTCTACACAGACAAAAATATATTCAGCATTGAAATTTGTTTTGCCATGTAATTATGTTTTAAAACTCACTAATATAAAAATAGTTATTTGTTATATTGTATTATCTATATTTTTTTAAATTTATTGTTTTATTCAACATCAACTACTCAAAAACAGAAACGGTAAGTTAAACATTTTAATTTTATTGATTGAATTGGCATTTACTTGGTAGAACTCCATTACAATAGAGTAAAATATCTAAGTATTTAGTTCTACCAAATTTTATTAGGTATCTGATAGCTATTTAGACTTAACACCATCGTCAGAAATATCTGTTCTGATATCTGACAGATATCAGGTATGATGGGAATCTGATAGATAGTTCTAACCATGGCGTTAAGACAAAATATCTATCGAATACCTAATAAAATTTTGTGGAGCTAAATACTTTGATATGTTAGGCTATTATTTTAATTTTAAATAAAATTTATGATGTAGGAATATAGGAGGTGATATAATATTGCATATCTCTTTTATTAAAGTATATATAGTCGATGTTCTGGAAGAAAACACTAAATCGAAAAAATGACATATTGATATATTTATACCAAAATGTTCCTTATTTAGAGCTCTGCCGTATGGAATAACACAGTTATTTTTATAAATTATGTTTCTACTCAAAAATAGTTTTTGTACAAACAAACTAAATGAAAAAGGTATTGCATTTCAAACATTTGAAAAACTTCAATGTCTAATAACTCTAAATTAGTATTCTTCAGTTAGGGTCTTCTTATACAACAACGATGTAATGATAGCTAAGCTTAATTAAGTTTCAACACAGGTCTAATAATGGCGTGAAGTCGAAATAACTATTAAAAAACTGATAAAATTCTTGTAGAACTGAATAATTTGCTGCCTTTACCTTATTAAATATATAATGGTTGTAGTTTTACACGAATTACAGGAAAATCTTTTTTACTGTGCTTACTGTCGATTCATGGTGGAAAGACATTATATTTAAAGATGAAACACAATATGTTTGTACTGCTTACGCATGTTTATGGTTAATAACCACATGATTAATGAATATTTACGAATTATTAAACTCATTGAATTTTGCTCAGATAATGGAATTTAAATCTGGATCTATTTTTAATTTCGTTTATACCTTTAAATTCTTATCATAGTTCATGAACCATTTGTTTTATATACCTTGTATTTACTGACATCCAATTTTAATTCTTTAAGCAACATTTTTTTAATTGATAAAATCTTGCTATATTAAATCCTAAAAAACGTTCAGTTTGATTAAAGCATTTCTTTTAATGTAAGTACGCTCACCGTTTACCGTATAGACTGAATGGATGCAGTAGCGTGCGTTAACAGGGATCTATTATTTTTATTTCAAAAAATAATTAATCCCAACCTTAACGCCACGCCATATATTATAAAAAAGAAAATAGTATAAACTTAAAGGAACAGATTACCATAAATTTAGGTAAGATTTAAGATCAGCCTAAGATTGGCCCACTACATGGAAAAAGGTGCTGTTTTATTATCATGATAATACTAATGCAAAATGAATAATTTTTAGCTTAGCAGAGGTATATAGTAACCCTTGGTGGTAAAAATATGAATGTATTAGCCACATAATTTGTTTTATTATTGAATTTTTAAGCTGTCCGCTTGGAATGATAAAACACAAATAAAAAACTTTTCTTGAAATAAATTGGATTAGCCATTTTTTGATTTTTTATTACTAATCTGTAAACCAAACGCTGTGTATTAATTTTTTTTTCTATCTTCACTATGTACAGAATATATGAAAGCATAAAGAAAAGTTGCCAAGACTTTAAAATCACTGAATTTATAGTAATTACAGTGATTATTTGTATCGTGGGCCAAAGTTACCCGAAATGGATGAAAATTTTGCCCACCTTGTTTTATTCATATCAATTATGATAATAAATGTATTCATGGTAATTAAATTTGATCTTAAGACAATAGTTCATTTATATGTACAATAATATCACATATAAATGCAATGGCGAACCATAAAATACAAAAATATTCAGAACTGGGCCAAAACTATCCAGATCTATTACCCACCGTGAAGAAGAATAAAGATAATCATTTATTATATAATTTAACTCCACTCAACGTTGTGGCTTAGTGGTGAGCGCTAGTAGCAAGTAGTGTTAAACCTGCGTAAGTAAAGCATAATGTAAAGTAATTTTAAAATTTTAAAAAAAAATCTTGTATTTGAATACAATAATGATCAATTGTAAATAATAAAGCCAAGTATTTTGACAGTTATGTAGGTTTTAAATGGCACGCATTTCGAGAAGGACTGGTCTAGACAGAAACAGTTTGAAACTTTTTGTAAAGCTTTTGTATCACTGACTGCGTTTTTTTTTTTTTTTTAAAATAAAATTCTCCTTTCAAATCAAATTTAGCACAAAAGCCAGCCTGTGTTATAAATTCAGCCTTCGTACTGAAATAACATGACGGTTGGTTTTGTTTTCCAGAAATTTTCTCGATAATAAAGTAATCAAATAAAAACAATTTTACTCGAAAATAAAGAGCGTTATCGGTTTCTTACAAACAGTTTTATTGTTTACTTGAGTATACAGTTAATTTTTTGCAGCTCTAATCTTGCATACATATATGTAAAATGAAAAATAAAAATATACTAGAGTTATAATTTAATATAACGACTGAGTGTGATGTAATTTCAATATCAAATTTGAATTGTTGAGATTTTGTACACTTACATGTGTCACTAACGACCCGGGTTTCGCCTTTCAGCATCTTCAGGCATTCAAGCACATTAATGAACTCAAACTGACAGACTGTTTTCCCAACTAGGATTAATGGTCATTGTTGTGATCAATCCAGGTGTCCGTGTATTTCTTAGACCTAGTGATAATAATTTGTCGTATTTTATCTTATATATATACGATATACCTCTATCACTAGAGGTCACCAAATTGATGAAATGGCGATGGGCCGGACTTGTCGCAAGGTGAACAGACAACCGCTGGACAAAAACAGTCATTCAGTGATACCCGAGGAGCACTAAGCGGCCTCAGGGGCGTCCTAAAACCTGTTGGATTGACGAACTTGTCAAGTTCAGTGGAAGTACGTGGCAGCGTAAAGCTAACAACCGAGAAGAGTGAAGGGAGTTGGGGGAGGCTTTCATCCAGCAGTGGATCGAACCCGGTTGAAAATGATAAACGATATAAACTATTTACTGTCTGTCGGTTTGAGTTCATTCGTGTGCTCGAATGCCTGAAGATGTCAAAAGGAGGAACCCGAGTCGTTAGTGATAAAATACATAGAAATGTACAAAATCTGAACAATTCAAATGTATTGATACCAGAGTTACTTTGCGTAATGAAATTAAAATCTAAATCATTTGTATTCCTTATTTATTTAAAAAGTTGATCAATTGATAATGATCGTAATGAGCGAAACCGGTTTTGTTCATTATAAAATCGTGGAAGTAGTACAAAACAAATCATGACTATTCCTAAAGCATTTAAAATCTTTAATAAACGGTAGGTTGGAACTCTAAAATTCTTCCTAGGGGGAATTTCCCACTTGTTGGGAGCCCCTGTGTTAAATGATGTCGAATAAGTAAATGAATCGATCACAATATGGTTTGAGTACAGATGAGTAATATTTTTAATAATATTTTTCCGGAAAATCCTTGCTAATTGCCATTTTTGCTATTTGTCTGGAGCAAATGGACTCCTAATGGAGATATTTCAACAGACGTTTTTCTAAGAGAGCTGCTTGTTACTCAGTTGCTCAACCTCTCTCCCCTCTTTTGAAGAGTGAAGAAATATAAAGATAGCGCTAGAACAGGACTAGCGGGTAGGTAATCGCTCTCGATAGGGCCTGTTTTTAGGATCGGATCAGTGGGATAGCGTTTTATACATTACGAATATATACGCCTTCAATCAGAAATTGATTGAAAAATCATTTTATAAAACTGTCTTTACTGAACTCTTGAGTTCCGTAACCGAATCAAACGACGTTGACTACTGCACTACGGACCCGGCAAAGGGGTAACAGGGGTGTTTAATCAAGTAGAGTAACTACATGAAGTAATCACATATGTGTATCGTGTGGACGTGACGTTTTAAGTTATATTTTGTCGTAATTACCTTGCTAATTATCATGTTTTTCTATTTTTTCCTATTTTCTATGGATTCGGTGGTAACTAAGTGGAAGTTCATTTTTAATATAAAATTGAATTAAAAATTGATAACTTAGTTATTCCACTTGGTTTATCACTAACGTGACGCGTTTCGCCTCTTTAAGAAGCATCTTCAGACTCACCGTATCGTAAGGCTATTTACTTCTAAGGTAAACGATGATTTTATTCTTAAAGGAGTGGGGGCTACATTCTACTGGACGTGTGGAAGGACGTGCATCACGTTAGTGATAAACCAAGTGGAATAACTAAGTTATCAATTTTTAATCATGTTTTACAATTATTTATTACAAAGTTTTTATCAATGGTCATAAATCAATATATAATTTGTAGGTATGTTGAAAATTTAAAATCATTTTACACTCTTAGCGCTTTCCTATAAACAAATATGAAAAATAGTTTTGCAAACCTTCACAATGATACTATACTAGCATTAAAATAATTATTAGTATAATTTATTATTCATTCAAAAACTTTTGCAGTAAAATAAACAACCAACAACCCAACTAATGAAATTTTATGAAATGTCTACAACTCTAACGTTTTGTATAATTGAGTTCCAGAAAGTATATCACATTCCAATAAATAATTTATTGAGCGGTAAGAGACGCGAAATAGGTAAATGGTTTTTATTATCCACGCAAGGGGCGCAATTCAGGCAGGGTTGCGAATAGTATCAGTGCCATTTCAAAGGAAACCAAATGAAAACTTTATTTCAATTTTCATAGATGTTCAAAGAAAAATAACTAATTTTTTTTTGTGTCTGTATTTACCTACTAAAACTATATGAATCCTGCATGGCGTACTTTCAGTTGAATGGAGTATTTTATGAAGTCTTAATTCGACACTTTTCAGGAGAATCAAAATAAAATTTACGCCATTAAAAAATCTTTTAAAAAAAGCTCGGAGGAATTGATTCGACTGGTTCTTTCACTCCTTTGCGCATATATACATTGTAGTTATTTTATCATTTTCAACTATTTTTTTCAATTTTAAGTCATCCCCTTTTCCTTATTTGGCAATTTTATTATATTCGGATATTCGAATGTTTGAAAAATGAATCAAATACTATTTAATATAAACTTAAATTAAAGATTGATAACTTATTTATTCCACTTGGTTTATCACTAACGTGACGCGTTTTGCCTCTTTAAGAAGCATCTTCTGACTAACCGTATCGCAAGGTTATTTATTTCTAAGGTAAACAATGATTGTAATTCTTACATTGAATAATAAAGGGGTGGGTTTTATTACATTCTACTGGACGTGTTGAGGGGGGTAAGCTATAAACACTGTTACACTATATACAAATCAATTACTGGCACCTGGATGTGAAAAACCCAAAGGGAATAAATTTAATAATAGCAAGCCGCCTGTTCTGTTTAAAATGTTGTTTACTAATTCTCCATTACTGTATGGTTTTATTGATTTCCACGTTATTATTTTTATGAAAAGTATGATCATTTTCAATTAAATGATTCACAAACTGATATGTTCTTTAACTCTAATATTAAAGCTTCTACCTGTCTGTCCTATATAGGAAGCTTGACAGTCTTCACAAGAAAGGCGGTATATTCCACACTTTGACAATGATTCTATTCTATCTTTATTTTTCAATAAGATTTTACCTAAATTGTTAACTGTATAAAAAGCTGCCTGAAAGTCATCCGGTAACAGCTTTGACATTTTTAATGATTCTACGCCAGCGAAAAGTTCTATCATGTGTTTGGTCTTTATAAAGATAAATATAATCAAATACTATTTGTTAATATTTCCAAAAAAAATTTTTTATTTAATATTTAAAATTATATATGATACATAAGTGCAAATTTCTTTAGAGATCAAATAGTTATCCTAAAGCAAAATTATATTAAGATGGTGTCTTAGGTGTAGGGTTTCCAATCGAATATTCAATACTTGATTATTATTGATTGTGATTGCGGGATTACGGGTTATAGAATTTCTTAATCCCGTGATTGGTGTAATTTCGTGTGTTAAATTGTACATTTAAAATTTAATTTGTGCCCATTAATGCTTCAATTGGAATATATGTGTAATTAAATAATCAAAATATTCTTTTTACATCGCAAGAAAAAAGGACGTAACCCACACCAAAAAATAATGTGTATAACTCACACAAAACGTACTAATATGGTATATTTTTATATAAATATATAATATATCGACTGTAGAAAGGCAAAAGGACTTATGCATTTTTTTCGATAATAAAAATGTATACAATTTAATACACGTTTTGTTGGGGCTATACACAATATATCTTGTGTGTGTGGGTTACGTAGTTTTTCCTTTACACAGTCGATATAATATTTTTTTTTGTATCCATTTAAAAAAATACGTATATTTTGTAAAAAAATACGTATACGATTTTTTTTAATTAATAATTTTAATATGTTTTCGGAAAAATATAAAAAAAAACATTGAACAAAACATGATTTAATTCATACATTACATTATGTGAATATTCTAATATCTCGAATCTCTAATTAAGATTTATAATCATAAAAGTTAAAAAAAATAGAAGACTTAGAGAGTTTGTGATATTAAAACATTCAATTCATTTCATTATGAGTATAAATTGAATAGAAAATGACTTTAATATCACAAACAATACGTATGAAGTCCTATATTGTTGCTCTGAAGCGTTTTTTGCCACGTGCCATCTTCAACAATGCGTCCTTGCTCTCTTGGCGGTGCTTCGGGCGCCCGGTCGTATTTTACTGCAAAACTTTTCCAATTAAGTAGTTTTTTTACGGCCGATAGATTTGTTTGAAGACTATAATTGCGATTTAGGCGGGTGAGTTGGTGCCAACGCTGTAAGAACGCTTTATACTTGGAAAATGATAAATAACTTGAAGTTTGACGAAATTTAATAAAAAAAAAACCTATTGATGCACAGTAGTCTATTTAAATATTAAATAAAATTTAAATTTAAAAAAACCACTTGGGTATTTTCTACAATTGAGGGCATTGGTTTTATAACTGACATTCTCCAAAAATAAAAAGAAAAAATGCCGAACTGTTCTCCACATAAATTAAGATATACAGTAGAACCCCCGATTACACGATATCCGATAACTAAATTTTCATTAAAATTTGATACTGCTTCTTGATTACACGCCAAAATACTGCTGCGCCGCACGCTTATCATTTGATTTTGTATAAGTACTGTAGCCCCGATAACCCACTTCCAGATAGCCCACCTTTTATCTACCGTGTTATCGGAGAGTCTACTGTACTATCCTAAAATATAAAATACTTCATCAAATAAACGTAAAAATATGTTTTTTTTTCAAAACATTCTCCATTTTCCTGTATGTTTTTAAACTAAAAATTTCCATTCCAGCCAATGATAGTGCTACACATATTATCCCAATACAACATCATCTTCGAATAGTTTTTTTAGAAACTTACAAAATCCTTATATCTTATTTTTTAATCTAATAATCTCCATAGTCTCACAGCAAAACTAACATTCTCCAAATTTAAATTAAAGTTATTTTAATTTTCTAACAAAAGTTAGCCCTGCTTATTACAGTATATTTATCAATAATTCATTGAATTAAACAATAACCACAATATTTATTTGAAATTGTACTGAGCATTGCAACACAAACAAGCATTGACGGAAATTTTGAGTCATGAAATCAGAGACCCCAATTAGTTTATCACCGCTAAAACGTGATATTTGGAGAAGCTTTGCAAAATTGCTTGCATGGTAAACCACTTATCAGAATATTTGCCATTGTTCAGAAAAACGTAAAAACATCTCAACTAAAAATACCAAGATAATAATAATTGTTTACATTAAATATTTTTATGACAAGTTGTGAAACTATAATGAAAGGTTCATTATTTATTTTACCATTACCCATAACTTTTCTAGAATTTCTATAATAGAAATTAATGAAGAAGAACGAAGTGTTTTGAAATTTTATAATAGAGCAGTGCTATTGCTTATCCATTGAATGTTTTTGCCAGGTGATATAGAACATAAAATGTAATTTTTAATACAATGGCATTCAAAACTCCATTTCACATTTTTTTCTAATAAATAGTTTGGCTTTGGAGGCGACTCTATGTAATTATTGTTCCAAAATTGAATGGTTAAGATTTATACCAAAGTAAAGCATAATTATTATGTTCAGAAAAATAAAACACAGCAGCCAAATAAGTAAAAAATATACTAAATTTTCGTTATTGTTAAATGATTTGGCTCTTTCGTATAAATAAACCTTTTGACTGCCAAAGAACAAAATATCGTTGTTTGTGACAACAGCGAAAATTGCTAGCAGCGATCGTCGTTGTCATTGTTAACATACTTTACACGTTTTTATTTACTTCACCTTGGCTGTCTGCTATCATTTTGCAAGAGTTTAAAATAAATTGAATAGTCAATAATACAAGACAGAATGTGACACACCCTGGTTTTTCTTAAGTATAAGTGTCATTAGTGTCCTGAACTGAAATCGGCCTGCGGCAAACAGCAATATTTCGCAGTAAAGGTTTTTTTCTTGTTGCCAGGTGTTAAATTACCCCCCCGGCTTCGGCCGCTGGACGAGTCCATTTTTACGGAAAAGGGTAGCTCCAACTTTGCACGAAGTTTTTTTTGAATTTTTGTAGACAGTCGATTACGATCCGCCGAGCGAGACGAGCTGCGGTCTCGTGGCAGCGGAGGGGACATGTGAACTGTTTGTTTTTGTGTTTTGATTTGCGTTGGATTTAATTTAAATTCGTTGTGTTATTTGTATTATAACTTAAAGTAAATTCAGTTGCCAAGTAAATGTAAATGTAGAATCAATTTTATGTGTTAAGATTTATATATTTGTGTAATATTAAACCACTGCATCTTGAATGGAAAATAAATAAGTTTTTAACCGGATCTGAAATGGTGTTTGTCTGAGATCAGCCCTTCCAGGACTCCGGATAACCAGCCGCTCGCCTCTCTTCGATCCGGGGTCTTCTCAAATGGTTTCAATTTGGGGCACATGCTGTCAAATGTACTAAAAGATTGACTTTGGAATGAAAAATAATATTTTGATGTAAGGGATTTTTTTAATAGATGCTAACAATGAAACTAAATCCAATTTCAATGAGCAAGAAAGAGAAAGTTTTCTGCACCTTTAATTACATACGGCGCAGCGACGGTAAATCCGAGTAAGTCGTTATCTAGTCTTAATAGTTAAATAAACTATCCGTGTAGAGTTATCTATTTTATAAAATATGATGTATCAGGCACATCCTGGACCTTTAATGGTTCCAAAAGTGATCATCGATCACCTCGTGGCAAAAGCATTGAAACATGAAAAATTATTGATGCATTCGTCTTTCGCTGCACGCCATCGAATATTTTGGTTTCATGTTACAGTCTGACGAGCCAGACGTATTCGCTCATGATATAATCTTATAATAACGCTGGCCGAATATACTCGAATTTGGGTTTCGTTTGTTGAATGTGGCAACGCCGCGGCGCTTGCCGCAATTCAACTAATTTGTTTTGTATCTCCTTCCGTCGCTGTTTCTAGCTAGCAGGTGAGATTGCGTATTTTACCAGTACTGAATATATAAATTATATCTTTATCTGAACATAACTAAATGCAATAAAAATAATCCCAAAAATTAGGAGCGTGTTTTGATTGTTCGATAGTCCCGTAAGAGTATCCCCAGCCGTGACAATAAGGTTTATCATTTTCATCAGCACCTCTGCTAGAGGTAGCTTCTCACATATCATTATGTCTTGTCCGAATATAATATAACCAAAATAATAACAAATAATGTAAATAAGTGATTTTACTTAGATATTTTTTTGTAATTAGGTTATTACGGTGTACCGCAAGATAAGGTGTTTAAAAATAGCGAAGTTACTTTTTTATCATAAATAATTAGTAGCATTTCTCACTAACATTTTAAAAAACATCAAAGTAGCCAAAGGGTTAAGAAAGCCAATGCTGTGCTATAGACATCCATTCAACGCTGAAATCATTGATAAATCGAGTCAAACGAGTTTGTTCTTTTTAGATTTTAGTTATAGTTCACTGCATAACCATGTTATATCAATAAAAGAATATTGATCTGATAATTTTTAAATTGAGAATTTAAAAAATCAGACACTTAAAATAAAATCGAATTCCGCGTAAAATAATTGACTTTTCCCGTCTAAAAATGCAGAGCCTACAGTGAAAAGCTTTAAAATCTTAAAGCGCAATTTAACGCATGAATAATTCGGTAGATAATTTCTATTATCATATTGACATTGGGCCAAGTGAATAAAATCAAGAAAAAGCTTTCTAAAGCTTTTTTATGATACGCTGAAGTTGTAAAAGCTTTTTATAATTTCGGTATAAATATTTTTCATAGTTTTAAACTGTATTATAAATATTTTTTCTCTGTTAAGACCTCTACTTTATTGGAGAATATAAGATACATCGAATCAGCAATTTGATATTTAAGAATTAATGGAAAACATTTGAGATTATACATATATTACCTGATGAAAAATACTGGCTGCCGTATTGCTTCCTACGAGATCACGGTACATTACCTCCTACAGCTATAGATATGTCTTTACTTATCCCGTTAAACGGGAATCATAAACTTTGAAACTGGACTTTGTGGACTGGAATCGTCAGATGACTGGATGATGATTCATACAAGAGAAAGCACAAGAAACATCATTTGTATAACCCGTAACCGTATGCCAGTACACATAGCAAAAATGTATCAAATGTCACATTTATGATATTGTCATAACAACTCAAATTATGTCGCTTCGCAACTAAAAGTATTATTATATACATATAAAGATCGTAAGTTTCGTTAGCATTAATGCATCATATTTATGTGTTTTCCAACTCAAAATATAAAACAGAAAATTACCGTTTAAAAAACAAAGTCGTTGTTCGTGGCGCAGTTGGTAGCGTCGTTGACTACGGTTACGGATGTCTCGGGTTCAATTTCCGGTGCGGACGGTTGTCACAAATTGATATTTCAATCGATTTACGGATTTGTGTTCGTAGAGTGTTTGTGATGTCTAAAACTCCCTTCTACCCATTCGATCCTCACGGGGCGTAGCGAGAGCGATTAGCTAACCACTTGTCCTGTCCTAGCCCTATCTTTCTGTCCCTACTTTCTTCGAAAAAAAGAGAGGTTGAGAAACTGAGTAACCAGCAGTTCCCATAGAAAATTTCTGTTAAGATACCTCCATTAGGAGAACATATGCTCCATATTCGGAGCAGACATGGAAAAAAAATACTATTTTTAACGACAACCCGATAGAGAGTGGGTGGAATCTAAAGAGTAGTGAAAATGTCATAATCATTCATGCCTTCGCATAAAAATTTCAATTCACAGCACAGCAATGTCCTTTTGTGGATACGAGCTCGCAGATGCGCGACTAAGTAGGAGCATTCTCTACTCGACGATGAAACCAGCGCCACAAAAATTCATATTTTTTAAATAATTATATAGCCCACTTATTTCCAAGAACTTTATAATAATTATTTATAATAAATGGCATGTATTTAATTCCATTATTGTATTTGTCTTTTTCTGTTAAGCCTATAATTCAAGTGATAACTCTAAAAACCAACGCTAGAAAATAAAGCACACTTTTGAAAACTAGTCGTATAGAATTTTCAATTAAGAAAACTATTTTTACTAACTAGTCAACCACTGATTGCAAAAAATATATACACGAAAGAAAATTTCACATATCAGCATTTGATTGTAAGTATTGAAATAATTAGAATCTGCATGCCACTAAACGTTTAAAAAAATGTAAAACGGTATAGTAAATGCCCATAAATTTGGGTAAGTTTGCCCATCTGTCTAACATTAGCTCACCACATATAAAACTTGCTGTTATAATAATATATCATGATAATACTAATGCCTGATGATTAGTTTTTAGTTAAGCAAAGGTATTGAGTGGCCCATGGTGGTAAAAATATAAATTAATGTGCAATGCAATTTGTTTTATTGTTGAACTATTGTTGTAAGCTGTAATAATAAAACTAAAGTAAGCTTGGAATAATAAAACACTACTTATCTTGAAATAGCCATATTTTCGATCTAATCTGGAAACAAAATGGTGTATATTTTTTCCCATCTAAATTATGTCCAGAATATATGAAAACAGATATAAAACTTGTCAAGATTTTTAAATCACTGATGTATGTAGTAGTAATTAAAGTGATTATTTTTATCGTCGGCCAAAGACACATAAATGCAAATGCGAAAATCCTTAGAGCTGGGCCAAAGTTACCCTGATTGACATATAAAATTTTGATTTTTGCTTGTCATTGCTTCATATATCAATGTTTGTTAATATATTTCTAAAATTCGTATTATATTGAAGATTTTTTTCATTTAGAAATATCTTAATGCATTAATCGATTTTGAATATCGCCTTGGTCTAAATTAAAAAATAATAATTTATCAGTTTGCGTTACTAATTGGCTTGGCTGAGTATTTTAAATTCACCCCGTCTAGACAGATGCTGAAAAACCCCATCAATTACTTGTACGAACCCTAAAAAATAGCCACCCGTGAAAACCCCAATTCTGTTTGTTGTTAATTGTATCAATATTTTAAATTGAAAATAGATTCCAACGATACGTAAATAATTAAACGTGTCTTCTCTCTTTCAATGTGACGCAGACAATATTTTCAGAATGCAAGCTTCTATTCACAAGAATAGATTTAATAAGGTTACCTTTTGAATATCTATGTATATAATACTAAAGATGGTCACATTAACTTTTTTCATTGCTGCATTTAGAAAGTAACACGTGCTTAATTGCAAATTCTTAAAATTTCATCCTAGGAACCGAACGCAGGCTGATATGAATGCTGTGTCCTTGTTTATCGAAAAACTTAACCTTAACGTATTATTCCCGAATTATTATCTATAAAAGAAGCTATAACACCAGAATAAATATAACTAAAAACACAATTTGAAGTAGAACAAACAAATTGCACTTTATTTGAAAAAAAAAATCATTATGAATTAAATAATTTTCATTCACAGTTATTAGTGGCAAAAAGCTGTAATTAATGTTACTAAATAAAAAATAATTACTTATAATTAAATCGAATTCAAAAATAATTAACGAATTATATAAAGTTTTACATAGTTTAATAATTAATGGTTCAGGTATGTAAATAGGAAAACTTAAATGTCATGATTTTTTTCTAAGTCGGTTATCGTAAATGAAGTTTTTTGACTTAACGTCTTCTGCCACTATACCAACCAACTAAACTTCCAATAAGTAGTGAATGAATCCTTCTCAGAAAAGATTAAGATTTAAACATGAGGCATAGGTGACTGAATATATGGTAATTCTGAAGTTAGTATTAAAATACATTATGCAGTGTGTTCTTACGAAGACTGAAAACATGTTAACACTGGGATTGTATTATAATATAATCCTAGTGTTACCACATATATTAATTGTTCAAAAGAAATTTCTACGTTATTTTTATTTCAAAAACTTGAAATATTTTCACTTTAAAAAATCCCTAACAGACTACGCAACTAAATTTCTTTAAGGAATAGTAAAATTTAACTCTGTTGAAGCTCAAAGATCGTTTTCGATTCTAAAGCTTTATTCTCTTTTTATTCAGGGACAAGTTTATAATCCTGAAACTTCCAAGACTTACATGCTCACAATTTGTATCTATAACTATAACCAAACAATTTTTATTCTTAAAAATTGTTGTTCGCGTCGGTCATTTGAGTCACCAATTGCAAGAGCCGTTCTGCTGATCAATGCATTACCTAATGAGGTGGACATTTTCAGCAACGAACTCTGGGTATTTTTTCCAAATATTTATATCACAGTAAAATATTTCTTAAAAAATCAATGCAAAGAACAAGACAAGAAAAAAATTTAAAGTTTCCGCTACATAGATAAAAAAAAACCACGAGCAAGTAAGTGAATAGTCTTTTCAACTTCCTGTAGAAAAAAATAATACTACTAAAATCTTCCGGGGCTTTTTCACTTTGTGCCATTTTTAAGGTACAAACTGTCAATTCATGGTGAAAAGGTATCATCAACTGACGCTGATGCGCGTGATGAGTGAAACTGTCGATATTAATTTTTGGGGGAAACTATTTAATTACTGGTAGTGCTCGGAATTCTGGCTAATTAAATAATCTCGTGATCCCGGTATTGATATTTAGACAATCTCGGGATTTCGTAATTTACTGTAAATGTTAAAAATATAGTAAATATTTCAAATTAAATACTTTCGTGTACCTCGGTTTGTTTGTGTACATAATTTTTATAATACCTAAATAATGTATTGTATATTGGTACCGCTTTTTTATATTTCGTAACTGATCATTTTGACAACAATATATTTTATCACTTTTTTGTATTATTTTATAAAAAATCAATTTAATTTAAGAATAAGATCTTCTCAATGAAGAATATTGAATCAAATACTCATTCCAATTGAAGCAATAAAGAACGGAAATTTAATTTAAAAAATAAAATTTAAAACGTTAAATTACGCTTAATGACCAATCCCGGGAGGATTGGAAAATTGTAAATCCTGAAATCCTGGGATCATAAAAGGAATTTGAAATTGGATACCCTAGTTACTGAACCCGCTTTAAAATATAATTATTTAAAATACAAACCTTGAACCATGCCATTGTGGAGTCATCATAGAGTGCAACCCATTCCTCAGACCACGTCCCCCACAGAAGTCTCTCTGAAAAAAGAAACAATCGATCAATCTACCCTCGAAGCGGCCGTGGGGCGAGAATAATAGCAACATGGCATCAAAATTTATACGAATCAACTGCGATACAAAATGATATTATTTACAGTGAAAAAAGTAACGTCATGTCATACCGGAGATTGAAAACGTATTCAAAAAACATTTTCGACTCGCGTATGGATTGAACTGAAATTATTTTGATTGTAAAAATAATTTAACGTCAGAAATGTGAATATCAATTTTTGTATGCGATCAAACTTTTTTATCTCGATGAAAACATTTTTTTAACTTTGTGGACTTTCAATGAAAACTCGTTATGGAGCATTTTAATATACTGTGACATTTTAATGAGAATAGTTTACGGCTTTTTTGTATATTTGTTCATCAAGCGACATTATGTCCGTTTGTTCAACAAACCATGTCCACTCTCAATGTGGAGCATTCGGCTTCCTAATAAAGGTAGAAGTTTTCTGCGAGCAGCAATATCTCTTTTTAAAATGTTTGGAGACAGAAGGAAAGAGCTAGCATGGTACTTGTGGTTAGCTTATCGCTCTAGCTACTTCCCGTTTTTAGGATCTGATGGGTGGGATGGAATTCTGGGCATCAAAAACATCCATGTCCACGAACAGAAATCCATAAATCGATTGAAAAATAAGTTTATGAAACTGTTTGTACTGAGATTTGAACCCGAGACATCCATAACCGAAGCCAACTTGACGTTTATATTTAGATCAGTGAATTAATTTCCAATGAATCGATTTTATATGGCTGATTCCAGGCAGAAAAACTAATTTACCCCTTTATCAGTCGAAAATACTTGCAGAATAATTTTAATTGTTTTTTTTAATATCTGGCATTACAGCTGACAACTAGTGCACCAAATATTTTTAAAATTGGAAAATTGTATGAGATAAACTCGATGAGAAAGTCACTCACGTCTAAGATCAGAAATTGAAGTTTAAAAAATCTAACTTTGATATTGAACAAGCCATAGGAACTTGAACTATAACCCACTTGATCGTTAGGGCAAAGCTTTTACCATAAGACCACAAAGGCTGAAATATAATCGCTTTATTTCTCATGCGTCAATGAAATGTGGAATTTTCCTTTTACTGTGTTTTCATTATAAGTTATATAAATCATTGGATACTTTCTATCTATTAGCAAAGTTTTACTATATCTCATATCTAACTATTTACTGAAAGAGTTCGTATCAATAAAATGTTGTATGCCTATATTAAAAAATATTTAAGAAATATTTTGACTCACTTTTATATCGCAGCATGTATCCACCTTTTATTTGAGCTCCCCCCTGCTCTGCTTAAAACAAAAGAAAACAAACATGAAATTAGATATATTTAGATGTTTACCAAATTTCCATGTATTTCTTCACTTACAACCCGGGGTTCGCCTTTCGGAATCTTCAGGCATTCGAGCACACATATGAAATCGAACTGGTGTGAATTTAGTGACGAAATACATGTAAATGTACAAAGCCTCAACAATTCAAATTTGATAATCAGATTCCATCAAGCGCCCTCAGTCGATGTCTTAGATTAATTTTGATGTAATTATTTGTCTGACAAAACCAGACGGACCGGTCAACGAGATGAGTTGAAACTTATATCTTGCGTTGCATGGTGTATGACGATATAAGGACCCTAAACAGAAAAATCTATATCATAAAAAATGGGTCTGGATTTTCAACAGTTATTTAGAATTTTTCAACTAATAAGTACAATTACTGTTATAGGAATCCTGACCTGGAGAACAAAAACAGTCGTCAAAAGAGCATCATTGTTACTTACATTGTCGAAAATTCTATATGATATTTACTATATCAAATCACATTACTAGGAAAAACTTAAAGTTGAAAATCTTGTACAATATTAGCAGTTAATAATAGCAAATTATTAAATTCCTTAGTAATTATATGATCGTTATCAGACCATCAATATTTTACACAATTACACGATAGTTCTGACGATGGCGTGACAACGAAATAGCTATCAACTAAATCTTTTTTTAACAATGTCGCTGCCAATGTAGAATATAATCGACTCTTAATGGAGATATTGATTGAATTGGCATTTACTTATATAACTGCGGCCTGTGTGATCCGGCCTATATCGAACAGACAGAAAGGAGCATTTCAATTAGATTTAATGAACATATAAGATCATTTATTATAATAAAACAAATTCTCGATTTGCTAACCAACTCTTGAAAGAAGTACACAACATAACCGCTTATTCAGCTCCGACATGCTTACATTTGTGTGATAAAAGTCTCAGGCTTAATCTTTTGGAACAACACAAAATTATTAGATACAATCATGACAATAATCTCCTTAATGACGAAACAAATATTAATCCATCACCCTTACTTAAACCATTACAAAAAAACTCGTAATTGCGCATAATCAGTAAAATTTTAATGCACTCATTTTAACGACTAATTAATAACACCACGTAAGCTCCTTTTCTAAAATCGCAATTAGTATCTTGAATGATTTAATTTTAAATAAACGTTATGATGTTTGAATACATGAGATGACGTGATATTGTCTATGTCTTCTCAACAGTATATATATAACTAAGCAAAAATAAGTTTGAGTATAGTTCTGACGATGGTGTAAATCCGTAATAGCTATCAACTAATCACTTTTAAGGAGTTAACTGTCAATTCTTAGTGGGAAGACATTATATTATCATTATAAATATGTGGAAGTAGTACAAATGAATTGTGTTTTATTTTTTAAAATAAGCTATCAACTACCCAATGAAAATTTTGTAGAATTAAATACTTAGTTATTTCTTTCTATTACTAATGGAGATGAATCAACAAAAGTTTTCTTTATGAGAACTGCTTGATACTGAGTTACTCAACCTCCTTTTTTTTAAGAGAGTAGGGATAGACAGATGCTCAGACAGGCCCAGAAATTACTTAACGGTTCTCGCTACTCCGCTTTTATAGGAGGGAGGGAATTTGAAACATCACAAACATATATGCCTTCGCAAAAGAAGTCCATAACGTGATTGACAAATCAATCGACGGAACTGTCTGAAATGGGGTAATTGAAGCTAACGATGTTGACCACTGCACCGCGTATCCGACTTTAAAAGTTTTCTATTTTCATCTTTTGAAATGAATTAAAAATTCTAAACATGGGGTGATAATTAAAGCAAATAGATATTTGAAGGATTTATTGGATGCCCATTCAATTATTTGGCTTTTATTCGACACTTCTCTAAAAAATGACAGCTTCTTAATATATCAAACGTTTTTCTCGGCAGACCCAAGTGTCGATGATGAAGACCGATTTTCGAAAAAAAAGCTTCAGACAGATGTTTGACGGCATTTAGGTGTGCGTGGGTGGGTTTTCTCACTTTTTTGCCGCAAAAAGTTACGAAAGTCTACAACGTCTAGATTCTAGATCATTTTTGTTTACTCGAAGAGCGATGACTTAATATTTGAAACAAAAAATCAGTTTTATTCGAATACTCTCAATGATATTTCACAATACAGTAAAATCTTGATATTAAAAGAGACCAAATTTTAGGTCAAACTTAAAATTGAATTTTTATACATCCCTCATTTCTTTAAAAGTATAATATTTTTATCATCTATTTGTGGAAACTTCATTGACTTGTACAAAAAAATATTTTTCTTTTTTATTTTGTCAACAATATTACAAAAAAATATTTTAATAATTATATAGCGGATTTTCAGCTTTTACTGAAACTTCTCTCCCCCGTTATTTTGTTATATGGAGATTCTAAAACATTCATTGTCATTTTAGAAAATCATTTTCTACAACCTTGTAAATGGAATCCTAATAGATCATCTTAAAAACATTTTTTTTACCTTGTCCGCTCCCAACGTGAAGCAACTTTTTCTATGAGAACTGCTTATTACTCAATTGCTCAACACCTCTTTTTTCGAAGAGAGTAGAGATATAAGGATAAGGCTTATGAGAGAAATAGTGGTTAGCAAATCGCTTTCGTTATGCCACGGTTTCCACATCACCATTCATGACTACGAACAGAAATCCATAAATCGATTGATTTATGAGACTGTCTGCACCGGGACTTGAAGCCGAGACATCCGTAACCGTAGCCAACGATGTTACCAACTGCGCCACTGAGCCGACTACTTTAACAATAGCTAGTTGTTATTCAATTGCTCGACTTTTCTTTTTTGATGACGGCAACGATAGAATTACACAGGTATGAAAGAACTCGTACCAATCGCTCCTGCTGCGCCCCATTCTTAGAATCCGATTGATAATAATCAAGCTATATTCGGGGGCGAAAAATTACATATTTCGTATTTTATGTGTATTAAGACTTGTCTGGAACGTTTGGGTAAAGTGACGGTACACCGTTGATTTGAAGATTTTTACCGTCTTTTGTATTTTATTTAAGTTTTTACTTTTAACCCTACTCCAATTAGATCATTTAATGTTTGAAGCCACGTATATACTATAGAGTTATAAATAATTACATTTGCGTGGAGCAAAGACAATATAGGTGGCCTAATATAGTGTAGAAAAATAATTGACATTTCATTACAGTTTCTTGCAAATATCTATTTCAAAGTGTGAGTATATATTGAGTTAAAACTATTTTATCTTTGTGAAAATATTTTATCTTAAGTGTAAAATATTCATTCAATGTTAAAACATATTTTATTATGTGGGATCACTTTGTTTTTAGTGAAATAATTTGTTTTTTGTGTAATGTATTTGTCATAAGTGAAAACTATTTTCATGAAACTGAATATGATCTAAACAAAACTGCATTTAATTGTTAGCCTATAATATATTTGCTATTTTGTTTTTAAAAACATCTGTTTCATTTTTGATCAATATATTTAGAACAGCCGCATTATTGTGTCAAAATTTAAAATGAACGCTAAAAACATAGAATTGAAAAACTATGCTAATATGTGTATTCAATATATCCGTGGCATAATCCAGCATAACGTATATTAAACAAAAAGTCATACCTTTGAAGAATATATATATTAAAATAAACACGCTGTCATTACTGCCCCTTGTCCACGGTGACAACACTTAAGGAATGTCATATTCTGATGCCACTCCTCGTGTCAGGAGTGTCCAGCTGATGCTGACACCGTCTAATGACGTGATGAGTGCTACGGTGAAAGTGTACATACAGCCAACCCTTATAGGAAGCACTCATAAAAGGGTTAACCTCACTCTATGAGGGGTAGACATGTCAGCAAGGGTGTCGGGTTCCTAAGTAGGTACTGTTTTACTCTATTGTCAGTAATTTAATAAGACAGAATGAATATCATGTAATATTATATATTAATATCGTAAGAGGTTTTTTGTCGTGTAGGAATATTATGTCGCGTTGTTTTTCGACTGTATCTGTGTGAGTTATTGACCGTTTGAAGTTTTTAATAATGGATAATTTTTCGCTTTATGATTTGAATCAAGGAAAATATAAATTGGATGCGTAAATTATATCACACCATGAGTACGTTAGTGTATTAAGTTAAAAACTATTATTTTTCATTTTATAATGCGGTTTTATGCAGCAGTTTTCGATATGTTTATTGCTTTAACGTAGTAACTCAAATAAAATGTAAAATGCGTTGTAACTTCAAGTTACTTTAACAAAAAAAAGGTTGTTTGCTTTACTACATAATTAAAACTTTTAAGTTGTTAACTGTCATTTCTTGATGGAAAGGCATTATATGTTTAAAAATAAAGCACAATTTGTTTAAACCACTTCCACATTTTTACAATGATCAGGATCAGTTTAGCTCATCACGGGCATTATCAATTGGTAATCAAACGAATTATGATATATAAAAGAAATTAAATAGTCTACAATTAAAATGTTAAGAACCTCTTGCAAAAAAATAAATACTTATCTGGAATAAAAAATTAAGTGACGTAAAAAATTCATTATGTGAGAGAAATATGAGTTTTAAAAATAATTCATGTATTAACCAAAATAGAAAAATGAGAAATGACCACTTAAAAATAATGAAATATTAAATAATAATTGTATATTATCTTATAGCCCAGACTACTCTGTAGACGTTTTATCATTATCACATACCACATGTAGGTATGAAATTTTCTCATTACCTAATCGTTCGCGGTGTATATAAAATAAAATTTTAAACAATACACACAGTTCCGACGTACTAGATACTTTATATATTCAGAATTTCAATTTCAATACCGTCATCTATGACGGGTACGGTTATACTAGTAATACTAATACTTTTGAGTGCTCAGCGACTTAATCATAGTTTGAGCTCACTTTTAATGTTACTGTCAATTCTAGATGGACAGACATTATGTCGTAAAAATGTAACATAATTTGTTTTATATTACTTCCACGTTTTTATAATGTTTTTTAATGATATTCTGATGATGTTTCGCCTAACACGAATTGATAATGCTCTGTTTCTTTAACTAATAAACCCATGGTCACCGTATTTTTAATGGGAAACAAACTGAATCGACGCTGTGGTTGGTGTATTTTTCAAAAACTAAAACGTGTACATAGAAACAATTCAGTTGATCAATTTTTTAAATGTTCAAATCTAAGAATGAGCCAGAAAATGAAGTAATGTCTTGAGCTGGTAGGTATTTAAACGGTTCCCCAGCTTTGCTGTTAACAATGATAATATGGATTATCCTATGCTCAGACACGCATTTCCTACATAAACCACATTTCACGATTTTTCACCTCCCTTTTGTTTCTTGAGAGAACGAACATTAAACCCAAAGGAAAGCTTTCTCCCATTTATTTGCGCTTTATACCAAAGTGCTAAGATCAGTGGCTTACTATATAAAATATTTTATTGTACTTATATACTTTCAACCATACCTTCTTTAAATCAGAATTAATTTTTTTCATAAAAACTGGTTTAAGGTACTCAATCATAAAAAAGTGTAAGAAAAGATGGCTATAGTTAGAAAATCCTGTTAGACGTCCAGATCTGGTTTCTTCCCTAGAGAACTTTTATCAGTTCAAAAAAATCCTTTGGAGGAAAAGTTTACTTTCCCTACCCCTCACCATTTAATCCATAATTATTACCTCACCATAGCCATTTTGTATATTTCAATTAATTGTTATTTCATGACTTTAATATATTACGTACTTATCGTATTACTTTAATTAATATATTAATATTCTTTATTGTCACTGTGTATTATAAATATTTATTGTAGACTTACTGTATCATTGAGGAGACTTAATATTCGGTGTGATTCAATAAAATTTATCGCAAAAAAAATTAGAGTACGACTAGTCGGTTAATTGATTTATGGATGTATAAAAACTCCTCTCATCCATCCGAGCCTTAAAACGAGGGGTAGCGAAAACAATCACTTTACCATTAGTTCTGTCATAGTTTTATATTTCTATCTCTAATCTATTCGAAATAGAGAGGTTAAACTATAACGTAAAAAGCAGTTTTTGTAGAAAAACTTCTGTTGAGATAAGCTCCATTAGGAGTCCATATACTCCATATTCGGAGTGGAAATGATAAACGATATATTATATATTTTTTTTATTTTTTACCATATTCGCTCTAAGTGTAGAGCATATAACCAAATGATAGAAGTCTTTGAATATATTTTTTCTGCAAGAACTGCTTGTTATTCAGTTGCTCCACCTCTGTTTTTTCGATAGTAGGGATAGAGTGATTGTGCTAAGATTGACTAGTAGTTAGATAATCGCTTTCGCTACATCCCGTTTTTAGGATGGGATGGGTGTGAGGGAATTTTAAACATCTCATACAGAAATCGATTGAAAAATCAATTTATGAAACTGTCTGCACTGGAATGTTTTGACCACTGCACCACGGGCCCTGCAAACAATATATTAATAGTAAATACATACAATACTTTGAGAAGACCCGGATCGAAGAGAGGCGAATGGCTGGTTATCAAACGTCCTGGAAAGGCTGAGATCTCAAACAAACACCATTTTTCAAATCCGGTTCAACACTTATTTATTTTCCATCGAAGATGCAGTGGTTTACAATACACAAAAACACATAAAATTGATTCTACATTTATATTTACTTAGCAATTAAATTTACTTTAAGTTATAATACAAATGACACGACAAACGAATTTAAATTACGTCAAATTTCAAAACAAACACAAACAATTCACATCGTCACCTGCGCCGCCACGAGGCCGGTAACTTGCCCAGCTCGACAGATCGTAATTGACTCTGCACACATACAATTAAAAAAACTCCCTGCATCGTCGGAGCTACCCCTTTCCGTCAAAAATGAACTCGTCCAACGAACGTGCCCGCTGGCTATTGAACGAGCGCCCCTCGGCAACAAGAGTCAGCCAATTCTTCGAATTATTGTCGTTACCGCTGGGCGATTTCAGTTATGGACACTAATGAAACTTAAACTTAACAAAAAAAACCAGGGTGTGTCAACTTATTACAAAACAAATATCAGGTGACACTCCTACCTTGTCTTTTTTGTAAGTAGCGTAGTTCAACAGTATGCATATTTACACTTCATTGATCAATATTTAAATTTAATTTCACAATATATGATATAATATAAATTTGAAAATGTTTGGTACTGGTATCTTGTTTATATTAAATGTGATTTATCGGTTTACAATTTTACACACAGTAATCTAGAATCTTTACTATCTAAAACTTATTATCATATTTCAATGTAAAGATATTCGTATTTCAATACTCAACACTAAAAATATAATTGTTACACAGATAAAAAGATAAATAAAAAACAAAATATAATATATATTGTAATATTGTTTTCCCCTTTAAAGAGCTTTGATCTTCGAGACAAGACACGCCACTGTGTGAAGGTGAAGTGTTTTTTCGCCGTTTGTTGATTTCTCAGCCGGCAAAAGTAATTTAAATTCTACTTGGTAGCCAAAATGTATCAATCACAGAGTGTTTAGATAGCTGACTTTATAGAACGATCCGAGAATACGAAGTCGAAATTTTTAATCTGACGCGAGACAATTCTTTATTTCTTCTGCGTATTTTATATGTATATAGAAAATGTTTATCAAACATATCGAATAGCTTAAATTGTTACGGACTATATAATAAACTAGCGACTCGATAACGTTGGAATGGGACTCGCAATTCGGTTGTCAAAAATACAGCATTTTATAATTATAACGTATTTCTCTGGATTTGAAATAAATACAACTTAAAATACGATAAAATAACAAAGAAAAAATTAATTAATAAACTAGAAAGAAGCAGGTTTTGCAAAATTAGTTTTTGTGATTCGATCTACATTGAAAAGACCGGAGAGAATATTTCAACTAGATTTAAAGAATATAATATGATGAGGTCATTTAATATTTAAAAAAAACAAGATTGTCAATTCGCGAACAACCTCTTAAAAGAATCACACAGCATAATTTCTAATTCAGGTCCGGTATGTTTACATTTTTGTAATAAAAGATATATGCTTAATTTATTAGATAAAATGAAAATTAATATATGTAATAATGGCAATTATTCCGTTAATGACCAACCAAATATAATTATTAGAAGAAACTCACGTAATTACATTAATAATACCATGTATGTTCCTTTTCCAAAAACACAATACTAGTTTATATTTTATCTTATTATAATGGAGGTGTACCAAGTAAGAGCAAATTAAATCAATGGCTACTGTTTTACTGAATTATTTACAATTAATAGTAAGTCAATAGTAATAATAAGTCAGACGCACACATGCAACAAAGAACTCTTAACAGTACAAATAATCATCAACTTTTATAATCTTCATCATCGTCAGCAACTATATTATAATTTTTTGTTATCTTATATATAATAGTCCAGACCGCTCTGTAAACGTTTTATTATTATGAAATCACTTGTAAGTATGAAATTTTCTCATGACGTAAGCATTTGCGGTGTATATAAAATAAAATTTATTGCAATGCACACACAGTTCCGACGTGCTAGCTACTTTAGACATTCAGTGTTTCAATTTCAATACCGTCATTCTTACGGGTTCGGTTACTAGTTATTTAATAATGTTGTGCATAAATATGAATGAAGAAGTATAAATACATATTTGATGGCTTGCTATGACGATGATAAGAGCTGGTGAGTTAAATCGTCAATGACAATACAGAAATTGGCGAGTAAAGTCGCTCAAGGCATTCTAGAGGTTAATTATTTATACAGTACAAAACTAATTACATAATTATAAATTGATTTGTATAAACAATTCAAAGTGTAATAAAGATGTTTTCTAAACTCTAATCCACTTACATTTGTGGCATACTAATTATTATTTCCCGAATTACGCAATTAATGTTTCCCACACACAAATTTCATAAATCACTAACAGGGTTGGCACAACCTGTCCGTAGTCAATAATATAACCGAGTTATGGTATAACGGTATCGGGAACTAATCTTTAGGATGACACTCTCATGTCACAATTACTAGATTTTATTTAATTTGTTTTCAAATGAATTTAAGATAGTATTATAGAACCTATTGCCCTAGAGGCCATTATTCAGTTTTCTAATTCACAAAGAGGTGTGCAATTTCTAGCGAAAAACTTATTTTATGATTTCATTTTGAATATATGTACTATTATATAATAATCATTATGAAAAATATAAGTTCCGATTGTTTTTGAAATAACAAATATGTAATGTTTATAGAACACGATTTACCGTTTTTTCTAGAAATATTTAATGCAATTTGAATTTTCTTTTGTACTAATTGTACTAATAATATTCCACAAATCCATATTTTGAGAGCGTATCATCACTATATAGTGAAAATTTCCATGTATTAAATTATCTGTATTGTTAAAAGCCTGAAGATGTTCAAAGCCAAAGCCTCATTGCAATATTGAAAGGAAAGTCAACTAATGTATTTATTTAAATTAAAAGAAGATTTATTTTGTAATTATACCACATCACATTGTTGATGAAATTAAAGTAGTCGAGGTAAAAGAAATAATATATCACAGTCTGCATTACTGACACTGACAAGGAGATTTTGAGTTAATAATCAACTGCTTCGCAAAACCACATTGCCTTTAAAGCACCGTATGATTCTTAGCAATCGGTAATTTGTAATAAATTACAAGTGGTTGCCGGGTAGGACCGAGTGGACCCGTTATGTGTATGCAGCCGCTGTTTCCAGGCCGCCTTCCATAACAAAATAACGATTAAGTATTGAAACGAATTTACTTCTCATATTCTTGGCCCGATGCTGAGCTATTTTTAATAAATTGCAATAGTATAGTAAAAATGATGAAGAAACACACCCGGACACGCAGAGTTTCATAAATTGATTTTTGATCAATTTATAAACTTCTGTTTGAAGGCATACAAGTTTATGTCTAAACATTCTCTCCCACTTATCCGATCTTTTAAAACGGGGAGTAGTGAGAACGGTTACTTAACTGCTAGTCCTGTCCAAGCCCTATTATTCTATCCTTACTCTCTTTGAAACGAAAAGTTTGAGCAACTGATTGATAACCAGTCTTCGTAGAAAAACTTCTGTTGAAATGTCTTCATTATGAGTCCACATGTTACACATTGAGAGCGGATATGGTTTTAAAAAAATGGAAACGAAAAAAGTTTATACCGTTATTACACGAATTCTTCCAAAAAACCGGTTTTGGCAACCCTAATTAGTAACACAATAAGATCGTTTATTAATATACTACAATACATCTCTTACTAGTAGAGTAATCTTTGGTTTCGTAATTTATTTCGGTGTTAGGATAATAATTGCTTGCGTGCTCCGACACCATTGGATGGGAATTCACACAGCAATCCTTCAGCAACAAACAAATGTGTGGGAGTTGAAGGGTTGTAGACGAAATCCCCGCTAAGTATTCCTTGAAGTCGTAGTGGCATTTGAGTGGAGAATTTCTCGCTCCGTTAAATATTACATTTTTGGAAACCAAATAAACTGAATTAAATGTAAGTATACAATTTACTAATTTACTTTTCACAGAAGTTTTGATTGTAATTATTCATTATTAATCTTCTTCCGAGTAGTTTTTTTTATTTTGTACTCGTACCCTGATATAATGAGGAGTTCTGGGGATCCAATAACTTCGTTTTTTAACCTTCCCGTTCTCATGATAAAAAAGTCACATTTCGTTACCGTATGGGTTTTGTCATATAAACGCATTTATAAAGCGAAATTACAATTTCAAAAAGTAAAATATGGTTTTATGTAGTACGAAGTAATTATTTTACGTCATATTTTGTTAGTAAAACCGGAAATACATATCAAATTATGCGAAATTATCGAAAGACGCGTGAATCGAAATTCTTCATAGCAGAACAAGCTCGAGGTTGCATAACTATAATTTTGTATTTTTCGATGATAAAATTGACGAGGTTTCCAAATTATGATTAATTACACAAAGAAGGCATTAACTATGATGTATTTTTATTTTTCAATTATATTTAGAACTAATTTATTTACAAATAGCAAAATTTTCAATTTTTTTTAGGACTTTCATAGATAATTTAAAGCTTTAAATGCCTAAGTAATACATAAATATGGAAGGTTTAATTTAGCGTGACTGCAATGGAAGTGACATTAAAAAATATAATAAAAACGGAGCGTAACCGTAAAGATTACTTTACCAGTTGTCCTGCCTTACACCTATCTTTCTAGACTTACCCTATTCAAAAACAAATAGTTTGAGCAACTGAGTAACATGAATGACGATATTACGCTAGATATATTTTTATTATGAATGATAATTTTATGTTACCAATGACGCTATTATGCTGCAGAATACACTCTGTAAAAAGAGTGTGACGTTGTAACAGATGGTAGTGAGTACGTCATTGAGAAACCAAAAGAATTAAAAAAAAAACTGATCAAAAAAGAGTTGTCAAAAAACTTATCGGTTTTACATTACATTTTACAATTTCAAAATAAAGTAAGGGTTTTAACAAAAAATCTACAGTATTCAGTAACACAAATTTGACAATAATTAATAAGCAATGTTGAGTTCACATACATAAATATATCAATGACCCAGTTCGTAAGTTAGCAATTACATTCGAACACCACTCTTCTACAGTTCCACAAAATATCGTATTGTGGAAATACATTTTTGTAAATCGTGAAGCTCTATAAAGAAACATCTTTTAATCCTAAAACTATAAACTATTGACCACGTATTTGAATAAAAAAGTAATACAAATAATAAGCCATCACTTTTTACAAGTTAAAACTTTGATCGGCCATATCTCGAAACCACTAATTTCTAGTTGTATCACTATGGAACTAGGTCGTTGATATGTTTATTGATTTGAAACGCAATATCGATGGCATTGTATGTATTATTAATTATGACCTATTGACAATATAATAATAATTGAAAAAAAAACGGAATTTCTAAAAAAAACAGCTACTAGTTTTTACGATCGTAAAGTCGTTATGTTTAGATGGTGGGACCAACGGGTGACAGAGAGAAGACTCATAACTTCCATCAATATTTCCTTGTATGTGGAAAACCTAGAAAAAAAGATTAGAGGCACCTGCTTCTTGTTCAAACATTTTTATGTAATCAACAATGCTTTTAAGAATTTTGGAATTTTTTAACAGTTCAAAATTATGAAATTTCCTTTTTTGTATTATAAGATTTAAGAATCGTTAAAATAGATCAGTCGATAGAACTCTCATCTCTCATTGATAATAATTTAAATATTGGTCGTAAATTTTTTCATAAAGTATTTTGAAAAATATATTTAAATTGTTTTTAGCATAAATTATTCTTCGTTGAGAATTCGCCGAAACATAAATTCACCTACAATAATTGATTCTGAAAATCTATTATTAAATGATTTCCATTTAAAATAAATGAGAAGGGCGTATTATTGAAAGCTTATTTTAATACAAGATGAATTTTAAAATCATCAATGTTTATTGAAATTTGGTTAAAGAAAGACTAACTCGATTTACAAAATTTAAAACTTGAGGTTAAGTAAATTAATGCAAGAAAAAAATAATAAACGCTAACGTCCATTTTAACGTCTCTGGTCAAAGTTTGAATGTGTCATATTGAAGCTTAATCGACACTGTCCATATAACTTTTATTTTAAAACAAATCTTTACTTTTTATCTTATAATAGAATGATAAAGTTTAGGTTCATGGAAAAAGATATAATTAAGGAATTACTTTCTATGAACGGAAAATCCAAAGGCTTAGCTGGCCAAACAAACAAATGCGCGGTATAACTTTTAATTTATTGCAAACATCCATATGTCACTGTAAACTGTAACGTAATACGCTAACTCGCGCACGTTGGTCATACCTATTCTATTAAAATAATTGGGCATACCGAGAGCAATGTTATTACTAGAAAACTGTAGTCCTATCCTAGTCATATTCTATTATATACACTAGCTCAGATCGGTCTGTATGCGTTTTACTATTATCACATATCAAATGTAGGTAAACATTTTGATTATAATCAAAAGATGAAACTAGCTCAGACATTCAGTATTTCAATTTCAATACCCTCATCTATACTTCTTTCCACTAGTTATTACATGTTTACTCTCTCAAAAGAAAGAAAGTGGAGCTTCTGAATAACTGCTAGTTTTCACAAACAAAAATCTACTAGTCCATAAACTACACATTGGAACCGGACATGGCTGATGAAAAACATATGTGAACTCAATTGATTTTCTTCAAATTATTTTTATTTAAAGCAAAGTTTTGCATTTAGTATACATAAATTTGTGTCCAAATCCCAGTTTGGACAGTTTCATAAATTGATTTTTTAACCATCAACCATATGATCCAAAAAACAGGATTAGCTAAAAACTTGTCTTGTCCTAGCCATATTTGTATACCTTTACTCCCTTTAATAGAGAGAGGTTGAGCATCTGAGTAACAAGCAGTTCGCGTAGAAATAATTCTATTGAGATACTTCTATTAGAAGGTCATAGCCTCCATATTCTGTTTAAACAAAAAAAAAACTTTATTACTGCAAATTTTCGATTGGAAATTCTTAGAAAAATCTAGTTTCATTACCTGACAGTTTTGTCTATTACTGAACAAAAAATTTATTCGTGGAAAATAACTTTATCAAAAACAAATCGAATCTTTATCTTATACATGCACGACTACATGAAGTTTTGCCAAAATATTACGCTCCGGTCTTAATTCATTTAAAAAAAATCTTGTTATGTAAAACAATGTCCAAATACCGCGCCTCATAAATTCGACATCTGATATCTGTTCCCTGCGATAGAATCGTCCAAAGCTTTGAAAGTTTAAATGGGCCCAGTCTTTGAACCGCGCGCGAGAGGGAGGCGTCGCGGCGCCCGCGGGAAAAGGACGCCTATAATGCTACCTCACGCTGGCGCTCCATTCATGAGAAACGAGAGGCTGCGATCGATACTTGTGAAAACAGACTACTTAACAAAACCATTCACAACCGTGTACGACAGGGAAATTAACGTACGTGTGACGATGTTATTTTTTAACATTCAAAAATTACCGTGAAAATTTACTAACTCTCATTAAATTTGAATTTTGAAAGACAGCTGATACCCGTAATACCGTCGGCTCTGCTGTCCAATTTTTCGATGTGTTATAAGTTGATCTTATTTGTATTTTTAACAGTTTTATATAGTAATTTAGAAATATATTTCAAAATTTTTTTTTTTAGTATTTTTAATTTATTTAAAAAAATACCTGGCATTACAGCTGACAGCCAATGCGATAAATATTTTTAAAATTAGAAAATCATACGAGATATACTCGAAATTTTAGAAGGCATTCATGTCAAAGATCACAAATATAAATTGAAAAAAAATCTAAATTTGATATTGAACTTGCTGGGAATTAAACACTTACCATAAAACCACACAGGAAGAATCTCATTTGGGGATGACAGAATGATTGCTGTCCTTTCTATTATATATATATATATATATATCAACTGTCTGCGTCCTACTTTAGTCATCATGAGTTTTCTTTTCAGAGCGTTCATCTTTATCGCAGCGTATGCAGAATTAGATACTGCTTGATTTCGCTGACTGCATTTTTAAGTGCGTGAAAAATAAAATTTTATTTTCCGATTAGTCTAGTATATATTGCTGACGAATAATGACAAGCATAATGTTTCGTAAATCTGCAGCGTTACGCATCACTACAGTAATACACAGCTTCTATAATAGTTGTCAGAAAACATGATTATTAATAATATTTATAATATATTTATAATTTTTAAGATATATCTGTTTCCAATGTATCCTCCTAATGAAGGCATCTCAACACAAGTTTTTCTAATTTGGATTATTGAGATTTTGTACACTTCCATGTATTTTGTCAGTAACGACCCGGGATTCGCCTTTCGGCATCTTCAGGCGTTCGAGCACACGAATGAACTCGAACTGACAGACAGTAAACAGTGTCTAACGTTTATATAGAAGATATAAATACGACAAATATTATTTACGAGGTAAGATATTATACGTCTGAGAGCCACACTGATACCTGAGTTAAAATTTCGAGAATTGCCTTAATCCTTATTTTGTAAACACCACATTTACAGAGTGGCGAATTGCCGCTTTCCAACTTCTTATGGAATTACCAGTGATTTTACAATTATAATAGCATTGTGGGTTTCGACGGGATGCAATTCGACGAAAGGGTAAATATATACAATCATTCCACATTTAGTGACATCTGTTAGGTGTTTCAACGTATAGGATATAATAACGGTGAATTAGGAAGGTTCAGCTGCTCATTCAGAATTGGCAAAGAATTTAACTGGGCTCTATTGATTTCCAAAATTTCTTGATAAAATAACATTTCTTGATAAAATAAAATAACACAAGTTTTTCTGTTCAAGAACTGCTTGTTACTCAGTTGCTCAACATCTCATTTTTGAAGAGATTAAGGTTATAAGGGTTAAGCTATAACTGGAGTAGTGGTTAGCTTGTCACTTTTGTTATGTCCCATTTTTAGGATCGGGTGGATGCGAGAGATTTTTAGACATCACAGAAATCCATGCCTTCAAAAAAAATCTAGTATTAGTCATTACCTAATTAAAACCATCATTCCTTATCTTGCGTAAAAAAATATGCGATGTAGATTAAACCAGTTCTTGTACAATAAAGATCTGTTGAGATCATCCAAAAGCCGTATATATGCTCCGAATTGAGAGAAAACATGCTTTAAAATTGTGAACGGATGCCTCGGATAAAATTCTTCAGCGCACGAATATTCGTGACGCGATGTTTGTGCAGTAGAAAACTTCACTCACAGAATATTCTATACATAGAATTGGATGGTTTGAAGGGATCTCTAGACATCACAAACATCCATGAAAAATCAATTTATGAAACTGTGTGAACTGGGATTTGAGCCCGTTATATCCGTAACCGAAGCCACTGCAATAAATAAAAAACTACAACAACAAAATAATTAAAAAACAACATTACAAACTAATCAAAACGAAGCCAATGTATATCCACAATACCACTAGTAGGTTTTTTCTTTTTTCAGCTACCATCTTTCCCAAAATGGTGAATATTTATGAAGTCGTTATGAAGAAACTCATCAATTGCCCCAACTCTCTTTCCGGAGATGATAAGAAGCGAATGATTGGGTTAGGAGAGGGATTATAGTACTCGAATGTTCATCTCTTAGGCTCATTTCATAATCCAATATAGGATGAGTGGTGTGGTTTTAAAATATCATAACCAATAACACATTTATTTCAAACCTCATTAATTGATTCAAAAAACTAAAAAACTTTCATTTGTGACTCGAATTCTTGATTATGATAAATTAAGTAAGACAAATAACTGTAGCTTTTTGTCCACTCAGTTACGTGATAATATGTGGAAAATATATTTGATAACGATATATTAAAATAATTATTGCACAAAATTTGTGAATTTGATCATACAATAGAATCACAAAGCTGTCGTAAGCGTAGTCCGTAAATACCGCCGCTTCAAATTATTATCAAATAGAGGAATAATGAAAATCCAATATGATTTCTCTGCGCCTAATAAACTTTCAGCGGCGCTTTTGCGATGAAAGTCCCGAGGCAGGCGAAATGTGCTTACGGCTCCAAAGTGGAAGGGTGGCAAACCAGAACTTTGGGGTGAGACGTAATTAGGGTGGAGGCTTCGAGACATGTCTCAACATACTAATGTAGAATGAAGGTTCAATTCATTGAAGTAATAACATCTGTTTGTGTAACAAATCACAAGGTAGTCGCGCAGAAAGAGGAAATATTATTCTAAGAATATCACTTAAATGGAATGTTACAACGTTACTTTTACAATAAAAAGAATTTATTTCCTTTATGAAAAGAAAGGTGTTTTTTTCAAATTCTCTAAATAGTTATTTGGCAAACAACGTTTTTTTTTCAAGGACGTCACCACATTTTGATGTGTGGTAATTATGCTACGTTTGCAAAACCGTAACAATTGTTATTTTCAGCAGCAAACGGAAACAAAAAAGGTGTGGGTTTTTTGATACTGTCAAGCTTAAAACTGCGAAAAATGCAAATAATGAAAGAAAACATCTATATATACGTTTCAAAGGTTTGAGACAAAACAATCAATGTACATGTTTTATAGTATAAAGAATAAATTTTAATGAAACTGGTGAAGCAAATTTTGACTGAAAACTAGTAGCAATGGGAAAATTTTAAGATGGATACTGTATTTGATAAGGCTAGGTTTTAACCAAGTGGTCGACGGCGTCAGCTTCGGTTACGGAACTCACAGGTTCACGAACAGTTCTCGTAAAAAATGTTGTAATCATTACATCGGTAACATCTTTTGTTTGTCCTCTACCCGTTCGGACGGGTCGTCTGTTATTTTGCCAATTGTTACGCTACCGCTTTAATTTTGATTTGTATAACGTGTCTTAACTTGTAAACTGTAAATAATTGTTACTTATTTGTATTGTAAACTAACCAACTGCATCTGAAAATAAACGAGACACACAGAACTGGTGTTTTTATTGAGGATTGTCCTGGGATCTTCAAGCAACCCTTCCAGAAGCTTTCGTTTCAGATTATATAACAATGTTCTCACGTGTGTTTGGCCGGGATTATAAACAAATTACAAGCAATTCTTTAACAATAGATTGGGGTACTACTGGAGTAATATTGTTGATACATATTTTGTAAACAACCATATCATGAAACTCTTAATATTAATTTTACTCCAATGCAAACAAAAACTTCTAGTTCGGCAGTAGACATAGTTAAAAATATACCAAAGTAAAGTGACACAAAACCTACATTAATATTCATTAGCCAACATTTTTTACTCTGCATTTTCTGTTACAATCTTTTTTATTGCCCTCGCCGGAGAGAAAAAGTTTACGCCGGTGTCTTTAAGAGAGTACATAAAATATAATTTAGAGAAAACAAATTTACGATCTGTCCCCCAAGGAGCGTATTTTTCGTATTAAGGACTTCACAGGACGATCGAATATAGCTTTTACAAATATTTTGATGTCATTTTAGTCAACGCTCGGTTCTATATGAATATCTTTTCTGAACGGTCATATTTAAATTATAGTGGAGAAATTTTCTGTTGAAAATAATGACAATGAAAACAATGAATTAAATTATTTTTGTGACATACGAATTGGTTGCCCAATCTCCAGCCGTTATATGTTTTGGAATGGGTTTATAGGCCTTGTAATTACAGAGACTTTTACATTTTGGGATAGATCTGCCGCCAACTTTGCAGTCGACGGCGTCGTGAAATTATTGATGCCATTTCAGAAGAGTTTGGTAGTGCGGCAGATATGACGTGCGATCGTCGTCTATCTATCACCCGCTTTGTTCAATGGTGTTTTGTTAGCTTGTTAGTGTTGTCCACCGTATTTATTCGTTTCCCAGCATATGTATTTTGCCGCTGTTTTACGGACTCCTCTCATAATGCAATAACGATCGATTTATTCCTTATTTTATTGGTCTGATACCGAACTGCACGGAGCCACTGCTACCATACACTGTTGTGCTTTAGAAAAGAAAATATAAAGAGAATAAAAATTAAATCATGAAAACACTGTCATACGCGTAGTTCTTATGATAAAACTGTACCCTAGCGATCAGATGTGTCTGTCAAAACCAAATTTAGATTGTTCAATCTCGTATAAGATACGTGGTTGTGTGTCTTGTCGTTTTTCCTTTATAATTTAAGACATCGACTGAGGGTGCTTGATGGAATTTCAATATCAAATTTGGATTATTGAGATTTTGTACACTTCCATGTATTTTGTCACTAACGACCCGGGTTTCGCCTTTCGGCATCTTCAGGCATTCGAGCACACGAATGGACTCGAACTGACAGACAGTAAACAGTGTCTAACGTTTATATAGAAGATACAAATACGACAAATATTATTTACGAGGTAAGATATTATACGTCTGAGAGCCACACTGATACCTGAGTTAACATTTCGAGAATTGCTTTAATCCTTATTTTGTAAACAACCCATTAGCAGAGTGGCAAATTGCCGCTTTCCAACTTTTTTTAGAAATACCAGTGATTTTACAATTATAATAGCATTGTGGGTTTCGACAGGATGCAATTCGACGAAAGGGTAAATATATACAATCATTCCACGTTAATATCTTACCTCGTAAATAATATTTGTCGTATTTGTATCTTCTATATAAACGTTAGACACTGTTTACTCTCAGTTATCGGCGTCCGTGGCGCAGTTGGTAGCGTTGTTGGGTACGGTTACGGATGCCTCGGGTTCAATTCCCGGTGAGGACGTTTTTATAAATTGATCTTTCTAATTTAAGACATCGACTGAGGGTGCTTGATGGAATTTCAATATCAAATTTGGATTATTGAGATTTTGTACACTTCCATGTATTTTGTCGCTAACGACCCGGGTTTCGCCTTTCGGCATCTTCAGGCATTCGAGCACACGAATGGACTCGAACTGACCGACTCGAACTTTCAATTCGAGTCCATTCATGTGCTCGAATGCCTGAAGATGCCGAAAGGCGAAACCCGGGTCGTTAGTTACAAAATACATGGAAGTGTACAAACTCTCAATAATCTAAAATTGATCTTTCAATCGATTAATGGATTTCTATTCGTAGTCTGAGTGTTTGTGATGTTTAAAACCCCCTCCCACCCATCCAATCCTCACGTGGCGTAGCGATAGCGATTAACCAACCACTAGTCCTCTCCAAGCCCTTTTCTTCTATCCGTACTCTCTTCGAAAAAAGAGAAGTTGAGCAACTGAGTAAAAAGCAGTTCTCATAGAAACATTCTGTTTAGATACCTCCATTAGGAGGCCATATGCTCCACATTGGGAGCGGACATGGGAAAAAAATGTTTAGTTATGAAGTAATCTCCAAAGTTGCGGCATTATTTCCAATCAGATTCTTCTAGTTGATGTTGCCAGTGCCGTGAGTGTTCCCCTTGGGAGCAATTCAAACCTGGCTATGATAAACGTATTTACCGGCGAAGAGTGAGACCAGGTAGACATTATTTTGAAGTGCTGCTATTTTGCAAAATATTTTTGATACGGTATAATTTAATGTTTATCAAAATCGTGAATAGTTTTTGCGTTATACAGTATCGACGGTGTTTTATCCAATTGATGTAACCCTAAAAAAATACAAAAATGGATCTCATTTTAAAGGCGACAGAGCAGGTCTCGGCCAAATTATGTAAATTAGAAAAATAAATTGATCGCTTTATGGTAGGAAAACATCATTTTACATTGCTTTTAATTAATTGCGTTTGACCAATATTTTATTGAATGGAAAACGAGCATAAAGTTTTTCCTCGATTCAAACGTTCAAAAATAATAATCTTGCAGTCAAATTTAGTACTTTGACAATATCATATTGATGTGGATATTTAAATACGTTGCATTGAAGATGCAAGCCCTGGGCCTCTACTTGAAAACTCAGATCATGACCAAGTGAGTTATGGAACCTAAATACGATACCACAATTGTAAATAATTTAAGATATCGACTGAGAATGCTTGATGGAGTTTCAATATCAAATTTGAATTATTGAGATTTTGTACACTTCCATGTATTTTGTCACTAACTACTCGGGTTTTGCCTTTTGACATCTTCAGTCAGTTCGAGTCCATTCGTGCGCTTGAATGCCTGAAGATGCCGAAAGGCGAAACCTGGGTAGTTAGTGACAAAATACATGGAATTGTACAAAATCTCAATAATTCAAAAAATTGTAAATAAGTGTATTTTTTTACCATGTCCGCCTCAAGTGTAGAAAATATTGCACCCCCGCAAGAAAATTCTCACAACTCAAAAAAGTCAGTTTTGATATATCAATGATTTAGTGAAATTGGTTTCAGTGAAACAAGTACGAAAAAATGTCGCAAAAATTAATTGTTCGGTTTTTTACCAACGTTCGGTATTAGTTTCACATTAAAAACTCCCGAAAACTGTTAAAATATCTCGGTTATTATGATTGCAATGAAACTAAATCACCACCATACAGCCATAGTGACATTTCAGTTTTCTAGTGGTGGGGTTAACGAACGATAGAAATGACGGTTTTTTAGAAGATGAAAAATATTCATCTCAAAAACGGCTATTTTTGAATTTTGAAACTCTTGCGGGGGTGCGATATGGATTCTTAATGAAGTTTATACCTACATATTTTTTTCAAAAAGACCTTCTTGTGACGCTTGTACTTGTGAGTTTTCGAATAGATTAAAGATCGAAGAATAGGGCCAGGGCAGGACCAAGGCAGGACCAATGGCTAGTTAACAGTTAGTGCTACGCCATGTCTTAGGATAAAGTGGGAGGGAAGGATTTTTAGACATCACAGTTTTCCATACCTTTGAATACAAATCCAAAAATGATTGAAAAATTAATTTATGGGACTGTCCATACTGGGAAACGAACCCATGATAACTGTATCCGAAATCAATGACGCTGACCGCTCGGCAAGATTTAATAATACAGTATATTGTTAGAGTATTAAACATTATGTATCGCATTTCGTTTAATTATATCTACTATCAACCCCCTACTTATCACTTAAACGAAACATCTGTACCTACGCGATACCCTCTTCAGTCCCTTTTGAATAGGATCCGATATCAGCCTAAAAGGGATTGTAAAGGTCTCTGGGCTAGTCCGTTACATGGCACTGTTCAAAAGTTGACGGGATGAATAAATGAATAGTTCATTTATAATCGTTTTCAATCATGATTAATAACAGGAATAATTGACAGGAATAAAATTTTAGACAACAATTTTTCAATGCCTCTGTCCCGTGGTATTTTCCCATATTCTAACATACACCCTAATTCTTTTTGCAAAGTTTTTACCCGGTCTAAGAAAACGTATCAGTTATTTTTTTTTACACGGTTGCAAAAAAAGAAAATTATCATATATATATGTATTTATTTAAAAACAGTCCTCTATGAATATTGAAATCGTCATTTTTACCATTTGTCAAATTTAAGATGCGTGATCCATGACTTGTTATTATCTTGACACATTAATTTACATTGCTCTTCTATTTTTCGATTTTAGTCCCGTCCCTCTCAAAATATCCATTATAAAATTTCTAATGGGTAATTTAAATCACAAATCATCTAAATTTATTACTCAGTAGTTTATAGATAAAAAACAGATTGCACTATTTTTGAGTTCAAGAATTTTATGTTTTAGGGGAATTTTAAGTACGCGTTTTTTTTGCGCGCTAGTCCCTGGAATGTATCCTCCGTGCTAAAAGAGAATTGTGTGAAATGTGAATATTTTGTTTTTCAACTAAGTTCATCGCCAATGTTATGTTTTTCCTGTATAGTCGGATGGGTAATACTCAATAATACATTTCGTACATACATGCCATTGCACACAACATTCAATTGTTTATAAAAGTGTATTGGCATTCGCCGTACACTACAATCAAATACTACGATGCTAATCACTCAGCTACAGACCTGGAAAAACTGTACAAATTAAAAATATGTTTTTAGAATTAATAATTTTTTTGTTTTCCAGAACCATAAATATGACGCAATTAGAGCACGGGAGTAGAAAGGTAAGTTGAGAAAAACTAGTTTCTTACTAATTGTTACTAGAGGTTTTCTAAGAACAGCTACTATGGGATCAAGCAGTTGTCAATATTTTACGAAATGCTCGTTTTATACTATAATTATTATTAACCTCTATTCCCAAAACCCTACTAACGGTTGTGCTTTTATATCCCATATTGCGTAAGTCTACGCGAATATTTTTGTTGTTGTAGGATTGTTTGCTTCAATATCCAATTTGAAATTTTTTTTTCCATGTCCGCTCCCAATGTGGAGCATATGGTCTCCTAATGGAGGTATCTTGACAGATTTTTTTCTACGAGAACTGCTTGTCACTCAGTTGCTCAACCTCTCTTTTCTTTTTCGAAGAGAGTAGGGATAGGGCTATGAGAGGACTAGTGGTTAGCTAATCGCTCTCGTTACGCCCCGCGAGGATGGGATTGGTGGGAGGGAGGACTCAGACTACGAACAGAAATCCATAAATCGATTGAAAAATCAATCTATGAAAACCGTCCGCACCGGGAATTGAACCCGAGGCATCCGTAACCATAGCCAGCGACGAAACCAACTGCGCCACGGACGCTGACATATTCAAAAAATAGATATTCAATTTATACGCAAAAATATACATCATTCTATCACGATGGAAATTATCAAAAGGTACCCTAAAATAAATGTTTCATCAAACTTTCTAAAGCAGATTGAAATAAAATAAAATTTATTATCACTACACCATTTTTATTATTAAACTGAGATTTAGCGCTTTCGACAAAACAAAACGAATTAGACGTTTTATTAACCAAGCTAAAATCAATATTGAATTTTGCTTAAGGCTTCCAATCCCGAGATCCGGGATCCCGTTCAATTATTCAATTCCATAATCCGGACATTGTTTAAATATCAATCCCGGGATTTTGGCATTCACTGTAAATGCTAAAAAATAGTTCATATAGGAAATTAAAACTTCCCGATTAACAACAACGTGTACCTCGGTTTGTTCATGTACATATATTTTTTTATAATCTTATATATAATAGCCAAATCGGCTCATTGGACGCTTTATTATTATCACATATCACATGTAGGTATAAAATTTTGTCACGACATAAGCATTCGCAGTGTATATATAAAATAAAATGTTACTTTTAAGGTCAGTTCTTGGTCAACATTTGTACTATTTCCACACGTTTATAATGATCAGGACCGGTTTCGCTCTTCACGAGCATTATCAACTGATAAAAATACAAACATAACAGGCCTTAAACAGATGTTTCATGAACTAAGACATGAAATTAAAGATTAGAAAACAAATTATACATAAATCAAATAAAATAATCTACAATTAAAATGTTATGGATCTCTTACAAATCAATAAATACTAATCCGAAATCCCAAATATAGCTACATTAAAAGTCTATTTACTAAGCAAAAATTTGCAAGACATTACTGATGCATTAAGCAAATAGCCGATGCATAATGTGTACATATTATGTACTCCCGTCATTGTTTAATATATATCTCTCAACCATGTCTTCTCCAAATGTAAAGCAAGTGGACTCCCAATAGTCCCAATGGATAATCCTAACAAAAGTATTTTTTACGAGAACTGGTTTAAATGCAGTTGCTGGCTACGACAGCTGTGCTTGTAGTTAATTCATCACTTTGACTATGTCCCATTTTTAAAATCAGGATGGACCGAAAGATATTCTTTTGAACATAGATCAATAAAACCGTTGAAAAATCAATTCATGAAATTTTCCAAATGTCAGGAATCGGAGTCCCTGAATGAATCAAACGTGCAAAGGCATCAGCCACTTGGCTAAAGGATTGTATTAATAGTTTCACATAAATGACATTTGGCAACTCACTATTTAAACTAAGCTTCTTCATCAATTTGCCTCCAGGAAACTTAAGTATTATTTCATTCAAATTTGTGCTAATTTTAATATGAATAATGACATCTCTGCAAACACTTCATCGCAGATAATAATATCTAAGCTAACGTACAAGATTAGTCAAAAGACTATATTTAGATTTAATATTCTTACTACAGGAAAATTGTCAGTTTCAGGGTGAGCCGTTACTTGTTACTTGTTACTTACTAATATTATTTTGAATGGATGAATGGACAAGACGGACAAGATCAAACACGGCTATCTAAATAGTAAATAAATAAATGAAAAATAATATTTTGTACATTGTAATTTATTACTGAGTTGAGTTTGATGGAAAAAGCTTAATCTTTTTGGCTCATTATAAACTCTTTCTCCACATAATGACCACACAAATCAAATCCGGTCAATTATACTGCACTGAAATGATACCAGTTTATTTATCACTGAAATTATTTCATTGGGAATACTAAATTTCTTTCCGACGCTGTATCAAAGTTTTATTTAATACTCATATTTGGATAGACTAGGCTTGCTTAACTTGACGATGTTAGCAAGCTTAACGAACCCGATTTGTCGTGTAAAAAAATCTTTTCCATCTCTTCGAGATTCACTAATGCTAGAGTAATATATTTATAGAATTAGTTCTGAAGTGTTCTGATCATTGTAAAAATTTAGGAAATAAAGGAAAGAATTGCTTTTTTATGTATATTAATACAGTGTTTCCACCATGAATTGAAGGTTTACATGTTAAAAGAAAAAATATGTACGTGATTGAAATACTACGTTTTCGTAAAATATCAAAAACCTAGTGCCAATACAAAAAAAGCATAGCTTTACTGTACTAAATATGATTCTTTATCAATTCTTTCCTCCATTTCCTACATTTTTACAATGATCAGAACCGCTCAGAACTAAGTCTATAAATACATTACTCTAGCATTAGTGAATCTCGAAGAGGTGGTAAAGAGTTTTTTACACGACAAATTTGGTTTCGTTAAGCTTGCTAACATCGTCAAGTTAAGCAAGCCTAGCCAATCCAAATATGAGTATTAAATAAAACTTTGATACTGCGTTCGAAAGAAATTTTGTATTCCCAACGAAATAATTTCAGTGATAAATGAAGTGGTATCATTTCAGTGCAGTATAATTGACCGGATTTGATTTGTGTGGTCATTATGTGGAGAAAGAATTTATAATTAGCCAAAAAGATTAAGGTTTATAATTTAAATAACTGGATTATTCGAATCATATTTATATTGAAATAAAAATCTTTTCGATTAAATTTTTTTCTATATCTGTAAATTATTAATTTAATTTAGGCTGAATCTCTCACGACCACCTGCTGTAGATTAACTGTCTTTACACAGTGTATTTCATAAAATATTGATTTTCAATAAAATTAATATCTAACGATGATTTTAACATATTTAATGTATGCTTAAAACATAAACTCTTGTTGCATATTAAGACTGTCAGAATTCACTTTAGGGAGTAACGATCACGATAGTACGCCCAAGTTGACTTATCGTTCAACCTGTAACCCCTTAAACTTTCCAAAGCGAGAGTGTTTAAGGCATAATCTGGGGATCTGATAAACCCCCACGCCTTCGCATTTGCATGTTTTTAAAATGCGCATATTAATAAGGTTAAGGATATAAGTGTAGTGAAGCAAAGCGATCTAGCGACCTAATAATGATAAAAATAGCAGCGAAACACGCTTAAAAAGAAAGATAACAATGGACTGCGTATCCATACAATATATAAATAATTTTGGTGTTCTGCGCAAGTTGTCAAATGATTTAATCATTTTTCCAGAAAATAGAAGACTGTGGATTTAACATATATCTTTCTTCTCACACTATATGAAAATGTGGAGTCCGTTTTAAACGCCATCTGACATTGAAAAAAATAATATTGAAATGTTTCAAAATAAAGCACAATTTGTTTTGTACTACTTCCAAGTTTTGACTTTTCCTTTTCTGTGATGTGCATCTAGTACACATAGCTTCTAATAATTAAAATATCTCTATGCATGCAATAAATAGGTATTCCTATGTATTTGGGTATTCCTCCGTTGTACATTTGCTCATTCAATAACATAATAATACGAATAATATGCAATTGGGCGTAGCGGGGATATTTTGTCGAAAATTCGGGATAAATTTATCTATAAAATCATATGTGTGCGAGTATGTTATGTATATATTCTGAGTTGTGCAAGTGGATAAAACGGCCAGTGGGGAACAACGCACATCTTGCACATTAGCTCACATATGGATGACAACGCGTGAGACAGAGAGGCCCAGTCGCGTCGTTTCTTTCAAGATTGCGCTCGATGAAGAGTGTCGAACGCAAGCCAGTAGCTTTCGAGCCTCCGTTTGAGGTAGTCTACTAAGCCGTTTGTTGTCCATTTTAATTATCCAGGTTTCGCCTTCAGGTATCTTCAGGCATTTGATTACACGAATGGACTCGAACTAACAGTACTCGTGTTCTGGAATGCCTGAAGATGCCGAAAGGCAAAACCCTGGTCGTTAGTGACAAAATACATGGAAATTTACAAAATATCAACAATTCAAATTTGATCTTTATAATGATTTGAGTTGAATTATGAGTTTTAATATAAATTATAAAAAATGAAAAACAGTTTTTTTTGTACTACTTTCACATTTTTATAATGATTAAGTGATTTGAGCCTCACCCACTCATATCGTTTCGATAAGCGAAGCCATTATAACTATGTGAAATTCGTAAAAAAACACACCGTGCTTTATTTTAAAAATATAATTCCTTTCCACCAAGAATTGACAGCTAACACCTTCAAAATGAATGGTTGTGATCTTTTCCTGTTTACCTTCACCTTGAAAGTTATTAAATTAAATATCTCTGTTGGTAATATACGTGATGGAAAACCAGCGTCGTATTGTATTATCATTGACTAGCCACTCTTTTTTTTACTTCTCTAATTTGCTCAACTTTCCTCATTATATTAAATCGTAGATTAAAAGTCGTCAGCTCCGTGGCACAGTCAGTAAATTCATTGGCTGCGGTCACGGATGTCTCGGGTTCAATTCCTGGTGCGGAAAATTTCATAAATGGATCTTTCAATCGATTTATGGATTTCTGTTCGTAGTCATGAATTTTTGTGATGTCTAAAACTCCCTCCCACCCATCCGATTCTCAAAAACGAGGCGTAGCGAGAGTGATTAACTGACCTATCCTTCTCTCCCTACTCTCTTCGAACAAAGACAAGCAGTTATCATAGAAAACGTCTGTTGAGATACCTCCATTAGAATGCCATATGCTCCAAGTTGGTAGTGGACGTGGAATATCTGTGAACTATTCCATACCACCCAGACCACTCTGTAGACGTTTTATTATTATCACGTATCACATGTAGATATGAATTTTTCTCGTGACATAAGCGTTCGCCGTGTATATAAAATGAAATGTTATGCAATTCACACACAGTACAACGTACTAACTACTTTAGACATTCAGTATTTCAATTTCAATACCGTCATCTATGACGGGTACGGTTACTAGTCTTATATATAATAGCCCAGATCGCTTTGTAGACGTTTTATTGTTATCACATATCACACGTAGGTATGAGATTTTCTCATGACGTAAGCGTTCACGCTGTAAAAGATGCACACGCAGTTCTGACGTACTAGCTTCTTTAGACATTCAGTATTTCAATTTCAATACCGTTATCTATGACGGGCACGGCTTAATACGGAGTCTTCAGAGCAGAAAGTTTCCCGTGGAGGGACAACGACACGACGTTCCCTCACTCTGCCGGCTGCCTCTGTAACATATGGGAAGCCGCGCAGAACTCTCCAGAGAGGCTAGCAACACTTTGCTGTCTCTGTAACACACCCACAGCTGCCCTCGACTACAGGTCGGACACTTCCGACCCAGAACAATGGAAACTCAAAGTCTCAAAATCGTATTTGTTTAGTGCTGCAGATTTTGGCTTGGTACAGTTTTTACACGGTTTTAAAACAAATATTCAGACACTTTTATAAGACCCAAAGGGTTTCGGAAGACACAACACACTCGCTTCTCGGATACTAACGACCACGGATTCCGTCAACTGGAATTTTGAAATATCGGCACCCGGCCGAAATTTCGAGCATCGACACCGCGATCTCTTTCTTTTCTCAAATTACACTTTTTACTCTCTCCCCTTTAAAACAACCCCACTTCGCACTCGGCGACCGTCTCCCTTTGCTCACGAATCCCTACTCTCAACTCAAAATCTGTTATAAAATTTTTATTCTTCGCGTCGAAGAACGTCGGCCAATTTTACATCCCAGGTTTTAAACCTTTTGGACGAGTGCGCAAGTGACACATCAACATTGCACGAAAAGAATTTATTATTAAAGACTTGTTTTTTTTCACTATATATATTGTCCGTTCGAACTTTAACTGAGGCATTGCTACAAGTGTAGCTATTTTTATAAAAATGAATTTGTTTTTTTTTCAAGGCGATCTAAGATTTAGGCTAACGGACTAATCAACTTCGGCTTGTGCATCACAAAAAATGAAGGAATATAAATCAGATATAAATTTGGCGTTAAAACCAACAACAGCTGAACTCTAATCGATGATAACTTTCATGGAATTTTATTAATTATTAAGTAAGATATTCTATATGTGACACACACAAAAATGTTTGCCATCATTGCATTTCCTGTGCGAATTCCTCGAAAACAGTACTTGATGGCGGACCGAGAAATGGTTTGTTCGTGGTTCGGCTTCCTTTTGTCTACGCTGTAACTTTTTCGCTAAAATTTCTTTCAAACACACAAATTTCAAATTCATTACCAGGGAATGATTAAATTGAAACATTAAATAATTAATTAAATTACCGATGAAGATTAAATTGAAACTATTAATAATTCGGCGATTTTAATATTTGACTATTAAATTTTTTCAGTGCTGTTAAACACCATCCCCTTAATGATATTTAGCCTACTTAGAAGAGTCTGTAGACGGCTTTTGAATGGCTTGCAGACCCCTCTCCGCCCCGTAAGAACGAGGCGGTGTCAGGTTATACAAGTAAAACAGTAGTTTCGTCGTTTATACGTCGTTCTTCTTCACTATGTTTCTATTCGAATATAGTTTCGTTTGACTTGCATGAGTTTGTTATAATAAACTCGCTAAGACTTGTTACAACATTAATTTGGTAAATAATAAATTTTCCAAAGCCTCTCTCGTTGTACGAGATTAGCAGTCTTAAAATTGAAAGACGACTATACTCATAAATATTCATGACTTATATTATTTCTGAATTTATGTTCGCATAAAAGTTGGAGACTGAAAATTAAATTTAACTTCAAAAGCATGTTTTTATAAGACATGGTGGAGACTGTAGATAATGAGGGACCTTTGGACGATCCCTTTAGTATAATAGTTAAAAGGTCAACGCTCTTGGGCGTTCGCTCTATTCAACTGCGGTGTCCACACGCACGAATCCTCGTAAGGACAATTGTTTTTTTAATTCTGTGAGCGAAAGGAAAGTCTTAAAAGTTTAAAAATGCGTTTAATATTTCAAATTAACTACAATGCATAAATGCATAGAATAGAAAAAGGACGAGTTGAATCAATGTTGCTGAATTAGTAAAATTCACGTTGACACATCACATTTTTCATAAAATTTAATACCTGAAAAGTACAAATTTTAGTAGACGTATAAAACTGACAATCTCTGACGCCACGGCGCCGGTGCCAATAAAATGCGTATACATGTTGTATGTGTAAGACTGTTTATGTAGTGAGAGATCATGTTGATTCTGCGATGTTGCATATTTAAAACACACTGTAGGGTAGGAGAGTTAGTTTTGTGATATAGGTGGTGACAAAACTTTAAAAGATTCCTACACAGTTACTTAAGTATTGAAAGTTTTGGATGAAACATAATAAATTGATAACCATAAGTGTGAAAAAGATGCCAAGCTATTTTACAAGCTTCTGCTAGCGACTGCCGCATGGATAGCAATAGATGTCGTTGACTATGTAGCGTTTACGTAGGTTTTTGCTTTATTTGTGATTTTAGTGTAAAATATTTGACTAACTAATTAATAATACATTGTCCTCCATTTAAAAAAAAAATTGCTCTTCCAACTTCACTGGTCGGTAGATCATCTGATATTATTTAAATGAGGCAATATAGTTCAGAATGCTGATCACTTCCGTTGGAAATATCCAGACATGGACAACGAACGAGAAAAATTGAAAAAAATCAGTCAGATCTGTTGACCACGTTGGTCATACTGACTCGATTGAAACTCATTCACAAAATCTTTTATTTTTTTTAGTATTTATGATTTTCTGCACACTAAAGTGAATGCAAATCTTGAAGAATTTTCCCTCACACATTTCTGACAAAAAATTAAAATATGCATAGCGTTGTTACACACCGGAATACACCCTGTAAAAAAAGCGTGAAGAGTGTGAGCCATAGCGGTTGGTGGAGGGTTTATCGTTACTCTAGGGCAGGGGTCTCCAAACTACAGCCCGCCATTGTTTTTTCACACAGATAAGTAGTGCCAAAAGCAGAAAAAAGCCACGATCAAATTAATGTGAATTAACCATTTTTTTGTCGAAAGGACTTAATATGAACGTATAAATCAGGCAGAAGCTGGTTATCTCCTTGTCGGCTATCGGCTATTTCCGCCGCAATGAAATGTTTTTGACACTTCTCCGTAAGTACCAACCGAAATTTGCGCGTAATTCAAAACTGCAGTATGTTAGTGTGATAAGCTAGCTAGGTCTTGGCCCTTGGGACTTAGTGGAGGATGCAGTGTGATCTACGGCATTAAAAAAGGTTTATATTATTGAGAACATTAGGATTGTAAAAACCGTAGAATAAGATAAAACTGTTTTAAATTCGAAAACGTTTTTTTATTGAATTAAAAAGATACATCACCGAAAGCTAAACGCATTTCCATTTAATGGTGCCGAAAGTGTGACGGAATTTATCCTTCATGAAAATTTTTCATTTACGGTTGTTATTCTTTTTGGCGTGTTGTTTTCTCTCATAACGTTCGGTACAGTGGTCTGGCTGACAGGGGCAAATCGCAATATTTATCGCGCGCTCCTGACAATGGGCGATATTTACTTTTTTTTTTATTTTTATTATGTTTTCCGAATCGTTGTTCCACTCTGTAATGCGAGCGCATAAATTGCGCGGGAAATATTTGCGACGTTCATTTCTGTTTTTTCCCGCCATCATCGGTACTTGTCTAAATATTTTTATTTTTTTCCGTTTTTGTTTTACTTAAAAAATTCAGCTTTTGGTGGTATGGCTCTATTTGATCACGGAGACATGGGCTCTATCCCCCAGTATCAAACACTTAACAATCACATTTCGTTACCGTGTAAGTTTTGTCATATAAACGCATTTATAAAGCAAAATGGCAATTTAAAAAATTGATTTTATGTAATATTAAGTAATTATTTTACGTCATATTTTGTGTGTAAAACCTCAAATACATATCAAACTATGTGAAATTATCGAAAGACGAAAGAATCGAAATTCTTCATAGCAGAACAAGCTCAAAATGTGTCTCGGTGCCGTTTGAAACAAAACGGTTGCATAAGTCACGTAATGCATCTCGGATTGTTACTATACTATACTAATTGTCTCTATACTATAATTTTGTATTTTTCGATCGTAAAATTGACAAGGTTTTCAAATTTTGATTAATTACACCGTAAACTATAATGCATTTTTTATTTTTAAATATATGTAGAACTATTTTGTTTAAAAATAGCATAATTTTCAATTTTTTTCATGGCCCATTTAACAGATAATTTAAATGTTTGAATGCCGAAGTAACGCATTGTTAAACCATGAATGCGGAAAGGTTACTTATAATAATTTGTGAAATCGTTTGTTGTCGCTTATGGTAAAAAAGACACATTGTCACTGTGTGGGTGGGTGGAATTCAAAGTAACAGTGGATGACTGAGATATGGCGCATTAAAAAAATATTTATTGCATTCGCTTAATAACTTCATAACTCTGTGGACTCGGATTGCAAGGATCCTCTGTTTATGCTTATACATATAAACGACACTATTCTCCACAATTTGATACATCGATCAAGTCTTGGGTAATTTACAATTCCTGAGACACTAATGACAATTATTTGAACGTGCTTAATGCTGTTGTACTACGGGATACGCCCAGTCAGGGTTTGGAAATCTGTAGCTGGGGTGGTGAGTACAATGTCAGCCAGTAAGGGAAGTATATTTCATGCCATCAAATTCAAAGAAGATTTTTTTAAACTTGGGCCTGTCACTTTGAGAAGTGTAGGTTAAATAAAGCAGAGACTACACGTAAAGCGGACAGGCCATGATAAGAGGGTGGCATCTGCAAATGACAGGAACATTTCGTAGGCAACTACAAACACGACTGGCTCGAGCGTGTGCATACATCACAGTGTATGAATTATGCAGTAGCTTGTTCGCCAACCTTTTATCCGTACTAGAATAATGAAAGCCTTTGAGAATATTTGTTTTTGTCAGTTTTATGAAATATCTATCCAGGATTCAATTATGCCACGATTAATTCAGCGTTTTCCAACGTATAGCAATATCTTCAAATTACTGTTTACTTGCGCATAGTTCTTAATAAATCGATAAATTAAATGAAAGATTGTATCGAATTTATGGTGAAATGCTAATATACACGTAGGTTGCCCCACCTCCACCCGTTATGTGTATGCACCCGCTCTTTCATGGCAACCTTCTGTAACGCAATACCGATCAAGAAAAGAAACGAATTTACTCTTCATGTTCTTGGCCCGACGTAGAGCTGCGACCAATCTTTTAACCACGCACTATTGTGCTGAAGAAAAGGTAGAGACAATAAAAAAGAAAATGTGTCTTGCTCAGCCTCTTAGCTTAAATATCCTGTGTATCCGTGTGCGAACGGTTTTCATAAATTGATCTTTCAATCGATTTATGGATTTATGTTCGTAGTCTGAGTGTTTGTTATGTCTAAAACTCACCACTAGTCCTATCCTAGTCCTATCCTTCTATCCCTACTCTTTTCTAAAAGAAGAGAGGTTGAGCAACTGAGTAACAAGCAGTTCTCTTAGAAAAATTCTGTTGAGGTACCTCCATTAGGAGACTATATGCTCCACGTTCGTAGCGGACATGGGGAAAAAATCCATATACTGAGAATCCGCCGTAGCGTTGAACTTTAATCTACTCCGCGTTGAATCCGACATTACATATTGCAATTTTTTTCACTAAATACATTGTTTTTTCATCTTACTACACGTTAGTTTTTTAGATTAAATGCCAATTATCTCTAACAAATTTTCTTTTTCAAATGATGTTTCAATTTTGATAAGCACATTATTAACATTCAGTTGAAAATGCCAGCGATGAGCATGAGGTGCTCATACTATTGAAGAGCTTAGGTCTACTGCTGCCGTGGACCAACGAGACGCTTTTTACTTTTTTTGAGGCATTCTTCTTGTTCTTCTGTGGCGGTTGAAATCTTCCTCCGGCTTATCAGCACCGCAGGATTTTGGCGAATCGTCCCAGTTCCGGATACCGCTGTCGATGAAGGAATATTTATCGGCCAGAGACTTCATACCGAAACGAACGGAGAGCCGCTCTTATTGTGTGTCGATTCATTTTTCGACGCGAAATTGGACGAAGAGTAAGATTTGCTCGCACTTTTGTTTCTGATTCCAAAATCAAACATATTCGGAGTGACGGGATGCCGTGCCGGAAGTTTACTGGGCGGTGGGATAAATTGAAACGTTGAATTAGCCGACGAGTCTATGTCAAAGTTCAGCATTCGGGTCGTCTCCTTTTGCAAGGCCATATTTCTCCCGTAGTTCGTGACGGGTTTTCCGCATGATCTGAACGTTTCCGAAGTCTCGCAGTTACCGATGGTAATTTTGTTTGTCAGGTTGGTTTTTCTGTTCAGTATGAAAATCACCATTATTCTGACGTCTGTGGACGAGTATGCAACATGTCATCGTTAAACCTATATTCCAACCTTTTCTTAAGTGATTCACGAATATTTTTCATATATTTAGGTATATTAAAAATTATTATAGCCAATTCTAGCAAAATTTTTGATATCCGTATAGGAACATGTTCTATACGCGTTTTCTTCTAACTGGGTAAGTATATAATTGAATAAGATCTTTTGCTGATCTGGACTTGCAAGCAATAGCGCCCTTTCACAATGAGCTATGAATGGCTCTAAATTATCGCGATTTTCGTCGAAAGGTTTAATGAATCTTACTAAGAAAGTTAGGTCTGCCCCTGGGGAAACTCACAATATTTCTTTTTCTACGTCATTCGATGTCGATGGTCTAGGTTTGGTCATTGTTAATTATTTTTATGTATTTTTTGAATCAATTTTAAGATTAATTATTTTAATATTGACTAAGCTAATTATTACTATGAGAGGAGATAGAGTCGTGTGTGTGTGAACATAAAATTTGCGCGCCAAGTCTTGGGCAGTTGGTCTTGAGGCGAATAAGTAGGTTTGCCTGTCATTTCGCGAAAATCGTTAATCATTTTCCGTCGCCTAAAAAATATGAAACCTCGAAATATTTTTGTTTTCTTTTAAGCTTGGAAGGTTTCGTTGGTAACGTTCGAAAAAAAATTATTGCATAGAAGGCACATAGGTAAAGTAATATTTTCTGGTAATGGAATAAAGCCATATTTTAAATATTCAACACTATATTGTCTGCATTTTTTCCTCGACTCACTGATACTGCTTTCTGTAAAAAAACAACACAAATTGAAGAAAATAAAACAAATAAGCAAACCTTTCGCGGACCCCTGACACTGTCCACGCACCCCCAAATTATTTTTTATTTAGCACAGACCCCCTCAGCGGTCACACCACTTTGAAAACCACTGGTTTAGATCATGTTCACTTTCATAAAAACAGTTTTCACTTATAACAAATACATTCCACAAAAAACAAATTCTCTCACTAAAAATAAAATGATCCCACATAATAAAATATATTTTAGCATTGAAGAAACATATTAATTACACTCACGAAAAAATATTTTCACATGGATAAAATAGTTTTCACTCAATATAAATACTCACACTTTGAAATCGATAGTTGCACGAAACTGTAATGAAATTTCACTTATTATTCTACCCTATATTAATTAGGCCGTTTATATTTTCTTTGCTCCACGCATTAGAAAACATTACACAAACCAAACCAGACCAACCCTAACATAACCTATTACAACTTAACTCACTTTGCTACAAGAATCGTGACTAATTGTAATCTATTAAAATCAAAGTTTGAGTGTACTATGTTAATACTATCTAATCCAAAGTGTAAACTATTGAAGTGAAAGTTCAACTTCGAGTGTACCAAGTGAATACTATCTAGCACAAAGTGCATTTATTTATAACCCTTATAAATATAGTAGTATCTCAATCAAAACTATAGTAAAACTTTCTTGCTTAAGTGTTTTTATATGTCGATGGTAGCGCTTGGATTAATGCTAGAAAATTTACCAAAGTAAACAAACAGTGTCTGGCACCAAACGCCGTATGAAATAATTATTTCTGTCCAATTCTGTTTTTGTATTACTTTAAACTTAAAAGTACTTACTTGTAAGTTCAATAATTAGTTGAAACTTTATTTATTCGAGCTGCGTTAATCAGATTAACAAATATACTCGACAACCTTTCAGACATTTTAATTAAATCAAGATTTATGTATGCGTAATTAAAAATTATCTTACGCAGACGGAATTTATTCGATATGTATGACTTTTAAATTGAGAATTATTATAAATTATTACTTGGCATTGCACTCAGTTGAAATATATTTTTCATACGATATTTAGTTAACATATCTTCTGCCATTCCTGTAGCGGAGTGGACAATCGTATACTTTAATCTTAATCTGTTGCGATACCGGTTCGAGCTCCTACACCGATAACTAAAAAAAAAGATTTTTCATCGAACGGGTGTCTGTCATGTTTCCCTTCTCCCTCGTTTCTCACTCGCACGATCCTATAAAGCACTATGCTTTGAAAATACCGAATCAAACAGGGGCGAATGTTTGGTTATCAACATCCGGGAGGTCTAGGATCTCAAGCAAACACCATTAAAAATCCAGTTCATCTCCTATTTAATTAACAAAGGTGCAGAGGCTTATTACACAAAATATCAGTAACACATAAAATTCTTTCGATACCAGCCGGTTCCCTTGAGCTGAAGGCCTCCGAGAGCTGACTGTCTGCCAAACTAAAAATTAAATTTCAACCACTGTAGGTTCTTTGCCTATTTGTCAATAATAGACTCTTCCGCTGGACGCATTCTAATTTTTAGCTATAGTCTTAATGCAACCGATTGCTTTAAATGACAATAATTCGGTTTGACTACCAAGAATCATTGCCATTAAAGCTGTGTGCTGTCATTTATGGACCCTAATAAAAATTAAACTTAACAAACAAAACCAGCTTGTGTCAGTTTACCCTCTCTGAAGTGAGAACAATTGGAGATACTTTATTAGAAGCTCATATTCTCCGCATTGGAAGCGGATATGGTTGGCGAAATTCAAAAATATGAGATAAATGAGCTACCCAACATGACTACCTGTTTTTTTAAGCTGATAAATAATTAAAAATATCTGTATGTTACAATTTACTTTGTTTACACCGGTGACGTCGCATATTTTACAAAAACAACGATCCAGCTCATCTATACTTCTTACACCATGCCGCTAGACACTAGAACACATAGGCGAATTATTTATTTTTAATTTCGCAGCCCGCTGATTTTAGCCCGATCAACGCGTTGGACATGTTTACATGCCCAAGATTTTGTCCCGTATTTCCGACCAAACACTTTTGAATATACACTTTAAAAAATAGTTCAAACATTTAGGTAGAGATATTAGGCAACAGATCATGAAAATGTCAAGTAGAACACAAGGAAATACAGTTTTGAAATTGCAGCTTTAACCTTCAACCCTATGTATTACACAAACTTAAGCGGCTACGCGCATATTTGTGTGCGTGTTGGCGGTGTATATGAAGACTGGCCGCAGTCATTTTGCTTACAAACTCGTTGATTAAATTTTTTTTAACTATTTCATTTTCATCCATATATTTTAGTGAGAATGCGACGAGTTTAATTTAGTTTTGATGTATTTGGGATAACTAATATATATTTTACATAATTCTCCATTTTTTACTGTTGAAAGTGATCTATTTTTAGTCATAGTGAGTGTTTTAACAGATCAATTGAATAAAAATACTTCACAGTCTTGTTTTAAACTTATTCCATCGCCAGTTCGCGTACAAAATTTGATCAAACCCATAAAAAAATATCGGATTGGTTTGTTATTTTTAGTAATATCATAACGTTCGTATTGGTTTAAATAGTAGTAAAGTAAATGAATAATATTAAAGATTACGGTAAAAGTTTTACGTATTTCATCCACAGATAAAGTCTCAAATAAAGACACTTGGGTGATCGCCTTATTACTAGAGATGTCTACACTAGTAACGAATACTGTTTTGTATCACCGTGGATACTATAGTTATTTACTTTTTTAATATTCAGATAAGCGAATATTATTACTATGGTGCAATGGTTAACGTCGTTAGCTACAGTTACGGATGTCTCGGGTTCAATTCTCGGTGCGAACAGTTTCATAAATTGATTTTTCAATCGATATATGGAGTTCTGTTCGCATACATGAATGTTTGCAATGCCTAAAATTCTCTTAAACTCTTTACGATCCTAAAAACGGTGCATACCGAGAGCGATAAGCTTCGCACTAGTCTGGTCCTTGCCCTAACCTTCTATCCCTACTCTTTTCTAAAAATTGAGTAATTGAGAAACAAGGAGTTCTTGTAGAACACTTCTGTTGAGATACCTCCATTAGGAGGCCATTATATGCTTCATGTTGGAATCTGACAAGGTAAAAAAAATAAAAATAAACCCTTCCGTAAAGAAAAAGTCATTCGTCTTCGCTATATCGATTGTCCTGTTCATTTCTAAGATATCTAAAAATAACCCATATTAGGATAATAGAAAAAGCAATATTTAAATGTTTACCACGTATATATCAAATATTATTAATTTGTACCAGACTTTTATACATTTTATAAACAGGTGTTTAAGAATTAAGTACGTTCCAAATATAGTTAATAGAAGGATATTTAGAAATATCCTTTTACTGACACAGAAATATCTACATTGTGAGTAATTATTTAGAAAGTAATCTGCCTTAGCATTTTTTTGTTTGCATTTTGTAGATATCTAAGTAGTGAATCAGATAAAGCGAACAATTTTACGTATAACTGTATATTTAAATCAATTTAATTTTTTGAGAATTGTCTGACTAATTAACAGAACGATTGACGTATTTAAAAGACTAATGAAAAATGATGTCGTGAATGTTGTGCTGTTGAAACACAAATTTGAATTTAAATACTAGATTTGAGTTTGTTTTGTTTTAAATATATAAACGAACTTTAATTCATTGAATTTCATAGCAGTAAAATTTGTTTATTTAAACACCATATTAATGACTCAAGACAAGTAAAAAAAGTCATAAACGTTATGAAATTCAAACTTTATGTTTTTATTAGAATACAATAAAGTGTTAATATTGAATACATGTTATAAACCCTTCCGTATTCATGGTGTAAAAATGAGTTACTTCGGTCTTTAAACCTTTAAATTGTCTGTGAAATAAGTCGTACAAAAAATTGAAAATTTACGCCTTCTAATTAATCATAATTTGAAAACCTTGTCAATATTACTTTTGAAAAATACAGAATTATGGTATAGTAACAATTCGAGATGCATGACGAATCGTATGCAACTGTTTTGTTTCAAATGGCACCATGACATGTCTCATGCTTGGTCTGCTATGAAGAATTTCGATTCTTGCGTCTTTCGATAATTTCGCATAGTTTGATATGTATTTGAGGTTTTACATACAAAATAAGACGTAAAATATTTTTTTAATCCTACATAAAACCATATTTCTCTTTTTGAAATTGTCAGTTTGCTTTATAAATGCGTTTATATGACAAAACCTACACGGTAACGAAATTTGACTGCATGAGATCCGAAGGAATTTTTCAGCATGAAAACGGAAAGGTTAAGAATTGAAGTTATTGGATCCTTAGAACTACTCTTTATATCCGGGTATGGGTACAATAAAAAAAACTACTCGAATACCTGGACGCAAATAAACTAAGTTCATGACATTTCTACTGACTTACGACGGTATAACGAATTTCATAAAACGCTGAAGGAACCCAAAGCTCTCAGAAACTTTTACACCCCCATGGCAATTTTATCCGACCGAAAGTTTATGACTTGTAGAAATGCTGAGAGAGGGACCTCTGCAATCTTTTCCAGAGACTTCATACTCGTAAACTTTCCGATGAATTCTAAAAAGACATGTGAATAACTTCACAGCGTGATGAATAATGTTGACTTAAATATTCGTTAGCAGTGTGAGGTTGATTTTTATTAAAATTAAACACCATTTGCAATAATACTCATTGAAAACGATAAAGTTCATGCATTATATATTATTATTTGGCCATTTTCAATATTTGAATATTTGTTTTAAATGATTACTTATAATCTCTGATTACAAAGATACAATATATTACACACAATTGTTTACACAATTCGTTATGTTGCGTTATGAATCTTTCAAATGTACTACTGTAAATTCTCATGTTTGCTGATGCGGGATTATACGTAAGGGGTCGATATAATAGTGGCTTACCGGTCAGATTTTTTTAAACCGAAGACCAATTTAAAATGATGTTTTCCTTCAAAATAGTGGTCAATTTATTTTTCTTATTTACATAATTTGGCCGAGAGCTGCTCAGTCGTCTTTAAAATGACATCCAATCATTTACGTATTTTTTGAGGGTTATTCCAATTGGCCAAAACACCATCGATATATATTACACACGATTGTTTACCCAATAAGTCCCCGTTAGATATTGAAAATCTTCAAGATATATATTTATGATTCCTGCTTTGTTGTAATTTGAAAACTTTTTATAAGCACTGTTTCATAAAATGGCTGACGATTAAAAAAAAGTAAACTTGTATATCTTCAACTGAAAACAAAAGATTTTTTGAATATTTCGTTGCATTTTTATCAATAAATCGTAATTAATTTATTGACTTTCTTAGCAATTCAATTACATGCCTGTTCAGTTATACAAACATTTTCAAATATTTTCGATTTCTGTGGCAGCATCACGACATCAAAATAGGTTACATTTATAATTATAATCTTTATTATGGTACATCAGAAGATGGAAATATAAATTTAAAAAATTAAAAAAGCAAGATGTTGGTTATTTTTGTTAATAACACATATTTTTCTTGCAAGTTTCCATGAAACAAGGCAAGAGAAGTTATTATTTATAATACCATCACTTTAAAATTTCTAAAATTCCTAAAATAGATATTTTAAAATATAAAACACAATTCATTTGTACTGCTTCCACATATGGAAGTAGTACAAATAAATTGTGTTTTATTTTTTTAAATATAATGTCTTTCCACCAAGAATTGACAGTTAACACCTTAAAAGTGACTAAAATAGATAGATAGAGAAAAACTAAGTGTTTTGAATATGATTTTTCATACAAAACATTATTTCTCATTGTTTTTCTGATAAGTGGTTTTGCCGTGGAAGCGACGATATATAATAATTGATAGTTATTCCAGCGTCGCGCCATCTTCTCAAGAATGGCATAAAAAATTACACCTGTACATGCATATTAAGAAGAGTCAGGCACTGTAACACTTTGCTTACTCTAACACCTTGCCCCACGCAACACTCACAAAGTATAGTCCATTAATTGATAATAATGTTAAAAGCTGAAATATCATCGTGGAACATACGTCATGTACCATCCACAGAATATAGTCGACCAATCACGTCAAAATCCCTTACCTTAAAACACTAGTAATTAACTTTGTAATTGGTAGTGTTATGGTAATTAGTACTATTATCGTTTGTGTCTTCCCTCCCCACATAGTAAGAAACAAACCCACCTTACCCTTAATTTTTAATTTAAGATTTTTTTTATCTATGTCCGCTCTAAACGTGGAGCATATGGCCTCCTAATGAAGGTATCTCGACAGAATTTTTATATGAGAGCTGCTTTTTACTCAGTTGCTCAACCTCTCTTTTTTTAAGAGAGTAGGGATAGAAGGATAGAACTAGGACAAGTCTAGTGATTACCTTATCACTTTCGTTACTCCCTGTGAGGATCGGATGGGTGGGAGGGAATTTTTTAGACATCACAAACACTCCATAAATCGATTGAAAGATCAATTCATGAAAACCGTCCGCATCGGGATTTGAACCCCGATGCGGACATCGGGATTTGAACCCAAGACATCCATAGCCGTAGCCAACGACGCTACCAACTGAGCCACGGACGCCGATATTTAGTCATTTTCAAGAATTTAAAATTAGTCATTGTTTACTTTAGAAATAAATAACCTTGCGATATAATTAGTCTGATGATGCTTCTTGAAGAAGCGAAACGCGTTACATTTAGTAACACAACCAGTGAAATAAATAAGTAATCAATTTTAATTCTATGAATTTCCACAAAGTTGCCGCTGAATAAATCAAAACATGAAAATAGCACAGTTGACATGAAAATGGTATTCAGAAAGACAGGTGCAAATTTCACTTCGCTACTTACTCTTCATAGTTTAGGGGAGTTTTTGTGACGCACAGATTGATACAAACATTTATTTTTTGCTATCTTTTCTATATTATAGAAATAAAAAAAACATTAGATAATTTCGTTTCTTCTTCTGTATTATTATATGCTAGTTATCCACGTTTCATGTGCTGATAATTGTTACACAATTAATCGAACTTATACAATCAGCGAGTCACTAGGTCGGCTTTTAAAGCACGTGTTCGCCGAAGAAATTTCTTGGAAAACTCGAAGGGTAGTAAATAATCTCATACATAATTTTAGTCACGTAAAAAATAAGGCTGAATGAGGAGATACCGCGTGGGTTGAAAATATTTGGAGTCAACTAACCGAGTGAATGAATTTCTAGAAATATGATTTAGGGATCAAATAATTCCTTAACAGTAATTTTTTTGACAATTGATTATTGTCTAAGTGATAAAGCTATTTATTTAATTTGTTATTTATGTTTATTCGCTGTGTTGGGCATGAATAAAATCCTATTATTTGTAAGATATTCATCAATAATTTATTATAATGTAGTAATTTTCTTCCTACATTTATTAATCTACTGAAACTTGGTTAAACCTGTGAAACGGTCTCTCAGTTTTATCGTATTTCATGGCTATATTTAGTATGACACTACGTCTTTATATCCCTTTCCGTTGTGTATTCCCGTTAAATAGTTGATACTACTATTACTTATATATTAACCTAATGGAACTTTGTTGAGCCTGTGAGGCGGTCTCTCAGTTTTGTCATGTTATTAGTTTTTTCATGGTTATTTTTATTATAGAATTAATTCTTTATCTTACTTTCCAGCTAAATAGATTCTACTGTATTAAATAAAAATACTTTCAACTTAAGGCATCAATGAGGTAAAGAATTTTTCATTACTATTGCATTACCATTTAGTTCTTGTGAAATTGTATAGATTTAATACTATAATTAAGAGTACATATTATCATTTCATTTACAAAAAACATTTAAAGAGAGTGCAGTTGAAGAAAACTGGTTGTTACTCAAATATTCAAGCAAATTTTTTCAAAGAGCTTAAGGTTAGACAGATAGACTAGCTAATCACACTGTTAATATCTTTTTAAGACTGGAAACGGTGGGTGATGAGTATTTTAACGATACATCACAAACATTCATGCATTTGGATAAAAATCGATTCAGATGGATTTAGGGCATCCAACCCCTAGCCCTTTTTACGATATTGAGATTCCGGGGTTCAATTATTGACACATTTAATATCGACATGATCGACCATTCAATTGATCAAACATTAATAATTCAATATTTAAACTATTTTACTCGTGACATATTTCAGATTGTATTTTTACGTTACATGTTAATGGTCAGATTCACTTTTCAATTAAACATTATCGACTGACAAACAAAACCTACGTTTCCATCAAATTTCAAATGACCCTTTTGCAAGGGTAAACATTAACTATATCAAACTTATGTATCTTAATTATTCTCTTGGTCAAATTACAAACAGCTTACAATATAAACAAATTAATATTTCGACAGTGTAAGGGTCGCATAGTTTCAAAACCAGTAAAAATTAACTAACGCAAACACCACAAATGAATTAGAAGTACTCCAATTCTAAGATATAGGCTAAGAAACATGGATAAATTACCCTGTATGAAGAAAAAATTATATAATACAAAAAATATATAATTTAGAACATTACAGACTTTAATTCTTTATAAATGTTTTTTGTATAGAGTTTTAAGTGACAGTTCAATAATCCCTGCGTTAAAAGCTTCAAAGTTTAACTTCCAAATTTGATAGAGCTTACATGAAACAAAGTAAAGTTTCTATTGGGGATAACATAGTTTCTACTTCATACTATTAATCAGAAGCTGTTAATATAAACCGATTGTCGTGGTTTTGTAGTTACGCTTCCCTCTTGTTATCAGTGATGTATATTTTTAAACGTCGATGGTGAAATTTTAGGTAATACTAAACATTTTTTTATTGTTTGTGTACTCCTATCTTCTGTTTACATAGTCTTGTGGATAACTTCACTAGAATTTGTTTAACGAAAAACTGGCTACAAGTTAGTTTAAAAAGGGCAGTTATAGAAAGAATGGGATTGTGACATTCGTAAGTAGTAGCTAGCTAGTCGCCGACTATGTACTCTATTTAAAAGATAAGGTCGCTAAGAAAGAAGTTAAATATGACAGGCATTTTAACCTTTCATTGTCATTTACTTCAATGTCTTGGTATCATTTAATTCGCTAGTCAACGTCCAGCTCAGTATAAACAATGAAATCAAAAATAAAATTGTAAGGAACAATAGACGTTTGTATGGACTGCAAAACAATTCAAATCATCCAGCTAATTACGAAGCACAAAAGTTAGCCTTTGCAACACTCTCATAAGACCAGTACTATTGTATGGGTCAGAGGCCTGGACGCTCAGCTTCAAGAACTTTCAGAAGCTACAAGTGTTTAAGGGAAAGATCCTGCGAAATATTTTCAGCTTGTCTGTGAGGATGGCATTTGGTAACGTCACCACATTACGTCTCCACTGGGCTGGACATATATCACGCATGGATGAGTGGAAACTCACAGCGTCTCACATTGTCTATTCCTGAGGGAAGACGGAGAGTTAATAGACCGCGAACTCACTAAATTGTCGGGGTGTCACAAAACCTACTAGTGCTAGAGGTCGGCGACTAGCATAGGGAGGTAGAAAACCGAGCAGAGTGGAGGAGAATAATTGAAGCAGCTAAGGTTCACCACGGACTGTAGTGGAAGTGGAGTACAGGAAAGAAAAATAAACAAGAAAAATATCAAATTATAAATCAGTCGAAAAATAAATGTATGAATGTTTCTGTTCTTAAACAAATTCCAACAACACTGAAAATTCAGATACAGGACTGAAAACAGAAATACGTATGCAATTGTGAATGAGATTTCAAATAATTCTACTTGAAATATTTACATTATGCCAGATTTTAGGCCAATGCGATACGAGTTGCTCTGCAGCCTGTCCATTGTTTCCTGAATACCCTAGAGTAAAACCAATGTGTTTTGCAACAGTTTCTGTCTAGACCCAGACTACCCTCGAGCAGACGAGAGCGTGGCAAGACATCGACAGAGTCGACGGCTTCAGGTAATTGAGGGTACACATCACGTAAGATGGCAATCCGCGTAAAGAGCTCGCAATCTGATAAGGGATAGCTGGAGCAACCTTTAACTCAATGCGGAAAGTCTGAGACTCACGGTTGTACTCGGCCAGAACCAAGTGCCATTTATTAAAAGCATGCATTCTGACGGTGCTGCTTTACGGTTTCGATTCATGGAACCTCACCAAGGCACAGGGTAACCGTATACTGGGCTTTGAAAACAGATGCTTGCGGCAGATATTAGGGGTACGGTGGTTTGATTTTGTCAGGAACTCGGAGGTAAGAGAGTGGACGGACCAACCTCTTATTACGTCCAAAATAAAAAAGCGACGAAGGATCCAAGCTGGCTTGAACACGTGCTGCGGATGCCCCAGGGGAGCCTGAATCCTGCCTGTCTCTTCTACCAACCAAACGGATTCCATCCGATGTATCCGGCGGAGGTACGAGACGCTGGAATGACCTGGGAGGAAGCGAGGAGACTGGCGGGGCACAGAGAAACTTGGATGAACCACGTGATGGCCATATGCTCCGAATAGGGAGCGGATATGGTTAAAAAAAAAATTTGACTCAAAGTATAATACAAATAAATTTTAAAGTACAAGGAACCTTAGTTAAACGCTTTTTAAGGGGACACAACTGTGGATGCGGGAAAACAATGAATGTTTAGTGTTGTGTTGAATGATGTTCTAACAGGACTATAAATAATAACGTTACATGCGAGAACAATAGACTGAGGTTTAAATGTATTTGTCAACTAAAATATGATATTAGTTTGCTTGACAGTAAACTTTAAACTAAACTATGTGTCATATTATAAATATATTTATAAAATTTAATACGATTACATACCTATGTTACTTTGCAATGAAACAATTTACTGCAAGTGATTTTTCAAATCTTGATGGCTCATCTCAACGTAGATAAAACATAATTCCTTTAAATCCCTCATTCGCATGAAGTTCAGACATAACAAGATACTCGCTATGAAGATAAAAGGAATATAACAATGTCGTATGATAAAATATCCGAACAATTTATTTGAGACTCTCAGTAAACAAAAGGATTATATATATTAAACGTAAGAAACTTATTATGTTAGGAGACAAACAGTCTTAAACAAATATCTTATTCTTTATAACAGTGCTTTCCAAACTGGGGTCCGTAGGCTTTTACCGGGGGTCCGTGAAAATTTTCAGTAGAAAGAACAAATATTTATTTATGAACATTTTTCTTTACGACAAAAACCAGAGTAATCTTCTTTAGTAGAGAATTACTTTTCTTAAGTATTTCAGTATTTTTGATAAGGCAACAGCTAGAATCCTAATTTCTTTTGCGACTACATACCTATGTGAAACAGGATTGTCGTCATTACTTTTAATGAAAAATAAGTATAGATCATGCCTTTCCACGGAGTCTTTGGAAGAATCGTTGCGATTTAGCATTTCTGACATTGAACCAGATATTTATTTGTTGTGTAAACACATACAACCGCATACATCTCACTAAATTGTTTTGTAAGCTTCATGGTACGTTTATGAGTAAGTCACTATTTTTTGTGATAATATATAAACATGTATGTATTGAAAGTTATACTTAATTAATAACAAATAAAAAATTTGACGACTAAAATTTGTTTCTTTTTCGGGGGTCCGCGGGTTATTTTTTCAGATTTAGGGGTCCGTGGCATGAAAAGTTTGGGAAACACTACTTTATAATACAGTGTTGTATGCTGTAGGGATGAAAAATTTATTTAGTGACGTGATAGACTTCTTCGCCTTAAGGGTACGGTTACATATTGATTTACTGGGCTAACGATGGGGTGAATCACACCGATAATCGTAAAACAAGGACATTAATAATTTATCAATCAATGATTTTAATTATTTTTTTGTAGCAATGTACGCTTTCAATGTGTGGCGCGTGAACTACAGAGATTTTTCTAAGAACTGCTTGTTACTCAGTTGTGGAACATCTTTTTTTCGGAGAGGCTAAGAATATGGCTAGTACATGACTAGAGGTTTGATATTCACTGTCGCTACGCCATGATTTGAGGTTGGGATATATTGAAAAGAATTTCGACATCCATGCCTAAAATAAATCTACCCATGAAACTGCAAACGTCGCACACCAAAGTCATCACCATCAATGACTTAGCCACAGTAATCGAGTTTTCGGTAACTATTATAACATAAAATTAAATTAAAAATAATGATTTTGTTATTCCACTGGTTGGGTTAATAAATGTGACACGTTTTTGGCCTCTTTGAGAAGCATATTCAAACTTACTATATCACAAGGCTATTTATTTCTAAGGTAAGCAATGATTCTAATTCTTAACATTAAAATGAAGCGTGGGGCGGCATTATTTCTTTCTATGTGGACGTAGAGAAGGGACTAGACCCACACAATAATAGTACTTATTACCATAACACTACTAATTACTAGTGTTTGGAGGTGAAAATCCCAACGGAAATAAATTTAGTCATGAGTCACTTATATTTTTTAAAAGATTGCGATAAACTATATGTATCTTGAGTTGTAGTTTATCTACATATTGCTCTCGCCACGCCTCTTTTCCAGGATCAGCTGAGTGGGAGGTAGGGCATCCAATTAACCGGAGATAATTACTAACCGGTTTCCAGTGATTTTTTGACAAAAAAACCGACTAACAGGCTTAAACCGAAATATGTACCTCATTGCATTATTTTCATAACAGAAAATCCTTTAAAAGTTTTGAAATTTATATTAGTATAATGTAAAACAATATATCTTTTGAATTATCACTTAAAAGAAACGATTAATATCATTGTTAATTTTTCGATCAAGAATAGAATTTTATTCCAACAAGCAAGTAAAAGAAATATTCATAAAATAACTAGCACACAAATACATAAAAATATTTAACGAATTATTTGCTATAAATCTTAAAATTGCTTACTTTTGTAAAATTACAAATAATATTCTAGTCAATGATTTGCTCAAGATTTCTACGGAGAATTTCTCACATTTACAATAGTAGCTTTTGTGTAACATGTGCATTTGTCATACGTAGATTAAGAATTTTTGTGTTCTTTGATCTTGTCGTGTAATTGATTCTTATAAAATCATTTTTGTTCATAATTTTGACAACTTTGTGACAGAAATCAACAATATGTACATTTTCCCCTCTAAAACGAGTTGAATTTTAAAAATAAAATAAATAAAAGATGTAAAGAATACACATTTAAAAAAAACCGCACGAAATAAACCTGGTTTCAGTTTTTTTCAAAACACGCGGTGAACCGGTTAACCGGTTTCAGTTTAAACCGGGTTGGAAGCTCTAGTGGGAGGATATTTTATAATATAATACATGTTTTACACCAAACATTGGCAGATGACGAGAGAAGAGTGATAATTATAGATTAAAATACAAAATTCAAGTACAATCAAACTTGCTCAATATCATACAATCTCTTTGTTGCATCTACTTTGCACATAACTGATAGTAACAAGTTTCATGAGGATTACTTACCATAGAAAATAAAGAATATTTTAACTTCTCATAATTAACTTTTAATTTATTTAGCATTTACAGCTGTGCAATAAAATATCTAATCTTACCGTGTTCTTCCCCAGACATTCTTTTACAGAGCGAAAACATTTTTGATGTATCAGCACTGCCAGTTTCTGAAACAAAACAAATAACATATTTATCAATATAGCAAGAGAAAGATAACACATTTGCAATTACATCTTTGTGCCAACTGAGTAAAATTTGTATGCCAAAATTGATAACTAAGTATAGCTATCATATCTTGACTTTAGCAGAGGTATTATAAAAACCATTTACAACATCGTAAGAGAGTTTAAATTGCATTTTTTTAGTATCATTATATACATTACGTTTGGATTTTCAATATTGTACCCACCACCGTCCTCTAACGCGGGGAGTAATGGCAACACAGTGTGCTTCTCAAGACACTCCAAAGATATAGTACAAATCGCTGAAAAGGCACAAAAGTAAAAAAAAACACATTTTCCCAGAACCCAATTGTTTAGTGTATAGGAAAATGTTATCAAATGACAACATAAGTCGCTCCTTATTTTATGGCAACTCAAATTCAAATTATAAAAACAAGTTTAATGTTTCGCTGCTCAAAATAAAAGTCACACTACGGCAGAAAATTTAATTTCTCTTTGTATAAATAAACTTTTTTTGACAAATCTTCACGCAGCAGAGACTATTGCGCCCGACCTGCTCACACGCTCATTGCCACGCCAATGGTATTTATTCACAGAAACTACAATTTTGAAATAACAGCAACTACATCAAAGTGTTATATTATTAGGCGTAAAAAGTCCAAAAACGGTTGGAAACCGCTGATCTATGACATCACACTCTTCTTACTAGTCTTAGTCTGTATCAACGTAAAATCCGTGTTTCTCGAGATTTGATTGCATTTGGTAAAGCATAATTTATTTTCATTTTACGATATTTAATTGCTTTATATAAGTAAAATAAATTACATTGTTATTCTATTGAAATTATTACTACTGGGTAAAACATGTGTCACACCTAGTAACAAATTCAATTGAATAACACAGTAATAAATTTCATATTAAAAATGAAATTTTTGCCACGTACCATGGAAAATAGATGACAATGTTCCGTGCATTGGAAAGCTGTTCTAATTTATTTTATGAACGTAATCCTTTTTCAAAAAATTTGGTTTTGTTAAATAGTTCTAAAAATATTTAATAGTAACATAAATTCGTAAATATTTACATTAAATCCTCCGGATTGCTAACTACTTATCCTTGCCTAGCCTCATCTTACAATCTTTCCGACGACGAAGAGACGTTGAGGAACTGAATAACAAAACAGTTCACATTTGGATTATCGAGATACAGAACAGCTGAATCTTCCAAACTCCCCGTTGCTGTATTCTATACGTGAACGATTTCGCTAAATTATATATATATTGATATTCTGATATTAATAAATTCATCTCATAGCCATCTTACAAAACCCACTAAATGTGGAATGATTGTATATCCTCTCGTCAAATTGCATCCCGTCGAAAACACAATGCTATTATAATTGTAAAATCACTGGTAATTCTAATATTAGTTGGAAAGCGGCTCTATTCGCCACTCTGTTAATGCGTTTGTTTACACAACATGGATTAAGGCGATTCTTGAAATTTTAGCTCAGGTATCAGTGTGGATCCTAGACTTATGATATTTTATCTCATAAATAATATTTGACGTGTTTGTATCTTGTATACAAGCGTTAGACACTGTTTACTTTCTGTCAATTCGAGTCCGTTCATGCGCTTGAATGCCTGAAGATGCCGAAAGGCGAAACTCCACAAAATACATGGAAGTGTACTAAATCTCAATAAACAAAGTTTTATATTTAAATTCCATCAAGCACACTCAGTCGATGTCTTAAATTATAAAACAGTTCATATCAAGAAATTGCTATTGAGATGCTACATTACAATAATGATTGGAAAATTTGATAGCATTATTTCGTTTAAAAAAATGGATGTGCCAACAGAATATGATAAAAATTACGACCTCTAAAGCGTCATTTAAACTTCAACTGATGAAATTGAAAAGAAAATACAATAAAAATTCGTATAAATCAAAAACAATGTGGAATGTGTGAAAGCATATTTTGAATTTCAATCGATAACCATAAATGTTTCATTATTCACACGTAAAGCTTATTTAAGGATCTATTGTCAGGTCGTGTCATTCTCCATAAACCTTACAATGTGTTACAAGTATAAAGAGATGATATTTGAAGACCTTTGTTGGGATTTTATGGGAAAAGTGTGACATAACAAAGTTCTTGTATTGAATATGCATAGGAGAGTATTTTTTGCAATTTTCATAATAGTTTGTGAGCACAAAGCCCGCCAAGGAGACTTTCTGTGATTGGCAAAAGATGTTTCAGTTGAATTGGCATTAATTTTTATGTTACGTAGGTATTTTACATCAGAGTGTAAACTGGTTCTGTCCAAATCACTGCAACTCCCAATTGATCCCCAGACACGGTGAGTATATTAAACTACTCGCAAATTGAACGTAGTTATGTAGAAAGTAGTCAATCCACAAAAATAAAGTAAAATTGATATCTTATATATAATAACCCAAACCGGTCTGAAGGCGTTTTGTTATTATGACATATCACATGTAGGTATGAAATTATCTCATGACCTTAGCGTCCACGGTGTATTTAAAATAAAATGTTAAGCAATACACAAACACACACCCAACAATACACACAGTTCCAACGTGACGCAAAGCCGATGCAAACAAACAAAATAACAATAACAATCAGTCCGTCAGTATGGAAACTAAAGAACAGCGGCGTGATGCCAATGCCGAGGCACACAGACAACAACGATCACAAAGAACTCCGGAGGCTGCACAATCCCGACGTGTCGCTAACGTGGAAGCTCATCAAAGAGCTGAAGAAGCTCGAACATTCAGTATATCAATTTCAATACCGTCATAAATGACAGGTGTCCCACTAGTGTACTAATAGTTAAGTTGCGTGAAAGCTTACCCTAGGTTCTGCTGAAAGTGGCTTGGCTGAAAGAAATATGTTCTTTGAATAAAGCACTATCGAAATATTTTGCTGATCAATATACAGTAAATCAAGTCAAAACTATTATAACGTAATGCGTTTTCTCTAGTCACTTGACTGGCGTTAAATGTGAATTGTTGGTGGAAAAATATTTTTAAAAATTATAAACATTTCGTTTTGGTCATCGTAAGTATTTTCAAATTTTGAGTCGAAAGTTCTCTCGAAAACGGTACTTGATTATTATGTGGAATTAGTACCAAAATTTTGTATTATTTAGTTTCTTAAATTATATTATTCAAAAACTAATGAAGTTTTATGGTATGTTGTAGTAAATATTTTATAGAAACAAAATAATTTCTCTTGATAACTAAACACTTTTGTTATACACATGGAAGGTACTGCCGGTCAGCTCCAAAAGCACTCAACCCAACAATAAGTGGATGCCCAATGATTCGCGAAAGCTTCGTCGAAAGCTGTGCTTTGAATTAGTCAAATAATATATAAAATTAAAATTGATAACTTAGTTATTCCACTGCCTGTGTCGTGATACAGCCAGTGAAACAACTAAATTATAATTTTTAATTTTATATTACAAATAAATTTTCACAAAGTTACTGCTGAACTCATCGAAGAAAAAATTGTCAAATACTACATTTTGAAAAAAATAATAATACTACTTTAAGAACAATCTACAAATTTTGATATTATCTACATATTTTAACATCAGCCATCTTAAGAACCATGCTAAAACATAACAATAATAATATGTAATGACTTCGTATTTCAAAATAAAATGGTTATAGAAAATATTCGTTATAAAAATACATTCATATCAAGACAAACTTTTTTAACTGCAACATGAATAATAATTGAATAACCTTTCATGGTAGCTTTTTTCTTTAAATCAATTTCAATTATCTTGGTTTAATTTCTTAAGTTAAGAGTTTATCACAAAAGATTTTTCAATTTCAAAATGTTTGGTGAATTAGAAATTATAAGTTGTAATGTCAAATTATAAGCTATAATGTAAATAAAAATTCACACTATGTTACGCATATAGACTCCTAATTGATATATTTTGACAGAAGTTTTTCTACGAGATATGCTTGTTACTCATTTACTCAAGCTCTCTTTTTCGAAGAGAATAGGGATAAGACTATAACAGGACTTAGCAGTGGTTAGCTAAACACTCTCACTACCATTTTTTTAGGATAGAATGTGTGGGAGAGAATTGTACACATCACTAACATCCATGTCTACCAACAGAAATCTATAAATTGATTGAAAAAGTAATTGTTAATAGTGTCTGTACCTGGATTTGAACACAAGACATCCGTAGACGAGGCCAACGACGTTGACGACTGAACCCGGTGATTTGGCAAGGGAATATACATAATTTACGATGACCAATCGGCGTGGTACGTATCACTAGTATCCCTATTTCCACACAATAATGTGGATGCGAAAGCTTTTAGGGATGTTTGGAGACCGTCTACCCCATGAAACACGTGTTACTCCGATTGTATGTAAATTAGATTTTTATCTAAACCTCTTTGTAATGTGTCATAGAACACAGTGTAATATATTTTGTGGATATTTATCGATAACACACCATGAAAACAGACATAAAATATTTAGGAATTATAATGAACAACTTACTCAAAACTTAAGTGTACATAAAGTAATGAACTATTGTTTCATACTAAAAAAGAATTCGCTTACAACATGAATTGCAATTTTAAACATTTAAAAGAAAATGGTTAAAAATATATTATTTGGTAAAAATATCAATGAAAATTTCGGGTTCGGTTGCAGTGGTCAGGGGTCAACCGCATTGGATTCGATTTCGAATATCTTCGGTTCAAATCCCGAAAAGGATAGTTTCATTAATTGATTTTTCGATCTATTAGATGGTAACTTTGTGGAAATTCATTTTTAACATAAAATTTAAATTTATAACTTAGTTATTTGACTTGCTGTCTTACTAAATGTGGCACGTGTTTCGCTTCTTTAAGAAGCATCATCAGGCTAACTTTATCGCAAGGTACTTATGTTACCATCTCCCCACGTCCAATATAAGATAAAAAACCCACCTCACCCTTCATTTTTAAATTGAGAATTAGAATCGTTGTTTACCTGAGAAATAAATAACCTTGCGATATAGTTAGTCTGAAAATGCTTCTTAAAGAAGTGTTAATAATTTGACAATTATTAACACAGTTAGTGGAGTAACTAAGTTATCAATTTTAATTTTATATTAAAAAAGAAAGAGATTTGTTTTTTATACTGAACGCGGGAATGGGCTAGACCAAGGGTGACGGACCTATTCCTGACTGGAGGCTGCATTCAGTTATCTTAAAATCAAATTAAGTAGCATTTAAGAAAAATCCATGAAAACGTATGTTTTCAAATGCATATGTACATTATTTTATAAATGAAGGAAAACAATGAAATTTATTGTATTTGTTTATTTCAGTCGAAAGGTCGCACTTGAGGTCCTATAAGGCAGCAGGTTCGTCACTCATGAGCTAGACAAAAAAAATAATAGTATTTTTTAACGAGTTGTGTGAAATAACTAATTAACTTTTTCAATTGATTTATAGATTTCTGTTGACAGGCATGGATGATTGTTATAGTGATTCCAGCAATGAGCTAATAGCTTTCGCTACACCCATTTTTTAGGATCGGATGAGTGGAACAGAATTCTTTAAATCCAATCTAACAATATGGGGCTTCGGCTATGTCAAGACGCTGTCATATTTAATAGATCTGTCGTATTTATTCAAGAAATACTTGACAGGATGAAAAGAAAAATCTATACGAATAATAACAATGAAATTTACAACAGCACTTACACGAGCGTAAAATAGGGTAGAATATTTACAAATTCAACGGCTTTACATACCTGGAAGTAGGAACGTAAACTTAAAAAGAGATGGAAAAGTCGACACGCAAAGATACTGTTACTAACTAAGAATCCACGTAGCCACAATTTAAGATCTAATATTCATGGCTGTATTTTCTTCCGGCATTGATATATGCAAGGATTTTGATTTTTGACTACCGTTTAGTATGCATCTGTAGATTTACGAAACAGTATGCTAGTCACTATTCGACTGCAATATAGACGAGGCTAATTGACAAACATTTTATTTTTTAACGCACTTTAAAATGCAGTCAGCGAAATCAAGCAGTGACCTATATACGACACGGATTCTGCATACGCTGCGACAAAGATTAAAGCTATGAAAAGGCAAGTTATGATGACTAAAATAGAACACAGACAGAAATAGGTAATTGGCAGAAAAAATCTCCACGAAAGTATTTTAAACGTGTGGTTATTTTTGGAAGATAAACGCGCTTGTAAAAACCTTTAAGTTTAAAGTGTCAATTTTGGGACCTTTTTCAGGAATTCCTAATCTAATAAATAAATAAGTTTCATATAAGAAAACCTTTTAAAGTCCAACACATATTGCGCGACGAATAGCTGGAAAATTTTCACTGAAAACTTAGCGGAGCGGTTCTCTATTTCAGAAGCTTTCAACACTCAGAAGTTTCTTTTCAAAACTTTCGACTAACATATGCAAAACCCGAGGCAAGAACACTCTAATTGCTTTATAAATAATTTCCTGTTTTTTTCGTAAAGTTTATTTAACATTTAATTTTTAAATATTCATCAAATCAAGTATTTATATGTGTTATGTTTTATGTAATTCATAATATAATTCCTCAAAAAATAACATGACATCTAAACAAAATTTAAATTTATATCTTAATCTATTCGATTGGTTGCGTAACTAAGCGTGGCACGTGTTTCGCTCATTTAAAATACATTTCCAGTGGAATAACCATTTTATCAATTTAAAATCTTGTATCACATAGTATATCATTTTTCGTAAGAATTTTGATTTTATATTTGTGGAGGACAAATCAATATGGATGGCAATACTAGAGCAGAAGCATATATACAAACAGAACGCGCAATACCAGCAGCAAAAACGGACAACAATACTTTCTCACTGGCGATCGGCAGCTCTCTTCTTAAATTATATCTCTGTTATTATACAAGTTAAATTAGGAACACGATTCATAAATATTCACAATAGATTTTTACAAATTGACCGTATTCGTCGAAAATAATGGTATTATATTCGTTAAATGAAATGTACTCTATCATTTCATTGTAAGATACTTAGCTTTTAAGCAAGAGAAGCTTTATGTTACCATCTTCATATTGAAGTATGTGTTTTTTCAGACAGTATTATAAAGCTCTAGAAAATAACGTCAAGTTGCAATTGTTATTTTAAGTTGATCGATGTTGAATATCTGTGTGCTCATCACAAAAAAAATCAGGTGTTTTTTTTTTAGGTGAAGTAAAAATACTAACTGTAAAGCTGTTAATTTATGGAACCATTGTAAACAGATTAAAAAGTTTTTTTTTGTGCATTTTTTACTTCTGAATGTTTTTGATATTGTGTTCTTATAAAAACAGCTTTAAAAAAGAAACGTTTTTGTATAGAAGTAAGTCATGAGCTGGCAAAAATTCGCCGGGTCCGTGGTGCAGTGGTCAACGTCATTAGCTTTGGCTACGGATGTCTAGGGTTCATGCCCCGGTAGAAACAGCTTCACAAATTGATTTTTCAATCGATTTATGCAATTATGCTTGTAGGCATGAATGTATGTGATGTCTAGAACTCCCTGTCATTTACCCGATCCTAAAAACTGCACGTAGTGAGAGCAATTGGCTAACCACTAATCCTGTCCTAGCCCTATCTTTCTATCGCTACTTTTACTCTCTTGGAAAAATAGTTGAGGTTGAGTAGTTTAGTAATTGTTTTATGATTGACGAAATTTGACTGAAGGTATAAGATGATGATGGCGTGTGACGTTTATGCGATTCTGGAGAGATGTTTTCAGTTCCGGGCGTGATAACAGAATGCCGTCTATCCCTAGATCGTCCGTATGTACTGTCGTCGGCTTTCTGTATCCTGCTTTACTCAGCATGACTTCCCCTTTTCAGGGCATTCAAATGTATCATTGCGTTTGCAGAATTGACGTCGTATATATCGGTAATCGCTTAATTTTGCTGATTGCATTTGCAAGGGCGTTAATTTTTATCAATGTAGTGTTCAATAAATATTATACTGTTTGTAAATCTGCATCGTCATATTGATAACTTGCCACAGTAGTAAGCAGTTGTCGATTGATATATCTCCATAAGGAGTCCATATGCTCCATTGGGAGCAGACATGGTAAAAAAAAATATTCTTAACATCCAATTTAAAGAACCTTTTTCTGGTCATTGAGAAGGTTATTGATGGAAAAAAAATTGTTTAGAAGTTGAATTTAAATTTTGAGAGTAAGATAAGATTTATTCCGCAATTCTCTACTATAGTCATGTCTGATTGGCCTACGTATATTGCATTACACATATCACATTACAATACACATTCAAAAATAGTTAAGTAAAACCAACGATGTGCTGCTATGGGTTCGCACCACCTCTGCCAAGCTGGTTGCTAAAATAATTTTGGTTCGGAGATCTGGTTCTTAAAATACGGATTTTTTTAATTATCGTAAATCCGAGATTGAATTTTAACATGATCACAATACTTGATCCGATATGGAGAAAGTAAAAACTTGCGGCGTCTAATATTAGGATTCTAAGTGAAATTATAAAATTCAAAATGAATTTAAATGATTTCAGAGATTATATCGATAATATTGTAAGAGATGATTGCGATAAATTTCCTGAAACGGTCAGAAAAGCTAAAAATATTATTAATACAATTGCAATAAGCTCTGCAGAGGTGGAACGAGGATTTCCGTTAATGAATACTGTTTGTTCAGAAAAAAGGGCAAATTTAATTTCGACATATATCAGAACTATTAGTTTGATAGGTTTTCCACTGATGTCATGGGATTCCACACCATTCGTTAAACCATGGCTCAGAAGTCACCGTAACACAGTAGGTGATAGACAAATAAAAGTTAAAGTTTCCAATGAATATCAGAACACTATTTGGAATGAATTTATGTAATATAATGTAAATAAATAATTTTGTAAAGTATGATAATTTTCCTTTCCAATTTGAAATAAAAAATGTACAAAAATTGGAGTTTCATGATTACCAAGGTGCGAGCCGGTTGATTAAATTTTAGCAGCACTTCACTGAGTAAACTTTCTATATTGCTTTTAACCATAATATAATCATCGCGATACTGTATTTTTTTCTCAAAGATTATTACATTCAATTTAGATATGCATTGTTATACATATAGACTCCCCGATAACACGGTAGATAGGGGGCGAGCTATCTGGAATAGGGCTATCAGGGCTAGCATTCTCATACAAAATGAGAGGATACGCATGCGACGCAGGAGCATTTTAACGTCTAATCAAGAAGCTATCGTAAACATTAATGTAAAACGAGTTGTTGGCAATCATGTTATTGGAGAGTCTATTGTACGTAATTGCTTGGCATTTTAAAAATTTAGTTATACTTTTGTGTATATAGAAGATTATATAATTAATTTATCCGATAAGCTCTGTAAGTCCTATTTTATTTAAACTCTTCTAACCATAACACAATAAATTAATTAAAATTGAACCCTTTTTAATTAAACAATGGACAACTATTACTTGAAAATGTCTGTATTTAGCAATTGTCTGACTAGCGCATATAAATCACCATGCGGGGTGAAACGGCGCTATCGGTTTTGTGCGCCGTGGAAAGAGACAGCGATTGTAAAATGGAGGACAATGGTTTTGCAATGGGAAACTCGCCCGCTCGGAGAGAAAAGGCGGGAAAAAACAAAATTTATCTCCTGGCAAGGTGTCCGAATGGAGGCGAAACTTGTTTTGGCTATCGCGAGATGGTGTTATTTTGATTGCATTCACATTTTTTTTCATCGCTTTTTTATAAGTGATTTATAACGCGCCATATTAAAAAAAAACCTCGATTCAGATAGATATAAAACTCACGCTATCTTTTACCTTGAGATAACAAAGCTTCTCAAAGTATTAAATAGTTGTAACAGAAAAGCATTCATCGTATTGGCTTCCAAAATTGAGCATATTGTATTGGTAGGTGCTACGTGATTGTTTACAGGTTAGTTTGACTAATATGAAAAGGGTTTTAAATATCAGTGTTTTCTATCAAAATTCACTCAACACTCAGCTAGAGAGAGAGAGAGAGATAAACAGTATAATGTAATTTATTGTGTATTTTTATGTCTCCAGAATTTTACACACAGATAATGTTCATTAACTAGTCGAAAATAACTACTTGTGACCATGACGTGATGCCATTTTGTTATATTTTTTATGTTTATGTTATGTAGTTCTATCAAGTAAATTCTAAATTAACCAAACAATGCTGATATATCGCACTGTTTTGAAAGAAAACACTAAATTGAAAAATGACATATTGAGATAGTTTTAACACAATGTTCTTTATTTCTAACTCTACCGTATGGAAGAACATACTTATTTTTATAAATTACAAGTGAGTACCCGGCATGCGTTGCAATGCCACTCAAAGAAAGAAAGGGTTTGTGTTTTAAGTCTGTTTATTGAAGTGCTTTTGGATTAGAGGTCTGCAAGGGCCGCAATGTCATAAGATTACCCGGTCCGAGCGCGTCATATTCAGGTCCTGCCCGGCCCGAGCCCGAGTCTCAATATCATACTTGTTACCCGAACCCAAACCGAAGCCCGAAACAGATTTATTTTTCTTAGTCCGAAAAAAACCTTTTTTTAATATGGTAATTCATTCATAATTTTTGAAACAATATATTTATGTTATTGTTTCCATATTTCTAACGATATTCAAAGCATATCTGAAATAAATTACTTAAGTTATGAATACTACTGACTCATGACCCGAACATAATACGAAACATTTTTCGTAAATTTGAATTAATTCCTTACCCGGGCCCGGCCCGAGCCCCGTCTCAATATCACACTTGTTACCCGAACCCGACCCAAATCCCAGATTTTTTTTTTCAGCCCATAAAAAACCCAATATTTTTAAAACATAGTAATTCATTTATACTTTTCAAACAATATGTGTTATTGTTTCCATATGTTTTGTTTTTCCGTCTGGCTCAGAAATGTTGCTAGTTATACGGGCCGGGTAAAGGTCCGCGGTCCAAGCCGGGCTCGTGCAGACCTCTATTTTGGATATAGGTACAATATTTTTTTGTTTTTCCGTCTGGTTCAAAGATGTCGCTAGTTGTACGTATTTGATTCTTTTTTTTAGATTTTAGATTTAAATTTTCTTTTGTCAGAACCCTTCACGGGTGTGCGCACAACATCTCATCAAAGTTTGGTCGAAATCGGATGAATGGTAAAGGAATGCATAGAGGACAAACAAACAAACAAATCTTCATTTTTATATATGGTTACTTTTACTTAAAAACAGTTTTGTACAAACATTTGAAAAATTTCAAAGTCCAATTACTCAATTGAAATATTTTTCAGTTAGTGTCTTCTTTTAAAACAACGACAATATATCACACCGTGAGAGTAAAACCATGGTATTTACAAATTTATTCGATTTTTAGATTTAAACGTAAAACAACTGCAAAAGCCATGATGTTGATAATGCAAAAGTATTAATTATTTTCATTAAAACGACACCTAATTTAGTGCTTCAATACAAGATCCGAGAAAAATGAGTACTTTAAGCCCTCATATTCTTCAAACCACTCCATTTGCACTTTCCATGGTTTTACCCTCATAGTGCGATATATATTCTATCAAAAGTATACTTCGAAATTGACGTACGCCCCTCGTTCTTGGGCTGGTCGTATAATATTTTCAAAGGCTTATATATTGATCCACTTCCTGTGGTTACGTAGAAAAGATAAACAATTTCTGTAAATGCCTCTGCTGCATTTTATTCCAATATGAATTGTTGGAATTTTCTTATTGCAAAAACTTTCATCCAATATACATCGTTTCTGCGCTTGATTTCGCTGTAAAATCACTTTAATTGTTAGCTCACCTTAAAATCTTTTAATCAGTGACTTGATTGACACGAGAAATGTCTATTGTATTCCAATACAGCTTTGTACTGAAAGTCTCCAGTATTCTGGTGCTTCGTTCATTCAACGTCCATGACCTCAAATCCATAAAACGAAATCGGGATGGCTTTAGAATATTATTTATGTCGCATAAGGCAGAAGTTGATGTGACCGTTTTGGTCATATTGGGCATATTCTCACAATAATATATCTGTCAGAATATAGTGTCGAAATTCGGTATGCTAGTTAATATTAAGTAACTTACCAGTGTTCATATTTCCACTATTGTATACTAAGGTAAAACTGACATATCTACTTCTGCCAAGCGTCACAGATTTATACCTCATTTATGCATTATTCGGTTTAGGCGTATATATAGATTGTTTTATTGTATTCCAACATTGAAAATAAATTACCAGAAAATAACCAGCGTATCAAAACAAAACAAACCGAATATAAAATCTTATTATATTTCTCTTATTTGAATATAAACCATGCACGTATTTGAGAGGATTTATATTCAATTTTCGAATACGACGCATTCTTTAACAATGTTATTTTGTACATAATAATACATTACATCTTTTCAAATCTCTTCCAAAGCCCTAATACACCAGATAATAGAATTGAAATAAAAATACATGGGCATGCCAAGAAAAGCCTAGCTCAGTCAATATGACCCAAGTGTGCCGTGTACGGGGTCAGTGAAGGTTTGTGCCATTAACTACAGAACATAGACCATTTCTCGTGTAAAGAACTCAATTTTATCTGGGGAATTGAAAAGGCTTCAGAAATCTTGCAGAATCTTTATTATCTATAAAATCGGTTACCACCATTCTATATCGCCTATAGGAATTCATTTGCTACAAAGGAGGTCGATGATTTCTTTACATTAACTGAAAAAAATATTTATTAATTTTAAATTAAAATTAAAGTTTTTTATTTCACTAGTTGCATTATTTGATTCACCTTATTGAAATAACATTTTAAATAGGACCGGTGGTTACCCGATTTTAAATTACTTCTATATGAGATATTCCTCGTCATTTATATTTATCAAGTTGATAATTAGAATCAACACCAACGATATAAATTAAAATTTAACGATACCGTAAATCTGTAGGTGCTTTTAAATAGACGAATCGCGTGTCACTACAATAGAGCTTCGAGCCTTCGTGGATCTTACTGCGGGCTTCAAATCTTTTAGAGAGCTTTTAGCGCAACGGGGTTTTGATGAGATGAAAGCTATTACGTAACTACAAAAATAGAGATTTTGGTAAGTTTTTGACTTTATTTTTAAAAAAAAACTTTTGTTTGGCCAAATAATGAGCTTTTGGTGAAATGAAAGCAGTTTAATCCTTACAAAATAGCTTCAAGACTTAGTGGAGTTTTGGATGAGCTTCCCTCGTCAAATCTTTTAGAACGCTTTTGGGGCAAAAAGCTTTTGGTGGGTTAAAAGCTCTTAAATCACCAAAAAATGTTTCATAGAGCTTTTAGCAACTTTTTTATTTCAAATTTACTTTAATACTCGTCTTAAGATAAAATAGTTAACAATGTCAAATTTGAATTTTTGAGATTTTGTACATCTCCATGTATTTTTTCACTAACGACACAGGACTCCTGTCGTTTCGAGTCCATTCGTGTGCTCGAATTCCTGAAGATGCCGAAATCGACCCTGAAGATGGGTAGTTAGTGACAAAATACATGGAAATGTACAAAATCTCAAAAAGTCTCAAGATAAAATAGTTAACAACGTCAAATTTGAATTTTTGTGATTTTGCATAACCCGAGTTACGTCTTTTGACATCTTCAGGCATTCGAACACACGAATGGACTCGAAATGACAGGAGTCCCGGGTCATTAGTGACAAAATACATGGAAAGTACAAAATAACAACAACTCAAATTTGATATTGAAATTCTATCAAGCATCCTCAGTCGATATCTTAAATTATAGTTAACAATGTATTAAAACCGAAAATCTTATTAATATTTCTGTTTGTGATTTGTAAATATGACGTAAATTATCGAAAACTATTATTTTAACATTATTACTATTATTCTAAGATTATACAATAATAATAAATCTCCTATAATCTCTTATTTATATTAAAGTATCCAAAGTATTTAGTCAAAAGCTTATATTTATTTCTCAAATTACAATTGTAATCGAAATATTTTCTCCTAATGATTTTCTTTGCTTAATGAAATTTTGTACATAATGATATCATTTAAAACACATTTGGAGCGTGCAATCTCCACAGACATTGCTTTACATTAGCTTTCGGAGTCCAAGTTATCAATTTTCGCTTTTGGAATTCCAGCAAGGTGGAAAATGAATTCACGTTGAAGATTTGTTTTCTGAGAACCTTACTCATTTACCTCAATACATACCAAGCACAAATGTCTACTACAAATTTTTCATTAATATTCAACAAAATTAAGTAGAAAAATGGTTACTTTTGGCCCCTTTTCCCTTCCTTTTCAAACTTGATTTTAATCACACAGAACCTTCGTATTCATTATTGATTAAACAAAATTTGAAAGAACTCCATTATAATAGAATACAATATAAAAGTTTTTACTATAGTTCTGACAGTGGCGTTAAGCCGAAATAGCTATCAACTAACTAATAATGTTTTAAATAAATTAAAAATTTAAGACCAAAAAATTCATGATACTATTAAACATAATAATGTATTTAATAGATATTTTGGCATCAACTCATCGTAAGAACTATGACAGCGTATAGTTATGACGATGGCACTATGCTGAAATAGCTATCAACTATATATCATTTGTTGAATCCGCGGAGTCCCAGTACGGACAGTTTCGTAAATTGATTTTTCAATCGATTTATGGATTTCTACTCGAAGACGTAAATGTTTGTGATGTCTAAAATTTTCTCACAACCTACCGGTGAATGTGGTAGAAGCGATAGCGATAAGCTAACCAGTAGCTTTGTGCTAGCCCTATACTGCTATCCTAACTCTCTCAATTGTGATAAACTCAATTAGAAGCCCATATTACGGTCTGCATTGGGGGGTGGACATGGTTACACAAAAAACTATAACGCGAGATTCATAAGGAAAAATGCTAATTATTATTTTTTACTCAGTTTTTGGTTACATCTCAACAAGCTTTTGTAGGTCTTTTATTCTAAAGGGCCGTTACTCAATAGCAGCGATCTCCTTTATTAAAAACAATGCCTGGCAACCGAGGAATGATTAATTAAACAACGCGAAAGCTCCAGGTTACCTGATATGCTCCACTTAAAATGTAAGCAGAGCTTTTTACCGCTGGCAGACACTCTACGGTGAAATATATACAGTGGCAGCTATTAAGACACTAGTTATGTCTTGTTACGGTGGTATTTTGATACCTGAGTCCTTGTTTTTTAATAATTACCCTGTTTTTTTTTTCGTCCTTCATTGACGGTTATAAGGTGGCTAAATTTAATCTCTACCAACTCTATTGCAGAGTAGTCAAATGGTTATCTAGAATCTAGAAGTTCGTTCTATTCAGTTGTAATGTCCACGGTTCAAATCACCAACAGGACTTTCACGTCGATTTATGTATCTGTGTTCTATTACGTGAATTAAAAAAAAAAGAATTAAGATTAAAAATCTTTATTATAAAATCTGTATTAAAATTAATTCAGATATCAATATAATTCCTAGACTTATATGTACCTATAAACTATTTACTGTCAACTCGAGAGCACCCGTGTACTCGAATACCTGAAAATGCTGAAAAGTGAAGTCCTGATCGCAAGTGACAAAACGTATATAAATGTAAACAACATTAAGAATTCAAATTGCTTATATAATTACTTAATAAAATAGCAACAAACACACATTTTCATATATTTATGTTTTAAGAGGTCCGTTCCGAATGTAAATAAACTCCTAATGGCAAATTTCAACATGAGTTATTTTACAATTACTAGTTGTAATGAAGTCGTTCGATTCCATTATTGAGGGTCAGTATAGAAGTATAGTGATATAAAAGCACTAGTAATAAGCTAATTTCTCTCTTACCGTCGCGTTTGATTGATCACATATTGTCGCATAGGATGCCAAAGGAGTCAAGTCACAAATTTGATGAAAATTAAGTAAATACACAAAAGTATTTTAAATCCCTCAAAGATGCCGTAAGCAAAAGATTAGCGCCACAAAAAGCCCTATTTATCAGTATTTTTTAAATTTTCAATAAACCTAGCAAAGGTACGATAAATCAGTATATGCCAAGAAGCTTCATACGTCTTTTGAATCCGAATAATTATATATATACTTTACAAAAGATATCATCACAGAGTATCTATGTTCGAAGATTTGTAGTTCTATCTTTAAAAGCAAAAAGTTAAAACAAAAAAATGTTTCTTTTTTGTCACACAAAATTTTCGCGCGTTGATTTTTCATCTGTATGATTTTGTGGAAAGGATCCTTTGACATTTAGGGCGAAAATATGAAGTGAGTGACAAGGAATGTAAACGTCACACAAATATATACATAGATTTGGACGCGAAACTATACACTGATTGAAAAATCAATACATGAGATTCCGTTCAATGATCCAAGCCCGAGAAACCGTAACGAATTGTTCACCAATCGACTGGCAGCTGAAATTCGAAAGACAGAATATCGAAAGGTGTTTTAAAAAATATATTTCCTTGTGTTCTACTTGATATTTTCATGATTTATTGCCTAATTTCTCTACCTAAACGTTAGAACTATTTTTTAAATCATATATCGACAAGTGTTTCTCTCTAGTTTGGCCGTAAATACGAGATAAAGTCTTGGACATGTAAACATGTCCAGTGCGTTCATTGGGTTAATTCTTTAATAATAACTTGATAGGTCTTCATTTTATTAAAAATATGTTAATTTCCGTTTGGAATTACAAAGAATGAAGGGTAAAGCGTCACCACTCGATAACGGTGTATTATTACTTGAATCGTATTACAAATAATTTGTATAATCGAGTAATCGGTACGCACATTACCAAACATCCCTAAGGATTTGGATAACCGAGTCTTTCTCGCTCTAAATTACTTTTACAGAGTAATTGTAATGAATTTTTGCGGTTAAACTTCCACGAAATTTGTCAAAGTTGTTCTTGTAATTTGGTGAACGTGTTTTAAAACAAACGCATTAACAAAACCCAGACACAGAAAAAAATACACGATTACTTATATATAAGTATTTTATTGTTTCAAGTAATTAATTAAAAAGTTTTAGGTTTGTGTGCGTCTGGAAAACTAGTTTTTTTTTGTAAATGAAATGAAATAATAATTGAACAGCAATCATTCAATATTTGTGAGAACTTTCAAATAACACAACCAAACCCAATTCTCTATATTTCTAACTTTTCAACTTCTAATATCTTAGGAAAGGAATTTTCATTCTATATTATGTTACACGTTGATAAAAATTAAGTAGCCGAATTAAAATATCTTTCACCGAGAGGTTAACTCACATAGGTTGTGGTTGAGCGGCTGAATAACAAATGGTTCTCGTAAACTACTTCTATTGCTCTATTTGAATTTAATAAGCTCCACACTTGAAAGCAGACATGTTTGAAAATTTTTAATAAGCTTTATAGTTAAAAAAATTAAACGACTTATTTAATATTTAATATTACCTTGTTTTCTTATTTACTTAAAAATAAATTAGCAGTTATCGAATTCTTAAAATAAATAACTTCATACCTGGATTAATTACGTAACACAGAGGGTAACTTTTTGTACATATTTTGTCATCCAATGATAATCTATACATTTTTTAAGAAGAATTGAAAAACCTATTAATCGTTCAATCATTTAAATCAGCCTCGGAAAACTTTTTGATTTAAAGCCTACATTCAAAATTTTAAATGGACGGCGGGCCGCAAGACAAATACCATTTAATTATGACCGTAAAAAAGGAATTTCAGCATAAAAAATGAGTGATTTACTGAGCCGCACATTCGGGTTCATATTTATAAAAAAAATACCTACACATTATACAAACTATCATCTTTAAATAAAATCTCCTCGATTCAAACAAACATTCCTATATCCAAAAACAAAATATTCAATCATAAATTCATTCCAATTGAAGCAACGATACACACAAATTTAATTATAAATATTCAATTTAAAACATAAAATTACAATTCCTTTTGAGAAGTGAGTTTTTTACATGACAATTGTGTGATTTTTTCCAATAAATGTATGTATTGTAATGGAATAGGAATGATTAAAAAATATCTAAAAAAATGTTAGTTTCAATTAACAGATTTTATATCTTAAAAACGGTTCACTTAATACAGTGGTCATATACCATAAATATTTACAAAGATGTTCAAATATTTCTATTAAGACATTGACAAAAAAACGTCCATACTTCCAGAGAAGTTATGACCAATCCCGGGATTGAATTATTGTTAATCCCGAAAACATAAGAAGGGTCCCGGATATTTTATACCCTAATGGCAACGCCGATATATATTTATGATAAAAATATTATGTATAAATGTCTTTACTATATAAAATATCTTGTGAAATTCATCTATCTTCTTGTTGAATACTATTTGTATTATATACTAGTAATGTTAGTGGAGGACACCATTTTCGTTAGGGTTGTTAATTAATAAGACCGAACGTGCCTTTAAGTATAAAATTCAACAGACATACGGCAATCTTTTGATCCAGGACTATTTAAAAAACAAATACATAGGATTGTAATCTACTATCTAAAATTGTATTCAGTAAAAGCACGAATAATGAAGCTTATCAAGAAATGGAAATAACGGCATGTAATGAATTGATTCCGTATAGAAAATTGCATTCACATGTTTGATGTGTACATTGGTCAGACAAAAGAGGATAAAATACGTCAGAAACACACATAGACAAAATTTCAATCGTCAAAGAGAAAATTTGATATTAATCTTGTCGGGACTTAAGACCAAACCCATCTCACTGTTTGATTGAAGCTCTTACCACTAGATTGCAAAAGCTGATTACTTTTACATTTAAATAGTTGTATAAAACAGATTAATTTTTATTAAAAAAAATATTACAGTCACAAAAAAATTTGGAAGTTTTCAAAAGAACATAGTACAACTTTGCCATTAGTTTGACTTAAAAAAAAACAGATAAAAATGAATACACATGTGCTTGTGTGTTTTTACCCTACAAAAAGGCATGCCGTAAACAAAAATATGTATCAACTGATACGTTGTTATTTTTTTTTTTACATTTAATTCATGATATATGTTTAACATTATTTCACTTCCCATAGTTCTTGCGGCAATACAGTGATGTGTTTAGGGAATCTAATCCAGGAACCTTTTAATGATCCCGAGATTGGTCACTACGTGTATTTTCATATGCTAAATTTTACATTTAAAATTTAATTGACTTTTTTATTGATTGGGAATCCAAGGCATTTACACAAAAAACGGAAAAAAAATAAAAAGTACATTATGATCAAAATAACTCCATATTTTATTATACTTATTGCATTATTATGGTAGGTTTTACAAGATGGTATCCGAAAAGCGGACATGTCCTTCATCCATTTAAGAAGTGGTTCTCCTTTGTCTTCCATTTCTAATTAGTGAAAACAGCTATTACGAAATATGAGAAGGAGGCAGACCACAGTAGTATTTATATTAATCATATAAGTATAATTTAAGACATCGACTGAGGGTGCTTGATGGAATTTCAATATCAAATTTGGATTATTGAGATTTTGTACACTTCCATGTATTTTGTCACTAACGACCCGGGTTTCGCCTTTCGGCATCTTCAGGCATTCGAGCACACGAATGGACTCGAACTGACAGACAGTAAACAGTGTCTAACGTTTATATAGAAGATACAAATGCGACAAATATTATTTACGAGGTAAGATATTATACGTCTGAGAGCCACACTGATACCTGAGTTAAAATTTCGGGAATCTCCCTAATCCTTATTTTGTAAACACCATATTAACAGAGTGGCGAATTGCCGCTTTTCAACTTCTTTTAGAAATACCAGTGATTTTACAATTATAATAGTATTGTGGGTTTTGACGGGATGTAATTCGACGAATGGGTAAATATACACAATCATTCCACATTTAGTGACATCTGTTAGGTGTTTCAACGTATCGGATATAATAGCGGAGAATTAGGAAGGTTCAGCTGCTCATTCAATATCGGCAAGGAATTTAACTGGGCTCTATTAATTTCCAAAATTTCTTGATAAAATAATTTATGATAAATTGGAAGTGTACAAAATATCAATAATCCAAATCATATAAGTATTATGAAAAAACTGTGTACATAAACAAATCGAGGCACACTAGATAGTTAATCATGAAGCTCTTATTTGATTCATGAATTATTTTTTAACGTTTACATTGAATTACAAAATCCCGAAATTGATATAAAGGCAATCGGGATTACAGGATTGAATACTTGAACGGGATCCCCGGATAGCTGTGTTAAAAATACATTTGATTTTAGTAAATAATTCTACTGAATTTACTAAAAAATGTGTTCTACATTTAACATTGCAAAAATTTTAAAATCGTAAGCTTTAAATTACACGGTTATATACATAATAATATTTAAACATATTAAAATAAAGGCAAGCTTTCAAATTATTAATTAAAAACCTTCGTTCCAACTTCAATTGACAGCTAAAAATAAAAATAATTATAATTTAACACTTAGCCAAGTAAAATATATAATCTCTTGCCTTATTTACTGGAGAATTAACAGTGATAAAATTATATAAAAGGAATGGATAAATAATATTATTAATGAAACTGACATCTTTTAACAAACGTTTTCGTCTTTGAAGAATTTTGTTTCGTAACTTTCAACTTTATTTGTAATAATTTTAAATCACGCTTTCTGTTAAGTTAAATATATTTTCACATTTATTCATAAAATATATTCTTTCTGAAATCCCCATTGAGTAAAATATATCGCTGTTTGAGCTAACGTATTCCAGAAAGCAACATAAACTTTTGACAGTAAGTGGGTGGGAATGTTCCTACTTTGAAATATTGATAAATGTTTTCCAACGGATCTTTGCACAAACACACTATAACAAATGTATTGACTAGCTTTCTTTTGTGTAATCTATTCACAAAACTTGTCTCGGTGTAATTAATACGCTTTGTTTTAAGCTTCATTTTGTGGCTCCATAACAGCCTTGGGCAAACTACGACCCGCGGGCCACATGCGGCCCAACATGTATTTTCGTGCTGCCAGCGAGCTATATTTGTATTTGTGATAAAAATAACTATTTTCTGTCTCTTGACGTCGTTTTTAAATGGCAAATAATTATAATGCAATGAAAAATTATATATCGACGTGAAATTTTTTTTCTTATATCTGGTTTTATTCAAATTAACACAAAAGTACGAAAAGACAGACGAAGGACAGATAATATTGGAAGGACTCTGTGGTGGTATGCTCCGAGTAGAGATCGGATATCGTTAAAAGTATATTTAAGTGAAACATTATGAAAGAGTTTTAACATTAATTGGGAAAACAGTCGCATAAACAATAACAAACTCATAGGACTAGGTAATTGCCGGCTACCAAAACTAATTAATATAAAATTTATTCAATATTATCAAATCAGTATTAATTCAAAAATCAATATATTTAGTTCGTAGACTTATTTTTTCTTAATTTATCTTTTATATAATATAAACAATTTACTAACTGTAAGTTCGATTTCATTCGGGTACTCGAATTATGGTTAGAAGTTATTGTTATCAAATCAGTATTGAAATTAATTCAGATATCAATATAATTTCTAGACTTATATATACCAATAAACTATTTACTAACTGTCAGTTCCTGAAGATGATGAAAGGTGAATTGGAAACGGTTAAACAATTTAAATGGTATTTATAATTACTTAATAAAACACTACAGTAAAAAAAGACAATAAGACAAAATAGTAACAAAGACAAATTTTCTATATTTATATCTGAAGGTGCCAAAAGATGAAACCAGAGTCGTCAGTGACAAAATACATGGAAATTTACAAAATTTTAACAATTTATATTTGATATTTAGTTATCGTGGACCTCAAATAAATCAACGTGTCATATTTAATAATTAAACAGTACATATCTAAAAAGACCTTGTAAATGTTGTTTCGACATAATTTATGAATTATTCTGTTATCATAACGACGTGCAAAAAGTTTACTGGTGATGTAATTGAAAGCTGCCATACATTGTTTTTACAAAAGCTTCTGTTTTATATTATCGCGAGTTACGAAGGCAAACGTTGTCACATTAAGCTTATCATTGTATACGATGACTGAGCGAAAATTAAGTTCTTCCACATTGAGAGCTTTTATAAAAAGCTTCAGGATACAATACAAAATACAATGTTATGCCTGCGACGTATTATTATAATTTTCAATTAATTTTGCTTCGTCAATATTATCAACATGATCTTGTGGTATTCATTCTAACTTCTATTTAAATGACAAGTAAATATTTTGTTCGTTATTTGAAAATTGTTTCATTAAAAGAGGTGCTAAATTATTTTAATCAGCACTTCCCCATAACAGGCGACCCTCGACTTTCGTATACGTAATTGGTTCCTGTGCGAATATTGAATGGACGAAAGTAGAGCGATATAGAAAAAAACATCAAATAGTGTAGTTTAAAATAATTCTGGCCAATTCAAGTAGATATGCCACTTTATAGCTTTGCACTCCGACTCTAGAATCTAGGATCACGGGACTCACACTAACACGTTATAAAGCGTAAGTATACTGCATACTCTATCAGATGTTGATTTTATGTATCTGAAGCGGCTTCTGTTCAAGTTTTCTTTTTGTGACAGTGGAACCCCGATCTACCGTTCTCGTGTAAATCGTTTTCCGGCATGGACCGTTCATTTTATATTGTCTCCCCAAATACTCATATGAATAATGTTACATAATTATTAAACGTTAAACGTTCCCCGATTTCTAATTTCCTCGATATATCGTCTAAATATTATGGTTCCGTCACAAATGATTGGCCGTTTTGTTAAATACATTCATAAGCACGTTCTACCCCATCCAACTGGTACGTAACAACAAAAACCGAGACTGCAAGGGTACAAGCTTCGTAAAATTGTTTATGATTCATGGTCATAATGTTTCGTATTATGACTGCGTTTGCGTTGACATAGTAAAACATCTACGACTAACACCATCAAATTTGAACACGATTGTTTTTAGGAAGAGTGACATTCGTAAAATAATCGAAAAGTGCGACAAGTCAGCGAATAACAGAATTTCCGCTAAGGAGTCTCCTTTTAGTGAGCTTGATGAGATTCTTCACACGTGGTACCAGCAGGTGCTAGCTGAAAACATACCTACAAATTTCTCTGCATTAAACGGATGGATCAATAGGTTCACAGATCGTCTTGGTTTATAAAAAATCTTCTTTTTTTTTATTTAAAGCTTTACTGCATTCATCGTTTCCCGTATTTTTTGTTTATTTTTAGGGTTCCTTGAAAAACGTAGAATCTGGGTTTCAAGTACTTGTGGTTTTTTTATGATTCAAATTAACAAAATATCTGTTAATCTTTCAATTGAAATCATTCATAAAGTATTTAAGGTAATTGTGTACCTACGAAAACTTTTATGAACGATTTTCGAACTACGTACCGTTCCTCAAATTTCCTAATTGTCAGTTATTATAAACTCGTTAACACGAGATTCTTAGTAACTTTTGTTGTAAATGTGTGTCTTATTCTCAATAAATAAAAAAAACAGGCCAATGCCAAAACGATTTTAAAACAAACATGGGTATTTTTATTTAAAAAAAAATAAAACACAATTCATTTGTACTACTTCCACATATTTACAATGATCAGGACCGGTTTCGCTCATCACGAGCATTATCAACTGAATGAGCTCGTGATGAGCGAAACCGGTCCTGATCATTGTAAATATGTGGAAGTAGTACAGATGAATTGTATTTTTTTTAAATATAATGTCTTTCCACCAAGAACTGACAGTTAACACCTTAAAAGTGATACATAGGTACATTTTAATTAAACCAAGAATGGACACAAATTTAATTTAAAACATGATATTAAGTTAGGAATTCCGAAACCCCGCGATCGTAAGATGAGTCCAGGGTCCATATTGTTTTTCCATATTATATATTAATAATTTTTATTCAAAAATACGTTTGGAAAAAAAAAATTGATTTTTTAAAATGTAATATCAACAGTCAATAGATTTTATTCAAATGTAGATACGTTGCGATCAATTTAATAATTATTAATATTTAATCAAACTCAACATTTACTTGACTTTCCCTGGAATTCGAACCGCTTCAACCAGATGGATTCCGTTGGAATTCCTTGGAATGATTCTACCATTCATAGAATGTACTTGGTGAAGTTAGATGACGCTGGGACAAATAAAAGAGACCGGCCGTGAGCAGAGCATCTTTGAGACATAAGGACATCTTGGAGACATGGAGGGATCGGAAAAGTTAAAAAAATGATATCGAAGTAATCCTTGAATAAAACGTATGAGTTTGTATATTTATTTTAGTCGTCAGGTATTTTTTATTTAGAAATCATCAAACATAGTAATTTTTTGTCTTATTTTTGAGATGAATAATATGTACTGATAACTGAATATATACAAATACTGATATGATTGGAAAACAGATTTTTTAAATACATGAATAAATTATTTTCATGGTAAGAAAATTTTATATATAAAACATGTCTTACAAAAAAATATTTTGATCCATTAACTTAAAAAAACACAGTTTTTCTTGGACTATATCCAAATGTTTATAATAATGAGGAGCGGTTTCGTTCATTGCGAGAATTGTCAACTGAGGTTTAACTAAAGTCGAACAAGCAAGCTGTGATTTAGAAATTAATATAACATATTATCTTCGCTGTTCTGGAAGAAAACACTTAATCGGAAAAATGATATACTGAGATAGTTTTGCTAAAATGTTCCTTATTTTAAACTCTACCGTATGAAAGAACACACATATTTTAATTAATTATGCTTTTTCTTAAAAACTGTTTTGTACAAACAAACAAAATGAAAAGGTATAGCATTTTAAACATTGGCAAACTTCAGATTACTCTAAACTAGTATTTTTCAGTCAGTGTCTTCTTCCAGAACACCGACGATATTAAATATACATAAATAATAACTAATTTTTGAATCGTAATTTATGTAATTATTGTTAAAATGATATTTTTTGTACAACAATGAAACTGAAAGTTTGGTTATTTGTTCAGTTTAAATTTCATGATAAGTAATAGTTTATAGAAATTTCTACGATACCCACTATTTCTTTGTGGTAATATTTGAAAACGTTTCAACATACTTTCGATGATTATCAAAAAATCGGTGATTATTTTTAAATACATTCAACATTTATTAAAAATAAAATCATGCTGATTTTCCAATAATATATTTTAAACTAAAATGTTGCAATTGAAATAATAATTGAATTTATTTCTGTTGTTGCTTCTATTATTTGATCATATAAGTTTAACGAAAAAACTTGGATGAGTAGATATACCAAAATATTTATTTAAAAATAAGACCGGTTTCTGTGAACTGCAAAGCTAATATAAAATTGCCAAGCTAATATATTAATTTTGATGTTAACCTTCTGTAAAATTTTGTTCCAAAAACCTATTATTATTTTTTTTACTTGTTAAACATTCTCACTAGCTATCATTCTCAATAACAAATAATTTTAGCATGCTAGAATGATAGTTTTGTCGCTCTGTATAAAAAGTTTTGTGGATCAATTGAACTTTTTCATCAGCATTATTGTATTTGAAATAATTTAATATTCAAATTGTAGCAATTGATGTATTATATATAATTTGAAATATGACTTTGATTTACCTTATAAAACAATAGATTCCTATACAAACAAACTCCGTAACTCTCCGCACTAAACACTTTATAAATAATGAGTCATTACCGGAAGAAAATAAGACGGAAAATCAAAACAAACACTTTCATCAAATGGAAAAATAACAAACCGTCTTGACTTAATAATTTCAATTATTCACTAATAAAAAATCTGTCCATGTTAAGCAACAAATTATTGTTTATAATCAGAGGTGTGATGAGCGTGAAAGCGGTGAATTTATGTGTTTGTTTTTTTTAAATACTGTTTCAAAATGACAGATGCGATAGCGACCAGCAACATTCGCCGACGAACTGAGCTTTAAGCTCCTAAATAGCCGCTACGCCACCGGCGCCTGAGGCTGTTCGCAACTTTCCGGCGGCGCTCGGCCATTTACGCTTAGGCCTGGGCGGGACAGACGCGACGGGACACCGGGAGAAACAATGTCCCCAGACAATAAGGGGATTTGGAATAGTCAACAATGATAATCAGGTTATTTGGAACAGCAAATACTAGGCTTGTTATATGATAATCTTTATTATGTAGATTATGCGTAGAAAGTAAAGTTTCATCCCAATGACGATAAAGTAACAAAAATTTGCCTTACATTACCCAATGTGTAACATATGGACTCCTGATCGAGGTGTCCCGACAGTCTCAGAGGTGTTATACAAGTTATGCTTATTACGCAGTAGCTAAACCTTTACTTTATCTAAGATAATATATAAGGGTGGGGCTAAGACAACACAAGTAGTTTTAGGACAGTTAGTAGGACAGATAATAAAACTCGCTACGTCCTGTTTTTAGGATAGAATAGATGGGAGGGAATTTTAGAAAGCACGTACACTCATGCTAAAAGTCTACTCAAAGATTGATTTTTCAATTCATTTATGGATTTTTTGATGTCTAAAATTCTCTCTTACCTATTCAATCCTATAAACAGGGCATAGCTAGAGAAATTAGTTAACCACTAATTCCATTCTAGTCCTATCCTTATAACCCTGCTCTCTTTGAAAATAAGAGGATGAGCAACTGAATAACACGCAGATCTCTTAGAAAAACTTTTGTTGATATACCTCCATTAGGAGTCTTAATGCTATACATTGGAGGCAGACATAGTAAAAAAATGTTGATAATTCAAAGAGTATCTAAAAGATTAATGTTGAATCCATAACGACGGAAAGTTTGTTTTTCACCACTAAAACAGCGATACATTCTTCGCGCTTAATAATTATTATCGCATTGCATAAATAATATTTTACGCACTAATTATTATCTGTGACAATAGCTACAGAACAACAAGCGATAAGTTGTTGTTCATTGCCAGCAATATCTCATTTTTATATCTGAATGTAGAGAGATGGTCTAGGGTGGCACGTTGAATTGCAACGTGTTTTGAGGCGCGAATTGTTTTGTCGTGGAAAAATTCAGTTACGGCCGCTTTTCCAGTTTACATAACTCCGAAGTTGAGTCGAGACTTGTGTTTGAATGAAATTCGTTTCAATTTTCAGGTTTCGCTTACGTAAAAACATTTAATGTCGGGTCCGTGGTGCAGTGATCAGCGTCGTTGTCTTCGGCTACAGATGCTTCGGATTCCAGTCCCAGTTTGGACAGTTTTACAAATTGATTTTTCAATGGATTTGTGTGTTTCTGTTTGTGAGAATGGATGTTTGTGATGTCTAGAATTGTTTACCACCCGCCTACTCCTAAAAACGGAGCGTAGCAAGAGCAATAATCCCTACTTTCGTCGGAAAAGAGAGGTTGAGCAACTTGTTCCTTCCTCGGTGGAAAGGCATTATGTTTTAAAAATAAAGCATAACTTGTTTTGTGCTACCCACTGATAAAGCTCGCGATGAGTAAAACCAGCCCTGATCATTATTAACATGTGAAAGTAGTACAAAACCAATTTTATTTAAAAAAAAAAGGAAAATTTCTCGATGAAATACCTCCATTACGAGTCCATATGCCGTAGGAAGTCTAGGGAATGGTAAAGAAAAACTTTTAAAATTTTTGGCTGAGAAACCTCATCTGTATGTATCATTGGTTGTATTTGCTCGTTATTATATTTATACAAAAGGCAATTTTTTCATTGATTGAGTTGACATTTTCTTTGGCGATATCGTGAGGCTGACATAGAACTAAACACACCTTAACCTATTATTGCTCAGAATATGTGTACATGGTTTTGGAATTGCACGTTCCGATGGAGGATATCTTTCATTAATGTGTGTTCACTGCCTTTTTTTTGCATTGCTGCTTAGCATAGAACGTGTCCCCTGTGTAAAAATATTTAGTATTCATGTTTATCTGTGAAACAGGTCATACAAAAAATTGAAAATTTTGCTATTTGTAAATAAAATAGTTCTACATATAATTAAAAATACATTATAGTTTACGTCTTCTTTGTATAATTAATCATAATTTGAAAACCTCGCCAATTTTACCATCGAAAAATACAAAATTACATTTTGGTATAGTAACAATCCGAGATGCTGTATGCATCCGTTTTGTTTCAAACAGCAGCGAGATACGTCTCAAGATTGTTCTGCTATGAAGAATTTCGATTCTTGCGTCTTTCGATAATTTCGCATAGTTCACATGACATGTATTTCAGGTTTTACATACAAAATATGACGTAAAATAATTATTTAATACTACATAAAACCATATTTCTCTTTTTGAAATTATCAGTTTACTTTATAAACGCGTCTATATAAGAAAACTTACACGGTAACGAAATTTGACTGCATGAGATCCGAAAGGAATTTTTTAACGTGAAAAGGGGAAAGTTAAAAAAGGTTGAATTACATCGCTTGAACCCGTTTATTTATTTCATTATTCACACTTCCTACTGTCTCAGTATTAATTTCGGTTATGCGCTGTCATGTACCTAGCAGATTACTTCCTGATAGACTGACGGAAGTTCTTGGAGTACATCACTACACCAAAACAAGATTGGCTTACCCACTGATAAATCCCACGTTTCATCAAACACTACACATCGATACAAATTTGGATTAACCCGAAAAATTAGAAAAATTAATATAAAAATGATAATTATGATAATATAAATATAGTTCAAATCCACCATTCCATAATACGGATAAAGTTATTCGTTATTTTGTATTCAAACTAAACAAAATAAAACATTTCCCGGATTTTTTTTTTTATACAGAATGACCAACCAATGTAAGTTCACAATTTGTATAGTATTATACATTTTTTAAAAAAACACAATTTGTTTTTTACTACTTCCAAATGTTTATAATTACTAAGACTGGTTTCGCTCATAGCGGGAATTATCAATTGGTAAAAATCATAACAAGGTTATTTATGTAAAATTGAATGTTAATTACAACGTATATCAAACAGTTGGTTCTCGAACTACGACAAGAATTGACAGGTAATTAAAAAAATTATACATAAACGAAACTAAATCTGTGTGCGAAAGGAAAAGAGAGGTTGAGTTAATTCTAAAATAACTACAAAACATACATGTATGCTGCTAAATTGGTAAAATTCATGGTACACACCACATTTTTCAGACCAATTTTAGAATTAATGTCTTTTTTCATTACCACATAGAAACAATCTACAATTAAAATGTTTCAACCTCTTACAAATCAATAAATACTAATTTCAAATTCAAAAATTAAGTGTCATTAAAAATCAATTGTCTGAGAAAAATATAACGAGTTTAAAAATAATCCATAAATATTCATTAGCCAAAATAGCAAATAGGAAATTTTAAAAGTAAATTTTGAACCACTTAAATATTTTAATAACAATAATAAAATACTAAATCGTTGTAACACATATTTTTTTGCCTATATTCAATATTTTCAGTCAGGTCACTTACTGCTCCTTTTTTGCTAAAAAACGTGTTAAACGCGTGATTTCGACAGAGCTTTCAAATTCACAGTCTTTTTTCCCTGTAGAACTAAATACTTCTTTATATTTATCGCTTCATAATAGAGTTCTAGCATATTGTGTGCCGATTCAATCAATAGATATAATAGACGTTAAAATAATTTCCAAATTCAATGTAAATGAACTTTAAAATAATTAAAAAATTTACATTCAAAATTTAAACAAAGAATTTCAGTATCATGTTTTTGTATTCAAAATGCATCTAATTCTCTACAAACTACGAGGCAATGAATTATTCAAATAAAAAAAATTAACGTTTTTAATGGGGCACCATCTCTTGGCCGCCCAAGCCATCTCAAAAATTTAAAGTAGCATGTTTCTGAGTACATACTGCTCTGCAAGTTTTGCACGTGCCTTCAGGCTGAATTAGTCCGCCCTACAAAAGAAGCGCAGTACAGCCCCTTGCTCTGTTGTCTGGATAGTAGAATGAGGCTTTCAGCTGGTTTACTAACTTCCCCCTTGGCTGTGTGTAAAAATATTTTTTTTACTAAGCCTCGAAAACAGTTGTTAAGAAGAAAATTAAGTTGCGGATAATGTTGTAAAAACAAAATTTACGTTTAGTGGGTTGTATTTAAGGCTTTCAATCCCGGGATCCAGGATCTCGTAATTCCCGGGATTGTCTTAAAGTCAATCCGAGAATTTCGAGATTCACTGTAGATGATAAAAATAACTCATGTATCACATTCAATCTTTCTGATTAACTACAACGTGTACCTTGTATGTTCATGTACAATGTTTGTTTTATAATACTTTTATAAATTGAATGTCATAATATAAAGGTATAAATGAATGGAGGATATTATTTTTATGTCACATTGAAGCACATCTCCTCATTATGAATACCATCTAGTAAAAACTACCTTAAGTATGCAATAAATAAAACAATTGAAGCAGTAAAGGACACAACTTATTTATTAAATGTATACTTGATGACCAATTTCGTTCTTAGAGAAATTCTTAATCCCAGAATCTCGGAGTCGTAAAAAGGGTCCGGGATTGCATACTCTAGTTGTAATAGCACAGTGGCATCTATACAGTAATTGATCTATACGTCACATTTATACTAAAAGTGAGTCAAGCGTAAATTGTTCTTCCTGTAGCCTTCTAATTAATTTAATTGGCATTTCATTTTTGACGCTACAGTCTGGTGCGACCCATGGCCATTCGAATCAATCTTCTCCACTCCACTTGATCTTTCGCCTTCATACGTCTGATCTACAGCACTCGTAAGTCTTGTGAAACCCCATCCGTCCGGTGAAGCTGCGGACTACTAATGCTCCATCTTCCTTAAGGAATAGGAGATGTGTTTTGGAGACTTCCACTCATACATACGTTATATATATTATGTATCTGTCTCACCTTAAAGGCTCACGGTTCACTCAATCAACTAATTATTTGAAATCTCATTCACAATAATTAAATACGTATTTCTGAGTTTTCAGTCAAACTTTCGTTGACGAATGTAAACATTCATAGATAGGATTTTCAACTGATACATTAAATGATATTCTTCTTCTTTCCTGGCGCTACAGTCCGGGGCCACCTCATCCACATAAATTATTCTCCTCTACTCCGCTTGATTCTTCATCTTCCTTTGCCAGTCGCCAAACTCTAACACTTGTATTTCTTGAGACACCCCGTCTATCCAAAAGAGTCTTGGTCCAGCAACGTTTTTTTTTTCTCATAAATAAAAAAATATGCGTTTATTGGTTTTCCACTCATTCATGCGTGATATATGTCCAGCCCAGCAAAGGCGTTGTGTTTTAACAGTTTTAACAATATATGACTCACCGTAGAGCTAACTATGATCATGCTTGTGTCGATGTCGCCAAATGCCATTGTTTGCAGAATATTTTGCCCACAAATTTATGAGAGTACTTAAAGCTACGCGTCCAGACCTCTGACCCATACGCCAGGAAAAAGTAGACAATGATGGTACATATTTTGGACAGTTCTAAAAATGGAATCTTAACTTAAGATTTATCTGGCTTACAATAGAAACATAATTTTTGTATTTAGTAGAATTTGACATAATAACAAAGCTTATTAAAATTTTCCCATTCCTCGTACACAAAAATGCCGTCTTTTTAAAAAAATAACTAATGCATGCTCGCCTCTATTTTCCAATAAAAAAATAATAGCATCTTTCGTTTACTATAAAAGACGAATTAAAAGTGAATAATATAATTTTGTAGATTAGACTTGAAACACAATGGAAATAATTTTGATAACGGACAATGTGTAAGTTTTCTAAGGAAAATTTCAAAAATGTTCTCGTATCTAAGATGTGAAAAACTGTGAAGCCTTTAAAGCTTTTTAGAGAAAAGATAAGAAGAAAATGAGAACTACAATATAACATTCAGTCTAGACTCTAGACGGATTAGATTTCACTAATGTCTTAATTTAAACTGCTCGTTTTAATATTTTTTTTTTATTCCCATAGTAAACAAGTGCATTTCTAATGCTATACTTTATTACAAGTGAAAGTACTTAAGCTAAATTATTTAAGTCCCTACCTGATAAAATTACCAATACCATCAATTGGGGTAAGTTTACCCATCGGTCTAAGACTAGCCCACTACATGGAAAAGAATGCTGTTATAATACCATGATATTAATAATGCCATATGAATACTTTTTAGTTAAGCAAAGGTATTGAGTAGCCCCTGGTAGTAAAAATATGATTTATTGTGCAACATAATTTGTTTTATTGTTGAATTTCTAAGCTGTCAACTTGGAATGATAAAACACAATTTAAAAACTTATCTTGAAATAAATTGGATTAGTTATATTTTCAATTTGTATTACTAATCTGTAAGCCAAATGCAGTATATTTTACCCCATTTCAAGTATTTACCGAGTATATGAAGTCATAAAGAAAAGTGGCCAAGACTTTAAAATCACTGAATTCATAGTGATTAAATTTGGATTATTGAGATTTTGTACACTTCCATGTATTTTGTCACTAACGACCCGGGTTTCGCCTTTCGGCATCTTTAGGCATTCGAGCACACGAATGCCTGAAGATGCCGAAAGGCGAAACCCGGGTCATTAGTGACAAAATACATGGAAGTGTACAAAATCTCAATAATCCAAATTTGATATTGAAATTCCATCAAGCACCCTCAGTCGATGTCTTAAATTATAGTGATTATTTGTATTGTGGGTCAAAAGTTACCAGATTTGGATGAAAATTTTGCCTACCTTGTTTTATCTATATTTTTATGTTACGTATAACAATAAATCTATTTATAGGACAATACCACACAGAAATGCAATGGCAAACCATAAAAATACAAAAACTCTCAGTACTGGGCCAAAGTTACCCAGATTGATCGTACTTTATCATATTATTAGATTCAGAGGTAAATTTTTCGGTGTTCAACATTAAAATGTTTCCCATATATGAACTAATAGCTGTTTTATAAGAAATCGTTAAGGGCGATAATATTGTTTTAGGTGTTTATCAATTTTCAAGGACAGTTTACAAATAAACCGAAAATAATAACTTGTCGATTCACTTATTGGTAAACAATAAATCAATACTTGACCTACATCCCAAGGATAATTTATTCTACACCAGGAAAATATATTCATGTAAACAAAACGATTAATATGTTTTAATAGAAATCCCGCATACTCCTAGGCTCCTAGGTGAGTAGAGTGGAAACAGTCCAACGTGAAAACACTCAACGCAAAAATTCATTAACAAAAAAACAATATTTCTTAGGAAGTTAAAATATACACCCGAATCTCAAAATTTACGCGTTTGATAAGTTATATGATAAACAGAAACTGCGTAAAAAAATCATATAACTCGAACAAACATATAGGGTAGGTTTAGGGCTGCTTAACTGTTGTGGTGCAATGGTTACCATCATTGGCTACGGTTACGGATGTCTTGGGTTCAAGTCCCATTGCGGTCAGTTTTAGAAATTGATTGATTTTTTAATGTAGGCATGAATTTTTGTGATGTTGAAAATCTCCTCCCACCCCTAAAAACGGAACAAAGCGATTATCTAACCACTAGTCCTGTCCTACACTCATCTTTTATCAATTCGCCAAAGAGAGGTTGAGCAGATGAGTAACAAGCAGTTATCTTAGAAAAATTTGTTGAGATACCTTCATTAGGAGGCCACATGCTCCACACTGGAAGCGGACATGGTAAAAAAAACCGCTTAGTAGTCCCGAAGGGAGCTTTTGGGACGGCCAACAAATTCTGGTTTTAGATAAACTTGCATTGGTCAGAAATACCGAGTCCCCGCAGTTACAAAGTTGCAATAGCCGAGTCATCAACGGTCACTTCAAAATGTGAGAACAATTTTCTTTTACTTCCTACAAACGGCTACAATACGGAATAAACGATGGAAATAATAATTTAGCTCTACCTTCTATGCTATTAGCTATTTACTTCTCTATATATCTTAATTTATTATTAATTGTTTATTACAAAATCAGTGATTAAATCATTTGTAACATTTAAATAACTTGTGTAAAATAAAAAATTAAAAAAATAGTCCAGTAAGCAAATCGTCAAATACAATTTCGGATGGTTTATGGGGTCAATTGAAATTAAATATCCTCGTTTGGATGTTAATAAATCTGGCAGCCCTAGATAGGTCGCAAAGTCAAAAAAGCCGCGTGAATAGAGAGGCATTGAAGGCATACTAAATAAGATGGTGCGAGCTAAAAAATTCATGTTAAAAAGGTCTACACTTTATTACTAAAAGAAATAGAAAAGAAAAATATTCATTCAAAAAAAGGCAAGGTAAAAAAATCAGCCAGTAATAATTGCTGTTTCCCTTGTGGCTTAGTTGTAAAATACATAAAAGGTACGTATATTCATAACAATGTGTACCAAACGTTACGCCTCACGTTTCTCACATATGTATCTAATACAAAGTATTAGGGTAACATAAAAGAGAAGAGGTAGTATTCTAGGAAGAAATCGAGCGCACACTAGGAGACTATTACACAATAAGATTGAAAGAATGTTTAATTTTTTGCTTAAAAGAAATTTTCGTGAATCGGTAATATGAATTTAAATTGTGGTTCACTATGATAATTTTTAACTCAATTTTTTCGATATGAATTATGTGAGAAAAATATATTAAGTTAAAAATAATTACTAGCAGATTGCGGAAATCGTACAATTTTAATATTTAATAATTTTCCAATTTTAGCTTCTATATTATTTTCTCATTGAAAATAATTAACAAAACAACTTCTTTTCAATCTACAGGGGTCTTCAGACTATGGCCCGCGAGCACCAACGTTTAGCTAAAAGAGATTACTCCATCGACAAGCACTTCTAATTTGTAATAGTGACCTTGAGAAGAAATAGTTTAATTCAATTTTACTTTCAAATACAAAAAAAACTAAGCAAGATCATTTAAAACTTCTAAATTACATACACAAATATTAATTATTATTGAATACGCTTTGACTCCGTGTTCCGTGGTGCAGTAGGAAACGTCGGTGGCTTAGGTTTTTTTTCATAAATTGAGTTTTCAATCGATTTATGGATTTCTATTCGTAGGATGATGTTACCTGCCACACACCCAATTCCAAAAACGGGGCGTAGTGAGAGCGATTAGCTAACCACTATTTCCCGCTATCCCTAATATTTTCTAAAATAAGAGAGGTTGAGAAACTGAGTATTAAGTAGTTCTCGTAGAAAACTTGTGTTGAGATATCTCCATTAGGATACTTCACATAATTCATGGTAAAAAGATGCCTTGGCTCAAATATTGTTTTTAAATAATATCTATATAAATATGCAATATAAAAATTGACTTTTTTCATATAACATAATTTTTTTTAGCAAACGTTTTATCATTGAAAGCTTACTGTGTGATATTCCTTCCCTATTATCTTCCCTAGTGACAGTGAGCCAACGTGGCGGAATGTAGGTCGGTTACTAAAACGTATGCAGAACGAGTGTGTAGCAAAGATTGCACTACACCTTTCAAGCTTTCCTGCCTGCCTAATACCACGAGCGAAGAGTTTTCTCTAGGTAGAGGAATGTTTATAGTAGATAATAAGTGTATACATGCATATCCAGAGTGTTTGCGTTCTACCTATTGTAATGCATGCTCGCCTAATACATATAGAGTAAATTTTGGTGTAAGGCGAAATGTGTTGTTATTTTTCATTGAGGGAATAAATTAATAGCCTAAAATTGATCGATCACCTTGTTAAAAACATGTTTTTAATCATAAGCTTGTTTGTGTGTTTCTATTTTTACACAAAATTAATCATAAAATTTAGCTGTCCTGTAACTGAGATATTAAATGCCTCATCGTGTGGGTTTTGTCACATAAACGCATTTATAAAGCGAAATGACAATTTCAAAATTTGAAATATGTTTTTATGTAGGTGTAATGTTATTATTTTTTTTTCATAGTTTGTGTTTAAAACCTGAAATTCGTATCAAACTATGCGAAATTATCAAAAGAAACAAGAATCGAAATACTTCATAGCAGAACAGGCTCGAGACGTGTTTCAGTACCGTTTGAAACATAACAGTTGCATACGGTACAGTCATACATTTCGGATCGTTACTATACTAATTTTTACTACAGTATATTTTATCCTATACTTTACTATAATGTTGTCTTTTTCGATGGTAAAATTGACGAAATTTTCAAATTATGATTAGTTATACAAAGAAGACGTAAACTATAATGTATTTTTAATTATATGTAAAACTATTTTATTTACAAATAGAAAATTTTTAAATTTTTTGTATGACCTATTTCACAGAATTTCGAAGGCCGAAGTAACGCATTGTTACACCATGAGTGCGTAAGGGTTAACGCTCTTGGGGGTTTGTCGTATTGAGATGCAGTGGCAATTCGAATCCCCAAACGATCACTTTCATACATTGATTTCTGTTCAACATTTTTCTATTGGAAGGCCGCATTTAAGAAACATTCATAAAAATGTATATATATTATTTGGTAAATGAAAGAAAACATTAAACTTATACACAAATTCTCAAGCTTAGAAAATTTGGATTTAATCAAAAGGCCGCACTTGAGACTAATTCCAGCAGGTTCGACATTCCAGGCATAGATGCGTGTATTGTTTACATTTTGTCCCACCTATCAGGTCTTAAAGCAGGGCGCAGTGAGAGCGTTTTATTTTTTTTACCATATCCGCTCTCTACTCAATTAATATGGCCACCACACGGTGCTTTCACGATTCTCCGTCCTCCACAAGTATTCTTGCTTTAACAGTTTTACATCCTATGAATTATCATCAGCGACTTTCCAGGACGACGAAATCACACATGTCGAAGCCAAGTCCATGGTCACTTATTTATTTTGAATGTAGTAAGGAGCTTGTCCGTCCACTTACTTACTTCCGAATTCCTTAAATAGTCAAACCAGCGTACCCCTAGTATTCGCCGCAAACATCTATTTTTGAAGCACGGTATACGGTTACCTTGTGATTTAGTGAAGAGTACAACCGTGAGACCCAGTTGCTTTAGCTATCCCTAATCAGATCACGAGCTCTTTACGCAGCTTACCAATTCCCGTGATGTGTACCTCACGTCTCTCGATGTCCTGCCCCAAGCTCGTCAGACGGTAGTCTGGGTAAATACAGAAGCTGTTGCAGAGCATTGACTTTAAAACGAATCTGATACGGGTTGCCCTATAGTCTGTCCATTATTTTCTGAATACCCTCAACAGATTTGTCAAATAAGACAGCTCGTCAGCATACTCGAGGTCGCATAGCTTCAGATCGAGAGCAATTTACTAGGTAATAATCTTTTCTTAGCCCTATGAACCTTTCCCTGACTGATGAGAATCCAATTCGAATAAAAAAACTTTTGACATATCTCCATAACACTTCTTTACAATACAGTGCATCATTGACACCTATAAAATACTCCAGCAAGTAATATTAAGCTGATCGCTTACTATAATACTGTCGATTCCACTTAATTGAGACATCTCGGACCCCAGAATTTTGTCCCAAATAAGCTTTTTTCTTTAATAAGCGAATCGATTTTTTTAAAATATATACCTACTTTATGAATTCAATAATTTAAAAAATATTTAAATTACAGAAAATAACAAGCTTAGTAATTATTAACTGTACATAAGAATGTGTGAAGTAAAATAATCAATAATACTTAATTTAATAAGCTAAATATTTTACTTCTTTATGAATTCATCAAGTGTAAGGAAGTGCCAGCATATCTATTTTCAATTTTTTCATGTGCCGCAGAGAGTAAAAGTGATGGAAAATAATGATTTATATATATTATACTAGAAGAGATAAACATTTTATTATTTTTAGTTTAATAGTAATATAATTTTACTACTTATAGCTTGTTATTTTGGGCCGCGGTTTGTGCATCACTGCTATAAATTGTACAAAATCAGCACAGATATTCAGTACGGATGTTGGGGTCTTGTCGTTGCTTTCTTACATAAAATAATGTTGTAACAGAGCTATATTTTTCTTTGCCTCCTGGTTAGGGAAATGAGAAAATTCATCCTCACTGTCAACTTCTTCGCTAAATATTTGATGCTTAGATTTCAACTATTGCATCAAATTTTAATTAACAAGTCTTAATTTTAATTGTAAAATGCTAAATTGTTATCTTTTGTCATAATAAAATATTGTTATATTTGATTTATTGTCCCAATTTAAAGTAATAACCAAAGTATATTACTATTAATTTCTTCATTTAGTTTCTGTTCGTTGGAATTTATCCTAAGCAGCCGACAGAATGAATTAACTGCTGAAACAATTAAGCGTAATCAACTGTATTATAAAAGCTTTCGATTTGAGCTTAAAATGGAGGTTTATTATGATTTTGTGTCACATGGTGGGCGGAACCTCGCTAACCTCTCACAAAGTTGAAATATGGAAGTACGAGTGCATTTATATCGGCCGGCGCAAAGCGACCTACTTTACTTTCCTCAGTGGCCCGTTACGAAAGCTCTCCGTTACGAGGAGGCTGCGTTGGAATCGATCGCTAAGCTCAATTGCAATAGACACCGGAATTGGGGCGCTGAAAAATGATCGAAATGCTACGATTTGATGCCCACATAGAATTTTTGATTTGAATCAGAATTTTTTATTAAACTAGATGTTTGCACGAAAGTTTTCCATACGTTATTAAAATAAGGGTAAGTACACAAGCTCAAGAATCAAACCAGACGACAAAATTAGTACGTAAGTTATAACATGCTGCACTTTTTAGCACAATTTTGAAATCAGTCAAATCAAAAAAAATATATTCAATATACAATCCAAAAATTAAATAATTGAAATCAATGCCTAAGTTTTTAAAATTAATCATTAGATGCTTCTCGACGATGCAAAAAATGTGTTACGGTTAGTTACTCCATCAGTGAAATCAGTTCTCATTGTTTTAAGGAATTAACAGTTAATTCTTGGTGAAATGGCATTATATTTAAAAAAATAAAATCAAATTATAATCAAATCAATTACAATGATCAGGATTGAGTTCGCTCATCTCGAGCATTATCAACTGATGATGTCGACACTCCGTATCTGCAAACGTGACATTTTACAGAAGAGCGCCTTAAAGATTCAAAACGCAGTCTAAAATTTTTTTCTTATTTTATATAAAGTTTTTGAGATAATACAGTGATTAAGTTACGTGTTTATATTTTACGAAAAACGGTGAAGTAGGTATTTTTCCCAATGATATTTGATGCCTACCTACATGACTGTATGAGTAGACAACAAAAATGCAAAAGATGTATAATCACATATGTGACACTAACGTGATTATACGTTTTACCACATTCATTAAAGAGCAAGTTTTTCTAATGAATTTTAATTTTGCATTTATTTTATATAAAATACAGTATTTCCTAAAAACCAAGTTTCAGTTTATTTTTCACAAATAAACCATTAAAAAAATATATATATTATCAAAAAACTACCACCGTTAACTGATCGAATACTTAAATTAACAATTATTTCGAAGATCTCTTCCATATCGATGTAACTTCAACAACCCTCAAAACTTTTTATTAAGCCAGTCAATTATTTATAATAATTACATAGTTTCAGTGAAACCCTCAATATTGAATTATCGAGCTGATAACAAACCGACATCAATAGTTGGTTGTTTAAATTTTGAAACAATTATAACATATCGTCGGCTCTCTGGTGTCGAGGTAAACATCGTTGTTGCGTATGTCTCGGGTTCAAGTCCCGGTGCGGACAGTTTCATGAATTAATTTTTCAGTCGATTTACGGTTTTCTATTCGTAGTCATGAATGTTTGTGATGTCGAAAATTCCCTCCCACCCATCCGATCCTAAAAACAGGGTAAAGCGAGAGTGATTACCTAACCACTAATTCTGTCGTAGCCCTATCTTTCTATCTACACTCTCTTTAAAAAGGAGACAACTGAGTAACAAGCACTTCTCTTCGAAAAAAACTTCTGATGAGATACCGCCATTAGAAAGCCATATGCTACAGACTGGGAGCGGACATGGCTAAAAAAATAAAATATAAAATAACATATCGTCGGTATAGTGGATGAAGGCGTTTAGTGAAAACCTTGTTTTGAAATAATCAACATTTTAAAAAATCAAGAAATTAAAGTATTTGTTTTTATATACCTTAACCATTATTTATTAAACTGACAATTTTATGAGATTCGTTAATCATTTACAAATTTGTTTTATTTATTAGTAATACTTTTTTATAATAATGATAATTATCGCTTTCTGCCTATAATCACTGTGAACGAAATGGACTTAATGTATATCGATTCTTCTATAATAACGTAAAATATACATGGAATTTGGCTGAGCTTGTTTTTTAGACGATAATGAATTTATAGCTCAAAACATCCGATTGACTTAACGTCTTAACTAAACTTAACGTCTGCCACTATGCCAACAATACAAATATTATTATATGTTAATTGATTCTGTGATTAAATTTACTTACAAAACTGATAACACGCTTCATACATTTTCAGAAAGAATAAAAAGAGGCGATATTATTTGAGCTACAGAAAATGTAGGCTGGGGACCTGAAAACAGCCTTTGCTCGCTCTACTGGCCTATATCGGGTGCGTCGCCCCAACCTGAACGTGGGAAAATAGGTGGGCTTTTCCAGGAAGCTTTTGAAACTCCCAGGTCAAACTGGATATCATACATTCGCAGTAAGCTTTTGTAACACGACTTTTAATATCCACTTCAATGAATTCTGAACTGAAAAGATTATTTCTGATAATTTTATTGAACATGAGTGGGAGCATTAAATTAAAATATGAATTCAAGTAACTTCATAATATACGACAGATATTTCAAAAAAATAAATTAGAATCTCAAAAGGGAATAATTGTCACCTTTTGAACTACGATACATGGTAATTCAACGCAGTTATAGCATAGATTGATAAACAGAAAATGATAAAAACTAAAAATAAACTTCAATTAAATTATGTCTCAGTTCCAAAGTATCAAACAACTCAAGAACATGAAATTATTAGGAAACAAGATTTTGGGTAGGCTTAATCTTCTATTCTACATCAAATTTGTTTTATATTAATAATAGGAGTTTTCACAGGATTTTCGTATTTTTTAATATTTTAATGTAGAGTAATTATAACTTCTATCATTCTAATATAACCACATATTACCACTTTTTACATTTTGGAACTGTTAGATATCGGAACTGAGGTATCAATTTGATATTAAAACATTCTTATTCCACTTGCTTGAAGATGCTTGTCAAATATGTGAAACACGCGTCACACTTAGTAATACAATAAGTGGAATATCAATGTGTGTTTTGTATTACAATGAATTTCCACAAAGTTAACGTTAAATCAATCGAATATATCAATAATTATAGTATTAACAACATTACTTGGCCACCGCCAAATTTCAAACTAGATGTGTCAGCTTAGAATTTAGAATAACTTTCTCCAATTGCCATTTTATGCAAAATAAATATCTTGTCTAGTTTTAATAACTATCGCTAAAATATCAGTTTTGGAATTTATTGAAATTTCAGTTCTGGTTGAGTATGGTAATATTCCTTACGTGACGGTGGCACCTTCACTAGCGGCCAAGTTAAATTGGTACATCTATATATGATTTAAACACCATTGTCATGCAACAGAGAGTGACCATGTGTATATATGGAATTAAAAACTATTCGATGGCTTACGAATAAAGTAATTGTCTGAAACAATGTCCAACATAACACATGTTTACCCACAAATAATGTCAAAATAGTACATCAGAAATGAAAAGAATTTTTATATCTATTATTCGTTATACATCCAAACATTCAAAATTTCAAACGGCTCTCTCGAAACTCATTTTGTTCCTGGTTACTCTATCCTGTATCAATAATCATTTAATTTTTTTGTGGCTTAGCAAGGAAAATTAATACTTACATTAATTTACAGAAGGCATGAGTAAAAATTTCATTTTTGTAGGCAATTTCACTACTGATATAATAGATACTTAGTAGATATTTATTTAGAAGTAGATAAACACTTTTTTGTGACAGAGCAATTAGTATGGCAATGATCCATTAATCAATTGTTGTTGTTGGCTGTGGATGTATTTTATTCTGATATTTGTTATAGTTTTGGCTAAAGATTCATGTATTATAAATGTTAAACAAATTATTTAAACACTTGTCTTATTTCTATTCAGTCTATATTCTTATCTGTATATATATATACAGATAAGAATATAAACGGCAACTGTATAGAATCGTGTGCAATTTTGTTATGTTTGGTCATCTCTCTTGCGTTTAAACGTGTTTTTTTAATATTGTTCAAGACAGTTTAACCTTCCTGTTGGCATACTAAAAAATCCCTTAGGATCTAATGCAGTCACATTGCGTTACCATGTGGGTTTTATCATTTAAACGCATTTATAAAGCAAAATGACAATTTCAAATAGTGAAGTATGATGTTATGTAGTATTAAAGAATTATTTTACTTCATATTTTGTGCTTAAAACCTGAAATACATATCAAACTATGCGAGATTATTGGAAGACACAAGAATCGAAATTCTTCAAAGCAGAACAGGCTCGAGACATCCTTCGGTGTCGTTTGAAACAAAACGGTTGCATACGGTACAATCATGCGTCTTGGATAGTTACTATACTTTACTAATTGTTACTATACTGTACTATAATGTTTTCTTTTTCGATGGTAAAATTAACGAGGTTTTCAAATTATGCTTAATTGTACAAAGAAGGCGTAAACTGTAGCATATTTTTAATTTTTAATTATATGTAGAACTATTTTATTTACAAATAGCAAAATTTTAAATTTTTTGTATGACCTATTTCACAAATAATTTAAAGGCTTATAATGTGACACACCCTGGTTTTTGTTAAGTATAAGTATCATTAGTGTCCATAAATGAAATCACCCAGCGGCAACAGCAATAATTCGCAGAATCGGCCTTTCTTGTTGCCATGCGTTCAATAGCCACCGGGTACGCCCGCTGGACGAGTCCATTTCGACAGAAAGGGGTAACTCCGACGATGCAGGGAGTTTTTTTAATTTTTGTAAACAGTCGATTACGATCTGCCGATCGGGACGAGCTGCGGTCTCGTGACGGCGGAGGTGACGTGACGATGTGAATTGTTTGTTTTTTTGATTTACATTGGACTTAATTTAAAAATCGTTTGTCGTGTCATTTGTATTATAACTTAAAGTAAATTCAGTTGCTAAGTAAATGTAAATGTACAATCAATTTTATGTGTTAGGATTTATATATTTGTGTAATGTAAACCACTGCATCTTGGATGGAAAAATAAATAAGTTTTGAACCGGATTTGAAATGGTGTTTTTCTGATATCACAGCCCTTCCAGGACTCTAGATAACCAGCCGCTCGCCTCTCTTCGATCCGGTGTCTTCTTAAATTTTACACTATTAGTACGGGAGGGTTAAGGTAGTTTTGAAGTTGAATAAGACTTTGAGTGTGTTAGGATTGTTTTAATATTTTTTTTGAAATTTTTGTGATTGATATGAAGATTCAAATGCGTTTTAGTTTTCTTCATCCGCATTTGATAGGAGTGATAGGACGGCACAAGAGTCATCCAAGTTGAAGCAACACCAAACAAGGATCAGTATGGTATCCCACTGCCATCATATTTTATTATTATGCTATTGTATTCAACACTCAGCTATTATTTAATTTGTTCACAACTTTTAAGGTATTCACTGTCAATGATTGGTGGAAACCAAATTCACGTGAGATGTACTATTTTAGTGCTTAATGAATAAAATATTTGTAGTGGATGGTAGTTTGAAGGATGACCCAGGTACAAGGCACACAGCTCTTTTAGGTGGACAGCATAGCTGGTACATAGCTCTTTCTATAATTATCGATTTTAAATCCATTTTTCTTCACTACCTTTTTAAAAAATAATAATTAAAATTTGATACATCATTGTAGTATTACTTGAAGTTTTTCTTTATAAATAAAATTATTTGAAAAATAAAAAATCGTTCAGAATTACAAAACTTAAATAGATTTTTGTTAATGATCAACAATTACCTACTTGGTCCTTGGCTCATTTAGGTTTTTATTTTTCGGCTTTATTTTGTTTGCATATTTTTCTAGGATTATTTACTACTGAATCTTAAAAACCACAAAATTATAAATTTATTGAAAGAAAGGATTTTTTATAGACTAAATTGTTGTCGGCGTCCGTGGCGCAGTTGGTTTCGTCGCTGGCTACGGTTACGGATGTCTCGGGTTCAATTCCCGGTGCGGACGGTTTTCATAGATTGATCTTTCAATCGATTTATGGATTTCTGTTCGTAGTCTGAGTCCTCCCTCCCACCAATCCCATCCTCACGGGGCGTAACGAGAGCGATTAGCTAACCACTAGTCCTGTCATAGCCCTATCCTTCTATCCCTACTCTCTTCGAAAAAGAAAAGAGAGGTTGAGCAACAGAGTGACAAGCAGTTCTCGTAGAAAAAATTCTGTCAAGATACCTCCATTAGGAGACCATATGCTCCACATTGGGAGCGGACATGGAAAAAAAAAGAATTGTTGTAAGATTTGCACTTTGTTTTAAAAAATCGATTTATCTCACTTAGCTCTTACAAGGCGAGCGTTGGATATGACGAGAAAAACGTCTTTCATCTTACCCACCCCATTAGTGGACATTTCTCAAGTAAACAGCTGACTTAGCTTAGGGTTGAACAGGAAAACTGTATTTAAATATTTTATGAATAGACTAACATATAAGAAGAAAAATTTACCATTTGAGAACTGTGCTGTTTCATAGCGAGATCGACACCCATGGTCGAAAATTGGACAAATTTAGTTAATTACTTTCCGGATCTGTATCATCAATGTGAAAGTTGTCAAGGATATAACAGAAGCAAAATCAACATCCATTTTCACCTTAACTTCAATCATTACTTTTTATAATCACGAGAGTTTTAATTCACGATAAACCTATTTACATATCGATCGCTCAGTTCATTAGTCAGAAAAATTTAAATTGAGTTAAATATGCAATTATACGTAAAACTCAGATTGCACAAAAATGCCACCACGAAAATGATAAGGCAAGAAAACTTTCTGAAGAATTGAAATATTGATATTTTCTTGGTCAGTAAAAGGATGTTTGTAAATATTTTTCTACTGAATATACTCATATAGTAAATAATTGGATTACCTATCTAAAAAAATTATAAAACTCGGGTGCAAATCGATAATATTTGATTTATGATGACCATTTAAATATTGCTTTTCCCATTATATAAATATCGGCTAGTTGGAGATGCAACTAGACCAGTGGTTCCTACGGACCACCGGGAGTTCTTGTGACCGCTGAGGGGGCCTGTGGCAAATTAAAAGTAATTTGGGGGTGCGTGGACAACATCGAGGGGTCCGCGAAAGGTTTAATATAAAAAAATATTTGTGACACGTTGTCATTATTGTGAAACAAACACAGAAGCAATTTATTGAATTATCCACAAACAAGGAGCTTAAAGCAATGTTTGAAAAATGATACCACAAATTTTGGTTACAAAAACATATACAAATTTTATATCCTGCATTATGGGTCACTTGTAAGAGGTTTTCTATTGCTTTCCCGTTTTTCTATTTAATGCAACGTGGACTTAGTGTAGTTATGAAACAAAAAACAAAGAAAGCGACTGGAAATTAGTTCTCGTGGAATGTTACTCAAAAACATAAATAATCTCATATGAACAGGTTCACTATTCTTATTGAAAAAAAATAATTATGTATTTAGTTAAAAAGAAAAGTTATAATTTCAATAAATACCACTTTAAAAATCAAAAAAAAATATTTGAATTATATTTTTACATCACCTCTTACCACTAAAAATTAAATTTAAAAATTTTCTATTATGCAGTTATATAGCGTTATTTCACTTGGGGGTTCATGGGCATGATGTGTTTGGGAAACACTGGACTAGGCAATCGATATAAATGGTTAATTTTAATGTGATTGATAAACATTGAAAAGATCGCGTGTTTGCTTAATGAACAAATAAGTTCAACAGAACAAAACGTGCATTGTTTGTATTTGTCATAAAATAAACTATCAATTTATTAATTGTTTGATATCTTATTAATAATAAAATAAGGCAACCCTTGAATAAATGGTTTGCTTTCGTAACAGCCTTGTCTCATTTCAAACCATGAAAGAAACTCAATACAAGTCAACTCTTTTTACAGTAAAACCGTATCAACTGATTCGAAATAATATATATGTATCCATCTACCCAATCGACTTCAAACTTTATATAGATATAAACTTTTCTCTAACGCGTCACCTTGAACAATTGTTTTTACTTTTGGTTTTTCAAATAAAAACTTTCAAGGTAATGAACTAATATTAAAATCACTAGTATGGTAATCGTTCTCCATATTATCCGTTTTAATACAGATTGCATGGATAATTCAGTGATTGGAAGTAAACACATTTTTGCTACTAATTTATTGGATAGAATAATAAATCTCAGGACGTGTTTTATTTAATGTTTAAATATTATTATAGTACCAGGAAAATTTTACTAGGTCGTCACTTGTAGGCCAGCCATTTTATATCGAATAAAATGAAACAAAAATGTACATTTGTAAACATTTACCAAAGTTTCTCGAGATTTTCACAGAGAGTTGTCACAAACTCAGAATTTAAGTCATTTTACCAAACTAGTCATTATCAATTTTTACACAATATAAATTTCCAACGAATGGTACATTTCAAAGCAAGGTTCCACACATAATACCACATGAAATTGTTCGCATGTGTACTTTATGTGCAAACGAATTTATAATAGCACTGTGACATCTACAAGCTTCAAGCTGCAGCTTGAAGCTTGATAACTATTGCAATAGTTATCAAGATTGCTTACGTCGATAATATCGATATTTGAGATCAGGAAAAAAATCATTATATGGCAATATACAATTTTAGACTAAAGAAGTCAAAAAAAAAATATTTGATTGCTTGCTATGACGATGATAAGAACTCGCGAGTTAACTCGTCGATGGCCTGACGTGACATACAAAAATTTGCAAGTTAACTCACTCATGGAACTTTAGAGATTAAACTAGCAAATCGCTTGTCTTGTCAAGATTTAATTAATATTGAAATGTAATCAAGGAAGAGCTTGAGATATTATTATTTTTTTGCAATTCTGTGTTAGCATTGAAAACATCCAAAATAAAGAAAATGAACAGTATTAATTCTATAATCAGCGGACTTACCCATTAGTATAACTCCATTTTTTGTAATTTTACTATAAATACGAAAAATCATTCCGAATAGAAGAACTCTTCAGTGGGATTAACAGTATACGTCACATATGTTGTACAAAAGTTATAGTAAATTTATACATTTTGTTTACTAGTGACAAAATACATGGAAGTGTAATAAATCTCAATAATCCAAATTTTACACATTTTGTTTTTGCTCTCCTGAAAAATCGTTTTTTTTTTGGATTTATACTCAAAAGTCCACCCATCATAGATTTTTTCCCAAAAAAATCACACGGCTAATTCACTATTTTTTTATGAAAAGTTTTTTCTTGGTTGTAATGATTTTAAAATTTTGGCTTTTCTGATTTTGGGGCGCGTCTTATAATTTGTATAGTTTTTACAATTGCTGTCAAAAATTAAAAATCCCGTAGAAAAAATGCTTATTATTTCCTTAATGACAAATAAGAAGTTATTTTATAAGAATACGCAGCCAACAAGGGCTCTTGAGTTAACACTATACCTCAAGGAATTTAAGACTCTGAATGTAATACTACAGAAATACATGAATATTTTCCATTTCCGTCATTGTATGACTTAATTTCTCATAAAAAATTGTCAAATGTTTCTATTATTGTTATTAAAAAAATAAGATTGCATTTTATAAAGGAGGAATACGGTTCATATATTATTTAATCTCTTTTTGTAACGAAACCTAAGCAAACTAGTAAATTATTTATTGAAGTCTCCGTAAAAAATAAAAAAATATCGGGGTGTTATTAAATTGGTGTTAAGGCGTCCAATTCCAGGATCCAGGATCTCGAAATCCCGGACGATTATTCAATCCCATAATCCCGGGATTGATATTCAGACAATCCCGGGATTTCGTGATTCACTGTAAGTGCTAAAAATAATTCATACATCACATTAAAACTTCCTGATTAACTACAACGTGTACCTCGGTTTGTTCTTGTACATAGCTTTTTTATAAAACCTTTAAAATTAATATACATTTATCGTAGTCTCCCACCTTCTCATATTTCGTAACAACCATTCTTAACGAATTTAAAATGGAGGAATAATTAGGATCGCTTCTTAAATGAATGGAGGACAATATTTCTAAATCCAATTGAAAGACATGTCCTCTTTCTGGATACCATTTGGTAAAACCTACCATAATAATACAATAAATAAAATTATTTTATCATTATGTTTTTTTTGAAATATTTCTCTCTTTTTTTGTACATGACTGTCTGATTTTAAATCAACAAAAAAACTATTGCAATGCCCAAAAAAATATATAATCATAGAACGTTTTTTTTAATGCACAAATTAAAAATCCGTGAAAACTATGATAGTTAAATTTGTATTTTCGTTTATTATATCAATGACATCTGCAGGAAAATATTTAAAAAACTTTTTCAAATCTGGAGAAAAGATTTTCATTTGAAAAATGTTTTAGTGTTATTCCGTTAGATGGCAATAGCGTGAGTTTTCTTTGTTAGGATTATAATAGTTCTTGATTATCTATTTTACCGCTAGATGGATGATTTGAGCTTATTAAAGTGAAATGTCTCACATTTTAAATTCACAATATTGATAATAATAGTTTTTAGTAAAAAGAAATTAAGTGATAGTTCTTAGCGATAAACATATGAAGATTAATAATTTAAAATAAATTATACATTATGCCTAATTATAACGCATTTTATTAATATATTAACAAATATTAATATGCGTCTAGTTATCCGATAGTGAAATATTTCATTATTATGAGGGTCAGTGTGAAGGACCCCTAATCAAAACTGTTTGAAAACACCCTAAGGCTAAACAACCTTTCTATTTTCAGTTGCGTTAATCATTCAAATTGAATAGATGGTTTTAAAAAGGTAATAAGGTAAAAACACGTATTTATAACAAAATATATGTAAAAAAGACTAATTGCTAAAATGTGATCGTTTTTATTTAGTATATTTATTTATCAATAAAATAAAACAAAAATTCTAAGAACTTGCTTTTGTCGGTTGTTTGCCAAAATAAACGAAATAGTTTTAAATAATGATCAGAAATAATTAAACATTATATAATTTTGTCAAAATTAAGTGCACAATAACTGTACCCAATAGATATAAAATTGTAGTAAATAAACAGTTGATAAGAGAAAGGTAAAAATACGGTGTTAACAGTATATTTCACTTTCAATCGAACATAGTAACATTTGGGAATAATGAATGAGCTCATTTCTTTACAAAATATGCTTGTATCACTTGGGATTATCTTAATCTATGCAGTTTCAAAAGTTCAGAAAGTTCTCTTAAGTTTTGACAACTTGTATTGAGATGTTTCATTATAAATCCATATGATCCACATTGGAGGGGACATGGTTGATAAAAGAGTATTTATTTGTTTAACCATAATTATTTTTCATCTATCCTAAATTATGTATTTTATTATATTGTTCAAAGTTTGTACATTCTCATGCATTTCGTCACTTGCGACCTAGGTCGCGCCTTTCGACATCTTCAGGCTTCAATTCATTCGCGACAAAATCCATGGAAACGTACAAAATTTGAAAGATTCTAATTTCGTATTAAAATTCCATCAAGCACCCCCAGTCGATATCTTAAATGTTATTATAGCTATAGAAGAACATAACATTAAATATTTTTACTTGCATTGACTCATTGAACTTCTTAATTCAGTCTCTTAATTAAAAAATAGTCTCTAATCATCTTTTTCTCTGAATAGATAAATACCAAGATTTAAAATTTCTCAATGTTTAAGACCTAATGCTCTTTCTGCTGCAGCAATTCAACTGATTGTATCATGTGTCAAAAATCGATCAGTCATTCAATGAATTATTAGCACACCTTGACTAAACACATAGCTTAGCACACAGGCGATAAACTTGGTTAAGTCTCTGCTACTTTTAAATCTTATTTAAAAATTTACCCCTGTCAATATGAACACTGAATTTTGACAGTTACAAATAATAGTAATCATGAAAATGATTGATTAGCAATGGGAAACTAGGTAATTCATTTTATAAATGATTTTTGTTTTTATTTTTTGTGAAATACATTATTAATATACATTTGAAAGTAGTTTAAATGCAGTGAAAGCTCGATATAAGGCAGTGCTCTGTAACCTTTTCTCTACTACGGCACACCAAAATTTTCGTAGCACACTACAAGTAAAACAGACATATATATATAAATGTATAAGGGTATACATCATACATATAAATAAGATTGAATAATGTTTTTCATTTGTTTATTATACGCGAATATAATTATTTTAGAATGTATTAGAAATTTGAGGCAATTTTCGCAATGAAGCAATGCGTCACGGCTCAGCGTTTGCAGAGCACTGATATAAAGGACTAACGTTGGTGAGGGGTTTCCGTTAAAACCGGCGGTCTTCAAATAATATAATTTGATTACACCACTTCCACCAGTTACTTGTGTATAGTCGTTGGTTCACATTTGTCTTAACGCAATAACGATTAAGAAACAAAAAACGATTTTACTCCTCAGGTAACATTACAGAGCTGCACGGACCAATCGTTTAACCTGGTATTATTGTGCTTAAGAAAGGAAAAACGAAGAAAATGTGACTTGCTCAGCCAATTAGTTTACGTAATATCCTGTGTATCCGTATACTGAAAATCGGTCATGGAGTTCAATCCACTCTGCTTTGAATCTAAAGAGAAATTGAGAATATGCTGACGCTCATATGATGATGACAATTTATCGAATGCCTCAAAGATGACCTTGGTTAAGATCAAGTCAAATTGGCGTATTGGGCCCGTACGAGGATGGCAAACAGCTCTGCCCCAGCCTTTCAACCAACTTTCCCAGCCCGTTAAATAACAAAGTATGTTTTTTTATCCACTTTTCATTTATTGATAAAGTAACTGACACAATAATATTGTTTATAGACAAAGCCACATTCCGCCAATAATCGGCTGACATACGTCCAAGCTGTCGGAGCTGTGTGATCACATGTTTATCATATTGTTATGTACTTCAACGTATGGTGGTATGTCGGAGGTCTTCAAAACTAGATTAATTGATAGCTGGATGTTTTGCTATCTATTAAGAATTAGTCGACAGACTTTTACTTCTTAATTAAATTACGGTAATTATGCCAGGCTAATTACAAGGACTTCATTCAGTAGAGCAGCAGGTGATGAGTGAAATTAAAGTACCAGTGATTTATTCAATTGAGAATAATGTTTATTACGGCGACAATATTTTGTATGTAAATAGGTAGAATGAAACAAAATAAGTGAAAAACATATTGTATGAGCTTATATTATACATATCTTAAAGGGTTTGTTACTCTATGATTTTGATCTATATGACCTGACGCAACAGTTGCATTAAGGTATTTAATTGACATACTATCAACGGCTCGCTTTCTTAGATAAGATGTACTACTTTTGTAAAATGGAAATATCTGGTTAACTATTAAAAGGTAAAAGTTAACTCATTTAGGTGATACACGTTTAATGAGAATGAATCCAATACAGGATTGTTCGACATTTAACAATACGCAGTACATTGTTTACTTGCTGTGGCTCTGAATTTGAAGCATGCAAACATTTCAAAACAATAACAGAATGATTAAATAATTTTCATTGCATCATGTGACACACCCTGTGTTTTGGCCTCGTGTGTGACGACCGACGCGCTGCCACGCGTGTGTTTTTAAGACTTGATTTTTTTGTGTTCTGTATTGTATATTGTATCTTGTTTTTATGTGATTATTGCTACGTTGTCCGAACTCAGTTCATGGACACTAGAAGTATGGGGGTTTGACACACCCTGGTTTTTGTTAAGTATAAGTGTCATTAGTGTCCAGAACTGAAATCACCCAGCGGCAACAGCAATACTTCGCAGAATCGGTCCAAAACTTGTTACCATGCCGTTCAATAGCCGCCGGCTACGTCCGCTGGACGAGTCCATTTTTACGGAAAGGGGTAGCTCCGACGATGAAGGGAGTTTTTTTAATTGTATTTGCAAACAGTCGGTTACGATCTGCCGAGCGGAACGAGCTGCGCTCTCGTGGCGGAGGTGACGTGACGATGTGAATTGTTTGTTTTTTTTGATTTGCATTGGACTTAATTTAAAACCGTTGTGTTATTTGTATTATAACTTAAAGTTAATTCAGTTGCTAAGTAAATGTAAATGTAGAATCAATTGTATGTGTTGGGATTTATATATTTGTGTAATGTAAACCACTGCATCTTGAATGGAAAAATAAATAAGTTTGAACGGGATTTGAAATGGTGTTTTTCTGAGATCACAGCCCTTTCAGGACTCTGGATAACTAGCCGCTCGCCTCTCTTCAATCCGGGGTTTTCTCACAGGGTTTCTCCTAAATACGCGTTTTTACTGTGTTAATTTTTAGCTTGTATTCCCACAACTATTTTTTACTGCACTATAATAAACGGGCAATATTGCATCAATTAAATAATTTAAAACATTACAATATTTGTGCTATAAACAAGTAAAATGCAAAATAACGAATTTTGATGACAACTATTCAGATTTGATTGAATAATTATGATATCTGTGTCGTGATGGTAGAAGTTGATGTGTCCGTTTTTTGTGTTTTCAGGTTTATACTCAGGTCACGATTTATAGAAAATATTCCTCCGCATATGGTGGCAAAGTTTGATATGTCAGCCATTATCCGTTCAAAAGATATTTTGTTTTTAAAAAAATGTAAATTTATTAAAAAGGATGAGAAGTCAAAAAATGTTATTCTACATATCGATGTTTGGCATCACAAATACACAGCATTATTCTTACTACTACAAGATAGCAACGTCTGACAACTCACTGACTTTAATAATTGACCCTGTGTTGACTCAATATTGTTGTCTGTTTAATAGAACGTTATGCTTAATTATTTTTCATATTCACGCAAAGTTACCAGTTCCACCGATAGTAATGTCAAATTATTGTTCCAAGCTTGTAATTTTTTTGTGATAATGCATTAAAAATTTTACTCCTATTACTTTTTTTTTTTAATGCGATGAACTTGTTTGTATCACACCGGAGATCATGTCTCCTCGATGATACATTAAGTCCACAATGAATATTTATAATATAAGTAACAATAAGAAATAATAATAATGTAACATTTAAAGGAATATGATGAGTACACAATAAATATATTAAAGTCGTCAACTAACAATTAATTTAAAGACACAGAACTTTCTATGGTGAGGCAACAATTAAGGATTAAATGGTGAGGGGTAGGGAAGGTAAACTTTTTCTCTAAAGGAGGCCGCAAATTTTTTGAACTGATAAAAGTTCTCCGAGGAAGAAACCAGATCCGGATGTCATATAGGACCATCGCGACTATTTCTGCAGGACAAATACAGAATATCTCTTTCAATGGACATAATTGGGAAATCCCAAAGAATATGTTCAGAATCTTGATTTTTATCACCACAAGGACAATATGGGTTTGGTTTAATTTTAAACTTATATAATTTGGCATTAAACGCACCTGTGATAAATTGGAAAGTCCAGTGATCTGGAGAAAACCATGTTGCATTCTGACGAAAGAGAATATATGAGAAGAATAGATGGGTGGTTCTACCCCGAGGAGATATTAACCACCGTTTTTGCCAAGTCATTAGAACAGTTAGTGAGCAGAGTTTTTTCACTTTAGCTTTGAGAAACTGTTGAGAATCCAATGGCTGAAGAATTGTGCTGCCAATTTGAGCTGGTTTCCCGAGCAATAAAAGATGAATTGCAGCTCTTCTTTGAACTTCTAAATCTAGAGGAATAAGTCCTAACATAACAGGAAGACATTCAGTTGAGCAGGTTCGATAGGCTTTGGACATGGCAAGAAGAGGTTACTCCTGATACTATAAACTATTGACTGAATATTTCACTGAAAAAGTAATAAAAATAATAAGCCAAACTCAGCTTAAATTATTCAAAACTTTGTTGAGCCATATCTCAAAACCACCAATTTATAGTTGTCACTCTATGGAACTGGGACATTGCATAGAAGCAAGACACAAGAACAAACACCAGCATACCACTCTATATGGGAAAGAGCAACTAATACGAAAAGATTTACCGCATACATCTGAATTATATCACAATATGAATGTTTTAATTTTAATTGCAATTTGAGCTTGATGGCAAATAAGATGAAAGATAACACATAACAACTAACAACATTAAAAAAATCAAGCTACATATTTTGTAAAATCCAATTACCTACCTAAGGTATTATAATGTTATTTTTTGGAAGCGCTTTTGGCTTTGTTTCAAAGTTAACGTAACATTAAATTAATCACCACAAGTAAAAGAGCTTTTAAACAAACTTTATTTAGAAACAAAAAATAAGCTTATTCACTGACGTTGATTGAATTCAGCGAATCTATGACGTAACCAGAGCGCAAGCATCATTTGAAATTAAGGTTTCTTAGTAAAATAAACTGGCACTAAATAAGAAAGTAGAGCTTTAAGTAAACGAAAAACACGAGACACGTTTGTGTTCCCTCTGCGCTAGACTTCGATAATGATCTAAAATAAAAGCTCCAAAATTTTCTAGACTTACTAATGCACTGAGTTCGAGCGAAATGCGAATGACCTCTGAGATATGTTTGTATTTTCTATTTGCATTTTGCGTGATATCAATAAAGTCCCGGCTTAAAACCTCAGGAATTTTACATATGTAAATATAGTTTCTTTCTGACGAAAAATAATCAAAATATAATTTATAACTATTTGGTTTTAAAACATTCAGTCAAAATTATTTTAACATGATGATCTTGATAACAATGGTTTCTCGCCACCTTCTGTCACAGTAGCCATTTTGTTGATGTGACTCCGCCGGTAACTTTCTAGTGATCAAGACCGGTTTCGCTCATCGCGAGTATTATCAACTGAAAAAATATAAAACATAGCAAGACTGTTTATATAAATTACAACGTATATCAAACAGTTGTTTCAAGAACTATTACAATAGTTTACAGGTAACCAAACAAATATATAAAGGTATATATAAACGAAGTTAAATAGTTTACGATTTAAATGTAAAGGACCTCTTACAAATCGATAAATACTAATGTGAAATCAAAATTTAAACCAAATTTGATTTTTGGCCATTATCTGATCATAACCTGATCATTATAAACATTTGGAAGTAGTACAAAACAAATTGTGTTTGTTTTTAAATTATAATGTCTTTCCACCAATAATTGACAGTTAACACATTAAAAATGATCTATCTAGTCTTTAGCTCAGCCAATATTATTTATCATCGGGTTCAAAAAAATACTTATAATGTATCTATCCACCAAAAGAGATGTTTATTGACTTATCAGTATAGGTTTGTAGTGTTCACCTTAAGAAGGAGGTGTCAATCAAATCTACGTTGATCGTGGCAAACCGTATTAATTTGAGAACTTATGATAACTTCACTTTAACTGTGATTTGATAAAGTTCAAAAGTCACCAAACATAAGCTTATAATTTTCTTTTTTATTGGTACTCTTTGGAATTAAAAAGTAATTTCGTGTTTTCACAATGTATAATTTTGACGTGAGGGCATGCAACCTTCGACCGCCCCTCATATTATATTATATGCAACACTACTGGCTAGCCTGTCTTCAAATTCTATACACGCTACTGGCGATCATAATAGATGGTAATGCAATAACTCTAAACGAAATTACAAGCGATAAAAATCAGGTCATTCGAGTAAAAATAACGTTTGTCCATTATTGGAAACCTGCAATTTCGTGTCACTCTATAATATATCATCACCTTTAAAATGATGAAGCCATAAATCAGAGAAAAATATACACACGTTGACAGGCAAAAATTCACCAAGTATGAACACTGTAAAAGGCTTTTGTTTCATGTAAATGAAAGTAATGGAATTTGAAATCACTTTATAATGCTGAGTGGCAAACACAAAATAAATTATACGTTTAAATTAAAGGGTATATCAAGGTATGTCAGTATGCTATGTTTTAAACCTCACTCAATTTTAAGTTCTCAGTGAATTAAGTTTTTTTCCAATGTTTTTAAATATATTGATTATAAAACAACAGAGTTTCATGGTTTACAATCTTACCTAAAAAGGCTGTTGTGTAGTCGTTGACGTCGTCTGTTTCAGTTAGGGTGCTTACAGGCTCGACTTTCAGCACGGACAGTTACATTGATAAAATCAAAATTAATTTATGGATCTATATACTAAAGCATCGATGTTGTGATGTCTGAAATTCTCACCCACTCATCCGATCTAAAAATAAGGTGTAGGCAGAGCGATTGACTAATCACTGCTTCTGTCCTAACTCTATCCTGTAAAGACTGTTAAGCTTCTTATGTAAGACAGACAGGTAGAGACATTAATATTAGAGTTAAATAACATATAAGATGTCTCAAAAAAAATGATATAAGAGTTTGCGAACCATTTAACTGAAAATGATCATAATTTTAATAAAAATAAAAACGTAGAAATACCCATCGAGTAAATAAAAAAGGAGCTTAGAGTTTTTAGAAATTAATAAAAACATTAACAGTAAATAACATTTTAAATATATGGAACAGAATTTATTTGTAATTAATAGTGTTATGGTAATTAATCTATTAGTGTTTATGTCTTACCACCTCCCCACGTCCAGTAGAATAGAATCAAACTCACCTTACGCTTAGTTAATATTTTTTATATTTCATATATATTTCATGTATATTCAGCTTAGCCGTACCCGTTTCACTAATCACTTTTAAGGTGTTAACTGTTAACTGTTCTTGGTGAAAAGACATTATATTTCAAAAAATAAAACAGTTTTAATGTAAGAATTAGAATCATTGTTTACCTTTGGAATAAGTAACTTTGCGATACGGTTTGTCTGGAGATGCTTCTTAAAAAAAGGGATACGCGTCACGTTAGTGATACATCCAGTGGAATAACTGAGTTATCAATTTTAATTTTATGATATATTGAGAATACTCATTTGTGGTGATGAGCGACATGCGGAAGTAGTACAGAAAAATTGTGTTTTATTTAAAAAAAATACTAACTTTATAATATTGACGAATAAAACATGATGTCTATATGTTTGATTCTCTATAAAATCAGGGAGAGAGGATTTTATTTCTCTGAAACGCAATAAAAATTGTTCGTCCTTGTATTAAATTACTATATTTTACAATACGGTTATGTCCCAGAAAGAGAATATCCGAATAACAAATATAGGATAATATTTTTCCAGCGTGAATGCTTTCGGATATCAGTATTAATAGCGCATGCATAACACAGTTGCAGACGTAAATACATCATATTATATACATTTATCTTCTTTTACCCTGTAGAGACAAGTGCTGTTTACATTAAATGTCATTTTATGTTGAGATTTATTCAATGCAATATTTCCTGGAGAGAGTTTTATGAAACGCACTGACCCTGAAAACAATATACATGATTCTCTGTAGGAATATTGTTTGAATGAAAGCAAGGATAATAAAGCTTATCAAAAAATGGATATAAGAGAATGTTATAAATTAATTCTAGTTTGAAAATTGCACGAATAGGATCATTTCGCCAGTGCTCGGCCAGTTAAGCGACATATTTTTTTACTGTTACTCCATTAAACAGGGATTAATTAATATACCCAACTAAAAATAAAATAGTTGATGTTGTAGCAAGCATAAAATAATAGAATGGGAATCTTAATTGTCTTTACCCGCCCGAGCCCGCGCAAACCTCTATTAAGACACGAATAAATCATAATCTTTTTACGAGTTGTCGCTGGTCGTATGTATTTGATTCTTTTTTTTAGGTTTTTTTAGATTTCAGATTTTAAATTCCTTTCTTCAGAAACCTTCACGGGTGTGTGCTTGTGACACTTTGGTGCGTTGTTGTCAACTCACCAAAGTTTAATCGAAATCGGATGAATGGTAAAGGAACGCATAGAGGAGAAACAAACAAACATTCGTTTTAAAATAAATGTAGATTTTGCAATCAAATTGGAATAGTTGAAAAAAAATATTCGATTAATAAAAGTTGCAATATCTGCCTACCCATAATATTATACTGACTTAGCGAGCAGTAATTTGGTTGTAAGAATAATATACCAAAGAGCTTTTTTTCATATTAATGTAAACTCTGTCGCTGATGCGGTTACACCGCCCGCAGACACCACCGTCTCACCGCGACCTGGGCCGATCGATGAGTCTGTCTATGCCCATTCTAACATCTCACATCTCACTGATGTACGTGTAGATAACACGTTAGACTGTGGATGTATAACTCAGGAAACGTGCATGTTTGGCATTACGCGAAATTGCGGAAATCTTTTCGCTATACTCGAAATCGTCATCAACGATTGATAAATAAAGTAAAGTAGTTCATGTTGAAATAATCCATTAAATGCGGAAATTGTTGAAAATAAAATTTTTGTTGATAGATGACGCTACAGATCTACGAAACGTTATGCTTGTCATTATTCACCATCAATATGGACTAGACCAATTTTCAAAAAATATTTTATTATTAACGCACTTGAAAATACAGTCAGCGAAATTAAACGGTGAATGATATACGACACGGATTCTGCATATATTGCGATAATGGTGAACGCTCTGAAAAGACAAGTCACGATTACTAAAGTAGGACACAGTCAGTCGACGACAGTATTTATGGACAAAGAAGGTAGGACCGGATCGTTCTGTCATCGCCCTCCGAACGGGATTCTATCGTGGCCCATCGAACTGGACATATTTCCTCTGAACTGCACAATCGTCATTCCATACCTGCTGTTTAATCGCGTCAAGTATAAAACGATTGGAAATATATTCGTAAATCTTTTTCAAATAAGATCCACATTTAATATTATAAAATTTTACACTTTTACTAAGTATGAACCAATGATAGAAAAATATTATCATTTAATTATAAAAAATAGTGCACTGTACATATTTATAGTGCACTGGGCCGGTTACCGAAAAGCCTCATCCAAAATCAGCACTATGTCACAATGCATTTACGAGGTTAACGATCCTATGTCCATTTAATCTTTAAAAAATACATGATTTCACCTGTAAATGAAACACCCTAAACCCCTTGTCTATCCAACTCCAAAACAACGAAAACAGTAAGAGAACAATAATTATGCTAATTGATATAAAATAAAAACTGTTTTAGAAACACGGTTTTGCTCCTTCTTTAAAGTTGATAAAATGTACAAAAGACTAATAAGCTTCTCAGATACAGATATTTAATTCTCAATTTTATTTAGGTAATGACTATTTTCTGCTAATAAAGAACTGCTTGTCATTCAATCCTCTTTTTCAGATAGGATAAAGAAAGAAAAATTTAGCAAGTAAAGAATTAGTAGTTAGCTATTTGCTCTTGCTACATCCAGTTTTAGTATTGGACGGGAGCAAGGAAATTTGATTTCACATATATCTATGTCTTTAGATACAAATTCATAAATCGATTGATAAATAAATTAGGCAATTTGTTCGTATGGGTATTCGAATCAGTACAAACCGCAACCAAACAAGACTAGAAGTAATTTAGGATATCGACTGAGGGTGCTTGATGGAATTTCAATGTCAAATTTAAATTGTTGAAATTTTTTACATCTTCATGTATTTCGTCACTAACGACCCGGGTTTCGCCTTTCGGCATCTTCAGGCATTCGAGCACACGAATGTCTAAAGTTGTCGAAAGGTAAAACACGGAGCATTAGTGACGAAATACTTGGAAATATATAAAAATTCAACAATTCAAATTCAAAAAGACTACAAGTGTTGACCTTTCGACTACAGGTCAAATAGTTTATTCAAAAATATTTTGTTTCAGTGTTCTCTTTTGTTTAATTTTATATCGTTTTACCTGAAATGTAGTCATTTAAAATACCTTTAATAAGTTCTTTGTAGTAATATAAGGTTGTAAAAGATATCATTGTTGCATACGATGCAGTTTAAAATGCATTACTTTCTAAGAACTTGGTATCGTATCTGCATCTAAAGAGCAAAGAACTTTTAATAACTTTATGCAGAATTTTCTCTCTTGTTAGCTCTTTGTTCTGGTATATTTTTACGATAGATACGGCGGGAAGGCTGTACTGTTTTCGCAATCATTTGCTATCATCCAAAACAATCTTTTTATGACAAAATTATATTAAACTTTCCTTGGTTCGTTTGTGTGAAGATTTCCTTACCATTTTTAAACTAACCAACAAACATTCATGTGTACGAACAGAAACCCATATATCGATTGAAAAATCAAGTTATGAAAATTCTGTACCCGTACTTGAACCCCAGACATCAGTAACCGCAGCCAACGACGTTGAACACTGCACCTCAACAAAAAATGAGTTTCTATAGTCTTGCAATATCTATCAAACGGCTGCACCGTCAATGCAATCTGGTCTTTTAACCAACTTGCCTCTCCTAAATAATATATCGTTCAGTATGCCAAGGTTGGAGAGAAATTGACAATTCCGGGCTTCCAGAACAGGTTTCAAAATGGGTATCTCTTAAAAAAAAGAACTTTACCAAATAGTATTGTATCTTCCTAACGTATCTTCGGTATTAGTATTTTTAGTTGTGTGTTTTATGGCCTCATTTTCATTTATCTCTATTTAAAACATTATTAATTGGTCACATATTTTTTTTTGTTATTTGTTCTCTCCAAATGATTTTTCAACCACCTTTTATATACAGATAAGTAATTACATCAGTTATGATACATATTTTTCTACTTTTTTTGGTACCATTTTGAGGATATGCCCATCACTCACCCTCAAAGTTTCTCTATCCCTAATGTCGTTTCTCTTCCTTCAAAGTCATCCGAGCGGATGGTCATCAACGGGCTTTTGGGGAGATGAAATCGAATAATTATGATACTGAGACATGATTAATTCACGTTTATATCACTAGGAATTGAGAAACAGCATGTTGTTTGACAGAAAATGTGAAATATCGGAATTTTCGAGATTTGTTTCCTTTAGTCATATATTGCACTTCCGTTCGATTCCGTAATGTGAATAATTTTCCCCATGAAATCTTCAAAGCAGATATAATCGTCATAACTAGCAAACTGCGTATGTACATTTCAGCAAAAACTCAATAAATTTATATTTGAAATATTGACATTGAAATTCCATCAAGCACTCTCAGTCGATGTCTTAAATTATATCAATAAATTTAGTTTTAACCAAAGCTATTTTTGAATTTCACATAATATATTATATGAATAATGATTATTCGTTTTCTCTTGTAACCCTATATTGCAAAAAAAAAAAAAAACGGCACCCACTTTTTTACTGTACACCGTAATTTATTTGATCGTCGTTATGAAATTATCTTCCCTTAATTAATTCTTTCCTAAATGGAGGTAATCAATGAAATGGACTCCTGGTTTCTAGATACAACAACTAATCACAAATATCCACGGTCTTTTCGTTGCAAAAACCCATGTGGCTTGGACGGCTACTCAGTTGCTCAACAACTCTTTTTCGAAGAGAGTAAAGGATAGGTCTAGGACAGTTCTAGTGGTTACCTAATCGCTTTCGATACGCCCCGTTTTTAGTAGTCCGGTGGGAAAGAATTCTAGACATCACAAACATCGATGCCTACAAATAGAAATTTATAAATCGATTGAAAAATCATCTTACGAAACTGGCCGTATTTGATTTTGAGCCCGTGAGATCATTATGTCATTTTGTAAAGTAAGAATTTGGAATATTTCAGATATTTAATTTGATTTTGAATATTTATCTATATTAAACGTTCAACATTTATCAATGTAATATTCTTTAATATTTTAGATGGATTCGGCGGTAACTTTGTAGAAATTCAATTTTAATATCGACAGTGCTTTGGCAATTGATGTAACCCTAAAAAAACGATGATGAGTTAATGATTGGATCTCATTTTAAAAACGGCAGGACACGTCTTGGCCAAATGATAAATTATAAAAATAAATGTAATATACCCAATATTTTTTGTGAGTGGGTTACGTTCTTTTCCCTTTCCACAATCTATATAATACGTAATATATACAAACATTAATTAATCGGACATAAACCTAAATTATTTTGATAATGAACATTAAATAATTATTTAAAACTCAGGATTTTTAATGTATGTAGCTTCAATTTTTATTTCAGATTACTATTTATTGATTTGTAAGATGTCCTTAACATCTAAACTTTGTTTATATATAATTTCTTTGATTAGCTGTACATTTTTGATAACAATGGTTGCAAATAACAAAGTCGTATCTAAAAATAAAGAAAAGATTTAGTTTTGTACTACTTCCACATTTTTATAATGCCCAGCAAAACCTATCCTCTTTTCCTTATCCTAAAACACTTTTCCACCAAAAATTGATAGTGAACACCTTGAAAAAGATAGACAAAATCATTCCTACAATTTTCAATCAATTGATGAAATCTTCTGTATGATTCAAGCCCATGGACATTTGGGTGGACCCCCAAGTGTGTTATCCGTTCGGCTTATTCAGTTCATTGTGATAATTAAATTATTTAAAACAAACGCAATATAAAATAAAGTTTACTATGGTAAACAGGAAGCATTGGACATTGTGTAGTTTGAAAAAGTAATCGCCAACTTTTGCGTGTCGACCCGCCAGCATTTGTGCTCTTTATTATTAAAAGTATTTTCGAACTGTGAAAATGTTTTCGCGAGATAAAAACTACGCAACGGATAAATAACTTTAACATCCAAACATGTTTGCGTAGAGTATACGCTTTATAACCAGGGCTGCGGAGTCGTAGATGTAAAAAACGAGCGATTGCGACTATTTTTTCTATAAAGTGCATTTTTGCATTTCTGCGTGTATTAATGCCCTTGTACCATTTTTATTTATGCCTATAATATTTTCTTGTTGTGAAATATAAATAATATATACGGGTATATTATATTATATTTTTTTTTTCATGTCCGCTCCCAATGCGTAGCATATGGTCTCCTAATGGAGGTAATTTTTCTACGAGAACTGCTTGTTACTCAGTTGCTCAACCTCTCTTTTTTCAAAGAGAGTACGGATAGAACGATAGGGCTATGAGAGAACTAGTGGTTAGCTAATCGCTCTCGCTACGCCCCGTGAAGGTGGGATGGGTGGGAGGGAGGACTCAGACTACGAACAGAAATCCATAAATCGATTGATAGATCAATCTATGAAAACCGACAGCACCGGGAATCAAACCCGAGACATCCGTAACCGTAGCCAGTGACGCTACCAACTGCGCCACGGACGCCGATGTATTATATCATAATATGAAAAATTCGGCTATTTGCCGGATTGGTTGGTTGGTGTTTAATTTGAAGACCAATTACACATAAATATTAAAGGCATGAAAAATCCTGACAAAATTATACTTCTTTAATCGTAATCTGAGTTGGAGTCGCGTTTGTTTTGGATGACTCCACACCCCTGTTTATAACTATACACTTTTCACTTAACCGGTTCGCTTTGTGTATAATACTTATAGCGTGTCAGTGTATTAGCATGTATGGATTCCGTGATTATAAAGCCGTATTTGGATCGCTGTATAGATCTCGTGATTCTTGATCCTAGAGCCGGAGTGCAAAGTTATAAAGCGTAGGCTTATACCATTAATGAATATAAAATACGATTTCTTGTCATTTCTACTTCCAACGTGGAGCAAATAACCTCTTAATGGAGGTATCTCAACAGAAGTTTTCTACAAGAACTACTTAATACTCAACCTCTCTTTTTTTTCAAAGAGAGTAAATATAGAAGGCTAGGACAGGAATAGTGGTTAGTTAATCGCTCTTGTTACGCTCCTTTTTTAAGATCGTATGGGTGGAAGGGAATTTTAGACATTACAAAAAAACACAACATGTCTAAGAACAGAAGTCCATAAAATCAATTTATGAGACTGTGCGTTCCGGGACTTGAGCCCGAGACGCTTGCAACACTGCATCACGAACCTGACAAAGTCCGTTATCGAACTATTTTAGTAAAAATATAAGTAACAAAATAAATAAATTTATTTTTCAAATTAAAATGCCTAAAAAAAAATCTAAAGGGTGGTGAATATATTCATTATTTTCACTGCTAACGTAAAGCATATCCATTCATACCAACTGAAAAATCGCAATTGTTTTTTTTTTTTGTTTGAATAAAACAAAATTTGTTTTGTACTACTACCACTTTATATTATAATGATTAGAACTGGTTCGCTCATCACGAGAATTAAAACCTGAGTTTTATTTTCAAAATATAATGCAACATCATATGGGGAGCGGAATATTCTCGATTCCTCTTTGGATTCAACGCGGAGTAGATTGAACTCTAGCACTACGGCGGATTCTCAGTATACGGATACACAGGATACTTAATATCGCTTACACTAAGTGGCTGAGCAAGTCACATATTGTTTTTTTTTCTATATTTTCTTTTCTTAAGCACAATAGTGCGTGGTTAAAAGATCGGTCTCGCGCAGCTTTGCATCGGGCCAAGAATATGACGAGTAAATTCGTTTCTTTCCTTGATTGTTATTGCATTATAGCATGCGGTCGTGAAACAGCGGCTGCATACACGGGTGGAGGTGGGGCTTATTTATAATTAAAAGTTGTGTTTATACTTTAATACAAAAATAAACATTTAAAAGCACAATAATGCGTGGTTAAAAGATCGGTCCCGTGCAGTTCTGTATCGGGTCAAGAACATGAGGAGTAAATTCGCTTCTTTTCTTGATCGTTATTGCTTTATGGCAGGCTGCATAAGTACACATAACGGGTGGAGGTAGGAGAACCAATTTGTATATAATTATATAATAAAAGTTTTCTTTAACGATTTTTTATTTTGTATTTCATTTTTATTTTCAAAATATACATGTCAATACCTTAATTAATTTTACATTACCGTGCAGCAATTGCAAAAAATCGAATACTTTCCTGTATACGGCAGTAGTAAATACATAATTAATAATAAAACTGCAATAAAAGTGGAACATGGCTTGTCAATTAGAAGCACCCGCTGCGCATTTATCTTTTCTGAAGAAGATATCAATATCCATTAAGAAAAAGTACAAATAAACTATATTATTGCAAAAAACCCGCAACGATAGTTCAAACTTAACCTGGCGGAGAATATGAGAACTAGTTAGATATTAAGATTGGCTTACAAGAGACACTGAATTTTCCTAGTCGGTGTCTTTATCTGAATAATAAAGATTACAGTTGCCTTCACAAAGACTTTATTATACGAGCTTAAATTTGCATCTGCTGTTTACTCATAGTTGTCAATATATCGTCGTTGTTCTGGAAGAAGACACCAACTGAAAAATACTAGTTTTGAGTTATTGTACTTTGAAGTTTGTCAAATGTTTTAAATGCCATACCTTTTTCATTTTGTGTGTTTGTACAAAACTGTTCACAAGTAAAAGTATAATTTATAAAAATAAGTGTGTTATTTTATACGATAGAATTTGAAATAAGGAACATTTTGGTATAAATAATTCAATATGTCATTTTTTCGATTTAGTGTTTTATTTCAGAAAAATGACGATATAAACTATGTCATGCGTAGCAGAAATTGATAGCATCCGAAAATGGATACGTGCTTTTTAACCATGTCCGCTTCTAATGTGGAACATATATATAGACTTCTAATGGAGCTTCTCTCAACAGAAGTACTTCTGCGAGAGCTAACTATTATTCAGTCACTTTAACTACTGTTTTGTAGAGTGTAGAGATAGATGTATGAGACTAGGACAGAGCTAGTACTTAACTAATCGATCTCACTTTGCCCGGTTTTTAATAATTGATGGATGGAAGGGAATTTAGACATCATAGGCATTCATGACTATGAATACAAAAAAAAATAATTTACGACATTTTCTGTATTTAGATTTGAACCCTTAGATACTGCAATCAAATAAGACGAACACACATGAGCGTTTACCACCTGGATACAGCACTTAAAAAATATATAGTATTTATTTTTTCATCAAAATTAGGCAGCTAAGAGTGTCGAATATGAATTGTTATGCCTATCTTTATTCAACAGAGTTCATAGCGTCAGTGAAAAACTGTCTTAACATTTTCCTCCGAAAGAGCTAGCAACTAATCAAACCCGTCCCACTCGCACAGTCCGCCATTGGCCTACCCACGCAGGCGCACCGCACCGAATTTTCTTCCTTTGCGCACTCAGTTTCCACACCCACACCCCAAGACCGAGTACGACCAGCAGCGACTGCCGACCATTATGGATCGAAAAGTCACTCGCGTCGCGTTGTTCCCACCAAAGATAGGACTCTAAATTATAGAGTCATGCTGTCACATAACGATAATATCCCAACGGTGGTAGACAACACTGCCTCACACGGATAAAAACCAACCGAAAATATGGGCGACCCGATCAGGTAAGCGACGCGAACTACAACCCCGTCGGACTCGTGTTTTGTGTACAAGTGAAGCATTAATGCTTAAATATAACCCGAAAAAGTGAAAAATAGTGTTATTTAGTGCAAAAATACACGTGATAATGAACTAGACAACAACTCAACACCAAACACTGACGAAAACCACGCAGAGTAAGTATACATTTAAGCTTATTTTAATGTTTTTATTCGCTTGATGTTTCCGGACGTTTTTTTCTACTGCGGTTTATGCCGTCTATAAATCGATGGAATTTTACGCGTATACAAAGCGCCGTAGACATAACGTAAATATCTGCATTTCAGGTCTTTTGTTTAGTGCAGAAATACTTTAACCACATATTCTAAGATTCTCATTGTACGTTTCGGTAACCATTGTAATATTAATCCTCCGTCGGTTATTGTTTGTAGGAAGTCCTAGCCTTCTTACCTTGCGAGAGAATGTTTGCAGCATTTCCCGTGAAAGGTTTGCTTCAGTTTTGAATAGATTTAGTAATGCTGGAGGTTTCTAGGTACGTAGTTTTTGTCTCTAACCTCGCTTTTGGATATACGGGAAATAAATTAAGACGAAGGTCTCAGACCCCCACAAAAAGGTATATTATTACATGGTCAGTCTGAAAGATTAATGCGTTCCAACCTCGGTTATCCCTTTGATTCTCGTACCTTTCTGTTGTTGTTTGTGTGAGGCTAATATTCGGCAAACAAATAACAACAATTTTATAATCAGTTCGTGATGAAAAATATGCAAACAATTATGGAGAGAAAATAAATTGTTCTTGATTTTATTACGGATAATGTAGGAACATGAAAATTTGGCTGCAGTTTGGTAAGCTGCAATATTTATATTATTTCCCTTATTCTATATTTAAATAGAAATATTTCCTCACGCAATGTGACATACAACGACTTTAAATGCAGCATTAATACAGATTATATATCGGTAGATCAATCTCCTGCTCAAAAATAGTAGGAATTTAATTACAGGACTCACATATGAGTTGTTAATAAATCGTTGCTATATCTTTACGACCCGATCGAGTGGCTGTGAAAGGATGTAAATTAAATTTTAATCAGAAAAATGAAACCCGTGTTGTAAGTGATAAAGTTTAAAAAATTTAAATGATTCACATTGTATATTGAAGCTCTATTAAACATCCTCAGAATATATGTTAAATTCAGCAAGGAATCCGTGCTTAAATCGATTTATAAAAAATTCCATTCGGCAAAAACATAGTATTAGATAAGGTTAAAATATGTTTATATTTTGTGTTTCCTAGTTGTTTATTAGTAATATAAAAGCTAGTAAAAAGTCATACAAATATAACCCAAATTATGCATATTATAATGGTATTTTTTTCCGTATCGTATACACTCTTGATATGGACTTAAACCAATCAAATATATTAAATTACCTAGTCAGATAATTCAGATTCAGAAACCAAAAGCAGCACTTGTTCACTGTTATGGTCAAAACACTTCATAAATCATTAGTACTTTTTTGTTTTGAATATTTTTTTGTATAATGTCAAAGAACGTATTCCCTAAATGACGAGATCAGGATACGTAATTATTATTAAAATAGTTATAAGCTCAACAAGCTATGACATTTATAAAACGTACAATAATCAGCTTTACTCACATGAATAAGCGCACGGTGATGTACTATTTTCCTAAAAAAAGACTCAAATTGGTGGCGAAAATAATCAAGATTCACTGTGGAATTACTCTTTTGAATGTTCTATTAAGTCTTGAATTTTTATTTGGTAACCAGGTTTATACTTATAAAAATATAATCTGGCGATGTTTTCAATATATTATTATTTATGAAGATAAATTCCTTACCCTTAATCTCAAATGTAGGTATGGTTTAATACTATTTATTACGACATTTTATAATTACTTGATACAAGTAGAAACAAATGCAGTTTTCGTCGGTTTAAATTATTAGCAACTTAAAGAAAATCGAATAGTATATCAATTTTATTCATAATTAAAAATAGTCAAATGTATTGAATGTTAATTGGATATTTATTTTCCGCGTTTGTTTCTACATAACTATTTATATTATCAACTGTGTTTTGGCCAATTGATGCAACTCTAAAAAAATACGAAAATAAGTTTATTGGATCTCATTTTAAAGATGACATCTCATATTCTGACAGTACTATATATAGAGATAGATATCATACGTAATCTAGATATATTTATTGAAATTCACGTTTATATCTCGTCATTTTGTAAAGTAAGGATTTACAATATTTCAGGTACTTGATTTTTCATTTAAAAAGTTCCAAAAAAGTTGAATGTAATATTTTTCAATATTTTCAATGCATTCTGGGGTAACTTTGGGAAAATTCAATTTTAATATTGACGATGTTATGGCCAATTGACCCTCAAAAAATACGAAAATGAGTTAATGATTGGATCTTATTTTAAAGACGACAAAGCGGGTCTCGGCCTAGTGGTGTAAATTAGAAAAATAAATTGAGCACTTTTTGGAAGGGAAACATCATTTTACATTGGTTTTAGGTTTAAAAGTTCTGACTCGGTCACTTGGTGTAAGCCATTATTATATCGACACTCCCTACGTAAGATTCATAACGCAACTCGCCTTACAATGTTTTCGGTAAAAACAGTTTTACTCTCTCCTGATTAATTTCGATTTTAGGGTTACATCAACTGGCGAAAATACCGTTGTTATTTTTTGTTAGATTAATTCAATTATTTTTTATATTCATACATTTACTGTTTTTCATCAATGATAATTGATATATTATTGTTTTTTCTTATCTTAGATTCAAATAGGAAATATCATGAATTTATATCATCACCATAATTATTTTCCCATCAACCCTGGGTGAGACCTGACCTGGTTTAACAGTGAGCTTTAATAAGCTTTGTATGCAAAAGCAGAGCTGATCTCGTATTGCTGCATCTTTGCTAATACCTGTTTGAGTTTTCCAACGTTTTTTTTGACGAACACTCTCTTAGTCGCTCATCATTTGGCATTCTCATAAAATGTCAAGAATGTCAAAGTATTATGACGTTTAAACGAATTGATACTTTAGCTCTTCGAAAATTGACTATAATCATTTGTATTGACGACAACGCATCATAATCATCACAAAAATATTTGACATTTTATCTATATATATATGTTTGGATTATTGAGATTTTGTACACTTCCATGTATTTTGTCACTTACGACCCGGGTTTCGCCTTTCGGCATCTTCAGGCATTCGATCACACGAATGGACTCGAACTGACAGACAGTAAACAGTGTCTAACGTTTATATAGAAGATATAAATACGACAAATATTATTTACGAGGTAAAATATTATACATCTGAGAGCCACACTGATACCTGAGTTAAAATTTCGAGAATCGTCTTAATCGTTATTTTGTAAACAACACATTAACAGAGTGGTGAATTGCCGCTTTCCAACTTCTTTTAGAATTACCAGTGATTTTACAATTATAATAGCATTGTGGGTTTGGACGGGATGCAATTCGACGAAAGGGTAAATATACACAATCTTTCCACATTTAGTGACATCTGTTAGGTGTTTCAACGTATAGGATATAATAACGGAGAATTAGGAAGGTTCAGCTGCTCATTCAGAACTGGCAAGGAATTTAACTGGGCTCTATTGATTTCCAAAATTTATTGATAAAATAATTTATGATCCCTCATGTTTTTATGCAACAGTTAACCCCATCATCCGCATTAAACGTATGATTCTCCATTAGCAAGTGATTTGCGAATGTCGTCAGTTCGAGTACATTCATGTGCTCGAATGCCTGAAGATGCCGAAAGGCGAAAGCGAAGGCGAAACCCAGGTCGTTAGTGACAAAATACATGGAAGTGTACAAAATCTCAATAATCCAAATTTGATATTGAAATTCCATCAAGCACCCTCAGTCGATGTCTGAAATTATTAAACTATATATATGTATTAATTGTTAAATTCCAATTGCCAGTCTTAAATGAAAAATTTGAAATAGAAAGTGTACTGTTACCATATATCCCAATGATTCCGACAGATATGCCAGTCGAATTCAAACGTTTGCAGTTCCCGGTGCGACTCGCATTAGCAATGACTATCAACAAAGCACATGGAGTATCGCTACAAGTGTGTGAACTAAATTTGGAAAATTCATATGGACAGCTGTATGTGGCCTGCTCACGCGTCGGAAAACCTTCTGGCTTATTTGTGTACGCACCAGACAGGACGAAAAATATTTTTATCTAAAAGCACTTCAATAAAGAGAATCAAAACGCAAACACTTACCTTATTTGGGTGGCATTGTAACGTATGCCTGATACTCGCTAGTATAATATATATCTTATAGCATGGTCGCTAATAATTAGTGGCGAATTAGTGTAGTAAACATTTGACAATTTGTAAACGGTTTCTTAATATGACTCATCAAAGAAGGTCAAGCTACTAGGAGGGTTAGCTTATTATAATTAGTGAAACTATCGCTCTTTATGAATTAAGATTGTCAAAATGAGTGGAATGAATTAATAAAAACATCAAATATAACATACCTTTAGATACATATCAATAAACTAATTAAAAAAACAATGGCTGAAGGTTTTTATTTGTAGGATGCGTACTCTCAGTCACGCAAAAGATTTCTAGCATTATTAAACAACTAGCTATTTTCCAACCCCCTCCTTCATCTTTGATCATCTTTTTCCAACACTGAAAGAGTGTTCAGTTCAAATTCTCAATTAACACTTTATATACTTCGCATAGCATGCAATATATTGACGGTGTTTTGGCTAGTTGAAGTAATCCTCAAAATTGAAATAGTTCAGTAGAGAGTAAAAACTGTTTTTATCGAAAACATTATATGGTGAGTTGCGTTATGAATCTTTGAAATAATGCACTCTTGTAAATTCTCATGATTGCTGATACCGGATTATACTTAGGGAGTGTTGATATAATAGTGGCTTACATCAAGTGATCGGGTCAGAATTTTTAAACCTAAAACCAACGTAAAATTAATTTACATCATTGTCTGCTCTGTTGTCTTTAAAATGAGATCAAATCATTAACAATTAGCCAAAACACCATCGATTATTATACAAAGTTAACTTAAATATAAAAGCAATCGATCACTCAGTAGTATTGGAACATATTATAATATACAGTTGAATTTAATATTAAGCACTATGTAAGGAAACGCATCTCAAAGTTTGCAAAGCTTTCACGCAAATTAAATGCATGGAAGCGCTTTGCAATATCTTCAACTGATGACAATGTAACAACTTGTGCTGCACGTTTTCTTCAACTGCGCATCACCATGTGAAGTAATAATAAACTTTAACATGAGTTAGAAGCGCCCTATACGTAATAATATGTCTGCACATTTGTTTATATCGTTTCATTCAGACTATATATAGCTTATTTTATTACTAAGACATGACAACTTATACTAAGTTGCTTAGTGTTTTAATTCTAAGCAATTGAAACACAAATCTAAGAAAAAAACATAGAAAAGATAAAACAAAACAAGTAGCGATGTTTATAACATAAAAACAAAATTGTAAAAAATCCTCTGTGTTACATTCGTAGCTCACTGTAAAGATAATAATGGTAGTCGAGTTCACTCGTGTGCTTGAATACCTGAAGATGCCGAAAGGCGAAACAAGGGTCGTTAGTGACAAAATACATGTAAATGTACAAAATCTCAATAATTGAAATTTGATATTGAAATTCCATCAAGCACCCTCAGTCAATGTTTTAAATTATATAATAATATATATGTATCATAGAAATGCAAATTCTTTCCTCAAATGTATTATTCTATTTATTCCAAGACCTGTCTATCGTGTTCTAGTACAGTGATTATTAAAGAAAGTAAAGTTTATAATAAAGTGAAGGTCTTAACCATAATGCTCTCTTTAAATCCCTATTTTCAGGATTAAAGACGAAGAATTAAAGCTTCACATACATTCATACTTTTCAATATATATACATCAATGTAAGAAGATTTTATTCTTGGATTTGAACCCATGATCTTACAGCCAGTGGACGAAACCCAAAAGCATTTACAACTACAGGTCTAAACCAATTATATATTCTGAATATATACAGAATTGTATCTAGTAGTAATTAACTGATATCTTAATATCTTCCCATCTATCCGATCTGAAAAACGGGGAGTAGAGAGAGCGACTAGTTAACTACTAGTTTCCTGACCCAATTGTTCTATTTTTAATCTTTCTATAAAAAGGATGAACAAATTAATAACAAAAAATTCTCTTAACTAACTCCTATTGACTAAGCTCCATTACTAGTTCATACGCGAACTTAAGAAAATACGTTACAGAGAAAGCTCAGCTTTTGGAAACTTTCATCAGTCAAATATCTTTTCATGATAGGTTTATCTTTTTTTTTACCATGCCCACTACTAATGTGGTTCATATCGTCGGCTTAATTCTAAAATATTGAAAGTAACATAACGTACTATTTAATGTTTTGATGAATTCTGTATATTTATCCGTATGCAATGCATCTATTTCATTCTTAAATACATATTAAAATATCCAAATATGTATAACAGAGATAAACAACTAAAAGAGTATATTAATTTCATTTTTTACGTTGAAATATATAGTATTTACTTCCTCTTTCACATCTGGGTAAAACTGATTGCAATATGTTAAAATTAACCCGACAATATGGGCTGCTAATGAAGGTTATCTAAAGAAAAGTTTTTCTACGAAAAATACTTGATACTAAAAATATATAATTATTACCGTGGTAGGGATCCGTGGTAGGGATTCCAACTATTCGGATATCGAATAGTAAAGCTGAAACTATTCGAATAATTTCTACAGTATGAAAATAATATTAAAAAAACTGTATAATAGAACATTAAAATTTGTAAGAAACCGAGCTCATTTATAATAAAAATCACTGATATGCATAAAATATTTTCTTAAGGATGAGATATCTACATCTTATAATAATTTTCGAATTAATCTTTTCCCACTTCTGTCAAATTACAGACAGAGACAATAAAAATACACATTCTAATACCGTTCCATTTTATGACAATATTTAAAATTTGCATCTACGTCGAATTACTCAAAAGGATTTTTTTCGATTACTGTAAGTTTTTTTGTTTAAGTTTTTTTTTAAGCCCCGAGTCAGTCGTCAAATTCAAGTATTCTTTTATGATACTGAAAGCGCTTGAGTTGGGTAAAGACAAAACAAACTATATGGAGTAGATTTTGTAAAGTAGTTAAAAATGATTTCGAATGGTTGCCGAAATATTCGAATATCGAATATTCGTGTTGGAGTTCCTAGTCCGTGGTTGTTAAAATCGGTAACGCAGGTGTTTTTAAAGTTTCAATTTAGTTTTGCTTTTCATAATCATTTTTGCGACACGAGACGCCACGTTTGCGTTAAAGTAACGCGCCCCACGTTAACGCAAGCCCGCCTTACGTTATTATTTTTTTAATTCAACCGGCAGAGCCTCAATGCGTTTTATGGTAATGTTATGGAACACTTAAGAATAACCGTAAACTAAATATAAAAATGCGCTCATTTCCGTGCGTGGATACTATGCCATATTGTTATTACGTAGGAAAAAGAAATTTAATATTTTCGAACAATGCGATGAATATTGCTCTTTTTAATAACGCCTCATCGCGTTATAGCGATTTTTATTGAATCTAATATTAGGTGGACTTAACTTTTATTGCAAGAATGTGATTCAGAATACTGATTAAAACCTCTGGAGCATTTCCAGAACACAACCCTTTATAGGGCAAAGCGCACAACTGGTCGAATAATTCATACGGTGACCAATGCCAACCATAATACCTAAAGCTCATATCGATAACGCTTAAAGTGTTAATGGGTTTTCATCAATAATTGATAGTTAACACCTGAAGATCTATAAACTTTTTTAGCACTAAATCAAAATTATTATTCATTTTATTTGATATAGGGGAAAAGAATAAAATAATTGAGGCATCTAAAAGTAAAAACCAATAAGTCGATATTTTGTCAAAATTTAACAAAAAATACTTACATGTACTTACTATAGATCATTTCACATAATATACAATGAAAAATAACTTAAAAAGCCTGACAAAAGCATATGAAAAAAAATGTTTCAACTCTTAATTACATGTAGAATCCGATAAGTATAATAGTTATAATCAAATTATGTCCGATTTTATTTCGCTTAATATTATCACAATAAACGGTTGAATGGATACTAAAAATATGCACATTTTTCTTAATTGGAAAAACAATAAGATGGAAAAAATAAACTATCGCTAAAATTATTTTTTTGCATTAGCCAAAAAAACGTCACTTACTACATATGTTGCAAAGTGGGCATATCGGTTTTTATTTTTGAATGCGTCATGACATAAACTAGGCTTTATGGTCAAATTTGATATAAAAAATATTTCAATGAAAAAACGGATAAGCGCTTCAGAGGAAAACTATGATTACGTCATATGCAAAATTAGCCGGTCAATTTTTTTTATATCAATCGTAATAAAGCCATTAAGACTGGTCAGTATGAATTTAACAGGACAAAACGTGTGAGGCCGTTTCTACAAAGCCAATAAAACCCATTTTATGTGTAATAGTGGCTCGATTTGGCCACTGCTAGGATACGGCGGCTTTCCAAAGCACCACTTAGGATTTCGCGCAAGCCTGCAGCAGTCATAACTTTAAAGTTTTTAACCCAATAGCTGCAAATGAAATAATTTCCAAAGTGAATGAAATTTATTTCGCTAAACAAAACGTACTGCGTATTGCAGTGATCTTTTAACCAACAAATAATCCCTTGTCCACGGATCGAATCCTTCACTGGATATTTGATTATCTGCAGTATTTTTTTCGATATCGCATTAAAAGTATTACTGAATTTTGTTTATCAATATATTATCCATACGTCAGTTCCAAAGTCAATATGCAGTTTTGACATAAGAAGATAATGAGGAAACGCTTAGAATACCAATATTTACCAGACCCAAAATGTAACAAGTGGTATAAATCCTAATATTAATATAAGAAGAAAGTTAAATTACGTTTATAATAATACATTTTAAATGTAAGTGTATTTTTTAAATAATCCTAGAATCTTTTTAAAATCTACAACATTATATTTATAGTAAGATTAAGCCTGCTCAAATTTAAGTCTCTTAATAACTCTTTTAACTTCAGTCAATAAATTGCTTTAAATCTTTGTTTTAAAAAAAACACTTTCCGATTAAATAGAACATAGATGAATCAGATAAGAAATCTTAATTGGTATATTATTTTCGATTGACATGTTCTTAAACATTTTTCATTTTGTAAGACGCTGTTTTGATAAATACATCGAATAATTATGCGTACAAGATGACAATGTTTATTTGAAAACGTGTATAGTTTTAAAAAAAACTCAAAGAGCTTCTGTATAAAATGTTTTATACGAGAAAAAAGATTGTATTAAAATAAATAGTATGATTCATACAAAGCTATATGACGAATTATTGTTCCTTCAACCTTTGGACGTTTTTGCATCAATTAATGTTGATATGTATATCTTGACAATATTCTATACACTGGAAACTATTGAACAAAACACAGCATTAATAAACTAAGTTCACGTTTTTTGTTGATAAGTAAAACAAGTTGTGTTGATAACATTTTTAGTCAGGTGTTCAGTTAGTAATATTTTCGATCGATTTATCTTCAAAAGCATGGATACCTGTGATGCCTTAATTGTCCCTCAGCCATCCGACGCCCAAAATGGCACAGCGAGAACGATAAGCTTATCAATATTTCTGTCCTATCTCAATCGTTATATCTTTATTGATTGAATTGGCATTTACTTTGTAGAACTCCAATATAATGACCAAACAAACATTAATATATCACCATTACTTAAGAAGCCATTAAAAGACGATCACGTAATAACACCTAATTAATAAAATTTCAATGCATTTACTTTAACGATAAATTAGTAATACCACGCAAGCCTCTTTCCCAAAAATACAATTAGTTAGCTAAATGTTTTAATTTAAAAATTAATGTTATCATGTTCGATCACTTGATGATGCTCGTGATGGGGGAAACCGGTCCTGATCATTATAAACATGTGGAAGTAGTACAAATGAATTGTGTTTTATTATTTTTTTTAATATAATGCCTTTCCATCAAGAATTGACAGTCAACACCTTAATAGTGATATATAGATAAGCTTAAATTAGTTTAAGTATACTTCTGACGATGACGTTAAGCCGGAAAAGCAGTCAATTACCTAATAAACCTAAATAAGATTTAACCCTTTTATACCTTTACTCCCTACAAAAAAGGGAGGTTATGGGTAACTTACTTATGACGTTATTCAAAGAAATATGATTACAATACTAAAATGATATTTAAATAGAACCTACAAGATGCTTTTATAATTGCAAAAATACTACCTTGCATATGTTGGCTTCAAAAATATTTTCACATCCTCGCTTCTTATACAAACAAGCAAACACGTATCTCTGTTTAAATATTGAAAGTTTTCCGTTGGCATATTTTCCTGATTTCCCAGAAAATATTTAGCCTTTGCTGAGCTGCATTTATTTTTCCTCTTCTACACTCAACTGCCTTCGACATATTTATTTTAAAAGCTATTGCATTTTCGTTAGAATCCTTGACCCATTTTTTTCGCACGCCAACATGGCAGATTCTCTCGACATACTTACCTGTCTCTAGATCTGTGAGCTTATTCCGTGCTTACCTGTGTTTTATTTTATATGGGGTTTTAATGTTGCACCAAAATATTTTGTATTAAATGTAATAAACCTTTTCTACCATAGTTTCATCCCGCTTTACAAACATTTCATGTCACAAATTATTATACTTTTCTATGGGTATTTTAATCATTTATATTCATTTTAATAAACTTGATACAAAAAAAAAACTAAAAAAAACCTATAAGAATTTTTCATAGTTAAAATTTTTATTGTCGTTCGTGTCGGCGTCCGTAGCGCAGTTGGTAGCGTCGCTGGCTACGGTTACGGATGTCTCGGGTTCAGTTCCCGGTGCGGACGGTTTTTATAGATTGATCTTTCAATCGATTTATGGATTTCTGTTCGTAGTCTGAGTCCTCCCTCCCACCCATCTCATCCCAACCGGGCGTAGCGAGAGCAATTAGCTATCTACTAGTCCTGTCCTAGCCCTATCCTTGTATCCCTACTCTCTTCGAAAAAAGAGAGGTTGAGGTTGAACAAGCAGTTCTCATACAAAAAATCTGTTAAGATACCTCCATTACGAGACCATATGCTCGACATTGGGAGCGGATATGTGAAAAAAAAATAATTAACATGCCCATCAAATACCCTCAATCAAAAACCTTAATTTTAAATACACTTGACACTGAAAAAAATATATGAGTCGATAAATAACATACGTAGATAAGTCTACCATAAAAATTTAAGATTTTGATGGTAATCGATTCTATATAAGCAGAGGAATATTTTGAGTTCAGAACAAACAAATAAAAGACTGTTTTTTTCGTTGAAAAGTTAGGTTGAACGTTGAAGTTTTTTTCAAAGGTGCTATAGTCAATTTTAAAATCCTGTTTTGTACTACTTCTACATGTATATAATGATCAGGACCGGTTTCGATCATCGCTAGCATTATCAACTGATGATTTAAAATATAATGCTTTTCCATCAAGAATTGTCAGTTAACACCTTAAAAGTGATTAAAAATATAACGCAAAAATTTGTTGATTGTAAAAGTAGGTATTTAAGTATTGTAAAAAAAATCTTAGCTTTTTTAACAACATTTCGTGTATTTCACAGCGGGTAAGACACTTTCTGCAATGTTTAAATATTTTTTTTTTGTATTAACTCAACAAAAATCATTATAAACTAAAAATTCTCGTTATTCAAAATTGTGTTAGTGTGACTTAGGCGCGTATGAAATTTATCGTCTCGTATACGAGTCGTTCGCGACAAAGTATATTATCTACTGTCTTAACTTTTAAGCAGAAATATAAGCGAATTTAATTATAATATTTACAATAAGAATGGAAATATTTTAACACAAGAGACGACTCTAATATTTTTAGTATTTATTATTCTTTCGATTATGTATAAAACATTTATAACAATCAATCTTATGAAGTGAATTTATTACCCAGCTTCGTCCAGGATAGAGGCACCGACATTTTTACGTTGGCGTTATTTTGATGCAAGCTAATGATGAAAGTTGAAAAAATCACCCTTGTTCGTCATGTCATTACCAAGTTCACTCCCAATGTGGAGGATATGGACTTCTAATGAAAGTATCTTAAGAAAAGTTTTTCTACGAGAAGTTCATGTTACTCAGTTGTTCAACCTCCCTTTTTTTGAACAGGGTAGGGATGTAAAGATAGTGCTTGGAAAGAATAGTGGTAAGCTAATCGCTCTCTATACACCCCGTTTTTAGGATCGGATGGGTGGGAGGGTATTTTAGACATGACAAATATCCATGCCTACTAACAGAAATCTATAAATCGATTAAAAAATCAATTTATGAAACTGTCTGTAGTGGGATTTCAATCCGATACATCGTAACCGCTTATTCACCATGGATATAACTATAAAAATGTACTCAATTAATTAATAATAACGTTAAGTTGCTATAATTGTGTCACTTAGTATAGTAAGTGTGTAACTCCAGTTTTGAAGGTTTGAAAAAATCAAGATTTTGTTAAAAGTTCTTCGGATCAAATAACAACCATTAATAACTGTTCGTCAATCAACTGAAGAACGTACACTTAAGTGTAGTAGTAAAATCTGTCAGTAGTAAAGACACTTCACTCTTATTCGGAAAAATATCGTTAAATATAGAAATATAAAAACAAAAAAAAAATTCTTAAAGAAATTAAGAGTATATATGAAGGTGCACCATTATTAAACTAATAGAATAACATCTTTTGAACGTGTTTGAAGTATAAACTAATTTTTTGAAATTTTTGAGTTACACCATTACTATTCTAAGTGATACAATTAATGCTTAAGGTTTATAGTTTGAAAATAGGACAGTTGACCAGAAATGACAGCAAGATTGATATGTGTAAATTTCACATCGCTATTGTACTCCGTTTGAGAGGAGTTCTTGTGACATATAGACACACAGATAAAAGTATAAATTATAAAATGAATGAATGTACATTCTGAAATGGCCCAGGGCAAAGCCAGGTGTTCCATCTACTTAAAAAAATAATAGCCGAGATTTATTTGTCACAAATTCAAATAGAACTACGAAAGTCTGCCAACTTGAGGCAATTATTGAATAATTTAAGCAATTCTTGCATTTAAAACGACTGTCTAATAATTAATGAAGCCTCTTTAACGAGCAAAAGCTTTATCGCATGTGAATATTTTATAAATTGATTTTCCACGAAAATAACTCGATAAAATAATGAATTGAAACTTGATTGGTTTCGTAGAATGTAAAATCAATCATTCTAATATGCGGCACTTAGAATAGTAATGGTGTGACTCCAAAATTACTAAAAAAGGGTTTATACCTAAAACACGTTCAAAAGATGTCAAGATGTCATAATTAGTTTAATAATGGTGCACCTCGATATATACTCCTAATTTCCTTAAATAACTTTTTTTTTTTTTTAGACTCCCATATGTAACAATATTATTCAGAATAATAGTGAAGTACCTCCGATATCAGAATAAGAGTGACAAACTTTACTACTACACTAACGTTTATGTTCTTCAGTTGACTGACAAACAGTTATTAATGGTTGTAATTTGATCCTATGAACATTTTACAAAACCTTGATTTTCTCAAAACTTCAAAACTGGAGTTACACCATTACTATTCTAAGTGACACATATAAAAGCAATAAATCGGAATCAATGTTATATTTTAAAAATGCTTGCATTTTTCTGGTCAGAAGTTGAATTCAGTTTCGGTCATAATTTTTAATATATCGGTCAGAATATATATTACATTGGTCAGAATTTACATTAAATGACATAATGTATTCGTCAGAATAACAGTGGGCAGAATAAATAATTTACGTTCTTTATTTCTAACCTAACCTAACCTTTTATTCAGAGTGTTCATGTTTTTATCCTGACCAAAAATTAAATTTTATTCTGACCATTTAATTTGCTGCCTTTTAAAATAACATCATTTAAACACAAACGTTATACCAAAACTATTTTTATTTTACATCAAATATTAAGGAGAGTAATTGTGTTATATAACAAATATTAACTTACCATATCTGTCAGATTCGTAGTGCAGGGGTCAACGTCGTTATCTACGTTTACGGATGTCTCATAAATTGATTTTTCAATCGATTTATGGATTTCTGTTCGTAGGCATGGATGTTTGTGATGTCTAAAATTTCCTCTCACCTGCCTGATCCTAAAAACGCGGCGTAGCGAGAGCAATTAGCTAACCACTAGTTCTGTCTGAAGATATTTTTCTATCCCTACTCTCTTCGAAAAATAGAGGTTGAGCTACTGAGTAACAAGCAGTTTTCGTATAAAAACTTCTGCCCAAGTAACTCACTGCTACAGCACGAACACGGAAGGGTTAACATTAGATTATATTGTATTTTAAAAAATTGAATTTTATTATAAATTTGTATCCTAAATGAACAACTTTTATGAGAGTAAATGTCTGTAAAAATCCACTATCGTTCAATTCTTCCACAAGTCTAAGTAACATTAAATTTTGTAATGAATGACAACAATATTTTTTTACTTATTGCATTATTTCTTTTGAGTGGAAAACCCAAATAAACTAAGAAATCAATGTTTTGTTTCTCCAAAAAAACAGGAACACAAAATAGTTTTGTTTTTACAAAAACCGGGAACTCAATGCTTTTTATGACATGCGCATTGCTTAACCTATCAGCACAAAGACGATCATTAAGTTCGCTGGGAGAGATTAGTCGACTGGTTTTCCATTGTTACAACAACTGTACAAAATTGAACAAAATTATTTTTATCTATGTGTTCAAGGAAACAAAAATAAATATTCAAACGAAATGTTAAAATAAATATAATAGGTTCTGATCATTTTAATACAAAAAAAGATATATCATTAAAACCAAGGCTAGAAAATTTTGTAATGAATAATAGAATAATGGTGCTTTTTCCAATAATATTCATTGAGCTTGATTTTCAATATCCGATTCGAAAGAGTGTATTATTTATTTTATCTTTGATCATTCCCATTTACATATTATGTTGATAAAATATTTTTTTATGATAATTCATGGCCTTAATCTACAATCTTTTTTTCAAGTGGGTTTTAGTCGTGTTTTATTCAATTCAACATTCTCTCATGTTTATTTTCAACACAAGCGCAAGCGCGACGTTTTTAGTTCTCTTTTCATCATTTCAGGCAAAGAATGTTTTATGATATTGAAGATGGTTAAATCTACTTATTAGTCGCATAAAATAACGTAACAAAATTAGAAACTGGAAAAATTACGAGTATTAGATTTACTGTTATTTCTAAAATTTAAACAAATGTCTCACTAGGCTAGTCTTTTGGTTTGAACATGTGCTGCGGATGCTGCAGGATGGCAGCCTGAATCTTGCCTGTCTATCGTTGCCCTTGAAGATCGCTGTATACCGTCCATAGGACGTACTTGGTAGAGCTACGGCACGCAGTAACGACGTGGAAGGAAGTAAGAAGACTGCAGAGGAACATAGAATCTTGAAGGCAGTGTGTGGTAGTCATATGCTTAAAATAGGAAACGGATATGGTTGAAATAAAGCCATCACTTCAAGGTCACGCACAGAGCTTTTAAAGCTGTCGGGCTTTCGTAAACTTATGGGTTAGAATCAAGGAACTTAAAAAAAAATCTATTTATTAATCAATTTGGCCACAACCAAATCTGGTTAAATAAAACTTTCTTTAAGATGCTTCACTAGAAGATGAAATCGTCGATATATTGACAGAAAGTGATTTGTTGGAAATCGGTTGCTTTGAGCTGTAAATGCAGTACGAAAGATTTTAAAACTTTATATAGTCTGGAAAAACAAGCTTAGACATATTTCATGTATTTTTTTACGTAATCTGAAGAAATCAATATGAATTAAGTCAATGCTCACAGTTATAAGTGGCAAAAACTCTAATTAATATGAATAGAAATACTAATAATTCAATTTAATTCCTAAACGATTAACGAATCTCATCGAGTGTTCAGTTTAATTTTCTTAATAGTCAATTATCTCAAAACAAGGTATTTTGACTTAACGTCTACCACGACGATATATTATTATTATTATGCAAAGTTTAAATAAAACAGGATCTATTATAAGTGAACACAATTTGTGGCGGACATCGTTTACAAAAAAAACTAAATCCATTGACACAGCTGCTCTCGGTAATGACATATTGCCAAGGCACAAAAAAACCCTTCCCGGCGCGGGCCTGAACGGATTTTTGAAGAGCCTCTGCCGAATATTTAGAGTCAAATTTCATCACGTCTTTAATCTTCCTGGAATATTTTTTTATGGACTCGTAACTCGGGGAACATTTTACGCAAGAGTAAGAAAGTGTCATAAAAATACTAAGAGATTTGCCTTTGAAGTAACGTCGCATAAATTGATCGGAGAAATTTTACATTTAACGACCCGACTAAAAGACAATGAAATTTTCGTGCATAGGGATGTCAACTTAAGCGTATCGAGTTACAATATGAACAAAACGTTAAGGGTGGTAGTGGAGACAGAGTTAATTAATTTAAGAAATATTAAAAAAACAATTAAAATTGCTGTACCTATATGAGTCGGGTCCATGGCGCAGTGGTCAACGTCGATGGCTTTCGTCACGGATTTCTAGGATTTAAATCACAATACGGACAGTTTCATAAATTGATTTATGTATAATATTTTTGTTCATAGGCATGGATGTCTGTGATATCTAGAAGTCTCTCCCACCCATCTCATCGGAGCGTAGCGAAAGTGATTAGCTAACCACTCGTCCTGTCCTAGCCCAATCCTTTTATACTTACTCATATTCTCTTGGAAACATAGAGGTTGAGTAATAATCAGTTATCGTAAAAAAACTACTAGTTATATATCTCCATTAGGAGTTCATATGCTCCACATTGGGATTAGACATGGTAAAAAAAATATTCATAATAAGGCTGATGATGGAAACAAAACATACACTTTTGGATGCATGGATGTTTGTGATGTCTATAATTTCCTCCCACCCATGTGATCCTGAAAACGGGGCGTGGGGTAAGTGATTAGCTAATCGCTAGTCCTGTCCTATCCTTCTACCCCTACTGTTTTTAGTTACTGACTTTTTTTGGACTTGGTAAACGATGTATTTTTAACAAGAAAATCAATAATAATAATATTTATAATTTAGTGAATGTTTATATACAGTAGATCAGGCGCTTACTCGCTTCCAAAAAAAGAGGTTGTGCAGCTGACTAACAAGCAATTTTTATATACTCCACATTGAGAGTGAACATGGTAAAAAAAAAGTTTATTGATCTATTGCACCGGTGTAAATAAAGAGAAAAGTAGAAGGATCAATCCATAATAACGTTGGAACGCATTTTTGGTCTTTTCTGTATGCTTACCATCGCCCTACAAGAGAAAGTGAAGAAGTGCATTTTTCAAAAAAGTAAAAAAAACTCAAATTTTATTATTTCTGCATTACCAATGAGCTGTGTCGCCTAGTTGAGAGAGCTTTACCTTAACGATCAGTTCGGCTTAGATTTAATTCCCGGCTGAATAAGATTTAATTCTTTGACATAAATGTCTATGATGTCACTTTTTCTCATCGAGTAGATATTAGGGCATCTAATGCCGGGCCATTTTTATGATCCCGGAATTCGGGATTCAAAATTTCTCAATCCCGAGATCCCAGAATTGATCATTTAATGAAATTTCATGTATTAAATTGTACATCTTAAAATTTATTTGATTCTATTATCGCTTCAATTGGAATGTATATATGATTTAATATATTTTTTTGAGCATTGCATTGTTTTTTTTGATCGGGAATCGGATCATCAATGTCTCATACAAAAAAAAATTAGGAAAAAAATTAAAAAGCATAATCAAAATAGTTTTATATTTTATTTTATTTATTGTATTATTAAGGTAGGTTTTACACGATGGTATCTAAAAAGGGGACAAAACATTCAATTCTACACATCAAAATATTGTCCTCCATTTCAAATTGAGTAAAAACGACTTTTCTTAAATATGAGGAGGAGAGAGACCACAATACATTAATACTAATTACAAAAAGCTATGTACATGAAAAACCCGAAGTACACGTTGCAGTTTATCATTCTTGTTTATTTAATTTAAAATATGACCAATTTTTCAGCATTTACAATGAATCCCGAAATCCCTGGATTACAGAATTGAATAATTGACCGGGATCCCGGATCCCGGAATTAGAAGCCCTAGTTGCAGTTAAAATCAAGAAGTATTTAATTTAAAATTTGATCAATTTTTCAGCATTTACAATGAATCCCGAAATCCCGGGATTGTCTAAAATTCAATCCCGGGATTGAAAGTCTTGGTAGACATAGAGTAACAAAAAAATACTACGTTGTATATTTTCAACAAATGACAATAATTTAAGACATCGACTGAGGGTGCTTGATGGAATTTCAATATCAAATTTGGATTATTGAGATTTTGTACACTTCCATGTCACACATGGAAGTGTACAAAATCTCAATAATCCAAATGACAATAAGTAATCATAAAAATTCCATAAGTCTGAAAATGCTTCTTAAATGAGCGAAACGCGTTACATTTAGTAACACAGCTAGTGGAATAACTAAGTTATCAATTTTAATTTTATAAAAAAAAAAACTCCTTCATTTCAATGACGTAATAATGTTCTAAATAAAATGGCCCAATGCTACTTTCAGCTGCTTTCTAAGTTAAGTTATATTTCATTCCAATTCTGATTGCATGACTAGCCAGTGGAGGTTCGTGATGTCGAAATAATTGATTCATTGAAAACAGTCGACAATTTTCCGACGGAGTTATTGGAAATGTAAATTATAGATTGACTATTATCTTTTACTAGGTCACAGTATTTTTGTAAAAAGTGTACAAACGATAATATAGTAATGATAAAGTAAATCTTTTTGTTCAATAATTTTGTAAGAAAGATAATTCTGTATGCGAACGGAAAAGGGAGTTAAGTCGAGTTAACTGAAAAAAATATAATAGAGAAAGGGCTACTGAATTTGTAAAATTTACTTTTTTTTAATAATACACAATTTGTTTGTACTATTTCCACATGTTTATAATGATCAGGATCGGTTTCGATCTTTACAAGCATTATCAACTGATGACATTCATGAAACCTTATAAGCATGTGAAAGTAGTAAAAATAAAGAGTGTTTTATTTTTACAATAAAATGCCTTTCCACCAGGAATTGACAGTATCTTAAAATGTAAGTTTAAACATAACATTTTTCATCAAATTTCATACAAATGTAAATCTTATTCTGACTCTCCTGAAAAGGATCAATTTTAGACTTAAAACACTTATCCTTTCACAGACAGAATTATTATAGCTTCGGTTTTCTGGAATTACTAATTTCGAGTAAATCTATGTTGAATGTAGTTGATCGAGTGCAATTATTAACCAGGTTTCACCCAGTCTGTGTAACGAGAGCGATTGGCTAACCGCTACAATTTGGTGGCCCCAACTTCACCCGTTATGTGTAAGCAGCTGTTGTTTCACAGCCGCCTTCCATAACGCAATGACGATCAAGAAAAGCAAACGAATTTTATTTTGATGTTATTAGCCCGATACAGAACTGTGCCGGACCAGTCTCTTAACGTGCTTAAGAAACAAAAAAATAGAAAACAAGAAATGAAAATATTATTTGCTCAACCACTTAGTTTAAATGATATTAAGTATCCTGTGTATTCGCGTGACGGTAGAGCTTAATTTACTCCGCGTTGAATGTAAAATCTAACCACTATCCTTTTACTAGCTCCCATTCTTCTGCATCATCTCCGAAAAAACAATTTGAAATAATTTCTGTTGAGATACTCTAATATATATAGATAAGATATCTAAAGCAGCTGTTGCAAAAAAAAAAAATAATTAAAAATAAAGCTATAATTTAAGACATCTTGATGGAATTTCAATATCAAATTTGGATTATTGAGATTTTTTATACTTCCATTTATTTTTTCACTAATGACCCGAGTTTCGCCTTTCGGCATTTTCAGGCATTCGAGCGCACGGATGGACACGAACTGACAGACAGTAAACAGTTTCTAACGTTTATATAGAAGATACAAATACGACAAATATTATTTACGAAATAAAATATTATACGTCTAAGATCCACACTGATACCTGAGTTAAAATTTCGAGAACCGCCTTAATCCTTATTTTGTAAACAACGCATTAACTGAGTGGCGAATTGCCGCTTTCCAACAACTATTAGAATTACCAGTGATTTTACAATTACAATAGCATTGTAGGTTTCAACGGGATGCAATTCTACGAAAGGATAAATATATACAATCATTCCACATCTAGTGACATATGTTAGGTGATTCAACGTGTAAGATACAGCAACGGGTAGTTTGGAAGGTTCAGCTGTTCGTTCAGAATTGGCAAGGAATTTAACTGGGCTCTATTGATTTCCAAAATTTCTTGATAAAATAATTTATGATTCTCCATGTTTTGATGCAACAGTTTAACCCCATCATCCGCATTAAACGTATGGTTCTCCATTAGCAACTGATTTGCGAATGTCGAAGTTTCTTTTTTTAATCTAAAAGCAGCTAAATGTTTGATACCCTTATATCTAATATACGTGTGGTTTTACCCTCATAGAAATGTTGGCAATCACTGCATTGTAATTTATAAATACCAGATTTGTTCTTAAAGTGGACCCTATCTTTATTTTTAATAAGAAATTTGTCTAGAGAATTTTTGCAATAGAACGTAGAAAATCTCAATAATCCAAATTTAAAAATAAAGCTTTAATTTTGTCTTATACATTGAACTAACCAATAGTTGACGGTCATTGTAGCACTCGTAGGCGAGTAGGTCCAGTAACAAGTTGACCACTAGTCCTATGTTAGTGTGGTCCTTGTATCTTTACTCTCAGTAACAATTTTCGTAGAGCAAATTCGGTTGAGGTAATCTTCATTAGCATTACATATGCTCCACATTGGGAACGAAACTGGTATAATGTAGCTATGGTAATTCAGCATCGTAAAAAATATTAAAATAGCTTTATAGAATGTCTAGAGATGAACTATGCCCAAAAGGAATAGTGTTAAATGAACTGTTATATGAGCAATCTCTATCATGGGCTAAGCCAGGTAAAAAATACTAGTTACATATAAAAGTTAATCTTCTACCGAGTGATCTCAATTAAATATGTTCGATTTTGTATTATTATGTAGTTAAATAAGGGAAAGCATGGCAACCGATTCACTCTATTTGCTACAGACGACGCCGTGGTAATGGGCGGCCATTAAAAGGGGTATTTCAAGCATGAATAATAAAAGGCGATCGATTGTATCTATTTATGAAATAATGTGTACACACTAACTAGTAAGTGCGGCGTAAACATACATATAACTAGTTAACTATTCACTAGTTAGTTCGACGTAATTGTTTTTATCGATTCGTTACGATAATTTTATTATGTGATGTTTGACCTAACACTAATGAAAATAATTACAAAGGTTGTTTACGTAATTATTATAGTGATAATAATTGTTTTATAATTAAATGGTTCTTGATGGATTTATGTTTACAAAAGCAAATCAATTGTTTATCTCGGGTCGACAAATAAATCCAACTGTTTTTTAATTATTTTCAATAATAATCTATATACAGTAATTTCAATACTAACTTACTTACTTATTTGGCACGAAAGACCATTATATGGATGGTCGGTGGCTTTCTTAAGTGATGGAATTCATCCAGTTAGATGAAGAGTTATGTAAGATTCAGGCATCACTGAAGTGTCCGCAGGACATTTGCAAGTCAAGTTCATAGTCGATTTTGTATATTTTGGACGTTATAAGCAGTTTATTCGTCAGCTCTGTTACCTCCAGCCAACTGGGATGACCTAGGAAGAAGCAAAGAGACTTACAGGATAGCAGATATCCTTGGATGCTCCGTGTCATGGCCACATGCACCGGGAAGGGAGCAGATATGGACAAAACAAACATTATACACGAAGTTTTTTTCTTCAGCAAGGCACATCCATCAACTTGCTATTGTTTCCCACGCTGGCCATCTATCTGAGGAGCGAAGACAGCCTAGAAGTCGAATGCCTACCTGATAACCAGTATATACCAAATGGAATGCTTTGGAGTCTTTGCATCTGATTTTAACTAAGTGATACAACAACTATTTGTTATAACAGTAATAGAATACTTAAAAATAATATTACATCATAAAGTTTACATAATCAATATCTTCCCTTATATTTAGTAATATCCTTTGAGAATCCCCGATCGAAGAGGGGCGAATGCTTGGTTATCACCATCCAGAATGTATAGGATCTCAATCGGAACGCCGCTCCAGTCCGGCTCATCTCTTATTTATTAATGAAGATGCAGTGGTTTAATACACAAAAATTACCAGTAAAACATAAAATTGAGTCTACATTGACGTTAACTTAACACAGGAATTTACCTTTAACTTATAATACAATCGACATAACACACGATTTTAAATTTAAATTAAATCCAATTTCTAGACAAACAAAAACAATTTATAATGACTGTGATGCGGCAAACGCCTTGGCCGGCTCACCTACCCACCGAGCCCTCCGGAAACAGACTGACTGCCAAAATAAAATCTATTAACAAGCACCTGCTTTCTAATTTCAACTTTAGCCCATCGGTCGGTCAGCAACACCGATTGATTTTTAACGGCCATAAACTGGTTCGGCTAAATAATTAGTTATCACGAATCATTGTCATTGAAGCTATTCGCTGTCAGTTCTGGATCGTTTTAAAACTTAAGCTTAAAAAAAACCAGGCTGTGTCACCTTATTTTGAAAGCAACTTGGCCGCATTTAAAGGTGGTGATTTCTTGGCTCTCGGTATTCGATAATTCCACACTCTCGAAATATTCATATCTCGAGAATCAAAGACAATTTTTCTGATTTTCGTTTAAAGTTCTTGAGAATATTGCAACAGATTTAAGTGATATTGTGAGATTTATGAATATGACGTCAATTATAAGATTCTTTGTGAAATACTTTTTTTGTGTTGAATTGGAAAGAACTAATTAATAAAATGATAAATATATCAAATTAAATTTCAAAATATTAGTCATTATAATTGTATTATATTTTATTGTAAACCATTTAGAAAAATGTTAAAATTGTAAAAATTGATTCATATTTTGTAAAATGAACAGCTCTCAATTTCGATGAACAATATTCTCGAGAAAGGATGTTCATCAAAAACATTTACCCAAGAATTCTCGATCACAATCTTTAGCTGCAGACTCAAGCTGAGTTAAAAGCATAAGTGGCATGCATGATTGATATTCTCAAATGAACTGAACATGCTTTGTCAATACTGCTTCGACATTTACTCCTAACGGTACTTTGATGTGAAGTAAAATGTTTGAGAAGCGACATAGCGGAGTTCTCGGAAGATGAGTGCCGTAAATAAAAGCAAGCATTGGTATCGTTGTTACTATGGAAGAAAACACCAGCTGAAAAATACTAGTTTAGAGTAATTGAACTTTGAAGTTTTTCGCATGTTTAAAACGCCTCATTTTTTTTATTCAGTTTGTTTGTACAAAACTGTTTTTAAGTAAAAGTATAATTTATAAAAATGCGTGTGTTCTTCCATACGATAGAGCGGTGCTCCGCAACCTTTTCACACCCACGGCACACCTAAGCACTCATTAATATTTAACGGCACACCACAAACCAAAAATTTTCTAAATTTCATTAACAAAACTAACAATTTATTAATTTCTTTTTATTTGATGAATTTGAAAAAGTAGCTAATATATTTTTTAATAAGAGCAAATTATGTCCTTTTAACTTTTCAAAGTGATTCAGTCAAAGTGAAAGGGTTTCACTTAACACACAAAAAATACAAATTTTAAAAAAGAATTGATTTAATAATGTGTATTATTTTGATACATTCACTCATTGCTTGTACTAATTTTTCTGGGAAATTTTTCAACATTAATGCTTCGCTATATATTGCAGCAACGTGTTATTTCGTCAGTAGGATTTTTTGTTTTACCCACAAGACAAACCCCATTTTATTCCTTATCATTGCAGTTTCACTATCGGTATGAAATTATTCCATTAAATATCAAAATAATACAGTATTTGCTTCAATAAGAATAACTTAAACCTAGATCTTAGCAACCGAATAGTTTAACAATAGACTTAAGTTGTTTTTTTTTCTATAAAAATAATCGATTTTTTCTGATTTTGGATGCACTACGCCGCGGCACACCTGGGATCGTCTCGCGGCGCACCAGTGTGCCGCGGACACCGGTTGTGGAGCACTGCGTTTCAAAATAAATAACATCATATGCTCCACATAGGGAGTGGACATGGTAAAAAAATATGTATTTTGTTATTGTCACTGTTTTTCAATCTATCGGTAGCAACCTAGCGATCAGAAGGTTAAAACGTCAAACTTTCCAACATTGTCAAAATGTACACTATTAAAATAGAGAGTTTTGGTCAATAGTATTTGTGATGTACTTTTTTATTGAGTAATTATATTATCGATTGTTTCTCCAATGACAAAGCAGCCAAATAGTTATGTCTTAATATTCTCTTTTTGTAAATAAAAATATTACTCAATTCGTCATCTTGCAATTAAAACCGACAGTCGTGAGGTTAGCGTGCGCGGAATATTCACGCTAACCCTAATCACGCCACTTTACGCAAAACCACGTCGAGCCTAGGTTTCTACCTAAGTGGTGTTGTGTGTCGCGGAAAAAGTCTTCAAATTTAGTTTATTGTTACTTAATACGGAGACTTTTTCAGACTATCGAAGATTTGTTAAATATTTTTATTATTTAAGTATTCAATAATAAATTAATTTCAGTTGAAAAGATCATATATGTCGGCGTCCATGGCGCAGTTGGTAGCGTTGTTGGCTACGGTTACGGATGTCTCGGGTTCAAATTCCGGTGCGAACAGTTTTCATAAATTGATCTTTTACTCGATTCATGGGTTTCTGGTGTTTGTGATGTCTAAAAAATTCCCTCCCACCCATCCGATCCTCACGAGGCGATTAGCTAACCACTAGTCCTGTCCTAGCTCTATCCTTTTATCCCTACTCTCTTCGAAAAAAAAGAGGTTGAGCAACTGAGTAACAAGCAGGTCTCATAGAAAAATTCTGTTGAGATACCTCCATTAGAAGGCCATATGCTCCACGTTGGTAGCGGACATAGATTAAAAAAAAGAAATTTCAATGTATTAATAACTCATTGAGTAGCGTCAACTTACTAATCTAAACAAAATTTTTAAATCGTTTTTAAAAGCCGTCACACATTAAGGAAGTCTTTAATTTTATGGTAATAAGACATTTTTATTAATTTTTCAGTTGCCTGGTATGCGTGTCATTAAAGAGATCTGGTGTTCGGTTCGATACAAAAAAAGCTCAATACATTCAGTGCTAACGACGCGTGTTGTCAGTAATAAGCAACTATGTGGTAATCGATAGGTTACTAATATCTACGTGATTAGTGTAGCAGTGAATGGGTTAATACTAATTATTTATGAATTGAAAATTTATCAATGGATATTTTTTTAATTATATTTACCAAAACTGAGACTTGAGAAGTGCATCCAAGTTCTTCTGCATTAAAATCAGTTCAATATAAATTTGGCACTTATTTTAACATGCGTTCATCTAGAAGGGTAGGGCGTTATATTTTAATAATTAAAAAGTGCCAAAGTAGGCGACAGCTTCAATAAAGTTAAAAAACATTTCATCTAAGCTGATTGAGTTAAAGCTTTCCAAGTTCCACGTCTTATGGATACAAAGATTTTTTTTGGTATATTACGACCTATACAAGCAATTATTCTTAATTCGTAGATGTCTTGCTTACTACCCTAGCCTTACTGTACTTCCGCTGTTAAAATACCTCATTTGTTAACCGGTCAAAAATAAACAATATTTTGTATTGTAAAGCATTACACATGAAAAAAATGGTATTTACCTATTCGTGCGATGATAATCTTTAGTTTATAATACGTGTTTCGTAAATAGGTATATTATTCGTTTTTTTCTTTTACATATATAATATATCACCTTAGAAAAGGATCGGCAAACAGCGGCTCACGAGGCACATGGTGTTACCACATTTCATTTTCACACAAACAATTTTTAAATTTTAAAAGACACTTGAGATCAACTTTAAGAGAAAAGACATCTCAAGCATCTATTTTCAAACTCTTTAATCTATCACTTTTAAGGTGTTAACTGTCAATTCTTGATGGGAAGACATTATATTTTAAAAAATAAAACGCAATTCTTTTGTACTACTTCCACATGTTTATTACGATCAGGACCGGTTTTGATCATCACAAGCATTATCAACTGGTGATCTTTAATCTATTATCGACGGACTGAGTATAAATTTATTTTACTTTACGTTAATTACAAAAAACCATTCTAAATATAATAAAACTTCAGTGGCACTAAAATGATACGTCGCAGATGCTCTACAAAAATATAGTAAATGCGTGCGTCTGTTAAACTAGATTATACCTAAAATAAATGTAATGTGATTATTACTATTTTCTGGTCCCAGTTTGCTCATTAAATAAATATTTGTAAAGTCCTTTAAGTACAGGTTCATTAATTTTTGTTTTAATGACATTTTTTTATATATCTAAGCACTGCTGATAAGAATATTAAAAAAGATAACCTTGTGGAGAGTGTAATCATTTTTGATGAAAAAAATAATTGAGATTTTAGCTTCGTTTTAGCTCTCATGAGAAATCGTACTTTTCTACATGTAATCATAAGTCTGCCATCAGAAAAATATTACATTGAAAAAATATTAATCTAACCGTTTGCACTCGAGTGCCGCCATGCATTGATTGTTATCTTTCAGCCCATATGATACCGCTATAGCGGTAAGTCAATGAAATGTAATTTCAAATTTCAAATTTTCTTTGCATTCAATGATACCTCTTCCTAATTCTTGAGTCATTATCGAAGTGACACCGTTAATTGTGTACCTATGTGGAGTGCATAAATTTAATATTGACATTGTCGTGAATTAAGCTTTTTTTTTATTCAATGAGTACATATGTATAATGAATAGTAGCAATAAAGAATATTAAAACAACAAATGAGTAAATACTTAAAGTCGTAAAATTACTGTTAACTTAAATATAGAAAAAATGATTTCAGTAATTATGGATTGGATGGTGAAGGACAAGGAAGATTTAACCTTTTCTCGGGACTTAAACTAATCATCTGACGGCTAGTTTACAGCTTTTACCACTACTGGGCCACAGCGGCCGACCTTCAAGTGTAAATTTTTTACATATCATGTTGAAAATATTTTTGTTACAAGTTTTATACACTTTTAAAATGGAAATTAGGGAACGGACTGGGTAATGCTCTGTCACATCAGTGGTTATGTAGAGGCGTTGGAACTGGCTGGGTCACATGCTGAGGATACTTCTTGCCTCTTCTTCCAACCTGTGGAATTTCGATGTCCTGGAAATCCATCGGGTACTATCCATAAGATGTACTCGGTAAAGCTGAGGGACTGAGGGACGCGATTGGTGGGTGACAGGGAATCATGAAGACGCCCTGTGGTAGCCACATTCTCTTAATAGAGATTTAATATGGAAGAAGAATAAAATGGTTTAAATGAGCATATTCAAAGACAAGAAATATTTACTTAACAATTAAAATTAAATGTGGGTTAAAAGCGATATATATTAGTGATGAACAGACCAACTTAAATAGCCGTCTAAGGTACGATAATTGAAAGTATGATTTGAATGTGGACCATTAGTGAGATTAAGTTGCTGATCTCTGACCTTAACCGTTCGCGTGCGCGCACACGGGTACAAGCGCGTTGCCGGATAATTGATGTTGTGACGTTGGGCGCCACGTGACGTCAGCGTTATTATTTTGTTTCTTCGTTCTTGATATATTATAACATTTTCTTTGCCAACTCGTCTGGGGAAAGAAAACAAACTGTTATAACGCTCTCTTGTAAATTGATTCAGTACACGTGATCTTTTGCTTCGACGATAACATCTCAACGACGAAAGGGTATTTGCGAATCTATACACGCTTTGACTAATCGGCTTTTTGACTTACGTTCGGCAACATCGAAAAATAGCCACTTGACATTTAGTTTTTTTTTATACTGTCCGCTCGCATGTAACCTCAGATGCTCAACCTCTCTTTTCCAAAGAAATTAGGGATATAAATATTGAGCTAGGACAGGACTAGTGGTTAGTCGACCGTTCTCTCTAAGTGACCATAATTTCTACTTAAGTTAGTTGCTTCAACCTTCATAACGTTATGTGGCCTTCTATAACGCAATAATATTCAAGAAAAGAAACGAATTCACACGTTATGTTTTGTGCCAGATGGAGAACTATGAGACCGATCTTTTAATCATGCACTATTGTGCTGAAGAAAAGAATAGATAGAGAGAGAAAATAATAAATTTGACTTGCTTAGCCACTTAGTTAAAGTGATACTAAGTGGAATCGAAAATATTCCGACCCCATAATAATGACGTTGCAAATTTATTGAATGCATCAAATTTGGCCTTGGTTGAGATCAAGTCAGCGTGGCCTATTGGGCTGGCATGAAAACGGACCACAACAAACAACTCTGCTCGTTCGGCATTGTTTTCTGAGCAGTCCCACAGAACGTGAACGTGATTAGTGTCCTGATGGTTGTGTCAACAAGTCTAATCCGGCATTTCAACCAACTTGCCCAGCCCAAATAGTTTACCGTTGTACTTTTGCTATGGCCGGTTATAAGCTGGCAAACCCAGTACCCAGGCGAGAGACTGTGACGTTTTGTGCCTCCGTGTCACGTCTGGGAAGAAACGATTGCTTGGCGCCCTTTGGTGAACCTTAATTCGTACAGAAGGTAAGGTTATTAAAAAATACTTTGGTTTGTTGTTTTTATGTTGAAGTGAAGTAATGTAAAGCTAGTATCATTTATATTCAGATAAGAATAACGTATGACTTCTAAGAAAATCTTAGATTTCGCTTCTTAAATAAATATATCTTTATTATGTATTCCACATATTTATGTTAATTTTAAATAACATAGCATACCAGCGTATACGTCAGAATTCCACGTGTAGCGAGCTTGTGTTATGATAAACAGCGGCATAATGAAAACATTTATGTTATTGTGTGATTTACGTTTCATGTTATTTGAAACGAAATGTAAGCCCACGTCATTCAAAGCTCATTTCGCGCAGCAAAATAATGCGCCCTCGGTGCCTTTTAAGGCACTCATTTATCAACACACACTAAACTAGGTTAAGGGAGGAAGAGGTTTCGTTTCTTCCGGGAGGGTTCAACCATGCAAGTGTTTATGTGTTTGTTTTTTGCACAGGTAAGTTAGAAAATTCGAGTTTTTTTGTACGATGGTTTGTAGCTTTATTTTGTTTACTGCTAGATGAAAACCACATTTACATTTTTTTAATAGAACGATTGTTCACTTTTAAGTCTTGTATTATATTTTTCATTTAAAAAATCTCGTATTGTCGTATGGCCTGTTTTTATTGGGCCAGTAATTAATCAAAAAGGTCAGTAATTAATTCGATAAATGATCAGCATACACGTGGTCAGTTAATAAATTAAACGTTCAGTAATTTATATAAAATAGTCAGTTATTAAATTAAATCTAATTTATCTCTTTTACTTAGTTAATCTAACCTAACCTAACTTTCCATTAATATTTACTGAGCGTTTATTTAATATTTAATTACCATTTTTATTTTTCTACTAACTGTTTTATGCATTTGTTACTGACCGTTTCTTTAATATTTACTGACTGTTAATTGAATTAGATACTGACCAAATAATTAGTTGGCTTCGCTTAACCCAGTTTTTTTTCCATGTCCGCTCCCAATGTGGATCATATGGTCTCCTAATGGAGGTATCTTAACAGATTTTTTTCTACGAGAACTGCTTGTCACTCAGTTGCTCAACCTCTCTTTTCTTTTTCGAAGAGAGTAGGGATAGAAGGATAGGGCTATGACAGGACTAGTGGTTAGCTAATCGCTCTCGTTACGCCCCGTGAGGATGGGATTGGTGGGAGGGAGGACTCAGACTTCGAACAGAAATCCATAAATCGATTGAAAGGTCAATCTATGAAAACCGTCCGTACCGGGAATTGAACCCGAGACATCCGTAACCGTAGCCAGCGACGAAACCAACTGCGCCACGGACGCCGACGCAGTTTTACCGCATATAAATAATTAAAAATCGTAAATAAATTGTTTATAAATCATAAATGTTTATGAAACATTGGTGTAAAATAAGTGGGTACCTATAAAAACAATAAGAATAATATTCTATTGAAGATATTGTCATTGTTCTGGAAGAAGACACTAACAGAAAACTACTAGTTTTGAGTAATTGGACTTAGAAGTTTTTCAAATTCTTGAAATGCCATATATTTTTCATTTAATTTGTTTGTACAAAACTGTTTTTAACTGGAGTTGGAAATAAAACACATTTTGGTAAAATATGTCCTTTTTTTCTTCCAGAACAGCGACGATAAAATGTTCAATAACTATCAATTATTAAATTTAGTTATTTTTTTTAAAGTAATTAAGTGTTCTTGTAATGAGTGCAATTTTTTCTTGCTATTCTCTTACAATGAATATCGTTTGTACGTGTCATATTTGCAGAGAAAGTAAATATCTCACAATTTTAGATACCATTCATTTAATCTTAACTTCAAAATAAAAAATATTTGTTTCTATCCGTCATATCAAAACTCCGAAACGGTGATATTTAATAATTGTTATTGTTGTGCTTGACAAGTCCTTGAATGTGAATATTATTAGCCCACCCAGCCTTCTTATAATGAATTATTATGAGCTGTCAAAAAAAAATAGTTGGATACAAATCTTTAAAATGATTAAAAATAAATATTTGATTACTTTCGTTCTGGGACTTGCATCCCGTGCATAAAAATTTAACCCTCGTTGACCACTCGGCTTCAGGATCGATATTTTTCGTACGTACAGTAAGTAAAATGCGATGGGTTTTCCCAATTAAATTTTATATTAAGGATATAATAAAACTTTGCATAAATCAAAGACCATCTTACAAAAATACCTTGGCGTATTTTATTAGATAGAAAAACCAGAGCCGGCTCGAACGTTGGTTTTTATAAGTATTTTCAAAACCCTACGTTTAGACGGCGCTACATATTGTAAATACATAAAAAAGGTTAATTTTTACGTTTTAGAAATGGGTAAAAACATTATAATAATTTTTGATTGTTTAAATACAAACACTAAGATAATCTCAACCAGTGATTGCTAAACCTTTTGAACGGTAAAGTAACACGATTTTTAATTAGTTACGCATAACATAATACATATCCCATATAAAAGAATAACCCACCTTGCCCTCTTACACCCACCACTGCTTTCCCATCCGTTTATTTTATACGGCAGTATCTAGTGGCGTAACAAATGCTAAGCGTATCTACAGTTTTTTTTATCTTAGTTACGAGTGTCTTTGGAGCAACTGCCCAAGACTTAATGGCGTGCACTTAAGTGTGTAGAAAATCAATCCGTCCAGATAAATGGAAAGCTTCTATGAGTTGAAGTCTACTCGCTCTCCGTATGAAATCGCAATTTTTTTAAAGGCCTCGTAATTTTCCTTATCAAGTCAGCGGGGCCAATTCGTTCAATGGAAGGTTAAACTGACTTGCGCAGTTCTTCCCTTTATTCATGCATTAAATGACACACATAGGATGTTTCCAGCATCCTGCTTTATAGCACCACATTTGCATGTTGGCCTATCCACTAACCGGCCAAGCTCAAAGATCTTGACAGCTAAATCACGGTGTTCAGTAATGAATTGGCTCGACCAGTGATGTGGAGTCAGTCACTATACAATTATTACTTTTTGTAATGAAATGTTAATAATTCCGTTGGTTTAATTGTAACAAATTTTCTCGCAGACCATTCGTTGGCATCCGGTGATCTAGAATCTTGTCGATGTATATACCATTATTTTGAACGTAGTATCGGTGTCTTTATCTACTGTAGAGCAGTTTCCCAAAACAAAAATTAGACCAAACATATATTTTACATAGAATATTATGATCTAAGTTATGCATTGAACACAATAGTTTTGATAACTTGAACAATAATTGGTGACTAGTTGATAGAATCATTGATGACGATCGACTGATATCGCTTGTAATTATATTAAGAGAGAACAATAAAATCCCAATTTTTATAATTAAAATATATAAATGTATTTTAAAAACGGATTGACAGAGTAATTTTGTGGTCCACGGTTGAGTAAAAATACCTTCGCAATCGACGCACTGGCATTTCCTGTTATACATAATAAAAAAATGGGAGGTTCTAATACGACTTTTCCGAGGCCCCACAAAACCTCCAGCTGGCTCTGTTTCCAGCGCACAAGGCCTGTTTGCAGAGGTAATTATTTCTTTGGTTCTGTAATAACATACAAATTGCAGAACGCTGTTCTTGTGCGTTGTTAACCGGGCGTGTTTTGTGTCACTGAAATTCCTGAAAACGTTGTTTATTACTTTTATAATGAGTCGCACAGTAACAAAAGGCTGCATTTTTCTTCGAGCGTTTTTTTTCATTTCCGTCAAAGCTTTAACAAATGTATGACTGGGGAACCTAAAACAGAAAGATTTTATTCATTTTGCACACATTTCATAAATATAATATAAAATTACGTCATCTTTATTTTAAACCATTTCCGAATGAAGTTTATCTCAATTACAATAATTTCTTATTATTCATTTGTTTAACCTCTCATTTTCAAAGACAGTCAGGATAGAAGGGAAAGGCCGCTCTCGCTTCGTTCCGTTTTAAAGATTAGATGGGTGAATTTTATACATCACAGATATCCATTCCTTCGCACAGAAATCCATAAATCGACTGAAAAAAACAATTTATGAAACTGTCCGTGCTGGTCTGTACAATTCGAACCCATGATATCCGTAACCGAAGCCAACGACGTTGACCACTGCAACACTCACCTTTTGTTGCGTTATATATAATTAAAAAAATACACGCTCATTTTTTTTAACCATATCGGCTCCCTATTTGAAGCATCACGCGGTTCCTCCAATCTTCTCTATCCCCAGCCAGTCTATTTGTTTCCTTCCAGGACATCCCAGCGTCCCGTAGCTGCGCCAAATACATCCTATGAATGATCATCAGCGGAATACTAGGAATCCATCTGGTTTGTAGTAGAGACAGGCAGAATTCATGCCTGCAGCACATGTCCAAACCAGGTCCATTGTCGCTTTTTTTTATTTTGGATATAATAAAATGCTGGTCCGTCACTCTTTTACCTCCGAGTTCCTGACAAAATCAAACCATATTTGGATTATTGAGATTTTGTACACTTCCATGTATTTTGTCACTAACGACCCGGGTTTCACCTTTCGGCATCTTCATCTTCAGGTATTCGAGCACAGTTCGAGCACAGAGAGTCAGTTTGAGTCCATTCGTGTGCTCAAATGCTTGAAGATGCCGAAAGGCGAAACCCGGGTCGTTAGTGACAAAATACATGGAAGTGTACAAAATCTCAATAATCCAAATTTGATATTGAAATTAAATCAAGCACCCTCAGTCGATGTCTTAAATTAAATTAAACCATGTTTTGTACTAACTCATTTATTGTACTCATCATCCATTTTTAGTACTAATTCCAAATTTATTATAAAGATCAGGACTGGTTTCGTTCGTCGAATGTAAGTTTTTTGTAACTCGTTTAAAATCAAATTTTAAAATAATAGAAATCGCAACTTTTTAAAACGATATCGTTCTTTTAATAAAGTTAAACAAACAAAATAAACAATTTCTCCCTGATATATTTTCACACCAATTCAAGTCTTATATGTAAAATGACTTTACAAATAAAATTTTTAAAGGGTTATTTTTTAAATAAAAATAGTATGAACAATCAAAAATTTTTTGTAATTATTATGTTAGACATTTTTCACAAGTAAAAAAAGAGAAAATAAATAATATTTTTTAAGCTCACACAGTGTAAAGTGTAGTGGGGTGGAGTGGGGTGGGGTTGGGTCATGACATTTATTTAACCTTTTGCAAAAAAACTTTTTAAGAGTCTTAAAGCGAAATTAGTATGTCAAACTTTGAGAAAAAAATTGAATCGATCAAGATTGATTATTGGCATTTTTTATGATAGTTTGAATAGAAATTAATTGACTGTCTGTTTTTAAAAAGATTAACAAGAAATTTTATACGAATAAATTATAATAATGTTTATGTAGATAAACTATTTTCTATAAGATTTTCAAAGATTAACATCGCTATATTGTTATATATTTACATCGGGTCCGTGATGCAGTAAGCAACGTCGTTGCTTTCGGTTACGGAGATCTCGAGTTCGCAAATTGATTTTTCAATTGATTAATGGATTTTTCTTCGAAAACATATACGTTTGTAAGTATTATCATTCAAAGAGCGATTATCTAACCACTGGTGCTGTCCTAACATTATCCTTATATATCTACTTTCTTCGAAAAAGAGAGGTTGAACAACTTGTAACTAGCAGTACTCGTAGAAAGTTTCTGTTGAAATTCCTCCATTAGGAATCCATACGCTCTACATTGACAGCGGACATGAAAAAAATTCCAGCAACAGATAAAACCTCCCGCCTATGCTTCAATTAAATTATTAGTAACGAAGAAGAAGAGGTCTTTTAAGGTATATAATTTCACGTCATAATAAATAGGAATATTTTTTGGCAGTTCTCTTGCAGGGTGGTTGCTGAGTAACGTGCTAGAATTCGCAAACAGACACATCCATACATTGTGTCCAACGGTATCGCTCGTCCCGTTCATTACTGAGATATCTTCAAATAACCCATAAGATTATGAGAAAATCAATATTCAAATGGTCACACTATATAAAATATTATTAATTTGTACCAGAGCTTTATGCAATTTTTAAACAAGACCTGTGATCTGTGGTTAACAATAATGTACTTTCAAAGTATAGGCACTATAAGGGTTTTTTAAAATATCCTTTTACTGACTCAGAAATATCAATATTTTATTTAATTCTTTAGAAGGTAATTCTTTTTTGTGACATTGTTTAGTGATCTGAGTACTGAATCAGATAGAGCGCAACATTTTTTTCGAGTTGTCCGACTAATGAACTAAGCAATCGATAAGGATGTCTGTGAAGTCTTAATTCTTTCCCACTCATACTATACCTTACTTTTGATGTCTTAAAAACTTTCTATTTATTATATTGAGAGCGAACTTTCTAACATAAAAAACAAACCGAGAGTGGTTTTTATGTACTTTACAATAAGAAAATTTTCACTGAATATTACACTCCAAACTTGAGAAGGAAAGTACATAAAACGAAGCCACTTGACCACGACAATTGTTAATATTGTATCTTAAAAACTTAAATTAGTAGAAAATTAATCGTGCAGTACGATAAAAAAAAACAACATTAAAGCAATAGCCGAAAACGCTTGCGCGTAAAATACCAATAAAAACAATTCAAAAGCTTTCGTAGCACATTGCCTTCTTTTTGGGGGTTGTTTTTTGTGGAAGAAAATGGCGGGCTACTTTATTAGCGAGGGTGTTTTGTGCAATATACGCTGACAAACAGTATCTGCTGAAGACGTTTCATTTATATCATGGATTTCTGGTTTCAACACTTACGTTTTGTGTGATTTATAAGAGGTTTTATTCAGCCGTTATCGTTCATGTGAAAAATAATATAAAAACTGCTTCATACGCTTTCATGCCATCTGCTAGTATATTATGTTATTATAATTGAGAATAAGTTTCGCATTTTTTCGGTTATTAAAGGCGACGGAAAAACCTTAGTTCGCATGCAGGGAAGTGATTTTCTGGCGTCATGGACGACCGTAGGCTAATGTACTCGGCGAAACTGAAGGGATTGCAAAAGCTGATGCAAAGCGATTGACGGGTCATCTGAATTCCGATCGTACCACGTGGTGGTGATTTAATCTACATAGGAAGCAAATATAGTACAAAAAAACATGCAGAGCTTCTCAGAGAAAATGATTTTTTTGACAAAAAAATATGAATTTGAAGGAAATGATATTATACTAAAAAAAATGAATTTAAAAAACAACAATTTAACAATGTAATTTAAGACATCGACTGAGGGTGCTTGATGGAACTTCAATATCAAATTTGAATTATTGAGATTTTGAACACTTCCATGTATTTTGTCACTAACGACCCGTGTTTCACCTTTCGGCATCTTCGACTCGAATTGACAGTAAACAGTGTCTAACGTTTATATACAAGATACAAACATGACAAATATTATTTAATATTATAAGTCTAGGATCCACACTGATACCAAGATAAATATTTAAGTTAAATATTCCAAGAATAGCCTTAATCTTTGTTGTGTAAACAAACGCATTAACAGAGTGGCGAATTGCCACTTTCCAACTAACATTAGGATTACCAGAGATTTTACCATCATAATATCATTGTGGGTTTTAAAATGCAATTCAAAGAAAGGATAAATATGTACACTCATTCCACATTTAGTGGCCTCTGTTGAGTGACCATGAGATGAATTTTTTAATATGGGAATATCAATATATATATAAATATTTTTAAGGCAAAACCCTGGTCGTTAGTGACAAAATACATGGAAGTGTACAAAATCTCAATTATTCAAATTTAACAATGAATAATTAATTTAACAAATAAAAGCGTCCCGTATTTAACATAGTAATCCAAAGAACGAGTGGTTTGGTGATTTAAAATCCAATTCATTCAATCGGTGGTGACATCCCTCGTTCGAATCCCGGAATGAAAACTTTTTTACATAGATCTTTCCATGAATTTGTATGCAAGCGCATAAATGGATGTCTAATATTTTTCCACGTCCCCACTATATACCAATCCGATCCAGAAGGACTAGTTCACTTTTACTTTGCTTGCTACATATTATCCAAAGGCAGAGCTTGAGTGACTGGCATTCCACCAGTTTCGTTAAAACAAATTCTATTAACAAGTTCCATTTTCTACGCACATGGTAAACAAAGTTATTTCATATAAAAAAGTTATATCGACCGTGTTTTGGTCAATTGATGTAACCATCAAAATTGAAACTGCTCAGCAGAAAGTAAAAACTGTTTTCACAATTAAGGTGTTAACCGTCAATTCTCGACGGAAAGGTATTATATTTTAAAAATAAAACACAATTTTTTTGTACTGCTTCCAAATGTTTATAATGATTAACAACTCATCATTATCAAACTGATGACATTACGATATATCAGTTTATATAATATATATATATCATCAGTTTATAATGCTCGTGATCAGCGAAACTGGTCCTGATCATTATAATCATGTGGCGTAGTACAAAAAAAATTGTGTTTTATTTAAAAAATACTGTTTTTAACAAAACATTATATGGTGAGTTGCGGTATGAGTCTTTGAAATGCACTTCTGTAAATTCTCTTGTTTGCAGATACGACATTATACGTAGGGAGTGTTGATATAATAATGGCTTACATTAAGTAGCCGGATCAGAATTTTTGACGTTTCCCTTCCAAAAAGTGGTGAATTTATTTTTGTAATTTACATCATTTGACAGAGACCAGCTCTGTCGTCTTTAAAATGAGATCCAATCACTAACAAATTTTCGTATTTTTGAGGGTTACATCAATTGGCCAAAACGCAGTTAATATAGTATATTAAGCAGTTTAACTACTGCTTGTAGTTGTGCTTAATAAAATAAATCATAAATGAATGACCTCTATATGACCTTAGCGTGTATTTAAACGAATGACAATTATTTATATGCATATTGTAACACAGGAAAAAGCTTGTTTAAAAGCTTTTCCAAACTTGATTTAGATGGAAGTGGAAACTATGTGGAAATTTTCAGTTTCGTAAATGTTTGAGTAGGCGAGGGTCACCAGGGGTCATTTGTTATTAACGAAATAATTATTACCACAGTAACGTTTTTGACGTGTGAGATTTATTAATTATTCCGTGTATTTTCATGTTACCATATATTTAGTGTACTTTATATTCCAGGGGCACGCCAAACATGCAGTGAATGCAGCGACGTAGGGGTGAATTTATCTTGTGGTAGAAAAAATTTACGTTCTTTCAAAACGGTTCATATTCTTTTAGTCAAAATCCAATTATGTCCGTTTTTCCACAAATTTCTAACGAAGCATCTTAATAAAAGCTGTTTTTTGAGAACTGGCTGTTATTCGGTCACCCACCTTGGAAGGAACGATTAAGTAGCTAATTGATCTGGGTAGGTTTTGTTTATAAAATCAGATCATGAATGCTAACTCCACAGAAATTTTGAACAAAGATCCATAAAATTAATTCAAACCCGTTGAAAACGAATCACTAATCTACAAAACAGATATGATATTATCAATAATTATTTATAAATAACTGATATTGGTTCTTAATGTGGAGTATATGGACTCCTTATGAAGATATCTTAACAGAGGTTTTTCTATGGTAACTTATTTTTAATCAGTTGCTCAAGCTCTCTTTTTCGAAGAAATTAAGGATAGGAGGTTAATACTAGGAAAAGACTAGTTTATGTAGCTTGCTTATTGCTCTCTCTCCGTTTTTGGGATCAGATCATTTGGGATGAGAGGAAGTGTTAGACATCACAAACATAACCTTTAACCTAAATCAATTATTTAATTAATGAATTTTTTCGTACCGGAATGTACATGAGCAAAGCCGACAACGTTAACCACTCAACTACGTACTCAATATGAAAAAATAGTTTGGCTTAGTAAAGTTAACGTTGTGTTGGTCTAGTTTCCAAGTAGCTCACTCTCTTAAGCTGCCATCACTTATTTACAAAGTCATGTTTCAAATCTATTTTAACGTTTACATTTTATTGATTGTTTTTAGAAATATGATTCGAATATTGAATGTTTGACGCGATTAAACAGTAGGGTGGATTACGATGATGATGACAATCAAGCAGGTCAGGGGCAATGTTTCCCGTTTGGTGAGTGGCGACATTATTCACGTTCGGCGGGCGATTACAGAATGATTCCTTCTTTGTTCATATATGCTGTTGTTGACTGTCTATTCCCTACTTTATTCACCATGACTTGCCTTTTCTGAGCATTCACCATTATCGCAATTTATGCAGAACCCGTTTCGTATATCGGTCAAATAAAATATTATTTGCCAATTAATTATGCCTAGTCAATAATGTAGATTAAAATGACAAGCATAATCTTTCGTAAATCTGCAACGTCACGTATCACTACAGTTTGATGGATTATTAAATTGTTATCTGAAGACATGATATTAATGAGGTTTTCTTTTACTTGCAATCACCTTATTCTATTTTGGTAAAATGGTGAAAATATTTAACATACTTTTTTGTGTCTACCATATTCTTTTATTTTTATCTTCTCTAATGGAAGCGATTGATACAGTTACTCCACGTATTAACAAACCTTACAAAAAGTCACAATGATTATGAATATTTGAAGACAGCAATTCAACAAACACTTATCCTTAAAACCATGAAATTCAACTGTTTTCTGCTTAAAGGCTAACGTATAAACTGTTGAAATGGCTCATCAGAGTGTGTTGATACTAAAAAATTAAATAGTTTTACAGAGTGAAACGTTTTCGCGTACAAGACTTTGATTTTCTTCCTGCAATCGCCATCTCCATGAGTTTGTATAAATCTTTCTCTTCTGAAATATTCGCGGTAGATGCAAAAATAAATTTAAAACATAATTCAACTCATTCGACGTCAAATAACAGCAGCTTTAAATGGTAAGTTAAATGTACGGGAAAGATAATAGTGCCATGAAGACAGCTTTAAAGTTTGACGGGGGACCGGATATAGTTTACAAAGGCTTACAATAATTCTATGAAATAAAGACTCACACATAGTGTATCATAATAATTTTCACAAGTTTATAATTAATGTTTGGTTGTACAAATATTTGCGTTACATTATAACCTGAATCCCTGCGCAATTTCCTCCTGTCACACGACACCGGTGTTGGGAAACGAAACACGCAAATTATTATTGTTATGAAAATTTTCTCTAAAGTTAAATTTGACAGAGAGTCGACGCGTGACGTAACTCGACCTGTTGCTGGAAAAATCATTCAGGAGATGAGATGGGGAGTGACAGGGTAAAGTGGATGATGATACTTGTCACGGGGGTGTTTGTAAAGTTTTTAGAGAGCTTTAGGGGTATAATGTCAAGTATTGTGTTTATTTTTTAGCGAGATTCACAAACGTACGTTATTGATTAATACCTTACGAGAGTATTTTTTTGGTTGTAGAATAAGATGTAATTAACATAATGATGAGAAGACAAGCTTGTACTGGCAATATGATCAAAAAGTACACATTGTGACGAACGAAATTTAATCCAGCTCAAGTTATCAAAGCGACAAAATAAATAATACCAATTAGGATTTTAAGACTTTTTGAAATCATATGAGATATTTTTAAATATTACTCTAGATAGCCTAGATCAACTTGACGAGAAAAGACATCAAAAACATTCATCCTTAAGATCTCATATCAAACTGAAAAAATATACATTTGATGACAAACTGATCAAACAATGAATTAGATTTAATACTGTTAAAGAAGCAATTATATTTGCTGAATCGTATGAATTCTGACCTAAAAACATAACGCTATATAAATAGTAAGATAGTTTATAAAGGGTTATAAATAATTGCACTTTGTGTTAGATAGTATTTACTTGGTACACTTGAACTTTTATTTCGATAGTTTGCGCTTTGGATTAGATGGTATTAACGTACACTCAAACTTTGAATTAACAGTTTTCACTTCTTCTTTTAACATAGTGAGTTAAGTTGTAGTAGGTTATGTTAGGGTTCGTCTGGTTTGATTTGTGTGATTTATTCTAATTCATGGAGCAAAGGCAATATATGCGGCAAAATATACGGTAGAAGAATATGTGACATTTCATTACAGCTTCGTGCAACTATCGATTTCAAAGTGTGAGTATTTATATTGAGTGAAAATTTATTTATGTATGTGTTATATATTTCTTCAATTTTAAAGCATATGTTATTATTTGGGATCACTTTATTTTTAGTGAAAGAATTTGTTTTTTCTGGAATGTATTTGTTATAAGTGAAAACTATCTTTTATGAAAGTGAATATGATCTAAACAAAAGTGTATTTAATTGTAGGTCGTTAATAAATACCGCTTATATGTTGTGTGTTTGCAATATTTTTTATAATCTTTGTAACGGCATTAAAACATGTATTAAACCTAACCTAATATCTCAATGAATTATTACTAGTTGGCAACACTAGAACTATTACTATTTCACTAAAGCTAATGTAGCCAGAAAACATTATTTAAGTATATAAGTCACGTATAAAAGGTACAAACAAGACGTTCAACTAAAAGAATTTCCCAGTAAGCTTTCATGCGTCTTTATCAGAAATTATTTCTAGATGACAAAACTGATTTATTTCATTTCTCAATAGATTACATTGACATATTTTCCCAGAGGTTTTTTTTTATGCCCACCACCCCTTCGGACGGGGGAAAGGTTGGCCTGAAATTTCAGCTGAGCCCGCACACTCCCTTTACTTCGTTCCTTTTGTTAGAGGATATCCGACGTCCGACAGGGGTAGACTGGGGACGTGAGGCTGCCCACGCGAAGTAGTTTAGTGCGCCTCAAGTGTACAGGTTGCGGGCGGTTAAATGTCTGATATTATTTTATACTTCCGCTTATCTCATGCTTACACTCTCTTAAGCCTTGAAGCGGAGATAAAATTGAAATGCTTACGTATACTAAACAATTTAAATTAAAAGGTCTTAGGAAATTTATAAAATTTAAGTTTTTTATTATAACCGTAATATATATTGTTTGCTAACGTCGTGAGACTGGTATAAAATTGATTAGTTATAGGTTTTATTAGTACTAGGATTGTGTAAATTGTGGCAAAGTACTTCGACTATGGAAAAGTAAAAGGACGTAAAAATATTGTATATTTTTTTTTCCCATGTCCGCTCCCAATGTGGAGCATATGGTCTCCTAATGGAGGTATCTTGACAGAATTTTTTCTACGAGAACTGCTTGTCACTCAGTTGCTCAACCTCTTTTCTTTTTCGAAGAGAGTAGGGATAGAAGGATAGGGCTATGACAGGACTAGTGGTTAGCTAATCGCTCTCGTTACGCCCCGTGAGGATGGGATTGGTGGGAGGGAGGACTCAGACTACGAACAGAAATTCATAAATCGATTGAAAGATCAATCTATGAAAACCGTCCGCACCGGGAATTGAACCCGAGACATCCGTAACCGTAGCCAGCGACGAAACCAACTGCGCCATGGACGCCGACGATGTATAGCCTAAACAAAACGTGTATTAAATTGTATACATTGTGTTTATCGAAAACAAATATTTTGAAAAGACGGAGGGATAAGTCCTTTTGTCTTCCTATAGTTAATATATTGTATATTTATATATAAATATAGTATTTTAACACGTTTTGTGTAAGTTATACACAATATTTTTTGTATTCAAATTCAGATGCATTCTTGAAAACGTAATATATATATACATATAAAAATGAAGATTTGTTTGTTTGTTTGTTTGTCCTTTATGTATTTCTTTACCATGCATCTGAATTTGATGAAACTTTGGTGAGTTGTTGTGCGCACACCCGTGAAGGTTTCTTGACAAAAAAAAATTAAGTCTTAAATAGAGAATCAAATATCAATCAAACAGCGACATCTCTGAAAAACCTTCTGATTTATTCGTTTACGCAACAGACGGAAAAATATTGTGTAGCCAAAAATTCCAAAAGCACTTCAATAAACGGAATTAAAACACAAACCCTTTCTTTCTTTGAGTGGCATTGCAACGCATGCCGGGTACTCACTAGTACTAAATAAAACGTTTCATTGTTCACTTAGAAAAAAACCCTACCTTTTGATAAACTAGGTTTAGTTATGAAACAGTATTTTTTCACTTTAAAAGAATTGCTTCTTTTGACAAAATCCACTCCGTATTTGGCGGTATTTTTCTAAATACGAATAAGACACTTTAACTCATTTTAATTTGACTGTTTCTTTTAATTAACTTAACATGTCACCGACGATTGACTTGAGGAGGGAAAACACCACAAACAACCATCAAAACCAATTGAAAAAATATATATGTTGAAATTGCAAGGACGTGAATCGAAAACTATCTGATGATTTTCATATAGCTTTGATTAATTTCATAGTCTTATACGGGGTTGACTTTCACCTGCTTTCTTTGGTTCCTTTGTTGTCACACTATGGTTATTTATTTCTGCTGAATACGTTCTATAGATAGCCTCTAATGGTCTTCGAAATACTGTTATTTCTCAAACGATGTGCTCGCGATGAGTGAAACCAGTTACAGTTGTATGCGATTTTGCTCGGAATTGACAGGTCGGTATATATTTCAATCATGCCCCACGGCATTTCTTAATCCGCCCCTGCGTCCGTCTAAGACTGTAATGTTTTACGGCTCGAAGAAGGTATAACTCATATCCGATCCATAAACCCGGCCCGCGTTACATTTGGCGACCTATGATCTCTGAAGGTCCGATTCTAACTGCGAATCGTACGAAAACCCCCGATCCAACAGGAAGAATTACGGTCTTTCGATTCAGTGACGCCATTGTGCTTAGATTATGCCGTTTTGCAATTTTGATTATTGAATAAACGTTATTTGTTATGAAAAGGAAATATCTTGTTAAATAATGGATGTGTCAATAAAGATAATAAGCTTGCTTTTATGTAGAAATCTTATCAACCAAACCGTATTAACGTTATTAGGTGTATTTCCTTTTTTGATTCATTTTCTTTATGTTCTCTTTTCTTTTAATGATCGACCTCTACCACGAAAACTGCTTTTTCGTTTGGTTAGAGCCGCACAAAACTGGAACGCTAATTATTATCTCATTATCATTTTATCAATAGCTTTATAAGAGTTAGGGTTTCCAGAAACCACTTCTGTATATTATAATCAATTTATGACGTACACAATTTTTTTATTAATAATTGTTGCAGGTATTAAATATTATTTATTTAGACCTGGAAGATATATTACGTCTTAAATCAACCAGTTTAACGTAAAGCATTACCATTGCTACTTAGTCATCTTTGTCAAATATGGCTTAAAGGATTTGTTTATATCAGTAACGCATAGCACAGCACTACGCTTGTACACAATTCACCATACGCAGGTAAAACAAGATAATAACAAAAATCCAATGTCTGTGAGGTGGTGCTAATTTAGTGAATGTTGACATCTGATGTTTAATACTACTTATAATATATAAAATACACACCATTTTGGTCATAAGCGTTCCTTATTCATTTGAAAAATTTCACGTTACTATATTACATTTAAGTTAAATATTAATAATTTTATTTAGAGGTATTTTTTTCATAAAACACAATTTTTCGTACTATTTCGACATGTGTATTATGATGAGGACTAATTTCGCTCATCGTGAGCATTATCAACTGTTTATAAACATGTGGAAGTAGTACAACCAAATTGCATTTTATTTTAAAAATATAATGCCTTTCCACCAAGAATTGATAGTTAAAATCGTTACCGTTCATCATTTGAGTGGAGTTCTTGTAACAGACATGCGTTGAGAGAGTGTTTGTGTTTCAATTCTGATTATTAAAGTGTTTTTGCATACAAAATATTTTTGGTTTTTCGTGTGGTTTTCCGATGCTTGAGCAGTCCACATACAGCTGTCCATGTGATAAGCATGGATTTTTCAAATTTAGTCCACCCACATGTAGCGATTGTCCCTGTGCTTTGTTGATGGCCATTGCAAATGCGAGTCGCACAGGAAACTGCAGAAGTTTGAATTCAACTGGCATATCTGTCGGAATCATTGGGATGCGTGGCAACAGTACATCTTCTGTTTTAAATTTTCTATTTAAGACCGCCAATTGGAATGTAACAATTAACACAACTTATTATGTCACACACAAACGGAATATGGCTGTTTGTAGCTATTTGATTTATTTTTTAATTTTTAAATATTTTTTTTCATAAACCTTCGTGTGCTCACAACAACTCACCAAAGTTTCATCGAAATCAGATGAATACTACAGAAACGCGCACGGGACAAACAAACAAACAAACATTCATTTAAAATATATAGATAGTATAGAGTATAGAAAGATAAAGTTTATTACAGCTTGTTATTTAGATCAATATTATTCGCGTGTTGTTTCGGGTGTACAAGCGCTATTTTTACACAAAATGTTTTTTGCAGCCACGTGCTACAAAAGCCTCCAATCGAATGGACATGTCAACCCCACATGTACGGCGTAAAAAATGTTCACATAGATAAACAAGGAGATAAACAGTAGGAGCGAAAAAAAATAAAACGGGACCAATCTCAGGCATTAATCAGGGAATTGTTTTCGCCCGATATAACGCGTGGGCGGTTTTTGCGGTGCCGTGGGCGAGGGCGGCGGTGGGCGGCGTGTAGACTGCCGCCCACCCCGAGCGGTACACGTCCGGATCAAGTATGCGAGAGTCTATTAAGAACGAGTGTCGCAATTATGTCCTAATTTAGTGCCTTAATGCTCGATCAAAAAGGAATAACAACCTCGCCGCTGATTTGACTCAAACTTAAACCGAAACATAATGGATTTTCTTTTTTAAAGCTTTATTATAAATTTTCTCACATTTTTTTTATCATTTCCTCTCCCAATGTGGAGCATATGGATTCCTAACCTTCCCGTTTTCATGCTAAAAATCCCTTCCGATCCCATGCAGTCACATTGCGTTACTGTGTGGGTTATGTCATATAAACGCGTTTATAAAGCGAAACGACACTTTCAAAGAGTGAAATATGGTTTAATGTAGTATTAAGTAATTATTTTTCGTCATATTTTGTGTGTAAAATCTGAAATACATATCACACTATGCGAAATTATCGAAAGACGCATGAATCGAAATTTTTCATAGTAGAACAGGCTCGAGACGTGTTTCAGTGCCGTTTACGGTCATGCATCTCGGGTCGTTACAATACTATAATATACTGTAATGTTGTCTTTTTCAATGGTAAAATTGACGATGTTTTATAACTATGATTAATTATACAAAGAAGACGTAAACTATAATGTATTTTTAATCATATGTAGAAATATTTTATTTACAAATAGCAGAATTTTCAATTTTTTGTATGACCTATTTCACAGATAATTTAAAGGTCTACAGGCCAAAGTAATTCAATGTTACACCATGATTACGGAAGGGCTAATAGAGATTATGAAATTTTTCTGGAGGAACTGCTTCTTAATTCACATTTTTCAAAAAGAGTAAGGGTAAAAGGATATATGGATTTTAAAAACCCTTGGCAGATCATTTCCTATTTATCATGACTGTTTAGTGTTCATGTTAATTACATATTAAATATTTCTATAATTTTAAATGATTCACTAATTTCTTTAAAAAAAATCCCAATTTTCTATTTTGATTAACGAGTATTTACGCTTTATTTAAATTCATTATATTTTGCTCAGATAAAGCATTTTTAATGTGGTGGTTATTTTTTTATTTCAGATTAGTATTTATTGATTTTTAAGAGGTTCATTAATTATAGACTATTTAATCTCATTTTTATACAATTAATCATAATTTTTTTATTTTTTTCCATGTCCGCTCCCAATGTGGAGCATATGGTCTCCTAATGGAGGTATCTTGACAGAATTTTTTATGCGAGAACTGCTTGTCAACCTCTCTTTTCTTTTTCGAAGAGAGTAGGGATAGAAGGATAGGGCTATGACAGGACTAGTGGTTAGCTAATCGCTCTCGTTACGCCCCGTGAGGATGGGATTGGTGGGAGGAAAGACTCAGACTACGAACAGAAATCCATAAATCGATTGAAAGATCAATCTATGAAAACCGTCCGCACCGGGAATTGAACCCGAGAAATCCGTAACCGTAGCCAGCGACGAAACCAACTGCGCCACGGACGCCGACAATTTATCATAATTTATAAACTAAATGTTTTGTATAAAATTTAATTAAAGATATCGACTGAGGGTGCTTGATGAAATTTTATGTACAAATGTTAAAATGGACAAAATCTCAACAATTCAAATTTGTTTTATATGCCTTGTTATTGTTAACATTCAATTTTAAATAAAGAGTCCTGTAATGATTTTATTTTTATCAGTTGGTAATACCCGTGATGAGCGAAACCGGTTCTGATCATTATAAACATGTGGAAGTAATACAAATAAATTGTGTTATATTTTTCAAATATAATTCCTTTCCACCAAGAATTGACTGTTAACACCTTAAAAGTGAGTAAGGGTATAATAATATATAGCTTGGGCAGGACATGTGTTTAAAATTGAATAGGACTCAGGATATTTTATACATCACAGATGTCCATGTCTTTGAATACAAATGAAGTGGAAAATTTGAGGGGTTTAATGGGTTTCTACTCATCCTTGTGGGATGTATGTCCAGCCCAGTGTAGGCGTTGTGTCTTGACAATTTTGACAATGTCTGACTCAGCGTAGAGGTGATTAAGCTCATGGTTGTGCTGACGTCATCAAATGCCATCTTTGCAGACAAGGCTGAATATCTTTTGATGACCTTCAACTTCTTAGTCCGCAAAATTGTATGATCCTAAGTTACCACTTAAAAATATGACCAATTAAATTCTCCCCATCTGAAAAATGAATCAATTGTATCAATCTACTCAAAACATTGATTTTGTAACATTACTTGTTTTAAAAATAAAACACAATCTGTTTGCTATCACATGTTTATAATTATCAGCGTTGATTTCGCTCATCACAAGCATTATCAACTGATAAAAATAAAATCAAAACAGGGCTATTTTTAATAAAATTGAATATTAACAATAACAAGGTATTAAAACAGTTGGTTTATGAACTATGACAATAATTTACAAGTAATCCAACAAATTATATATAAACAAAATTAAATAGTCTACAATAAAAATGTCAAGGACGTCATACGAATCAATAAATACTAATCGGAAATCAAAAATAAAGCTACATTAAAAATCCATTATCTGAGCAAAACATACTGTATTCAATAATTCGTAAATAATCGTTAACCGAAATAGCGAATTGGGAAATTTTAAAAGAAATAAGTGTACCATTTAAAAATAATGAATTATTAAATTTATAATTAACACTAACCAGCCATGATAAATGAAGAATGAAAATCATTTCTTCAGTTAATAAGAAGTTATCTATGTTTAGAACTATCAACTTTAATAATATGCATGCTCTGACGATAGCTGGTTGTTGAAATACATATAAACTTTATTTTATATGTTGATGTGTAGCATAATATCTATTAATGGTTGTGTATCTAAGAACTTTGCTAAAGCTGTAAGTATCTATACGAATTCGTATTAAAATTAATTCATTATTAATATATGTAGTTACATACTAATCTTAATGTTAACTTTACAATGCTGATTTTTTTTTAAACGATACAAACTATTTATTATCTGCCAGTTCGAGATCATCTGCAAACTTGAATGTACCAAAAGACGGCAACCAGGTCGTTAGTGATATAAAATGCGGTATAATGTACAGAATTTGAACGATTCAAAACTAAACACTTTTTCAAATTTGAATTATTGAGATTTCGTACACTTCCATGTATTTTGTCACTAACGACCCGGGTTTTGCCTTTCAAACAAGTGGACTTAAGCTCAGTTCGAGTCCACTCGTTTGCTCGAATGCCTAAAGATGTCGAAAGGCGAAACCCAGGTCTTGAATTATAAATTAAACTCTTTTTATTTTAACCTTATCATCATGATGTTCTGACCATTAATAATTATCCATGAAACACTCTGAAATAGTATGGAAGTGCGAATTTTATTTACTTTAATCACTTATAAGGTGTTAACTGTCAATTCTTGGCAGAAAGGTATTATATTTTCAAAATAAAACACAGTTTGTGTATTATGATCAGAACCGGTTACGTTCATTATGAGTATTATCAGCTGATCAGTTGTAAACATATGGAGGGAGTGCAAACAAATTGCGATTTATTTATGCCTTTCCACCAAGAATTGACAGTTAACATCGTTACTGTTCTCCATTTGAGAGAAGTTTTTGTAACAGACAGACATATTGGCACATGTATTTTCTATTATATAGTATAGATAGATAAAATTGTAGACAATTAATTTCTTTTATATATAATTTGTTTGATTACCTGTAAATTTTTGTCATAGTTTATGCGCCAACTGTTTTATATTTATACTCTTTCATCAGTTGATAATGCTCGTGATGAGCGAAAAAGTTCCTGATCATCACAAACATGTAGAAGTAGTTCAAGCAATTTTTGTTTTATTTTCATTTACTTTACTTACAATAGAGTTAGGTTAGGTTAAAAGCAAATAAAATTTGGATTATTGAGATTTTGTACTCTTCCATGTATTTTGTCACTAACGACCCGGGTTTCGCCTTTCGGCATCTTCAGGCATTCGAGCACACGAATGGACTCGAACTGACAGTAAACAGTGCCTAACGTTTATATAGAAGATACAAATACGACAAATATTATTTACGAGGTAAGATATTATACGTCTGAGAGTGTCATATTAAGAAATAAGACTGAGATAAAGATATAGAAAAAGAGGGAACACTGGTATATAGAAAAACTAATAAATACTATATAAAAAAGATGTGAAAAAACGCGCATAGATCGAATCGAAATGATTTTACGTTGAATTTAGAAGGATAATTAAGATGAAGCAAAACAGTACAGTGGAAGCAAAATGGTTTACCTCCACTTCGCACTATATGCTATCATCATTAATTTAAAAGAAACTAGCTCGTCGGAAGGCAAGATTTTACAACAATAATCTCGCGGCGTGGGATGTAGGAACCCTTCTGCAATTAACAGAGATATTATAAAAGTTATATGACAAAAAGTGCCCTAAGTAAAAAGGTTAAAGAAACACGAGTATTTAGAAAACTATAAATAAATATAAATGCATGGGCGCCAGTCTGAAAACAGATTTTCAGACGAAAATTAATTTTTAATAAATAAAATGCTAAGAATTGTGATAAATTAAATTTTAATATACAACAATGAATTATCACAAATTAATACAAAAAGTTAGAGTTACCTCGTGTTTAACAAAAAAAATAAGATTTTACATTTAAATGTTGCAATATGCACAACATATGGAATGACCATAGCTTAAGTTAATACAATAAAAAAATAAAAGAAATATAAATATGATACTGATAGAGATGTTGTTGCTCCATCAGGATCGGATGACTTCCATCAGTGCGCTGCTCGTTTGGGTAGCCCTTGGAGGACCACCTCTGCGGTTGAACGCCAGACCTGAAGTATCTTATAATTTCGTTGCTTCTATTCTGGCTTAATTATTATTCAATTTGAAATGACCTTATTGGATCTTTCTTGTCCACCACGGCACGACTTGATTGGTTAAGTCGCGCCGCCGCAATTAACACAAAATTGCCATTGCGTGGACTTCCAATTATTAAATTTTACTTGGAATACATGATCCAAACTATTCCATAAATATATATATAATTTGTAATGTGCAACATTACAAGAGCCACACTGACACCTGAGTTAAAATTTCGAGAATTGCCTTAATCCTTATTTGGTAAACACAACATTTACAGAGTGGCGAATTGTCACTTGCTAATGGAGAACCATACGTTTAATGCGGATGATGGGGTTAAACTGTTGCATAAAAACATGGGGGATCATAAATTATATTATCAAGAAATTTTGGAAATCAATAGAGCCCAGTTAAATTCCTTGCCAATTCTGAATGAGCAGCTGAACCTTCCTCATTCTCCGTTATTATATCCTATACGTTGAAACACCTAACAGATGTCACTAAACGTGGAATGATTGTATATATTTACCCTTTCGTCGAATTGCATCCCATCGAAACCCACAATGCCATTATAATTGTAAAATCACTGGTAATTCCATAAGAAGTTGGAAAGTGACAATTCGCCACTCTGTAAATGTAGTGTTTACCAAATAAGGATTAAGGCAATTCTCGAAATTTTAACTCAGGTATCAGTGTGGCTCTCAGACGTGTAATATCTTACCTCGTAAATAATATTTTTCGTATTTGTATCTTCTATATAAACGTTAGACACTGTTTACTGTCTGTCAGTTCGAGTCCATTCGTGTGCTCGAATGCCTGAAGATGCCGAAAGGCGAAACCCGGGTCGTTAGTGACAAAATACATGGAAGTGTACAAAATCTCAATAATCCAAATTTGATATTGAAATTCCATCAAGCCCCCTCAGTCGATGTCTTAAATTATAGAATAATTTAATTAAGTTGATGATGAATGTTTGAAGTAGAGCATCTGTCATAACTGAATAGTTTCTTTCTAAAAAACACTGTACTAAAAACATATATATTCGTAAGTAACTAGAAAACGTTCACGGCATCGTAAAAATAAAACATCGCCTATTCCAGCATCTCTATATAACAGTCTATAAAATATTACTTTAGTTCCTAAGGTTTGCGCCAGGCATAAAACAATTTAATTGGTATATCCGTTTAGTGGTAAATCAGAGCAAGGGCAAGGGTTGATAAGCATCCCCTAGCCACCCTTTTGAGACTCCGAGGGTTGCTTTATCTGCATCAGAATTCCAGCCGAGTGTTCGGGAAATTCATCGCTGAGGGAAAACGGTTTCATGCGTCCATGAACAATATTAAATGGATCTCAAAATACATAATGGTCACTGCGGGCTAACACAGCCAGCAAAGCGATTTGAGGTTGATTTCAAGTGATTCAAGCTGGTTAAATCTCCACCGCCTTCAATGTATCAACGCGTTTTGATTTCACGCAAAACTTTTACATTGAAATAACTAAATATAAAATAAATTTACGTTATTGATCTATTGCAGGGGTGGGCAACCTCGTGGACAAAAGAGCCAAATATGAGTAGCAAAACGGGGAGCCAAAAAAATGTTTTTATAATGACTTATTTAAATTGATAAATTGCATTTTATTATGTATTTTTAATTTATTGAAGAAGATTTACTGAATAAAACTTTTGTAAAGAGCAGACCTAGAATAAAAACTAGGGTTTCTTTTCTATTGTTAAAATCTAAAAATCTTCGCATAAAAGATTCCCTCATATTTATTATTGCTGTCCTAAAATAGTCAGTTCTAATGATGGTATTGCTTTTTTGGTGATATTTATGCAATTCCTCGAAATTAATTAAGGATCCTTTTTTCCTAGTCTATATAGACGGTGAACCTAACCCAATCGACCTATAAATACATATGCATATGACAATTGGAAAAAACATATAAAGATTGTGAATTTTGCAAAGAAAGAATCTAGCGAATTGACCACAGAACCACAAGTTGCCGACCCCTGATCTATTGGATAGGTGTAAGTACAGAAAAGTAAAATAAAATCAAACATAATCACGTTTAAAATCATTCTTGATCGTTTTTGTATGCTTACTAAGATGATGCAGACCGTACCATTGTCCTACAGAGAGAAAATGACCAAGTGCATATTTCACGAAAATACTTATTCAGAAATATGATTCCAATTTTGTTGAATGCTTGACGAAATTAAACCGTAAGACGTAAGCATGGTGATGATTTTGATGACGATTATTCAGTTTAGAGGAGATGTTTTCCGCCCGGCGAGTGGCAACAAAATCATGACCCTTTTTCTTTATTCTTCACTCCTGTCCTCTTTTCTATTCGTAATCCACCTTAGTTGTCATATTGTATTTTCTCACGTTTGTAGACTCTCTTCTTTTACAATCACATATTTAAAAATATCACGTTTTGTAACTCTGTTATTTCAAGTGATAACTTGACATAAGTGTCTATTTATGGAATCATTTTCTTTAATAACTATTGCAATATTAATTTGCAATCATCAGCAGAACATTTTTATTTTAAATCATTTTATAAAGAAGTTCAAACAACTAAATTTCAAATTTAATTAACACGTTGAAGTAAAGTTTATTTTATTTTAAACTTGCTTTATACGAAATAATGTCGTATTCAAGAAATAAATAGTATTGTTATTTAATTTATAACTATTTGGAATAATCGATGAATGAAATAGAATCAATTATTTGAGGTGAAAATTTTTCTCAGATTTTCATTAATATTTATTTTTCATGCAGAACTGCTAACTTTTTGTGAATTTTATTTATATATTCACGTTAATTGGTTTATCGTGGCTTGTTTTGATTTCTGTTCTTGTGTTGCACTAATTTGAAATGCGACAGAAACCGTTTAAACTACGGACTTCAAAATGACCAACCAAGTTTAAGTGTTACTATTACGTTGGAAGGACTAATAGTGATTAATATTCAATGAAGTTTTTCTCTAGAGTATTTGTGATTTTATTATGTTTGTATTGTCGCTTTAACAGCAAAAGAAAGTACAATAATTATAAACGGAAAACGTTTTTAAGATTTGATATGAAGAAAAGTACTAATAAGATATATTAAGCATGTCCTCTCCAAATATAGAGCATTAAAACTTCTTATGGAAGCTCTCAGTGAAAGCTTTTTACGAAAACTTCTAGTTATTTATTCGTTCACAATCTTTGTATAAAGAGTAAAGAAAAGATAGACTCACCTAAGAAGAGAATAGTAATTAATTTAGCTGTTTTCTTATACTTCGTTATTTGGGAGGAAGTTTCAATATCACAAACATCTTTACCTTCGGAGATTCAAACACGTAAACACCGCAACGTAAAAGGACGCACAACCAATATGCTACAAAGCTGTCAAAGACCTTTAAGTGTTACGCTTTAATTTGTTTTTTTAATATTCAGTTTCTACTCTAAATTTACTCAATTTAAAGGAGAGTAAATCGATTACTACGTTTACGTCTGTAGTAAATCACAATTGCAATATTTCTTTTCAACAGTTTTTCTCGGTGAGATAATTTCTATCGAGAAAAACAAATGGCTTCATTTTAAGCTTGAGGTTTTTAAAAGTAAGCCGTGACGTAGCCAAGTGTCATTAAAACGAACTCTAGAAATGCAATAAAATATACAAAACACTTAAAGTTCGAGGCAGTAAAAGTAAACAGACTCGTGTGCTTTTATACTCTCCAGAGTTAAGACTGCTTTATTATTTGCTTTAGAATTCTCTTAATAAAGCATTCGAGACGGTAACAATAATTTATTTAATGATTTTAACTATGAAGAATTTATATCGGCAATCTATTATAAATTTTTATAAGCATGGTGCCATAGTGAATTGCGCTATAAGAAATCGTTTTAAATATGAATCACTTTTAAGGTGTTAACTGTCAATTCTTCAGGAAAAATTAGACACAATTGAAATTTAATTAGTTTTACTTATTGTGAACATTATCAACCGATATATGTATGCCTTAATGTGGCTTAATTTTTAAATTAAAACAACCAACTTTACAGAAGATCAAAACCAGTGTATAAAGAATGGTTTACGCATATACATAGAATCACAATCCTTGGCGGAATGTCATGATCAATTTATTATGCTCGAGGTGAGCGAAGTGGTTGTTATGAAAAATTAAAAAGTAGTATAAATCAAATTGTGTTTTATTTAGTAATACATACACAAAACATGACAATGAAGTGAATATAAAACCAAGAAAATAGTTGTAGCATTGGTATTCTGTTATTCAACTGATGAAGTTAAGTACCAGTAAAGTCATAATCAAGACAAAACGTCGTAGTTATGAGTTATTATAACAAGACTTCAGTTCCAAAGTGTAAAATGTGAAAAAATTTCAGCTCTGAGTTAAATATCCGATATCTACCAAATCCAAAATGTAACATGTTGTAATCGGTGGTTACTTTAGAATTATTTTGGCTTTTATTATATTCAATTCATTTGAAAACCTCTGAAAACGCCTATTATAAATAATAGAAAAAAACGAATTACGCTTCTAATAATATAAATGTATTTTTTAGATAATCTCATAATTTCATTTAAATCTATAGAAAAAATGTGTTGTAAAAGATTAACCTCTTCCCAAAACCATACTATATACAAATAATTACACCTTGGAATTGAGATACCGATAGTATTTAGTTCTGACGATATAACAGAAGTTAATTCTGACGATGGCGTAAAGCCGAAATAGCTATCAACTAACTACCTGATAAAAAATTTGTAGAACTAAATACTTTGTTGTTTTATCTTATTATAATGGAGTTCTACCAAGTAAATTCCAATTCAATCAATATATTTATTATATTTGGAGAACTTTCTTAGCCCGTTCACAGCTATTCTGATCATAAAACTCAATCTTATTTATATTTATTTGAATTATCTTACAAACGTCATCAAAATCAAAAAATGTATACTCTTTTTATATTATATTTGACAAAAGCTATGTGCATATGCATGCCCCAAAAACAATGACTTATTTATATACTGTGGCCAGGACAATCTTCATTTGAATAATGTATCCATTAATAAGTGTGACACCGCTGATTCAAAGTGCCAGCGACAAAAATAAAATCACTGCACGGCAAAGACCGAATGAAAAAAAAACCTCTTCCAAGTCACTAAAGAAAGTACCGTTTTCGATTCGATCGTTAAACTCGTGTGCCGTTAGTCCGTTATAAATCGTTAGTCGTTTAACGCGACGCCGACGCCTTCCGCGCCCCCCGACGCCAGCCGCCCGCAAATCCTTTTTAATGCCCTTGCCTTTTAACAAAGCCTAAATGGTTTAACCGGACCTATCTTCAACTGTTTTAAATACTTTCGGGTTTTCGTTATGCCGGTAAACGAGCCAAGTCTGCGTGAGCTTTTGCAGAAACAACATAGAATAAATCACTGGAATGCTTCAAACTCGTTTTTCTTTCGATGTATCAACGGGAAAGGTCTATATTTTTACAATATGAACCACAAGTAACGTTTTTTTTTCAGTAATACTGCTTTATACCTTTTAATGTGTTAACTGTCAATTCTTGGTGGAAAGGAATTAATAACATTTAAATAATAAAACACAATTTGTTTTGTGGGGGACGAATCAATTCGAAGCATCGACACGGGCAGAAAGCGCGCTACCTTAAACTCGGATGGACGACGATACTGTTTCACTGGCCGTCGACCGCACAGGTTGACGGCTACTCTATTCTTAAATTAAATCTCTGTAATTATACAAGTAAGGAACACGATTTCTAAAGTTTTAATCAAATGATTTTAGTAAATTATGTCGAAGACAGATTGTAGATTTGAAAACATGGTATCTTAATAAACTAGGTAAAAATTAAATATTTAGGTGACTTGTTGTAATATTCGACGAGATATAGTTAATTTTGGTTTCACATCATTATTTTGAGGTTTCCACTAAGCCTTAATGTTGATTTCTAATTACTATTTCAGGAATTTAATTTACAACCAATCACAATCTAGCCTTTAACTGACTCAAAGCTTACCATTATAAAATGAAGCCAATCTGGATGGGATACAAAATTTGTATTAAATATTTAATATTCAATCAATATATAATAGATTGATTTTCAGCGAATCAACAATTATCGCTCCATTTCTAATACTTGATTCATAATTATTCTTGCTTTATGTAGTTACAACTTTATATAATTTAGAAAACGTTCCCTTATTGGCAATGTATTTCTAAACAATTCAGATGTTAAGTTAATGACTTCATAATTTTTTTAATATATTCAAGTAACCTCAATTCCGTTAAGTTTTCCCATAGATCTAAGATTGACCCGCTACATGGAAAAAAATGTTGTTAATAATAATGGTACTAATGCCATATGAATATTTTTTAGCTAAACAAAGGTATTGAGTATCTCTTGGAAGTTCAATGATATTTGGGCTGGGCAAGTTGATTGAAAGGCCGGATTGCTCTTGTGGACACAACCATCAGGACGCTAGTCACGATCTGTGGGACTGCCCCGAGATGAATTCCGAACGAGCAGAGCTGTTTGCTGTGGTTCGTTCTCATACGGGCCCAGTAGGCCACGCTGACTTGATCTCAACCAAGGCTAACTTTGAGGCATTCGATAAATTTGCAACATTATATGGGGAGCCGGATATTCTCGATTCCTCTATAGATTCAACGCGGAGTAGATTAAACTACTCTACGGCGGACTCTCAGTATACGGATACACATGATACTTAATATCGCTTAAACTACGTGGCTGAACAAGTCACATTTTTTTTTCTTAAGCACAATAATGCGTGGTTAAAAGATCGGTTCCATGCAGCTCTTCATCGGGCCAAGAATATGACGAGTAAATTCGTTTCTTTTCTTCATCGTTATTGCGTTATGGAAGGCGGTCGTGAAACAGCGGCTGAGTACACATAACGGGTGGAGGTGTAGGGCAACCAATTTGTATCTCTTGGTGATAAAAATATGAATTAATGTGCAACATAATTTGTTTTATCGTTGAATTTGTTATCTGTCATCTTGGAATGATAAAACATAATTTAAAAACTGCTGTTGAAATAAATTGTATCAGTCATATTTTCAATTTGTATTACTAATGTGTAAGCCAAATGCTGTATATTTTAGTTTTATCGATTTATTATTTTATTCTAGTTTAATTTATTTTTATAGTCATACACAGAATATATATGAAAGCATAAAGAAAAGTTGCCAAGACTTTAAAATCACTGAATTTATGGTAATTACAGTGATTATATGTATCGTTATCAAAGATATTACCCACTTTGTTTTGTTTATATATCAATTATAACAATAAATCTACATATGTTAATTAAATTTCATCTCAAGGAATTAGTTAATTTCTATGTAGAACAATACCACACATAAATGCAATGGCGAAACATAAAAATACAAAAACCCTTAGAACTTGGACAAAGTTACGCAGATTGACCGTATAACAATGTTTTACTATTAAAAAAATATTCTTTATTACTTTCAGCTGAACTGGTTATGTATTATTCAGTTGTTCAACTTCGGAGAGATTTTACAAATTGAAAGTTATAAATGCTAGGTGGGTGGAAATGAAAGTATACATAATGAACATTAATAACTTTGGACACGGATCCATTAATTGATTTAACAATCAATGCATGAAATTGTCCATTCTGAGATTCAAACACCGAATAAAACAAAAGAACAATAGTGTAACCACTCAAATTGAAACTCGCCATTACTTCACACTTAACTTATATAAGCACACATTCAATACTTAAGAATCGGTTTAGACCCAAAACAGTTCTGCTCGACGACGCCCCATGGATGCAAACAGGAATTTTCTTTATTTAAACTGAATAAACACGACCCTTTGTAATATAAAATGACTTTCTTCTGGATGCTTCTTTGCGTATTTTATGTGCAAATGTGTATGTGTGTATGCGTTTATTTATATATATATATATATATATATATATATATTTATATATATATATATATATATATGTGTGTGTGTGTGGGTGCGGTATGCGAGGAGGTATATTTATATAAATGCATCTAAATGCACGTGCCCACGTGCCTTAGGACTCCAAAAAAAGAAAAATTAATAAGCACACATCTCAATAATAACAACATTAAAGAATAATGAAATTTCATGTTTTGCTAAACAATTCCGCATATTTTACATGAGCAATTCCTTTTTAACTAAATTAAAGAAAACTCAATGATATCGTGAAAATGAAATGCACGTAGAAGCAAATTATAACATCACAGACATCCATGCTACCGAATCCATAAAAATAAATGAAAACATTCGCGACAACATTAGAACACATTGAAACAGCAAACCAAATAGTCAAATGTTGACTGCTCGGCTACAGGTCTGGCAAAGATATATATAGACGGTTTTTTTGTCAATTGATGTAAGCCTTAAAATTTAAATTGTACAGGAGAGAGTAAAAACTGTTTTTAACGAAAACATTATATGGTGATTTGCATTACGAATCTTTGAAATTCAGTCTTGTAGATTGTCATGTTTGCAGATACGGGAGTATACGTAGGGTCAATGTAATAGTGGCTTACATCTATCAGGGTCAGAATTTTGAAACCTTAAACCGATGTAAAATGATTTATTTTTCTAATTTACATAATTTGGCCGAGACGTGCTCTGTCGTCTTTAAAATGAAATCCAATCATTAACTCATTTTAGTGTCTTTGAGGGTTACATCGATTGGCCAAGACACATTTGAATTATATCTTTTAAGGTATTAACTGTCAATTCTTAAATATAAAAGACAATTTGTTTGTACTGTTTTCACGTGTATATAATGTTGACAATTTCAAGGTACATGTGTAAAAAAGTTTGTTCAAGAATTTACACGTAATCAAACAAATCGACTGTGGAAAGGAAAAAGGACTAACTTACACACAACAAATATTGTATATAGCCCAAACAATACGTGCTTTAAATTGTATACATTGTGATTATCAAAGAAACAGTATTTTGAAAAGATGTAGGGATACGTCCTTTTGCCTTTCTGCAGTCGATATATTATATTTTCATATATAAATATAGTGCATGAGCACGTTTTTCGTGAGCTATACACAATATATTTTGGTGTGGGTTACGTCCTTTTTCCTTTCCACAATCGATATAAACGAAACTAAATAGTCTACAATTAAAATTTGTAAGAGGTGAAACTGGCCCTGATCATTATAAACATGTGAAAGTAGTACAAACAGATTATGTTTTATTAATAAATAAAACGCATGTCGCTTTGTACGTATCTCGGCGTGGATAACTTAGGATTTATCTCAGAGACAGGATACAAATCTCTTCCGAAATGGGCACTCTATCTACTGTTAGCATCTATCTGATCTTCCGAGCGCCATTCGGACATCCATGAGCGTATATCACAGTATATCTTATCAAAATTTGCGGCAATGCATCGCATATATTACTACATCTTTACATAATGCACCACTTTGTATGCAGCCAGCAAAGAAATATTATACCAAATGTACGAAAGGAGAATCTGAGATGACAATTTTTTTATTTCCCTCGCTTGATATAAGCTTGCATTTATTGATCGGGGTAGATATAATTTGTAATTCTTTTACATTGTTTATTGACAATTTTTGGGAGAGAAGCATTATTAAAAAAAAGCACATTCTGTTTTATGCAACATCCTTTTTGTTTATTGCGAGCATTGTAAATTGATTTCAGTAACAAACACGAAGAGAAAAACTAGCCTTGATAATTTAAAAAAACAATTATTATACTATTGTATTGTCAGTCTTGTAGCCGAGTGCTTAACATTTTTTGATATTTGTTTTTATTACATTCAGTTGCGGGTCCACATGTTCTTTTCGAGCAGATAATTATTAATAAATTATCTCAACTAAAACCTTTTTTATTTTTAAAAATAAACCAAACATTAAACAAAAGAAAAAGCTCAATTTAAAAGTTGCTTATTAGTTAAATTATCGTTAATTATAACAATTAGAATTGGGGCTTAAAAAGTCTTAATTTGTTATAGTAAAGCTTTAAATATGTTATTTTAAATTAGTGTGATAATCTGTATGATATAAAATTAACCATTTATGTACGTAAGTTGTCAAAATTATGTTGTCCAATTATTTGATAAGCTTTTGTGGAACATAAGCTTTTGTTTCAGCCCCGTGTTTTATAAATATCTTCATAAAAATGTAGAATAAATAGGACATTTTTTCCTTTATCCAGATAATTTGTACATATATTTCAAGAGTACGGAAAGTGGGAATGAAAATATTCAGAGGTATACAAATGTTTTTACAGTATAAATAAATCAGTACAACTTTACTGTTTTACTATTTTTAAAAAAAAAAAAGTTCTTTTGTAAGAAAATTATTATACGGTTAAAATAGAATCCTTTAAGCGTCAGAATATTAATAAGACTGCACACTCCATACCATCGTAATAACTGTTAACTTATGTAAATTCAAAATAGTGTTTTTTATTTAAAAAAATAAAAAACAATTCATTTGTACTACTTCCACATATTTATAATGGTCAGGGCCGGTTTCGCTCATCACGAGCATTACCAACAGATAAAAATACAAACATAACAGGCTTATTTATATTGTTATTTTTTTATATATTTTATATGTTGAGAAATCAAAAATATAGCGTTTTCAGTTTATGGTTAAAGGTTAAAAATTGAAAATTAAAAATACTACAGTTGACCTAGAAATGACATCTGTAAATTTCACGTCGCTACTGTAAACCATTTTGGGAGAAATTCTTGTGACCGACAGACATACAGAATGATTTTTACATTTATTCTTTGCTATATAGTAGAGATAAACGATATAATCTAGGTATTTACTAACTGTCAGTTTGTGTTCATGTGAAATACTAAATATGTAATCAATATTTATTAATATAACGATTCTATAAAAAAATTTTGAAATCTACCAACAAGTTCGTTTTCTCGCACTTTTTCTGACTGATACTTAAAGTAGAATTATAGTGAATATATTTTTTAAAAAAAAAAGAGCATCGAGAATTTCTATTGCATACGTATTTTAAAAACAATCTAAAAAAAAAGATAAGAGATAAGCTTCATTGGCAGTAGACATAACTACAAAAAAACAATTTTAAGAAGATTTAGATGTACTAAATCGATGAATATTTTTTAATTATACATGTATAATAAAAACAATATAAAGGTGTAGAAAAATATGCCTGTGATTCTTTGTGTAGATAATAATATAAAAAGGTAAAATTACCTCAGTTTCAATGATCTCGGATAATGTGAAAAGTTAAAAGAAAACTCGAATATCTACCCAAACTGCTTTAATGGGAAATATATAAATTTTGGGCAAAAAGAAAACTTGAGTCTTTCGGAAAAAATATGAAGAATATCGTCCTGAACAAACTTTAAAGATAAATAGCTTCGAAAAAAATTCTAACTTAAAAACCACTTTCGTAATGAAATGTTCTTGAGAAATTTTTGTTGCGCATTGATGGTTTAATTTGGAGTCTTTCTCAACAATAATTATTATATAGAGATATTAATTTCAACGAACGTCGTTTGATAGTTTAGTTTTCTGCTGTTTTTTTTTTTTGATTGACATTCTTTAATTAAAAATGTGCCCATTGAAATATTCTTTTGTAATATTGAGAAATATAATAGTTTTGATCAGGGGTTCCTAATACCAAAAGCTTTAACATCTTAGAACCGCGTGGCTTCTTTTAAACTATGAAAATAATACAGCTTTGAAACAAATCTCCATTTGCATTGATTTATTTTGTCAAACATTATCAAATTTGTCAAAAAATAACAAATACGCTTGCCTGGACATAAACCACGCATGTATGAGTTGTCTTATCTTGTGGTAAGATGGAGTGTCTGTAGACTGTGAAGGGTCACAAGACTTACGAGTACTGGAGGTCGGCAATTATCGTATTACCAAACGGAATGGAGCAGAATAATTGGGGTGGACTGTAGCACCAAGAAAGAAAAAAAAGAAGATTGATTTAATTTTGAAGTATTTTTTTAAGTATATCATTTATTAAAACAGTATTTAGCATTACAGATTATGATTTCCAATGCGTTAAATATGTTGAAATTGATAAATCCTACGAAATATGTGCAATGAGAATATTTATAACCCATTAGAGATCTACTCAAGAAGGTACATATCCCATTAAAATCTCACATTTAAATTGAACATATCTAATTTTGATATTGATTTTTCCAGGATTTAAGCCTAGGTCGATATGATCACTAGAGGAAAGTTCTTACCACCTGACGACAGAGGTCAACCATAATATTTTTTATAAATAGATTTACTCTAATAGACAAGAATATGTTTGTTAATGTAAAAAAAAAAATTAGATCGCATATGACATTCTTAAATTTAGTAAATAATAATAATACTTAACAGTTTTGACTTTTTTATTTTACTCTTCTATCCTAATTAAAATTTATTCCCTCTCTAGTTTTTACATTCTAATGTCTAATATGTAATTTAAATCACAAACATATTAATTTATTACTTGTTAAATAAATAAATAAAAAATTAATTCCTTTTGAATTCGAGAATTTTATATTTTGGGGGTATTCTAAGAAATGGAACCAATCTCTCATTTTTGTATGAGCACCTTAGCTTTTTTTTCACAGTAGTCTAGGAATCTATCTCCCCGTGCAGAAAAAGGATCAGATGTATTAATAACTTGCAATAGGCATGAATTAATACAAAATACGTCCTGGAATAATGTTGAATTAAAATAAAATAATTAATGAAATAGTGCATGAATTTTAAAACACAATAATTTGAAACGCTTTTGTCAGATTGAAAATGTGTTCATCAGAGAGAATAAAGAATTAAATCCGTGAATCGTATATTGAAAACAATTTCAGATTAAAAGAACAATATTGACAGCTTTATCAAAAAGCTTTATTGCAAACGAATTTAATTGAGTTTTAAATTGAGCGTTATGCGTTGTATCATTATTTTTCCGAGTAAAGCTATGAACGCTTTGTTGGAAAAAGCTCAGTGGAAAATTCACTGCTATGATGCGATAATATGACGTTTTTTTTGATTTTAAAAAAATAAACTCATCTATCATTGTATCTTCTGGTTACTGGAATATTTGTTAATTAGGTTCCAATTATGGAAATGTTGCAGTTAAATTTTTGTTTCAAATATGCTTTGACAGTATTTTGAAATGAATGAATTTTATTCACATAGAAAGTTAATTAAAAGAATAAAGATAAATGAAATGTTTATTGCACCAATTTGATAACTGTTGATAATAATCAACAAAAAATATCAAATCTTGTTCTAATTCACATTTTGGCATTGTATATACAGAATAAAAATTAATATGTTTAATTTTTATGGATTCGGCGGTAACTTTGTGGAAGTTAATTTTTAATATAAAATTAAATTAAAAATTGATAACTTAGTTATTCCACTTGGTTTATCATTAACGTGACGCGTTTCGCCTCTTTAAGAAGGATCTTCTGACTAACCGTATCGCAAGGTTATTTATTTCTAAGGTAAACGATGATTGTAATTCTTAAAAGAGTTAGGGTGGGGCTACGTCTATTTAGAAATACTCCATCGTGTAAATAAAAAAGGTGTTAAAATGAATATCTTGGTGTTTTTAGAAATCAATAAAATAGAGTTAAAATAGTTATTGAGGATTAGTAAATAACATTTTAAACAGAACAGGCGGCTCACCCTTATTAAATTTATTTCCCTTGGGTTTTTCACATCCAGGTGCCAGTAATTGATTTGTATATAGTTTAACAGTGTTTATATCTTACCCCCCTCCATACGTTCAGTAGAATGTAATAAAACCCACACCCACCTTTTAAGAATTAAAATCATCGTTTACCTTAGAAATAAATAACCTTGCGGTACGGTTGGTCTGAAGATGCTTCTTAATGAGGCGAAACGCGTCACGTTAATGATAAACCAAGTGGAATAACTAAGTTATCAATTTTTAATTTAATTTTATATTAATATGTATGTTTATGTACATATTTTTTTAATTAAGTAAGTCAAAATTTCTTCATGTTTATATTTTCAGTAAAAAATATTTATTCATTTACAGATTTTGAATCATACATTAAACCGTATAGAAAAATGTTCTTACTTTTAAGATGTTAACTGTCAATTATTGGTTAAAAATAAAACACAATTTGATTTAACTACTTCCACATTTTTACAATGATCTGGACCGGTTTCATTCACCACGAGCATTATCAACTGATCAAAAAATCTATTAATTCGCCACGTTGAGAAGCTCTATAGTAAGATTTGTATATATGTAACGTAAGTAATGATTCTAATTCTTAACCTAAAATAACTAATGACAATGTTTAAATTTAACTTTACGTTAAAACACCTTCTGTTAAATTACATTTCAAAGAGTCTGTTTCATCGGGTCCGTGATGCAGTGGTCAACGTCGTTGGCTTCGGTCATTTATGTCTCGGTTTCGAATCCCAGTAAAGACAGTCTGATAAATAATTTTGCAATCGATTCGTGGATTTCTGTTTGAATGCAGGATTTTTTGTGATGTCTATAATTTCCCTCCAATTAAATCCTTAAAACGGGGCGTAGCGAGTGCAATTAACTATCCATTAGACTTGTCCAACTTTCTATTTTTCTATACCTACTCTATTCAAAAAAGAAAGATTGGGAAACTGAGTAACAAGAAATTCTCATAGAAAAAACGCTCGTTAAGATAATTTCGTTAGAAAGTCATATGTGGGGAGTCTATTTACTTTACAATGACAACAGAGATTGTTTCAAAAGGGTCGTTTTTCATTTTATTTCCAGTTATATTAATTTGTAATAGTTTTTAAGTTTTAAGTTATTTTTTCCTTTTTTCTTCATATCAAATCAAACATGGTCCACGACAAAAATGAATATAGAAAATTATTCATTTCAAAGTTTGTTTCATGCGAGTATTACGCATATCCTAATAACTTATATCGATCGACTTTTTATGGTTGATGTATTCGTTCCGTGTGGCCATAATTTTCATTTTTCCACAGGGGCTGACGGGAAAGCGTCGGAAAAATTACCTCCTCAGCGGAAAAGCGAAAGCGCCATTGTAATTCGACGCCAATTTTCTCGCCCCCCAAACCATTTAATTATATAATATTTTATCCAAAATAAATAGCACCAGAATACCCATCTGTTCTTTACCCGCATTATTTCTGTGAAATATGTTTGATCGTTTTCACGAAGTTTGACTAATTTATTGAAATTTGAAACTTTTCAAAGAACGTAAATGCTAACAAAATTTATAAATGTTATCCTGTTATAATTTTCCAAAATCAAAAATAATTTTATGTCGCCTGGAAAATCTTTATGTACCTTTCGCTTTCCAAAATATGAAATTTATCAAAAAAATATTTGATAAATTTTTCTATTTCTTTTAATTTTGTAAAATTTTCTTTAAGTAAGCAATATATTATAATATTACAAAGTAAAAACAAACCATTATAGTTAATTATTGTCAATGTGCTAGTTTTTAAATATGAAGAGAAAATACATCATGAATTCCCAGGACCTTAATTTCCCAAAATTTAAGTTGTAAATAAATTTATATCATTGCTGAGATTTAAACCTAGAACATCTTGATCGCTAGAGTACTCTTTCTACTAGACTACAGATGCTTGAGTAGTATTTATAAATTTAATACATTTTGTAGTAAAGATTACTTTACTAGAATCTTCAAAATAATAAGCTTTATCGAAATAATGGGAAAAGCAATATTCAAATGGTCACCATAAATCAAATATTATTGAATTTTATCGGAGTATTATACATTATATAAAGGCGTGATTAACAATTACATACTTTCTGAGTGTACTCAGTAGAAAAATATTTAGAAACTAGTAACCGTTCCCGTTACAGGTGACGACATTGAAATTGAAATACTGAATATGTAACGTAGCTGATACGTTGGAACTGTGTGTGCATTACATAACTTTTTATTTTACATACACCACGAACGCTTACGTCATGAGAAAATTTCAAACCTGCATGTGATATTTGATAATAATAAAACATCTACAGATTTGTCTTTGCTATTGTATATAAAATATCATTTTTGTCTAAATTCTGAATCAGGTACAGCGCAAAATTTTAATACATATAACTGCATATATAATTAGAATTCAATTTTTTTGAAGTTGTCTCAATTTTGAACTGGACGGTCGATATATTAATTTTGTTAAATAAATCATTTATCTAAATCAAAATCAGGCTAAAATAGCATATTTGACAAATAATATTCATGAGAAAAAAATTTTAGTCACTCGTATTCAAATCGGATAATAATAAACATTGTCAAATTTGAATTGTTGAGATTTTGTACACTCCATGGACTTGAATTGACATTCGTGAGCTCGAATGCCTGAAGATGCCGAAAGGCGAAACCTGGGCCGTTCGTGACAAAATACATGGAAATGTACAAAATCTCAATAATTTAAATTTGATATTGAAATTCCATCAAGCACCCTCAGTCGATGTCTTAAATTATTAAATAAACTTTGTCATAATCAAGGTTGGCAATTAGCTGCCCTACTCAATATTTTTTTTTAAATGCGATGCTCACATAATCAATTATATTATATTCGATAATTTCGTCATCAATTATGAGTTCATTAGTAGATCAACAAATGAGTAAAATTCCCGATAGTGTCCCATTCCATTCAATATCTGCTCCGGGCATTCAGGAGCATATTAATACGACAACTTTTTTAACGACTGATTTTTCCGTTGGTTTAAGTTTCCTGTTTTATGTTGAAATCTGTGGAGCTAAATTCCGGTACGTCGAATAAGTAAAATCGTAGATTTAATATAGCCCCGGGTGCAGGAACGGCAAGTCACTTCCGATACTGTGGAATATTTTTAACGGCAACCCCTCAATGACTCTTTAATGACCCATCAATCTCCACCTCCGTGGAAGGTTCCCGGTCAGGTTTTATCTTGGAAAATTATCAAGAACCATTATGACGAATAAAGGTTGGCGAATCGCGTGCGCGGTGGCCGGTAGGGATGTAAGCCTAAGTATCGAATAACCATATACTACGGATTGACAGAGTATCGATTACTATACCCTGCGACTGTTTATAAATAATTAACCATAACTAAATAGTCAAGTTTACTACATTGTATGTCATTATTCCAATACTGTACTATTTTCTTTGTGCATGATAGAGCATAGTTTAAAATCCATTCCATGAACCACTTCACGAATCATGAGCTCGAGGGATAGCTTCTTATTTTTTCGTGAAAGAAAAACTCAAACGCGTAAATAATAATGTCTCGAAACTTCAGTTTTGGAAATCAATACGTGTTTTAATAGTAATAGACCCCCGTTAAATATTATTTTAAATATGACAGAACTGTTTTTCTTCGTCAATTTGTGTTGATTGAATTTCTTCCTACTCTCCCCAAATGTTATATTTTTTTCATTTTAATCGTAACCTTGTTGATTTTTTAACAGTTCGTTACCTTACTTTGAAAAGGCTCTAACTGCACTTGACCATGTTTTGAGATACGAGCGTTTGAAGTTTTGACTGATCATATTTTGTATTTTGAAGGAAAAAATGTATTTTTAGTTAGTGAGTTAGTATATATTTATATATATAAATATTTTAATTGTTTTTTATATAATTTATTTTATCTCAAGTCTTTGTATTAGAAATAATAATAATCTAAAACTTTAATTAGAACTGGTAACAATAGTTTCTTTGAAAAGATTTTATCATATTTTATTTTTTTAAACAAAATGTTCTAATTTTTTAAATATTTATTAATATTATATATTATCATGATTTGTTGGACTATATAAGCTAACAATAATATTATAATACAACAGAATAATAATACATATATACTTTGAATGTTTGAACGAACTTAGCTAACTTTTGTCAATGACCACATCAATAGAACAATAGAAGTAAAGGGTAAAACACACACCAACCATCAAGCGCAGAATGTTCAACATGACGTTAAAGCCTTTTCAAAAAGACTGCGATGTGTATGTTTTTCCGTGAGATGATGATAATTAGTTATATCGATTTATATAACCCTATAAAACAAATTTATGAAAAAAAATTGTGGATAAAACTTCGAAATACCGCAAACTGCCTCATTGAACAATATGAAATCAACCTTTGAAATCAACGTATTTGGTAGAATGTGGCTAATACAACATTTCCCAATGAAAATGTCATTTTGGTCAAAATGTCAGCTAGAATCTTTTCAAAGTAAGGTAACGAGCTTGCAATCCACTTAAGGGTAGCTAGAGCATCCTTCAACTCAATGTGGCAAGTCAACACATGCATTCTACCAAATCTTCTTTACGGTTACAAGTCATGGCTCCACACGGTAACCGTATACTGTGCTTCAAAAACAGATGTTTGCGATAAATATGAGTACGGTGGTTTAACTTTTTCAGAATCTTGAAGGTAAGAGAGTCTACGGACCAGCCTCTTATTAGTGCAAAACAAATAAAGGGATGACCGATGATGGAGTGGAATAGCTTGAATCCTGTCAATCTTTTTTACTAACTAGACGAATTCGACTCAGTTCGAGTCCATTCGTGTGCTCGAATGCCTGAAAATGCCGAAAGGCGAATCCCGGGTCGTTAGTGACAAAATACATGGAAGTGTACAAAATCTCATTAATCCAAATTAGATGAATTCCGTTGCCTTATAAATCCGCTCATGAACGTTATATGATGTAATTGGCGGAGCTATGGAACGCTAGGATGGCCAGAGATTAAGCAAAAAGACTGGAGGGGAATAAAGAATCTTGGAGGAACCGTTTGGTGGCTATATGCTTCGAGCAGATATAGTAAAATGATGGTCTTTTGATGAATATTATACTGTTGATCAAATAGACTCTACAGAATGTGTTTTTAAATGCATCGTAATGGAAGGTCGATAAACTAATACTCGGGTGTCAAAAAAAGCTTAACTTTTTGACATCTCTAGTACCCAAAGCATACAGCTCTGAGTTTAACGCTGAAATTCGTGGTTATTATTACGTGAGGAAAATAAATACGTAAATTCACATTATTTGACCACTAATAAATACTGAAAATAACGCAATATGATTTAATTTCAAATTTTCCAGGAATTGTTTGCTCAAATAAATCAATGTACGTTTATGCTAATCAAATGGCGTGGCCAACTTGTCTTCGTATGAAAAACATATTGATTTTTTTTTATATATTTGCTGCTTTATTTACCTCGTGCACTGTAGACGCATACCTATTTTAATGGAATGAATATCGTCGCACTTGTACATACTTAAAAATGCGTAATGATGAGAAATTCTATAATTTAAGACTTTTTTTTATTTAATTAGTATTTACTTGGTAGGACTCCATTACAGTGGGATAAAATATCAAATATAGTTAGTTGATAACTATTATCCTTGCACGCCACTGTCACAATTATACGTTTACTTATTTTAGCTGCGCTATTTAATATAAATATACCGTTCTAGAAGAGATAGACAATTTTATTTTATCTCACTTATTCCAACATCATAACATTTATTTGAAATTAAAAAATTTAACATACTTATTGTCGACCGTGTTTTGGTAACCCTCAAAATTGAAATTGTTCAGGAGAGAGTGAAAACTGTTTTTATCGAAAACATTATATGGTGAGTTGCGTTATGAATCGTTGAAATGCACTTTTGTAAATTATTTTGTTTGTAGATACAGGATTATCCGTAGGGATGATTAAAATAATAGTGCCTTACTTCAAGTGGCCGGGTCAGAATTTTTAAAACTAAAACCAATGTAAAATGATGTTTCCTTTCCAAAAAGTTGTCAATTTATTCTTCTAATTTACATCATTTGGTCGAGACCTGCTCTGTCGTCTTTAAAATGAGATCCAATCATTGATTCATTTTCGTATTTTTTGAGGGTTACATCAATTGGCCAAAACACTTTTGCTAAATGTTTTTGGAAAAAGAACATACATGTTGTTATTAATTAATCGTTAAAATAAATGCATTGAAATTTAATTGATTATTCGTAATAGCGTAAGCTTCTCACCTATCCTTACTTAAACCAGTATAAGAAGCTTACGTAATTACTCCCAACTAAATTTTGTAGGACTGAATAATTTGATATTTTATTATATTATTTTGTTAAAATTTTGTACACCATAAAAAGTTTTGTCACTAACGACATGGGCTTCGTCTTTCAGCATTTTAGTGTACGGATGAACAGTTCTTATACATTCTTTAAGACATCGACTGAGGTTGCTTGATGAAATTTCAATATCAAATTTGGATTATTGAGATTTTGTACACTTCCATCTATTTTGTCACTAACGACCCGGATTTCACCTTTCGGCATCTTCAGGCATTCGAGCGCACGAATGGACTCGAATTGACAAGTAATTCCTTCCTTGCCAATTCTGAACGAACAGCTGAATCTTCCAAACTCCCCGTTGCTGTATCCTATACGTTTAATCACATAACAGAAGTAAATGTGGAATGATTGTATATATTTATCCTTTGGTCGAATTGCATCCCGTCGAAACCCATTATGCTATTATAATTGTAAAATCACTGGTAATTCTAATATTAGTCGGAAAGCGGCAATTCGCCACTCTGTTAATGCGTTGTTTACAAAATAAGGATTTTCGGAATTCTCGAAATGTTAACTCAGGTATCAGTGTGGATCCGAGACGTATAATATTTTATCTCGTAAATAATATTTGTCGTATTCTTCTATATAAACGTTAGACACTGTTTACTGTCTGTCAGTTCGAGTCCATTCTTGCGCTAGAATGCCTGAAGATGCCGAAAGGCGAAACCCGGGTCGTTAGTGACAAAATACATAGAAGTGTACAAAATCTTATATATTCGTTTTTATATTGAAAGAATTTTAAAAATTGTTTAAAATAATTAACCACTAAATTTAGGAAGTATATTGATGATAATGATTTGATTTGAATGATGAATATCGTAATTAGGAAAGTTATTTAAATAATTTTGTAGGTTTTCGAAATAACTTTGGAATTAACCATCATAATTAGGTAATTGGGAAAGTGATCCTAGCAAATAAATTCGATATTCATTGGAGTATTAAGTGAGTGACGTTTAAATCTCAATCAATCTCAACAAAACTCATTTTAGAAGTCAAATTAATCTCAAACTATTATTTAATGTTTGCTTTAATTAAATTTACTATTTTATTGGGGATACACCATTTTATGGAAGGTGTTTTATGAACATGCTCACTTTTAATATTAAAAGCAATGACTTTTAGCATCATTACAAACATTTAATAATTATTGTTATCTTCTGAGTAAGTAAAGAATTAAGTAGAGTATTCGAAAAGGTCTAGCAGTTCAAAAAACATAAGATGTGCGAATGAAAGAATAGAAACATCACAAATATACATGCTTTAGGACACAAAACATTAAACCTTTAAAAAAATAAATAATGATTGAAAGATTCCATTCTAGGATTTTAAATCTTGGTGGTGCATCCAAATGTAATAAAAACCTCACTTTTAAGATGTTAACTGTCAATTATTGGTGGAAAGGCATTATATTTTAAAAATAAAACATGATTCGTTTTGACAAACAACTATTCCAAACACCAACTTACTAAATGCTGAAATACTTAAATATCAATAAATCAAACATTTTTTTACCATGTCCGCTCCCAATGTGGAGCATATGAACTCCTAATAGTGGTATATCAACGAAAATTTTAGTAGAGAGTTTAAGTAGAGAGAAAAGGATACGGCAAGGACAGAACTAGTGGTTAGCAAATCGCTGACGCTACGCTCTGTTTTTTAGATCGGATCGGTGGGAGGGAATTCTAGACATCACAAACATCCATAAATACGAACGGAAATCCATAAATCGATTGATAAATCCAATTATGAAACTGTCCGTACCGAGACTTGATCCCGTGACATCCGTAACCGTAGCCAACAACGTTGACCGCTGCACCATGGATACAACAATCATCCAACGTTACCCCCCATCCAGTAATATCACACTATATCACACAATATAACACTCATTTTAATATAACCCAATGTTGAAATTCTTGAAAATCCGACTTTCTTCATCCATAAACAATAAATTTCAGTGATAAACAATCATTCTACCACCAACCTACCCTATGTTAAAATACTTTAATATCAAATATCCAATATTCCTTACACATAAACAATAAATTCCCGTGACTAACAACTACATCACCAACTTTATTAAATACTTAGATATCAATAAATCCAAAATTCTCCACCCATAGACAACAAATTCTCGTAACTAATAACCATTCCATCACTAAATCAACTACTGTTGAAATACTTATTTATATATTGTTATAAAAATGTCGAAGTAGTACAGTTGTTGTGTTAAAAATAATAAAAACCCAACAAAAACCGCTTGACCATTTGTATTTACTATAAATATTGCAGCTCACCTTAAAAGATTATTTTAACTTTGAAAAGCAATGTGTCACCACAGAGACACTTACTTTAATTAGGATAGTTTGTCCTTAGATACAGATTGTTGAACATGTTTTAAGCAACAGGCTCAGCCAACTTCCCCTTTGGGATTGACTTTTTCAAACACATGTTTATTAATATGTAATTAAAAGTTTTCGCGTGTGAATGAGTGGCATTCATAATATCGCCATCGGATTCATATTTAAATCTGTAAGCAATTGATAATTTTTTAGTCACTAATTCTTTCGAAACAGTTATTTCATTTTAGTTTCATTGTGACACGACCCATTATTATTCAGTGCCAATCGTGCCAGAACTTTCACCGGATCATCTCTAGTATTGCGCAGTCAAGAAAACGACAACATTGTAATTTATAAAATCGCTCTTTTGGCAACAGGGTCTGGTTTAGAAAGTGGTGAGAACCGTCCTAGGTCGCATTTCAAACCCTTATAGAAGCGAGGAGGGGTGATCTCACTGTTGCACTGATTACGTTTTTTTCGCCAGCCGGACGCCGTGAGCGGTTAAGCACCGTCGTTAGCTAGACCTTAGGCATTAACCATCAGCTAACTTTTTGCTGTTGCGTAACAATTTCGCCAGCTTGATTTTTTTTTAATGTTTTTTGTATTTGTTTTCATTTTAAATTCTAAGCCCTGTACGTGTAACTACTAACTGAAATAAATAGTGATTTGACTAAATGAACAAGCTTGTTTGAGTGTACCTGAGAGACCTCCCTTTAAAGTCTTACTCATATTGTTATGTAATAAACAAATGTTTATAGATGATACGCATACATGAGCAACGCGTATTAAAATATTCTATTAATTTTATATCTTCATTCTTCCTCTTTGGCCATATTCACTCTGTATCATCCACACAATATGGCTGTCACACGGCGCCTATGTGACTCCCTGTCGCCTGCCAATCGCCTCGCTTCCTCCCATGACATACCAAAGTCTCTCAGCTCCACCGAGTACATCCTGTGGATAGTACTCAGGAGACGCCCTGGACGCTGGAATCAGACCGGTTGGAAGACGAGGCAAGCGGGGTTACATAACAACAAATAAAAAATAGTGTAGACATTTTGCAAATGACAAAATTAAAAATTATTTAATACATTAAAGTTGGCGTCTTCTTTGTGTAATTAATCATAATTTGAAAACATCGTCAATTTTACCATCGAAAAAGACAACATTACTGTATAGTATAGTATTAAATATATTATAGTAACGACCCGAGATGCATGACCGTAGCGTATGCAGCCGTTTTGTTTCAAAAGGCACTGAAACACGTCTCGAGTCTGTTCTGCTATGAAAAATTTATATTCTTACGTATTTCGATAATTTCGGATAGTTTAAAATGTATTTCAGGTTTTACACTCAAAATATGACGTAAAATAATTACATAATTCTACGTAAAATCATATTTCACTCTTTGAAATAGTCATTTCACTTTATAAACGCGTTTATATGACAAAACCCACACGATGACTGCTTGAGATACGAATGGATTTTTTTAGCATGAAAACGGGAAGGTTAAAATAAGACAAAGAATATTCAAGTATTTAGTTCTAGTATAATTTTATGCATTGATTGATATCCATTGCCACAACTATAACCTCAAATAAACTAAGTTTAAAACGTAAAAAATGGTACTCTTCTAAATTCACTTCATATTGAAATCACTATTGGCACTTTGACTCTTTTGAAGACGAAATAAATGTCATATTTCTTGTATAAAGAAGGTTATAATTATCGATCGTTGTAAATAATTGAGTCAGTATTCAATTCATTAAAAAAAATGTCGCAAAGTTTATTGTAAACATATTCAAATAGAAAATTACCAAAAATTGTTTTTTCATTCAATCTAATAAAAAAATAAGACAGCTCTACAAAAAGGTGATTATTATTTTGACACATGTATTAAAAAACCCAACTGGTGCACTGGAAATAAATATTATGAGTGATCTGATAACGTCAATGTATACAAATCAAAAAAAACCTTCACTTTGTTACTAATGCTCCACCATGAAATCTATTTCAAGCCGATATGATAAATAAATATTTTCAAATTTATGTAAGTAGTCCATTTGAGGAAACGTTGTATTCGTTGCCAATTCTATTAGCGTAAATTTAATTAAATTAAACATAAGCGTTCTTATCCATTACAATTAATATGATTCCGCAGGCTGCGTGCTTAAAAATATTTAATGCCATAAAAATTTGATTACTTTCACACGACTTTATGTTTTTACGTCTAACACTATTAACATAAAGATTAGTCTGTGAAACATAAATTTGCTATTTTTAAAACAACGGGTGTAAACTTTAATGATGCCTTTTTTTAGAAATCATTTTCAATATGGATCATATCGAGATGATTTGTCTACATTTGTAAACCATTTGTTTTTGAATAAACATACATTTGATTTTACAAAAAATTAAAGCCTACACTTAAATAATAAATCTTTACAATTAGCTAAACAAAGGGTATTAGAGATATATATATATATAAATTCTTTATATGTTTTATCCGATTCATTACATAATCTATGCTTGATTTGTATTTTTATATTTCAACTTGTAAGAACTGATTCTGGTGTTTTTCAGATATAAAAAATGATGCTCCTGACTGCTCTGCGTTCTCCATTTACCAACACTGTTTATTGTTAATATTTATTACATATTTAATATTTTATTGTTTTTAAATGGTTCACTTATTTCTTCTTAAAATTTTCCCTATCGGCTATTAGCTTAATGCATTAGTAATGTCTGATGTAAGAGAGTGGGAATAAAAATATACATCTATAACAAAACTAATGGCTAGTTTGTCGCTCATGCTGCACCTTGATTTAAGGATTAAATCAGTAGGAGGTAATTTTGGACATTACAAACATCCATGCCTTTGAACGGAAATCAATAAATCCATTTATGAAACTGACCGCACTGAGATTTGCGCCCGTGAGCATTGAACCGATCCTATCCACTAGAACATGGACAAAATATATTCATTCTTTTACAACCGTAATAATATTAATATTGAAATCGTCTTTTTCGATAAGTGCGTGAAAACGTTGGTAGAAAATTTTGTGGTAAGTCTATGGCATTAATTGCAATGTCATTATGTTATAAAGCTTTTAAGATTCTGAACGAAAATCAGTAATCATAAATTATTTCAAATCATGCAAAGCTTCTCTTTAAAACCCATCTACTAAAATGAATGAAAATCGACACAGAAATTAACTGAGCAATGTTTACATAACAAAAAATATGATAAACATCTGTTTCTGCTTACCTCAGATTAAAAAAATAAGTTTATTTTTTTTCCGTTTCTGTAATTTCAAATTAAATAAAAGAACTTTGCCAATTTTCTTAATAGGTTCATTTTAAATTGCAACATAAATTGGTGTTCCACTACCCAGTCCACCGATTCACGGCCGCCTGTAATGTAATAACGGTCAAGAACAAATAAATACATACTTTAGAGAAATTACTGTTTATTTATTAACAAAGAAATAAAATTCATTTCAAAATAAATATATATATATATATACCCCCGATTTAAAAATAATTTGTCTTAATTATCATGGTAGTTTTTTCTGTATCTAGCTTTTCTCTTAACATTTTCTGTCACTGAACTTAACTCAGGATGTTCTCAATATTTCTTAGCGAAGAATTTTAGCCAGCAATCTTATTTCCAATCAGTTCTCTGGAATATTAATTTATATTGATAGCAAAACTATATTTATAACAATAAAAGAAACAATATTTCCCAATTAATGTAAAAAAAATCATGTACCATGCTAAAAATATATATTCAGATGAACTCCAAAATATAACTTCGCTATTTAGTTACAAGTGTGGGGAACGAATCAATATAGATGGTAATATTAAAACAGAAGCACAGGCAGAAGCCGTACTATCTCACACATGGATTGAGTCCGCTCATGCTTCTGGACAAATCGACGGTCGATCTATCATTAAAATTTCTTTTCGATGTCCATTCCCCGTGTGAAGCATATCGTCTCCTAATGGAGGTATCTTAACAGAATATTTCTATGGGAACTACTTTTTACTCAGTTTCTCAACCTCTCTTTTTCTAAGATAGTAGGAATAGAAAGGCTAGGACAGGACTAGTGGTTAGCTATTCGTTCCCGCTACGCCCCGTGAGGATAGGATGGCTAAGAGGGAGTTTTAGACATCACAAACACTCATGACTACGAACAGAAATCCATAAATCGATTGAAATATCAATTTATGAAAACCGTCCGCACCGAAAATTGAACCCGAGACATCCGTAACAGTAGCCAACGACGCTACCAACTGCGCCACGGACGCTGACATTCTTAAATTTAATCTCTGTAATTATACAAGTTAGGAACGCGATTCCTAAATAATTTATTATGCATAGCTATTAGTTATGATGCAAACGCAGTTATTTTTATTCTTAATTTTGTTTTACATTTCATGACTAATTTAATAATATGCAATGGCTTGTGCAATGTCTTTTTTCCATTGTCTAATTTGTTTTCTTCTTTCCTTGTTTTCAGATACACAGCTGTCTCAACTTTTACCGAAGGCATGCGCCCTGTAACGATGCAGTATGTCCGCAAGAAAAACTAATAACATTTTAAAATGAACATGCGATCAATATTCAAGGAAAAAAATACCAATTCACAGTGAGTTTGAATATAAATCAACCAAAAAACGATCACCGATAAAATCACTTGACAATGAAATGAATAAACAGTTTAAATTTTTAATAACACGTATAGAAAAGTGAGTTTCAGTAGTGTATACTTACAAATACAAATAATAACAGTGTATCAGGCGAATATAAAACTAACGAGTTAAAATATGAACTATCGATTAAATATTTTACTACAGGAAGTTTGACCCGTTCAAAAACTAACCATGGGTTTCTTCGTGGTTATTTCAAAGTTGAAAATGCTTCACTTTTTGAGCTTTCTGGTTGTTATAGCCTTGCATAGAACATCGAGCTTTGTGCTGGACGGAGGCCAAAGCTCGTATTCGCAGTTTAGGAAGTGGAATGCAGGCTCTAATGGAAGTTTGGAGTTGGAATTCAAGACTGATCAACCCAACGGACTCTTGTTGTACACTGATGATGGTGGCACGTACGACTTCTTCGAGTTGAAGTTGGTGGAAGGAGCTTTGAGGCTGAGATATAATCTTGGCGGTGGAGCTCAAATTATTACCGTCGGTCGAGATCTTAACGATAGTCACTGGCACAAAGTTATGGTAAGCTTAGAATTTTAATTGCTACACCTTCTCCGTCCCATAAAAAAATGCTTCGAAAAATTAACTCTGTCGTGCTTTGCAAAAATTACCTATTTTCCTGAAAAACCAATAAATTCAACGAACTCAAACTGTTACATATATGATATTTATAATACTACATTTCTATATTTTAAACTTTCTACAAATCATCTCAACTGATGTTTGATTTACCAAGAACTGGCTTTAATTTATCTTTTCAAATAGGGTTAAGGTAGAAAGAAGGTACTACAAAAAAGCACGAAGTTAGCTTATCACTTTCTTTATGCTCTATATCCGTTTATAACTAAAAATTTGATGCATACCTTCGGACAAAACCCATAAATCGATTTAAAAATTGATGATACTTTGGTGAAATGAAAGGCTTTTTATAAAATATAAGACATTGGCTGAGGGTGCTTGATGGAATTTCAATATCAAATTTGAATTATTGAGACTTTGTAAACTTCCATGTATTTTGTCACTAACGACCACTAACGTCACTTTCGGCACCTTCAGGCTTTTGAGCGTACGAATGGACAGTCAGTAAACAGTGTCTAACGTTTATATAGAAGATAAAAATACGACAAATATTATTTACGAGATAAAATATTATAAGTCTAGGATTCACAACGATACCTGAGTTAAAATTTCGAGAATAGCCTTAATCCTTATTTTGTAAACAACGCTTTAACAGAGTGGCGAATTGCCGCTTTCCGACTAATATTAGAATTACCAGTGATTTTACAATTATAATAGCTTTGTGGGTTTCGACGGGATGCAATTCGACGAAAGGATAAATATATATACAATCATTCCACATTTAGTGAATTCTGTTAGGTGATTGAACGTATAGGATACAGCAACGGGGAGTTTGGAAGATTCAGCTGTGCGTTCAGAATTGGTAATGATGGCAAAAGCCGAAACCCGGATTCTTAGTGAAAAAAAAATACATGGAAGTGTACAAAATCTCAATAATTCAAATTTAAAACGATTTTCAATTCAAAATCTTACTATTGGATTCATATGCATTCATAACATGTTTTGCTGATCAAATATTTTTGAAACAATATTTTAACGATACATTGCTTAAAATTTATGATTATCTATGAAACATAATAATTTAAAGACGTTGATCAATTATCTTTAAAGAGCATTTTTGATAGAATAAGTTATCCATAAAGAAATGTAATTAATGATTCAGATTTACCTTTAAGATGACAACATTTAAATTTCATTGAAAACTTTGCACACATATAATAGTCTACTTCATTAAAAAAAAATACTCTTCAACTTAATAAAATTTTTCTTTAGAATGCTTATGGCAAAAAAATAATTATTTATAACTTGAAATACACGTGTATGTTTTAAAACGGTTCTGTGAGAATGAGACTTTTGTAACATTTTAATATGTCCACTGATAATGTGAGGAAAAACGGATTCCAAATGTAGTTTTAAACAGAAGTTGTTATACGACAACTGTTTGTTATTGAACACTTTCATTATCAGTCAATATGCTTCCTATCGGAAGTGAACATGTTATCAAAAAAGGAAAAGAAAACATGGAAAATTGTAAACGAATTATTTCGATAAACCTTAACTTGATTTTGTTGTAGCATTAAAACATGAACTTAACCCATTTATAAAATATCCAGATTAGTTACATGCAAATTAAAATTAAAATTGAATGAGTATCATAATACTAGTTATTAAAAATAGCTTAGTTGAACTTTCGTTATAAGTTCAAATAATTAGTACTCAAGGCTACTAAAAGCTACTTTGAAACTTTGCTAGGGTTAGGTTTAAGGAAAGCTCTAATTATATTGTTCGCAACTTAAAATCTAAACTTATATTAAACTAATCGACCGACTTTCAAGTTCATTCTTGTGAAGCTTAAAGCTTCTCCAACAATTCGAAACAATTATTTTAGTAAAAGTGAGTCGTTAATTTTAATCAGGTAATTATAATTTACTTCGACACCGATTCTTTATAAAATCCTAATAATTCTTTCATTCATCGTTTTTGGCAATTATTGCAAATTAAACTCTAAATAATGCAATTCAAATAAAGTTTCAATTAATCTCAAACGAAGCTTCAAAACAAAATATTCACTTTAAAAACTATGCATGGGCTACTTACGGACGTATCTCAACAGAAGTTTTTTCATTTTAAACTGCTTATTGCTCATTTGTTCAACCTCCCATGTTGACTTCATGGTGCAGTAGCTAACGTCGTTATGGATGTCTCGGGTTCAAGTCACGGTGTGGACAGTTCCATAAGAAAAATTTTCAATCGATAAATATGGATTTACGTTCGTAGTCATGAATGTTTCTGATATCTAAAATCCAGATCTTATCACATAAAAATAGAGCATAGCGAGAGTTAGCCACTAGCTTATTCCTAGTCTTATTGTTTTATCCCTACTCTATTCAAACAAAGTGAGGTTGAGCAACTGAGTAACAAGCATTCTCTTAGAAAAAAGGCTTCTGTTAAGATGTCTTCCATTAGGAGGCCATATGTTCCACACTGGAAGCGAATATGGTAAATAAAAGGATATTAGGATAGAGTTAAGACACGACAAGTGGGAGAGAATTTTAGACATTCAAAACACCTATGCGTTCAATCAAAAATCCAGAAATCAATTGAAAAATCAATATTTATGAAACTTTCTATCCTGGGATTTCAACCTGTCAGCACCGTTGTCAAAGCCGACGATATTTTAATTTTAAATATTGATTTGATTGATTTTGATGAGAAGTCACACTTATGTCCCAGATCACAAATTTAAATTGAAAAAATATAAATTTGATATTGACCTTGCAAGGTTTTGAACCAGGACCCACCTGATTACAAGGGCAAAACTCTTACCACTAGACCACAGAGACAAACATGTTGACAACTGTACCAAGGAATATTTTTCATTCATATTATCAAGTAATAGTATTTGCTGTTTTTAATTATTTGTATTGTTCATTTTTAGTTTCGATTGTGTGCAACTCATTCACTGAAATTGTTTTGTATAAATCGAGAAACTGTATTTTAAAGTGTTGCCAGATTGTTGCTTTCCGTTCATAATACTTAGTTACTAAACTGATTTCAACCGATTTAAACAAGTTTACACGATTTGGGCTACTTGATAATAAGGCTGCATGCTAATCTGTGATCTGGAGAAATATTGGTCGTTAAATTCGACCAAATCCGGCTTAAACGTATTAGTAAAATGACTTGTTCATATAATAAACATAGCAATATAAATGAAACAAAGAAACGAAAATATTTGTTCCTAATTTGAATTAACGGTCGGTATACTTTTGGTATTTTGATTCGTGTCAACGAAATTGGAACGACTTAAAATTATTAATAAGCTTTTAAATTTACCCCAATTTCATACGACTTCATTTTTACCACAATAATAAGTTATTACAAATATTACTAAAGGTGACTAAAAAGGTTCTGATTTCAAAACAGTGACATTTTTATAGTATTACAAACATTACTTGGCCGCCGCCGAATTTAGAACTAGAATAAATTTACCTAATTATCATTTCATGCAAAATAAACATCTTTAGAAAATTCATGTCTACTTTTAATAACCGTCGCTAGAATATCAGTTTTGGAACTTATTGAACTTTCAGTCCTGGTCGAGTATAGCAAGATTCCTAACGCGACGGTGGCGCCTTCACTGGTGGCCAAGTTAAATTGGTACATCTAGAGTGATAAGCATTATTTTTTCAATGATTATTGGAGAAGCATTTGTGTAATTAATAAAACTAAGTAAACTAAAATTTTAAAAAGTTGCTCAGTCATTCCTTTTAATAATATTCAGTATCACTTTCAATAAGTCCGTTGTGCAGTAGTCAACAGCGTTGGCTACGGTTACGGATGTCTCAGTGTCAAATTCCGGTACTGACAACTTCATAAATTGATTTTTCAATCGATTTGTGGATTTTTCTTCGTAGATACAGATGTTTGTGGTGTCTAGAATTTCTCCCAACCCATTCAATCCTAAAAATGTGACGAGTGCGATTAGCTAATCACTAATCTTGTCTCTATCCCTATATCTCTATTTCTATTAGGTGTCCATGTGTCACATTGCGAATGGACATGGTAAAAAAAGGAAACGAAATTTTTTCAAACTTCTTTTTGTATTTTCAATCTTTCTTAAAACAATTACAGACGTTTTTATAATAGGTATATTGCATCAGCTTTGTCGCACAATCATTAAATCAATCTTAGTTTTCAGTTTGAAATTAACAACTTTTTTTAATTTTTTACATAAGATCGATCAAATATATAATGTCCCTACAATAAAAAATGAACTGCCACCAATAACCATCGAAAGTTATATTAACCCTAAACCAACATTAAGTAATCCAAATTTGGCTACAGGAAACGATAAGCTACGATATGGCGTAGAAGTTTGGTTATATTAAATAAAAAGCTACGACATGCAAGTACACGCGGGCTCTACGATCGTAGATGTCATTAAAACATACTTTAGTGCTGCTCCCAGAAACTGTGTACACATGTACAAAGTTCATTGGCCTTTGATATTTGACTGAAGTGTTTTGAATGAAAATGTTTTGTGTATAGCGGTTTTTATTATTCTGGTAACATTCCAATTCATAGACAATGTTTGGAATAGAGCATTATATCGCCTTTAAATTTTTGTCACTAACGCGTTTATAATTAAAACTTTTGGTGTATCTTGATTTTAAATTATAAATTACCAATTGCTCCTTTCCATAAATTGGTTGACCTCAAACTTTAAGTTAGTATAACATACTAACTCGTAAAATTATACACCAGGTGGTAGCACCACTTAAAATTCACTCATACACACACGCTCTATGTGTCACACTCTACATCGTGCGCTGTGCTGTGCGTTACAAACGTACGTGTACATAAAGGAGAATATGTATTTTAATTTTACATTTGAATAGATGCAAAAGCTATTTTATTACATGTCGCATCAAATTCAGTTCAAATCTTAATACACTTTTGAACTTCTATGAGAAAAATATTAAATGATTCTTTTGCAAACATTTGTGTTATTGGTAAGATCTTCAATTTGAAAGACGCCTCGAAGCATTTCTTATAAAACTATTTCACCAACAGTTAACACATATATGAGAAAAGTTGTTTAAATATTTATGTTATCAAAAAAATCTAACCTAGTAGAATTTTGTAAACGTCAGGGTGGTTTTTTTTAACAAATTAATTTAGCTCAACTTAAATACCGTAGTTAATATAACACCATAAGCAAATCAGTATATAAAACAAATTAACTTAATTTAAGACATCGACTGAGGGTGCTTGATGGAATTTCAATATTAAATTTGGATTATTGAGATTTTGTACACTTCCATGTATTCAGTTCGAGTCCATTCGTGTGCTCGAATGCCTGAAGATGCCGAAAGGCGAAACCCGGGTCGTTAGTGACAAAATACATGGAAGTGTACAAAATCTCAATAATCCAAATTTAAATTAACTTAATTTATATTATTGAATTGTTTCAGTTTTTGTCATTTATTGTTCATTTAATGATGACAAAATGACAAAATTTGCATGCAAAATCGCGCTCCCAATTCTTAACATAAAGCATAGTTACAGAATTTAAAAATCAGTACGTTTTATGAGAACTGATTTCTATTCAAATACTAAATTTTTCTTTTCGGATAAGGCAATGAAAGAAGTATTTGGCTAATTGTTCTTATTTCCCCCCGATCCAGTATCGTAAGAGCAATATTGAATGTAATTAAATATCCATATATTTGAACATAAATGCTTAAATTATAGTTTCCATTCTGAGATTGGAACCCACGAACGCCATAACCAAATACGATGAACGCTATTTGCAACGACAGGACTGGGTGCTCAAAACAAAGCTTTAAATATAATATTTCCTCTAACAGAATAAGACTTATGCAATTAGAATAAATATGAATTTAAAATGAAAACATTTAATATACATTATTGTTAGAAACGGATCTTGTCTCTCGACTTCACGCTTTAATATAACGCGAAAATAATGCCTTTAACAAGGTATTGTAATAAATATCATTTTAGGCGAGATGAGATTTGAATACAATTTTCATTTTAAATTAGTCGGTTTACTCAAGGGTTGAACAATTTTGTAATAACGTATCTTTACTAATTTAATTCAATGAAACCTCTCTGTGATGTACGTAAAATACATTTACAACTTTTGATTAAGTCACCATCCTTTCAACTAAGCTTTTGTAATAAGAGGTTAACTTTAATAAGATTGAAAATAGATATTTCAGTACCGTTTTAAATGAAATTGGTTTCGCGGTTATGTTTACATTTTCACTCCGAATTCCTTTTTAATTAAATTTTGTTATTGCATGCATTTGTTTTTTTAAATTATAATAACGTTTTATTATTTACATAAAAAAATATATTTATTTCAAACAACCGATTTTAAACATTTTTGTTTGTTTGTACAAAACTGTTTTTAAGTAAAAGCATAATTTGAGAGGCCTAGTATCATAGCTCATAATCTCCAGAATATGCAAAAAAATAGTTATGAATGCAGCATTTTTCTTCGTGCTCACACTTACCACTTCAATTATAAAATATCTTTCTACACTTACAAACCAATCCAATCTAAAATTAATGTGAAAATTTCGCAAAACTCGTATTCTCTAATTCCTTTTAATTTTATAAACTAATAATATCCATATGTTCTATGAATTTTTAACTGTAGTATGGAAACGGTTTACTTTAGGTTTGCCAATGCGTGTGATTGATGGAGATTCTAGTTATGATAGTATAGCCCTCATTTATAAAAGTAAGTGTGCTCTTCTATACAGTAGAGTATCAAATGAGGAACATTTTGGTATAACTTACTTACTACGACATTTTTTCGATTCAGTGTTTTCTTGCAGAGCAACGACGACATATACCACAAACAAAAAATATAAATACTTCAATTATTTTTCCTCGGTTGAGAATAGGGGCGGTTTTCTTCGGCCAGCGATTCCATGAGCTTGAACTGTGACTTTCGTTTTGCAATATAATTCTGGATTTGTTTTCAAAAGCATTGATGTATAATAGATGTTAAGATTTAAAAATCTCTACCGTTCATTCGATTCATACAAGGCGAGTAGCAAAAACAATTAGATAAATCCCGTCATAGCTGCCTGCCATCCTTATTTCTCGAAAAAAAGAAGTTAATCAACTAAATAACATGCAGTTCTCATTTCACAAAAAGTCTGTTGAGATAATCTCCTTCGTGACATAATATACTACACATTGAGAAAGGATATCACTTACAAAAAATACAATAGTGTAGCTTCAATAATATCATACGTAAATAAATAAACAATTATATAGAGTTTTACTTTGATGCCATTTTATCTTTAGTTAACCCACTTTTGGGGAAAAAAAATCCTACTACAAGGCGATCACCATTTCTATAAAATATGAAAAAATATTTATTACTTTTATATAAGAACAATAAAACTAATAAGTTTTGATATTTTTAACTCAAAAAACTTTGGTAATCTATTTTATAATAACGCGTAAAGGTGTAAGAACTGTCAGAAACTGCAATGCCCTGGTAATTTGTAAGAAATGCCATCTGTTGAATGCACACATTAAAATACATTGTGATGGAAGTAATATAGTCATTTCGCTCATCGCGAGGCAGTGAAATTATTGTTCATTTGTTTGAGACTCGAATATAAGGTGACTTCCTTATTTTCGTGTCCTTTTTTTCAATAAAAAATCATCGTCAGGCTAATACGGCGATTAACAGTAAGTATTGAAGTACAGTAAAAGATGTAATTGACTAATTTAGGTGAGGAACTATTTGTTAGAAACGAAAGTCTGATGTAAAATAAATTAAGATTTGTTAAATTCACTTGTTTATTTATTAAAAAAATAAAACACTCAATATATTGATAGTCAATGTCAGTGAAGTTTCCATTGATGTGTTAATAAAGATTATGTGAGATGTGGATTGGCGTACGTCCAATCGGACGTATTATTCTTATCATAAGCAGAACATTGTTTGGTTTTTGGATTTCAGCATGAGTACTTGATAACAGTTAATTATTTTCAAATCTAATCAGAACTGTTTTATTGAGATCCATCATATCGAGGCTTTTCAGTAGAGGAAAAAATAGTTATTATAATAATGAACATAAAGGTAATGTACGTGTTGCGAAGTAAGACAGAAAAGTGTACTTTGATTGTATAAAAAATACTTTTGATTGGAACAACTGGAAACCGAATAAGGGAATAAATTGAAGGGAATGCTTTTATTAAATACTAGTGAGTACCCGGCATGTGTTGCAATGCCACTGAAAGAAAGAAAGAGTTTGTGTTTTAATTCTGTTTATTGAAGTGCTTTTGCATAAGAGGTCTCCACGGGTCAAAATTTCATAAAATTACCCAACCCGGCCCGAGCCTGAGTCTCAATATCACACTTGTTACCCGAAGCACAGATTTACTTTTCTCATCCTGAAAAAAGCAAGGTTTATTTTTTAATAAAGTAAATCATTTATACTTTTCAAACAATATATAGTATTGTTTTTATATTTCCAACGATATTCATAGCACATGTGAAATAAAATATTTAAATTATGAAGACGATTGCCTTATGGATGAGTCATGAGTCATGATTCGAACATAGTACGAAATATTTTTCTTAAATTTGAATTCCTTATTAGGGCTCGGCCCGAGCCCGAATCAGAATTGTTTTTACCCACCCGTACAATATTTTTGTTTTTTCGTCTGGTTCAAAGATGTAGCTAGTTGTACGTATTTGATTCTTTTTTAAGATTTTAAATTTTTTTCTTCAGAAACCTTCTGTGTTCATACAAACAACTCACCAAAGTTTCATCGAAATCGGGTGATTAATAAAGGAACGCATAGAGAACAAAAAAACACTCAATTTTATATATACAGATAACTAGATGTTTATTTTCATCACTATAATTTTGACTTACACGTGATTCTACAATTTAATCACAGTTTTTATTTTAAATGAAAACTTTCCACGTAACTTTTTCTGAGAATTAGATTCAAATTAAATTATTTTAATTGAAGTTTCCTTCAAGCAAACAAAATCACAGGAGAAAGTAATTACTACTTATAATTAACTGTAAATTAACCTTTGAAAAGTATACACTAAAGTTCATTTTCTAAAGCTAGTTACTAAGTACAAAAAGTAAGTCGTACATGCGTAGAGGGTTGTTTTAATATTCACAAGGTTGTAGAACTTTCAACCCCTTTGTTTAGTCTGCGCCACACACTTATCAACCCTTGAACAGTGCTTCTGTTTGACTTAGGAAACACTTTTCTTTTCTTGTGTACACTGTAGCTTTTTTGGGAAGTATTGCTTAGCCTAATGAATATAAGTCCGAGGTGAATGCTTCAAAGAACAATATTGAAGCCACTTTGTGTTTTTTTTATCTTATAAAATTAATAAAATTGACTGTTTTTGAATAAATTTTTTCTTACTCAAAACTCACTTTTAAGGTGTTAACTGTCAATTCTTGGTGGAAAGACATTATATTTTAAAAAATAAAACACAATTCATTTGTACTACTTCCACATATTTATAATGATCAGGACCGGTTTCGCTCATCGCGAGCATTATCAACTGAATTTGAACATTTCAGTTGATAATGCTCGCGATGAGCGAAACCGGTCCTGATCATTATAAATATGTGGAAGCAGTACAAATGAATTGTGTTTTATTTTTTAAAAAAATTACTCAAAACTATCAGAATTTCATTATTATCTCAGAATCGTTTGATATGCCATGTAATTATTAACACTCAATTTCATGTAAATATCCTTGTTATGATTTATATATTATTTAATCAATCGATAATTATCGTGTTGAGTGAAACTGGTCCTGATAATTTAAAAAATGTGGAAGCAGTAGTTCTTAATATTACAAGTATTTTAATATTGCGTAAGTTGGTATTTGAATAGTTATTTATCAAAACAAATTGAATTTCATTTTTTAAATTTATTGCTTTTTACACTAAAAGTAATCTGTGGTACACGTTGTGCCTTTTGTTATTAATATTAAATCACTTTTCTTTGACAATACTTGATGACGAGTCATTAAAATACGTCGTATTTTCATAATCCAGTCATATCTGATTACCTACGACACACATGTACAGATTTTTGTAAGCAAGATAATTAATAGTTTTCTTAAAAACTGTTTGATGCCCTTTTGTGTCCTTTTGATGAGTTAAAGTCAATTTTTCCCCATAACACAAACTGCCACTGACGTATACAGATTTTCTTCGTTCGGTGTTAGCACCTTATTTATTATACGCCTTCGTATAATATTCATTTAATATAGCTGAGCAAATTAGTTTACACAAAAATGAAACAATAACTGCACATGTATCAGCAGCCAGTAGTGACAATGATGATATTACGGAGCTCGGCTAATCTCCCAAAGCGGACAACCCAAAATAGCGTGAAATATCGAATTTTGCAAAATTGAATGCGGGGATTAACCGGGTCGGTGGGAAGCACGGTTTGGTTGACGCGGCGAAGGCACATCCTGTTTAACAGGAAGTCTCCTCTCCGCCGAACCCCTTTGCCCGGTTTTCCTCATTTTCCCGGAGTTTTCCGAGGCGGGCCGATAGACAAAGTGCACGGAGAACCGGCAATGGCGGAACGAATGTTTACTGCTAGTGTTTTTTTGCGGGGCGATTTGGATAACATGAACATTGATTTTTAAAAACTGCTCCATTGATTGTCTACTTGTCTATTGTATTGACATCTATATGCAAATTTTTAACTTTGAATCTTTTTATCTGATAACGTAAATGTATGCGTTTATTATTGTAAAATAGTCATTATTATGTTTATTTTTTTGTTATCCTGTTAGTTTGCTGTAATATAAAATTGGCGACATGCGTAGCGCAGTCGGCAACGTCGTAAGTTACGGTTACAGATGTCCGGCTTCAAGTCCCAGTGCGGACATTTTCATAAATTGATCTTTCAATGGATTTATGGATTTTTCTTAGTTGTCATGATTGTTTGTGATGTCTAATACTCCCTCCTACCCATCCGGTCCTCAAAAACGGATCGTAACAAGAGCGATTAGCTAACCACCAGTCCTGTCCAAGCCTTATTCTTATATCCCTACTCTCTTCGAAAAAAGTGAGCTTGAAAAGTGTCATAAAAAAACTTATATTGAGATACCTCCATTGGGAGGCCGTGTGCTCCATTTTGGGAGCGAACATGGTAACATGTCTATATAAAATTGAAGCTAAATTGAGCACATGTTCAAGGCACATATATCAAACATATCGGATTTTATAGCATAGTGTAATGTCAATAATATGTAACTCTGAAATAGAAAAAAAACAATGTTAAGAAATTACGTTTATTGTCAATTATCAATCACACCCAATTTTCACTGAGAAACAATTATTGGTCATGAATCTATTAAAACGCTTCAAACTGCATTTTTAAATATCTTATTTTGTTCTTTATACATTTGTATTTCAATATAATTTTGTATGTTTTCAAGCGATAAACCAGAAAATAGTGAATATTATTTATGTATTATCACTCGAAAAACTTTTGATATCATACCGAAGAGTAGATTCATCAATATGTTTTGCTCATTTTGCGGTTTGAATAGTTAGGGGCAGGAGAGTTTAAATTATTCTCCAAACAAATTCGCAAGGTTTTAAAACGTAAGCGAAACTAGAACTGAATATTGGATAGAATTATCGCAATCATTTTTCTTCAGAAAATGATATCTCTTTCACTAGACCTGTTATGAATCATAATTTCTTTCACCACAAGAAACCTTTTAGTCTGGTTCGAGCTCAATTAAGTTCACATAACGTCTCCGCCGATAAATTGTGAAGTTCACTGATTAAGAAAGAAGCAGTTTGCATTTTGATGAAACTGAGTGTCTATAAAAAATAGGTACTTAATTCTACCTCAAGGAGACATTTACCACCGTGTTTGCGAAGCTGTCAGAACAGTTAGTGAACAGACTGTGTGAAACCAACGGATGAAGAATTTTACAGTCAGTTTGTGGTGGTTTCTTGAGCAATAAGTAATTGATTGCATATTTTCTTTACTTGTCCTCCTCCACGCATCACTGTTTTCTCATCCGTTAATTTTATAGAGCAGTAACCGGTGGCGTAGCAAACGATAAGTGTATTTAAAATTTTTCTCTAACTAGGAGTTGCTTTGGAGTAAGTACCCAAGACTTGGTGTGCAGAAAATAAATCCTTCTAGATAAATGAAAAGCTTATATGTTTAGGAATATGAGATTACAATGTTGAATGTTGACGTGATTAATCTGCAGGATGGATGATGATAATGGTTATGTCGGTAATGCTGTCCAGAGTAATGATGATCCTTTTTCCATATTCTTCACTCGTTGTATTGCGTTTTCAAAATATCACGTTTGATGATTTTTTCGCTTGCACACGGTCTTCTTTTACAATGACGTTTTTAGATATGTTTTCACTCAGTAATGATGACGTGATATAAGTGTCATATTACGGAAACTTTTTCTCTTTAAAAACAATTATAATTTTAACTGACCGAAGACAAAACTTTTTCTATGATCTCACAGCTTGCAAATCCGTGGCGTCATGTATCCCTACATATGTGTTAAGGTCCTCCTCCATCCTCCGTACGAATCCGCATTTTTTTTTAATGGCTAGTAATATGCCTTATTTGCCACAACGTGGTGGACCGGTCCAATTGAAGGTTAGGCCGAACTCATTGATATAAATTTGAAACAAGCCGTAATAAAATTAATTAAAACTTAAACCACAATGGCGTATTAGTTTTGTATCTCTGTAATTGTCTCTTTCGTGTGCTGTTAACCAAAACCAGTAGTGTCTTATACATCGCGCGTTGCCGAGTCAAGCGAAATGTCCTATTTTGTATGCAAAATCACACGAAAATTTAGTTACGTTTCAAATGGTGCTTTGACAAATAATAACACAGCTAATGATAGTGCGAAATAGCTGAAACATAATGAAGTTTCACGAGAATTTTGCCGGCAATTCATTTCGTCTCTAATAAACACACTACATTTTATTATGAGGTTTTACGGTAAAACGAACAAAGAGACTTAACGTTTCCGATGTATCCAGCGCTTACTTCATGGTATTATAGTTTTAATATAAAATAGATTACTTTATTTAATATATGCGATGTATAAAATTTGTATTTTCGCTTTGAAGAAAATTGTTGTGGTTGCTTTGTGATAGATAGGTAATTAATATAGCCTACTAATTAATTGGGCAGTAGGTAAAGACAGAATAATTCGGTAATCATTTGTGAAAGCGGTCAGCTAAAATCATAAGCGGTATATCAAAGCTCATTTTTTTTGTATTTTGACTAAACTATGTTAATTAAGGTTCAGTTATAAACCTACTACAGCTATGGGTTGCAACATCAGTATCAGACAAATCGATAACGAGGTATTTGGGATGGTTTTTCAATACCAAAATACTGAATTTAAAATTGAAAAATACCGATATTTCGGTATTAAGATATATTGCAATACAATTATTATTTGATGAGTTCTCGTCCAACAACTATATGTATATAAATGAATATTTGTTTATCTGTTCCTTTACCATTCATCCGATTTAGACGAAACTTTGGTGAGCTGTTGTGCGCACACCCGTGATGGTTTCTGAAAAAAAATCTTATATCTAAAAAAATACGGTGTATTCAAAAACACTTCAAAAAACAGAATTAAAACACAAACCCTTTATTTCTTTGGGTGGCATTGCAACGCATGCCGGGTACTCACTAGTATATTATATAAATATTTTTCAATTTAAAAAAAATATATCTGGCATGACAGCTGACAACCAATGTTTTTAAGATAAACCCGATGAGAATTTTTATATGACAGTAATGTCCAAGATGACAAATTTAATTTGAAAAAAACTTAAATTTTATATTGACCTGGTTGGGAATTGAAACAGAACCCACCTGATCACTAGAACAAAGCTCTTACCACTAGGCGACAGAGGCCGATATTGATAAGGTTATTCTATAACTGGTCTTATTTTCATGAATGTCCGATTTAAATTGACATATATCCATATTTTATTAATTTTTTATCACTTTTTAGTGGAATTTTCTATACCTGCAAAATTTTAAACTTAAATTAAAGAAAAACAACTTAATCAAATCATAACAACAATAAAAAAACTCATTAGTATAGTAACATATCAACAGTAAACATTCAATAGGTACCTTGGAATCCCAAAAACAAAATAGTTTGTTCAGGAAACACACAAAATTTACCTTAAATCTTTATACACGAAGAATGTATTTAATTTCTTTTGATTTCTCTAAAACTATTGTTAGGCTACGGATAGTGTTTTAACATTTGATTTTCTGAAGAGGAATACGGTGTGTTGCTAATAACTTTAAACATATCGGGGCTACAAGAAATAAGTTTTTACTTATTAACACACGTTGTCTTATGACACATAGGCATAAGACAAATTTACTAAACAACTTGGGAAGAAATTATGAAATCAGGAATAATCATAACCCCAAAATGACAAAATCGAGGGTTCCATGCATGCATGTTTATTATCAATTACGTGTTTCTTATATGTGTCACATATAATAGTAATGGTGTAACTCCAGTTTTGATGTTTTGAGAAAATCAAGGTTTTGTAAAATATTCTTTGGACCAAATAACAACCATTAATAACTGTCTGTCAATCAACTGAAGAACTTAAACGTTAGTGTAGTAGTAAAGTATTATTCTGAAAAATATCGTTTAATATAGGAATATAATATCAAAAAAAAGTGTTTTAAAGAAATTAGGAGTATATATGGAGGTGCACCATTATTAAATTAATATGATATAAAATCATTTTTCGTAATTTTGGAGTTATTCTAAGCTATTCTAAGTGACACATATTATAATACTTCTATAATTTAAGACATCGACTGAGGGTGCTTGATGGAATTTCAATATCAAATTTGGATTATTGAGATTTTGTACACTTCCATGTATTTTGTCACTAACGACCCGGGTTTCGCCTTTCGGCATCTTCAGGCATTCGAGCACACGAATGGACTCAAACTCATTCGTGTGCTCGAATGCCTGAAGATGCCGAAAGGCGAAACCCGGGTCGTTAGTGACAAAATACATGGAAGTGTACAAAATCTCAATAATCTAAATTTTATAATACTTCGTTATATTTTATTAATTTAACAGTTGATAATGCTTGCGATGAGGGAAAACCCGGTCTCAATAATTATAAAAATGTGGAATAAGAACAAAAAAAAAAAAAATTATTTTGAAAGTATTTTGAATTCCGCCAAGAGTTAACAGTTAACACAAAAGTTGTTATGAAATTTATTTTAAAAAATATATATGTTTTAAATGAAAATGATATTTGCAATAATGGTATTTATTTAAAATGAAATACCGGCATCGATGTATTCATGTGATATTACAGTTCATAAATTTAATATAGCCCCTGTTTAACATGAACGAATCGGTATTTTTCATTGAGCCAAGTGAGCCATCATACAAATTCGCAACTAACATTGTTGGCGCTTCAAAAGTGCCGGTGTCATACATTATATTGAATTTAATTTACAACGTAAAGTGACACTGGTAGATCGATCAAAATGCCAAAAGCGATATCTCTCCTTGTCGCTTTACAGCCCACGCGATGTTTATTTGAGAATATTTTTCACATTAACTAATGCAGTATGATTATCTACATGTATAATTTATTTATTTTAATCTATTTACCATCACATGCCTTAGCCAAGTGGTCAAATTTAATGTCTTAAATTTCAGAACAGTTCACAATACAGATTCATACATAAATTGATTTTTCAACCGATTTATGGATTTTTGATCAAATATTTATGAACATAATATCGTCGTTTTAGTGGCACAAGTCAAAAAACCTTTTTTTGCACACATATACCCTAAACCAGTTTTTATTAAACACACCAGAGTGAGATTCGTTAATTATTTACAAATTCGATTGAACTATATTTAGTAATTTTTTTTGACGACGAAGTTGACTTAATTCATATTGGTTTCTTCAAATTACGTAATTGAATTGTTTTTTCAGACCTATAATACTGCATTCATATCTCAAAACAGCTTATTTATGACTAATCGCCTTTTGCCATTATGCGGGCGATAAATAATTAAGGTATACAATCCCCAAGACGAATATGATTCCAGTTTTTCATTGTTTGAAATTTTTTAATCATGGGATTTCAGGATATATCATTAACCGTAATTTCTTGTTTTAAATTTGTACAGTTTAAACGAAATTTGTGTTCATTATTGTTTCTATTGGAATAAATATTTGATTTTATGTTGTTTTTGGACACGAAATTGGTTTTTTTTATTTATCAAAAATCATACTTTATTTTCTATAAAATAATGCAAAAGAAAACAATAAATATATTATTGTCGAAATTGTCTATTCCCGTCTACGGTTGTTACGAAATATGAGAAGTAGGGAGCCACAATACATACATATATTAATTATGCAGTTACTGTGTAAACGTATGTTAATAGATAAACCGAGGTACACGTTGTAAATACTCAGGAAGTATTACATTTGATATATGAATTATTTTTAACATTGATAGTGAATCCCGAAATCCCAGTAAGATTAATTAACCGGGATCCCGAGATTGGAAGCCCAATCCCGGGATCGTTTTTACAATCGCTTGATTGTAAAAACGCGGTGTTATTAGAGAGATTAGCCAACCACTAGTTCGGTCCTATTCCTACTCTTTTATTTTTATCTACTCCAAAAAAGAAGCGGTAAAACACTGAATAACAAGAGTCACTCATTGATAAATTTCTTTTGATAAATGCTCCACAAAACCAAGGCTGCCAAGAGTTGATAAAAGAAATCGTGACTATGAATCCACGTTTGACATTGGCCCACAATCCGGTTCCAATTTTTAAAATGCCTAATTAATTGTTTAATCTATTATTTTCTACTCTTACTGGCTAAATCATAGATAACAAAACGTAACGTTTATAAACAAAAATAAAACAAAAACATTTCGCAATAAAATGAGAAAAATATAGAGATAGAAAAATACGCCACCACCATAAATATCCTACACATACATTAGTTGTGCAATTATTGATACAATGTTAAGTAATTTAAAAAATCGTGCATAAAAAAGGAATTGGATTTCAATTCCAAACCCAGAACTCTGCACAAAACAGCCCTTGTAATTTTCATTAACTACACTAGGGTTTGCCAAACTATGTTCCGCGGAGCACTGGTGTTCTGCAAAAAACTTGAAACTGTTTTATATGCTGCTACAGCTGTAAAATTCAAACCTGTTTGACTTCATATTGATACTATATAACCAACAAAATAAACAAGGCGCTCCATCAAAATTTTTGTGTTTGCAAAGTGTTCCATCGCAAGAAAGGTTTGGGAAACCCTGAACTACACCATCCATTACGAAATTGAAATGTTTACAAAGTAAAACATAAAATTCCGTTCTCGTCTTATTGTCTTCCTTGTTTAATTAACAAATAACATGACAGGCCGTAGCCTTAAATATGAAAAGTAAATTTTAACACAATGGCTTGTGGTATTTAAAATAAACTAAATCTGTATTTAATGTTAAGGTAAGTATTTACGAAAAATAGAAGAAAGACTATCTGTTTTATCTTGCCCTATCGATGCTAGGTTATAGAATAAATGACTGTCAATTTTTTAATGTTATTATCTGCTATATTGCTCTAAAGTTTATGATCCTGATTATGAAGTCATTTTGATAGGGTTACTATCTTGTACGCTTTAGTGCTTAGCAAACAAACGTTAGACAATTCTATTAATACACTACTGGCATTCATCTGATGTTTTACAGCAAGGGTTTCTATCGGTTTTTGGGTTTGGAGCTATTTTTATACTAATTAACATAAAACGATCGACTTATAATATGATTCACTTCTACCGCGCATTGCGATCAAAATTTGCTTCGTTATCGATCGGTTGTTAGCTCTCGTATTACGGGTTACGTCCAGTAAAGCCTGTTTAGTGATTCTTTGGGGACTAACTATACTAGTATTCATATCAGTTGCATGAACTGACCGTTTTATTCAATAATGTTTGTCCAGAGACCGTTGCAAGCTTTTGATTCTGGGCATTACCTATGATACAACTTTCGTGGGCATCGCTGCCACTATTATGTAAATTTTGTAGATGTCTACTCCACTTTACCCCTACATCTAACTGCGTCGATATTTTCATTGTTTAATTTTGCTTTTCTTAGTCCTCGCATTTGATCTGAATATACACATGACTTGACTTTACGTTGCAGTTCAATAATGCTGTTCTTCAAGGGTCTCAAGGTAGACGTTGGTGTAAAGTATTTGACACTTCGTTCTCTTGACAGTTCTGATGAACTTACCGCAAAAACAATTGATATGGTTGAAATGGATAGTTTCAGATAAAAACAGAGACTTTCTTTATTTGTTTCTGGGTACGCAGTGGCGAGTTCAGATAACTTTATTAATGTATGACTCAGTTTTTTCACACAAACCAATTCACAAAACGTCACCAATACAAAGCTCTTCCATTTAAACTGACTGAGTTATACAACATATTATTAATGTGGCAGAATTTCAGCTTGTAAACTATCCGAGGGTGGGCCATAAAATTGAAAAGTTGATCTATTTGCTGGTCACGTTAATTTGATTGCAACACATGCAGAATATATTGCTTTACATAGTTTTTCAGCATCATATGGTAATACGCAGTGGATGGTAGAGGCTACAAAGCATAAAACCTCGGGGAAGATAGTAGTTTGATAGTAACTTGCCGTTGATGTTGTACTAAATGTGTGTGTGGCAGGTGATATGGAATGTATCGGATGATGGCGGGCAGGTTAACCATTTTCACGGATTAGGAAAGCAAGAGCTCCAACAGGGTTAGTACTTTTGCGTTTAATACATTTTTGATGTCATACCAAGAACATGTATTCAGGTTTTTAAACAGTAGGAACTTTCCGCGTAAAGTTAGTAGAAGAGTATTTAGAAATATCCCTTATCTGACCAAGAAATATCAACATTTTGTTTCATATTTCTAATGTTCTCTGCATTAGCATTTTTGATGGTATTTTTAAGTTATTTGAATCAAGTAGAACGCAAAATTGTACATATCGTCTTCCTCTGGAAGAAAATACTAAATGGAAAAATGACATATTGACTTAGATATACCAAATTGTTCCTCATTTCCAACTCTATCATATGAAAGAAAAAAACTCATTTTTTTAAATTGAACTTTTACTTCAAAACGGCTTTGTACAAACAAATAAAATAATAAAAGGTATGGCATTTCAATTATTTGACAAACTTCAAAGTCCAATTACTCAAAACTAGTGTCTTCTTCCAGAACAATTAAAATATATAACAGCATATTTACTTCAAATTTTATTTTTTGTAGTTGTCTGACTAATGAACCGTTATTTTTTAATAAAATTTTTATCAATTTTGTCCGCTCCTAATGTGGAGCATATGGTCTCCTAATGGAGGTATCTTAACAGAACTTTCCGACGAGAACTGCTTGTTACTTAGTTACTCAACCTCTCTTTTTTCGAAGAGAGTAGGGATAAGGCTATGAGAGGAGTAGTGGTTAGCTAATCGCTCTCGCTACTCCCCGTGAGGATGGGATGGGTGGGAGGGAGGACTCAGACTACGAACAGAAATCCATAAATCGATTGACAGATCAATTTATGAAAACCGTCCGCACCGGGAATTGAACCCGAGACATCCGTAGTTGTAGCCAGCGACATTACCAACTGCGCCACGAACGCCGACATCAATAACAACCAAATTTTGTTTAAAAAGTATACAAAGTTCTGAGTTCACGAAGCGGTTTCTATTTAAAAATCAAAAATTCTCGTCTTAATTCGTTGATGGCTTTGATTTTGTTAGAATTACCAGAATGAAACTTTCAGCCAAATGTAGTTAAGCGATGGTGTTTATGGGAAGATTGTTCAGATATTTATCATTTTAAAGATCAAGCCAAATTTAATTTCCGCGCATTATTAGTATTGTCCTCATTAAAAGTGGACCAAGGCTCTTTTTACAAGTATCTCTTAATGCCCCAAATAACAATTTACTCCGCGGCTTTACATTTATATTACTTTCATTGTAGCCGATGACATGCTTTTAATTCTGACGTTTTTATTGTAATTTGAAAAGAAATATCATGTTTTTCAACTCGCTTTTATTGTCCGCTCCCAATACAGAGCACATAGATTGCTAATAGGGCATTCAATCCCGGACACTTTTCATGATCCCGTGATTTCGGGATTCAGAATTTCTCATTTCCGGAATCTGGGTATTTTCGTGAGTTAAATTGTTCATTCAAAAATTTTATTAGTGTCCATTATTGCATCAATTGGAAAGTACATCGATGTTTTAAAGTTAAAAGGTTGTAACTCCAACTTTGGTCGAAAATTAGTTAAGTACTGGAATGTATCAAAGATAGCCTATATTTTTATATATTATATAATGGTAATATATTTTTATATATACTGCATTTCTTAAACGTACCCTTATAAAATTATACACATATTACCATATATTCTAATTCCTCTAGGCAAAAAAAGTTCTGACCAAAACGTTGTATTTACATCAGATACTATGTTTTTGACAATAAATATAATTTACACATTGATAATACTGGAGATACAATAGAGTCAGTGCCAATCTTGGTAAGATAGCTTGTTTGACATTTTGTTTCCGGTGGTCTAATAATTTATATTACGACTAAAACATTTTTTCAAAACGCCAAAATAACTGGGCCAGAGAAATTTCAACCAATCCAAAACTAACTAACCCAATGTTGAAATACTTGAATATTAAGAAATCCAAATATTCGCCCCCCAAAATAACCCAAATATCTATTCGAAATTCAATAATATACCAAGTTTGACCACCACAAAACGCTAAACATAAACATCTCTCTAGCAAAAAGAGTAGGGATAGAAGGATAGGATTAGGACAGGACTAGTGGTTAGCTAATTGCTCTCGTTACGCCCCATGAAGATCGGATAGGTGGGTGAGGAGGGAGTTTTTTAGACAACGCAAACACTACGAACAGAAATCCATAAATCGATTGAAATATCCGTTTATGATAACTGTCCGTACCGGGAGTTGAAACCGAGACATCTGTAGCCGTAGCCCACGACGCTACCAACTGCGCCACGGACGCCGACAATGTAATACGGAATGTATATGTGATTAAATATTTTTTTTGACATTGGAATGTTTTTTTTTTGTTGATTTAAAATCAGATTTTTTTTATTTATTGCATTATTATGGTGTGCCTTACCAAATGGTATCCAACAAGCGAACGCGACCTTTAATTTGACTTTAAAATATTGTCCTCCGTTCATTTAAAAAGCGATCCTAATGTTAGAAGTAGGGAGACTACAATAAATTTAAATTAAATTTGGATTATTAAGATTTTGTACACTTCCATGTGTTTTGTCACTAACGACCCGAGTTTCGCCTTTCGGCATCTTCAGGCATTCGTGCGCTCGAATGCCTGAAGATGCCGAAAGGCGAAACCCGGATCGTTAGTGATAAAACACATGGAAGTGTACAAAATTTCAATAGTCCAAATTTGATATTGAAATTCCATCAAGCACCCTCAGTCGATGTCTTAAATTTACATTAATTTAAAAAAACTATGTACATGAACAAAACGAGGTACACACTGTAGTTAATCAGAATGTTTTAATTCGATATATAAATTATTTTTTAGCATTTAAATTGAATCTCGAAATCCCGGGATCGTCTGAATATCAATTGAATAATTGACCGGAATCCCGTTATTGGAAGCCCTAACTGCTAACGGCCTCAGTGTATTTCAAAGATAGATAGTATTTGGTCATGGTGTAAGAGAAGAAATAAAGGTGAGCTGGATTGTTGTTTTTGTAAAATATGTGAGGTCACTTTGACAAACGTTTTTACTGTTACCAAAACGCTGTTGTAAATATAGTAGATTGTAATTCAACAAGCACAAATTGATGCCAAAAAATGCAAAAATCGTGATTGACGTTTTTTATCCAGCCCACCCATACTTCTTACAGCATGGTATTTGGATATGATTCCATTTCAGTAACGTGTTTTGATTCCTTATACATACATCTTTATATCTAAGCATATATGTTTCCATTTATCACACATGAAAGTACATAAATACACAATAAAATAAAATGTAATGTAGACGATTGATTGATAGATAAAAAAAGACAAAATGATGACATTGCCAGCTGGTATACAATATTTATGTTGATTGTTTTTATGAAAAACACACATGTGTCTAATATCTTGTTTTTCATTATAGGTATCGCGTAAAGATGAACTGACACTGCTCAGCGTCGATGGAGCGTCACAATCAAAGACCTCAAGAGGGAAGGAGTTCGAGTTTGGAAAGTTTCCATCCAACTCTGATGTCTTCATTGGTGGAGTGCCTCCATTGTAAGTAGTACTCTCTTTACTCATCAGGACGTGAATTTCTTTTATAACAAATTATTCTACGTACCATCCTTATAATAGTTTGTATCAAGGGCCTAATGCTATCAGTGCCTATGTCATAATTATCAATTGCTCAGCACAGGCGATTGTGTATTTATCAATAGCAATATATATCATGGGTGGCTAAACTTTGAACCTCTACGGGCGACCTGCTTTCAAAATTATTGCCGGTGGTCTACTAGCACTAGAAATAGACATTTAACCTTCCCGTTTTCATGCTAAAAAATATCCCGGATCTCATGCGGTCACATTGCATTACCTTGTTGGTTTTGTCATATAAACGCATTAGCAGAACAGGCTAGAGACGTGTTTCAGTGCCGTTTGAAACAAAACGGTTGCATACGGTACGGTTATGCATCTCGGGCCATTACTATATTATACTGTACTGTAATGCTATTTTTTTCGATGGTAAAATTGACAAGGTTTTTCAATCATGATTAATAATTATACAAAAAAGACATAAACTATAGTGTATTTTTAATTATATGTAGAACTATTTTATTTACAAACAGCAACATTTTTAATTTTTTGTATGACCTATTTCAAAGATAATTTAAGATAATTTAAGACATCGACTGAAGGTGCTTGATGGAATTTCAATATCAAATTTGGATTATTGAGATTTTGTACACTTCCATGTATTTTGTCACTAACGACCTGGGTTTCGCCTTTCGGCATCTTCAGGCATTCGAGCACACGAATGGACTCATGTCAGTTCGAGTTCATTAGTGTGATCGAATGCCTGAACATGCCGAAAGGTGAAACCCGGGTCGTTAGTGACAAAATACATGAAAGTGTACAAAATCTCAATAATCCAAATTTGATAATTTAAAGGTTTAAAGTAACGCTATAGCGTTACTCGCATCATTCATTTTCACAGAGTACATCCTACGGATAGTGACTGATGGTCGTACAGGACGTCAATATCTCACCGGTCGTGAGAGGAAGCAAGCAGGATTTTATTTTAAATTTTATTCAATGTGGATTTCATTTCATTTATTTATGTCCGCTCCCATTGCGGAGCATATGGACTCGTAACACAGGTATCATAACAGAAGTTTAACTACGAGAAAGGCTTGTCACTCAATTGCTCAACCTGTCATTTTTTGAAGAGAGTAACGATAGGATAGGGCTAGGACAGGACTAGTTGTTAGTTAATTGCTTTCACTACACCCCGTTTTTGAAATCTGTGGGTGGGAGGAAACTCAAGACATCACAAACATCGACGCCTACAAACAGAAACCCATAAATCAATTTATAAAACTGTTTGTACCGGGACATTAACCCGAGACATTTAACATCCGTAGCGGGAACCAACGACTTTGACCACTTCACCACGGACCCGACAATATTTTAAAGAATTATTATTGTTTGCACAAATACCTGTTCGTTTATAATTAAATTTCTACGCATTTTTAAAATATTATTTAGTGAATTTTATGTGAACACAAGCCTCTGCAAAATTAATAGGAAATATTTATGTAAAACAAAATTCAACACACTTTTATGATACGGTGTGAATTTTCAGCATCCATTCCGCGTAAAAATTTAAATGTATTTTTTAATGAAGTCCCCACGGATCGCTGTGTCTGATAATGGGCTCTGTGAAACAAATTTGCGTAGCACACTCCTAAAACTAACTAACTACACAGCTTTAAGTTAGTTAACTTTTGAGTTGACCATCACAGCGGAGGGGTGAGGGCGAAGCGCACAGCAAAGAGAACGTCCCAATTAAAACATTTGAGAGGAAATTGGGGCGATTGCATCCTCCCTTTGATTCCCATCTCTCTTCAGAATGCTTTTCCCTTTTCTAAAAGCTTTTCGAGGAAAGCTTTCTACAAAGTATATTTTTTTCTAATTATAAATAACACTGTTACACAAGTCATTAGTTAATAAATCTTTTCACAGATATTTTTGAAAACACATAATTACGTGTTTATTAACTTTACCGTGATTTACGAAAACAAAATAAATATATAAAAGTAAATCTTATTGTTTATGCGATTATTATAAAGTCTGTATTAAAGTAAGTAAGGACGTTAAGTTTTCTTATATGTAAACGCTATAAACTATTTTCAAACTGTGAGTTAGAGTTAATTCGTGTACCTAATATAACAAATATTGACCACTGTTGAAATGCTGAAATGGGAACAAAATCTTCCACGAAAGACACTAATAAAAGCGATAAAATATCATCAGAATCCTGAAAGATAAGGCAAATAACAAGAATTGACCACTGTTGAAATGCTCAAATAGGAACAAAAGTCGTCATAAAAGACACTAAATAAATCTTAAAAGAAAACCTTCAAAATCTTGAAAGAAAACCTTGTAAATCTAGAAAGATAAGGAAAATAAAGGAAATAAAAGACCACAGTTGAAATACTGAAATGGGAACAAAATCATCCATAAAAGACACTAATAAATGTGTAAAGAAAACCTTCAAACTCTTGAAAGATAAGGGAGATGAAAGAAAAAAGCCACTGTTGAAATGCTGAAATGACAAGAATACTCGACATAAAAGACACTTAATTGAAAGAAAACCTTCAAAATCTTCAAACATAAGGCAAATAAAGAAATGACCACTGTTGAAATGCTAAACCATCCATAAAAGACACTAACAATAGTGCTAAAATACCATCAAAATCTCCAAACGTAAGAGGTAAAAAAATTGAAATATAATGTTCATGTGGGTGTGTGGCGGCATAGTGGCTATATATAAAATGAGGCCTAAAAAAAAAAAAAAAATCATATAATGACTGAAGAGAGTAAGGTTTGTAATGTTTGTAGTGTATATAGTATTATATATATTATATTCGTGCGCCTAAAGATATCAAAAAGTGACGAGATACATTGAATGAAGACCAATTTTAATTTGTATAAATATGTGTTTAAAACTAAATATATATATATCACATAATATTATTAGGTTGTAGAAATTGAATTGTAAAAACTAAATAAAATCTGCACTATCTAAGCATTTTGTTCTGAACAGAAAGTTCTGACAAGCACCTTCAGTCGATGTCTTAAATTATATAAAAAATGTGTCCATTGAAATATTCTTTAATAATATTGAGAAATATAAGATTAATAATACCAAAAGCTTTAACATCTTCAGAACCGCGATTTTTGATGATTTTAATTTTTTTTTCCATGTCCGCTCCCAATGTGGAGCATATGGTCTCCTAATGGAGATATCTTGACAGATTTTTTCTACGAGAACTGCTTGTCACTCAGTTGCTCAACCTCTCTTTTCTTTTTCGAAGAGAGTAGGGATAGAAGGATAGGGCTATGACAGGACTGGATGGTTAGCTAATCGCTCTCGTGACGACCCGTGAGGATGGGATTGGTGGGAGTGAGGACTCAGACTACGAACAGAAATCCATAAATCGACTGAAAGATCAATCTATGAAAACCGTCCGCACCGGGAATTGAACCCGAGACATCCGTAACCGTAGCCAACGACGAAACCAACTGCGCCACGGACGCCGACGATGATTTTAATACTCATCAGTAAACCTCTCGTTAAATTAGAAAGTGTTTTTTAAACCAGCAGCATCATTTACTTTACAAGGAATTAAACTTCAAACATTTAACCGCTGGTAAATATATCGAATTTAGTAGTATTATCGTAGGATTCATCATTCAGAACTTGTAACACGATCTCTCGTGGAGACAATCTTTCAAATACTACACATACAATATTTTAAATAAACTCAACTAAACGGTGAATTAATAAAATAATGATATTATTTTCAAATCGTTTCATGTATTGAACAATACGTAAATGTTTTATCCTTGCCAGTCCGTGGCAACCCAGCCTCCATAAGCCTTACCCTTAATTTAATTTATTCATATATTATTTAAGCCGTGAGCCTTAAATATCTTAAAAGGACGCTTATCCTGAATGATAAATGATAATACGTAATGCCCATTTTTAAAAACTTCCAACATTGTAGTATTTTGTAGCCTCTGCGACTGGCGTAGAGGCTACACAGTCTACGATATTACCTCTGGTTGCTATGGCTCTACGTGATGCCGTAGCGGAACGCTTTCCCAGGACTCCTGTGCAGTATTTTCGCGACCTAGTTCTGCGATCTCCCATGACGCATCCTTTGTTTGGCTATAAATTATCCTTTATCGTGTTTTGTTAAGGGTAACATCTGAAAAACACAAATTTCTCTTTTTTACACACGCTCTTGATAAAATTTCTCTTATATCGGATTGACGTTATTTGTTTGTTTGATATATTAGGTTAGTATTAAATAACAATGCTCATATTTATTAATGTTAGCAAAATCCATTCCACATACTATTAAAACAATACATATCAATTGACACAAGTTTATCAGTACATTAATATTATTTCCAAGCATATACAATATTTTCGATTGATTCAGCGGTAAATTTGTGGAAATTTATTTTTAATATTAAATAAAAGTTTAGAAATTTGTAATTCCACTGAGTGTGTTACTAAATGTGACACGTGTTTCACTTCTTGAAAAAACATCTTCAGAAACTATCACATTCAGTAGCACGAACAGTGTAATAGCAAAGTTATCAACTTTAATTTTATTTATATAAAATATTTACCAATTTTATAATCAAGTGTAGACAAATAAATGTTTAATTTAACATGTATGATTTAATTTAAATATCAAATTTTAATTGTTGAAATTTTGTACATTTCCATGTATTTCGTCACTAACAACCCGCGGTCAAAATTAATTAATATTAATTAATTTCTTAATTGTCTTCACTAGGCTATGAACAGTTTAAATATATTTATTACTTTTGTCTTCGTTATTCAATCATGTATTGAATTATTTAAATATTGGCATATGTTTGCTGATTTTACCACAAAATTCTTCTCAGACTCTTTTTCAAAATCTTTTCCATCAATGAATAGAAAGCATAAACGTTTCTTAACGTTTTTTTTTTCGAAAAAAATATTTTATTTATTGTTCTGTCATAATAAAGTTTAAATTTCAACAAACTGTAATGGAAAATGAAATATTGTTAACTCTATACTTTTTTACATAACGTCATAGACACACAATAGTGGATTGTTATCAAGTGATATTAAAAAACCGATATACACCTTAATTCGTGAAAAAAATTTCAATAATCACACAAATATCATTTGAAAATACTTACTTCATTATCACGATAAACATTAGTACTTTAATTGTTTTCTGTGTTTCTAATTATTTTTTAAAGTATCAGAAATATAACCATCAATGTGGCATATTTGTGTTTCAGAAAATTTTCAAAAAGAAAACGATAAGGTTTGGCTTACAAACTTTTTACTAATTTTCTACTGAGTAAGTCAAAACGTCATGTCCAAAACCACATTACGAACAATTTCTGAAAAATGACAATCGGTATTCGTAAAGGCTTTTTTCTTTTGTTTTCTTTTAGTTGATTCTTCTTTAAAAATGACAGAACTAATAAAAAGTCAGTATTTAGGTTGAAAGAATACAGTAAAGGGATATAAAGATTTAACATTGATCTTCTTTTCGTGGAGAACCTTGGCTGCCTCGGTTTATTCTCGTCAGTCTCGTCCAATCCACTAAGTCATCCGTTGTTCTACCTCAATCACCAACCACCAGCATTCTGAACGTTTTCTTTCACTCTATCCATCCAGCAAAGTCACTGTTTTCATTAATTTAGTATTCACTATATAAGTAAAAGAAATGCGTAGCTCACTTCGCAATCGCCACATAAAGTAAAAAGTATGTGAAAATAACCAATTTATTAATAATAAAAAAATGGAAAGTTTTATTTATTCTTTAACACAACCCTGACACAGATAACGCTACAAGAAATCTCAATTTGAGGCAATAATACGAAAACACTCGTTGGCAATTTACGCCAGCAGTTGTTGAAATAATCAAAAGGTATTCGTTTGACAATAGCCGAAATGTCGCGTGGGGTGGATACGTGACACACTTTTCTTCCATATCTTTATATGTGAATGCGGAAAAATTTGTTCGCGTTGATATTTTCTTTCAAAGAAACTCCATACAATGGATATGTTATGGATACAGGAGCGATTGCTTTCTCCTCGTAAACTTCGGGATATCCGATGGGTAGAGTTGTATTATTTTCTCAAAATTATATTTTTTATAGATAGTATTCGAACAAATGTAAGTATTTTCAATAGCCGCGACTTTTGCTGGTTAAATACATCTTGGATCAGTGAATCTGTCCAATCAATTATTATCAATAATCAATTGCCATAGGATAATTTATTTGTATTACAGTTAAACATATCTTTTCCAAAAACAAACATTCATATTTTGTATTAATTAGTATTTAGTTATTAAAGATCCTTTTACTATTTGCAGTTCGTGTCAATAATGTAGAGTTAAAAACTAGACTGCAATTATGGAACTGGTCGAGCTATTAGATTTATTAAAAAAGGATGAAAATATTATTTCTTATGCTATTTGATTCCTACTTGAAGAATACGGCCGTGACATGTCTCCACCTAACTGTTTTCTTAATTCAAAGTCAAGCTAACGTTTTATTTCCTCACCGATTACTATTGATGAAAATACATCGGAAAACTACCTGAAAGGCGGAGCCCATCGTGGCGGAATAAGTAACGGGTAATATTCGAGCTCATCTAGGTGCATTGTTGTGTTTATAAAAAAAAAGTATTTATTGCGAATAAATAAATTGAAAGTAAAAAGCGGAGAATATGATTAAGGGAAGTGGATAAGGTTTGCCAATCTCGGTACACTTTACTTTGTTCTGTACGGAGAAATAAATGGGGTAAATAAATTTTTGGAGCCAGGCGTGAGGATACACGCCAAATGAAAAAATAATAACAATGAAAATACGGTTACCGTTAAAAAACCTTTGATGCGGAAACCGTAGATGCACAGAATTTAAATTATAAACAAATAAAACAGAAATTGCACGACGAAACAATATTTATGAACAGATGGTTACACTTAAACAAGAAAACTATTATAATATATATATATATAAAATTACGACCTTATAGATGATAAAACATCTCGGCGACAAACTCGGGTGTCCGACGCCAATCTCCAGCTCGTTACCGGCACGTCCTACTTGTCCCACATCCTGGCGCGTAAGAAAGTTTTAACGCAATTCTTACTTAACCATCCTTGGCAAGGCTTCCCCTTGGTCTCCTACCAACGACGTAGCGATGTACTTATCGCCAATAGGTGACAATCGTAATGTTGCGACGAAATCGTAACAGTATTCAACTTACGCGGTAAAGTCTGTTTCATCGATATGAATCAGCTTTCAGTCATGTGAGGGTGATATCCATTCCAGTATTGAAAGAAATAGTTCCCAATTTGACTGCTATTAACAAAATTTAAGAAGAGCTGTAGGATATGATACCCAATAATTCTATTTGAAGAAGTGCCAGCCAGGTAGAACTGCATTATCATTATCATATCGCATCACGCAAAAACACGCTTCATACAATCTAGAATCGGGGCATTTTTATAATGCAAATAACATCCAAATTCAAAATCCGTGTATTTAAAAAATAATCTTGGCTGCGTTTAAGCGAAACCTCGCTAAAAGTACCGCATAAACCCGGGTATGGGTGTATTTATTTCTCATTAGTACAACTGAAGTCATTTAAACTTTGACAACTAAGCAGCTGTTCATTCAAAACAATAATAAATAGCAAAGTTTACACATCCAAAGACGTCCTTATACAAACTTCGTATGTATAATACTTAATTTGTTCACAGGCACTTATGTTCAACATAAATTTAACATGAAGGAGCAACTACACAAACATCGCGTGGGCTAAATTTCGTCAACCGCACACTTACTATGTTAAGTGCTACGTCAAGAAATTGATATGCCTATTGACTTTGATATTGTATATGTTATGAATTATTCATTGAAATGCTCATAACACTATTACATAATTTGGGTCTGTACGATGGATAATAATTATGAGTGTGGGTCATATTCCCAGCCCACCCAACTTAGCAATGGCCGTCTTCCGGATATCGAATAACAGCTGGTACTTATTTTTGGGATTTTGTTCTGTTGGAATGTTGGTTTTCAGGAAATCAGACTGTCGGGAAGTAAATCTGCCGGGAAGTAGGCCGAAGGAAAGTTGGCTGTCAGGATTTTATTCCACAAACAATAATTATTATCAATGCTGAGAAATGTAATTCCAACCGCATGACGCAGTGGTAATATTTGAAATGTATTTTCGATGGATTCCACCTAATTATAATTAACAATCTTTATAACACTGCTCTAGTTACGAAAAATGGATAGCCTAGAGGATATATTATTTCTTCCTTTTTTTTAATATCCTCTATTTTTAAGAGAATAATATGTAAGAAAAGCTAATGCATTATCTTATTGCCATCAAGACTCTAATTACGCTCTGTGGGACTGCGCCGAGATGAATGCCGAACGAGCAGAGGTTTTTTATTGTGGTCCGTCCTCATACGGGCCCAATAGATCTTAAATGATCTTGACCAAGGCAAACTTTGAGGCGTACGATAAATTTGCAACATCATATGGGGAGCGGGATATTCTCAATTAATCTTAAGATTCAATACGGAGTAGATTAAATTCTAGCGCTACGGTGGGTTATGGTAAATTGGAAACCAATATTTTTAAAATAAAACACAATGTGCTTATTTGCACTACTTCCTCATTTTATAATGATCAGGACTAACTTCACTCATCACAAGCATTATCAACAGATAAATATGACACTGTGGAAGTAGTGCAAAACAAATTGTATTTCATTTAAAAAATGTAATGCCTTTCCACCAAGAATTGACAGTTAATATCTTAAAATAAGTCTATACGTTCCACATTGGAGCAGATGTTTTTAAAACAAAATTAAAAGCAGCTAAATTTTAAAATTTAATATGACAAGAATAATTATAATTTTTGACTTGGCATCCAAACTATGATAAAACTATTACGAGATCTAAGCACACTCGAGTTATGTAATAAACGTTACAATTAAAGACTAAATCGAAAGTGTTATAAATAAAATTGGCTAAGAATAATAGTTTCCCATATTAATTTTATTATCGGCCAAGATCGTTGAACTTTTATTTTATTTGTGAAAGAAAATAGTTTTCCCGTCTTACTTAAAGACTAAAGCTTTTCAAACCGTTTCCATTAACTTGATACTCTTTTAATTATCAACCCCAAGGCAGAGAATTGCTAGAACTGGTAAGGGCTTTTCTCAGCTAACCTGATATTTTCAATGCCAGGGGTATTCTAGTGTAAAAATGAAAAATTTAAATTAAAAAATCGAAGTCGTACTATGTTTTATGCCATTCCATAATAAGGCTTTAAATTCCATAAATATTATAAATTACATTTCAAGAGTAAGCTTAAATCAATATTTCATTCGTTATTTTAATAAAACTATATTGAATCCTGTACAATTATTTCCAAATAATGTCAACAAAATTGTTTTAGAATTGACGTGAATTAGGTGGCTTTATATCAATGTTTCTTAACTTATATCTACAATTAAATGACATCGAACATGGCGTCTGTTTACCTTTTAAAAACATGAACAACCATGATTTTTTTTATTAAACTTCTTTTGAAGTATTGCAAAGTGCCGTAGTTGAGTGTTAACTGAGCGTATGCTTTTGGCCTACTCGGTTTTGCTACTAAAGACTGGGCTGCCTACAAGGAAACTTTCAAAATTCAATTTTTCAATTGAATAATGGCTTGCATTTTGAAACTGTATTGGTGTATGCTTATCTACACTATATTCTATCCCGAAAACAAGGCGTTTAGAGTGTGAAAAGTTTATTATTAGTACTTTTATAAGTCTTTCTTAATTTACTCTCTACGTAGATAGAGCTAATAGGTCTCTCAACAGATTCTATTTAAAGACGTAAAGTTGTGATACTCTATAAAAATTTAAATTATTCCAATTGGCTGATTCGTGAACACCCTTTAAGGTACGTTTCATTCATTTTTGGGTTACGGGTTTGCTTTTTCGCTAATATATTAGCATCCTAAGGTTTTTCTTACACATCTATTTGAATTAAAAAAAAACGGAAGGCAAAGGGAACGATCATTTACCCTTCTTACCTTCTCAAAAAGAATACTTGAATAGAAATTCCATATTCAGATTCTCCATAACAATCCGTATCATGTTAATAAAATGCACTACATGATCTAGACGTAAAATACTTTTACAAACCGCGATTGAACTATTTTCACTTCTTGGTTTGTTTATCATCTTTTCAATAATATTCCATAATTTTGACACCTCTGACCAAAGGTTAACTACTGGAAGCTTTTTTTATATTAAGCCGAACTTTTCTTTTGATGTCTGGCGTCTCCCAGACGCAGAAGCTCAGACTGAAAAAGTTTACGATAACCATGTACCTGCCATTCAAATCAAAGCTCTTTCAGAAATGAAATGAAAATTCAAAGACGATTCAACATATTAAGAGACTTTTAATTTCAGCTTTTTCATTTTTGATAGCTACTCGCTAACAAGGTATTTAAATACAGATACCACAATACTTCCTAAGGTATCGTTTTAATTAATGTAATATAATCAACGGTTGGTAATATTTTAATTAAAAAAAAAACTTTAAAGTTGAGTATTGAATTCCAATGTGGAACAAATTAATTCCTCATATGATATTTCAACGTTGAGTTTTATTACAACTGTTGCTTTCAGGCTCTTAATCATTAATTTTGAATGAGAATATTAAGACCGGATTGGAGATGCGTGCGAAGGGATGAAAACATTACAGGCAGCTTTACCGAGCCCCGCAACTGTATAGAACTAAATGCTTAGGACGTTGGCGGCTCGTTTACAGGTCCAGTTATCTATAATATGACAAACTACATATTTAGAATATTCGGCGTTTTATATTATATGGTCCTGAACCGCTTTTTCAGATTAATTATGTATTCAGCGGTAACTTTGTCGAAATTCGTTTCGAAAATAAAATAAATATTTAAAACTTTGTTATTCGATTGGCTGTGTAGAATTTTTAAATTTTAAATTGCTGTTTCATTTCTCACTTTTAAGATGTCAATTGTCAATTATTGGTGGGCCTGTTTTAAAGACATTATGTTTTAAAAATAAAACACAATTTGTCTGTACTACTTTCACATGTTTATAAAGATCTGGACCTGTTTCGCTCATCATGAGCGTTATCAACTGATGAAAATAAAATCACAACTGAGCTATTTATATAAAAATAATTGTTAACAATTTCAAGGTGTATAAAACAATTGGTTCAAGACCTATGACAAGAATTCACAGTTAATCAAATAAATTATAAATAAACGAAATTAAAATTTTAAAGAACTCTTTCAAATCAATAAATCAAAAACTAAGCCACATTAAATATCCATTATCTGAGCAATATATAATGTAAAATAATTTGTAATATTAACCAAAATAGCAAACGAGAAATTTTAAAAGATATGATGTTCGTTTATATAAAAAATTAGTTCAGTTGAATAGTAAGTGTGTAAATTATAACCAAACACCTTTAATTTTGATATTGGGGTAAATAAGTGTAATAAAAAATTTTTGAATAAATAAATGCATCAGGTAATTACCAATGATCAGGTTTTATTTTGATTTCTAGTTCACTTATCTACAAGAGATATATTTAAAAAAACACATTATAAACATGTGGAAGTAGTACAAATGAATTGTGTTTTATTTTTTAAAATATTATGTCTTTCCACCAATAATTGACAGTTTACACCTTAAAAGTGATACAAGAGATATAAATAGATGAAATGCACATCAAAAAATCATTTACAATATTTTGACAATGATTGTAGAACTAACACATTTTTATTGTTTTATTCTCACGTAATTGAGTGACGAAGTAGATTCAATTTAAAATAACGCTTTTTAAACTCTTGAATCCTAAGTATTCATTTGAAATATTTTGATCGTTAATACTTGATCAATTATGGTTTACGAATAAAAATAATATAACAGTTCACCGTTTCCGAATTTATCTAAATTTTGAGAAGTTTTAATAACGTCTTTAAATTTGTCTTAAAAAGTGGTTTATATGAAATGTTTCAATAAAAAATGACACGCAAAATTATGACCAATTCTGAACAGTATTCCAAGCTAAACTTTTTATTGCTGTGTGTTAAGAGATTTATATACTTCTTAAGTTTGGCAATATAAAAGTTTAATCAAAGAGTTTTAAGTTACACTCACTTTGAGTGTAGTAAATATATTATCTTCTTTATCGTATGCTTTCTTCAATGCACATACGTTGTGTTCCTCTTAAGTTGTTTCCAAATCGAGATAGCGCCCGGGAAGCGGCTCTAACACACACAATTACACAAATTGAACTTGTAACAATACTAGATTGTCACATTCATGTAAAATAAGATGGAACTTTCGTAAGCTTTTATGTAATTGGTATAACTGTGCAGTCGAGTCGTACAGTGATGGCCAACATTTATGCCATTGTCTAAAGTTAATATTTATATTTGTAAGCATGAAAGTATTTTTTCCATCAATCTTTCCCCCCCTCAAAGTAAATTTAATTATCGAAATTAATTTTTATCACACATTTTAAATTGACCTCTTGAAACTTGTTTTAGTTGGAAATATTATATAAAATATATTACAGTCATTCTCAAAACTAATTTACTGCAATCAAGATCAGCGTTGCTAAGCAATTAAACAAGTGGAAAATTTCCTGATTATGCGTAATGTAAAGTACTAGAAAATTGGTTTTATTATAATAAAAATTAAATTCGATTCATTAAAAGTTATGTAATTGATAAAATTTTTGGTCTTATTCATTTTTTCATACCTGAAATTTCATTTATTTCAAAACCAAGTTACGAGATTTTAAAAGAAATTATCTAAACATAACCGATTTGAATTCAGTCGCACAACGTTCCTGTTTGACTAGAATTAAGGTAAAAAATTTAAGAAAAGATTTTACAATTCTTGATAGTTAGCCCGCTTTTTAAAAAATATGTTTGGCATTACAGCTGACAGTTAATACGTCAAATATTTTGAAAATCATACTAGGTAACTTTTGTAAGTCACTGATGTCCAAGATCACAAATTTAAATTGAAAATATCTAAATTTGATATCGACATTGTTGGGCTTCTCACCTGATCGCTAGGGCAAAGCTTTTACCACTAGGCCACGGGGACCGACAAATTATGTTTCCTTTTAAAATATTGACTGTATTCAAAAGCCAATATCCAACATCAAATGAAATGACAGTATGAAAAATCATTAAAGAATTCAGATTAAAGGGGTATGTTTCTCCCTTGGTTACACTTGATTGTATTATTTTATTTTACCTATTGAAATTAAACGCTTCCCCCTCTAATCCTTTATTAGTATTGTAGTGTTTGAATTATCCACGTAAAATTTTGAGTGCAATCGTAAGTTTCAGTATTGAAACATTTTGGAACATAATTAAATATCAATAGACACAATATTGGGCATAGGGTTTTCAGCCCGGTTTAAACCGAAACCGGTTAACCGGTTTCCCGCATGTTTTGAAAAAAACCGAAACCCGGTTTATTTCACGCGGTTAACCGGGTTTTTTTACATGTATTCTTTACTTCTTTTATTTATACTATTATTAAAATACAACTCTTTTTAGAGGAAAAATGTACATATTGTTGACCTGTCACAAAGTTATCGAAATTATGTACAGAGATGAGTTTATGAGATAAGTAATTACACGACAAGATCAAAAACACAAAGATTCATAATCTATGTATGACAAATAATGCACATGTAACACAATAGCTACTATTGTAAATGTGACAAATCGTCCGTAGAAATCTTGAGGGAATCATTGACTAGAATATTATTTTTAATATTACAAAAGTAAACAATTTTAACATTTATAGCAAAATAATTCGTTGAATATTTTCATGTTTTTGTGCACTGGTTATTTTATGGATATTTCCTTTTCTTGGTTGTTGGAATAAAATTCTTTTCTTGATCGAAAAATCAACAATGCAATAAGTCACTGCTTTTAAGTGATAATTTTAAAGATAAATTGTTTGACAACATACTAATATAAATTTAAAAACTTTAAAGGATTTTTTTTAAATAATGAAATGATGTACATATTTCGGTTTAAGCCGGTTAGCCGGTTTATTTGTCAAAAAATCACCGACAACCGGTTGGTAATTATCTCCGGTTAATTGTAAGCCCTAATTGGGCACTGTGTAGCGTAAGACTTATACAACTGTTTTACTGTTTACCATTACTTTATAAACTTCAAACATTAAAGATAAGGAAAATTCTCCGTATTTGTTAACAATCTTTAAACGGTAAAAACCAGTTTAACTTTATTACTAATTTACAAGTGTCGACACTGATATATAAAAAGCACGCATGTTAAAATTTAGCATTGATTTTATTATTCACCTCAACAGCGCAGCTACCGCGCACCGCTGGTTGGCGACAATATGTCAACCAAAGTTTACCTAATTACGCGATAACACGCAGAAAATTTCGCTCATTTGGTTATTCAACAAAGCTAAGTAATTTTATAAAGCTATATTAAATTTTATAGGCTCAGCCTGGATTACTTTTATAGCAATATTGGCGACTTTTGAGATTTACGTAAATGTAAATGACCGTGTGAAATAGTTTAAGGTTACTTTATTATAAAATAGCATTTAAAAAATTACTATATATATTTTGGGAAGATTTTTTCAGATAGCGTAAATATGTACTTGATTAAAACACTATTTTATGTGATTCCACACAAATTTCGACATGAGAAAATTATTTCTGGGGATTTTTTATGAGTTATGATCTTGGCTTATTTATCGGGAAGATAAAAATATCTTTACTTTATGAATTTAAAATGTCTCTTTGTAAATACCTTAAATTTTGTGTTTCAAAAAAGTTACTTTATAAATATTGTAAACTGATAATATAGAAGTCCAAATAAGCCGAGCTATAGAAAATGCTCGTACAGTTGCAAAGTTTGTTGGACATACATTCAATAATTAATTATTGTATACAATTGCTTATTTTTCCAGATTCTTAATATTTTGGTGGATTTTACTTAAAGAATTTTTCCGCTTTTATCATTAAATTTTATATAAAACTAGCGAGTACCCGGCATGCGTTGCAATACGACTTAAGGAAAGAATGTGTTAGTATTTTAGTTCTGCTTATTGAAGTGCTTTTGTATATACAATTTTTTTTGTTTTCCGTCTGTTGCATACACGAATAAATCACAAGGTTTTCAAAGATGTCGCTGTTCGTACATATGTGATTCTTTTTTTATATTTTTTTCAGAAACCTTCACGGGTGTGCGCACAACAACTCACCAAAGTTTCATCGAAATCGGATGAATGTTATAGGAACGCATTAGAAAAAAACGAACGAACATTCATTTATATATATACTATGTACGATAAACTGCGAATGATATGTGCCATTTGACGTTTGCTGTTTGTCTTTTGTTTTCCAATTGTCCATGGTACGACACTATGTATATGCTTATAAGCTTCACGCTCGTGCAAACAATAACTTGACAGAGTTTTATCGGAATCGTATGAACGGTATGGCAGTGCATAAAATACAAACAAACAAACATTGATTTTTATATAAAAGATAGTATTTTTTGCAATTTACCTTACAATCAAAGAAATATCAAGATCAGATGGTACCATTACTAATGTTGCATCTTTACAATTACCAAGAATTATAAGATAAACTTCATTTTAAGATAAGCACTGGTATGGAAAAAACAGCCAAAATATCGGTTTTTTTATCCCTATGTGAAGACTTTATGGAATAATACCATATCCATTTTTTTACAGGTACAACTCAAAACTTGCTCAACTGGCCCTGCCCAGCGTGGTATTTGAACCAAGATACCGCGGATCTGTACGTAATTTGGTTTATGCTGATCAGCCAGGATCTGCTCCTCGAAGACAGGAAGCCAGGCAGCCGAGGGATATAAAGGTAAGCCTATAAAAAATAAATTATCAACTGAATGCTTTGCACCGCCCGGCTAATCGCTGCTGCTGACATCTTAATTTTTTGAAAGGAACTATTCAAAGTCTCCAAGAACTTTTTTTCCAATTATCGATGTGTAAATAATAGTTTGACGTTTGAATAGATAATAACAGAGACAAATATATTAATAAGACTGAAAGGTTAATAAAACGTTTTGTGTAATTCTACTTTTAATAACGTTTAATTCACGATATTAGTGTCTATTCGTTTCATCTTTCAGACATGTCTTTGAAATATAGCAAATCGGCGATGTTTCGAGAGATTTATTTTTTATATAACTGGCATAATTTAAGATATCGACTGAGGGTGCTTGATGGAATTTCAATATCAAATTTGGATTATTGAGATTTTTTACACTTCCATGTATTTTGTCACTAACGACCCGGGTTTCGCCTTTCGGCATCTTCAGGCATTCGAGCACACGAATGGACTCGAACTGAGAGACAGTAAACAGTGTCAAACGTTTATATAGAAGATACAAATGCGACAAATATTATTTACGAGGTAAGATATTATACGTCTGAGAGCCACACTGATACCTGAGTTAAAATTTTAGGGAATCGTCCTAATCCTTATTTTGTAAACACCATATTAACAGAGTGGCGAATTGCCGCTTTTCAACTTATTTTAGAAATACCAGTGATTTTACAATTATAATAGTATTGTGGGTTTTGACGCGATGTAATTCGACGAATGGGTAAATATATACAATCATTCCACATTTAGTGACATCTGTTAGGTGTTTCAACGTATCGGATATAATAGCGGAGAATTAGGAAGGTTCAGCTGCTCATTCAAGATTGGTAAGGAGTTTAACTGGGCTCTATTAATTTCTAAAATTTCCTGATAAAATAATTTATGATCCCCCATGTTTTTATGCAACAGTTTAACCCCATCATCCGCATTAAACGTATGGTTCTCCATTAGCAAGTGATTTGCGAATGTCGAAGTTTCTTTTTTTAATCTAAAGGCAGCTAAATGTTCTGATACCCTTATATCTAATGTACGTGTGGTTTTACCCACATAGAAATGATGGCAATCATTGCATTGTAATTTATAAATACCAGATTTGTTCTTAAAGTTTACTTAAACAACGTAAATTAGCAGATTTTTGAGATTTTTTAAACTTCCATGAATTTTGTCACTAACAACCTGGGTTACGCCTTTCAGCATCTTCAGGCATTCGAGAGCACGAATGGACTCGAACCGACAAAATACATGGAAGTGTACAAAATCTCAATAATCCAAATTTGATAACTGGCCTAATTTGGTAAATAATTTATTTATTTAGTTTATATATTTCAAATTCAGATTTAAGCACGTTTTAATTTATGTAATTCAAAACTACAAATTCAATATTTTAAAGCAAACGCTGCGTCGTTCATTGTCTTTCGTTGACGAATAGAAAGCTCATTTAAGATATCGACTGAGGGTGCTTGATGATATTTCAATATCAAATTTGAATTATTTTGATTTTGTACATTTCCATGTATTTTTTTACTAACGACCCGGGTTGTACTTGGTGTGCTCGAATGCCTGAAATTTTTGAAAGGAGAAACCCGGGTCGTAAGTGACAAAATACATGGAATTGTGCAAAACCTCAATAATTCAAATTAGAAAGCTCATTGTTTGTCAAAATTTGTTGAAAAAAATACGTATTCATTTGTTAATTAAGTAGATATTTCTAACAAAACATACGAACGATGAGTATCTACTTTAATGTGGAATGAAAAATTCTATTGGAGCATCGCATTGGTTACATTAATGCTAAAGAAATTAATACTCGGTGTTGTTAAATAGTCTGTATACTACAAATCACAAAAACAGATGCTTAAATTCTATTTAATTGCATCAAAAATAACAATTCTCTTTTCATGATAAATAAACGAAATAATAAACCAAAATCCCCCAGTTCAATAATATTCTCTCGGTTCATTCGGAGCGCGTGATTTCAGGAATATTTGATCCAGAAAAGGACTGTATTTTCAATAGCAATCCAATTTCTAAAAAATCATCGGCACGATCGCTTTCGGGCGCGTGAATATTGCAAATGGTTGTTATAACGGACTGGCCTGAATGGGTTTCGGTTTTCATACCGCTATGATTATTCACGAAACTTTGATATCTTTGGTCTATTTTTACTTTCCGAATACATCTAAATATTAAAAGTCACCTAAAAAATAAACTTGATTCAGTAAATTTAATAAAGGTCTCATATTAGCTACACGTTCTTATTCTGTTTCAATTCAGCAGAGTTCGGTAATTATTTAGGTATTAATAAAAGAAAACACATTTTTTGATGTTGTCTTCTACCAGTGATTTGAAGAAGCGTTGACTCATTTATTTTTATTATTTAGTTTACAAATAAAGAACACTGGCATTGAATAGAAGTACTATTTAATTTAGTTTTTAAGTAGGTACAAACATTTTACCCTGCAATCCAGTGGTCGTTTTATTTTCAGTCACCTTATATTTTATCATATTTTTATTGCATTAAATATTATTAACCAAGCATGTAAGCTTTGGGAACATAAATTAAGACCATTTTTAAAGTGTTAGCTGTCAATTCTTGATTGAAAAACATTATATTTTAAGTACTCAATTGATAATGATTCAGTTAATAACACTCGCATTATAAAAAATGTGTTTTATTAATACAATTAGACCTGAACACTTTTCAATTGATTGGGCATTGGTGTTCATTTTGTTTTTTCTCGTCGAACTGATCTCATTTGATATTTTAAAATTACGAAATATATTGCAAATTAGCGGCGTTGCAAACTTTTTTTAAGAAAATTAAAATACTTAATTAGTTAGCTTGGAACTTTCATTTCTTCCTGTTTTCAAGATTGGATAGTGTGTGGACAATCATTGAATTTGGATATAAATTCGCAAACGGGATACTGTAGTTTAAACTAAACTATTTGAAGTCTTTACATCACAACTGAGTAAGATAAACAAGTTTAACACTCGGCACAGCGCTTGAATTCATGTCCATAGAATAAAGTATTTAGTTTTACGGAATTTTTGATTGTTAGTTGATAGCTATTTTGGCATTAAACCATCGTTAGAACTAGATTTCAGACATCTCAAATAGTTATAACTATAATAATGGAGTTATACCGAGTAATATAAAGACCAATTCAACAATGAATTCATGTTATAAATGCAATTACTTTTTTTAAAGCAAATTAGACATATTTTATGGCTTTGGTGATCGCTTCTTCAGTGCTATAAATAGACACAGTACTTCTATCTTAAATGGAATAGCAAAAAGTCGTAATAAAATTGATGAAAGACTCCGATGTGATGGCTCACATAAACTCCCATGAAAATTGAAAAGCGGACCTAAAAAATGTCACATCTCTAGGGCAAACATGTTGCCCGCCAGAAACTGACGGACCTCCTTTCAGAGGGTGGAAAACCCTCCCCGTTTCCTCATCGAGGGTCCCAAAACGTGACGGAAAAACCAAATTGATCTTTTAAAAAGTTCTTAATCCACGTCTGTCACAGATGCGAGAGTCAGTTTGATATATTAAAAATTGCAGAGGGGTTATTTTGGCCCTTATATGATTTATAGTATATTTAATAAAGAACGCATAAGATTTTTATTTCAAAAGAACCAGGCAATATTTTTTAAAATAAATTCGAAAGCATATCTTCAATGTAAACGGATTTGACTGCCCAAAAAGAAACAATAAAATCTTTATTTGTAATATTATATATGCAAATGCGTCAATCTTTTTTTCCAAATTTAGGAAACTGCCTGTATAGAGATTTGAACCCGTGAGATCCGCAATCGAATCTAACGGCGTTGAACATTGCACCACAGACCCAGCCCGACTTGATCAAAAACTCCATTAATAACCCATATGCATCACATTGGGAGTGGACATGGTAAAAACAATATATACACATATTCTTTTAAGACATCGAATGAGGGTGCTTGATGCAATTTCAATATCAAATTTGAATTTTTGAGATTTCGTACATTTCCATGTATGTAATTGTTATTAATAAGGAAGTAGATAAGAGTTTTAGATGTGATAAAGGTCACCAAATTGATGAAATGACGGTGGAACAGACAACCGCTGGACAAATGCAGTCATTCAGTGGTACCGGAGGGGCACTAAGCGGCCTCAGGGGCGTCCCAAAACCCGCTGGCTTGACGAACTTGTCAGGCTCGGTGGAAATACGTGGCAACGTAAAGCTAGGAACCGAGAAGAGTGGAGGGATCCAGCAGTGGATCGACCTCAGATGAAAATGAATTGTTATTAACTGTTTATTTATCATGTGCTCAAATGCCTGAAGATGCCGAAAGGCAAAACCCGGGACAAAATCGGTAGTGACAAAATACATGGAAATATACAAAATCTCAACAATTCAAATTTGATACCTATTCATTAATTTATCAGACATCAAATAAAAAATTATTGGTATGTTTATCAATAAAATCGGTAATTTGTATTAATTAATTTAGTCAAAAACTCAAAATTCTTTTATCAAAAAAAAAGCTCTTCGAAAGGCAATTGAAGGAATTCGTGGTAATTTATTTATCGATGTTTGAATGTATTTATATAAAAAATGCAGCAAGTGCCTTTTACGGAGCTACTCATCGACGTCACAGCTTTTTTGCGGAGCTTTTTTTACGATACAGCCTTCGTATGCGTTCAAATAAACACTTCAAAAAACCGAATACCCCTCAATGCGAATTTACAAAACCTTCCGACGTTTTCAATACAAAGAAAACTAGCCACTGCGAACAGTGGCGTGACATCAAAAAAGATATCATATTTTCCTTTTATCTCTTTTCCGCTTCTGGAACTCCACTTTGGAAATTAAATACGTATACCTACATAACGCATTTCACAATAAATTATAAAATCATTTGTACCCACACTAAATGTGAGAAAAATGAGTCACACAGGTGTAAATCAAAATCTTCGGGTCGATTGTCTTATCCAATTTGTTCAATTAAAAAATGAATTGCAGTTAAATTATTTTTGTATTCTCCACGAGTCATCTGCTTTCTCACTCTGTCTACTATAAATAACGCAGTGAAAAAGTGATAAAGCAAGTGGGATGCGATGATTTTTTATAATATATCCATACAGAATAATGAGGAAAAAGATAATGTTTTATTGTGTACTCAGCTGATAAATACGTCCAAAGTTTAAAATGTTGTACTTTTATTTGACTTATCATATTATAACTAAGTAGATAGATTCAATAGCCTGCCAGCAGTAACGATTGTAACGCTGAACGGTTTGGATATTGTCAATGACTTTGTTTATCTCGGCTCATGCATAACTGAAGATGGATGTTCCGAATCAAAAGTCAAAAGACGAATTGGGATGGTTAAGGCTACAATATCTAAGCTGGAGAAAGTCTACAAATGTAAGGAAATAACTAGACATACCAAAATGCGTTTAGTACGATCGTGGAGACGTGAACATTAAAAGTGAAAGACACAAGGTGACTGGCCGCATTTTAAATGTAGTTCTGGAGAAGGATGCTCCAAATACCATGGACGGCCAAGCGCACAAATTCATATATCCTGAAAGAACTTCAAATTTGGGATATGCTATCGGACGTTTATACAAGACGCCCACTCAGCTTCTTTGGTCACATCGCCCGCAACCCTACCGACAAAGGCTCGTCGTCACCGGAAAGGGACGCTGACGGACCTCAACTCACTGGAGTGACCATGCGAAGGACACCACAGGCCTTTCCTTACCGATGACCCTCAGCGCAGCGAAGTGTAGGAGTTAGTGGCAAAGGAAGAAAGGAAGGTTGCGGTAGGTGTAGGTCGCTACTCTTCTCACACGTGAGGAGTACGATTACAAAAAATAATTGTTACTATTTTATTTTTGATTTTCAATTTCTTGTTAAAACGAAAAGATAGATACATAATTATATGTGTGCACAATAATATTTTTATTATGAATTTGTTTTTGAAGTATTGAAATTTCATAAGCAAATTGTCTTCTTATATTATATTGAGCTCGCTTAACACCGTCAGAAATAAGAGAAAATCAGTTTGTTACTCACGTAAAAATTGGATACAACTAAAACCATTATCCACCTATGTAAGTCGTCGCTAGTAAAATTCTACCCATATCTTATTTTGTCGTCTTTATTTATGTTCCCAAAGCATACATGCGTGCTTAACAATGATTGGTCGTAGCAAACTTCAATTAAAGTAAAGTATATCACTTTCATTTCAGAAAGTGCCACTTTGTTTGATTTAAAATATAAATAGATACAGCTACATACGAGGCGCCACTGACCTAGCAAACCCTTCTCACTTGTGTCTGAGAAAATTTTGCAACCGAAAAAATAAAACGAGCTTTACATCTGAGTCAAAAGCTCTACACTACTCTTTGATGTAGCTTTGAAGCTGTTCTTTAATTCGCATTTAGTAAATTGAATGGAAATGTCATACTCGAAATAACTCCTTATATTGAACACGCAAATACTTCAAATTAGCTTTAGGTCAACATTATGTTTTACAATACTGTACAAAGCATCGAGTCATTATTTTAAACCATTCATATGTAAATTAGTTCTCCAAGATTATCATTTATAAATTATTTAATACTTAATTCAATATAAGTTTAAGCTTATGGAATAGAACAAAATTTCAAGGATTCAAACCTGAAAGTTTGATTTTCTTGTTCTGTTACATATTCGTAAGTTATTTTATTTTCATTTTAATTTTTTATAAAAAATATCTGACATTACAGCTGACAGCCAAAGACGAGATATACTCGACGAGAACTTTTGTAAATCACCTGTATCGAAAGTCACAAAAATATGCGTTCTGCAAAAGTGATGTTCCGTGATCCCGTAATCAACATCTTACAAATTGAAAAGCTGAATATAAATTTAGGAATGGTATTCCTAACTTGTATTATTACAGAGGTTTAATTAAAGAATAGAGAGGCCGTTAACCTGTGCGGAAGCATCGGTGAAGCACTCTTGCGATCGACGGCCAGTGAAACAGCATTGTCTCCCGTCCTTGTGTAAGGTGATGCAACTTCAGCACTTGTCTATGCGCCTGATTAGTTTCCCATGTGCATATCATATAAACAAATTATTTTTCGGATAGAACATAAAATAAAAACATAAAAAATAAGGAGTATTTTCATTATATTCATACGACAGGATTAAATATGATAATAATTTCGCATCTTTTTTTAAATTCTAAAATTTCCGTACATTTATAGGCATACTTACTAGCAGATAACCCATCTTCGCCAGAGATAGACAGTGCCTACATTTAGATGTTCCCGTTATTTGAGTGCAAGCTTATGTTGAAAGTTGAAAATATCACCGTGTACCGTACCTCATGTGACATCCACAAAATACAGTTCATCAATTAAAAATAATGTTAAACGTTTAAATTTGGATTATTGAGATTTTGTACACTTCCATGTATTTTGTCACTAACGACGCGGGTTTCACCTTTCGGCATCTTCAGACATTCGAGCGCACGAATGGACTCGAACTGACAGACAGTAAACAGTGTCTAACGTTTATATAGAAGATACAAATACGACAAATATTATTTACGAGGTAAAGTATTATACGTCTGGGAGCCACACTGATACCTGAGTTAACATTTCGAGAATCGCCTTAATCCTTATTTTGTTAACAACACATTAACAGAGTGGCGAATTGCCGCTTTCCAACTACTTTTAGAATTACCAGTGATTTTACAATTATAATAGCATTGTGGGTTTCGACGGGATGCAATTCGACGAAAGGGTAAATATATACAATCATTCCACATTTAGTGACATCTGTTAGGTGTTAGAGAATTAGGAAGGTTCAGCTGCTCGTTCAGATATCTCAATAATCCAAATTTGATATTGAAATTCCATCAAGCACTCTCAGTCGATGTCTTAAATTAAACGTTTAAAGTTGAAAATTTCACTTCATGTTACACTCACAGAATAAAGTCAATCAATTTATCATCATGATGTTAAATGTTGAAAGTTGAAAATATTACGGTGAATACCTCGTGTTGCACTTTCAAAATAAATTCTATCAATGAATAATAATATTAAAATTAAAAACAGCACAGTTGACCTAGAAATAGTAAGCAAAATGTCAAACTTCACATCGCTACTGTTCACCGTTTGGGTTGAATTCTTATTATGGACAGACAGATGGGTTGATACGTATGTTTTCTGCTTTTGAAATAATATTTTGTGTTGGTATTGAAATATCAAATAATATATTTTTCTACAAATCAAAGATTTCTTTGAAGAGTTGTATAAAAAGTATGAAAATAATAATATGAATTCAAAAGATCTTTTTGTACATAGTTATTTCGTAAATAAACTCCCCGAGAATGACACCAACAGACTATTAAAGAAAATAATAATATATTGCCTCCAAATAATAAAAGGCTTCTTTAAAGGCGTTGAGAATAAAGGATTTTCACTATGACAATAATTACGGAGTATATTTTGATAAATGCGGTTTTCCCTTGATTCGATTTCAAAGGAAAATTTTGCTTGCGCATGATTTCAATAGAGGCATTTTTTATACTTACGTATAAACAAAATTTATATTGCCGATAATGCTGCTTTTTCTGTAAGAGGATCGTCTTTTTAAACGAACACAAAGAAAGAGGTGATGGCTTTTTAACGCGTGAAAAATATTATCAGAAATCAATGTTTATTCGACATATCTCACATTCGACATAAACCGCAGTAAATTTTCCATAATGAAAAAGACGAACAATTTTATCCAAACGTGGAGCAAATAGAATCCTTTAAAATAAAACTCAATTGGTTTTGTATTGCTTCCACATGTTTATAATGATCAGGACTGATATCATTGTAAACATGTGGAAGTAGTACAAAAAAAATGTGTTTTATTTAAAAAAATATGATACCTCTCCAGCAATAATTGACAGCTAACGTTTAAAAAGTGAAATAGTATCTCAACATAAGTAAAGTAGGTTATACGTTTAATCAATCATATTGAGTCACTTAAGATCTCTTTTTGGAGAGGTTACCGATAGAAGGCAAAGAAATTACAAGTAGTGAGCTATTCACTTTCATGGGTCAGAGAGTATTAAAACATCACAGGCATTTGGACCGAAATACATAAATAGATTGAAGAATTAATAGTTAAACAAGGTATAATTAATATGATTTGAACTCGTGGACACTGCATCTAAAGATCACGATGTTTACTAAGCAACTACAAACCTTACTGGTTTAAAAAGTTATGTGTTAATCATTTTCTGTCCTAATTTTTAGGAATCGCGTTCGAAACTCGTATATTTTTTTACCATTTTCGCTCCCAGTGTAGAGTATATGGTCTCCTAATGGAGGTATCATAACACATTTATTCTATGAGAATTGTTTGTTACTCAGTTTGTTACTCAGTTGCTCTATTGCTCAACCTATCTTTTTTTTAAAAGAGTAGGGATTGAAGAATAGGTCATGGGAAAAAAAGCAATAAAAACACTGCCTTGCGAGTATACAAATTTCTTTCAGTTTCAAATAACGTTTGAGCAATAGCGTTCAGTTAACCGGTGAAAATGGCAACTTGCAAGTAAGCCGAATTGTATTGTAGGTGTTTTCAAACCATCACGTTTTTAATAACAGGAAACACTGAACGAAATTGTATGTTATACGTTTCAATTCTACGAGATGTATTGCAACTACGCTCGGTTCAAAAATCGTGTTGAATATGTTATTTGTAATATTACGTTCTAAAACTATAGCAATGCAGTTATTTTATATTTATCATTTAGAATCAATTACTTTACGTGTCGTGTTAAGATTTACGTATTATCAATCGATAATGCTAGTGATAAATGAAATTGGTCCTAACCATTATAGTAATGTGGAAGAAGTACAAAAAAAAATGTTTTGTTTTTAAAATATAATGCCTTTCCACCAACCACTGACAGTTAGCACATTAAAAGTTACTTATATACCTTAAAAATAAATACATTGATAGAATTATAGTTACTAAGTCAAATAACTCAGTAATAATTTCCAATCAGGGCTATGGAGTTGGAGTCCGCGTTATAAAAAACGAGCGACTCCGACTACTCTATCTATAAAATGCATTTTTGCATTTCTGCGTGTATTAATGTTTCAACTTTATTTAAGTCTATAACATCTTCTTGTCTAGCAATATCCATATATATTATATGTATAATATGAAAAATTTGACTATTTGCCGGATTGGTTGGTGTTTAGTGTAATTGGAAAGGCAGGAAAAAAACCTGACAAAATTAGACCTTTTTTAGTCGTAATCTCAGTCGGAGTCGGGTTGTTGATCAATGTCGGAGTTGTAGTCTCGACTCCACACCCCTAGACTTCCAACTATACCCCTCAACATAAAATGCTTAATCGTTATCAGCATAAGCCACGGCAATCAATCAAAAAATAAAAATAATGCTCGATTACCATAGTTTTTAAAAACTAAAAATGATGAAAGCTTAAACAAGTAATTTTATTTTCAGTTAATTACTCAAATAAATTTCTTTCATTATTAAGCAATCAAATCGTAAATTCTTTGTCGCACGAAAACAATTAAACTGTTAAAATAAGCACGAATATAAATTACAAGTCCAAATCTATTTTTGCTACAGAGCTAGAACATGTCTGCCATTTGCAAAGACAATTCATTTCTCAATGCCAAATTCGTAAATTTATTACCCGAGTTCATCTACTTTTTTTTTATCTTTTACATATTCAATTCAAAACTGAAAGGTTAACTTTTGTATATTCTTAAAATGAAATTGAATTCACAAAAATAAAATTACGTAGATACACATCTTGTTTGAGAAAATCACGCAACAAAAACTTGTTGAGTAAAACCGTTAAAAGAAACTCTAAGTACGAAAGCTATAATATGGTTACCATGAAAAGTTAAAAAAAAAAAAAGAAAATTGTTTTCAATATTGGTTTAAAGAAACGAACAACTTAGATAATAATTCGTTTTGCTGTCTACAGAGGAATTCAAAGAATAATATTTTTATTTTTAAATAGTTTTTTTTTGTGTACATCATAATAAAAGAAAAATAGTTTAGGATTTTATTTTATTCAAATTTTTTTTTATCTTTCATTTATTATTTCTTTTAAAATTAAGATTTATCAAACGTCTTTCTCATATGAAAAACATTAAAGAAAGTTTTTGTACAAAGACAGTATAAAGAAGTCGATAAAAAACAGTTGGACGATACTATTTTGCATACATTTTTAAGCTCTTTTAAGCACTATATCCCATTACCCTTGCACGGTAAATTAAATATTTTCTAAATATTGTCAGAAAGTTACCCCGAAACCTAGGACAGAATTTTGATATCTTCTATGGATTCGGCGGTAACTTTGTGGAAAATTATTTTTAATATAATACTAACGGATACACGGCACGCGATGCAATGCCACTCAAAAAAAAGAAAGTGTTTGCGATTTAATTCTGTTTATTAAAGTTCTTTTAGATACACAATACTTTTTGTTTTCCGTCTCGTGCGTACACAAATAAATCAGAACACGAACTGAAATTTCGCTGTTTGTAACTATTTGATTCTATTTTTAGATTTTTAGATCTTAATTTTTTTTCTCAAGAACCTTCGCGGCCATGGGTACAACAATTCACTAAAGTTTCATCGCAATCGGTTGAATAGTATAGGAACGCATACGGGAAAAACAAACAAACATTCATTTCAAGACCAACTGTAAGTTAACTTTACTGTATATAAACGCAAGTGCAAGCAATAACTTGACAAAGTTTTATCGAAACCTGATGAACGGTATGGCAGTGCATAAGATACGAACAAACAAAAATTGATTTTTATATATTAGATAACATTAAAATCGATAGTTTAGCTATTCCACTGCCTGTGTTACTAAATGTGAGACTTATTTCTGTATAAAAGTGAAGAATGAGAAATCTGACTCTAAAGATGCTTCTTAAATAAACGAAACACGAGTCACATTTTAGTAACACAGCCAGTGGAATACCTAAATTGTCAATTTTAATTGATGTAATTGCCTCAAACAATTTTATCAAGTGTTTGCAAACGCATATGTTTGATTGACTACTTAGCCCAGTTTTTAAATGAAGACATTCACTCATTGGTTTTTAGTATTGACAAATTTGAGAATTTTCATACAAAAGGCATAGATTTATATAATGTTTTTATTCCTACCTAGCCTCAATTAACATTAAGCTCACTAAAATTTCAAAACCTATTTTAATTTACTCTTGCAAACAATCCACCTCTGTTGATATTTTCAATATTCATACTCGATTTGCATCAAGCGATCAATCCATATCGACATCAGCATTCACCGCGCCGAATCATGAATTAAATTTAACCAAGTTTTACAATTCCGGCCTATCTGTCGGAATATGAATTGCAGAACGGTCCATACAATTCGCAGGCTCCTCCGCTGGGATTGGTAATGTTTCACGCTCGGAGAACCTAAACAAAAGGCTGTACGACGGATATTTGAAACTTACTACTCCGCCATTATGTATATCCGCTTCTCTGTTTCCGATCTGTGAATGCAGATGGCGGGGTGCTCGCCCGGTTTTTTCCCCGCGTCGGGAAATTCGCATTGATATTCATCCGTGGGGAGTCGGTATGGAAATTTTCCCTGGCGCTTAATTTTACAGCTATTTTGTATCTGCTATGTATTGAAACATCTACTCCAGTTTTCGAATTTCATAAATTTTCTTTTAAATAGCATTATCATTGATAAACACAAAAATACCGTTTGGGTAAATTTTCATGTATAAGTCAGTACCTTTCAAGTCCGTCGATCGCGATATGTTTTTCGGTAGATATTATAACTTTAACATGGTAAAAAGATGCAAAATGGCCTCACAAGAATCTTATATATAATAGTCCAGACCACTTTGTAGACGTTTTATTGTTATCACATATAGGTGTAAAATTTTCTCATGACTTAAGCGTTTGCGGTGTATATATAAAATAAAATGTTACGCAATGAACGAATAGTTCCAACGCACTAGTTACTTTAGACATTCAGTATTTCAATTTCAATATCGTCATCTATGACGGGTACAGTTGATATCATCAAATGCTGTTCTACAACTACGGATAAAAAGCTCATTAGACTCTCGTTACAGGTGAAGGTTCAGGAAATTTTCTTTTATATAAAAATTAAAAACAATTTTTTTGCACTAACTTCACAATGTTATGAAATAATCAGGACCGTGAATTCAGTCATGGAATTTTCAACTGATCTAATTTCCGGCCTCTGTGGTCTAGTGGCAAGAGCTGCCCCGTAGCGATCAGGTGGGTCCTGGTTCAAATCCCAGCAAAGTCAATATCTAATTTAGATTTTTTCATTTTAAATTTGTGACCTTAGACATGAGTGACATATAAAAATTCTCGTCGAGTTTATCTTAAAAAATTTGACCCATTGGCTGTCGGTTGTAATGCCAGATATTTTTTTTTAAATTTCATATTAAAATATACATATATATAATAAGATAAAATTCGTAACTATTGAATGCAATGTCTGCTTTGGACCGCCAAATCATTAAATTTATTTTATTCACCTACCTATTTGCCGTGATTCAAAATATTACCACTTAAAAACAATTTAGTTAATTTGATTGCCATAAATCAAAAAAATCCGTGTTTCGACTAATACCTATAAATCACATTATAAAATCAATTATTGAAAATGTTTTTTGTGTGACCTGATTTAATATCAGGTCGTCAACCCTATAAATGTAGACATTTTAATATATTTACGTTTTGAGGAAATATATACAAAGAAAAAAATGTCGTTTTGGTTAGGGAAGATTACAATAAGATTTTAATATCCAGTATTCGAACATTAATTTTCAGTGAGCACATGGAATTCTTAGTATCGAGGTAGCTATCAAATCTTGGTGGAATTTCATGTTTTATTGTATAACTAAAAAAACCCATATGCCTACTTATTTCGAAATAATTTCCTAGCTTGTGCAGTCAGTCTGAGTTCGTATTTAAAATATTACTTGAATCACATAATCGATTTTCATTATCTGACAATTGTTTTATGAACTAATTATTTACGGTTTCCAATCCCGGGATCTGGAGACCCGCTCAATTATTCAATCACGTAATCCCCGGTTTCGAGATTCACTGTAATAAATGCTAGAAAATCATCTATCAAATCAAAACTTTCTGATTAACTACAACGTGTACTTAAGTTTAAAAAACCTATAGAATTAAAATGAATTTATTGTATTCTCCTTCCTTCTCATATTTTCTAACAGCCGTTTTTAAATAATTTTAAATGCAGGACAAATTAAGACCGCTTCTTAAATGAATGAAGGGCACTATCTCGAATTGAAGGACATGTCCTCTTTTTGGATGAATTTGGTAAAACCTACCACAATTTTTTTTTTCCCATGTCTGCTGCCAATGTGGAGCATATGGTCTCCTAACGGAGGTATCTTAATAGAAATTTTCTTCAAGAGCTGCTTTTTAATCAGTTACTCAACCTCTCTTTTTTCCGAAGAGAATAAGGATAGAAGGATAGGGCTAGGACAAGACTAGTGGTTAGCTAATCGCTCTCGTTACGCCCCGTGAGGATGGGATGGGTGGGAGGGAGGACTCAGACTACCAACAGAAATCCATAAATCGATTGAAAGATCAATCTATGAAAACCGTCCGCACCGGGAATTGAACCCGAGACATCCGTAACCGTAGCCAGTGACGAAACCAACTGCGCCACGGACGCCGAATAATGCAATAAACCACAATAATGCAATAAATAAAATAAAATTATTTTGATCATTATGTCTTTTTTCAAATATTTTTCTCTTTTTTTGTAAATGACTGTCTGATTTTAAATCAACGAAAAAATCATCCCGTTACCCAAAAAAATATTTAATCATATATAAATACCAATTGAAGTAATAACGGACACAAATAAAATTTTAAATGTACAATTTAACTCATGAAATTAAAGTTTATGACCAATCCCGAAGCCCCGGGATCGTAAAAAGGGTCCGGGATTGGATGCCTTAGTACTATTTCAACTAAAAGAATATAAGCTAGTGTTTAGTGAAAATTTCTTTTGCCATAAAATTGAATCAAATACTTATAATCCGTGGTAGAAAATATTACGACGATTATTTTCTTTAATCAGGATTGTTAAAAATTGATAAATGTTCAAGTTTAATGAAAGTATTATCTTATCTTATTATATATATAATAGCTGAGACCGCTCTGTAGACGTTTTATTATAATCTTTTTCATGACGTGTGCGTACTCGGTTTATATAAAATAAAATGTTATAAAATGCATACACAGTTACAACAAGCTAGCTACTGTAGACATTCATCTATGACGGGTACGGTTATACTAGTTTTTAATATGTTTAAAACTACTCGGCGTCAATTCCCGGCGCGGACGGTTTTCATGGATTGATCTTTCAGTCGATCTATGGATTTCTGTTCGTAGTCTGAGTCCTCCCTCCCACCCATCCCATCCTCACGGAGCGCAGCGAGAGCGATTAGCTAACCACTAGTCTTGTCCTACCCCTATCCTTCTATCTTTATTCTCTTCGAAAAAAGAGAGGTTGAGTAACTGATTAAAAAGCAGCTCTTGAAGAAAATTTCTGTTAAGATACCTCCGTTACGAAACCATATGCTCCACATTGGCAGCAGACATGTGAAAAAGAAACTACTAGTCAAAATAATAAATGCGTTATTGAAAGCTTTCTGTAAAATTCAACGTTTCAAAATAAAAAATACTAATTCAGCAGTGTTGATTCGACTGGTCCCTTTTCTCCATTACGCATTTATGCTTTGTACCTATTTCGGCTTATTTAACTCATCTTTCACATCAAAATAATAAGATGTTATTCACATCATGAAAGTTTTGATACAAACTCTTGTTATACTCTCATTTCATTGTCAGTTGACAAAATTTAATTCCAATAAAGAAAACAAACAGATAATTGTGTAAAGTTTGCAGGGTTAAAATGTTTAAAATGTACGTGCCGGCTGGCTACAAACTCATTGCAATGGCTTCCGTGACGTCATATCATTAATGAATGCAATTAACTCCACACTCGACCTGCTCCAAAATAACTTTGAGCTGAAATTTCAATTCAGGGATAGAGTTATATCATAATTTCATATATATATTGCTCCAGTTTCCTTCGCTTTCTTGTCTCTCGTAATCTTTTGAATGATTTCTACACAGTGAAAATCCGATTTTCCGTTTTTCAAAGGGTAAGAAACAACGATAAATGCGAAAAAATGGCAAACGCAAGAAATTCTTGCATAGAGCATTCACAGCTAGAGCCCAACATTCGTCATAGGGGACATTTCAGTTGCATGTCAGAATAATTCACGATGCTAAATACTAGGCAATAATAAGCACTGATTGGCTTGAAAAAACGATTAATCAATCTATACAGAGGTGAGACATTAACGGAAACATAATCAGATGGCATCAAGACGACATGTCTCCTAAATGGAATCGCATGTGCTTATGAGGGTGATGAAAAAAGGTTCGATAAAAGCAGTACGTCCGAATATAATTTGTTGAAACAGCAATAGCAGCTGAATGAAGACGTGCGTACTTCTGAGCGGGATTTAAAATTTTTGACAGGAGCGATAATTGAGGTATTATTTGTGACAGGACCATAATATTTGGTCAATAAATGGAGGAAAACGACAGATTGGGAAACGATGAATGCGATACTATTCAGCAATTTTTTTATGGGTGTTTAATCTTGACTATAAAACAAATATGATATTTGCAAGAAAACGGTGTAAAAACGAGAAAGATAGAACCGTGTCATCGTAAAAAAACGTTAATTTTTTCTATTGTTGTGAATACAATAAAAAGAGAAGTTATTGTGAATTAAGAAATTGAAAGTAACAAGCGGAGGATATGGAATAAGGCGACAGAAAGGATAGTATCACAAAATATGGAAAAATGGATAGCTCAGCGGAGAAATAGGATAGAGTTGTCACAGAGAAGTGGATAAGGTTTGCCAACCTCAGTACACTTTACTTTGTTCTGTAAGGAGAAATAAATTTGGTAATTAAATTTTGGGCACCAGGCGTGAAGATACACGCCGATTGAAAGATAATAATAATGAAAATACGGTTACCGTTAAAAAACACATTTAATATGGATACGGAAACCATAGACGAACAGAATTTAAATTATAAAACAAATACAAACGGAAATAACACTAGAATACAATATTTATGAACAGATGATTACACTTAAACAAGAAAAATATTAAAATATTAATATTACGACATTATAGATAAAACAGTTCGGCGACGAACTCTGGTGTCCGAGACCAATTTCCGGCGTGTTCCCCGCACGTCCTGCTTGTTCCACATCCTGGCGCGTAAGAAGGTTTCAAAGCAATTCTTTCTTGGCCTGGCTTCCCCTTGGTCTCCTACCAACGACGTAGCGATGTACTTATCGCTGATAGGTGACGATCGTAATGTTGCGACGAAGTCGTAACACCATGTCGGCTTCCCATGGTGTGTCTAGAGTATGTCAATAGAAGTTGTTTTTACGAAAACATGCTTTAATAAAATCGTTCATTTTAATTAGAATTTTTGTAATTAGAATAATCGCTAATTCTACTCTCCGTTTTCAGGATGGGAAATGGATGATAAGGAATTTAAACCTTACAAATAGCCATGACTTTGGACACAGATCCATAAATCTTATGAAATAAATAATGTCTGGAAGTTTCTTTTCAGGGATTCGCAATCTTGACGTCGTAACAGAACATTACGTACGCCCAAGAACGTTGATCATTCGGCTTCATAGCTAGTATATATTATATGTAATTTTAACATTTATAAGAATTTATAGTGTAAGAATTGTTACTACACTGAAATGAAACTCAGTTTTTATTATTACTGAAAAACCCTTGGAATAATTGTTTTTTTAATCACCCTTCATCATTGTCTTGATAAAAACACGTAATAATTTTTAAAAAAAACTCGTATTTACTTCAGTGATCTTTGAAAGACATTTTATCTGACCGTTTCACCTGCTGCGTATGCCCCCGAAGAATTTCAACCCAGCTTGTGTCTCATTATAATCAATACTTTTGCGGAATTAATGATTCTGGCATGTGATGAAAGGAAGGAAATTGATAGGCGGGTAACAGGTAATCCTGGAAACACCCCGTCGTGGTGACATGCTCCAAGGTATTTTAGAAGAAGAGTTAAAATACATAGAAGTCAAGTACACTAATTAAAACAGTTTTGAATTCGCATTAAAACTATTCCAAAAAAACTCGTTAACAAAATTACCTGATTTATTATATTTCGCGTCACTCTGTGCGTGTTAGATTTTTTCATAATTTCTATTATCGCAACACGAAATGTCATTCAACATTGCATGCGATCGTGAATGAAAAAAACATTTAATGCATCGAAAATACGCCGATGCAATTAAATTTACTTGAGGCCATTTTATTATATATACTCTGGATAAATAAATTATAAGACTAGCAAGGTGGCATGCTTACGTATTGTAAAAGTTTTGTTTAATATTTTTTTTGTATTTTTTAATTGAAACATACTGATTTTTAAAGACAACTTATTGCAGCTGGCTTACAACCATTTAATTGTCAGAGTCTGCTCTAGCGATCAACGAGAATTTCATTATTGCATTATTTGATGGTGGTGAAGTCTAATCTGTCATAGTTTATATATTGGCTAAGCTTCCTTTCTCAATTTGATAGCCACGAAATGCAAACACTCTAATGTTAATAGTAATGACGAGGACAACTAACGTGAAAAACTGCTCAAGACGATACGACAATCAGTCAAATCTATCAGTCATGCTGACTTGGTTATATCTCTGACAAATTACAATGCATTAAAATAGTTCACAGCGTCATACGAAGAGCGAATGGAATTCAATTCCTAAGAACACTTTCATAAACTCTTATATACGAATATATGGAAAAATAATGTTGTTCACATTTATTTGTAGAGTTGATAAACAGATCATTTGCCCAGCATGCGAAGAGTGCAGTCAGGAAAGCCACACTGACCTACCTGCGCATTGCTAGACTTGCTGGCAATGACTGGGGTCTGAAAGTACGTGCTGTCAAAATTGCATGTAACGCCATATTCATGTGCATCACCGGATACGTCGCCAGGGTGTGTGTGGTTCCAAAGATGTAAGCTCCAATTCTTTGGCAATACACTTTCAAGTGAACAACGCAGTGCGTTGGTTTCCATCACCGAGCCCTATAAAACATCTTCCACGGACGCTCCGCTGGTACTCGCTGGATTGCTTCCGCTGGATCTTCGCGTGTAGCTTCGTGGCGCAACGACCTTGCTGCTGAGAGGAGAGGCTGTTGAGGCTGGGGCCATCCTGGTGTCCCCACCCCCTGGCTTTGATTCTATGGGGCGGCTCCATTGCAGAGCCACCGTCAGGTGCCTAGCGATGGACGTTGCTTTGCGAGTCTGGCAGGAACGGAGTGTCATTTAATGCATGAAGAAAGGGAAGAGATGCGCAAATCGGTTCAGACTTCCATTGGACCTGAGTAGACCTCAACTCATAGAAGCTTTCCATGTATCTAGAGATATTGATTTTCTGCACACTTAAGTGCACGGCATCAAGTCTTGGGTCTTCAAAAACACTCCCAACTAAGAAAAAAAATTGTAGATACGCTTAACGTTTGTTACGCCACTGGAAACTGCCGAATAAAATTAATGGATGGAAAAGCAGTGGTGGGTGGAGGAGGGCAAGGTAGTTGATAAACAGGTTTATGTATTTTTAACGGAAGCAATTTTATCATTTTTTTAAAACAGTGGAAAAGGAATAACTTGATTTTACGTCAGTTCTCATGGAAAAACATTAATACTGTCTGATGATCTGGAGATTCTTGACTTTACTCGGCTCTTCATCCATTTTTTTTAAGCAGTTCGATACCATCCGTAAGTTTTCTTTTCTTCTCTCAGTGGCGTCTTGGCGCAATTTATTTTTCTCGCATTATTAGTCGAATAATTTTTGATAGCGTAAAATGTCCCAGAAGTATGCAAATTGCCCTCGAGGTACGCAATAGTGTATCTTCGGCGATCTTTTGACATGATTCACTTCACTTAGAAAATCTGCATTGCACGCCAATAAAAATTAGATTTATCTTTCGAAATTGAAAACTAGAAACCTGACCAAATGGTGAAAAAAACTACTGATACTTTACAAAAATCCAGAAAGAGTCACATGATGACCGTATGCCCGAAATGATGAGCAGATATGATAGAAAAAAAAGGTTTTTTAAATAAATTACTTTTAAACTTGTGCCTTTATTCCCATTATTAAAGTTCACAGTTTTCCTTTTGGCCTTCCTGCATTTCGTGCACGGATTAAACATTGCATGTTCAGATAAAAGCATTATTGCAAGTGAATTCAAATTATAATTCAAAATTAAGCCTTTGGTATAAAATTTGACGCGAAGAACAAGTTCTCAAATATGACTCGTGTCAAGACTACTTAATACGTTCAAATACTTTCGTGACTCCAGAAACAAACACCACAGTAATGTAATTTACCGCTACTTCGTACGGGTAATTTATTGTAAATTGAACTAAAAGAACTGGAAACAATAACTAGACGGTAAAAATCGCGCAGTGGTTGCGTGAGATTTCTCAAATAATCTTTTTATTTTCAACCACGTCCGCTCGCAATATTTTGACAGAATTTGTTTTTAAGAGAACTGCTTTCTATTCAGTCACTCAATCTCTCTTCTTCAGAGAGTTTAAGGAATGACGAATGAGTTTATAAAAAAAGCTGTTAGTTTACTGACCACTCTTGCTGACATTTTATTTTTAAAAGTGAATCTAAAAATCATAGATGAAAAATCAAACCATGAAAATGTCCGTACAGGAATTATAGCCCGTGAACACCGCAATTGAAAAGGTTCAAAGTACAAGAACGTTTACCACTTGGCTAAAGAACTAGCAAAACATTTTTGTCTGATTAAAAAATATTTAAATACATAATTGACATCCGCCACAAGATGTTGTTCAATTGAAAGTTACAGTGAAAAAGTAATTTATTGTAGTATTTCCTAAAAAGAGTTAAAAACTGACAAAAATGCAAATTGAGTATGAAACAAATTGTTATATTACTTTTTTAGTTCAGAGACGAACGGCAACATAATTAAGTGTAAATTTTTACATTAAATTGACACCATAAGTCAATTTTTCACATTGATTTACATCATTCACTGTTTTGTTAATTTTGCACTGAAGAGAGTCAAGTTAATTTTTTCTAAGATCTAATAACCTTCAACACTTTGCAAGAAAACCTATGATGTATAATAATAAAAGCAACCTCTGTGGTCTGGATACATGTAAGGTCAAGATTAAATTTATAATTTTTCTATTCAAAATTGATATATTGGACATGTTTGTAATGTCCTGAGTTGACATCGAATAGAAAGTACTCAAGTAGAAAGAACACCCTCATGTGATTTCAATATTTCAAAACATCGGACGCCTTGACTGTTAGCTATGATGCCAGATATTAATCAAAACATATCTTATTTAAAAATAATTTTCTAACTTTAAGTTGTTAGAAAGCTGGCATTGATACATATCGAATTATATCTTTAATGGTCTATGAACGTTATCTTATGATAACGCTGGTCACAGCGCGCATGCTGGCATGAAACTAACATCGTCTTTTTCCAGCAGAGTTCACATTACGTCACTGCATCGCCATTTTGGCGACCCTCCAAAAATTTACATACACGGCCCAGCTTTCCATATTCGCAGTCGACAGCTCTTATTGACTTTCACATTCCGAGTTTTTTGCCACATTCCAACTGTCCGTGCTAAAAAGACATTTAGAGCCAGCGATCGGAGTTTTATCGTGTTTTATTCAAAATGGCGTGCTATATAACATCCAAGATATTTTTTTTTGTTAAACTAAAACATTAAAGATAGTTTACATACGCGAGTGTGGAAACTTGGCAACTAAATATTTGGTCAGTAAAAAATTCCATAAATAGTTAGTAACTGATTCGATAAATGGTCAGTAAGAAATAATAAATAGCCAATTATTAATTATGTTTGGTCAGTAAATAATTTCCTAATGGTCAGTTTAAGAAAGGTTATTAACTAACCAATGGATATTGACCAATTATTAAATCTACTGACCATCTATTAAATTTACTAACCAAAAATTGAAATAGTTTTTTCATGCCCGATCCTAGCGTGGAGCATATGGCCTCTTAATGAAGGTATCTCAACAGGATTTTTCTACCAGAACTGCTTGTTACTCAGTTGCTCAACCTCTTTTTTTCGAAGAGAGTAGGGATAGAAGGATAAGGCTATGACAGGACTAGTGGTTATCTAATCGCTCTCGCTACGCCCCGTGAGAATCGGATGGGTGGGAGGGAGAAGTTTTTTAGACATTACAAACACTCAGACTACGAACAGAAATCCATAAAAAGATTGAAAGATCAATTTACGAAAACCGTCCGCAGCGGTAATTGAACCCGAGACATCCGTAACCATAGCCAACGACGCTACCAACTGCGCCACGGACGCCGACAAAATAATTGAAATAGTTCGTTACCCAATAAATGCAGGCCCTTATAATATCGCAACATACCTTATTGAACGGCTCCAGGATCAATAAAATATCCAAACGATTTCTACGGACTTCCAGGACGATGGAATGCGCAAGCATCTCGTAGATCCACCACCACTGTAAACGGCTGTTGTACTGTCTGCTATCTCATACATATGTTTCTGAAAAACATTCACCACAAGCGTTAGTTTTCGTAGCTTACAATATTGTTACTCTTAAATTTCATGAGATAACATGTCGTGCAACCGTTAAAATGCACTCGTTGAATAAATAGCAAATGCTTCTAACCAAGAGAGTATTCGATTTTTTTGTTACTCAGAACTTAGAATATTAATATATATCCGAATATGATTTGTTTATATTATTCATGTATTAAAACCACTGGGTTATCAAAAGATATCATTTGCCGTCGCAATATATTATGTTGATATGATCCATTTTGTTTATTGAAACCCTTAATACTCACTGAAGACAAGTAATGAAATCTACGGTTCGATAACAAAACAGAACATGACAAAAAAAACAAAATATATTTTATATTTATATATGCATCTTCATTTTCTGTTAAAATATAATTTTCAAAATAATGTTTTTCAGTAATATTTTTTTACCATGTGTGGAGTATATGGACTACTAACGGAGGTATTTCAACAGAAGTTTTCCCACGATTACTGCTTGTTGCTCAGTTGCTCAACCTCTCATTTTCGTAGAAAGTAAGGATAGAACAATAAAACCAGGCCCTACAAACAGGGCTAGCGGTTAACTAATCGCTCTCTCCTCGCCCTGTTTGTAGGTTCGGGTGAAAGGGTATTCTATAAATGACAAACATCTATAATTTAAGACCTCGACTGAGGGTGCTTGATGGAATTTGAATATCAAATTTGAATTGTTGAGATTTCGTACATTTCCATGTATTTTATCACTAACGATCCGGGTTTCGCCTTTCGGCATATTAAGGCATTCGAGCACACGAGTGAACTTGAATTAACACAAATAAACAGTTTATAACGATTATATACAACATAAAATATTAGAAATCTTAAATAAATTAGATTAGCTATATTTTCAATTTTTATTACCTATCTATATACCAAATTTTGTATATTTTTCCCATCTCAATTATTTACAGAATAAATTAAAGCATAAAGAAAAGTTGCCAAGACTTTACAATCCCTGAATTTATAGTGATTACTGTGATAATTTGTATTGTGGGCCAAAGTTACCTGAATTGAATGCAAACTTTGACTCACCTTGTTTTATCTATATTTATATATCAATTATTACAATAAATCGATTATGTTAATTGAAGTTCATCTTAAGGTATTAGTACATTTCTACGTAGAACAATACCACACGTAAATGCAATGGCGAACCATAAAAATACAAACACCCTCAGAACTGGACCAAAGTTACACAGATTGACCTTACGCTATATAACTTTTTAATATCCGGTACACGAATATTAATTTGTTTTCAGTAAATATTTGGAATTTCCAGTGATTATTGAGATTCCATTGGTCTGAAAACGATCACTTTGAGTAGGTTGGCATCTCTTGTGGTGCCTCAAAGGAATTCAAATTCGTCATCTATTTCTGTAAAGGCTTATGAATTGTTTTGTTATATTGATAATATCTATTTATTAAAAATGGTAAGAATGAAACAAATAGGTGTGATGTCATGGTTGAAACTTGCGTGAAAATTGTCAGCCCATGCATGACTGCGGCGTATATTTCATTTAACTGCATGCTCAGACAGAGCATTAATCTTATCGAAACTGAAATTCTCAGAAAAATACGATAATTTTATTCCAAGAATGTTTTACGGTCGCATAAAATTGACCAGAACAGTAAAATACATCATGTTAACAGTTAGAAAAGGGCTGCCTTTTTTTGAATATTGATGTATTATTCGTTAAGAGCAATATTTAAAAATATATATCCGGCGTTACAGCTGAAAGCCAATACGCCAAATATTTTTAATATTGGACTTATACGTGATAAATTCAATGACCAAGGTCAAAAATTTTAATTGAAAAAATCTAAATTTGATATTGACCTTGCTGGAACTTGACCCAGGACCCACCTGATTACACAGACCGACGATATTGAAATATCAAAGTGAAAACGGAATCAACTTTAACATTTATTTTTCCAGTTAATCATGCTCGCGATGAGCGTAACCTGCTCTGATCATTATAAAATATGTGAAAATAGTAGAAAATAGTTGTATTTTTAAAATATAGTGCCTTTCCACAAAGAATAATAATTGTCAGTTAACACCTTAAAACTGATAACATAATAAGTTTGTTTTCTTTATATTTTATCGGTGATACGAATAAGGTTGCAGACCACATCAAAAAATTGTATTTATGGTTAAATTGATGTAAAATAAAATGTAATATTACAATTTAATGTTTCAATCCTCACGCGTGCACTCTCTCTGTCAGCGCATGCGCAGAGTGTGTGTGGTATGTGTAAGAATAAGTGTCATTTTTTACAGTTTAGCGGATTTTTAAAGTACAACACAAGAACGTACATACTATCCGTCTCTGTATCGCCTAGCGAATACCATCATGTGGCGCTGCCACTGGGTACATAATACTTTATTTTATTAAAGATATATTAAGAGTGTTACGGAAGAATCTAGCTATTCACGTAACTCTCTCTCGTCGTTCATTTTTCTGGTTTGAGTATTTTATATATGAAAACAAATATGTCAGTCGTCAAAAAAAGTTACGAATAACAATTCAACCAACAAACGAAAATTCATTATATTCACATAATAAATATTACATGATGGAGGATTTGACCACTTGTTCGTGAAATAGTATTTTCATAAAAGGCTGAACGTCATAGAAGCCGGACTACCTCACACACCAGTACAGGCGACAATAATTTCTCACTAGGCGTCGACCGCAAAGGTTGGCGATAGATCTATTACAAAATGTTAAAATATCTCTAAATACTCAAGACGAATAAAAGCTTCCAAAAAGAATAAACCTTGACTGTGAGTTAACAAATATAAATGTCGTGGTGGAGCGGTCAACGTCGTTGACTACGGTTACGGACGACTTAGGTTCAAGTCCCGGTAAGGACAGTTTCATTAATTGATTTTTCAAACGGTTTATGGATTTCTGTTCGTAGGTATGGATGTTTGTGATGTCCAAAATTCCCTCCCGCCCATCTGATACTAAAAAACGGGGCGCAGCAAGAGCGATTAGCATACCACAGTCCCATCCTAGCCTTATTCATCTATCCCTACTTTCTTCTAAAAAGAGAGGTTGAGCATCTGAGTAACAAGCAGTTCTCGTGGAAAACTTGTGATGAGATATCTCCATTAGAAGGTCGTAATATATCCTCTACATTGGGAGCGGACAATTAATGTTAACTAAAACATATATTATATTTGTCTATTAAGTTTCACAATTTCACTTATCTTATTTCTGTTGGCGCTTTGGTATGCCTGCTACAGTCGTATCCATTTATTCCCGAAGGATATAATATAATTTTTGATTCAAATTGTACAAAATCATTATATTATTATTACTGATTTATTTCATAAAATTGATGTACTAAATTTCAGCCATTCCTTCTGTTACCCTAGCATTAAAAACGTTATACGAAATTTATACATTGGCTTAATGATTGTTAAAGAAAAAATGATATCGCTTAAAAAACAGATATCCTTTTCCATCTGGGTTGTCTTCAATGCGGCAAACAAATGGTTAACAGCCCCCTCGAGAGCGATAAAGCAAGGGCCCACGCGCGGGCTTTTTTTCGCCTGATGCAACTTACCAGAGCTTTTTCAACCCCCGCGGTGGCAAAGTTTAATAATTATTTTTTTTGCAAACTTTATGAATTTTTCAGAACTCTTCCTGAAGCTCGACTGCTGACCTGAGCTCTCATTAAAAGCTGCGGTTTCGCAAAATACTTGAGGACGCAAGCTGAAACACAAGAATTTTATTAATAAAATGTAAATTTTCGTAAAAAAGGCTTGCGTAATTTATAAAACATTCCACGTTTACCGTATACCTTTATATCACATTTTCATACAATATTTTTTTAATATTCTTTACTTCCAAAGCAACCTGAACGGTCTGTTAATGGCATATTTTAACAATTGATATTGCATCATAGTTCATTTTTAGTCAATTTCCAATCTCACTTTGTATAAAATGGTTTTAGAATCCATACCAATCTTTCGATCTTGTCTAAGGAAAAAGATTATAACTTCGCATTGCTTTTCTTCAAAATACTAATGTTTTTGTCTGATTATAAGACACGCACATCGAATTTTATGAAAAACGAAAATAGCCAACAAGAAAACTTTCAATATTAAGTATATTCACATCGGTTTCTTTGAAACTGTCTTCTTTCTTATGTTGAGACAATATTTGATAATCGCTTCATTCTAAATTCATAAGTTAAATCACTTTTAAGGTGTTAACTGTCAATTCTTTGTGGGAAGACATTATATTTTAAAAAATAAAACACATTTCATTTGTACTCATCACGAGCATTATCAACTGACTCAGTTGATAATGCTCGTGATGAGCGAAACCGGTCCTGATCATTATAAATATGTGGAAGTAGTACAAATGAATTGTGTTTTATTTTTAAAAAAAGCATAATTTAAACGTAATTCATACGTAAATTGGTACAAAAGAAGATAAGGTAAGATACAATTTAATAAACATTCAATCGAATAAGAAAGTCTATTACTATGGAAGCGTTAAATTTAAAATGCTACATTAATATTGTCTTAAATTATAAGTAATCAAGTTGCCGACGAAAAGATGTTTTTAGATATATCATATTTAGAATAATACCCCCTCACAACGCGTATCATAATTGGACGTAGTTAAGCAGAAAGAGTAGCCAATCCACAAACAAATAAAAAGTTAAATATAATATATATCAGGTGCGTGAAGATTTACTTTAGGTTCTGCTGAAAATAGCTTGGCTGAAAAAATATATTCTTTGAATAAAACACTATATTATGCTGATCATACAAGGCAGACACTCGAGTAACAGACTCACTACTCTATTCACGATTAAAATAAACTATGAATGATTTTATATTCTACATAAAACAGTCATTCAGTGATATTCTACACTTGATAGAAATATGATTTTATAACAGCTATATCTATTATATTAATAATAACTCAGAGCTGCCAATTTCCTACAATTCCATTAGATTGCATGTCCCTAAAGAGTGAGTGATAGGATTAAGTCATTTCGTATTGTTTGGTGGCTCAATAAAGTATACCAAACTTACACTTTTATTCATAATTTTATCAATTGATTAACTGATTGCTATTCAAAAATAAATGTACGCATTTATCCAACATCAAACACCTTATGTCATATCAAAATTGAGCATTAAAATATCTACAAACTTAATACTAACGCCATCCATCTTAAGAGTTGATCAATACACTAGCTTCATTGAAATATTACACTTGGGTTCGTGGTGCAGAGATTAACGCCGTTGTGAATATGTGCCAATCGAGTTGTGAATTTCTGTTCGTAGGTATGGATATTTATGATGTCTAGAATTCCACCTATCCAATTCTTAAAACGTGGCGTAGCGAAAGAGATTGGATAACCACTAGTTATGTCCTACGCTTATTCTTATATCACTATTCTCTTCAAAAAATAGAAGTTGAGCAACTGAGTAACAAGCTGTTATAGAAAAGCTTCTGTTGAGATACAACCGTTTAGGAGTTCATATGGTCCACATTGGGAGCGAATAAGGTTAAAAACATATAAAACTCTTTGCTATGAATTGGGAGGTCAAAAATATTATCTTTTTAAAAATATTATTTTGTTTATTAAGACGAATTAGTAGGTTTTTCTCTCATTTTGCGAACATCGTGTCATGTCAAAAAATAATATTTTATTAAATTATTTATCGATTATAATAGTGCCTATTCACCATTTACAGATTTATTCACTTATTACTTTTATTATTTTTTTGAGATTTTTTTGTTAAAAGACGTATATAATAGAATTTTTTTTATCTTAAAAAAAATGTTTATTACAATTCTACTTTAAATATCAGCCAGAAAAAGTGCGAGAAAACGAACTCTTTGGTACATTTCAAAAATCTTTATAGAATCGTTATAGTCAATAAATTCCAAATTCCGTCTGAATCACTTTCTTAAAAATACTTTGTTCTCAGATTTTTATCTCAGATATCAAATCTCGATAACCTAGAATTAACCCTAATCTAGTCACGACGTAAAGCAAATATAATCATTACTGAAAAACAGGTGTCAACTCTTTGCTTGACAGGTTTGAAAACTTTACTATTATCATTTAAATAAAAGTTCAATAGTGTAAACAAATACTTTGAGAGTGCAATTATTGAAAGAAAAAAAAATTTTTCGACGTTTCATATTTTTTAAGCGACGGAAAATGATGAACGATTTTCGCGAAATGAGAATAAAACCTACTTATTGGGCTTAATAAATAATAAATAAAAATCACTACAAATTAGACCAACATATAATACAACAGATATATTACTAGTTAAGGGCAGGGCGCTGATAAATATCTTTAATAGATGTCAAGTGCCGAAAAACGAATCTATTTCAAGAAATTTATTTCTCTTTATATTTACAGCATTTAAGTCGCTTGAAGCTTTTCCTTTTCGATTGAATCATTGTTTCCTAGAATTTTATCGAATCCCCAGCAATATTCTGAAGGATTGAGCTTTCAATCTCACGAAAAGTATGCGGGCTGTGACAGACCGACGAAGGCTCTTCTATACTTTCTGTCTGTATGTTGACATAATCCTTTTCACGCGGAGGTCGCGCCAGGCGTGCGAAAATTCTCAACAATTTAAGAGTCCTTTAGTCGGGTAGTTTTAAATCAATATTGCAAATTCTCCGGCATGGTACTATATTTAACAAATGGTACTTACCTGTCTTCAAACGTTATTTAAACATTTAATAAACTAACATATATGATATAATCCACAGCTAAAATCAATACAAAATAATGATTAACAGTAAAAAATAACACTAAAAGCAAAAACTAAAACTGTCAAAATATAGAAATATTTTGTTTTTCATAATGAAATAAATTTTCAAAAAAAGAATGCTATTTGAATTTAGTTGGAACCGAAAGGAAACATAAAGATATAATAGGATATTATCGGCTAAAGTAGGTACTTTTTCATTTTTGTATATATATGTGGCTAAGAATAGACCTACACGACGGATTTATTAAATAAATTTTATTAATAGGTATATTATAAAGAATGTATAATATGTCGCTTCACTTGGTGTGTATGTATTTGTATGTGAGTGTGGCATGCAGGAAGGTATATTTATTAAAATGCATATGGTGAACTAACTTCACTGTAAATTGCTTACCTCTGCAGCGATCACACCCTTCTATCGCCAACGATGGAAGTGGAATACAAAAAACAATAACGAAATACTTTGACGCTAACCCTCACAATCCAAGTTGAAATTAAAAAAATAATATTTTAACTGATACCTGTCTGGCGCGTCAAAGTAAAGTAAAATCTCACAGTTATTTTCATGTGGTTATACGTATTTTTGGTTTTTCGGTTGTGTTTTAATTATTATTTATTTTTTTTAGTAATAAATTGGCACCTAAATTTTATCTTGCATTTAATTTTGATTTAAATTTCATTCAAAATAAATTCAAAAAAAGATCACGTCATGTGTCAGGCTGTGTTATAGTCGAGCTAATACCTTATAAATAAAAATTGAGGATCCTTGATGGAATTTTAATATCAACTTTGAATCATTATTTTTTTGTAGATTTTCATAAGTTTTATCACGAATGACCTGGGTTTCGGCTCTTGGCATCTTCAGGCAGGTCAGTTTGAGTTCATCCGGGTACTCAAATGCCTGAAGGTGCTGAAAGCGAAACCTGGATTAGTAACGCTATAAACAAACCGTATGTAAATGCGCAAAAATCGAAGAATTTAAAAAAAATTATAGATATAAATAGTTTCAGGTAATAAACAAAGTAAAATTGATAATGATTCAAAATGTTTGATAGTACACAAAATCTCAAATTTATGGAGTACTCGAATATTTGCTTCTAAGGTTTACATCCCTAACACTTGTTTCATGACAAGCGACGTCAGGAGCACGTCCAAAAAGCTCGAGAGGGAAGCTTTAATGTTTGTTCTTTTTATCGTATAATGTTTTTTCGCATTCATAACTTGTTTCGTTGGAGTTATATTATAAGACTAAACTAAAAACAAACACACATATTTTCGGTCCGCTAACGGTTCTGCTATCCGAAACTGTAGAAATGAGAAAAAATATTATTATATTTTGTTTTTACAACCTTCAAAGGAAAACTTAAATAAACTGTTTTGTTTTCTTATTTATTTTAATGGTATCTGAAATAAAAATCTTTTATTCTACCGGTTATAGTAATATTTAAATAAAGTGTCAATGTTTTAAATATATTTTCATCAAAATAATCATTTATGGAGCCTTCTTTCAATACTTGGCAAAATTTAATATATCAATACTATAAAACTGAAAATACATATCTACACCTGAGAGGCTATCAGTCTTATGTCCATTTTATCAACTTTTCAGCTACTGTTCAACCGTATAATTTTATCCTTAACGCTTAATTACATCATTTATAGTGGAAGGTAACATTTCCAACAAAAAAAAAATTAAGTAATTATTCTTTTACACAATTTTAAAACTATATCAAGAATATTTTCGCTCAGCAAGTGATCATTTTCAACTAGTACAATGTATTCTTCTCTTCTTCAACCATATATTGTCTTATGTGGAGCATATGGCCACTATGCGACACCTCCATGATTCCTTATCATTCGCCAATCGCTTTGCCACTTCCCATGACATGCCAGAGTCCCTCAGCTCACTCCAGTACATCCTGGGAATAGTACCCGGTGATCTTCCAGGATGCCGAAATCCCACTGGATTGAGACTCTCCATACTAGGCTAGGTCCAATGTCTCTTCATTACCACTGATATGACAATATATTATAAAAGTATAATTTTACACTGAATTAAAAAAACTATTTTAATTGGTAATCATGAGATTTAAGTTAGTTCATCTAAATCTTGATAAAATTTACTTTTTCGCGTACTCATGTAATTAGTTTGTGCATGATTAGCGATTATTATCATTAACCATTTATTATTTATTAATATAATAATAATATTTCATAATAATAATATACAATACCATTTTATACAAAAGCCTTTGCTTAAGCGATAACTGGTTAAATTCAGACGCTCAAAACTTTCCTTTCAGTCAGTGTGTGATAGAATAATAGGTTTTAAAAATAATACTAATAGTTGATAAATTGTTTTCGGTAACGGATGGAAAAATCACAATTATCCATGCCATACAAACCAATTAATAGATAATGAAATCGAATTGTGTAAAAATACATTCGGAGTTTTGAGCCATGGACGGTGAAGCTAAAAATACGAAAGTTCCAGAACATCACAACACGTACACACTAAAGCAAGTAAATTTTTGAAAAGAAATTGTATAAAACATACTAATGTATTGAAACCATCTATTCATTTTTCACAAATATCACATTGTCAAAAACAAACGAAAATCTCAGCTATAAATAATAATAAACTACACCAACCATTTTCTTCTCAATCAAAATAATGGCGGCAGCTAAATCACTACAAAAGAAAAACACATTTTCCAGCAAAGAAGGGACATTTAATGCTTCAGTATCCTTCGATAGGCTGCCAGGACATCTGCTACTGGAAGGCTTTCGCGTGGGTCGGCAGTTTTCTCGCCACCCCCGTCCCATATTATATGCCTACTTACAAATAATAAATTTTATAGCTGCCTATATACACAATGTTCTCACCCCAATTCATTCGGGAGTTTTCGAAGTGTTTTTTTAATACGGAGAGCCACAAAATCATTAATTCTTGTTTTAATGTGATGATGTTGGAATTTTCATGACGTCCGTATCGGGATAAGAGTAAATATGTGTTAATTGTCTTTGTTTCTATGTTAATATCGAGAGTATAGTGACAGAAGGTATTAATTCAAAAAAATAAGTTATGAGATAATCGCATTTAAAGCACTGTTTTTTTAGTCATAAACTCTCTCCCAAGTTTGTTTGTTTGTTTCAGAAAAGAAGTATATATTTAAAGAATAATCTTTTTGGAATAGAAATCATAATTAGTATGAGCAAAGCAACCTTAAGTTACAAGCAATGCTATAAGAAAATTTGCAATTTACGAGTAGTCCTAGGAGTCTCAGTCTCTACGAACAAATTGTATGGCGGTTGTACGAAGATTGTCTCTCAACTCCGTTTTTCGTCGAATATAAGATATATTTGAAAAGATTTCTTGTGAGTTTATTCAGTGTTTCTTTACTATAATCATTATATAATTTACGATTCATCTAAAACCAACATATGTACATGTTAAGTAATAATTAAATCGTCCCAATAAATTATATCGTGTATCTGATAATATATGTAGTGAATGGCATGAAATGCGTTGTGTGGCAGGGTAGATTTATTAAAATCGTAATTTATCGCAAAATACACACTTTGAATTGTCCATTAATAACAAAAATTGATTACGACTAGGCTTTATAAATATACTCTTTCAAAGTCAGCAAACAACTTTATTGCTAATTTGAAATTAAAATTTATAACTTAATTTTCCACTGACTGCGTAACTAGATGTAACGCGTTTCGCTTCTTTAAGAAGCATCTTCAGACTAACTATATCGAAACATAACTAATTATCACCTCCAAACACTAGTAGTTAATTTTATAATTAGTACTATCATTGTTTGGGTCCTACGAAGGAAACAAACCCACTCTACTCTTCATTTTTAATTAAGATGCTTCTTAAAGAAACGAAACGCGTTACATTTAGTAACACAGCCAGTGGAATAACTAAGAAATCAACCTTAACTTAATATTAAAACACCAAAGTTTCCGCCGAATCCATCCAAATTATCTTCATTCCTATTAACATTAAAGATACTACATTTAAACTTGGATTATTGAGATTTTGTACACTTCCATGTATTTTGTCTCTAACGACCCGGGCTTCGCCTTTCGGCATCTTCAGGCACTCGAGCACACGAATGGACTCGAACTGTCAGTCCATTCGTGTGCTCGAATGCCTGAAGATGCCGAAAGGCGAAACCCGGGTTTAGTAACAAAATACATGGAAGTGTACAAAATCTCAATAATCCAATTTTGATATTGAGGTTCCATCAGGCACCCTCAGTCGATGTCTTAAATTATACTACATTTAATTACCCACTATTTCACATTATTAAAATATGCTATAATTCATCGTAATTAGTCCAAAATATCGATTTCATGACGCCGCAGTAAATTTAACGGACCACTCGTCTGCAAAAATACCGGTTGAAGAGCCATACAGCATGGCTTGTAATTATGGGGGCTTTGGTATGAGTCATAGTTTTATCAAGCTTTTTGCCGTTTTAATAGTGTTTTTTCAAAGCCATTATATATTATGGCGTTAAATTGCATACATTCATACTTTAAAACAGAAAATTATCAAAAACTGACTTAATGCGTTTTGTCAGTATAATGTCAATAATGATGCCTCTTTACTAAACTTTGAGAGTCAAAATAATTCAAGTGGTACTCTTAAAAGATTATAATATTCTTTGCTATGTTTGTTTGTCTGAAAATGTAATACGAGTAACATTTTAATTACTTTGTAGTTGTATAATATCATGACCAGTAGGATTCCAGTGCTATGGGCGACCGTCGGGTAAAATCAATAGTATTTACTCGGCGGAACTGAAGGATGTTGACATCTCATGAAAGGAAGCAAAGCAATTGGTGTGTGGCAGGGAATCATAGAGGCGCTGCGTGGTGGCCATATACTCTAAATAGGGATCAACTCTTTTTTTATGTTACCATTATTTATTACTTACTTCCTGCATACTAGATTGCATGCAACCATGTCTTGAGAACTGTAACAGTGTTATTTAACATTACTGGCGAACGCTTTGGAATACACCCTGTGAGAAGAGTGTGAAGCCGTAGCGGGTGATTCTGGGTACAGCGTTGAGTACTCTAAGGATTATCTCTATCTCTATCACACAACCTAACTTGTGTATAACCAAGTAGAATACAAGAGCATACGCTTGCACCCTTCATTTTACACGTGATTGAGCAAGAAAGAGAGAAATTCACAAGTAGATAAAAATTATGTACTTTGAATTTATGAACATATTTGGCTATTATATACATATATTTGTTAATTATTACATAATATTGGAATCTTATATAATAACTAAACTAAACCCGATGAGAAGCTTTTAACCGAGCTTATCTGAACAGAAATTCTTCTACAAGACCCTCTCGTTACTAAGTCCCTTATGTGCTCTTTTTCGTTAATCGTTTTTCCTCCACCCAGTTTCTAAAATCAAATCGGTGTGAAAAGATTTAGACAATCTGTTCTTTCGAATCAATTTTATACCGAAAAATTAATTTACGAAACTGTTTACGGTGCGATTTGAACCCTTGGACACCCCAAGATGAACACAAAAGAGCATTTACCACTCGTCTACATGACCGATTGATAATACTTAAATATATTCAAATATTTTACAATCCGTTTTATGATGCAAAGGAAAGTTATTAAAAATAATATCTAATAAAAAATACTAATAGGATAGTTTACATTAGAAACAACCCGACTTGAGTAAGTTTTGAGATACCGTGTTGTTAATTTAACATTTCAAAATACCGTACAAATACGCTGGCTTTGTCAGTAGAAATAAATTATCGAAATAACATGAAACATTTCTGCCAAGCGTTTGGACTCAATTTTACGAATTCAATAGTATTAAGGTCATATCAAAACGAAATGAATAACAGCCAAACCTCTTAGTATTAATGGTTTCTTGAAATATATTTAAACAATGGAATAATATGAGAAACAAAATTGAAATTACAAAAATAAATTACCAAGTAGTACATCATACAGTAAATCCATAAGTTCTCGAGTCGAAAGATACATATATTAATATATCTGTAATATTTTAATCCTTTTGTGGCCACTCAATTAAATACTCACCATAAATAGAGTGAGTGTCTAAATAATTAAATAACTATTAGCCTTTTTTTTAGACCTGTCTTTTCCTTCACTGAAACGGAAAGATTCTGCTACCAGTTTTTGCTAAAACAAGCTCTGTTTTAAAAGTCATCATTCGGTGTCCATGTCAAATATTGGAAGTGGAAATTTCGATGTAAGCCAGTATGGTGATAACTTATTCGGTATAGTAACAATCCGAGATGCATGACGTACTGTATGCAACTGTTTTGTTTCAAACGGAACTGAGACACGTCTCGAACTTTTTTTGCTATGAAGAATTTCGATTCTTGCGTCTTTCGATTATTACGCATAGTTTTATCTATAGACAAAATGTGACAAAATAATTACTTAATTCTACATAAAACCGTATTTCACTTTTTGAAATTGTCATTTCGCTTTATAAATGCGTTTATATGATAAAATCGATAATAAACGAAATATGACTGCATGAGATACAAAGGGTTGTTTTTTAGCATGAAAACGGGAAGGTTAAAACAGGACGATTAATTATTCACTAGTTTTGTCTTTATCCTAACTTTATACTTATTCTATCCTCTGAAAAAGAGAGCTTGAGAAGCTGACCATCAAGGAGTTTTTTAGTAAAAATTTCTGCTGATTGATTAGCTCCTTTTTAGAGTTTATATCCTTCACATTGAGAATGTACATGTTTACAAAAAAATCTTCAGAGCCGTTTGAATGACTAATAAATAAGCTGTGCTGTTCGCCCTCAGGTGTATAAAAAATATATTAACAATAGAAGCAATATCGCGTACGTATTATTATATAACAAGGTATCTTGTAAACTTTGACTAAACGCGCAACTTAGATTTCTATCGAATTCAAATTAAATTCACAAATATTCGTTATGAGGTATCTAGCTCGAATTGTGTTCGCTATTCACTAACTCGTGCTCCAATTGTGAGAGGAATGTGCACTGACCACAAATTTGCGAATGTGCCACGAATGCCTTTGCAATTTGCATTCTCAGCGTTGCAATGTAGCCTTCTATGACAGCGGTTACAAATAATTACCACGTGCAGTGATATAATTTACTCCGTGCTTTAGTAAGGTCTTGCATTAAAAAAGAAAACTAGTTCATTTTGCAGGATGGTATTTCACCAACTAAATTTTTAAAGTAAAAAAAAATATGACAAAATCATAACAAGTCGTTTTTTTTTAATAAAGTTGGGTTCGTGGTGAAGTGATCAACGTCGTGGGCTTCGGTTACGGATCACACGGGCTTGAATCCCAATACGGAAAGTTTCACAAAATTTATTTTTCAACCGATTTGCATGGATTTTCACGGTGTCTAAAATTCCCTCCCATCGATTTTGACACCATACGATTTTGAAAACGCATATCCTTCTATCATTACTCTCCCTAAAAAGGGAGGTGGAGCAACAGAGTAATAATCAGTTCTTGTAGATAAAACCTTTTGTTTGGATACCTTCGTTAAGAGTTCCATATTGGGAGCGGACTCATTAACTATTTTCGATCTTCTGTAATAAATTGTGATATCTATTGTCAAGATAAAATAAAGCATAGTGTAAAAGTGGGAAACGTGTTTGCTTATAAAACAGAAAATTACCAAAATATTTGTAAAAAATTCTCATATTGTAATCACATTTCTGATTTAAGTTTTTTTGTGGATATGTATAATGGACATTTTTCCAAATAAAATTCATTCTCCTAAGACGAATCATAGTGGCCAAGTCCTTATTTGTAAAAAATGCACTTGGTCACTATCTATTTTATGAAAAATATTATAATTTTAATTTTAGCTACTTTTGGGATAAAGCTATTCTGTTTATATTTCACATAATAAAAGCTTTGAAGTGGCATTTTCAGTTTTAACAGAGTCACGAGCTTTGCACTAAAGGCTGACAGTATTCCATATAACCAAAAGCATCAACTTCACACATACTTATTCTCCCTTTTATAAGCTTGCACATAATCTTACAAAGTTTCATCTTGTCATTATATACTTCGACTCACCTGAAATGTCACCGGCGTTGTAGTGCGACCGCAGACCATAGAAACTAGAGCCTCCGCCCTTCGACAATGAAGCAGCGTTATGGTTTTGCGGGGCGCATAACGACTCGTTACCTTGTTTGCCGGCCACCCCTAACTGTTTCATAATCACCCTTTGTTTGCGGGTTCTCTTTGCACAAATGCATAACTCAGTTGCACAAATCCACGAGGATTATTTTAGTGGCGTGGTTGGGTAAATATTTAATATTCTTGAATTCAGTTATCAACTTTAAACAAGTTATGCTTTAGGTAACATCAAAAATCCTTTGTTATCTGTTATTTGTCAAACGATAAGCTTTTCCTGTGTTTTTAATTTACCTTTCCATGGTAAATTAAATTTGAATTAATTCAAACTTTGTGCATTTGCAGGCGTTTTGTTACTTCCTCGTTCGGGTTCATTCTTCTATTCAAATACCTGACGATATCGAAAGGCAAAACCTGGTGCTAAATGCATGAAAATTTAAAACAACACGTTTTTTGTAAAAACGTTGTGATGGGGTTATCTTTTTTGGAAACGTACAAAATTCGAGCGATTTAAATTTGATATTTAGATTCCATCAAACACCACCAATCGATAACTCAATTGCCACTATTTATATTGTATACGCCAAAAAAGAGTAAAGGAAGTGTAAATCTGGGAGTTCTTTTTAGCGATTTAAATAAAAAATATGTTTATTTGATTTACGAAATTGATACAGCGATAAATTTGTATAAACTGAGAATTTTCCTTTATGTACGATAATATTATATTATATTAAATCGTTCTCCTAATAAATGACAAATGCTGTGATTCGAAATGTCTTTCCTCGTGTTTCTTTTTTAAATTGATCGAAGAAATATGGTTTCAAAAAAAATCCTTTAAGGATGTAAAAAGGAATTGATCGGATTTGCAACATCCATCTTTGTATCAGATGCTGGTAGTGTCCATTATTTCCTGTGGGCAAACATAAAAGCTCTCTTTGTGCTGACGTATCGACAGCTTTATTGATAGCTTTCTTGGAGCTCTATGGTCAGACTCGAGCTTTGAAATTTTACAGAAGAATATTCTTGTTACCCAATAGAAGAACTCATTGAAGGATATTGAAATGAAATTAAAGTAGTGTAATTCACTTCTGATCTAAATTGAAAATTAAATATGTATTTGTATCAAAATAGGGTGAAGCTTTTCAAACAATCTTTTTTGAAAATACTATGAAACTAAGCGCTCAGAAAATTCAGTACCGAATCTGATACATTAACGATGTTTTTCTTTCACAATGATGCGATACCTTTTAATAATTTTAACCACTTGTATTATTTTACGAATAATTTTCCTTTTAAACACTTTGATAGCCGTTTCTTGGTTCTCTGTAAACCCAAGATTTCACAACCATACAGTAGACGTAGTGTCGGAACCTCGGTTGACTTTATTGGGATGTTTTTACATCGCTACTGTCGTACTGTCCATCACATTAGGAAAGCAATTAACCTATAATTTTTATTTAATTTAATGTAATCTCTTTTTTTTTTACTATGGCCACTCCTAATGTGGAGCATATAGCCTCCTAATGGACGTATCTCAAAAGACGTTTTTCTACAAGAGCTGCTTGTTACTCAGCTTCACAACCTCTCTTTTTCGAGGAGTGTAGGGATAGAAGGATAAGGCTAGGACAGGAATAGTAGTTAATCAATCGATTCAAAACCCAAATTTATGAAACTCTCCTTACCGGGATTTGTACCCGAGACATCTGTAACTGTAGCCGACGACGTTGACCGCTGCAACACCAAGTTTTCCTACAAGAAATGCTTGTTACAGTTGTTCAACCACTATTTTTCGAAGAGAGTAGGGATAGAAGAATTGGGCCACGACAAGACTAGTGGTTAGCTAATTGTTCTCGCTACACCCCAGTTTATAAATCAGATGGGTGGGAGGGAAGTTTAGACATTAAAAACATACATGCCTACGAACATAAATCGATGAAATACTAATTTATGAAACTGTTCATACCGGAACTTGAACCCGAAACATACGTATCCGTTGTGTTCTGAAATGTTTATATTTATAACATAAATAAATAACAAGAATAATTGGTTTAACAATCATGCTGTATATTCGAATCATCGTTTTCTTGGACAACAGTTGAGAAAAGAATAAACTGTTAATTGCAAAAAACACAGCATTGAAAATCAACAGTCTGTTGGCCAGGTCTCCAGTCAACTCATAATTTTCGGAAGTTTTGATTGCTACACTCGTAGATTTTATCTTTGTCTCATTTCAAAAATGGTGATGGAATGACAAGGGTATAACGAATCAATGATAATATAGTCATTAACAAATGTAAATACCATCAAATGGGGAACGAATATGACTTTTAGAAAAAATATGCGACCATATGGCACAATAAAGTATGTCTGGAAGACAGATCATGCACGTTATAACAAATTGCACAACATTTCAACAAGAACAACATTTAAAAGCACAATTTATATGTATTTTAATCAACAACGATAGTAGTAAAACGCCGGTCAGACCCGTAAGGCTACACTTGTTTGCCTCCGCGATCCATCAAAGTCACAGGACCTCAGGAAGGCTGCGTCGAAGGGTGGGGTGGCCTGGGGACTTCGAGGAAGACACATAGCTCTACATTATTCACATGGAGTGTGGCGTTATTATTCTCCGTTTGGCGATTGGCTGGCAATCCTTTTTGTAAAGTGAGTGCCAACGCACCTGTTACTGGGAAGCAAATAATTTTTAAATATATTAACCATTTCTTTAGCATCGTAACCGATAGTTAATTAAAAATCTACCTACTGCTTTCAGCAGAAGTTTCTATTATCTCAATAAATAAGGGTTTTTAAGCGATTTTATCAGTAATCGAAAAACAAAACCAACGCTGGAAGAGTTTTGGAAAATTAATAATATTATGGCATATATAATGAATATTTTCGGGTCCGTGGTGCAGTGGTTAAATATATTAAATACCGAAACATCAAAAATAAACAAACTTTGTCCAAATATTCCAATTTATTTAGGTATTGTTTAGGTATTTTAGTTAGCTAAATTTAACTTTAGTCGGCTCCGTGGTGCAGTCGTTAACGTCGTTGGCTTCGGTTACGAATGTCTCAGGCTAAAATCCCGGTACAAACAGTTTCATAAATTGATCTTTTAATTGATTTATGAATCTATGTTCGAAGGCATGGATCTTCGTGATGTCTGAAACTACTTTCCACCCATACAACCCTAAGAACGGGCATAGCTAGAGTTGTATACTTCTGTCTTTTCGAAAAAGGGAAGTTGAGCAACTGGGTAACAAGAAGTTCTCGTACAAAACTTTTGTTAAGATACCTTCATTAGAAGTCCATATGCTCCACATTGGGAACGAATATAGTAAAAAATATTATCATGCAATAATTTACAAAAAAGGATATTTTTTTAAAGTCGAAAGTCGTTTGAGATCGAATTCTAACAAATATATATATAAATGTAGCCAATACAAATCACGGACACCCTAATTATTTTTATTAATTGTGATACAAAATGATTTGATGGAGCGTTAAATCCTAAGGCGTTGGCGTCATAGTATGAGTCTCTTTTATTTCTAATGTTAATTTTTTTTTTAATTCTTTTTTTGTTTCAATTCCATCGTTGTAGATAGAAGGGAGTGATCACTGCAGAGCTAAGAAATCCACAGTGAAGCCAATTCTTGTGGGCACTAATTGCATTTATATACCTACCCGCATACCGCACCCAAACACATACACATACATATTTATATACAAACGCATACACATATGCACATATAATACGCAAGCAATCATCCAGAGGAAAGTCATTTTCTATTACAAGGGGTCGTGTTTATTCAATTAAAATAAAGAAACTCCCTGTTTGCATCCTATGGGGGTTCGTCGAGCAGCACTGCTCTCGGTCTAAATCGATTCATAAGTATTGTCTCATCGTAACTTTGTAGGTAAGAGATCGTTGGGTTATAATGTTTGCCTACATCACTGTGAAACATTTAAGACATTTCGCGAACGAACTCTCGAATTGTAGGTACTTTTAAGTTTCTGTGTAGTAGCGAGTTACGTACGTACCACGGGGCGTTACATATTTGTCGTGATGATTTATTTTGAATAGTTTGAAGGGTCTTCAGATACTTGTGGTGGGCATAAGCCCATGCCGGAGTAGCTTACACCATAATTGAGCGAGTTATTGCTGTATAAAGAAGCAGCTTGCTTTTGAGAGTAAGTACACAATGATATTGCACCTTCTTGCTATTGCTCACATAAAACATCAAATATAAATCACTTCAGACAAGTGGCATCATTATTATGTTATGCTTAATAATAAACTTGCTCTACGACCTACGCCGTAGGAATATTTGTTATAAAAAAATCATAAAAGCTGCCATCTGTCACCTACGATTAAAAGTTGACAGCGTAAAAATTACCGTAATCCCACCAAAACGTAATAAGCCTTTAAACATCTTTATTGCCCGAAATAATCTATGTACTTTGCCTGAAACTAGTGCCTATAATATGTTACAGAACAAATCTTTTTTCATTTATTAACCTTTTTCACATCAGGATATGAAAAGTGAGTATAAAATTAATTGGCTGCCTTGTTCACGGCCTCGAATCCCAGTAAGGGCAGTTTTGTAATTGTTTTAGTCGATTAACGGCTAGGTATTGATGTCAACTACCGTTTCCCAAGATCGCACATATTAGATTGATATAACATTATCAAGATTTTCCTTGCCGGGATTTCAACCCAAACTTATTTGGTTGTTAGGGTATGGCTCTTGCCATCAGATCACAGAGGTCGACTGTATAATGTCTTAAAATTCACTCTGCGTATAGAAGCATTCATGGGTGAAAAAATCGTAATCATTTCAATTGACTTGTGACTAGGGATTCCAACTCAAATATTCGAATATTCAATATGCTAATATATTTGACTTTTTTTATTATTAGGTATTCGAATATTTGGGCAACTATTGGAATGCTATTCGTAATAATTTTTAATGAATTTTACAAAATCGTCGAATGATCACATCACAATTTCTCCAGATTTCATGAACAATAATGAATATTCATCCAATTCGGGCACTTTCACTATCTTATCATAAATTATCATACTTGAGTTTGACGAATGACTCACTGCTAAAAACCACATTAAACAATACGTAATTTTAGGTGTTGAAGAAATACCGTTTGAGTAATCCGACGCAGCTGCAAATTTTAAATATTATAAATCAATAGAACGATGTCGGAATGTGTATTTATATTGTCTCTATCTGGGATTTGACAGAAGTGAGAAAAGATGCAGTTACTATTATAGCATATAGTTATCTCATTCTTAATAAACTGTTGAATATACATAATATATCAGTGATATAAAATGTGAATAATTTGAAATTATTATTTTAGTTTATATAAGGTTATCTTGTAAATTATTCAAAACGTTTTTAATATTATTTTCATACTCGGTTTCAGTTTCACTATTCGATATCCGAATAATTGTTAATGACGAATAATTCGAGTCCCTACTTGAGATCTGATTCGTGAAATTCGCTCTGGTTAACGTATAATTGCAGGAAAAACACTTTTGTTAGTTACTCTTTCCGTCTTTGGAGCTAGTACATAATCATATTCAAGATAGTAATGAATGCCTTGGAGTTAATTTGGTCTCAGACTGATACAAACAGTTATATCATTATAATTAGATTTTCTTTGATGTTTTCTTGCTCTCTAATTATACAATAATTTAAATGTACTCCTTTCAATATTTTTGAGTATTATTTAAGATTATTAAAAATTACTGAAATTGCCAAGCTTAAAGTTTTTTATAATCATATTTTCCATTTTTCAGCTCTAAGGGTTTGTGTCCAAAACATTTCTGAAAAGTTCTCGATGAATAAACCTTTGAAAGAAGAAATTTCATAATAGTATCAAAACTTGAACAACTTTATATGTGCACGTTCTAAAGTTTCTCCTACATCTCGTAAGCAGCTTGTGTTAGTGCAACGCATGGAAACTTATAACTTTTACAATTTTACTATTCCATTCGGTTTCTTATTATGTATGCAAGAAGAAGATAGAACTGGGGTATCCAAATATTCAATAAAATACAACTTTTTATTCGAATGCTAAACTGCCATTATACAAAAAAGAGGAGTGTTTTTTTACACAAAAACAATTCAACACATAATGTACATATTCAATATCTGTTTGGAATATTTTTTTGTTTAGTTTGAATACATGTAAATTGTCAAATTTTCAAAATTTCTTAATAGTTCCTCTTTCATGTTTCTCTGAGAAATTGATTCCTCGATGTAAGCACATTGATTAGATAGATATCCAATTTGTAAAACAGTATAAACAAAAAACTGAAGTACTTGGTAAGTTAAAGTAAACTTTTCAAGTTTGACATCAGACCACAAACTATTCCTGATAAGAATTGAAAACACCCAGAATCAGTATTCGAAAGGGCTTTTTCTTAATTGTTTATCTCATTCAACTCCTTCAGCAGAGAAAATCGTTGCTGTTAACTGTTAACTAGTCTGAAGATCTTTTTAAAGAAGCAAAAACGCGTCTTTCTTTTTGTTAATACAAGTAGTAAAAGAATATTTGTTAATTGAAGTAGTAAATATTACTATAATATCTAGAAAAGCGTTAAAAGACACAACCTGTACTCTTTACACACCCTAGAAATAAAAATAGTTTGATTGTTTTAGTAGATATGAAATAATATATTATAGTCAGAAAAAATACTAAATTTAAAATTTTATTAAATCTCTCGTTGAAAAATGGTTCTTGTATTTTAATTTAATTTTGGTTAAATGTTTGACGAAAAATGAATATATTATTAAATTTTATTTTTTAAAATATGAATTTTTCAAATTTCAAAAGCTTTTTTTTTTTTTTTATATAAAATAGTATTTTTAGGCGTTCCAAAAGTATTTCAAAATTACACAGCGCCGTCTTTTTATTTGAGTTTTCATTACTTTTCCAACTTTGTCCCATTAAATAATTTGAAAAGCTCTGTCAGCCTGGCAAGAAATCTTATAAAAGTTCTCAGCTACAGTCGCCAGGGATGCAACCTACTTTTTTGTGTTTCGCTATCAACATTTCCAGCGCATTATATTAATTAAACGATCACGTAAGGAAATAATTATGCAAATTTAATGGTAGACCGCTTGCAAGGATGCAGGTCAAGGAAACTTGTGATTTTAGATGCGGCAGGCTCTATTGCTAAAAGCTCGGGGGCAAATTTGATGAGGCAATTTACACAACTGATAAAATATAATGTTTCCTACATAGTAAGCATGTTGTTGAAAGGGAATTTATGAAGTAAACAACCTTGCGACCATAAGATTTTGAAAATTGATTATGTATTTTTTTAAGTATTATAAAGAGAAATAATATTTTTTTTTCAACCATCGGTAAAATTCTCATACTTATGTAGGTCCTGTCAGTAAAGGCACGGACACACTATGGGATAAAATGAGCAACATGATGCAGGGCATCTACGTCGATGCTGCGGGAACAATGCTATGGGAAATTTTGTTTGCACACACCAGGACTCACGTCAGTTGTGTCAGAAATGTCGCTCGAGGAGGTTATGTTGGTCAATTTCTAGACAAAATAAGTTATGAATGTAGTTTTGTAGAATACAACATTTATTTTAAGCTTTTTAAATCATAACATTAATATTCTTATGAATTTTAAGTATTTTGAATTGAAAAATATTACTTAAAAAAAAATAATTATTATTATTATGAAAACGTGACATATTTGGCCAGCATTTTTACGATTACCTCTAAACTATGAAAATGAAAATGTCACTTTGACACTTCCCATCATATATTTATTATGGACGTGAAACTTATAAAGGTTAAAAACCTCAAAAAAGTGAAAAAGTGTATAAAGATGCACCTTCATCATAAACGTTCGTGACATGAAAATGTATCACTCAGTATATATTTTCAATAATTAATAAAATTATATTTGAAATTGGTATACTCGCCAACATCTGACATGCCGTCCGTGCGTTCACTCGCGGCACGACCGCATGCAACATGTCCCGCGTCTCGCAGAAATGCAGCGCTATGATGCGTGACAGTGACCAACGTTGTTGCGGAAAATGTTGCGGGAAATTTTGTCCTCTAGTGAATACGAGGCTTAAGACTCAACACCTTTATGCCGAATGTAATAATTTTTGTATTTGCTCAGCACGCGTTTCTAAGGTTCATACTAAACATCACCAATATCGAAATACATGACGGAGGTCATTATCGATTGTTATTTTTTATTGAATTCACATTTACCTAAAAAAAATTCAAAATTATAAGTTTTTTGCTTTGACAACGTTAAAAACGATTTTAAAAAATAAACGTCGGAAATTGGCAGACAAAATTTACTTTTTTTTTTCCATGTCCGCTCCCAATGTGGAGCATATGGTCTCCTAATGGAGGTATCTTAACAGAATTTTTCTACGAGAACTGCTTGTTACTCAGTTTGCTCAACCTCTCTTTTTTCGAAGAGAGTAGGGATAGAAGGATAGGGCTATGACAGGACTAGTGGTTAGCTAATCGCTCTCGCTACGCCCCGTGAGGATGGGATGGGTGGGAGGGAGGACTCAGACTACGAACAGAAATCCATAAATCGATTGAAAGATCAATCTATGAAAACCGTTCGCACCGGGAATTGAACCCGAGACATCCGTAACCGTAGCCAGCGACGCTACCAACTGCGCTACAGACGCCGACAAATTTACTTGATTAAATCAAAAAATAGTACTCGTCTGAACTCACTCACACATTGTCAAAGATCTTCCCAGTGGCATCCCCATTGACAGGTTGTTTCTACTCTTGGAAGAACAAAAAAATCATATCCACGATTCCTCAAAAATTATCAGGAACATAACGCTTTATATTCGCAAGGAATGCAAAGTTTTCATTTTGGTCTCGTATACGTCGAAAAAGTATTTAGCCAGTTAAATTTATCTTCCAGTGTTCAAACCATTGATCATGATCACGCCAAAGACAATTTCACTGGACAAAGCCATGAATATTATCCATACGTCTTCAAATAGAGTTCTTGTAAGATTTTGTCGTCTAACAATATTTTTCATATGGAAAGGATCAATGTGATAAAATATTAACCCAGATGCGTTATTAATATTGAATATTTTTTGTTTTCCAGAACCTTCGCGGTAACCAAACGGATGCTTGCGAAAGACAGGACCCCTGTCAACACGGTGGAATATGCATATCAACAGACTCGGGTCCAATATGCGAGTGCAGAAATTTGGAGTATGAAGGAGCTTATTGTGAAAAAGGTAAGTGTTTTATAATCATATATGATTGAAAGGGTTGATAATGGACCAAAGAGAAACGCCAATTAGTAGCGTATATCAATCATGATTTTCGTGAAAGCTTTGACGTTAATTGAATATAATTTGACGTGTTTTTCGTACATTAGAAAGAATATAAACGCGTCTTAATAAAACTATGATCATTTTAGACTTGTCAAATTGTTGTGAACAGTTCATGTTTGATTCAATTAATAAATGAGAAGCAACTTATCGAACCGTATATTGTTTATAATTTTTTTCGAGATCTCATTGATTCGATAAAACGTATTTCAAACCTATGTATTTTGTCACTAACGACCCGGGTTTCGCCTTTCGGCATCTTCAGGCATTCGAGCACACGAATGGACTCGAACTCTCGAGTCCAGCATCAAAATAGTGAGGAAGTTTTATAATCCAAATTTAATATTGAAATTCCATCAAGCACCCTCAGTCGATGTCTTAAATTCTATGAAATAATGTTAAAAGTCGTCTACCAGCATCAAAATAAGTTTTATCCAAGGTAGTGATTGGTTTTTCTTAATTATGTTTGGCCGATTGGGATTTGGACAACAAAATACCACAGGAAGAGTTGCTCCAAGACACAATACTAATGCGATACATTCTACTGTAAAGCTTAAACAGTATTTTAGCATAATGTTTATATTACAAGATCTGGTTTTGCGTTAAGCGCTTGACCTATTTTTGCACTATTCCACAATTGTATTTGTAAAGAACTCGGTTCGGAGAAGAAATCAAACAAGAGTATTTTTATTAACTTCTTTATTTTTCTCAGCTACATGTAAAGCTTACAAATAGTATTTTCAATTATAGTCTCACTATTTCATAAGAAAGCCTTGTTTTTACATACATTTTAATCTCCTGAAAATACTCTCTGGTTGAGCGAAACACTTTTTTTGATAAAAATTTTAGATAAGTCAGATTCTTATTTTTCATTGATTTTTGCTTCCATGTATTTTTGTCACTATTCCACACTCGAACGCATGAATGGACTCGAATTGTTGATCGTCAACCATTCGTGCGCTCGAGTGCCTGAAGATGCCGAAAGGCGAAGCCAGGGTCGTTAGTGGCAAAATAAATGGAAGTGTACAAAATCTCAATAATTCAAATTTGATATTGAAATTCCATCAAGCACCCTCAATCGATGTCTTAAAATATATCTAAAAACTTATTCCGTAAAGTTTCAATAATAAACTATACTAAGGATCACTTTTAAGGTGTTAACTGTCAATTCTTGGTGGAAAGACATTATATTTTAAAAAATAAAACACAATTTGTCTGTACTACTTCGACATGTCTATAATGATCATGACTAGTTTCGCTCATCACAGCATTATCAACTGATAAAATACAAACATAACAGGCCTATTTATATATATTTTTTTATCTAAATAGGCCTGTTATGTTTGTATTTTTATCAGTTGATAATGCTCGTGATGAGTGAAACTGGTCCTGATCATTATAAAAATGTGGAAGTAGTACAAATGAATTGTGTTTTATTTTTTAAAATATACTATTATGCACATTATTTATGAAACTTTTTCTTTAGTCGTATTTCTCACTGGCGGGGGTCACGATGTCCGCCTATCGCAGAAACTCCACTTCCTTGACGATACTTCGCCACTCGCTTCTGCACTCCGCTGCTCTGTTTACCATCGGTAAGGAGATGCTCGTGGCGTCCGTCACTTGGTCACTCCAGTGAGTTGGGTTCCTTCCGCGTTCCCTTCTGCCTTCGACTTTTCCTGTGACGACGAGCCTCTTAAAATTATCGGTAGACTTGCGGGAGATGCGGCCAAAAAAACCTAGTAGGCGTCGTGTATAAACGGCCGAGAGTCTATGGTGGATTTGAAGCACGTTCATTATAGATGCGTTGGTGCCCTTGGCCGTCCATGGTATACGGATCATCCTTCTCCAGCACCACATTTCAAATACGGCTAAGCATTTTTTGTCTTTCGCTTTTAGAGTACATGTATCCACGCCGTAAAGGTACTAAACGGATTTTGGTACGTCTGGTTATTTTCTTATTTATCTAGATTTTTCAGATTCTTTCGCAGATTGATGATACAAATATTTAAAACTACTTTCAATTATCTTTTTATTAAGTAAGTGACTTTAAATACACGTATTTTGTATTGCTTCTTGTATTCTAAAAATATTTATAATCTCACGTTATTCTTTCTTTTTCTTAAGGCGTAAGTAATCTGATACGATATGAACTTTAAGACAAGTGACATACACACGCCTTGTCATAAGTAGATTACGAGTTCGTATATTCAGTTTCAGAAAAATCAATCGTTTGGAGCTCTGGTAAACTTTTTACAATAGGAGAAGAAAATATTATTAGGCTGAATACCTTACATAATTAAGTTTTTCGGCGTCCGTGGCGCAGTTGGTAGCGTCGTTGGCTACTGTTACGTCTTATGTGTCGGGTCCAATTCCCGGTGCGGACGATTTTCATAAATTGATTTTTTTCAATCGATTTGTGGATTCCTGTTCGTAGTTCGTAGTTTTGAGTGTTTGTGATGTCTATAACTTCCTCCCACCTATCCAATCCTCACGGGGCGTAGCGAGAGCGATTAGCTAACCACTAGTCCTGTCCTAGCCGTATCTTTCTATAACTACTCTCTTTGAAAATGAGAGGTGGAACAACTGAATAAAAACCAGTTATCGTAGAAAAATTTTGTTGAGATACCTCCATTAAGAGCAGATATGCTAAAAAAAGGAATTTCAACATAAATAATTAGTGATTCTTTATTAACGAAATAAATTTATTGACCGCGTAGTGGGCCCCACAAAAATATATGTCAGGCCGTAGTTTGCACAAATTTGCAGTAGATTTTAACAAAAGAGAATGGATACGTCACCAATATTTGAATACAAGATACGGATAGGATCTCGCTTAGCCCTGTTTTTAGGATTGGATGGGAAGGAGGGAATTTTAGAAAACGCAAACCTTCATGTCTAAAAACAGAACTCCATATATCGATTAAAAAATCAATTTATGAAACTCTCCGTACAGGGACTAAAATACGAGACATCCGTAACCGTAGCCAACGACGTTCACCACCGCTTCACGGACCTTTCCCTTTTTCAAGGTACAAAATAATTTTGTTCTAATAATAGTATTGTACTTGCGGCCCGCCGTCGATTTTAAATTTTTAACGACTCTTCAGTCGCAAACGTTGCCCTGAATTGACCATTTTTTTTTACCATGTCCGCTTCCAATGTGGACCATTAGGATTCTTGATAAAAGTATCTTAATAGAAGTTTTTCTACGGGAACTGCTTAATACTCATTTGCTCAACCACTTTTTTTCGAAGAGAATAAAGTTTAGATATACCGTGTAAAAACTGCCACTTATTAATAATTATTATTTTGTTAAAAATATATTCTTTTACCAAGTCTAAAAAAAACCTAATGCAAAACAAATAACAAAGCAGCCCAATCCCATTAATATAAATTTATCTCTATTTGTTGAACATAATACTTTATGAAATATTCACCAGTAATAATTTATTATAATATCTGCTCTTCAGTGTATGGAGAATAATATATGTGATCATGTAATATTTTACAACAGTTATACAGCGTTAGATTTGATTCATATCTTGGAACAAGAATATCATCGCAAATATTAAATTTTGATAAACAGTGTTTGTGCTATAAATAAGCTTAGCACGAAACGAACGTTGAGCTTAAAGCTAATTTACGAAATATATATAAGTTATCGCAAATATTTGTAACGTACCTTTTCTTCTCAAAAGGAGTCTTATTTATATCTGACTCGTTAAGTATCCTATATGATATTATTTTGAATACTAATCCTCGCATGTCTAGAATAAATTTATTTTAGCAATAATAAATAAGGCCTGAAAAGGCAAAAACAGCCCACATTTTTTTTAATCAAACAAAATACATTAATATTCTATAAATCATTTCACATAATATGTAAAGACAAATATCTTGCAAAACCTCACAAAAATATTATTAAAAAAATGTTTAAACTTTTAATGATATGCAGAATCCGATATGTTTAATAGTAACAATCAAATGCTGGTGTCCAATTTTATTTCGCTTATATTTATTTAAAAAATGAAACACAATTTGCAGTACTTTCATATGTGTATAATACCAATTTTGGTCATCGTGAGAATTATTAATTGATAAGAATAAATACATGGCTATTTATACTTTATCGAATGCTAATAATTGCAAGGTATATCAAACAGTTGGTTTAAGAACTATAACAAGAATTTATAAGGTAATCAAACAAATTATATAAAAACGAAATTTAATAGACTACAATTAAAATGTTGAAGACCTCTGACAAATCAATAAATACTAATCTGATGTTTATTTATTATATTTATTACTATCTATACTGTCTCCGAAAAAGAGGGGTTCAGCATCTGAGTAACAAGTAGTTCTTTTAGAAAAACTTATGTTGAGTTACCTCTATTAGAAGTACTTATGCACCACATTGGGAAAGAATATGATATAAAAGAAATATTAATTTCAAGTAGTGATTGACTAGCTCAGTCATTCCTAGCCCTTTCGAAATTATAAAGGCAGCACTTTCGAAAGAAAATTTTCGATCCACTACAATTACTTAGATCTGAAAACTTACAACAAAAATTATATTTTATTCCAAATTACGTATTATTTCATAGTAAAAATTACAACACACCTTATCTGATATTCCAATGTTGATGCTATCATAATTTCACTGAGCACTTTAGTTCCGCGGATCGCCTGTTAAAAATAGTCTAACAAGCACTGCTGTAAATGCTTTGTGTGTCTTTGTTTGGAATTTTGAAAATATTTTTCATTCAAAATTTAAAATGACATCTCTTCTGATAAGGCAAGAAGTCACCTTCAAATTGAATATCTCCCACCTCATTATTCCGCAAGTCATTTACTTTGAAACGTAGTGCTAACTTCAAGCTCAGTAGCCCGACCTATTATAAAACAATGAAGGACCCGTTTAGAGGAACATTGTTCCGAGATGACAGCATACACAATCTGTATTGTTTCCTCCATCAGAGCAATCAATTTGGAAAATAGACCATTTTACAATGTGACAAAACAAGAGTCAAGCAAGGGCACTTGCTCCTGTAAGAAAAACACTTGATTTTAAACGAAAACCTTTGTTGTTTTATCGACTAAAGGTTGTTGTTTGAAAGGCATATTTTCTTAAAATATGACAACACTCATAGTTAATTTTAATATGTTTCTGATAAGAATTGTGCCAATATTGATAATAGTGAGGTGAAAGCTACAGTATATGAGAAATCAACATTTATTCATGAGAAACACTGGAAACAATCGTGATTTTTTTTAATAAAAAATAATTTACATTACCATTCATTATTATTTATTCATTCGAAAACTTGTAGTTTAAAAAATAATACATTCATAAAATAATTTAAAATATAAAATTATGATATAATATAAACATAACAATATGAATAAATAAATACATTACCACAAATATACAACCACAAATAAACATTTAAACAAATTTGTCGCCCAGAATGAAAAAAATTTCCTCCACCCCCCTGGATACCTCGAGCGTACCCATAACGGTGACTGCATTCCCTTGTTGGATTTATATACTTATTCGCTGTCTAAGGTATTCACTTGAGCGGCACTCATTCGTCCTGTCCGTCATCCTTTGACCGATTTCCGCCACCGTCTTCAAAGCCGAGGGTCCCCAGGGACCGAACGTCTCAAAACTCAATGGACATAAAATGAAATTTGGCGAGAGACAGTCGTATCTTCTGCATTTGGAGGTTTCAGCCGTGAGAGCCGCTGAGCCCGACGACTGAGCGGACTTATTCACGTGAGATGCCGCGATTGTGTCCACCACAGTGGCATCCCAGACCATGCATCGCCCCTCTCTCCAGGGGATCATCGTAATGCTGTCGGGCCTCCTGCCATCCTGGCGGCAAACCCCCAGAGGTTCCAGTCTCGATGGGACCCCCGATGAAACCAGAGAGCGGCAGATCAGGTCGTTAATGGCAGAGTGCCGACTGTGTCTTCCGGCGCTCTTCTGAAAACTCAATCCGTGCCCCCATGCGGTCCACCAATCTCCCATAGGTGCACTTGTGCTCGTGACACAATGCTGAACCAAGCCGGAGAGCAACCGAAATTTGCAAGGCATCATCGCTCAGAAGCGTTCCGAGACTGGGCGATGGAAGAGCATTTAGCCACAACCCCGACTCATTCCGCGAAGCTGCCATGAACCGAGCAGTCTCCGTAGGATCACTGAACGATAAAAGAATTTCTTTTTTTATATAGCTAATTATTATTGTCTATGAATTGGATAAATAAACACAATATTTTTTTTAAATTGCGTGAGATTTAACTCGAGGATATAAGACGTCACGATCACCCACGTGAAAGATCTTAATTATTATATTGCAGAACAAAAATGATTATATTTTTCCGGGAATTGAACCCAGAATAATCTGATTGCTAAGGTAAAGGCACTTAAAAAAACAGAGGCAAATTAATATTTTCTACATCGTTGATGAAATTTAACCATCGTAAATTTCTAAAACGTCTCAATTAGCTAAGGCAATCCTTTTATTCCACTAACCTTTTAATGTATAATATATAGTAAATAGTAGGCCGCTGGTGTTTTCAAGTTGTGTATTATTATGTTGTCCGAATAAATTAATTCATGTCAATTTTCAATAGAGATAATATCGATCGCCCAGTTCAACAGTCAGACAACATCGAAAAAATGAAATTTGAGTTAAATATTCAGTTATGTGTGAATGTTTGAGCTTTATCTGATTCAGATAATTCAAATTTTTGATTTTTCTGTATCTATTTAGAACTAGTTGTACGCCCGTCATAAATTTCGGTATTAAAATTGAAATACTGAACGTCTAAAGTAGCTGTTCTTTGGTTTTCATACTGACGGACTGATTGTTGTTTGTTTGCCTCGAAACTGAAAACATTTCATACCTACATGCGTATGTGATAGTAATAATGGGCAGGCCTGGGTTATAATATATAAGATATCCATTTACTGACTATACTGAGAAATAACCTTAATTTTTAAGCACCTGTTTATAAAATGTGTAATGTCGGATACAAATAAAAAATATTTTTATTACGGTGACCATACGGTGACCAATAAGAGATATTTGGAGATTTCTAAGTAATGAACTGGATGATCGATGTATAAACGCTATTTTTTTTTTTTTAATTATTTCATACATTAACGAAAAGGCATAACTTAATTTGGCAAATCTTTTTCTGAAATGTAAAAGGCTCCATTTGAATGTAATAATAAATTATTGTCCGATGAAAAGAAACAGTTATTTAAAAAAAATATTTTCTTCTTGATAGAGGGTGTCAATTTTACAGAAACTGAAGAATGTCTTTTGCTCTAAAGTAAAATCGTTAAACTGGCTATGAAATGAAAAGCGCAAAAATGTCACTTGCTTATGTATTTTTCAATCGATATTTAACCTACATTTTATCATAAACTCACGTCGTTCGACGTTATAAACCGGATTAGAGGAAATTGAAAAATTGACGATCCGCAACACCAATCGTATGACAATGAGAAAAACGTGATATGACAGAATAAAATACAGCTAACTCCACTGAGATCTTGTACTAAAATCCTAATGAAGATTATCTAGATTACTTGTAACTCTCAAACCTGCCACTAAATTAAATTTTCGATGCTGTGATATTCATAAGGGTATTTTGTATCACTTTTATCTTTTATTACAACAACATTTGTAATACTTTATACAACAGTTGGTAATTAACAATTTGGTAATTGAAAATAAGATATATTGTATTGTAGTAATATTCAACTGCCGTGAAAAAAATAATCCTGACTGTAGCGTGATGCCAAAATACCTATTGACGATATAGTATTTATGTTTTAAGCTATGTCTGCTTCCATTGCAGAGAAAATTGCCATGTAATGAAGGAAGCTCAACTTGGTAAGCGAAAAAATCAACGCAGTAACAATAAAACACAATACACATAATATTTTCGTCACATCTATTATATCTATGAATAAAACACATATACAGTACAATTTTAAAATATATATTATATATTCATAACTTAAGGAACATAATAGAAGTGGAAATATAACCTTTTGCTATTTTTTACTTTATTTAAATTAAATAACCACAGGAAACTTTAACATCATAATAGTTAATACACAACTTTAGATATTTTTAATTACAAAACATTAAAATACACGATTTTGTAAGACAATACATATGTATCTACAAAGCTTATAATAACCATAAAACAGCGATCAGAAAATCTATTACAGCTGATTCAACTGATACAGAGCTTTTTAAAAAGCTCTCCCATTCGAAAGCTTATCGCACTCGGCGTTTCGCCGGTGTAGAAGCATTTATAGTGGTGTCGGGAGTCAGCGTGGGAGGCTATATTGTTCGACGGGAGCGACGACAGGATGTTCGGTTGAAGCTTTTAAAAAAGCTGTGACAATAATTATTATTTTCCACGGCAAACCGGTGCACTGAAAAACGGATTGGCATTTTTTTTTATTTCCTCTTCACTGCTGCGGAAATAATCATTTGAGCGATTTTCTTACTGTGCGAATTTTTAATTCTTTAATTAAATCATGAAAAGATTTTAAAAAATAAAACACAATTCATTTGTACTACATCTACATATTTATAATGATCAGGACCGGTTTCGCTCATCACGAGCATTATCAACTGATAAAAATACAAACATAACAGACCTAAATTTGGATTATTGAGATTTTGTACACTTCCATGTATTTTGTCACTAACGACCCGGGTTTCGCCTTTCGGCATCTTCAGGCATTCGAGCACACGAGCTTTTAGCTGCCTTTAGATTAAAAAAAGAAACTTCGACATTCGCAAATCACTTGCTAATGGAGAACCATACGTTTAATGCGGATGATGGGGTTAAACTGTTGCATAAAAACATGGGGGATCATAAATTATTTTATCAGGAAATTTTAGAAATTAATAGAGGCCAGTTATACTCCTTACCAATCTTGAATGAGCAGCTGAACCTTCCTAATTCTCCGCTATTATATCCGATACGTTGAAACACCTAACAGATTTCACTAAATGTGGAATGATTGTATATTTACCCATTCGTCGAATTACATCCCGTCAAAACCCACAATACTATAATTGTAAAATCACTGGTATTTCTAAAAGAAGTTGAAAAGCGGCAATCGCCTTCGGCAATCGCCACTCTGGTAATATGGTGTTTACAAAATAAGGATTAGGACGATTTCCGAAATTTTAACTCAGGTATCGGTGTGGCTCTCAGACGTATAATGTATTGCCTCGTAAATGATATTTGTCGCATTTGTATCTTCTATATAAGCGTTAGACACTGTTTACAGTCTCTCAGTTCGAGTCCATTCGTGTGCTCGAATGCCTGAAGATGCCGAAAGGCGAAACCCGGGTCGTTAGTGACAAAATACATGGAAGTGTACAAAATCTCAATAATCCAAATTTAATATTGAAATTCCATCAAGCACCCTCAGTCGATGTCTTAAATTAAATAACAGACCTATTTGTATAAAGTTGAGTGTAAAAATGAAGGTATATAAAACTAATGGTGCATGAACTAAGACAAGAAAAAACTGATTATCAAACAAACTATACTTAAGTCAAATAAAATAGTCTAAAATGAAAATGTTATGAACCTCTTACAAATCAATAAATACTAATCTGAAATCACAAATATAGCTACATTAAAAGTCTTTTAGCTAAGGAAAATTTTTTAATGACATTACTAATGCAATAAGCAATAGTGGATTGGGAAACTTAAAAATTAGTGAAGCTTTTAATAACAATCAAATTTTAAGTATGTAATTAATATTAACAATAAACAGCCATCTTAAGTGGTCTTTTTAAGTCTTTAATTTTGGTTTTTCAGATTTAAAAATTTGATGGATACTCATAGCTGCCTCTGCATTCTCCACTTAAGATGACTGTTTATTGTTAATATTAACTACATACTTAATATAACAACCAACTAACCATATCTAATTATTTGTTTTTTTCAACTTCAATTTTCCAATTTATTTAGTCAACCTTTCGCTTCTCGTACTGCGAAAAACCCGACGACACAATGTAAACAAGTCAACCGTCATAAATAAAAAAAGATATTTAATTTTTATAAATATTGTGTAATGTCTTTCCACCAAAAATATACAGTCACCTTAAAAGTAAGTTGATTTAGATTTGGTGATTCGAGCACTGGATAACGAATTAATCTTTTTAACCATATCCACTCCCTACTCTGAGCACAAGACCACCACACGGTTTCTCCAAGATTCTCTATTCCTTCCCTGCCAGTCTAGTTGCTTCCTCCCAGATCCCAGAGTCCCATATCTCCTCGGCTATGTACATCGTATGGATCTTCGTCAGCGGCTTTCCAGGACGACGGAATACGACAATCTGACTGGTTACGGAAGCTGACTAATTTAAAACATTTTTACCCTGGCTAGAACAATTAAAAACACAGTTTTTTTCATATAATAATATAGTAAATAGGTACAATTAATCTGTTTCATATAAATACAATAACGTTCAGTGCAATAAATTTTAATAAAAATATATTGCAGAAAATATATTCATAAAAGTAAGCCTAAGGACTAAAGTTCTGAACTCGCAGAACACAGGAAACGAAATTTAACTGCCATTTTGAAACTTATTTATTTTGTAAAAATAATGTAGCAAAATATTTTTTATCATACAACAAGCGTAAGATGAATCTATAATAAACACATATATTTTTTTTAACATGTAGAACAACATACGGTATTAGTTTTTCTACAAAATGACGATTTAGTTAATTACAATTTTATTTCAAGATCGTACAAAATCAATGAATCTTTTCAACTATTAATATAAGAGCTTCCATCGATATTTTGTTTCACAATTTTCCAATGTAATAATAACTTAACAATTGACATACGAATTATAATAGATTAAAGTTCATAGCTATGTTATCATTTGAACGATACTTTAACGGAATTTTGTTTACGTGTATATACACACTTAGGTAATGGAGATAATATAATTGTCCTCAAATTCAAAAGGGAACTTGTAACATCTTGACGGCTTGAGTTATGAATGCAGTTCGTAATTATCTTTTGTTTAAGTGACAGGCAAAAAGAAATTTAACTTGAGAAAAGGGTAACTTGTGTATTTGTGAACTAATCTTCAATTCATGTATGGTAAAATATGTTGTTTTTAACTTAAACACTATGAGTTGAGATCTGTATAGTAATTTTAGTTTATTTAACCGTTTCGTATTCATGTTTTAACAATGTATATTATCTGTGAAATAGGTCATTCAAAAAATTTAACATTTCTGTATTTTTAAATAAAATATAATTAAAAATAAATTATCGCTTAAGTCTTTTTTGTATAATTATTCATAATTTGAAAACCTCGTCAATTGTATCATAGAAAAATACAATATTATAGTATAGTAACAAACTGACATGCATGACGTACCGTATGCAACGGTTTTGTTTCAAACGGCACTGAGATACGTCTCGAGCTTGTTCTGCTATGAAAATTTTTGATTCTTGCGCCTTTCAATAATTTCGCATAGTTTGATATGTATTTCGGGTTTCACACAAAAAATATGACGTAAAATTATCTACGTAATACTACATTTCACTTTTTGAAATTGTCACTTTGCTTTATAAATGCGTTTATATTACAAAACTCATACGGTAACAAAATTTGACTGAATGAGATCCGAAGAGATTTTTTAGTATGAAAACGGGAAGGTTAATTTGATTTTTAAGTAACTAGACCTAGTAGATGAAAGAATAGATATAAAATTATGTGAAATTAAGACTTAAATGGAACTTAAAACCTCTACAAAATCCAAAATTTAAATGTTTTAGGAAAAAAGATTGCATTTTAATTTTTGAGTAATGGCAAGGATGTTTTTGATATCTTAAATTCCCATAACTATCTGATCCTAAGAACGGGACACAGTGATAGCAATCATCTAGCAACCACTAGTCTTGTCCTAGTCCTATCATTCTAACCCTGCTCTCTTCAATAAGCAATTCTCTTCGAAAAACTTCTGTTTAGATACCTAAATTGGGAGGTTATACGCTCCCAGCAAACATCATTTACTCCTTTTAAATGTTGAATAATGTAGAGTTACAAGTTTTTCACCATATATTAACAATATTTCTCTGGGATAATAATAATAAGAATGGATATTATTTTTTTATTTAAAGAAGTTTTCCAATGTTTACAAATGTTGTTTGACAATATATTGTTTTCAGAATCGTGTTTTCTGGGCCAACATATTCTTAATAAAATACGGACTAACCCTTGTTAACCTAAAAATAAGGTCCTGTTATGGAGGCTGTATTGAAAATACATTATTCCTGTGTGGGAGGACATTTCGTTTTCGAATCATAATACAGTAACTAAATTTGACATTTATCTATAGCCTGAAAATGTTTTTGCTGGCCGGTATTTTCTAATATAATGTAATAAAACTTGACGAAAAAATCTAACTCACCGACAAGGTGAGTTTTTATTAACTGAAATATTTGGGAATATAAAATAATATTTTATTTTTTGTCCAATATAAAAACAAGTACAAAAAATTTTTAGTTTAATAAAAAGCTTTTCATTTACTCACTGAACTTATTCTAGAAGATCAAAGTTGAAAACTGAATTTTTAAAAGGTGGCTTTTAAAATGTCGATGTTTTTATAAATACATATTATATACAGAAGCGTATAAGCTTACAAGACGATTATAATTTAAACTATCGACTGGGGGTGCTTAATGAAATTTTAATATCAAATTTCAATTGTTGAAATTTCGTACATTTTCATGTATTTCGTCACTAACGACCCGGGTTTTGCATTTCGACATCTTCAGGCATTCGATTACGAGTCAGTTTGAGTTCATTCGTGCACTAGAATGCCTGAATATCAGTCATATTTTTTAATTCAATTATTCATAAGATATTACTATAGGATAACATCGATGCTGTTATAGCCAATTGATGTAATTCTCTCAACATTGAAAATGTTCAGTAGACAGTAAAAACTGCTTTTATCGAAAACGTTTTATGGTGAGTTGCGTTATGTATCTTTGAAATGAACTCTTGTATATTCTCATTATTGCAGATAACGAGTGACGATATAATAGTGGCTTACATCAAGTGGCTGGATTAGAATTTTTACACTTAAAACAAATGTAAAATCATGTTTCCCTTCCAAAAACATGCTCTATTGTCTTTAAAATGAGATCCAATCATTAACTCATTTTCGTAGTTTTTGAGGCTTATCCATCGATATTATCATTTTTTTAAATAAACCTTAAACATGAAAAAGAAATAAAATCATCCATTCTATAAAATGACATTAATAAATAATTATTTGGACATCTTGACAGTAATATTCTTTTTTCAAAAAGTTCGTATATTACACTTTATTTTTTTAAGCAAACTTTTATTTAAAAACTCTGAACAAAAGAGTGTATTTGCGTTTTACTAACAAAACAACTTTTGTATTATACAATCTATAGAATCATTCCTCCAAGCTACTTATATCATTGTTTATTCTGTTTGAATTTATCGTCTATTTTATAAAGTTAGTTTCTTTTTCAAGTATATTTATTACACTTCACAATGTGTTTTGGCTAACTCAAGGTATTCTCAGGTGGATGAATATTGTCAGTAGATAAAGCATTTGTTAATTCGATTAGAAAATTGAAAAGGCGCGGACCGAAACATAGTGATATATTGCTTTTATTCACTTGAAAACATTGTGTTTTATTTTATTATACGAAAAAAAAGAAACAGTGTATAAGAATAATAAATATTTTATTGATCCTTTAGTCAATTGTTCAATATCGACTTGTTAAGGCTCATTTGAATATGAGGTACATCGCGCTTTTTTGCTAGCGACCCGCTCGCTCCTCCTTCAGAAAGATTGAAAAAAATAAAAGCTTTTAAATAAACATTAGTCAAGTTATTGAATAGTTCTTTGTGATTTCTGGATAAAGTTATGTTTTTTTAGCCATGTCCGCTCTTAATATGAAGCATAAATGGCCTCTTAATAGAGATATTTCAACAGACGTTTTTTGAAGAGAACTACACACATGCTACTCAGTTGCTCAATCTATCTTTTTCAAATGTAGTAGGGATAGAAGGATAAGGCTAGGGCAAAACAAGTGATACCCGATTTTAATAAAGAATGAGTGGGAGCAACATTTAAACATCACAAACATACATTTTTTCGAACAGAAATCCATAAATCGATTGAAAAACCAATTTTTTTTTTTAAGTAAAACACAATTCATTTGTACTACTTCTACATATTTATAATGATCAGGACCGGTTTCGCTCATCACGAGCATTATCAAAAGATAAAAATACAAACATAACAGGCTTATTTATATAAAATTGAGTGTAAAAATGAAGGTAAATAAAACTTACGGTTCATGAAAAAATTAATGAACCACATAAAAATAATCAAATATTTCTTATAATTTCCCTGATTCATTATTGTATATTATATTAGTAACGGCATTAAAAATTTTGTTCAGCTAAATGGACTTAGCTAATGTAGCTATATTTGTGATTTCAGATTAGTATTTAATGATTTGCAAGAGGTCCATAACATTTTAATTGTAGACTCTTTCATTTGATTTATGTATAATTTGTTTGGTAATCAGTATTTTCTTGTCTCAGTTCATAAACCATCAGTTTTATATACCATCATTTTTACACTCAATTTTATATAAATAAGCCTGTTATGTTTGTATTTTTATCAGTTGATAATGCTCGTGATGAGCGAAACCGGTCCTGATCATTATAAATATGTGGAAGTAGTACAAATGAATTGTGTTTTATTTTTTAAATTATAATGTCTTTCCACCAAGAATTGACAGTTAACACCTTAAAAGTAAAAACCAATTTATGAAACTGTCTGTAGCGGGATTTGAACCGGACACATCCGTAACCGTAGCCGAAGACGACGTTGGCCACTACACCACGAACCTGACATGGAATAGATAATATGTAAATGTATATAGTTTTACTTCTCTTTAACTCCTGGATAAATCTCGTATTTTTTGAAGCATATTGATTTTGAATACTTATAACGAATTCATTGAACTAAAGCTGATATCAATGTTCGAACTTTTTGCATAAATAAATCGAATTAAAGACACATTTCCCGCAGTGTAAATGGTGAAAGAAAGAAAAAAGCGTATTATTGTATTGTCATCATCAATAAATATGAAAAATAATATTAAAGCAATCTATCTCAGTATTCAAATCACTCGACAACTCTAAATATGTAAGTCGCTACTGTTGAAAAATTTCATTATGGTATAATATGTATTTTCGAGGTGAACCATCATTGTAGAATTACTTTACTTGGGAAAACAATGTATTGCACGTCTGGGTCAGATGTTCAAATCGATTTCACAACGGGTAGCTAGCTATATTGTATGAGTTTTACTGCATTCTTCGGTGGTGCATTGGCCTCTTAAAAAGTGCACTGTGCCAATAGTTGATTCTCGTTTTCTTAAAGAAATATTTTCCGCTGCTAAATGTACACTATCTTTGATTGAACGCTTAAATTTTCAACAACATTTCCTTTGTCAATTCAAGATTCAAATTTTACTTAACCAGATAAAAAGCTATAAAAATATAAATCTACCGAAGAAACTAATGAATCGTCAGAGATTTTCCGGTATGGCGGTTGATAGCTTTTTTCATGTATTTAGATATTTGTTTCTAAATATGTCGTATTTAATCCTAAATCTTTAGCGGTAATAAATTAAAATTACAAAATTAATAATAATTATAATATGTATGCCTTTTCTGCAGCTTTCAATCTACCCGGTCGGAAGAGGTGGCTCGGGTTTGAAGCCCGTAATGAAAATTTTCTTACATTTATTTTTACGTTCAGTCAATTTTTGTTTTATATCTTACATCAGTTTCCGTTAAAACTGAAATAAAGAAAGTATTAATTAACATACGTTATGTGCTATAAAGTTTATTTGAGTGATGAAGAAATTATATACTATCTTATTTGTTAAAAATAAGTTTATCATTATTTATAATATACTATTGTATTTTGTCTTACTATTGTATTTCGTTTAAAAAGTATTTCACAATGCCATCTCTTATATAAAAACAGTTGATTTAAAACAAGCAATGATATTTTCTACCTTTTTCTTACAATTTATTAGGCTTTATTGCATTAAAATTAAGCCATTGTTTCACTTTTTTTAAAGCGTAAATAATAGCAATATATTATTGACTTATATTGGAATTGTTTAATACTCTTGATAAGTATTTTTGTATCACGTCCTTGCCAAAACTCGTCCTTTCAAAACTAAATATTAATTCATCATATCTTCCAAGTAGAATACAGGTTGACAGATAATTTAAGTTAGTAATATTTCATATACCATCTTAAATAAGTTAACAAATAAGGGGATTCCACTGTAACGGAATGAAGCTTAATTGTATCACTATTAGTGAGTATTATTTCTTGGAGCCACGAGATGGTTATATCATCAGAGAAGAAGAGAAATCGTAGAGAAAACGAAAATAGGTGAAGAAAAATAGTAAAAGTTCAAATAATATCATTCAAGTATTTTTTGTACTTTAGGTTAAAATATCTAAGATTTTACTTCTGCAATTCGTTAGCTGTTTCGGCTTCACGCCATCTTCAGAACTGTTTAAACAGCAGACGTATACAACATCATGTCATCTCACTAATCCCGACATCAAAACTTTTAATTTGGTTGCCCCACCTCCACCCGTTATGTGTATGCAGCCGATTTTTCACGGCCGCCTTCTATAACGCAATAACTGTCAAAAAAGAAAAGAATTTACGCCTCATATTATTGGCTCGATTCAGAGCTGCACGGGACCGATCTTTTAACCACGCACTATTGTGCTTAAAAAAAAGAAGATGTGACTTGCTCAGTCACTTAGTTCAAGCGATATTAAGTATCCTGTGTATCTGTATACTGAGAATCCGCCGTAGCATCAAAACTTTTATCTAAACTTTAAATATTCAACGTACTAATTCTATTTTTTGTATATTAATCAACCGGTAAAATAGGGCGAGTGTTCCTAAAGTCAGCCGTCACCAGTGGTCGGCCTTTTGAGCTTAAATAATAGTGGATACATTTAAAAAAAACAGATTTTTTTTAATTCGTGTAAGTAGTCTCGCCACTTGCCAATGTATATCTGCACTATACTGACCTATATGATACAATACGCAATTAAAAAAGGCACATTTTTACTTCGTAAGTTTCGACAAACTCATTTTGTATGGGGATCGCTAGCAAAATATACTTTGTATCCTCAAGCTTTGCATTATTTTGTTTTTTATTGTACTGTCTACTCTCAGTAAATTCGTTCGCGATACTTATGAAGTTTCATAGTGATGGCCGAACACTGGGCAACGAAAGATCGACCATTGGATTTTGGGTGCCGACCACTGGGAGAATCGGCATTTTTTTGTAAACTTCTATTATTTGATGCTTGGTACAATATTTACTGTTTTATTTTTAGTTGGTTACATTACTTAATCCCTGTTTAATGGAATAACCGCGAAAAAATATGTATTTATCATCCATTGACTCAAAATCCCGTTTGAAAGTACACCTGTCGCTTAACTGGCCGAGCACTGGCGAAATGACCCTACATGCTTTGAAATTTTACCGATTATGCGTAATTACGTGAGTTTTTTATAATAGTTTAAGTAAATAGTGATGCATTAATGTTTTTTGGTCATTAGGGAGATTATTGTCTTGAATATATTTATTAATTTGCATAATTTAATTTAAGACATCGACTGAGGGTGCTTGATGGAATTTCAATATCAAATTTGGATTATTGAGATTTTGTACACTTCCATGTATTTTGTCACTAACGACCCGGGTTTCGCCTTTCGGCATCTTCAGGCATTCGAGCACACGAATGGACTCGAACTGACGTACGTCAGTTCGAGTCCAAATTTTTTATTAATTTGCAGTTGTTCGAAGAAATTAATTTATTTTATTTCACAAATGTTGGCATACTGCGAGTGAATTAGAAATTAAATTGCGTGATTATTTTCAGAGGTGGTTTGCGAATAAATAATCTGTTGTTTTATTACACGAGTTGCAACATTTTTAATACTAAACTTAACCAACTATATATTACGTTCAAACAAGGAATCCCTGTGTCTAAAAAATACTAAGCCTTCTAAAGCTGTTGAATTTTCCATGCATTTTTGGTACGCCTGAAAGCGCTTTCCATAACCTGAAAATAAAATATTAGTATCCGCTTCATTGATCTTCGAGTCACGGAGGTTTCCAATTATAAACAGCGCTGCCTTCGGCGGGGATTTCCATGCAAAAATTATTATAGAGGTCAACGAGTGTCGCTTCGGTTACATGAAATCCTCTGAACTGAAGAGCTACCCTTTTACGTGAGAGTAAAAATAACATGTCTAATAAAATTATCACCACACTATTTCTGTTAAGGCTATTTTTATAGTGTTGTAATGTCAAAATGAAAATGCTATAATTTCAATGACGAGATTTTATCAAACACGTTCTTATACCTTTTTTATAGACATAAATATAATATTAGGGATTGTAAAAAAAAACCTTTCATAGATGCTATCGTTTCACTTTCTTGGAGCTCGAAGATAGTTTGCGATTCTAAAGCACTTTTCTTTTCTTCTTTAGGGACGACTTTACAATCACAGAATTCTCAAGACTATTAACGTACATGCTTCCAATTTTTATCTACGTGTCCGAAACCATAACCGTTATGCTAGATTTTTTTCTTAAAACTTGTTCTTTTCCTTCTTCTTTCATATTCGCTCCCTATTTGGAGCATATGGCTACCACGCGGCGTCTCCATTAATCCCTGTCACCCGCCAATCGCTTTGCTTCCTCCCATGACATGCCAGAGTTCTTCGGCTCCACCGAGTACATCCTATGGATAGTACCCGATGGTCTTTCAGGACCCTGGAATCCCACAGGTTGGAAGAAGAGGCAAACAGGATTGAGGCTTTTCGCAAGTATCTTCAGCACGTGACCCAGCCATCGTCAACGTCTCTCCAAAACCGCTAATGTGACAGTGCGTTGCCCGGTCCGTTCCCTAATCTCCGATTTCTTCATGAAGTCAAACACTTCACCACCAATATCTGACGCAAGCATTTATTCTCAAAGCTCAGTATACGGTTTTTTGAGACTTCGTCAAATGCAATGTTTCACTACCGTAAATCAACACAGGTAAAATAAAAGCGTTGAACAAATGGCATTTAGTTTCAATCCTGTACAGCTGCGTGTCCCAGACGGTCTGCATTGAGTTAAATGCTGCTCCAGCTATTCCTAATCGGATAGCGAGCACCTTTTTTGTGTAACCGTCTTCCGGGATGTGTACACCGAGTCTGTCGCTAGTCAGGGTCCGATCAGAGTCATGACAGGCATGGTTACACATCACATTGGTCTTACTTGAGTTTATTTTCAGACCAATGTGACCTGAGCTACCTCTTAACCTGTCAATAGTCTCCTTAAACGACCTATTACGACACTACTTACGACGCTTCAATGCCCTGGCCCTATCAAAACTTATTCTACTCGTGGGGTGATATAAGTCACTAGTTGAAAGCGTCATTTAGCTGATCAATGCATTGCGTAGAGAGGTAAACATTTTCAGCAACAAACTCTGGGTATTATTTTTTTCTTGTTTGAATTTGTATGTGAATAATATTTCTTATTCTCTTTTCTAAATTTCTAAAAATATTCTTTTTTTTTTATATGCACAGTATAAATGCATAGCGCATTGGCGTCAACAGTAATTTCATGTTTTGTATTTTTTTCCGACAGATAAATAGATAAATAAAAATGACTGTCTTTTACTTGATAGAAAAATCAAAATTTTAAAACTGGATGCTGAACGCATCCTACAGAAGTATCATTTAATGCATGAAGAAAAGGAAGAGCTGCAAAAGTAGGTCCATGCTGACTTGGTGACAAATAAGGCAAATTACGGAGAGCGAGCACACCTTTACCGATAGAAACCTTTCGTTTTTTTTGTATGATTGATTTTCTGTACCTTAAGTGTACACGCCACCAAGTCTTGAGAAGATGCTTTTAATACACCACCAATTAAGGAAAACAAACTGTAGATACGCTTGTCCTTTGTTACGCCACTGAGTACTGCCATATAAAATTATCGAATGAGAAAGCAGTGGTGGGTGGAGGAGGATTAGTAAGTTACGAATGTAATAAACAATATTCGATTTCTTATTACACACAAAAATGTACATTGAACTAGATTTATTTCATCAAAATAATCTTATTAATGCAATAGTTTAATTTTGAATAAATTCATACAAATCTTTGTGGCTTTGTTTGAATTTTTTTTTATTAAATTTATTTATTTCTTTTATTGTTCTCTCGCATGCCTTTAACACCATTCGTAAAATGATTTATAACAGATTCTCACATAAATATGAACAATATAATACATTTTATTTAACCCGTTAAATCTAAAGCTTGCATGTTCAGAAGTGTGGAACAATACAGCGGTAACAGATTTATTTTTAGATTTCGTATTAATGAAAACTATTGTCGTTTGTTGAATTGTATTTCCCAATCGTAGGCAATTATTTGAAATGACCTTTTGAGCCGTCGTTAACATTGCTGGAAATGACTTTTCCACTAAAGGAAATTATTTTTCCGCCTGTGTGACTTTTCCCAGAACCGTGTGATATAATACGTAAATATAAATAAGTCTGCTTTGAAAAGGTTTATTTAGTACACAAAAAATTTCTATTTACCTTGTAAAGTTTGACATTTTTGTATCTACGGTTTTTATATCTCGACATTTTCCGATTTTCGAGATACGACAATTCCGATTTCTTTAAATATTTGCCACTCTTAAATTCGAGATTTCTTTGTCAATTTCAACAAGTGAGCCGTGAGTCGATGCTAGGTGTGCCATGACAAGAAAAAATGAAAAAATCTGAATTAACTTACATCAAGTATGAACAAAAAAAAGGAATGTCATATAATATTATACCCAATATTTTGACATATATGTATATTTATCATCGGCGTGCGATGGACTTATTATATATATCAGGCGCGTGCCGTGCCGTTCTCTCTTTTTCACTCAATCACATGTAAAGTGAAGGGTGCAAGTAAAATACAAGACCATGCGCCCACATGCCCTTGTGTCTAAAATTCCCTGCCACTCATCCAATCTTAAATGTGGGGCGTAGCCAGTGTGATTAGCTAACCACTCGTTCTGCCTTCGCCGTACCTTTCTATCCCTATACTCTTTTCAAAGAAGAGAGGTTGAGCAACTGAGTAAGAAGCAGTTGTAGAAAAGTATCTGTTGAGATACCTTCATTAGGAGACTATATGATCTACATTGGGCACGGACATGGCATTTTTTTTAAACTAACTTATATAATATGAAGGAAATGAGTAAATTGAAAACTGTGTTTGGTATTAATTTCTATATGTAAATAATTATATATATATTGCAAAAGCCTATTCCAGAATTGAAGCCAGCTTAACCTGGACGACGAAACAATGTAAATGATTTTTGTTATATGATAAATGATATTATTTTTGCAATAAAACATACACGAAATCGTTTCTTAAAAAAATAACTAAATAATCTGACAAAAACAGTTATTCGCTTATTTTGTGGCATTTCTACGACTAGTAAATAAAATGTATTTACATAAATTAGGATTTAATTCTCGATTTTTCTGATACTGTTCGCTAGGAGTGCGTGGCGGGCAATTTCGCTGACACGCTGATTCCTTTTGACGAACGCGAGCAGAGAACGCCCATCTAAGCCTGATTCCCCACCCTTTTAAGCCTCCATTCCTCCCTTGCGAGTTTTCGGCGTAGACGTAGAGGTGTCGCTTCAATCAAATTTCTCATTTCTCACATAATGGAATGATATCGGAGAAATTTCCCTTCACACACTATGCGTTTTATATATCTCACACATAGTAAAATACTGATATAACTCTGAAAACGCGTTTTTATACAAGATTATATTTAAATTTTCAAACATTTTTTTGTATATTCAGAGAGTATGATTTGGTTTTTAAGTGTATAACATGTAAGTGACTTTTCTCACAGTTTTCAATGTATTTAATAATTAAATATCACTCAACAATTATCAATATGTCATAACCCACAAATTAAAATTGGTAGCTTACAAAATATTATGATATTTATTTACTTGACTTAACTTCATGATGCCAAGGTGAAAAAATGAATATTCGTTGAGTTATAAAGGTGTTTTTTTAGAGGTTTGTTTTTAAACTAGCAGCAATTTTTCCAGTGACCACCAATTTCTCAGCAGACAGCTGATTTGTGTTCAGTTTTATTTTGCCACTTCAACATGAACAGACCGCTTGATTATCGTGTGCGTTGCAACTTCGGTGAATGGGGCATCATTCAAAAATTGCATCTAATACTGACTTTTACAATCAATTTGCTCAAGGAAACTTTCAATGAGCGCATAATTTCGCAGAATGGACCTGTGAATTGGCCACCAAGATCATGTGATTTAACACATTTGGACTTCTTTCTGTGGGGGTATGTAAAGTCGCAAGTCTACGTTGATAAACCAGCAACGCTTAATGACCTTGAAGCCAATACTCACCTTGTTATCACCGATATATGGCCACAGATGCTTCAGAAAGTGCTTGAAAATTGGAGTTCGAGATTGCGCTTTATTCAAGCTAGTCGTGGCGCCCACATGCTGTAAATCATTTTTAAATGCTAATAGTATTTAATAAAATTTTAAATAAATTCAAAATGAAGAGCATAACCACGATTATTAAATTTTTTAATTCATTTTAAAGTTCTATACATCTAAAAAAAATACCTTTTATAAAAAAAAACATATTTTCACTCTATGTCCATTGAAAAGTTAATTTTATAAAATTTCAATTTATCGTACACATTATTTTGTGATCGATTCATTTCAAGAGCCTTATTTTTTAACTCTATTTGCTTAAGGTCACTCTCACGTCCTTTTGTTCCTATGTGGCAAAAACATAGAGTTGAGATAAAAAAGCATCAAATAAGGATCGGTTAAAGTAAACTCCATCACTAATTAAAAAAAGCAACTAATTGCTTAGTCAGTAACTAATTGAATAAATGGTAGATAGGAAATAATAAATGGTCAGTTAATAATTGTCTTTGGTCAGTGAATTGTTGTCAAATAAATAAAGGTTAGGTTAGGTCTAATTTAATAACTTACTATTTTATATAAATTACTGACCGTTTATTTTATTGACTGACGACGTGTTTATAGAAAATTTATCGAATTAGTTACAGACCATTTATTATTTCTTACTGACCAAAAATTTAAATAGTCACTGACCCAATAAATACAGACAATAAAAAAAAACTGCAATTTTTTACACCAGAGGTGCGATAAGTTTATGTAATATTTTATTACATAATATACATCGCATCTTTATATATCTTTATTTGTACGATTGTACATATTTATGTATACAGATTTTTCCGACATGTTTAAATACGGTTGACTTTTTGCATAGTTCGTTTGCTTTATATAAATAACTTTTCAGTACCCGGCATGCGTTGCAAGGTTTTGTGTTTTAATTCTCTGCGCGTGCTGAAAGTTTCAAAAACTAACCGGTCCGAGCCCGACATCTTCTGGCCTGGTCCGGCCCAAGCCTGAGTCTTAATATCACATTTGTTTCCCGAGCCCGACCCAAAGCCTAGATTTACCTTTTTCGGCTCGAAAAAAGCCCGATTTATTAAATGTTTGTTATGCTAACAATATATGTTATTAAATTTGAATTATTGAGATATTGAAATTCTATCAAGCACCCTCAGTCGATGTCTTAAATTAAAGTATATATGTTATTGTTTCCATATTTTCAACGATATTCATAGCACATGTGAAATAAATTATTTACGTTATGAAAACTATTGACTTTACTAAATTTGAATTCCTTACCCGGGCACGGCCTGAACCCGAATCTGAATTGCCTTTACCTACCCGAGTGTAGCCCACGGGCCGTGCCTAGTCCAGGCCCGTGTGGACCTCTATATCAGATATTTTTTTTTTTTTTCCATCTGGTTCAGAGATGTCGCTAGTTGTACGTATTTGATTCATTTTTTTAGATTTCAGATTTTTTTTCTCTAGAAACCTTCACGGACATGCGCTCAACAACTCACCAAAGTTTGATCAAAATCGGATGAATGGTAAAGGAATGCATAGAGGACAAACAAACAAACAAACAAACAAATCTTCATTTTTATATACATAGATATAGGTAAATGTACTAATCGTCCAAACACAGACTCTGAATATACAAATATTTGCGTCAGCGTTATTATGGTGTTTTTTTGGTGCTAGCTAATTAAATTTTGAAAGTTAAAAATACACCATGGACCATGGTAAAAGAAGTAAGTGTAGGTGATCTGGATAAAAAATGACAGTCGCAATTTTGTTATTTGTTGACGTCATCGCGTGTTTATTGAATTACAATGTAATATATTTACAGCAGTGTTTGGATGATGATAAACATTTGTCAAAGTAACATCACATATTTTACAAAAATAACGATCTAAGGTGCTTATACTAAGGTTTCCAATTCCAAGATCCCGAGCAATTAGTCAATCCCGTAATCCAGGGATTGACTTAATACCAATACCGGGATTTCGGGATTAGCTATAAAATAATAAAAAATAATTTATATTAAAATGCAAATTCTTATTTTTATCTCCGATGAACTTTAAAATATAAAATGCAAATTATTGCCCGATTTACTAAACGAACATCGATTCCGGCAGCCGAGTGCTAGGTATGTTCGATTTATATATTTTAAACATAATTGACATATGTTTTGTCTTCTCTCTCACACTCATATTTCGCGAGCGGACAGGAACAGATAATTTACTGTTTTTGGCGTCATCATCTACAAAAAACAAATGACTACTATTCTATTTTTAGATGCGCACAGTGCAGATTTTTTATCATTTAACTGTAACATGTCTTCAATTACTAATAAAATACATAACAATCGAAAAAAATAAGCGCGCAAGATTCTGCTTGCAAAAATACTTTTTACATAATTATGAAGATACCTAGGTACCTATATAATTTACAAACATTTTTTCTGTCATAATTATCATAATTTTTTACTTTATTTTGTATTTATATTCTGATACCTAGTTAATAAATACAATCATCGTATAGGTGTTATGTTCTTTTATACGTTTTCATGAACAAACCTACCTTTCCTCCAATTTTGTTTGAACTGTAAATCCGTTTCCACTGGGTTTTATTTTTATTTTGTATCAGGATTTTCATATTTTTTTTCCGTGGCTTTAGTTTCACGGTTTACCGTGTTACATAAAACCTACAATTTTTTTAACAATTTCAAATTAGAAAACCTGGTTTTCAAAAAAGTCAATACTGAATCCCAGGATCAGAAAAAGGGTCTAGGATTGGATTTCCTTGCCTATACCTCTTTTAAACCATGACCATGGACTCATGTTTCACTCACAAATTACATTTAGTCGGTCAATTACTAACAGTATTTTTAAAATTGAAAATTAAACAGTTGACCTAGAAGTGACACCCACAAAATGACATGTGCAATTTTCACGTAGTTACTATTCACTTGATGGGAGGAGTTCTTGTGATAGACAGACATACACAGATATAGATAAATATGCCATATTTATTCGTTATTCTTAACAACTGACACTTACAACTCTACGATAGATTTGAATTGTTGAGATTTTGGTCTCCCTTTTTTGGGTTTTGCCTTTCGGTATTTCGGGTCAACAATTCAAATTTGATATTGAAATTTTATCAAGTACGCTCAGTCGATATCTTAAACTATGGTAGATAATATTTGTTTGACATATAATGTTGGTAAATTTTTAAATATAATCCAATGACCGATAATGAGGTTGTTTTTGAAAACGTTCTTAACAGTGTCTTCTGAAGTTTGTTTAACACTGTAGTTAGCCTAAATGTAGCACTCGTCCCAAATTACTTTATTATAACGTCGATAACACAATATATTGCCGAAAGTATTTTTAATATCTCTAATTTTGCGTACAGAAAGCAATTTACTTGATATTTTGTTTCGTTTTATAATGACAGTAAAAAGTTACGAGTATTTTTTATCAAGTAACCAATAAGTCAGAAATAAAGAACAAAATTTGGCCAAATATTTCTGTGGCGTTATTTCAAAAGTCCGTATAACACAAATATGGCCAATACTTAAATAAATATGTCTTCGATTCTTTTTTAAGCCATGTCTCTTCTCAATGTGAAGTATATGGACTGCTTTTTCTACGGGAAATGCTCGTTACTCAGTTGCTCAACCACTATTTCGAAGAGAGTAAGGATATAAGAATAGGGCTAAGACAGGGTTAGTGGTTGGCTAATTGCTCTCGTTGGAAAGGAGAGGGGTGAGGATTTTAGACGACGCAAACATCGATGCCTACGAATAGAAATCCATAAATCGATGGAAAAATGAATTTATAAAGCTGTCCTTACAGAAATTTTAACGCGAGACATCCTTAGCCTAATCCAACAATGTTGATCACTGTAGCACGGACCCGTTACTGAATGCGTATCATTAATCATACTCTATTAACAAAGGTTTAATAGGTTATATTATTTTCTAAAAACAAAGTTTGTAAACTGGCTTTTAAAGTATATATGTATTTTGCTTGATTAAAGAACTAATATTTAAAGTTAACACTGTTAGAATAATGTTCATAATATCTATTATATTACTTCAAAACTTAACCAAAACTTCCCTTAGAATACAAAAATAATATGTTCGATCAATCACCCTTAAACACAAACTCTCTTTCTGTAATATTTTGATTCCCCTTGGTCGGTAGACTCGTACATAGAAGGTATAATCATATTTTTATTGTAACGTATTATTGAAAAGCTTTTGGGGTGGTTTTCTATAATGAAAATCGATTTCAGAGTCAGCATTTTCCGAATTCGGCTCAACCCCATTTCCCGACACATTCTGCATACAATCGCAGTCGTAGGCTTTGCTTACACCCCAATAAAAGCTTGTGCCAAAAAAAAAGTGAGAATTATTCAAGCGTATAAAATATTTATAGCGGGCAGTAAATAACAATTGCTATATTAAACGTTTGATTCATTCTTTATTTTTATTCAAAAATTTCTCATTTTATAAACGTCTATATCTATCAACATTTTTAACTAAATGCGTTACCTTTAAATGTATTGATGAAATAGCACTGACAACTGGATTTTAATTGAAAAAAAATCATTTTATCCAAATAAATTTAAGAGTATACCATGACCAAACCCTGATTTTAAATTATATTATCAAAAACCCACCTTTTACATATTTTATCTTAAATACCACAGCAAACATACATCTCCTTAATTAATACCATTGCTTTAATTGACATTTACTTGGTAGAACTCTATTATAATAGGATAAAATATTAAAGTATTCAGCTCTACATAATTTATTAGTTAGTTGATAGCTATTTTCAATTTTAATTAAAAATTACATTTTGGTATAAGTCAGATGGCGGCGGCGGCGTCCGAGGCGCAGTTGATAGCGGCGTTGTCTACGTCTATGGACATCTCGGGTTCGATTCCCGGTGCGGATGGTTTTCATAAATTGATCGCTCAATAATCATAAATTGATCATAGCCCTATCCTTCTATCTCTACTCTCTTCTTAAAAGAGAGGTTGAGCAACCAAGTAACAATCAGTTCTGATAGAAAAGTTCTGTTGAGATACCTCCATTAGGAGACCATATGCTCCACGTTAAGAGCGGACATGGAAAAAAGTGAGCTGACAGAATATTGTCATATCTTCTAAAACTGTATATCGACGGTGTTTTGGCCAATTGATGTAACCCTCAAAATCTAAATTGTTCGGAGAGAGTAAAAACTGTTTTTATCAAAAAAAGAATATGCTTAGTTGCGTTATGAATCTTTGTAATGCACTCCTGTAAATTCTCATGTTTTAAAATACGGGATTACACGTAAGGAGTGTCAATATAATAGTGGCTTACATCAAATGGCCGAGTTATAATGTATAAACCTAGAACCAATGTAAAATGATGCTTCCTTTCCAAAAAGTGGTAATTTTATTTTTTTTATTTACATTATTTGGTCGAGACCTGCTCTGTGGTCTTTAAAATGAGATCATTGACTCATTTTCGTATTTTTGCGGGTTACATCAATTGGCCAAAACACCGTTGATATATAGCTGAGTTAAAATAAGTGTAATTATATTTCAGACGATATAACTTACAAACGTTTTTTTTTAGAACTGAATACTTTGATATTTTACAAATCATTAATTAATACCGTTCACCGAGGCCAAGTCGTAATGCAATGTACTTCCACACCGTTTTTGAATTAGTTTTGTCCAATATTTTCACAAGTAATTGAAAAACGTTATCATTTAAAAATGATCCCGTGGAAAAAAGCGTACTTTGGTCTTATCTCTCTTCCTATAATAACTTTTGTAACATTATATATTTAAAAGCAAAACAGAAAAAGCAAACGCAGGTGAAAATTTTAACAGTTATTAAATATATCGTATACTGTTACCCTTGCCAGAAAATACAGCACCCTTTTTGTGAAGTCAAACGAATGGTATATGTGCCGTTTTTTAATTACTTGTCAGGAAGTCGAAACGCCATTTGTTATGAAAAAAAGTTACTTTTGTTCAATTAAACCATTTGAATATCATTCATAAGGCACTCTGGTATAACGGGTCAACTGGAAAGCACGCATTTCATGTGTCAAATGCTTTTGTGACCTCACACAGTGATTTAACCCTTACATTAACCAAACGAGCTATTATTAGTGATGTATTGTGAATTAATGGATTAATATTATTACAAGATTACTCAAGGTAATATATGAATATACTTATAAGTTTTCATATCCAAAGTAAAAAGGAATAATAATGAGAAATGTGAAACGTTATCAAACTTTTAAAAACCGCGTGCTAGATATTGTCAGCATACATTTATGACAGATACAACCATACTATTCTTCTGTTGAAAACAAGGTTAAGCGGCAATTCTCAATTCTTCAAAATTGATATATGTGATAGATCATTTTATAATAGCTTCGTAAAGCAATCCATTGGACCAAACGGTCACACCAAATTTTGGCTAATAAGGCAAGTTATTAGACCTTTAATAAATTCTCGACGTCATATAGAGATTGAATAGAGCTTAATTCAGAGAAGTTTATCATTTATCTAAGTTGCTTCTAAGACACTAAGACATCATATCGCACCCTGAGTGTAAAACAGTAGTAAGTGAAAAACTTTCAAGGAACTGTTAATTCTTCGTGGAATGGCATAATATTTAAAAATAAAACAATTTTTTTACTACTTTATTTTTTTTGTAAAGCTCAAAATAGTCAGTTTTTCAATTCAAACCATTCCTGATAATTATAAAAAAGTATAAGTAAGACAAAACAAATTCTTATTTTTAATTATTATTCATTCATAATGATGTAAACAATCTTATCCGTATTCCAATTATTTTCAGTGCTATGTTTGATAGTTGAATGTAGTGCTACAGAATCTAGCCAATCCACAATAATGTCAACCTTAGATAACTACACTTTTGCAATCACATTCAATAAAAAAATGTTGGAAAGTCGCAGCTTTTGAGTTATTATTTATATGATAGATATAGCGATAATTGGATCTTATTTCTATAAAATGTAGAATAATATATGACCAGCTGACTGATTGACAAGATCATTCATAGATTATTTAATTGTCAACAGATTAATATGAGTGTTCCTGATTGCGTGGCTTGGATGATGAGCACAATATTTCCATAGTTTTTTCTTCAAAGAATATATTTTTCGTAGCCAAGCTATTTTCAGGAGAACCTATAGTAAACCTTTACACACCTGATCTATACCAGATTTCATTTTTTTATTATTTTGTGTGGGCTGGCTACTTTTTTTATAGCTACGTGCAATTCACTAAAACATTATTTCGATTTTCAATTAAAGATCACAGTATTTGCAATACTTTGACTTTAGTTGTAAATAACGTTAAACTTTGTAGTGTAACACATTTGTATCTGCAGTTTCTCTCTTTCTACAATAATAATATACTAAAATTATGGCGCCCGTGGCGCAGTTGGTTTCGTCGCTGGCTACGGTTACGGATGTCTCGGGTTCAATTCCCGGTGCGGACGGTTTTCATAGATTGATCATTCAATCGATTTATGGATTTCTGTTCGTAGTCTGAGTCCTCCCTTCCACCAATCCCATCCTCACGGGGCGTAACGAGAGCGATTAGCTAACCACTAGTCCTTTCATAGCCCTATCCCTACAGAAAAATTCTGTCAAGATACTCCATTACATTGGGAGCGGACATGGGAAAAAAAAAAAAAAAAAAAAAAAAATTATGGTGAAAAATTAGTAAATAATATATTTTATTTGCCACGCTAAAGTATGTTTATCTCAAAACAGTAAAATTCGCAGATACTTTAGTTTTACAATAAGTACACGATATTTATGAATGAGAAAGTGAAGACGGGAAGGAAGATCAGTAGATCATTTTACACATATACTTCGCTATGTCACTATATCGATCACTTTCTTTAAAATACTTTGTTCTACGATTTTGTCTCAGACTTCAAATCTCGGTAATCTATAATTAAAAACGCGAACAAAATTATATGTGTAAACTGGTGCCAACTGTTCAATAGTGTAAACAAATACTCTGAGAGTGCAATTATCAAATTCATTTTTATTAGGCGACGAAAAACGATTAACAATTTTCGCGAAACGAGAAATAACCCTACTTATTCCTCTTAATCGGTTACCTATACCATAACAATCATTATTACTATTGTAAAAGTTTGTCATCGATATTGATTTTAGTTGTTTTCCTTTTGTATTAAATAAACGATTTAATGCACACAATAAATATTCAGTAGTTCACTAGTTTTTTCTTAAACGCTTCTCTTGAATTCCTCAGCTTCAATGCTTCTCAACAAATCAAAAAGCATACACACAACTCTCCCTTCGATTTGCTTACCGTGACTGAAATATGTCGAAAACATTTCAAAAGTTTAACCAAGCCAATGGAATAGCATGACAACCCGCAGAATTCTCCCCGCAAGGCTTTCGAGGAATGTAAGGGTTAATAGCGTGACACAGGCGTAAACTTTAGATTGTGTAACCTTACCGAACCACCCTCCACAGGACGCGAGCTCGGCTGGTCGATATTTTATTATTGTTATAGCACGTATAAAGACCTGCGTCTACAAATACATTTGCATATTTATTTAAACACCTGTGCACCTCTTGATTGACCCTCACACCTCTTAACTCTGGAGTAAGGGTGTATTTTTATTACAGTTGGTAGTTATTAAGCGCCAAAGTTAAGGCCAATAGACCAATTAAAACTTTCGGGAAATAAATATGACGGAACATGTCGTTATAAAAATAGCCAAATGGCGTAACCCTCAATAGACAATAAATGGGTTACGACAAAACGCTGTTTGTGAAAACATTAATAATATCTTTTATACGACTGTTTTTTTTTAATGTTTGAAGTATATTAGATAATGCTTTTCAACATTATTTATCATATTTAGTTATGAGGTCATGGGCCCAGATCCCTGTACGAAAATTTCTTTCACCATATCCTCTCCCAATGTAGAGCATATAGCCTCCTAATGGAATCATCTCAACAGAAATTGTTTTCATGAGAACTGCTTGATACTCAGTTGCTCAATCTCTCTTTTTCGAAGAGAGTATGTATAGAAGTATAAGGCTAGGACAGGATTAATGGTTAGTTAATCACTCTCGCTACATCCCGTTTTTATGATAGTATGGCTGGGAGGGAATTTTAGACATCACAAACAGGACTTGAAGTGAGGCATCTGTAACCGTACCCAACGACGTAAACCACTGCACCACAGAGCTGACGAACGGAAACTTTTTACCCACTGTTTTTACATCGATTAATGTATTCGGGTCCACATTTCTGTGTTGTGCACATTCTTTCCCAACCGCCTCCAAAAACCGTAATTCACTTAGTGATTAGTGGGTTACAACATATTGCTGTTTGTCGTGCGATATTCTGGAGTCCTACAGCACACTTCAAGCCATCCGCTTGGCTGATCCAGTCGCTTTGTAATTGTATGACAACTTACCGGTGCCACTATGATTTTTGACTTGTGCTGTACTATACTGTGTTATTTATTTATTTTTCAACGATATTGATGGACTCTTAATATACACACCAAACAAAAGTTGTTTGTACATATTATACTTTTGGTGTTTGCAAGCAAATAAATATGAGGCTTATGGACTAGTTGTTTTACAATCGCTCTTTTTACATCCATTCTTGGTCAGATAAGACAAATTCGAGAAGGAATAATAAAATCACAGTCACCCATTTTTTGAAAGAAATTTGTTAGTCAATTGATAATCAAAGTGTAGCGACACATGACGCTGCAGATTTACGAAACATTATACTTGTCATAATTTGTGTCAGAGTGTTACGTCACTAGTCCTGTCCTAGCCCTATCCTTCTATACCTACTCTCTTCGAGAAAGAGAAGTTGAGCAACTGAGTAATAAGCAGTTCTCATATAAAACTTCTGTTGATATACCTCTATTAGGAGGCCATATACTCCACGTTGGGAGCGGACATGGTAAAAATAATTATATCTGGTCAGCAATACAGACGAGGCAACCTTGATAAATTATATTTATTTATTAAATATTTTTTTTATAAAAGTGAACGCATTTAAAAATGCAGTCAGCGAAATCAAGCAGTGACTGATATACGACGCCAATTCTGCATACGTTTTGATTAAGGTAAACGCGCTGAAAAGGCAAAAACTAGAACGTAGACAGCCGTCGATAGTATATATGTACAAAGAAGAAAGGACCAGATTCATTCTGTCGTCGCCCGTCGAACTGGAGACATCTCCCCTGAACTGTATAATCGTCATCATCATCGTTATACTACATATGGCTACAGTTGAATCTCGTCAATCATACGACGATTTGAATTATATTTTAAAAATATATATATATATAAAATGTTATAATTTGGTTAACTGTACCTACGACACCAAAACTGAATAGTTTTTTCATGCTCGGCTTTTTATGAATTTATAATATAGTTATATGGATATTTCGAAGAAGGTTAAACTTTCTATATATAACACGCATATACGCGAGGATATGAGAAAATTTCAAGTCATCAGCGTGCTGAAAATATAACTACCACGCAGGTATTACCATCCCTATTGGCGAGCAATCTTTTCAGACAAGTTTTTTTTTTCAGTTTACTTGAAACCTTTTTTTATTAACGGTCGTCCGCAGAACCTTTTTTCAATTAACTTTCCAAAGGAAACCGCATCCTTAAAAAAACTAAACACCTTATAATAAAATTTCCTACTATATACACTACATATTACATGTTGGGTGTCCACGATTGTAAAGCCACTGATTTTACACCCGCTTTCGAAGGTGAAATAGCCATTCAGGAAAAAAGCAAATTTATCCCTCACGCTATGGCCCGATGTAAATCAACATGATTTTGAATATTTAATCATATACTGTTGTAAAATTTTGATTATTGAGATTTTGTACACTTCATGTATTTTGTCACTAACGACCCGGGTTTTGCCTTTCGGCATCTTCAGGCACTAATGGACTCGAACTGACAGACAGTAAACAATGTCTAACGTTTATATAGAAGATACAAATATTATTTACGAGGTAAGATATTATACGTCTGAGAGCCACACTAATACCTGAGTTAAAATTTCGAGAATCGCCCTAATCCTTATTTTGTAAACACCATATTAACAGAGTGGCGAATTGCCGCTTTTCAACTTCTTTTAGAAATACCAGTGATTTTACAATTATAATAGTATTGTGGGTTTTGACGGGATGTAATTCGACGAATGGGTAAATATATACAATCATTCCACATTTAGTGACATCTGTTGGGTGTTTCAAAGTATAGGATATAATAGCGGAGAATTAGCAAGGTTCAGCTGCTCATTCAAAATTGGCTTCAATTAAATTATATACTGTTGTGCTTGCATAGCACATGAAGAGGGGCAGTAGATTGATTGAATTGGCGTTTACTTGGTAGAACTCCATTATAATATAATAAAATATTCAACCGTGTTCAAACATCATTTAACAATAAAAAAATAGATTCTCTGTTTGCGAATCACCTGTTAAAAGAATCGCACAAAATAACTCCTAATTCATCCCAGGTATGCCCACATTTGTGTTAACTGAATTTCTAAGAACAACTGGAAATTAATCAAAGCAATAATCTCTTTAATGACAAAACAAACATTAATTCATCCCCCTTACTAAAACCATTATAAAAAGCTTACGTAATTACGCATAATCAGTAAAATTTAAATGCATGTACTTCAACGATTGATTAATAATACCATTTAAGCTCCATATCCAAAACCACAATTAGTTCATTAAATATTTTAATTTTAAATAAATATTACAATGTTGCAATACTTGAGATGACATACTATTGTATATCTCTTCTAAACAGTATATATAATTAATCGTTTTTAAGGTGTTAACTGTCAATTATTTCGAAACGCATTATATTTTAAAAAATAAGCAGACTATATTTGTACTACTTCCACATGTTTAATTGATTGATTGAAAACATGTGGAAGTATTACAAACAATTTGTGTTTTATTTTTAACATATATAGCCAAGCTATAATAAGTTTTAGTAAAGCTGACGATGGTGTAAATTTGAAATAACTAACAACTGCCTGATAGATTCTTCTGAAACTAAATACTTTGATATTTTAAACTATTTTAAAGGCAATAGATATTATAGAGACTTCCTTAGTCAGTTAGGTGAAGGTGACAATAAGAATTCTATATAATCTAAACAGACGTTTTTTTTACGTGAATTTTAATTCATACAATTGAGTAATTCCGCTTTTATGAAGAGAGTAAAAATAGAAAGATTGATTTAAGAAAGGATTACTTATAATAAGGTAATCGATGCTGTTACGCTACGTTTTTTTAAGAATTGAATGTGTGGTAGTGAATGCCTACGTCACATAAATCCATGCCTTTAAACCAATAAATTCAATGAAAAATCAATTTACAAAAATTGTCTGTACGTTGCATGACAGTCAAACAAGACGAACACTGAAAAAGGTGACCACTGGTAGAATTGTGAATTGTAAATTGTTTTTAATCGTAGTTACGAAATAGATCAAATTATTTTCAATCGTAAAATGACTGATGAATGAATTAAAACACTAATTTATACTGTCTTTCACAGATCCCATTTATCTTAAAAAGCTAATTGAATAATTTAAATATTGTCTTGAAAATAATTATTAAATACTCTTTAATTAACCGATGCTCATTCATGAATGAATTTCAGTACAGAGACATCTTACAAACGACTTGGGAGGTTTCTTGAGGCCTCTTAAATTTAGTAAGACGTCTACAATAATTAATATTTAAATAAATTAAAGACGAATTGAGTTATAGAGGAAAATTAAAATGAAAATCAGCTGTTACGCTGAAGAGAAAGCTAATTAAAATTGTATTTTATGTTTTAAACTTTCAATTGGAAATTTAAGCTCTTTATTAGCGGTGAACGTTTATTTATAGCAGGGCCAGGCAATAAGACGATAGCGATGGACCGTTTTGTAGTGGCTAGGGATTGCAATACCTGTATTACTGACAACCGTATTTCGACTGTGTTCTTATTTTGGGCAGAATTTTCAATTTCAGAATCGAATAATTTATTATAAGATTTCTCAATAGAAATACTTTTAAATGGTTTACCGACCACTTTGTCGAAAACGATCACAGTTTTAACACACTGAACCCTTGTTGTGTTTATAAAAAATATTTAAGATTGTGATGCAAAGAAATGATGATTCAAAATCTCGGTAAACTTTATCTTATTAAAATGTGCAATGAAATGTAATTAAATGAAATGATTCGACTTCTCCGCGGGAAGGGGAGGAATCACAAAATATGGAGAAAAAATGGGAAGCTCAGCGGAGAACTAGAATTAAGTTATCACAGGGAAGTGGATAAGGTTTGCCAATCTCGGTACACTTTACTTTGTTCTGTAAGTAGAAATATATGGGGTAATTAAATTTTGGGCGCCAGGCGTGAAAATACACACCGAATAAAAAAAAACAATAATAATAATTAAAATACGGTTACCGTTTAAAACACATTTAATAGAGATGCGGAAACCGTAGATGCACAGAATTTACATTACGAACAAATAAAGCAGAAATTACACGACGAAACAATATTTATGAACAGATGGTTACACTTAAACAGAAAAACTATTATAATAAATAAATACAAAACTACGACCTTGGATGATAAAACATCTCCGCGGCGAACTCGGATGTCCGAGGCCAATCAGCGCGTTACCGGCACGTCCTAGTCGTTCCACATCCTGGCGCGTAAGCCAGTTTTAACGCAATTCTTGGCGAGGCTTCCCCTTCGTCTCCTACCAACGACGCAGCGAGGTGCGTATCGCCGATAGGTGATGATTGTCATGTTGCGACGAAATCGTAACACCCTGGAGCCGTGTTTTCACGTGATGAGCTTATCGTGCGTTGCGTCCTCGAAACAAGTTTTTAAATGCTGTTATAATCCTAACAAATATAGTCATTGTAACGGCATTTAGTTCAATGTATAAGAACAAATTTGTGGTAGTCATAATAGTGGATAATCAAAGCATTCATGGGAGTCGTTTAAATAGTATTTTTGTCAAACATAGTTATTCATTTATGGACTAAAAGTTGATTTAATGATAGCGAATATGATTCGTATACTTTCCATATTATATAGACCACATGATAGTTGAGTCACCGGTTTCAATTCGAATATAACTGTATGTAATCCACTAAGCAGGATGTCAGGCGACCATATTAAAAATATTTCTATACCTATAGCAGCAAAAGAAAATAAAGAAGCGCTGTAGAACATTGCACCGAGTGCAAAAACCTAGTAAAACAATAATATAATACAAAATTGAATTATTACAGCATCTCAAAAAATCGTTAAAAGTTTCATTTGATTTCACTCAGTAGTTTTATAGTTATTGTACTCTAATAAAAAATGATATTCTTCAAAAATAGACTGGATTCAGAAGATAAATTTACCAGGTATGGAACGGGGTTTATAGTGAAAAGGAAGTGAAGTCAAGTTAATTAAAAAATGAGTTAAATATTCTAATTAAATATTATAAAATAATTACAATACATACGTGCATATTAGAGAAAAAAGACGAGTTGAATTTTTTTTTTCCATGTCCGCTCCCAATGTGGAGCATATGGTCTCCTAATGGAGGTATCTTGACAGAATTTTTTCTATGAGGACTGCTTGTCACTCAGTTGCTCAACCTTTCTTTTCTTTTTTTTTTTTTCGAAGAGAGTAGGGATAGAAGGATAGGGCTATGACAGGACTAGTGGTTAGCTAATCGCTCTCGTTACGCCCCGTGAGGATGGGATTGGTGGGAGGGAGGACTCAGACTACGAACAGAAATCCATAAATCGATTGAAAGATCAATCTATGAAAACCGTCCGCACCGTGAATTGAACCCGAGACATCCGTAACCGTAGCCAGCGACGAAACCAACTGCGCCACGGACGCCGACAAATTAATGACGCTGAATTAGTAAAATTCACGTTTAAACGTCACATTTTTTATTAAATTTAATACAAACGCAAATCTTGTTTTGGCTCTCGCATTTTTCTTTCGCACACAGAATCAATAATTAATAATTTAGAATGCATCGAGTAAATAATAAACGATGAAAAATGGATATTTTTCATAATTGAATTCAGTCAAATATTATTTATATAGACGGTAGATACGGGTCTATTAAATTTATTTTACTTAAAACTTTCCCCTCCAAGCACAAATTATCAGTGCTGTTAATACTTGTGTATAGTTCCTACCCCGTCAAAATAATATTCTTGATTTTGTAATTAATAAGATTAAAATTAGCATACTTTCTACGTTATAAAAAAAAATTATACGATAGTGAGTCTGACGATGCTTTTCAAACAGGCGAAACACGCAATTAGCACAACCAGTGGGATAACAAAATAAAGCATTTACATTTTAAATTTGAATTATTGAGATTTTTTGCACTTCCATGTATTTTGTCACTAACGACCCAGGTTTCAGTTTTTAGGCGTCAGTTCGAGTCCATTTGTGCGCTCGAATGCCTGAAGATGCCGAAAGGCAAAACCCGGGTCGTTAGTGACAAAATACATGGAAGTGTACAAAATCTCAATAATCCAAATTTGATATTGAAATTCCATCAAGCACCCTCAGTCGATGTCTTAAATTATATTTACGTTTTATATTATGAATTAATTTCTATAAATTTACCGACGAGCCCATTGAAAAATAGTAAATACAATAAAATAAAAAATACAATAAAATTTAAAAATATTGCGCGACATTTTTATTCGCAACCGGAAGCGACACTAATAGGTACCACTTATGTGATGAACTCCATTGTTGTCCGTTATTGAGGATTTTCCGTCAAAGTTTGCTCTGCTCTCAAGCGACTCCTTGAGGCACACTTCCCGTCCTTTGTCAAGAAAAATATATATCCTTGCATTGAAGGACAAAGGAGCACCCCGCTACTTGCATCACGTGCTTTTGTTAATGCCGCTGAAAACGTGTACTGAGGTTTTATGGCTTTTCCTGAAAATTATTAGCTTCTAAGGCATTAACGGTAGTCAAAAGTATGTTTTTTTTAGTACAACCAACTCTTCATTGTAATACTGAGTTCAAATATAATTATAAAGTACTTAAAAAATAATAATTACGACATCAACAAAAAATTCTAAATCACTCATAAAAAATATATTATACAATGCGTTTTATTCTCAGATGTTTTATATAAAATTAAAATTAATAATTTTGTTATTCCACTGGCTGTGTTACTAAATGTTAGAGGCATCTACAGAATAACTCTTTTACAATGTTATTTATTTCTAAGGTAATCGATGATTCTAATTGAATCGTTGAGTCGCTAAACCCGCTCCCGAAGGTTTTTAGAGTTTTGAGTAAATTACGAGAAACTGTTTAGGGCAGTGTGACAGTTTAATTTAAGTTTTTTTGTGTCTTTCGGTGTATAACGAAAAGTGAAATATTCTTTTACACTGTCATTTTTCGGAAAGCGTCAACCGTGTAAAACAAGGGACGAAACAGGAAAAAAATTTAGACTCTCAACTAAAAAAATAATAGATCTATTCATAGAGCACATACGTACATTAAAAACTTATTTTGTTAAAAATCGACAGAAGCGTGCTTAGCGACTCAGCAACTCAATTCTCAACTTAAAAACGAAGGGTGGGCTCAACCCTAAATAACCTTGCAATATAGTTAGTCTGAATATGCGAAATGCGTGTCACATTTAGTAACACATCCAGTGGAATAACTAAGCTATCAATTTTAATTTTATATTGAAAGTCAATTTCTACAAAGTTGCCGCCGAATCCATCAAAAATTTTGTTTTGTATTATAATGTATTTGTGTACGAAAGGAAAAGGAAGTTATGTTTTAAATCGAATTTTTTTCTGAGAGCCAAAACGTTTTATTTGCGTTGTTTATTGAAAACATTCTAAAAAATTTAATCTGTCAATGTGAAATTCGAATCTCAGAGGATGATTTCAAATTCAACCAATTATTTGATCAGTATCCAATTTCAGTAATTCCCAAATAAATAAATATTTGGTTAGGTTAGCTTTTATTAAAATACTGACTGTTTTATATAAGTATCTGATCGTTTAATTTTATAACTGATCATTTTATATAAATTACTGACTGTTTATTTTATTAAATGACAACGTGTATACTGACCATCTATCGAATTAGTTACTGACAATTTTGATTAATTAATGACCATTTATTATTTCTTACTGACCGAAAATAAAATAGTTACTTTCGCAATAAATGCAGGCCTTAATCAACAACATTGCATTACTGATTTGAAAATTTGACCATTTTTAAAAAACGCAATCAATTATGTTTTCGTAGAAAAATAACATTTCAGTTCTCCTATAGCCTAGTGGTAAAGACTGTTATGCTTACTGTCTATTTGATATTACAGCCAAGAGTCTGAATATTAATATGGGCGTAAGCAACATTCATTATAAGTAAAAACTCGCATAATCACCTGATGTCTAACAATATCTCAATGATAGAAACTCTTTAACGACCTTTTAAACTTTTCCTTGATTTATAGTATGAAACAACATAAATATTTGGTATACTACATGTCTTTTTGTACAGTTACACAAGGCACATTTTTCAGAATTCTAATAAAACAGAAAGGGAGCAATTCAACGAAAACATTATCATACGAAATATTTATTTTGCTCTGTCATCTAAGTTTCTTTTTTATTGCTTTTTCAAATACGAGAGCAGTCATTAAACTAAGTGACTGGCTAGGGTTGACACAAATATCTCGATCATTTGGAAATTAAAATTCATCGTAAATGTTTATTTTCAGTTATTGATAACTGTAAGAATTATCATGTTTTAAAAAATTAAACAACAAAAAAATGTGGAAGTAATACAAACAAATTGGGTACTATTTTTTTAAATATAATGCCTTTCAACCAAGAATCAACACTTTAAAAGTGTACTGTAGGAATAACGAAGGGTGGTAAACAGACACCATTACAATGTTCAATTAAAATTTACCCCAAATGTTTATTTTCGATTATTGATAACTGTAGGAATTTTTATATTTTAAAAAATAAAACAAGAAAAAAATGTGAAAGTAGTACAAACAATTTGTGTTTTATTTTTAAAATATATTGCCTTTCCATCAATAATTTACAGTTAACACTTTAAAAGTGAAATGTAGAAATAATGAAGTGTAGTTAAAAGAATATTTGAAAAAAATGATTCATGACATTTAACGATTTTTTTAGAATTTATACAAAATAAACAAGGCATACTGCTTAAAACCTTCTCAAAAAATGTATTTAAAAATTGATATTTTTTATTGAAATTGCGTGAAGTTTCTTTTTCACATCGTGTTTTTAGTAGATTGGTGCTTTCTACATTAATATGCCCTGTCCAATTGTTTATAATAGTTCTCATTGTTTTCAAGGAAAGAGGTGTTTTTCCTTGAAATTAGTTTTAAAGAGTATATAAATTCTAAGGTCTTAAGATTAACATTTTTATTCTATAGCAAACATCACTGTCACAAATTAGTTGGTTTATGTTTTTTTTTAAATAATGACAGGTAAGTTTATTCTTGAAAATATCATAAAAATAAAATCTAGAAGATTTATATATTATAAAAATCAGTGTCAATCTGCGAAAGAACGTTGTTAGTAAACTAAGTTTAAGTGAAAAAGAAATTGTTTATTTAAATACAAAATCCTTGCTCACTCCGAAAAATAAAATTATAGCGATAATTTATCGTAAAAAAAAAACCAACTTCTATTGAGATGATACATTCAAAGCGGACATCGTTGAAAAATATACGACATTCAATATCGATTAACATTTTTAGACGAGTTGTCTCCTTTACATGCAACCCTGTTAATATGAATATTTTCCATGGCGTCGGTACTAAAGTTCCTTCACTTCTTCTGCGTCACTTCGATGTCACATTACCTTGAAATTGTTCTGTTCTACAAAAAGAGACAACATTATTAAATTAAAGAATCCAATTTCACTTTAATAATGATTGTTATAGTCATAATAAAAAACGTCCAAGTCGTTTCTCTCCTGTGGAATGGGCTGTAAAGTTTGTTTAAATCATGCCTATTATAAAACACAAAATGGCATCTTGCGAACAGCTGTTGCTAATGACAAGTCGTTAGTACACCTATTATTAATGACACTTTTGATTTATATTTATTAGCCGTTGTTTGAATACACTTAGAATTGAAAGCTTTCACGACCAACTGATTCTAGGCTTTACTGTAAATTTAATTTCATGTAATTACTTAGTATCCGAATTGTGTTCAACTTTTTAATCAACCAAAGTAATCAATTTTCTTGCTACAAACATTATTTTTTATGGATAATTCTTTCTTTTCTAAAGGAAATTCTTCTTCAGTCATATTCTTCGACAGCTGTGTTGTTATATTGGTTCATTCACTCTGCCAATCACGACCAATATTTTGATGCATTTAAAACAAACCATCTTAACAATTTGTATTCGGTGAATAGTTGCGAATGATTTTAATTGATCGCGTTTCTTCAGTATTAGCACTATATTATTCAAAGTATCCAGTCCAAAAATATGAAATGTATTATAAAGACGATTCAACTGTTACCTGTTGGCCCCGTCAGTCACGCAGATTGGGTTTCATCTTTGACAAATTACAAGACATTCAAAGAGTCCACAGCGTCCAATGGAAAGCGAATAAAACTCAATCCCTAAATGCTCTTTTATTAACTGTTTGTTTATTATTATCATTAAATTTCCTGCACACAATAATGAAAGCAACCAATTCTTGAAAAAATTTTCATCGTCCATTCCTGGAACAACATTAAAACACGCGTTCCGTAGTATTAAACATTCTTATTTTAAAAAAAAATAAAAATCTTCTAAAAATATTCGAATTATTCAAATTAAGATATCAGAAGAGTGAGAGGAAATGCCAATACCCACCGATTTCTATAATAGATTTGTACACAAATCCAGAAATAAATCTAAAAAGCAATAAGACTGCAAAACTGACAACTTTGCTCATTTGAATTGTCCTATATTGATTGAATTGAAAGATCTTCATTATGGAAAGGTTAAAAAATCATAATATTTAGTTCAACAATATTTATAGGTATTATTGGTTGAGAGCTTAAAGAGATGAAAGAGCTATAGACTAATTATTATAATTGAGGACTCTAGTATCATAACCCAAAATCTCTAACAATGCTTGTTTTTGGCAAACCAAAAAAACCGTTTTCAATCTAAACTATGTACAACTTAAATAAAACTGTGCAATAGACCCCAAAACCGTGTTAGGTAAACAAACACTGGTGTCCATTACAGTTCAATATTGCACTCTAATTGGCTGAAAAATCACAATTTGTAAGTTTAGAAATATACTTTATAATTTAAATGGTAGGTGTGAACATGAAGAACAACGTTGCATTCATAACTCATTGTTTTATATATGCTGGATATACTAGACCCTTAAATTCTTATACTACTCTAGACATTGATATTTTAATCTTATTATTGCTCTGTTTGAAAAACCCCGAAACATTAAACTCAGAAAGGTTCTACATAAACTTTAAGAAATACTAAAAGTTTTTATTGAAAAAATCAAATCCACCAAAGTTTACGGAAATTCAATCATACCCAAAACAATGTTAAGCCAACATTCGTCTAGTTTGTAAAAACATTTTTAATATCGTCCTTACAAACACCATTCTGATATTCTCGGAGCAGATTTTTGGTACGCGCGTTGAATTTAGATTTGGCGTGGGTGTCACAAAATATTTAAATTCACAAGCAAACATGTACTTTCGGGGCACTTTTGTTAAGTCTTTTTCTTAGACATTTTGTTTATCTTTTCCTGGTTTTTTTTTTTACCCGAGTGAAAGTATTTACATATCAACTGATTCTTTTCCCTTACCCACGTATTCTTTTATTCGGTTGTATCAAATGAAGAAACATTCCCTAAATCCACTGTGACTTTGCACATTGATTTATAAGAAACCGCAAGAGATGTGTGGAATAAAAGAATGGTTGAAAATGTCCTACTTAGCGCCTGCTTTAGAAACCATGACACGAAACTATTATCACATGAAGATTTTTCAAAACCGTGTCCACTTACTAAATAAAGTTTATTTGGTATAATAATTCTTGATACTCGAGTTTAGTATTGAAATATATTGAAATAGTATTGATTTGTTAAATTAGCATGATAATACTATAACTCACAAGGATATTTTTTGACTTATTTGATTATTTATGTGCACTCGTTTTTGTTGTGTTTTAACAGTCACCTTTAATTTGTTAACTGTCAACATTTATTAATAAAAGGACATTAAAAAAGTGATTTAATTGAACTCGGTATCATGTTAAAAGACCTTAATACTGATTTCAATTTTTATAATATCTTTTTTTTAACATGTTTGCTTCCAATGTGTAGTTTAACATGCACTGCTAATAGATATATCTCAACAGAAGTTTGTTTTCAACAAGAACTGCTTGTCACTAAGTATCTGAAGCTTTCTTTTTTTGAATATAGTAGATATAGAAGGAAAGGACTAGGACAAGACTAGTGGTTAGGTAATAACTCTCGCTTCGCCACGTTTTTAGGATCCGGTGGGTGGGAGAGAAATTCAGATATCATAAACATCCATGCCTACGAACAAAAATCCATAAATCGATTTAAAAAATAATTTATGAAACTGTCATTACCGGGATTTGAACGCGAGACATCCGTAACCAAAGCCAACTATGTTGACCAATGCACCACGGAATCGACATAATATATTGGAAAAAACTCGAAAAACGAAAGATTTATAGAATTAATATTTTTAATGCACACTTTTTAGGTAGGTTTATAATTGTATACATTATTATGAAGGTATTTGTTGACAATTATGCCAGCTGCATAATGTTTTCTCAGACTGAAAGCTTTCATTGTGTTTTTTAAGGAGAACCTAGTCAGCTATAGCAAAAGCCTTACGACAACTCAGACGAGAAAAATCCAGACTGTAAGACTCGCAAACAAGAGCAGCGCACGTCCTGGAGCTTTTGCATAAGCCTTCTAGAATCGATTCCTCAAAAGCTATTATAAAAATCAAGAATTTTTGTTCCATTAGATTCTTTTGTTGGAATACTCTTGTTAAAATTTTAAATATTGTTTTGTTAATTTAGAATAACTGTTATAGGAAATTCACGCAATAAATTTAATTGTCTTTTAAAAGAAAAGTGATTTGTAAACAAACAGATTTACGTGTCTATTTTATTTGTTTAAAGCATTTTTTTATTAAACCATTTACTAACTAGCATATTTCATAAAGATTTTCGATGACGTGTAAAATCACTTCGTTTAAATTCATGCTCGATAATCAAATACAATTTTATAATTCATCGTATCTTTTTAACAATGTCCGTTCCCAATGTCGAGCACATCGATGTTTTAGTAAAAAGATATTGTATGTCCAGTTTTGCATGTTTTAATAAAATCGAATTTTAATATTTGCGACGCATGAAATAATGCAGTTGAATAATACAATATCTCCTCAAATACCCTATTTGAACGTACAATATTTTTAAAGAACAAAAATATGATATAGACGAGTGTTTTATACAATACCTCTCCACTTAGTAATCGACATAGACTCTTCGTAGAACTTACTTCAAAATACGTTTTTATATGAAAAATGTCGTCTCTTTTGTCGAAAAGAGTAAGAATCCGGAAGAGCCTCGTCATCCAACCTATTCCCATGACCAAGTGTCGTCTGATTTATATTTGTTCCAATCTGAAAACAAAAAAAAATATCTGAAAACAAAATAAAGTCGAATCTTTTCTAGTTACATTCTTCAAGTCAAACCTCAAAGAATTTGTAGTGATATATGACTCTGCAGATTTACGAAACATTATGTGACACCGCCCCGTGCTTACGGGGCGGACAGGAATCTTCCAGTGATTCAAGACCCGTCTACAGACTCATGCAAATTTAATATGTAATGTCTCTGCTAAGGCAATAAGTAAATTCATTATTGTGCATTACGTTCATTGTTATTAATAATTTACATAATTCACATCTTTTTGCAAATATGTATGTGCCCTAGTATTTTTACCGTTCAAAAATAATTTGTCATATTTGTTTGTTTACCGTTAGCCGTAAACAAAAAGCGTCCGACGTCTAGAGAAATGGAGGGCTGAACGTCGCCGGTAAGGCTTAGGGTTGAAAGCGGCTATCGTATAACCACTTGCTGCGTTTTTAAATTCAAAACGTGTATTTTAAACTCTATTTTTGTATCTGTTACTGCCTTCGAGGAATGTATTATTATGAACTAACTGCAAATAAAGAGAAAGTTAACTGACGGGTGAGTTTTAATAGAAGACGAAGGAACCTGTGAGTCATCCTTATCAGCACGTTGGACCTGAGGCAGTCAAAGTGGTTTGACGTTCCACCTCCCCGTCGAGTAGAACCCTCTCATATGCTTGTCGTTTTCATCAGCATTATTGATTGGCAAATAATACATTTAATTTTACCAATATACAGGTACAGGTGAATGCTCTGGAAAACACAAGTCATGACGATGAAAGTAGGACACAAACAGTCAACGACTGTATATATGAACAAAGAAGGAAGGACCAGATTCTGTAATCGTCCTCCGAACGCGGACTCTATTGCCACTCGCTGAACGGGAAACATCTACTTTGAACTGCACAATAGTCATCATCACACTAAAAAAAATATCAAAATGGAATTCAAAGATTGATTGAGCGTTGGAGCGTAATCATACAAAACGAAGGAAGCTATGAATTAAAATTGTAACGGAAAAAAATACTCTGTTCTCACTAACACGATACATAGGCCAACCAAATAATTTTATAATTGACATGTCTATATAATTTCCCTTTCAACAAGCGTGTGATGGATTTTTAATTTCATTATTTTAAAATGACCTATTAATTGTAAATTAATCAACGTTTTTAATGACTATTCCGGTTCATTATATTGTTATATTCTTAATTTATTTAAAACATGGCTGTATACTTCCATTAAGTAATTTAAAAACCGGATATCCTGTAAACAGGTTTTTCAGATGAGGCACTTCATCAACTCAAATTGCCCGTTAACAATACGATTCGGCAGGTAGAAATGTAACAGTGCCAAAATAAGACATTATATAGCCCAATGTGTTTTCTTAAAAAGTTTCGGGTATAATAAAATACAAAAGTTATACACATTCACGATCGATAACACCTTCCAGAAAAGTTTCAAGTATCCAACATTTACTGTATTTGTAAAATTATGTATAAAATATACTTTTTATAATTATTGCATTTCCATTAATGCAATTTTCAGTAAGTAACAATATTAACAAGTTAAATGATATAGAGAATAGTCCAAACAATTTTTTTTTTCATTTATACGCCATCACACTAATATAACGTGGGTGTGTTGAATAACGATTCAACTATTTTAGAAAAATCGAAAATGGTGTGAAAAACAACATTGCCGTGTAAAAACTGAAGTTTTATTATAAACTTTTTTGTAAAGCTATAATCATCCATAGATAATCAATAAAGTAACGAAAAAGTTTACAATGTCACTACTGTAAATTATAATTTTGTTAATTCAGATTAGTCTGAAGATGCTTCTTAAAGAGGCGAAACGCGTCACGTTAGTGATAAACCAAGTGGAATAACTAAGTTATCAATTGTTAATTTAATTTTATATTAAAAACGACAATTGATTAATAAGTAATCATTCGACTTTAGCGATTTTTTATTGTTTATAATATACTCAATTAAGATGTTAATAGGGAATGAGGTTTTATAAGAAATACCTTTATTTTAAATTATTTTTTGTTCTTTCAGTTTCCTAATTCGAAGCTGCAAATAATATAAATTGAAAACTCTGTAAATTTTGTATCGAAGCTTCACTGCTCCAATTAAATTTTCATTCGCGAGTGGATTGCGGATGATGCCGAAATAATCTTGCAAGCTTTTCAGGCACAAAGGGGTGCCTTTTCAGGCTCGAGAAAAAAGCACATATCCTGTATTAACATTTATTTTTATCTATATTTTACTGTTCATGCTTGCGATAACACATTTAAATAATGTAATGTACAATAAGCATACGAACAGAGTGAGCTTTTGGATTATTAAAGCCATAAATATGTGTGTTTGCTTATTTAAGAATAATCATTACTAACTCGTTTAATACAGCATTCCGAATGAAAAGGTTAAAGAGAAAAACAGAACCGTATATATGCGTTATTAATATTGAAGTTACAGCTAACCTTCACATTCCTGTGCTTTGTCAATAATCAGTTCGTATGCTCAAATTGACGGAATTTACTTTGCATTGGGTAAGTTTATTCGGTGCAACTGAAAATTTTGTACGTTCAAAAGCATTGACGTCCTGTATTTTCTTTTCTTTATGAAGGAAGACTTTAAACACATTCCATAAAATAACCTTTATCTAAACACTTCATTGAAAACATTTCTCTAATTAAAATATTTATAAACTGTATTCTATGGTAGCGTTACAGTAAAACAAAATAATAAATTAAAAAGCGGATTTCATCGGTTGAAACATCCAATCCTGGACCCCTTTTCTGAACCTGAGATTTCGGGATTGAAAAAAAAGCCAGTTTTTCAAATTTGAAATTGTCAAAATAAAAATTACAGGTAATAAGTACCCCGATAAACCGTGTAAATGAAGTCACGGAAAAAAATATAAAAATCCTGATACAAAATAAAAATAAATCCCCGTGAAAAGGAATTTGCAGTTTTTACTATTTTGCAGCGAATCCCGAAATTCCGGTATTGGTATTAAGTCAATCCCGAGATTACGGGAACGACTAATTGCTCGGGATTCCGGATCCCGGGTTTAGATGCGGTAGTGAAGATTTTTTGTCATTTAGCTGTGACATGTCTTCAATTACTAATAAAATACAAAACAATCGAAGAAAATAAGAGCGCAAGATTCTGCTTTCAAATACTTTTTGCATAATTATGAAGATACCTAGGTACTTACATATTTTGCGAACATTTTTTTGTGTGATTGCACTTGTTCACAATTATTTTAATTTTGTTTTATATTTTTTATTCGTAGGCTGATACCTAGTTAACAAATAAAATCATCGTTTAGGTTATTATGTTCTTTTATGCGTTTTTAGAAACGTGCTTATCTCTCTTCCTATTTTGTATGAACTGCAAATCCATTTTCACGGGGTTTTATTTTTCTTTTGTACGAGGATTTTTATGTTTTTTTTCCGTGGCTTTATTTACTCAGTTTATCGTGGTACATATTACCTACAATTTTTTTTTTGACAATTTCAAATTTGAGATTGAAAAAAAGTCAATCCCAAAATCCAGCGATCAGAAAAGGGGTCCGGGATTGGATGCCCTAGTACTAGCTTTGCTCCCTGGTTTCTCCGGAATTAACGTTCACATAGTAAAGCGAGTTTGCTCATTACTCGGGAAGAGGCAGCGGTTTAAAAATAGTTAAATTCATTCAATATGTCAAGTACAATAATCCATGTATTTTTTTTTGCAACAGAACTAATTTGTAATTTTTATTTTTTGGTGAAATGAACAAACTTTGTAGTTATTACTTTGTAGTTATTGATTATTTCGTGTTTAATCCTTCCGTACTCTTGGTGTAACATTGAGTTACTTTAAACCTTTAAATTATCTATGATATATGTCATACAAACAATTGAAAATTTTACTATTTGTAAATAAAATAGTTCTACATATAATTTAAAATTAAAAATATTCTATGATTTACGTCTTTTTTATATAATTAATCATAATTTGAAAACCTTTTCAATTTTACTATCGAAAAAGACAACTTTATAGTACAGTATTAAATATAGTTTAGTAACAATTCAAGATGCATGACGGTACCGTATGCAACCGTTTTGTTTTAAACGGCACTGAAACACGTCTTGAGCCTGTTCTGCTATGAAGAATTTCGATTCTTGTGTATTTCGATAATTTTGCATAGTCTGATATGTATTTCAGATTTTACACACAAAATATGACGTAAAATAATTACTCAATACTACATTGAACCATATTTCACTTTTTGAAATTATTATTTGGCTTTATAGATGAGTTTATACGACAAAACCTACACGGTAACGCAATGTGACTGGATGAGATCAGAAGGAATTTTTTAACATGAATACGGGAAGGTTTATGGTTAAGATACAGCAATCTAATACTATAAATGTAACATGTACGATTTAATTCAGTGCAAATACTGGTAATTGAAAAATTGCGGTCCTATGGAAAGGTTACAACGTATTTGGTGAAAATATTTTTGTATACTTACGTAACGAAAGCACGTGTCTGGCCCGAGCTTGGCTAATGACTAAATAATTTGATTCCTTTCAGTAACGTAGCTCCAAGTATCGCGTCACGTATAATGGAACGTAGATTTCAATACAGGAGCTTTTTGTGATTTGATGTGTATCCGATTCAAAGGTATTGTGGTGTATTGTGGTCAAAATAAATCTGTTTGGTTAATTTTCGCTCGGTTCGTGTAAAAACTACCTATATTAAATATTTGGATGATTGAAAGCTTTGAATTCATCATAATCACTCGATATCTGATCATTGTTTTTATAAACGCACTGCAGGATATTATTTACGATGTCTTGATTGTCCATATATTAAAATAGCATTTTGTTTAATTAAACTCGACGTGTCAGATTTTCAAAAATGTCTGAAGTGTGGTTATGTGGCTTACAAAGAACATGGATGATGACTCTGATGATCTATAGCGACAAATTCGTATGATTATAAGTATTTTTCGTTTTACAGAACAACTTTAAAGGGGATAAACATGGAACTACTTTTGTCAATCTTAGAATCATATAATGCAAATTAAAACGAGCCCGTAATTAAGTAAAACGTATTGATATATATAGTAAAAATAAATTATTAGGATATATTCAATAAGAAGACTCATCTTGACGAAGTAAAATCCATTTCTCACTTTGTAATGTCATATTGTCTAACTAAACATTTTTTTATTGACAATTTCCGGGGTTTGCGCGCTATATAGTTACAACTTGTTCATAGTGATTGACATAATAATCCCTTTTTTAAGGTTTCACTGTCAATTCTTCGTGGAAAAACATTATATTTATAACTTATGAGTACCCGGCATGTGTTGCAAAGCCACTCAAAGAAAGGAAGTGTTTATGTTTTAATTCTGTTTATTGAAGTGCTTTTGGACACACAATCTTTTTTGTTTTCAGTGTGGCGCGTACACGAATAAATCAGAAGGTTTTCCGAGATGTCACTATTTTTACAAATTTGATTCAATATTTTAGATGTTAGATATAACTGGATTGTGAGATTGATTTTTATATATAATAAGACCTACTCTAAGTTAAAAATCAAAAAGTTGATAGTCGGGCTCGAGCCTGATTGTACTATGCCTATATCCTTTACGCAAGTGCAAGCAATAACTTGACAAAGCTTTATCGGAGTCGTATGAACGGTATGGCAGTGCATAAGATACGAACAAACCCACATTGATTTTTATATATTAGACATGTATATAATATTTGTGATGAGCAAAACCGGTTCTGATACAATATAATAATACAAAATACAACCAAGCATTCATGTCTTTAGCCTGATTTGGTTTCATAGGGAAAAATAATTGACTCTAATTATCAACTAAATCCATACAAACCTGGGAAATAAAATAATTATATTTTGTTTTAAATCAAATTTTATATCTGTTTTGAATTTCACGTATTTCGCTTTTTACTTACACCTCATTTCAACTTAATATAATTCGTGATCATTATTGGTGGAACCTTTTGCGTGAAATGTGTTTTAAATTCGACTTTAAGTAATAATTTACGAGGAACGTATCTGCTCCCACGCTCCCAATCTGCCTTCCTATACGTATTGACCTTTACGGAATATTACTAATTACATTCCGGTAACGATTTCATACATATTATATTTCATCCGTGAGCCAGCAAAATGAATTATTTTAATTGGCCGGCATTATAGTAAGCCAGAACTGACGAACTCGTGCAGCGCGTGCCAGACATGGCACCAACAAAACTTTTGATGTGACATAGCTTTATGTAATTTGAACTATTTTTTTTTTTTTAAATTTTGTGTCCAATACTTTTGGACGAATCGAAAAATTGGCTGCGGCGTCACGAGTTTGAGTTTCAGACACTTTATCAATCAATTAACAATTTTTTTCGAAGGCATGGATATCTGTGATGTCTAAAATCTCTGCCCCTCTTTCGATTATAAAAATAAAGCAACGCGAATGTAACAATATTTTTCTTTACTCCTCCCAAAAGATACTAGAAAACAGGTCTTGTCTTCAACAACTTCTGCTGAGATAATCAGTATAAGGCGTCTTCGCTCCACATTGGAAGCGAATTTGTTACGAAAAATATCTGATCTGCCAATTTTAGCACACACACATAAAAGGTTCACCACCTACCGTCCTATAGTAATAACAATTACTTTGTACTTTATCATTAGTTAGCAGAAGTTACGTTTTCGCAAAATAATATCGCAAATTTTAACTGTTAAAATACAGGAATTTTAAAATACCATATTTTACTAAAATTGGGCTTAAAAATCTAAGGAATTTACACAGTAAATTTTAATACCTATATTATTATACACTCGCTAAAAAAAATATTCGTAAAAAATTATTCACGATTTCTATTAAAATGATCAATTGTTGAGATAGGATAGGGAGAACAAAGTGTAAAAAATAGTCGTTAGTAAATATATTATAATTAGTTAAAGATGTTGTTTTATGCGAGTATATTAATTACTATACATATTATATTATAACTCTTATCCAAGTTAAAAACATAGCTCTTTAACGTTTAATAATATTATAGTAAATTAAGTCATGTTAACGTAAAGATTTAAGGAAAGTTAATCTATAATTTAAGACATCGACTGAGGGTGCTTGATGGAATTTCAATATCAAATTTGGATTATTGAGATTTTGTACACTTCCATGTATTTTGTCACTAACGACCCGGGTTTCGCCTTTCGGCATCTACAGGCATTCGAGCACACGAATGGACTCGAACTGAGAGACAGTAAACAGTGTCTAACGTTTATATAGAAGATACAAATGCGACAAATATTATTTACGAGGTAAGATATTATACGTCTGAGAGCCACACTGATACCTGAGTTAAAATTTCGGGAATCTCCCTAATCCTTATTTTGTAAACACCATATTAACAGAGTGGCGAATTGCCGCTTTTCAACTTCTTTTAGAAATACCAGTGATTTTACAATTATAATAGTATTGTGGGTTTTGACGGGATGTAATTCGACGAATGGGTAAATATACACAATCATTCGACATTTAGTGACATCTGCTAGGTGTTTCAACGTATCGGATGTAATAGCGGAGAATTAGGAAGGTTCAGCTGCTCATTCAATATCGGCAAGGAATTTAACTGGGCGCTATTAATTTCCAAAATTTCTTGATAAAATAATTTATGATCCCCCATGTTTTTATGCAACAGTTTAACCCCATCATCCGCATTATACGTATGGTTCTCCATTAGCAAGTGATTTGCGAATGTCGAAGTTTCTTTTTTTAATCTAAAGGTAGCTAAATGTTCTGATACCCTTATATCTAATGTACGTGTGGTTTTACCCACATAGAAATGTTGGCAATCATTGCATTGTAATTTATAAATACCAGATTTGTTCACTCTTAGAGTAAACTTTATTCACAAATAGAAATCCATAAATTGATTAAAATATTAATTTATGAAATTGTTCTTACCGAGTCGTGAACCCAAAACATCCGTAACCGTAGCCGACGACGTTGACCACTTCATCAAGGACCTGACATTCCTAAGCTACATTCTATTCGGTTTCGGTTGTGGTCCTCACGGGTTCGAATTCGTGTACGGCAGTTTTATAAATTGATTTTTTAATCTTATACCACTAGAACTATCCTAGTCGTATCTTTTCTACGGATTTATGTTTGAAAGCATGAATATTTGTGATGTTTAAAAAAATTCTTCCGACCCGTCTAATCCTTAAAAACGGTGTGAAGTGAAAACGATGAACCAACCGTTAATCATATTCTAGCTGTATCCTTCTATCCTTACTCTCTTTGAAATACGAGATTAAGCAATTATTTTAGTAACGAGCTGTTTTCGTGGAAAATTTCTTTATAAATACTTTTTTTAGGAGTCCATATTTGGAAGCAGACATGAATATAAATTTTATTTGCTTCAATAATATTTTTTTAGGCAAAGAATTAACCATACACTACAAATATAGAAATGAAATGATCGTCGTATCTAAGAAAAATTATGTAAAGATGGCATATTCGTGCTTTTTTGTGATTATCCTTAATCCTGTCCGGACTTAGAGCGGTGCGTGTCAACATATACCTTAATAAATATGTAAAAACATATTGTTGAGAAACTCACGATGTATTTTTCCCCATTACAGACGTCTCGAGAAGTTTTTCCGTCTATTATTGTCAGGAAAAATCCCCCAAGTCATTAATCACTTCCTGGTTCAGGTGATTAATATGCCTCCTGAATTATAAATACGACTCTCAGTATCTAAACGACAACCCACCACTGGTGAACGATGGAGTATTATATGATTTACGCATTTGCCAATCCTAACAAGCAATTTTTGTGATTTGTAGAATGTACAGTAAAACCAGTGATAATGGCCCTCGATATATAGATGGCCCAGTTTATAGGACGATAAGTCAAAAACTTTATGTTTTGAGTTAAGTTAGCCATTATATTTGAAGACCGCTCTTCTACAGTTCCACAGAAGTACAGCTTGTAAAATGTACAGGTTTTCTCTCAAAAGATAGATATTTGAATAGGGAAATCAGCAAAATTAAATAATTTCTCAGTTCAACAAAAAAAAATTTTTCCAGGTCCGCTCTCAATATGGAGCATATGGTCATCTAATGGATGTATCTTAACAGAATTGTTTTACGAGAACTGCTTGTTACTCAGTTGCTCAACCTCTCTTTTTTCGAAGAGAGTAGGGATAGCAGGATAGGGTTATTATGACAGGGCTAGTGGTTAACTAATCGTTCTCGCTACGTCCCGTGAAGATGGGATGGGTGGGAGGAAGAGCTCAGACAACGAACAGAAATCCATAATTCGATTGAAAGATCAATCTATGAAAACCGTCCGCACCGGAAATTGAACCCGAGACATCCGTAACCGTAGCCAGCGACGCAGCCAACTGCACCACAGACGCCGACCAACATACATATCTAAATACTGTATTGTGGAAGTAAATTTTTATGAATCGTGGCGTTCAACAAAAAACGACATTTAATTCTAAAACTATTGACCACATATTTGAATAGAAAAGTAATAACAATCACTTTTTACGAGACATTTTAGATGAGGCAAAACTTTGATCGGTCATATCTCAAAACTTACAATTTTTAGTTGTATCACATTTTAATTTAATGCAGTGATTGCCAACATTTCTATGTGGTATGTACCACACGTACATTAGATATAAGAGTATTAGAACATTTAGTTGCTTTTAGATTAAAGAAAGACACTTCGACATTCGCAAATCACTTGTTATTGGAGAACCATACGTTGAATGTGGATGATGGGGTTAAATTGTTACATCAAAACAGGGGGGATCATAAATTATTTTATCAAGAAATTTTGGAAATCAAAAGAGCCCAGTTAAATTCCTTGCTTATTCTGAACGAACAGCTGAATCTTCCAAACTCCCCGTTGCTGTATTCTATACGTTGAAACACCTAACAGATGCCACTAAATGTGGAATGATTGTATATATTTATGCTTTCGTCGAATTGCATCCCGTCAAAACCCACAATGCTATTACAATTGAAAAATCACTGGTAATTCTAATATTAGTTGGAAAGCGGCAACTCGCCACTCTGTTGCGTTCTTTATGCGTTGTTTACAAAATAAGGATTAAGGCGATTCTCGAAATTTTAACTCAGGTATCAGTGTGGATCCTAGATTTATAATATTTTATCTCGTAAATAATATTTGTCGTATTTGTATATTCTATATAAACGTTAGACACTGTCTGTTCGAGTTCATTCGTGCGCTCGAATGCCTGAAGATGCCGAAAGGCGAAACCCGGGTTGTTAGTGACAAAATACATGGAAGTGTACAAAATCTCAATAACTCAAATTTGATATTGAAATTCCATCAAGCACCTTCAGTCAATGTCTTAAATTAATTCACTTTTGTCTATCAATTTTACAATTCACTATTGTCTGTTTTGTTTTGGAACTTTGAATTCCGATATTTGCTTGGGGCTTAGTTGGTACGGCAAAAAAAACTAACAAATCTACATGTCATCAAAATTTAACAAAAACTACACTTGTTTGCCATTTATGAATCATCTCACACAATATATGACACATGGCTTGCGAAACCCGACATAAGTATACGACAAAAATAGTTCAACTCTTAACATTACCCGGAAACCGATAAATTTAACAGTTGCAAGCAATCGATATATTCAATTTTATTTCGCTTGTATTTATTGCAATTATCAGTTAATTAGCTAGTAAAAATAAGCGTATTTTTCTCAATTGTAAATACAATACGATGAAAAAAATATCCTATCATTAAAACTAGTAATTTAAGCGTGAAACACAAAAATGTCGTTTACTTTATTTGCTTTTATCACTCATTTTTCAGAGATTGTACTTTTTTTCTACATTGAGGAAGGTGCCAACAATAGACGTCGATTTATTCCTCAACGAGCATTGGTCGTTATATATTTTATTCACTGCTTAAGGCGGATTTTAAGCAATGAGCGAAGTGTATTACATTTTTTTAATTGTTCATTTATGAAGCTAAAACACTATTAAAAACACAATAAATAAATAATTCGTTAATGGACCGAGAAAGAATTGTAAACAGGCATCATTAATTTAAGATATAATTTAAGACATCGACTGAGGGTGCTTGATGGAATTTCAATATCAAATTTGGATTATTGAGATTTTGTACACTTCCATGTATTTTGTCACTAACGACCCGGGTTTCGCCTTTCGGCATCTTCAGGCATTCGAGCACACGAATGGAATCGAACTGAGAGACAGTAAACAGTGTCTAACGTTTATATAGAAGATACAAATGCGACAAATATTATTTACGAGGTAAGATATTATACGTCGGAGAGCCACACTGATACCTGAGTTAAAATTTCGGGAATCTCCCTAATCCTTATTTTGTAAACACCATATTAACAGAGTGGCGAATTGCCGCTTTTCAACTTCTTTTAGAAATACCAGTGATTTTACAATTATAATAGTATTGTGGGTTTTGACGGGATGTAATTTGACGGGACAAATGATTTGCAAAACAAATCAATATAGAATCCAATTTTGTCTATGGGTGGTTTTGATGTATTTCCCCCTCAAGTTGATATCTCAAGTGCCTTTTTCTAAATTCTAATTGAGTTCATCTAAAAAAAAATTGATTTCGTATTTACTAGGATGAATGTAAAAAAATTAAGTAGAAGTAAATATAATGCATTTCTACTCCCAATGTGGACCAAATGATCTCCTTATAGAGCTTATTTCAAGAGAAGTTGCTCTACGAAAACTGTCGCTTAAGTGATCTTTTTACGAAAAGATTAGGGGTAGAATGATACGGCTAGGACAAAACCAGTAGTTGGCTAATGGTTTTCACGACACCGCATATTTAGGATCGGATGGGAGGAGGGAATTTTGACATCACATATATCACAGTTTATGAAATTGACGTACTGGGATTTTAATCCGTGAGTTCTATAACCGAAGCCAACAACGTTACACAATGCACCACGGAGCGAAAAAAAGCATATATATATAAAGTTGTATATATTGATGGCTTAGTGCAAAGATATTGCATGTCCAGTGTTGCTTGATTTGAGAAAATCGAATTTCAGGATTTGTGATGCATGAAATACGTCGATGAAATGGACATATTATGGATTTGAATGATACAATATCTCCTCAAATAACTTATTTGAACGAACAATAAATTTAAAGCATTCAAATATGATGCAGACGAACGTTTTGTATATGTTTAATCAATTTTGACAAAAACTGCAGATACAATATCTTCGCACTAAGACATCGATGTATATATGTATACATACATGTTTTATATATATATATATATATTAGTGACTACCAGGCATGCGTTGCAGTGCCACTCAAATAAGGAAAGATTTTGTGTTTGAATTCTGTTTATTGAAGTGCTTTTGGATACAGAATATTTTTGGAGCATACACGAATAAATCAGAAGGTTTTCCGAGATGTCGCTGTTTATACGTATTTGATTCTTTTTTTTTATCTATTTTCAGATACGTACAACAACTCACCAAAGTTTCATCGAAATCGGATGAATGGTAAAGCAACGCATACGGGACAAACAAACATTCATTTTTATAAATACATAAACAGATTAAGTTTTGTTGGTCTACGTTTCATATGAATGTGGTGGTATCGAATTTTTAAATCTAGATATTAAGTTTTCTCATCTGACCACTAATATATTCTCGCGTTGTATTCATATTTGTGTACAAAAGCGTAATGAATTGAATGTATTTTGACAAATGAGGTATGACTAAATAGCTTGAAAATGACATGGCGCACTATTATTATCCAACTGAACGCATCGCTTCCTTTTATCATAATATGGAACAATGAACAGCATTTGAAAATTGCATCAATTGACAAAAAATTTAATGTTGCACGTCTGTCACGTCGATAAACTATTCTACCGTGTTTTTGATTAAGTGAGTTTTATTTGATAGATTGTTTTTCAAACACTACGAGCTTAATAACTATTGTCATATAATGACAGTATTTCAACGAAGATTTGCTGTAAGACATTTTATCTTTTAAGAGAAGGTTAGGACGATATAACAACTGATTGTTTGAATTCAAAAAACACCAATGTATTTAATTTTAATTTTATTTCAGGCTTTAAGATTTTACATACATTTATAACCTTCTGATTTATTCGTGTACGCACAAAACAGAAAAACAAAAAATATCATGTATCCAAAAGCACTTCAATAAACAGAATTAAAACACAAACACTTTCTTTCTTTGAAAGGCGTTGCAACGCACGTCAGGTTGTCAGGTAGTTGCCAGTGATGTATAACAATTAAATTAATATTATTAAATTAACTTTCTACTTAATAACTTGGCTCTTTTTTAAGTTTTTGATACTCTGAAATGGTAACTGTCTCAATTGTTTATTTTGAATATCTAAGAACCTTGCGTATAGCACATTAAGTAACTTACTAGCATCTCATTGACAATTTTTAATGTAAGACGACACTGAATAAAGACGAGGATATGCGATAAATATATTTTTTATTTTTCTCTGCTTTAACTTGTTTTTCCTTTTTGTTCCAGACAAAGCTCCATCAGAAGCTACCTTCCGAGGCACAGAATTCCTGTCATACGATCTCACGCAAACAGGAGGCGAGCCAATTGTTTCAACCCAAGATGCAATCTCAATTTACTTTAAGACTAGACAGTCTAACGGATTGTTGTTCTACACAGGTAAGATTATTGTTATTGTGTAATTTCCACAGTATTATTTGTTCCAAATTGTTTTCATTCTTATGACAAGACTAAATGTATCCGGCAAATGTTATAATGAAACTCGTAAATAAGACACAAATAAATGCTTATAGTAGATTAATTTGATCGTTTGGTTTTAATGTTTATCAGCTTTTGGTGAAAATCAAACTCTTCGACGTGATTAATAATGCAATTTCACCATCAACTCATACACAGAAAAAAATAGCTGTCTTAATTCAATGCTTATTGAATTAAGACAGCTATTTTTAAAGAATAATTGAAACAAATCAAGGCAAAGCTTTTGAGAAGACCCGGATCGAAGAGAGGCAAACGGCTTGTTATCCAAAGTCCTGGAAGGGCTGTGATCTCAGACAAACACCATTTCAAATCCGGTTCAAAACTTATTTATTTTCCATCGAAGATGCAGTGGTTTACAAAACAAAAAAAATATAATTCCTAACACATAAAATTGATTCTACATTTACTTAGCAACTGAATTTACTTTAAGTTATAATACAAATGACACGACAAACGATTTTAAATTAAGTCCAATGCAAATCAAAGCAAACAATTCACATCTTCACCTACGCCGCGACGAGGCCGCAGCTCACCCGGCTCGACAGATCGTAATCGACTGTGCACACATATCATTAAAAAAACTGCCTGCATCGTCGGAGCTACCCCTTTCCGTGAAAAATGAACTCGTCCAGTGGGCGTACCCGGCGGCTATTGAACGGCTTGGTAACAAGTTTGGGCCGATTCTGAGAATTATTGCCGTTGCCGCTGGGTGATTTCAGTTCTGAACACAAATGAAACTTATACTTAACAAAAACCAGGGTGTGTCACTTTATAATAAATAAAACGAAACTAAACTATTTATAATATTGTAATAATATTTGAAAGAAGTATTATTTTATCATAACTAGTACGAGTATGACATAAGATTGACGACCACTAGCTTATCTTATATATAATAAGTCAGACCGCTCTTTAGACGTTTTATTATTATCAGATATCACATGTAGGTATGAAATTTTATCATGATGTAAGCGCTCGCGGTGTAAATAAAATAAAATGTTTTGCAATGTACACACAATTCGACGTAATAGTTACTTCAGATATTCAGTATTTCAATTTCAATACCGTCACCTATGACGGGTACGGTTATAATAGTGTATTATAATAGCATACAAATCAAATATTTGACATGTACATCTTGTGAATTGACACTGCTGTTTGTATAATTTATTCGCTTAATTTATCGCTGTGCAGATAATCAAATATTCATGATTCAGAAACGGCGTCATGCTGATATAAATTCTAATCAAATCATAACATTAATATTATCATACATATCCCATATAGAGCAGAAGCCTTTATCGTAATCATCAATCACACAGTGTGAGACACCCAACAGATTGAAACTAATCGTGTGGTGTTTGCCCAGTCATTACGTGATTGAAATATAAATATATAATATTCTTTTTAATTGTAATGTGTCTATTATTATAGTAGTTCTGATTAATCAGAACTATCAATAAAAGAGAACAGAACTGATTAAATTAAAATTAATAAACGAGTACACACAAAATTCTGACTATCGGATGTTATTGTAAAATTTTCCCATTCGCTATTTCTGTTAATGAATATCAATGAATTATTTTTCTCATTTACTTTTAATGTATTATTTCTCCGTGGAAAGGCATTATATTTTAAAAATAAACCATAATTTGCTTTGGAATGATAATTTTTTTAATCAGACTTTTTGAATAAAAACATATTTCATTCCTTTTAATTCTAATGCACAATAGTGTATGATTAAAAATAGATTTTCATCGGGCCATGAGATTAATTGGTATTTTTTTTCCTTGATCATTATTGCTTTAAGGAAGGCGACTCCAAATTAGTAGTTGCATGCATGTGATGGTTGATTGAAAAATCGATTTCAAAATTTAAAATAAAGTTTTATAATAATCAGAGGATTTGGGTGAACTACTTTCAAATTGCTCCGTTCAGTGCTCCGGGTAAAAAGATTTAATATGACTTAAACATTATAAATATGTATTTTTTAAAAAAACACAATCTCTCATTGTGAGCATTATCAATTGATTAAATAAAAATCCCAACAAGGCCATTGATAAGAAATTGAGTGTTAATAATTACAAGGTACAAATATCCATACAAATTAAATTCCTTTTAAAATGAATTGCCTTTTCACCATGAATTGACAGTTAACACCAGAGATGACAAACCTTCTGGGCCTCAAGTTCAACCTTTTGACTGAAATAAACAAATACATATATAAATAAATTTCATTGTTATCCTTCATTTTCAAAATAATATATATAAATTTTTATGTATGTTTCTAATGCGGCATTCCAACAAAAAAAGGTTCACCCCCCCTGCTAAACACCTTTGAAATAATTATGTGTATAACTTTCAAGTTTTAAGATAAGTATTGTTTATTTTTGTTGTCATTATTGAATATCTAAAATATAAAAATCAATGTGGGTTTGTTCGTATCTTATACCGTTCATCCGATTCCGATACAACTTTGTCATGTTATTATCAGGCCCAGCTCGGCCCGAGCCCGACTCTCAACTTTTTCATTTTTAACTTACAGTAGGTCTTATTATATATATATAAATTAATCTCACAATTCAGATATGTCTGAAATCTGAAAAAAAATCTAAAATAAAGAATCAAATTCTTACTAATAGCGACATCTCGGAAAACCTTCTGATTTATTCGTGTACGCAACAGAAAACAACAAATATTATGTATACAAAAGTACTTCAATACACAGAATTAAAACACAAACACTTTCTTTCTTTGAGTGGAATTGCAATGCATGCCGGATACTTGCTAATATATTATAAAATCAAGTGGCTGTCAGAATATCATCGTTAAAAGTTTGCTTATTTTCGCTCAATAATAATTTTAGCTCAAAAAATAGTCACACGACACTCTTTGGCATACTTGACGGTAGTATTGTCGTAGATATGTCAAAATTTTCAAATAATTAAAGTGTTGCAAAATGCATTACATGATAGTTTTTAATGAAAAAATTAATTTTGATATATATAAACAATTTTCGGAGCAGCCAAGCACTGTAAAGTTTCCGTGCTCCAGTTACAACCCCATTGTTGCACTGCTCCGAGATTCTGCCCCAACGCTCTGATAATAATGATAGCGAGCGGTTATTGGTACCAATATCTTCTGTGATTTCTGAGAAATTTGTCCGTGTCACTCCACCGCTGCCAGATTTATTATATTATTTCACAATTATACAGGCATCGCTTAAACCAACAATGAATTTATTTGCCAACCATTTCGCTAAGCACACTAAAAATTAACCGTCAAATAGAGAGCCAGTATTTGTTTAAGCCTTCTTTTGTGATGATAAATCCGATGCGAGGGGGTAGCGAGGGGTTGTTTGGAAACAGCGCACGTCTGTCACGAGATCTTTTGAGTCTTAGCGTATGTTTGCGGGTAATCCCCGTTTATAAATGACAGCAGTTCGTTTCCACAAATCCGAGCGGATTTCGCTAAGCAAACGTAGTGATTGGCGCCTTTGAACAAAACCACCCTTATTTTCACAGTTTAAAACACACTTTCAGCATTCAACAAATTTCTGTATAATTAGATTATATTTTAAACATTCCCAACTGCTCGGGCCGATTTTACTTGCCATAAGATCACATTCATAGATTGATATTTCAAAGCTTTTATGAACTTGAATTCGACGGATTTTTTCAATGTTATTGATCTACTTTAGAAATCTTTAATTTGAAGGTAGAGAGAATAAATAGCTAACAGCTGCTTTCAAATAGTAGTGAAAGCTGGAAATTTTATATATACTAACCCAGACGGCTCTCTAGACGTTTTATTATTATCACATATCACATGTAAATAGGTATGAAATTTTCTCATTGCGTAAGCATTCGCTGTCTATATAAAATAAAATGTTATACAATGCACACAGTTCCGACGTACTACCTACTTTAGACATTCAGTGTTTCGATTTCAATACCGCCATCTATGACAAGCACGGTTACAAGTAATGGTATATTTATTAATAATATAGAGCTAAGACAGGACTAGTGGCTAGCTAATTGCTCTTGCTACGCTCCGTTTTTAGGATCTGTTGGGTGGGAGAGAATTCTAAACATCACAAACATCCATGTCTACGATTGAAAAATCAATGTGTGAAACTGTCCGTACCGGAACTTGAACTCGATACATCCGTAATTGAAGCCAACAACGTCGACATCTGCACCACATGCTCAACATGTATAATATGAAACAATAATATAATGATTACAAAATTTATCAAATTCCGGACGGACAGTTTCATAAATTGATTTGTCAATCGATTTATGAAATTCTATTAGAGACATGGATGTTTCTTCTGTATAAAATTCCGTCCCATCCATCCGATTCTAAATACGAGTCGTAGCGAGAGTGATTAGCTAACCACTTGTTTTGTCCTAGCATTGTCTTTATATCCCTACTCTCTTCGAAAAAGAGAAGTTGAGTAACTGAGTAAAAACCAGTTCTTGGAGAAAAAATCTGTCGAGATACCTCCATTAGGAGTCTATATGCATCACATTGGTGAAGTAAGTGAACATAAGTCAAACATATAAGTTGTAAATGCTCAATCGCTTAACAGATACTGTCCTGATTATTTTATAAATACAATGTAATATCATTTATTTTTTTTATAGTTTACATCTAACAATGTATCTTTATTTATAAAATGTTTATCAATCAAATCCGTGGCACATTTTACAGTACCTAGTTTTTCAGTCATGATTTTTACTCAGAAAATATGAATAAAAATCGTTTACGGGTAAAACGACTGACACAAAATCTGAATATATACTGACAATAAGAAACGCATTCGAATACATTAAATTTCAATAAGTTCTAAGTAATATTTCAAGCATTCACTATAATACACCATTCGGTGCATCGTAAATTTTCCTATTCAGTCCGTGAAGATACTTCAACGTTGCTCAAAATGCCAGCGCCGGTTCTTCCTACTCGCTCAATTCATCTATCGGCTAAGCTTTGAGCGAATTATTCCAGTTGAGATGAGCCAAGTCTCTCTACCACTTCTATTACTGGATAGACATTATGTAATACGGCGAGCTTCTGTTCTCGCGCTGCACTAGCAACGGAGCGGAAACACTGATAGGGTAGTTTTTAGTTTTTTTTAATAATAGGTTTTTAGATTACAGCGCTCTTTTAATGATTAATCAATTAGTATCGATTTTTAAAAGTATTTTTATGCTGCTAATTCGTGTTAATAATAGTGAAACGCAATGTGATGCTTTGAAGAAAATCGTAAGATGATATCTTAATATTTCTGACCAATTTGATACAATGCTGAGTGTGTCATGTGGAAAATTTCGTTGGTTTTGGTTACGGTGCTCACGGACTTGAATCTCAGGACAGAGAGTTTCATAAATCATAAATTGATCTTTTTATTGATTTATGAATCTCTGTTTGTAGACATGGATGTATATGATGTCTGAAATTCCCTCCCACCTATCTGATCTTAAAAACGGGGCGTAACAAGAGCGATTAGCTAACCATTAGTAATTTCTTATCCCTATCCTTATATTCGTACTCTCTTCAAAAAACAGAGGTTGAGCAATCAAGTAACAAGTAGTTTTCGTTGAAAAACTATGTTGAAATAAACTACATTGGGAGTACATAGTATGCTCCATATTGGGAGCGTACATGGTTAAAAAAATCATACGAAAACGGCACTGTTAAAAACTACAGTAAATATTGAGTAAAAACTGTAAAAACTGAGTGACAAGCAGTTCTCGTAGAAAAAATTCTGTCAAGATACCTCCATTAGGAGACCATATGCTCCACATTGGGAGCGGACATGGAAAAAAATAATAATAATAATTACATAACAATCATATAGGTTGATGAATAATGACAAAGATTATTGTTAATTCGAAATAAATTCGCAATAGTAAACAGATTTCATTGTTTTTTCATTTATGATTATCAAAGGTGGTTGAACGAGAACTGGTTGTTATTGAGTCACCTTCTCCCTTCGGCAAAATTTATGAAAAAATATTAGGTTAGGAAATCTGTACGTCACGTTTTCCAAAAACAAATTGACAATTGAATAAATTGATTGAAAAATTGATGTATGAATTTTTTCATTCCCGTATTCAAATAAATGATCCCGCAACCGTGCGTATGAAGTCCAAGAACACTGAATATTCAGCTTATCAATACATTTTAGTGCAAATAAGCCACACTTATTGGTACCGATACACTCGTATCAAACATTTGAAACCGACTAACGCAACTGTGTTACAGAAAACATCCAAAATAACAGGACGATAAATCCGTAGCGGAAAAAATTATCTTGGAAAGATCGAGATTTAATAATCATTGATTCTTTTACTTTCATTATTCAGATTCGTTCATTCGTAAATGGTTTAATAATTATTTAATACTAAGTAGCAATGCTTCCAAGTTTACCCATTCGCACCGCAAAGTCTACCAATGAGGCTGCTACCGTCGCCACTGCAGCGCTCAAAGCGGCAGGCAAATGCGGGATTAACGTGTTAACACTCCGATTGTTCGGCATTTGTTTGCGGCCACCCTGTTACTTACACACCTAATCCAAGCGTATTTCAAAAAGAGCACTCGGATGAATTGTAGAGATTTTACGAGCTGTATTTAAACTGCATACAACGGTCATTGAATCTGTTGTGATTACGAAAAATTTGTTAGTAAAGAATTCGTATAACGTTACAAAGATTGATGAAGCAAATCTTTTATAAAATCGTGTATTTACTTTACCATATAAGTTTAGTGGATGGATCGCCAATGTAAAGTCTCAACCCAAGCTGTTTTACTATAACAGCTTCCAATTTATTCACTCAGCAGCACAATTCAGTAATAATAAAGGACCGGTAGTTAATTTGTAGCTCTCTACGCCCCGTTGTTAAAAAATCAGAGACTTCCATGTTTTTGAACGTAAATCCATTAATCAAAAAAAAAAATCAATTTACGGAAGTTCACGTTTAAATATTCGAACCCGTGATCTTAATACAGAATATAACGAACGTCCAAGAACGCTGACCGCTTGACTACAATTCTATTCATAAATGAGATTTATATTTTAATATTTTCTATGGATTCGGCGGTAACTTTGTGGAAGTTCATTTTTAATTTGAGATTTATATTAATAGGATAAAATAATGGAGTTCTACCAAGTAAATGCCAATTCAATCAATGAGATTTATATTATTGTCTCATATAGAAAAAAACAGCATTTATATATAACAATGTTTCAATTTTATCTATGCTTTTACAATATGTATTATATAATTTAAGACATCGACTGAGGGTGCTTGATGGAATTTCAATATTAAATTTGGATTATTGAGATTTTGTACACTTCCATGTATTTTGTCACTAACGACCCGGGTTTCGCCTTTCGGCATCTTCAGGCATTCGAGCACACGAGTGGACTCGAATGCCTGAAGATGCCGAAAGGCGAAACCCGAGTCGTTAGTGACAAAATACATGGAAGTGTACAAAATCTCAATAATCCAAATTTAATATGTATTATGATCAGAAATAACATACATTTTATGTTTATGAATAGTACTATTAATTGAATATAAATGAAAATTCTCCAGAAAGCTAAACATTTAATCATAAAATAATTATTCTGTTCATTGAATCTCTTTATCTTCATCTGTTATGATTTATCTGAAGCTTTGTGTATATCATAATGAATAACGTGTGGTTGGGACATGTTACGTTTGATGACTAATGAATCAATTATAATGCAACGGTTATTAGCATATGTCAATACATTTAACTAAACACATCAACATATGCTGCTTAACCAATTGTTTATTAACACTTTGAAATAGATCTTTTACTTAACTACCTGTCAAACAATTACTAACCCGACGCAAGCTAATAAATCAGCTGTTTTAATGACTGATGTGCGTGCACTATTACTGAAAATATGACAGTGTAACAGTATGAAAAACATTCACGTACGAAATTCATTTGTTTATAAAAAATACCACCCTACTTGTCCTACTTCTGTTTGTATATTTCTTTAGGTTTTTTGACACTAACACTACGGAATTAATCGTTGGGTGTGGATAGGTTTAAAATTAAGTGCACCAATGAAACGGTTAAAGATTGATGTCAGAACTACAATGAAACATGTCTAATTATAATATACTACTGAGTACCCGGCATGCGTTGCAATGCCACTCAAAGAAAGAAAGGATTTGTGTTTTAATTCTGTTTATTGAACTGCTTTAGGATTAGAGGTCTGCACAGGCCGAAATCTCATAGACTTACCCGGTTAGAGCCCATCATCTTCAGGTCTGGCCCGACCCGAACCCGAATTTCAATATCACACTTGTTATAACACAATATTTTTGTTTTTCGTCTGGTGCGTACACGAATAAATCAGAAGGTTTTTCCTAGATGTCGCTCTATGTACGTATTTGATTTTTTTTTTCAATTTTAGATTTTCAATTTTTTTTCTTCAGAACCCTTCACGGGTGTGTGCACAACAACTCACCGAAGTTTCATCGAAATCGTCTGAATGGTAAAGGAACGCGTAAAGGACAAACAAACATTTATTATATATAATATTTCCCGGCATGATCACAATAAGTCCTTCCTGAGAGTTTCGTCGCGATCGGTTGAGTAGTTTAGGAGTCTATAAGATCCGGACAAACCAACAAACATACATTCATTTTTATATATATATAGATAGATTTCATTGCTACAAGAATAATAGTTGATCTCTCTTAAGGTGATAGCTGTCAATTCGTATTGAAAGGCATTGTATTCATAAACATTAATAAGCAGTAATTGAGATTAGTTATGTACATTTATAAATACAATATTGTTTTATTCTCTTTCAGCTCATGGGCAGGATTATTTGAACCTTGCAGTTCGTGATGGAGGAATTTCTCTGACGATGGGTCTTTCAAATGGAAAACAGGAGATGCACATTAAACCAGCAAGAGTTCGCTTCGACGACCACCAATGGCACAGAGTTACAGTTCACAGAAGGATACAAGAGGTAAAATACATTTTCCTTTACTGTTCAAATGCCAGAAAACAATAACTACATTGTTGTTTTTCTCAGTTGTTGATATTGTAGTCTGCAAACTTCCAGTTACACAAAAATACATCGTTATGTCTGTTTATTTTTCCTGCTAAAACATCAATAGATTTTAGAGCAACTGTAAAGCGCAGCTTAAGCTTTATACTTCCAAAATACCAATTACTTCAACTCATATTGCAATGAAAATAGAAAAGAGTAGAGACGTAAATGAAAGAGCTACTACAATAGTTGGCTGCGATAATTATCCAACTGTGTCCATGGCATTAAATTTACTATACTACTGCCTAAATATATATAAAGAAACTTTCTGCAATTTAGTCGTTGAGACATATTGAGTGTTATTTTCTTATAATGTTCAATTGAGGATATTTGTAATCATCTATTTTGTTCATTGAATGCAACTGTTTAAAAAAACACAATGTATTTAGTAGTAATTGCGTGACTTGGGTCAAATGTTTTTTTTTGTGTCGTACAATTATTAACCTTCATTAGTTGATAATACTCGCCATGAGCGTAACCAATCATGATTTTTATAAAAAATGTGGATGTGCTACAAACAAATTGTGTTTTATTTTTTAAAAGCATTAATATATTGTTGTTCTTCGTGCGCATTGTACTTTTTCGATTCGCATTTGAGAAACAATTCGGCATGACACATTTACAAAACGTCCATCAAAATTCGATCTCGCAAATTTGCCGAAAACCAAATTATACCGTCACGCAATGTTCACAAGAATGGTTTTTATATAACCCCAAACACACGGTCGATACGGTAAAACAAACATGCTTTATATATTTATTTCAGAAAAAAAAACCAATTAGTAAAAGTTTCATTTCAAACACTCTTGATTTCAGACGAATAATAGTCAAAAATAGTGGCCATTTAAAAATAATTTAAATAAGAGAGTATTCATTCATGCCATCCTTTATATCAGTGATCCCAACCTTTTTACACCTGCGTAGTGGCAAAAATAAGGGAAACTGAGGGTGCTTGATGGAATATCAATATCAAATTAGAATTGTTGAGATTTTGTACATTTCCATGTATTTTGTCACTAACGACGCGGGCTTCGCCATTCGGCTACTTCATGCATGGCAATTCGCTACTACGTTTGTTTTCCCAACAAATATTAAGGCTATTCTTGGAATTTTTAACTCAGGTATCAGTGTGGTTCCTAGACTTGTAATCTTTTATCTTATAAATAATATTTGGTCGTATTTGTATCTTGTATATAAACATTAGACACTGTTTACTGTCTGTCAATTCGAGTTCATCCGTGTGCTCGAATGCCTGAAGATCGGTAGTCACAAAATACATGAAAATGTACAAAATCTCAACAATTCAAAGGGGAAATATTTCACGGACGGCTAGCCCAAAAAAAGCCTTTACAATTTATGTAACATTTTATTTATTGGTTTTTAAATCTTATAATATCTTATAATATATCAATCATCGAGTTCATTAGTAAGACAACTGCAAAAAAATTTTTTTGAATTAAATATGCAGTTATTATATTATGCAAAATGTTTCTCAAATTTATTTCTTAACCATGCTTTCTTCCCGTGTGGAGCGTATGAACACCTAATAAAGGTATCTGAACAGAAGTTTTTCTTCGAGGAGTGCTTGCGACTCAGTTGCTCAACTTCCCATTTTCAAAGAAAGTAGGGATAGAAGGACAGGACTAGTGGTTAGCTTATTGCACCCGCGATGGTATGGGTGGGAGGGAATTCTAGACATCACAAACATCCATGCTTACTAACAGAAGTTCACAAATAGATTGAAAAATTAATTCATGAAACTGTCCGTACCGGTAATTGAGCCCGAGACAACAACCCGAACCGAATCCAACGACGTTGATCACTCACAATGGTCCCGACAAATTATCAAACCTTGAATTTGTTAACGTCACGCTGTAGCTGCTGGCTTATACCTAACGTCTTTCTGTTAGTACTAAACTTGTTATCAGTATTATCTCTTCAATCAGCATTGAATACCTACCCTAATAAATTATTTCGGGTACTTCAGAACTACAACAAAAAAATATGTGCTTAAAATCAATTCAATTAATAACTTACCTAAACAGTGTAAACGGCGTAGATAGCGTCTACGGTGTAGGTGGTCTACGCCATATATATAATGTCTACGCCGTAAACATTGGCGTCTTCAATTGAAAGGGTACTTTGTATTCCGGGTTAAGTAATTGACAGAATTCCACAGTAGTAGTATAAGTGGGTAGTTCAGGTGGAGTTTAGCATTGTGTACTGAAATGTGTTTCTCGTATTGTTGGGGATTATGCGGTGACCCATGACTAACTAGGGCTCTCTCAGATATCTTTTCGACAATTTTGAAACCTTCAGTAGGAATATATTGGATCATTGAATTCAATGAGGCTTTTTATGAAATGAAAATGGAAAAGAGAAATACATATATACATATAAACATTTCAGTTTTCTTTTCATCCCGATTTCCTTTGTGATAAAACATAAAGTAAAACAACGAAGAGATACATCTAGACTTTTTTGGTAGTTATTAAGTTGATTTGGTATATAAAATAAGTTTCCTTTTGAATGACAGCAGATTGCGAAAAATACTGTTTTGTGAAATGAAGTGAATTTGATTTAATCACAAAACTTTATTTACTTAGAACGTTGCAACTAAAAATTAAAAATAAGTTTTAAACTAAACAAAGTACTGTTATATCTTTGATAGATTCGGCTGCTATTTTTTAGGAACTCAATTAAAATAATTAATTATATAGAACTTTTAGTATATAACTTTTTTACTGATTGTAGAACTAGGCGTCACGTGCGTCTAGCTTATTTGAGAAGCATCGGCCGACTGAAGATACTTCTCAAACAGGGAAAACACTTAAAATACAAATTTACACAACCAATTTAATAATAAAATTATCAATTCTAATTGTATATTATATAAAAGAACTCCTTCGACACTCAAAGCTTGACAAAATTCTTTAAGATATAAATCAATAATCTTCGGTTGTAATCAATCATGATTGTAACTAAACGCCATTTTTTCAACGCTTGAATTCTATCTGTATTGCTTTACGGTAGCGAATCATGACACCTGAAAAGACTCCGTATACTGAGTTTCGAGAATAGATGCTTGCGTCTAATACTGAAGGTGAGGTGGTTTGACTTCATGAGAAAGTACCAAGCAACGCCCTGTTACATCAACGGTCTTGGAGAGACGTTGGAACTGACTGGGAGTCACATGCTGCGGATGTCTCTGAAGAGTCTCAATCATGCCTGCTTCTTTTTCCGTGTGGTGGGATTCCGGCGTCCTGTAAGATCATCGTGTACTATCCACAGGATGTACTCGATGGAGCTGAGGAACTCTGGTATGTTACGGGAGGAAGTAAAACGATTGGCGGGTGACAGTGAATCATAGAGGCGCCGCGTGGTGCTCATATTCTCCATATAGGGAACGAATATGATCTAAGAGAAGGAGAGAAATATTCAAAAACGTCTTTGTTAACTTCGGTTAACGATATCATTACAAATTGAAACAATCAACGCAAAACTGAGAAAATCTTTTGGACAGATCACAATTTATTTTTCTTTGCTAAAGCGTCCTGTGTCATAAATTTCCTTTTCAATTATAACGTGACTTTTAAAACGACTGGTTTAGAATCATCTTTTATATTTATGTCTTACTTTCGATGTTTCTCCAGTATTTCTTGATAATAAATGCGATATCACTGAATGGCTTTAATATTTTGCAATATCGATTTGAAGTATCCCGAGCATAGCTTTCAAATACTATAAAATATTCTTTTTAAAACCATTCAAATACAAACAGCATTTTTCGATAACAATGGTCTGGTAATAAACGTAACCATAGAAACAAAATGATGACAAACCGACAGTGTTCGAAAAATAAACATAATTTCACTCGTTGCAATAATGTTCATTTGAAATTTTTCCCAGTCTGTTTATCGCAAAATTTTCGCTTATAATTTGACAAATAACAAAAGAATTGATAAGAAGACCAAATATTATCCATTCGTCCCGTAAAATGGATGTTTATTAAAAGAGTGATGCAGCCGTTTCATAAAATGCTAATTATTTTCATCCGTAATTTAATTGTATCCTTATTCAACACAAAAAGGAAAAACAAAGATTTCTCCAGTATTTATTCCCAAAATCTTAAGAACAGTTTTGTTTTAATTTTATCGTGTCAGCTTTCAATCATTTGTGGAAATACTACATATTTCAAAACTTAAACACTTTATTTTTTTACTTTTTCCACAGTTTTTATTTATGCAAAATATGTTGTATTTTTTTTAAAAAGTGTTTTATATATCATTCAAAAAAAATATTTCGTTTACTTAGTAAGAAGTTTTATTTATTTGGTAATGAAATTCTCATAATAATACATCATCTGATACTTACCCTAGCAAACTTTACACATTTAAAATCAGTAGGTGCTATGCTATATTTTTTTCCAAATTGCTTTTTAATGTTTTCGTCTGTAATTTCTAAGTCCAATGTGTGTGTGTGATTATTTTCCCTGCATGCGTTACAATGTCACTCAAAGAAAGAAAGGGTGTGTGTTTTAATTCTGTTTATTGAAGTGTTTTTTGATTCATGATATTTTTTCCCGTCTGGTGCGTACACAAATAAATCAGAAGGTTTTCCCAAGAAGTCGCTGTTTGCACGTATTTGATTTTTTTTTTAGATTTTAGATTTTTTTTATTCAGAAACCTTCACGGGTGTACGCACAACAACTCACCAAAGTTTCATCAAAATTGGATGAATGTTAAAGGAACGCATAGAGGACAAACAAACAAACATTCATTTTTATATATATAGATAAACTATTTACTAACTGTCAGTCCGAGTTCATTCATGTACTCAAATGCCGAAAGGCAAAACCCAGAAAGTTAATAAGAAAAATTATAGAAATGTACAAAATTTAAATAATTCAAATTTTTATATGATCAAATATATGATGATACTTAATATAATATGATACAAGAGGCGAACTTATTATGAACACTTTTGACTAGTTTGCTACAGTGAAAACTCTCTAAAAGCTTAAAAAGGCTTTTCGCTCAATTCCCAAATCGAATACATTTCATATTAGTCTATATAAAGTGGGCCTGGGTGGCTGTATCTCATTTCATTTATACTATGATATAATTGAAATTTTCAATACCCTCCATAATTTAACCCATTCAGGAAGTATCAATTATAAAAAAATTTGGTCTTTAAGGTTTTTTTTTTAATTTAAAAACACTTTCAAGTTTTATTTAATAATTTATTTAACAATGAAACGTACTGTTGACCCGGCTGCCATGGTTTATTAAAAATAAATATGTGATCTGTGCTAGCGGTTCTACCGGACTATTGCATATTTCAATTCGAGTTCTTTTTGCATCGAAGAGATGAGACTTTTTATCGTTTGCTATTCGCACACGTATTTTTTAATATAGACAACAGAGCGATTGGTTGGCTAACAATATCGAAATTTTCATTGTTTTTTGCGAAGTTTCGTGAAAAGAAAATACAATAATATATAAAGGATTGTCTCATAAGGAAGGCTTTTAAAACAATAACAAGGTTTTGAAAAGATTAATTGTTAACGAATGAATCTCTTGACGTTCACAAGTTAACGGGTTGTACAATAGTTGTTGGATCCGTGATGCAGTGGTTAACACAGAATTCACGTGTACAGAAGGCATGGTAGTTTTTTATGTCTAAAATTCAGACCAATTTACTAATCGAGGGTAGTAAAAGCGATCAGCTAACCACTAGTCTTGTACTAGACATTCTTCTACCCTTACTCTTTTCCAAAAAAACGAAGTTTTTCAACAAAGTAACACGCAGTTTCGTAGAACAACTTCTGTTGAGATGCTTCAATAAAGAGGGCATATGCTACACATTGCGTTTAAAAAAAGCCTTCAACGATCGCATGACCAGTCAAATTTTTTCCGTTAACGAACTCGTTGAAACGTATACGTTTCAACTTTGTTCCTGTCAAAAGATATTTGAGGAAGATTGTGAAATATTACTTATTCAAATTGGCCAATAGCTTATCAGATACCTCTTTGAAACAACTATCTGCACGTGTGAGACTCTCCCTAAATATTTTCCGAAAACAACAACCAATTGGGATTTGAATTCTCATTGCTAAAACAAGAATAGACGACTTCGTATTTAGTAAGGGAGTTTATATAGCAGTGGTATAACAAAAAAAATCTAGACGGTAAAATTATAGAAAGCCATTTCTAAACTACAATAATAACAACAAATTTGGTATCAAACTCTTGATATAAGTGAATCATATTAAATTCAGAAATTTATGTTTTTAAAAAATGTAGCTTAAATAACTCATTTCAAGAATTACATAATATTGACAAGACTGAATTTAATCCGTTGATACCAGTCGTAATCAAATTTTAAAATAATTCTGTGAAATAAATACTAATAATATGTTATGCCTCTCTGCCGTTAATTAACAGTTAACATTATTACATATTTTATGTGCTATATTAATATTTTTGAAAAAAACAAAATTAATTTTGCAAACACTACAAAATGCATTAGACATCTATTGTAAAATATGTTTCAATCTTAAGTTTCTATAAAAGCAATAACAATTTTTACGGAATATTTATTATTTACTTGATTATCAGGTATCAATAATTTTCCTATTCGATTGGTCAAAACACTTATTTTAATTTATAAAACTCCAATTTTTATACCATATTCACTAATAAATAACAAATTAACTATAACATAAAATATCAACGATAAGTGTTAAAAGAGTACTGGGCGTTAATCGGTCCGTAAAACTCTTCTCAGAGATGTTAAAGTAAGAAAACTAATAAATATTATATTAGTATGCTAACCCCTCTTTCACGTTTAAGGTGTTAACTGTCAATTCTTGGTGGAAAGGTATAATATTTTAACATGTGGAAGTATTACAAATGAATTGTGTTTTATTTTTTAAAATATAACCCCTCTTTATTATCTACACACGCGCACGGGAAACAATAGAGTACATATGGGGTGAAATGGCAACATTAAACGCATCGATGGCTTTCGTGACAAAAAATTAAATCGATACGTTATTTATTAAAGTATCTGTTTGGGGTTTCGAAGGTTTCACTGCGCAACCAAGTAAGACGAAAGTCGTGAGCCATTAATACTCTGTTATAGGATCAAATAAATAAAAAAAAGGAAATAAATCCTTCGTGCCTTGTTTACAATAAGTCCGTTTACACAATCTTCCTTTTTGCATAGTACGCCATTGTTGCAAGTCGAAGGTCAACCGTAGAAGGACGAGCTTCTTCTTGTTTGTAGCATGTAAAAGGATGATTATATTCGGATTTATGGCGTTTTTATTGCGATGCTAAATTTAAGGGCTAGATTACACGTGTTATGAATTATATTATTAATTTTTACCACCACCTATTTTCCCTTTTTACTGAAGGGTTATGACATATAGATAATCTTTATTATAGAATAACATTATAAATAATTAATAAAACTATTATATTTTGATATTTTAAGCTGACTTGTAAAAATATAATAGAATGGATCACTTTGATTTCAAGTATTTATTTCTGAATTTTGGAATCAATTAGATAATTAATTTTTGTATTCCGTATTTGAAACATATAGCGCTTATAGATATATATAATATTAAGTATCTAAAAGCGAAAATTGTTATATTCATTTTCCAATATTAGGAGCAAAGGATGTTTTTGTATTTCAATTTTTATCGTTTTTCCGTCGTATTTCATTTTCAGTTGAAAACAAAATGCCTATTTTTGTTAGCTGTTAAGCCACTAATTGCAATAAATATAAGCGTAATAAAATTGAACACATCGGTTGTGTCTAATTTCCGTGACATCCAGAAAAATTTCAATCGTCATAATTGTACCGGGTTTAACAAGTTATATCTAATTAAATATTACTTTAAATGACTTGTAGCATATTTTCGTATTTTTTTAGTGAGATTTTGAGAAATTTTGTTCGCACCAGGTGTTTAAACATCCCGTTTTAATGCTAAAAAAATTCTTTTGGATCTCATGCAGTTACATTTCGTTAATGTGTGGGTTTTGTCATATAAACTCATTTATAAAGCGAAATGACAATTTCAAAAAGTGAAATATGGTTTTATGTAGTATTATTTAATTAGTTTACGTCATATTTTGTGTGTAAAACCTGAAATACATACCAAACTATGGGTAAGAATCGAAATTTTTCATAGCAGGACAAGTTCGAGACGTGTCATGGTGCCGTTTGAAACAAAACAGTTGTATATGGTACGGTCATGCATCTCGGATTGTTACTATACTATACTATAATTTTGTATTATTCGATGGTAAAATTGACAAGATTTTCAAATTATGATTAATTATACAAAGAAGACGTAAACCACAAGGTATTTTTAATTTTAAATTACATGTAGAACTACTTTATTTACAAATAGCACATTTTTTGTATGACCTATTTCACAGATAACTTAAAGGTTTAAAGGCCAAAGTATCGTATTGTTACACCATGATTACGGAAGGGTTAACAATTAGGTACTTTCCGAGTATATTCAGTAGAAGAATATTTAAGAAAAATCGTTTTACTGTCCCAGAAGTATCAGCATATTGTTTAATTCTTTAGAAAGTCATCTGCCTTAGTGTTTTTTGGTGCCATTTTTTATTATCTGAGAACTGATAGATTGCAATAGTTTACTTATAACTGCATATTTAGCTCGAATTTCATTATTTTGTAGTTGTCTGACTAATGAACAGGATTATGGATATAAACACATTAGCAATGAGGCTTAGAAACCAAGCGACCAACCAGAAAAAAAACTTGGTAGCAAAATTACTTTACGCAAATATGAGATGATGTTCGTTATTCAAAACCAAACTATATTCCAAATGCTTACTGTTGTCTGAGCTTAAAATCTTCACTATATTCTGATAGATTTAAACATAAAACTATCAATCTATTTGATAATATAATATCAAGAATGATATACGCATTACGTTTATACTCCCTGAATGTTAATTTCTTAATCTGTAAGTTGTCATTCAAATCAGAATATCACAGGTGCTCGGGTAATCCCCGTTTATAATAATTCTCTCTAGCTCTACCTTTATTCTGAATAGAAATCCCGGGGAACACCTGGGGGCTGTCAGTCATAAATAGGAATACGGCAGGTCATTAGATACATAATAATCAGGATAATGTGGGACATGAGAAATGGTCGGGTTTTGTTTTGGGTTATTAATGAATATTTTTGACCGCAGTTTCCATAATAATAACTATCACGATTTCAACTGGGTCCGTGGTGCCGTGGTTAACGTCGTTGACTTCGGTTACGGATCTCACCTGATTTGAATCACAGTTTCATAAATTGATTTTTTAATTGATTTGTTAACTTCTGTATTAAAACATGGTTGTTTATACTATCTAAAATTCCCTCCCACTCATCCAATTCATAAAATTGGGTGTAGCAAGAGCAATAATGTCGGCGTCCGTGGCGCAGTTGGTAGCGTCGCTGGCTATGGTTACGGATGTCTCGGGTTCAATTCCCGGTGCAGACGGTTTTCATAGATTGATCTTTCAATCGATTTATGGATTTCTGTTTGTAGTCTGAGTCCTCCCTCCCACCCATCCCATCCCAACGGGGCGTAACGACAGCGATTAGCTAACCACTAGTCCTGTTTTAAAAAATAAAACACAATTCATTTGTACTACTTCCGCATATTTATAATGATCTGGACCGGTTTCGCTCATCACGAGCATAATCAACTGATAAAAATACAAACATAACAGGCTTATTTATATAAAATTGAGTGTAAAAATGAAGGTATATAAAACTGATGGTTCATGAACTGAGACAAGAAAATACTGATCAGCAAACAAATTATACATAAATCAAATTAAAGAGTATACAATTAAAATGTTATGGACCTCTTGCAAATCATTAAATACTAATCTGAAATCACAAATATAGCTACATTAAAAGTCCATTTAGCTGAACAAAATTTTTAATGACGTTACTAATGTCATATACAATAATGAATCAGGAAAATTATGAGAAAAAATTAGTGAAACATTTAAAAATAATCAAATATTAAGTATGTAATTAATATTAACAATAAACAGCCATCTTAAGTGGAGAAAGCAGAGCAGCTATGAGTATCCATTAAATTTTTAATATCTGAAAAACAAAAATTACAGAGACAGAATCAATTCTTACGAGTTAAAAATAACTTTACAGGTATAATACAAATTAATGAATCGGATATAACAAAGGAGAAGATGCAAAGACGGTTTGCTCATTCAATAAATTTGAATTGGGCAAGAATTTATATCTTTTTATTTCTAAAATCTCTTGTTTATCCAAGCCCTATCCTTCTATCCCTACTCTCTGCGAAAAAAGAGAGGTTGAGCAACTGAGAAACAAGCAGTTTTCATAGAAAAAATCCTGTTAAGATACCTCCATTAGGAGACCATATGCTCCACATTGGGTGCGGACATGGAAAAAAAAGAGCAATAAATTAACCATTAGTCCTGTCCTGGATTAACACACAGTTGTCGTAGGAAAACTTATGTTGAGATATCTCTATTTGGAAACCATATGCTTATTCACATTGGAAGTGGGCATGTTAAAAAAATATTCTTTATTACGTCACAATGTCATAAAGATCATAATAAAGTCGGTTAAACTGAAAAAAATTTGTGTCTTCATACTGTTGGTATTTTTATCTAGAATATTATTTTACTTATTTTCTTGGACTGTGGATGGCTTAGAAAAAAAAAATGAACGTCTTTTTACAGTGCACATTTGTATTGATGTATCTTTCTATCTATCTGTACCAAACAGCGCAACACAGAAAACAAACTATATCAGTCTGCGCATCATCATTCACATCAATCAAGTGAATTGAGAAAATATTGAGAGTTGTGCGGCAGCTCACTGTAACTATAAACTTTGATATTTCACCAGCTATAACATGAAAAATACCGTAGAGTCTATAGAAAACTCAAGCAATGTTTATCAAATCGAGTTCATAACAGTTGTTTTTGGTTAAAGTCTACAAGTAAAAAAATCAATATGACAACCCTGTGCTATTCCATTCGTGCCTGGAGAGGGGAAAGAAAATTTTCTCATGGCCTTGTAGAATGTGATCATAAAATAGGGGCTTGAGATATACTAATATCATTCTATACTAACTTCAAAAGGAACAAAAATATAAGAAGAAAAAACTATGAAATTATTTCAATGTTTCCTTTCCAGAATGATTAACAGAAGGAAACAACAAGTGTAGGGGCAGTCGAAATACAATAAATTTGTTACAGATAATAAAACAATTTGTACCATTATACATTTTTATTCGAAAATCCGATCTAGTTTAGCTTAGGTAAACCTTAATTATTAATTCACAATAATAAACAAATCCGTTCCTGTTTAAATTAAATTTGTAAAATACTTTTTTTTATTTAAGATTAAAATTGATAACTTTGTTATTCCACGTGTTTCGCTTCTTTAAATAGCAACTTCAGACAAACTAATGCTTTTTAAATAAGTGAAACACGTGTCGCATTAAGTAACATATCCAGTGAAATAACAGTTATATTAAAAATGAGTTTCCACAAAGATCCGTCGAAAAAATGTTTTTCTTATAAAGTTATTTCACCAATGATTGACAGTAGATAGTATTCTGAATCTGTATATCTTGGGCATAGGTGCTTGTGATGTATTGTAACCTTGAGTGGACTTGAGTGAAAACATCTTTCGCCTTAACTATTAATAGGTAAAATGCCAAATTATTATTATTTTCTCTGAAAATTTATATTAAAATATTTAAAGCATTACCTTCATAAGTTCCGTAAATATAATATTAGGCATTCTTCGTAGACTTATAAAGACTTCTAATGGCGCTTATGTTAACATACGTCTATATTTGAGAACTGATTTTTATTCAATTGCTTAGCCTCTCTTTTCTAATGACTGTAATAATAGAAACATGAGGCATATACAGGATTAGTGCCACGCACCGTTTTTAAGATCTATATTTTACTAAAATATTTTGCTTGAAAAAGTTTAACACATCTCCATTTTCGTAATATTGGATTTGTGATACTTACTCACGATTCAATTGGTTAAATCAAATAAAAATGCAGAATCTTTCATACTTATTTATAATCAGATTATTCACATCAAATACCAAGCTCAGAAAAGTGTTTTTTTTTTCATTAAATATTAAAAGAGTCATAGCGAGTCGGAAAGAAAAATATTCGCTCTCCAATAGATGTTGCTTGACTGACGTTTATTGACTTGGAAAAATATGAAAACGGAATGGAAGTTAGGAACAACCCTTTTTTAATAATTCACGGATGAAATGGACCGGACCGGTTCAATGAACCAAATCCTGGAATAAGATCAAAGCGCATTTTTGTGAGGGTCTTCAAAATAGTATTTATGACTATCTTGTCTTTTACTGTTTTTACCCAGATTAAATAACTGTGTTGCCAATACATAAAAAAATACTTTCAATTACAAATTATCTTTATTTTTCAAAATAACAGTTTTTTACATTACAAGTATTGGATTTTGACTTCAGAAACACTTGTGAGAAGTTTGTATATTGCTATTGCAATAGCTATTTCGAAAATCGTCTTCTGAAACTAAATATTACGCGATTTTTACCTTTATTATGGAATTCTAATACGTAAACGTCAACTCATTTTCCATATTGTGTAAAATGTTATATAACACACTTTTCGATGTGTAACATGTGGACTCTTAATTGTGCATCTAAAACATTAGTTGTCGAAAGTTATTTGCTTAACGTTTCTTTTCGGAGAGGGTAAGAATATAAATAGTTTAACTGTAGGAAAATACTAGAAGCTCACCTATTTTTTTCTGCTGATAGAAAGGGGTCCGTAAGGATATAAAATAATTATAAAAACAATATAATTGTTAATGCCTTTTGTTGTATAATGTACCACTACACCTCGCAACTTTATACAGTACAGACTAAGAGTGTTTATTACTCGGTGGCGAGTAGGGCTTCCAATCCCGAGATCCCGGTCAATTATTCAATCCCGTAATCCGGAGGTTGTCTAAATATCGATCCCGGGTTTTCGGGATTCACTGTAAATGCTAAAAAATAATGAATATATCAAATTAAAACTTCTTAAATAATTACAACTTGTACCTCAGTTTATATATTTTTTTATAATACTTATATAATTAATTTAAGACATCGACTGAGGGTGCTTGATGGAATTTCAATATCAAATTTGGATTATTGAGATTTTGTTCACTTCCATGTATTTTGTCACTAACCCGGGTTTCGCCTTTCGGCATCTTCAGGCATTCGAGCACACGAATGGACTCGAACTGACAGACTGTAAACAGTGTCTAACGTTTATATAGAAGATACAAATACGACAAATATTATTTACGACGTAAGATATTGCAAATCACTTGCTAATGGAGAACCATACGTTTAATGCGGATGATGGGGTTAAACTGTTGCATAAAAACATGGGGGATCATAAATTATTTTATCAAGAAATTTTGGAAATCAATAGAGCCCAGTTAAATTCCTTGCCAATTCAGAATGAGCAGCTGAACCTACCTAATTCTCCGTTATTATATCCTATACGTTGAAACACCTAACACATGTCACTAAACGTGGAATGATTGTATATATTTACCCTTTCGTCGAATTGCATCCCGTCGAAACCCACAATACTATTATAATTGTAAAATCACTGGTAATTCCATAAGAAGTTGGAAAGTGACAATTCGCCACTCTGTAAATGTGGTGTTTACAAAATAAGGATTAAGACAATTCTCGAAATTTTAACTCAGGTATCAGTGTGGCTCTCAGACGTATAATATCTTACCCCGTAAATAATATTTGTCATAATTGTATCTTCTATATAAACGTTAGACACTGTTTACTGTCTGTCAGTTCGAGTCCATTCGTGTGCTCGAATGCCTGAAGATGCCGTAAGGCGAAACCCGGGTCGTTAGTGACAAAATACATGGAAGTGTACAAAATCTCAATAATCCAAATTTTATATAATTAATATATATGTACAGTGGTATCCTACTTTCACATATTTTGTAACAGGCATTGTTAACTAATTTTAAATGTAGGACAAATTAGGACCGCTTCTTAAATGGAAGGAGAGGGATATTTTAAATTTGAATTGAAGAACACGTGCTCTTTTTGGATACCATCTGGAAAAACTTACCTAAATAATGCAATAAATAAAATAAAATATGAAACCATTTTCATCATTACGGTTTTTTCAAAGTTTGTTCATGTTTTGTAAATGGCTGTCTGATTTAAAATCTATAAATTCCCAAGGAAATCTTAAATCATACATATGTTGCAATTTACGCAAATTTAATTTTTAATGTAAAATTTCAGACATGAAATCACACTTAATGACCAATTCCAGGATTGAGAATTTCTGAATCCTGGAATCCCAGGATCATAAAAAGGGTCCGAGATCGGGTGCCCAAGCTACGAGGTATTTTTTTACTTTTCTTTTTTAGCTTTACGGTAACAGTTTCACGTAGCATTCAGATGATACCGAAGTCAAGCCTTGACAGGGATTTAACAAAATATTATTGTTTAATTAAAATATACCGTCGTATTCTTGCGTGTAATATTATTCATTACATTATTTTTTTCATTATTTCTTATAATGTCTTCTCACCAAGAATTTAAAGTGAGCAGTATCAAAATAATTATGCAATATGTAGTCTTGTACGTTGGCAATATTGGCCCGGTTTTAATTAAAACATCGAAAGACTATGTCGCAACTGCGGCTAGATCATGTTGACACTGTGAAAGATGATAAATGGTGACACGAGAAGGCTTTACATGACTAGATCTTAATTTGCGGCTTCTATCCTTCATCCTAGATAGATATTCGTCAGTGCCGTACCATTAACCCTTACAGTGCGAGCCGTTTTCGCACACACTTATTTTCAGTCAATTGATCTGTTAAAACGCTCTCTATGGCTAACAATAGATCAATTTCAACAGTAAAAAATGAAGAATTATGTGAAATATATATTAGTTATCCCAAATACATCAAGAAGTAAACTAAACTCGTCGCATTCTCGCTAAAATAAATCAAAGAAAATTAAAAAGCTGAAAAATATTTAATCTACATATTTGCAAACAATTTGGCTGCGGCCTGTCTTTATATACATCCCCAACACGCACAAAAGCAAATATTGCGTATGAGCAGTTCAAAACTGAAATTTGAAAGATTGAATATAGAGAGCTCTTTTCTAAAATACATTTTCTTGTGTTCTGCTTGACAGTTTCATGATCTGTTGCCTAATTTCTCTACTTAAAGATTTTAACAATTTTTTTAAACGTATATCCACAAGCGCTTCTTTTTAGTTTGGCTGGAAATACGAGATAAAATCTTGGACATGTAAACATGTCCAGCGCGTTCATTGGGTTAAGAATTTCAACCACTAGCTGGATAATAAGATTTATTTAGATATATTTGTCGGTTTTACTGTATACAATGCCAAATTTACGCACAGCACAACACAAACAAACCCACTCTATCTTTAATTTTTTTGATTTAACATTTGGCTTGAGTATAGAAATAACTTACGATTTTAATATCATATGTTATGTCTGCTTTCATATTGTAAAAAACCAGCTAAATGATTGTAGTTATTTATTGGTCCAGCAATGCTGTACATCCATGTTTATTACTTTACCATACAGACATCTGGCTAATAGTAATAATGTCTCGTCGTCTTTTCAAAGGAGACCTATTGCAATAACGTACATTCAGTGTGATGTATTATTAATTATTAGTATGTTAAAGGATTCATTTTCCATTTCTATTCAAAAACGTATCAACGTCAAATCGACATACTTTTTGTTTTTACTTATAGACTTATTAATATTTAATGTATGTAATGTCTAACTGCTTCCAATATGGAACATATTAACTCTTTGACTGCTTTCATTACAGGCTTTATCAAAGTTATATTATAATCAATAAAAGATTAACTGCTATTTTAATCGTAGACAGTAAAATATATTAGTATCTTTTCGACAGAAGCAGAAATATAACTTTGTCTCATTTTACATGAAAAACTTTTAAATATTTCTTAGTAACAAAGCGAGTTTGAGGAGGCACTCTTCAAAATATGTTGTGGAAATGATTGTTAATTATAAATCAACAAAAACTGACATGTCTGCTTCTGCCAAAGTGTACGGGTAATATATTAATAGATTTGATTCATGATACTATTATAAATAAGCCAACAAAACTTCTTTCAAAATAATGCTGTTGTTAAAAAATATTATATTCCTTCAAAAACGGTGTTTGCGGTAACCTACCTTTTACTTAAAACGGCAGTACAGTTTTAACAGTAATCGGTAAAGAAACACAAATTTTTATCCAATATCTCAGTCTCTTATTCAAAAGTCATATTATTTATAGGAACATAAAGCATATCATTTTATTGACATCAGTATGAAAGTTATTTTTTTAGTCGAAATTGTTTTGTAGCATATAAAAGAGAGTAGACAGGGTTTCCGTAATTTCATTATCTAAACAAGAAGTTTTGGAAAAATCTTCATAAACTAGTAAGTTTATTATTACTCATTGACCCGGCTTTTAAAAAAGATACAAAGTTGAACGTGGTAGGGTTGGAAATGGTTAAAAAATACTTAAAAATACCCATTACATTTTTTTCTATGAATATGATTGTTATGCAAATTTAAATGAATTCGATTTGCTGAAATACGGATTTTAAAATCCTGGGCTGCAGCTAGGGCTTCCAATGCCACGATCCCGCTCAACTATTAAATCCCGTAAACCCGGGATTGTCTAAACAACAATCCCGGGATTTTGAGGATTGTTGTAAATGATAAAAAATAATTCACATATCAAATTAAAACTTCCTTATTAACTGCAACGTGTACCTCAATTTGTTTATGTACATAGTTTTTAAAATTAAATTAAATGTATTGTGGTCTCCCTTCTTCTCGTATGTCGTAACAGCGGTTTTAACCAATTTGAAATGGAGAACCATGGAGTACCGCTTCTTCAATGAATGGAGGACAATATTTTAAACTTGAATGGAAGGAAATCTTCTCTTTTCGGAAACCATCTGGTGAAACCTACCATTTTTTAATGGTTTCCTCTTTTTTTGTAAATGACTGTCTGATTTCCAATCCATAAAAATCCATTCGAGTGCACAACATTTTAATCATAATTCAACGGTAATTGATGTAATTGAAATTGTTCACGAGAGAGTAAAAAGAATGGTGAGTTGCGTTATGAATCTTTGAAATGCACCCTTGTTAATTCTCATGTTTGCATATACAGGACTATACGTAAGGAGTGTTGGCATAATAATGACTTATATCTAGTAGCCGGGTCAGAATTTTTAAACCTAAAACTAATGTAAAATGATGTTTCCCTTCCAAAAAGTGGTGAAGTTCGTTTCCTAATTCACATCATTTGGTCGAAACCTGCTCTTTCGTCTCTAAAATGAGATCCAATCATTAAATCCTTTTCGTATTTTTTGAGAGTTACATCAATTGGCCAAAGCACCGTCGATATATACATTCTAATTGATGCAATAATGGACACAAATGAAATTTTAAATGTACAATTTAACACATGAAATTACACATAATGACCAATCCCGGGATCATAAAAAAGATCTAGGAATGGATGCCCTAGCTGCAGCATATCGAAATATTATTACTTACAACATTGACAAAGATCCATGAATAGAGAATAAGTAACAGTGGAAAGAAAAGTTTAAGATCTCGATGTCGAAAATTTATGCAATCAGTTATAGACCTGGATGATTTACAGCTCCGCTTTAGTACGTAAAAGATACAGGTTTAATTACTTTCAAGGAGGGTGTCGGATGTAGGGTGTTTAGTCTCCAGGTACCACTGGGATTCGAAAATACCTATTTAAAGATCCAATAACTCATAAAACTCGACATCAACCTATTCTGTATTATGTTAAAGAGAAAATCGAGGGATAAAGCGATCAAGCCCTCCCATTCCCCGCCTCTGCAACCCCTCCCAATAAACGAGTAACCTGCCCGCTATAAAAAAAACATGCCTGAAACTCCGCAGGGTGAAATTGGCATTAATTGAATGACGTGCAGAGAATCTTGCATCGGTGGGTTAAAAGCACTATAAAGTCGTGACGCGAAAAAAGACTATTTCCACCGAGCTTTATTTTTAAAGTGTATTTTTTAAATATTTACACTCGTTAATTACAATAAGAATATATTTATTTACATTGGGATATATTAAAAAATAAAAATTAAGACTATTCGTGTAATTTAGCATCATACACACTCATCCCTCGATTCACGCGGTATTTTTGAGTGGTTTTAATGCTAGAAAAACACCGCTTAATAACTGTAGTTACCATTCATCTTATCAAAACTGGCTTGATTTTTAAATTTCAGTTGTTATATTAATCTTATATTTAATAGCCCAGACTAATCTGTATGCATAGATGTAGATTATTTCACATACAAATGTAGGTATGAAATTCTCTCATGATCTAAGCGTCCACGGTGAATATAAACAATACAATCAGTCCGTCGGTATGGAAAATAAAGAACAGTTACTTTATACATTCAGTATTTCAATTTCAAAACCGTCATGACGGTCGTTTCCACAAGTTAACATATATTTTTATACCAATATCTGATTATTTTGTTTTACAGATGCATCAAAACATCACGCATTTGCAATCGTTCTTTCAAAGCACAGTGTCTTACCAAAATAAGTGGTCTCTGTAGTATAGCGCCGAAAGCTTTCCCTTTATGACAAGATAGTTCCAGGCTCTTAACTCAGTAGGTACAATATCAAATTAAGATATTTCCTTTTACATTCACATTTGATATCTTGGGCATTTTTGTTCACGATGCTTTATCTCCTATGTGTTTTGATAGTTAAAGCTGCAATGACAAACATTTCTTAAGCCCAAAACTTATCTTATAAAAAATAGCCCAGACCGCTCTGTAGCCGTTTTATTACTATCACATATCACACATAGGTATGAAATTTTCTCAGGACTTAAGCATCCGCAGTGAATATATAAAATAAAATGTTATGCAATGCACACACAGTTCCGACGTACTAGCTACTTTAGACATTATCGCAGAATTTAATGACAGACACCCATTTCTTAGAGATAAAAAACATAAGTTAAATTTGGATTATTGAGATTTTGTACACTTCCATGTATTTTATCACTAACGACCCGGGTTTCGCCTTTCGGCATCTTCAGGCATTCTAGCCCACGAATGGACTCGAACTGACAGACAGTAAACAGTGTCTAACTTTTATATGATATTTTAACACTAATTTACTGTAGAGTTCAGTCAATCTTGCTAAATTAGTGTTAAAATATCACATAAACGTTAGACACTGTTTACTGACTGTCAGTTCGAGTCTATTCGTGCGCTCGAACGCCTGAAGATGCCGTAAGGCGAAACCCGGGTCGTTAGTGACAAAATACATGGAAGTGTACAAAATCTCAATTATCCAAATTTGATATTGAAATTCCATCAAGCACCCTCAGTCGATGTCTTGAATTATATAAGTTAAATTTATCGAAGTATTATATGAATCAACTTGATACAGTAAACATTTATAAATTCGAGCCATTAACTACACAAGATAGTAGATGAAAGCCCAACAGCATTGATTACTCGACTGGGAAGTATATTTAAATATATGTAAAATATATCAGTTGTAATTTTGTAATAACGATAAGTTTAGATACGCCATTGAAAAACTCGCTTCTCACAAAGGTGCTTGAAGAAAATTTCGCCTGGGAAGCGATCGCACCCTAAAATAAAGGTCTTTTGGGTCTATTAGCGAATTTGAACGCCTCAGAATTGGGTCGTCGAAGTTGAAATAGTGCTTGTCAAACAGTCATCATGTAATACAGCGAACATTTATTACGTGATACATACAGTAACGCGTATGACAAAGAAATTCGTATCTCAAAATATGTAAAGTTTTAGGGGTACTAATAAATTATGAAAATTTGTATAATACTCATTACCAGTATAAAGCTGTATTTTATTCTGCGGCAGTAACTAAATACATGCAAATTTGGTAACTTAGTAATTTCAAAATTGTCAATAACTTTTTAAGAAAGCGTTCAGTAAAACAGTTTAAACGGTCAGCTAATAATATGTTTTTAAGTATATTGGTTCCGTTATATGACGTTAGGTTAGGTAGGTCAATATTTTTCTTTTGAATACTGACAATTGTATTTTAATACTAAAAATTTATTTTAATTACTTCAATATTCAGAAAAATAGTCAATAACATAATGTCGTAGCACTCGTATTTAGACTCTTTACTTAGTATTTACTCACCTCATTATAATGGAAGTCTACGAAATAATCTTCAATTCAATAAACTCTTAAATTCCTTAAAATTTTATTAGATAAGTCTTATATAAAATATATAATTGATAACATAGTTATTCCACTTGGTTTATCACTAACGTAACGCGTTTCGCCTCTTTTAATTTAATTCGATACACCAAGTGGAATAAGTAAGTTATCAATTTTAATTTTACATTAGAAATAAACTTCAACAAAGTTACCGCCGAATCCATAGAATATATTAATAGATAAGTCTAGTTTAATAAATAAATACCTGTAGCAGGCGGTGAAAGGTACAACTTAAGAGTCTAGAGTATTAATATAGTGTCTATATTTTGCAACGCATGACAATAATAGAAATTTATATTTTAAAATATCGACTGAGGGTGACGAAACACATGGAAATATATAATTTAATTAAATGGGACTCTAACTAACATCTTGCGGGGAAAATAAATTACTCAAGAATGATACCATATCAGTTGAATCTGTCGGCTCTATTGGTAGTCCCGATTTGGTTGAATCTAGGGCAATTCACAATACATTCAAAGAGTTCATCGTGATCTATAGAGAGCGTATAGACCAGAATTCATAAAAGGTTTATAATGGACTGTTTTATCTTCCTGCGCACTACAGTGCATGTCAAATAAAAAAAATCAACACAAATAACATTTATATGCTTCTGAATACAGCCTGTAAGTAGACGGTGAAGCCGTACTTGTTGGTAGTGCTTAAAACGTTGGGAAAATTATTGAATATTTATGAGGATTAAAAACACAACTCTAAATTAAGATGAAAGTTTTAGATGCTTAAGCTCGGAGAATATTCTCGATCAGCGAAGGGAGGAGGAAGGGCCAGTGGCGGAATAGAGAGTGTCAGAGGTACTCGCATACCCCGCTCCCCTCTCGCCGTTGCGCAACCCTCCAGATTGTTTGCCGACGTTTATTGCCGTAATTTATTTACGCTATCTGCCAAGTCAGCGACGGTGAAACGTTTCGGCACGTATGCCAAGCTTGGCACGTGAGACGTAATGATTTGGCATTGGAACCAACTATTGATAAAGTGTTTTCTGTTTTTAAGATAACAATTTATGAACCCAATTATGTCAGGCATGGCATAATTTTGTTTTCAAAATATTTTTTGACCTGATGCTGCACTCATATTTGTATCTCTTTAACCATGTCTCCTCCGAATGTGGTGCATAATATATCGACTCCTAATTATTGAATTATCTTAACAGAAGTTTTTCCACGATAACTATTTGTTTCTCAGTTGGTCAACCTCTCATTTAAGAGAAGTAAGTAGTGAAAGAAATTAAGAATAGAAAAAACTAGGTAACATAGAGTATACGCTTTATAAATTTGTACTTTTCACTTCACTAGTACGCTTTGTGTATAATACACAGAACGTGTCAGTGTATTAGCATATATGGATCACGTGATCCTAGATCCAGAGTACAAAGTTGTAAAGCGTCAACTCTATTTAATGGTAAAGCTTAGTACAAAGTTCATGTCTGCTTTCTTTAAAGCAGTTTCTCTACCATTGTATACCATGAGGTCTTTTAAAACAGCATATCAATAAGAATTGCTTTGGGGAGGACTTTGAAAGAGACTCTACAGAAAACCTTTTTTTTTTAATCGATTTAACAGTAAACTTCATTTTCGTCTACCATTTCCTTGAATTAACTACCATAAATAACTTATAATTCTCATTCATTCTTGTACATTTAAATGGTTGTGCATCGCTGATGTATGTTTTTTAGAACGGCCGACTATTCCGTGACAGTGGGTATTACATATACAATAATTATCATGCTCGGCGCACTGAAAAAATATCTGTATTTTGTGAGCTATTTCAGTTTTGTTATGCTCAAACGTCTAAAGAGTAATATACCCACTTGTAAAGAACACTTGTTTTACCGTATCAACACAAACTGAGCCAGAGAAATAACACTGATGCCTGAGTTTTCAAATCAAAAATTCCAATTTTGTTTTTAATATTATGTGTATTTATATTTTAAGTATTATATGATAACTTAACATCTAAAATACCATTTTTTTGTGTTTAGTACAACCTATGATTTTACATTGACGTTTTTGTTAAAAACCCAAATATATTTTTACCTTTTGAACTTCGTGCATCTGAGGGTATCAACAATACTTTTTTTAATTTCCCTCGTTATTCAATACATTGTAAAGCTTTACGCTCAAAATCAAGAATATCAATTGCTCTTAAATATCAATGCATTTCTAAGATTACCAAAATAAATTTCCTAATCATAAAAAAGGCGTTGGTTTTCACGTTTTCACGTTTAAAAGTGACCTAAACCGAGTCTACGCTTTCCTGTGCAGAGATTCGTTCTTTATATCGTATTTTTCTCTCTGCAAAGGATTGTGAACACAAATTTTGTAATTATTTTATATACATTACGACTCTTATTGTGCACATCTGAAGTGCATTCAATTCTATGTATAAAAAAAAACAAACATTACGCTGATGTACACATATGAATCATTGACTTTATAAAATATTATGAATTAATTTTGTTTCTTTTTTTGTTGCAGATATCTTCAATAACCAGCTTCTGCAGGGTAAGTTTTTTTGACACAATTATAAGTGAATCAATACATTCACAATGTACATTGAGTAAAGTATAAGCATTAAAAACCTACCCCATTTCATCACCATGTAGAAAATTTAAGCTAAAAACCATCGTTTAAGAAAACAAATATATGATACAGCATAGTATCTTTTCATTACCAGAATATCAGAATACACGTTTAATATTTGCGTGTTTACATTTACGATGTTAACTGAATTTTATTAACAATATTTGATAGTTACAATTTATGTTTAACCCGTGATTATATTGAGAGTGGCAGTTTTATTGAAAATCTATTATTATTGACGATGGCGGATGATGGGGTTAAATTGTTGCATCAAAACATGGGGGATCATAAATTATTTTATTAATAAATTTTGGAAATCAATAGAGCCCAGTTAAATTCCTTGCCAATTCTGAACGAACAGCTGAACCTTCCAAACTCCCCGCTGCTGTATCCTATACGTTGAAACACCTAACAGATGTCACTAAATATGGAATGATTGTATATATGCATCCTTTCGTCGAATTACATCACGTCGAAACCCACAATGCTATTATAATTGTAAAATCACTCGTAATTCTAATAGTAGTTGGAAAGCGGCAATTCGCCACTCTGTTAATGTATTGTTTACAAAATAAGGATTAAGGCGATTCTCGAAATGTTAACTCAGGTATCAGTGTGGCTCCCAGACATATATTATTTTATCTCGTAAATAATATTTGTGGTTTTTGTATATTCTATATAAACGTTAGACACTGTTTACTGTCTGTCAGTTCGAGTCCATTCGTGCGCTCGAATGCCTGAAGATGCGGAAAGGCGAAACCCGGGTCGTTAGTGACAAAACACATGGAAGTTTACAAAATCTCAATAATCTAAATTTATTATTATTGACTTAAAACTGTTGAGTTTAAATATTATTGAAAAAACTGCCCACAAGCAACCTCAAAATCTTTATTTTCCGAAAACGTAAGAATAAAGCGATTAAGAAAAAGAGGACAAACAGCTAGTCGCTATCTTTAAGCTCAGATTATAATCAATAATAAAATACTTAATTTATAAATATACTGAAATAATAACAATTCAAAAAAAGCTTCTTCGTAAATTTGTGTCTTTAAACACAAAACTGATTAGGGCGAAGATTTGGTGCATTACATTGAATTTTACGAGAAAAAAATCTCTGGTGTATTGAGGGTGCATATCACATCCCAATCTAAAATAAGGGTTAGAGATTCAATAATACAACGTATGATGATTTTTTTAACATATCCGCTCCTAGTGTGGAGCAAATTATGACCTTCTCATGGGCGTCTATCAAGAAAGTTTTTCTACGAAAACTGCCAATTACTCAGTTGGGCAAGCTCTCTTTTTCGAAGAGAGAGAGAACTAGTGGCTAGCACATCGCTTTTGCTAAATTCTGCTTTAAAGATCGGATGAATTGAAGAGAATTTCAACATTTATGTCAACAAAACAGAAATCCATAAATCGATTGTAAAATATATTTACGAAACTGTCCGTACTGGGAAGTCAATGACTTCAAACACTGCGCTACTGACCCGAAATCGATTAGAGCTTAAGATAGAAAATTTATCCGTTTGCTTTTTTCTAGTTTTTATTTAAAAATATGATTAAGAATGTTTCCCCTTGTTATATTTAAAAAAAAGCTTGGATCTCATCAGCTGAAAGATATTATTTTAACTTTTAAAAATATTAATAATTTCTCAGAAAATGTAAAAATATTAAATACATTGCTTAAATTTAAGCCTTACGACTATTTCGTTGATATCTAACTAAGATTTGAAAAGATATCAGATTTTATTTTATAAAAAAAATAATGTCAAAAGCCAGACGACTTGACTGTATTAAAACAAATTTTATTTTTACATTCCTTCAAGCAAACTTTAACAAAACTCGTTTCCGAGACCATTTCGCAACGCCCACATTTCTCTTGGATCATAATCGTTTTGTTTTAATAATATCGGTTGATTTAGTAACCGTTTTGAAACTGTGACATAGCGATAAGGTCATGCAATTCCAGCTCGAGCAAAGCTTTCAATTTCATCACAAAAAGGTTCCATAAGCCATACTTTCGAGCGATCCAATTCGAGCTTTTTAGTGGTTTTATATTATCACACGTGTCATTACTAAACGGATATTGGCTGATGTGAAATTTATTTCATTCTTTTTATATATTTCAACCACGATCCGTTTAACTTATTTAACTTTGGGTTAGTATAGCACGTTTCAATTTGAAGGATCGAACGAATCAAACTAGTGTCAAAACTTAGTTCGTGAAAATTTTTTACAATTCAATTTATTTTATATTATATAATACATCTCAAACACAACTATTCACTGATAACTGGTAACACTTAACGTTTTCATTTTAAGCCCTAGCTCACAAATACCCGATTGGATATTACTGTATAAAATTAAGGATTACATTGGTGAATTCGAATACAAAATAATGTCTTTTTTAAGGTGTCGAGTGTCAATTCTTTGTGAAAAGGCATTGGATTTCAAAAACAAAACCGATCTTTTTAAATAATTCTCACGATCAACATCATAACAACTTTAAAATATGTAAGTAGTACAAAACATTATACTTTATTTTTAAAACATCACAATATGACGTTTAAGAGGTTCATGGAAAATCAATCCTGGATAACTGGTCCCACCAATTTAAAGGATAATTCATCGTGGGACTAATTAACTGAATTTTTCCCTTAAAGCATACTGGAGAAGGGATTTTTTCCGCAGCACACCAAAGAAAATGAATTAAAAAATTAAATTTACTTTACTTATAGGTCATATTTTTAATGAACAAATGTATACAGATGAGGAAAAATGTTACATGCTATGAGGATTCAATTGATTTTTAACAAGCAATCTGCGAGTTTTTAAATTCTTGGGCTCACAGTTCTAATGTTTTCTTCTTTCGCAGCACAAAGTTTGACAGACAATATTTTATATAGATTCAATTTGAGGCTTTATATTCTTATTCTTATCATAATCAAGTGGATATATGCTTATTTGAAATTCATTACATTTTATATAATTATCTTTTTAAACTTTTTATCGGTATTACAAGTCTCAATTCTTAGAAAATGACAAATATTAATGACGATAAAACTAGGCCCATGAAGATTTTTTCGCTTCAATTTTATACACTGATAACAGTGAAAGCTTTTTCTAAAACTCCCGTGTTCAAATGGACATTTTTAAAAAGCTCATATGGCATATATAAAGATGACAATTGATGGGATAAAATTATGAATACTAAGTTTTGAAGCAAATTGATGTTTAACTTACACTATGTTTGTCTTTGAATTAATAATATAACCTGTGAATCAACTAATAACATAACTCAATAACAAAATAGTTTCCGTGGTCGAGTTGTTAACGTTGTTGGCTTTGTTTGGTTTGTATCTCAGCACGGACAGTTTCATAAATTAATTTTTGATGTCTGTTCAATGTTTGTGATGTAAATAAAAGTTACTCTCCCATTCATCCAATCCTTAAAACGTAGCGTAGTAAAACATTTTACCTAACAACTTATCCTGTCCTAGCCTTATCCTTCTACTCTACTACTTTCGAACAATAGAGGTTCTACAAACTGATTAACGAGGATTTCTTGTAGAAAAACTTCTGTTTAGCTATCTCCATCAGGACGCCATACGCTCCACATTGGGAGCGGATATTAAAATAATTATAAGAAATTCGTACCACTTTTACGGAAAAATATCCAAGGTATTAACTTTAAGTATTTCTAATGTAGCCTTTATATCCTTTAATCCTTTCGATAATCACTTTGATGGAAAATAATGGTAGACAATTAGTGAAAAATGCATCATTTGAGAAGTTTAATGATTCGTGATAAATTGATCGTTGATGCTGATTAATACTGATCGTTGAAACATTACTGAACAATTTTAAATTTGAAATAACTGGTCGTTTGAATAATTAAATTACTATTTTCTTTGGATTCGGCGGTAACTTTGTGGAAGTTCATTTTTAATTATTTTTTTCCATGTCCGCTCCCAATGTGGATCATATATTCTCCTAATGGAGGTATCTTAACAAACTTTTTCTACAAGAACTGCTTGTTACTCAGTTGCTCAACCTCTCCTTTTTTTCAAAGAGAGTAGTGATAGAAGGATAGGGCTATTAGAGAACTAGTGGTTAGCTAATCGCTCTCGCTACGCCCCGTGAGGATGGGATGGGTGGGAGGGAGGACTCAGACTACGAACAGAAATCCATAAATCTATTTAAAGATCAATCTATGAAAACCGTCCGCACCGGGAATCGAACCCGGGACATCCGTAACCGTAGCCAGCGACGCTACCAACTGTGCCACGGACGCCGACATTTTTAATATAACATTAAATTAAAAATTGATAACTTAGTTATTCCACTTGGTTTATCTCTAATGTGACGCGTTTCGCCTCTTTAAGAAGCATCTTTAGACTAATCGTATCGCAAGGCTATTTATTTCTAAGGTAAACGATGATTCTAATTCTTAAAAGGGTAGGGGTGGATTTTATTACATTCTACTGGACGTGTGGACGGGGGTAAGGTATAAATTGATTTGTAAATAGTGTAAAATATAATGTTTTATATACCTTAATTTTTAACATTCATTTTTATATAAATAGCCCTGTTAGGTTAGGTTAGGTTAAGCATCACGAGCATTATCAACTGATAAAAATACAAACATAACAAGCTTATTTATATGAAATTGAGTGTAAAAATGAAGGTTTATAAAACTGATGGTTCATGAGCTAAGACATTAAAATACTGATTATCAAATTATATAAATAAGCTTATTATGTTTGTATTTTTATTAGTTGATAATGCTCATGATGAGCAAAACCGGTGCTGACCATTATAAACATGTGGAAGTAGTACAAAAGAATTTCGTTTTATTTTTTAAAATATAATGTCTTTCCACCAAGAATTGACAGTGAACACCTTAAAAGTGACTTATAATAACACTGAAATAAATAACCTTGTTGTATGGTTAGTCTGAAAATACTTCTTAAAGAGGCAAAATGCTTCACGTTAGTGATAAAGCTAGTGGAATAACAATGTTATCAATTTTAATTCTATGTTAAATTACTGCATACATACATATTTGAGCAAACTAACCAATTCGATCTATTATTCACGTCTTTTTTGAAACAGTGAACATAAAATAAATTAGGTACTGAAAAATAAATACAAGTCTGATATGTATTATATTTATCGACTGTAATGGTTGGACCAGCGCTTAACAGAATAAATTCATGAAAGATCGACTTGCTCAATGTTAAGCTTGTATTTGAAATTTAAGTCTTGTATCTTTTATCTTCATTCTTTTTTGCCAGCAGTCTTGTAAAAAATAGCTTTAAGGTAATTTTGTTAATGGAAGAATTAAGTTAGTGACGACTTCCAATTTACTCTGTAATGTTATTTACAAAGCGATAACGCGAATGGAATTTTCAAAAGTATTGTAGTAAAGAAATAGAAAATAATTGAATTGCCACGTATAACGCAATATCGGGTATCGGTAAATTGAAAGTCGTTAATTAATTTTATAAAGTAAAGCTAATTGACATCAATTTAATTTAAAAAAATTGAAAACCTTTCATTAAAATTTCAATAATTTAATTATTTTCACTAGTTTTATGTTGTGTACTGAATAATATTGATATATTTTTTATTCTACCTTTTACAAACATAATGTGCTTGTACTTAGTGAATGCTTCTCTTCTCCAAAGCACATTTTGCAGTATGTAAATTTTTCAATTACCGGGAAATACCGGGAATCGAGAACATAGTCCATAAGACTGCGACCTAAGGACCTAAGGTACAAGCTCGTCACTGAATCAAAAAAACATACTTTAATTTAGTGATTATGTTTTACAATAAATTATCAAACTTTTTCGTTGAGATGTATTCATCAATATCATTTATGTGATTATGCAGACGAAACATATACATCTGAACCTGTTTTTTTAAACAAACCTACCACTTACTACCTACCTCGGGATGTGCTTAACGTCTAGTGGTTCTTAACCATTATTTATTATGAATAAATTAAATAAATGCACTATATGTAAATATATATATGTGAAAATTTAAAAATATCTCGATTCCCGGGTTATTTTATTTGAAAATCCCGGGAATCCAGACGAGCAAATTTAATTAAATTCCCGGGAATTATTTTCCACTTTTTTTCGACACATCGGCCGTCATCAAACAAAATTCTCTAATAAAGATAAAAAAGTGGTGAATATAATCATCAAATGTGCATTTACCATAGAATTCAAAAGGCGTATTGGTGTCGGGTAAGAATCGAATAATTGTAATGGATGACGACCAACATGCTGCGTGACAATTAGTACCTGACAGATGAGTCACACCACGCAGTGGATAATTAAATTTTGCTTTTGTGGACATTCCGTCATTTGTACCGAAACATATATATTTTTTTACTCTAAATTACGTGACCAAAATAGAAACAGGGTATTAAAAGCTTACAGCGGTTTGTCCTTTTTTTGTGTTATTAACATCCCTAATTTATCCGATTAAAAGCGTTTTTTTTTTTGTTGGAAATTTTCCAGTTCTTAATTCATACCGGAAAATTTAATTTTAGTGACAAAAATACGTTCTCATTTAATGTATGATTATCTGGGTGTTCATCATGATCATTTGGAATTTTCACTGATACAAATTTATTTTCGTCAAACCATTTTCAACTATTATAAACGAAATGAAAATTGAATTAAATTTAAATTGTAATTGAATAGATAAATAAATTGATTTGGCATATTAGTGGTCTAGCATCATAACTCATAATCATCATTATATGCAAAAAATTAGTTATATACCCAGCATTATCTGTCGTGTTAAAAGTAACACTCTAAATTAATGTGAAAATTTTGTTTATTTTCAAAACTCATATTCTCTAATGCCCTATGATTTTCTAAACTAATAATCTCCATTATACGCAATGAGAGTAGAGAAATTGTACTTTTACCGCCACCGTTTGTTTATATATCATGGTGTAAGCGTATGTTCTATTTATTTGTAACTGTAGCATGAAAACGGTTTTTTTAGGTTTACCAAAAACAAGCATTGATGGAGATTCCAAGCTATGATACTAGATCTCTCATATACCAAATCAATTAATTTATAGAACATATTTAAATCCAGAATAATTATATTATATAGTTGATAACTATTTCAACAAACAGATCTAATGAAACTTATGTTTTGACAGAGTTGTATTGAATTATATAATTGTACTAACTTCAAAAAGAAATACGGTATATTTTCTCACTCTCAACATCTTTAGATTCATATTATAGATGTATAATTAATTAATAATCATAAATTCGCGTAATTTTTTTCTTACAAAAAAACGAGCATTTTCAATTTATTAAAATTGGTAGAGAGTATTGCGTGGTATGCAATATATTTTTGATTGCTAAATGACATGATCACAGATGTCAGATAGTGACTCTTAAGGGTATGTGTACTGGGGCTATATACCCCTCGTGGGGTTCCAGCAATCTCCATTCATCTAACAGTGCTCTCCAAATCAGTAGGACAGTATAGTACAACAGTGGAGGAGCGACTTTTATAGTTTATAGTTGAGTTGTTATGACGACAGCATAGATGTCTCATTTGATATCTTCAAAGCATGTGCATTTGAATACAGCTACGGATATTACAAACGATGCTCTTGGTGATATTCTTGAATCAGACTTCAGTCATCTGACAGGGACCTCCCAAGTTCAATTCCAAATGTTCCCAATTCGACTGTGATTAGTAAAAAACACATGAATCTACAAAGTTTTATGATTCCGTAAGTAACATTACCGAAAAAATGTAATTATTATATTAAATTGATATTATAAACAACTTATATTTTATAAAATTTGAATTATTGAGATTTTGTACACTTCCATGTATTTTTTCACTAACGACCCGGACGAATGGACTCGAACTGACAGACAGTAAACAGTGTCTAACGTTTATATAGAAGATACAAAAACCACAAATATTATTTACGAGATAAAATATTATACGCCTAGAATCCACCTGATACCTGAGTTAACATTTCGAGAATCGCCTTAATCCATACTTTGTAAACAACACATTAACAGAGTGGCGAATTGCCGCTTTCCAACGACCATTAGAATTACCAGTGATTTTACAATTATAATAGCATTGTGGGCTTCGACGGGATGTAATTCAACGAAAGGATAAATATATACAATCATTCCACATTTAGTGACATCTTTTAGGTGTTTCAACGTATAGGATACAGCAGCGGGGGGTTTGGAAGGTTCAGATGTTCGTTCAGAATTGGCAAGGAATTTAACTGGGCTCTATTGATTTCCAAAATTTCTTGATAAAATAATTTATGATCCCCCAATGTTTTGATGCAACAATTTAACCCCATCATCCGCATTAAACGTATGTTTCTCCAATAGCAAGTGATTTGCGAATGTCGAAGTTCCTTTTTTTTAATCTAAAGGCAGCTCAATGTTTGTCAAATGCTTTGTCATATTTGTATCTTCTATATAAACGTTAGACACTGTTTACTGTCTGTCAGATCGAGTCCACTCGTGCGCTCGAATGCCTGAAGATGCCGAAAGGCGAAACCCGGGTCGTTAGTGACAAAATACGTGGAAGTGTACAAAATCTCAATAATTCAAATTCCATCAAGCACCCTCAGTGTCTTAAATTATATTTTATAATTATGTACACCACTTACAATAACGTTTTAAGAAGCCGTGATTAACCGCTATTAGTTTGTTTATTGATAACATCGTTGGCTACAGTTACGACTGTCTCGAATTTAATTCCAGGTGCGGACTGTTTCATAAATTGACTTTTCAATCGATTTATGGATTTATGTTCGTAGCCTGAGTGTTTGTGATGTCTAAAACTCCCTACCACTCATCAGATTCTCAAAAATGGGAAGTAGCGAGTGCGATTAACTAGCCACAAGTCTTGTTCTAGCACTATCCTTCTATCTCTTCTCTCTCCGAAAAAAAGAGAGGTTGAGTAACTTACATATAAGCAGTTTTTATAGTAAAGTTCTGTTGAGATACCTCCATTACGAAGTCATATGCTCCATTTTGGGAGCAGACATGGGAAAAAAATTAATAAAGTTATTCGAGTATATTAGAGTACATTGGTACCAATGTAGGACATAAGCCATATATGAAAATGTACAGCAGATGTGATTATTCATTATATACATATTCCACACTGCATCAAACCCGGCAGCCATGACACTTTAAAGTAAATTCTCGCTCTGTAATTGGTCAATGTGTGAATCGAAATCACTGGAAATGTGTCTTCTGATTTCGCGAAAATGGATGTTGAGTGTCCGCGTTTGAAACTATGTACGAACATTAAACTCAAAAATCTATATGAAACCGTTAGATTCTGATATTGTTAATGAGTTTTTTGAAAAGATCATCACTTGCACTACCAATAAGAATACGACTTTTGTGGGATGTGACGTTTGTCCGGCTCCATAGAATCCTTCTTTCTTTACGCCTTTACTACCCTAGTATTTTGTTTTTGCATCATAAGTTGCAATAACTTATATTTACAAAACACAATTTAACTAAAACCGAAAACGATTAAATGTGTCTTTGAATAAATAAATACTAACGCAATTATCTTTAATGCCACTGACCGTTAAGTGAATCCATCCCTTTTTAAAGTCCCGATCTGTTCTTAGTAAATTTACATAAAATGTAACACAATCAAGGATTTTAGTTTCTTTTATTTCCAATTTAACTTTGTTTCCATCCTCGGCGGCGTGTAACAGAGACAGAATCGGGTGTCCAAAGTTAAATGTTACTTCAAACCACTTCCAAAGCCTATTTTGTAAACAAATTTATTTACAAATTTCATTAAGCGCCGTACATAGGGTGGGAGATGTCTTTGATGTTGGTATTTTTGACAAAAGTTTTGGATGAGATTTTTAAAATAATTTTGAATTCTTTCTTGCTAAGATTATTTTATACGGCTTTTCTTATATTATCTCAGGTATATTAAAAATAAATATTTTATTTTAGTCCAATGAAAATATGTTGAATGAAATTAGAATTTAATGAAATTCTGTTAAAAGAAGCCTTTTAAATTGTTTTTAAAAAAGCTATTTGAATATCATTTTTAAAAATACACGTGCCTGGATATTTTTATGATTCTAAGGACACCGTTGACAGTCATTGATCGTACTCTTGATAAAGAATAACAAACTTTTTCCTATAACTCAATAATATACATACTTGAATAGGCAAAGACGACTATTCTTGACAAACTTTATTGTGTGATCAAAACAGTTGCATTTAGGCCATAGATCTTGTCTCAGTTGTTGTAGATTTTTTGTGAACATAAAGCGCTGCACACAAGTAAAACATAGTGACACTGAAAACGGCTTGACATTTTAAAAGCTATGAAAAAAATAAATAGCAGGAAGTCGTATTGATAAATAAAAATATTATTTACTTAAAAAAAAAAAAATTGACTTGGTACTCCTCCAATACTATAAATGTATTTAAAGGTCGTTTCCACATCATCAATGCCGCTTTCGACGTTTATTGGATAGACTACAAATCACAGGAATAGATTACCTAACTATATTTAAATAAAATACGTGAATAAACTGAAATAATAAGGTATTTGTATTTAAAAAATAAAACACGATTTTTTTTGTACTGTTTCCACATTTTTAAAATGATCAGGACCGGTTTCGCTTATCGAGAGCATTAGATTAAATGTAAATTATAATTACATGTTGTATCTAAAAATATAATGCATCCATCAAGAATTGAGTGTCAACACCTTAAAAGTGAAAGGTTTTTAATTCCACAAGAATGACGCATTATGGTTTACAATTATTTTGGCATCGATGAATTGTAGTAATTATCATCACATATTGGAATTCTTTATAATTGATTTTGTTGGCGTCCGTGGCGAAGTTTGTAACGTCGTTAGCTACGGTCACGGATGTCTCGGGTCCAGTTTCATAAATTGATCTTTCAATCGATTTATGGATTTCTGTTCGTAGTCATGAATGTTTGTGATGTCTAAAACTCCCTTCCACCATCCGATCTCAAAAATAACGGGGCGTAGCGAGAGCGATTATCTAACCACTAGTCCTATCGTAGCCCTATTCTTCTATCCCTACTCTCTCCGAAAAAAGAGATGTTGAGCAACTGAGTAACAAGCAGTTTTCATAGAAAACTTCTGTTGAGATACCTATATTAAGAGACCATATGCTCCATGTTGGGAGCGGACATTGTACAAAAATGGAATTCAAAAATGTTCGCTATAAAAAAACCCTTTTTTAGTACAGAGACATTTTAACACTTGATGTACCTCGGCCACTGCGATATTAAAAAGCATACTACCTTTTATGAATAAGATATGTGATTGTTCTGGAAGAAGACACTAACTGAAGAATACTAGTTTTTAGTAATTGGACTTTGAAGTTTGTCAAATGTTTGAAATGGTATACCTTTTTAATTTGTTTTTACAAAACTGTTTTTAAGTAAAAGTATAATTTATAAAAATTATTGTGTTCTTTCATACGATAGCGTTTAAGATAAGGAACATTTTGGTATAACTAACTCAGTATTTCATCTTTTCGATTTAGTGTTTTCTTTCAGAACATCGACGGTATATAACTGTATTCTTAACAAATTATGTGGTTATGTAATTCACGCATAATTATATTCTACCACAAAAACAGTGTTAATGAAATTCCGATTTCAACAAACATTGTTGTGATTGAAGATTATTTTAATTGAATGCATTAATTGTTTTTGAGATATTTACGGAAAGTTATTTATTTTATAATTAATTCCAAACGCTTTATGGTGACATACCGCATTGTTTATTTTCAAACAGGAAAATGTTAACGAGAAAAGCCTTTAAAATATGCGATGCATAAAAAGATTTTAACAATACAATGAATGGTAAAATGCAAACAAACAAAGCTTTGCAAGGAAACCACTTTCTCTTTGTTTTAGATGCGGAGCAGCTTTTGTCTTAAGACTCGTCGTAGCAAGTGCTACGCTTGTGAATGTGATGTGCTACGCCAGTTTATTTGTTCCGTTTTTATTGTTTACAGCACGTGTGCATAATTTTTGCGTAAATGCATCCGGAAATGAGCTTTGTTGTGTGTATGTTGGAAAATAAAATGCTTATATATTTTTCTACATAATATGTTTTTTTATATATTTTTTGTAATAAAGTTAGCACGTAAAAGCTGATACCTGAAGCAATTTTGGTCTCAAATTAAAAACAATGAAATTTCGGAATAAATATTTCCGATTCGACCAACCGTCTATAGCAAAATAGTAATGTACAAATAATTAAGGCATACAATCAAATGCACTTTTGCTTAGATTATATTCACTCTCATAAAAATAGTTTTCACTTATAACAATACATTCCAAAAAAAAAATTCCTTCTCTAAAATTAAAGTGATCCCACATAATAAAAAATATTTTAACATTGAATACACATGTTACACTTACGATAAATATAGTCACATAGATAAAATAGTTTTCTCTGAACATAAATACTAACACTTACCTTCATTTTAAACACTCAATTTTATATAAATAACCCTGTTATGTTTGTATTTTTATCAGTTAATAATGTGGAAGTAGTACAAATGAATTGTGTTTTATTTTTTAAAATATAATGCCTTTCCACCAAGAATTGACAGTTAACACCTTTAAAGTGATGTGATGAAATAGGCAAAATTTTACCCATTTCGTATTGTAATGAGCGACTTCACACATTCGGCGTAACTTTTTATAAATAAAGAGTAAAACTGTATTTCCAAACGCTGTTTATTATCCAATTTCCATTTAAAATGAGATTTTTTTCAGGGGTGCACATATTTTTATTACAGCTTTACTTAAAAAGCAGACAAGATTAAAAAATATTAATATTATATAGCGTCGCTATTGATTTCACATCAATAAATTGACCTCTACGAAGTTTTCAAATAATATTATCAAAACGCTATAACGAATGGTGAACACGGTGCAAAATCATTTATTAGGCTCGCCTTCGGTGATGTGAGTACTTAACAAAATTGATAAAAGTTGTTGGAAACTTTTTCGTTTACCAAACTGTAAAACGTGGTTCTTGCCTAATGCGTTGCGAAGTTTTGCGTTACACCACGCCAACATGAGTTTTATCGAATATGAAGGCATCGATATTTTTTGCATATATTATATTGCTGAATATAACTTCGAATAGGTGTTTTAGCTGTCACACTTTCGTGAGAGATTTTCATCATTAGTTACGTCATCAATATCGTACGTCATAAATATAGTAGGTATTTTGAAATTTTGTATACTTGCCAAATGTTGAGTGACAACACACGAGGAGCACTATTTTTGGCCACTCTCAATTTGGTGAATATTGACTTCTAATGGGGTTATCTCAACAGAAGTTTTTCTACGAGAAATGCTTGCTACTATTATAGATGCTCAACTTCTCGTGGGGATAGAAAGAAAGATCTAGGACACGACTAGTGGTCAGATAATCACTCTCACTCACCTTGGCTTGAGTATCGGATGGGTGGAATGGAAATTAGTGAACCATTTCATTAGTTCATTAATTTCTTTAAAAAATCTCCAATTTGCTATTCTGGTTAATGAAATATACGAACTATTTAAGCTCATTATATTTTGCTCAGATAATGAACTTTTAATGTGTCATTATTTCTGATTTCGGATTGGTATTTATTGATTTGTAAGAGGTCCTTAACATTTTAATTGTATTTAATTCGATTACAATAATTTGTAAATTCTTGTTCATGAACCAACTGTTTCTATTTGTTAACATCAAATTTTGTATAATATAATATTTGTATTGTCTGAGTCCGTGGCGCAGTTGGTAGCGTCGTTGGCCACGTTACGGTTGTCTCGGGTTCAAATCCCAGGGCGGACAGTTTTCATAAATTGATCTTTCAATCGATTTATAGATTTCTGTTCGTAGTCTAAGTCTTCTCTCCTACCAATCCAATCCTCACGGGCCGAGGAGAGAGAGCGATTAGCTAACCACTAGTTCTGTCCTAGCAAATATCCTTTTTTTTTATGGTTTACCTTTGCGGTATTGTTCTACATAGAAATGAACTAAAGTCTTAAGATGAAATTTAATCAACATAAGTAGATTTACTGTAATAATTGATATATCAATACAGACACAACACAAGGTGAGCAAAATTTTCATCTAATTCGGGTAACTTTGACCCACGATACAAATAATCACTGTAATTACTATAAATTCGGTGATTTTACAATATTGGCCACCTTTTTTTATGCTTTCATATATTCTGTACAATTAATAATTGAGAATATAAAGCATGTGGTTTATAGATTACTATTACAAATTGAAAATATAGCTAATCCAATTTATTTCAAGAAAATTGTTTAAATTCTGTTTTATTATTCCAAGCTGACAGCTTACAAATTCAACAATAAAACAATTTATTTTGCACATTAATTCATATTTTTACCACCAGAGATTACTCAATACTTTTGCTTAACTAAAAAATATACATATGGCATTAGTATTATCATGGTATTATAGCAGCACCTTTTTCCATGTACTGGGCCAATCTTATACCGATGGCTAAACTTACCCAAATTAATGGTAATGTAAACTATTATTCGGCATATTAAAAACCCTTAATCCATATGTATATAAGTAATAAATATATATCAATATTTAGGTATTGATATATAATATAAAGTAAAGAAAAACAGATGATTGTAAATCCCACCATCCGAATCTTTATACCGCTTTCCTGAAGAGTTTTCCAAAACAAAAGGTGTAATGAAATAAGCGACACAGAACCTTGAATTGCCCCTTAAATAATAAATTGAGTAATTTAAAATTTAAATTTAAATTTCACTGTGAAGAATTTTTACTACACGGCGGGTACCTTGTTGAATCAATACTGTCACAATATGACAGGGGGAGGTGTGGGATAATCTAGTGCTTAATTTTAAATGAGTAGGCAGTTTTATGGCACTTAAGTACAATATATATTTTTGGCACATTCGATTTTAGGTAAAAGATTCATCGTGTTGAAGTTGACAAATATTATAGAAATTTTACGATTATTTTTTTGTCTGACCTCTGCTTTGTGATTTTTTTTTTACCTTCGCAAATCTGTATTTTGAATATTCTAAAGCGATGAAAATGTTATTCTTTCTACACCTTTCAGGATGACAATTTAATTTCAAGGGTATGTATTGTAAAAAAATGATTTTACAACCCAGTATGTACATTTTCTGATGGAGGTTATTTCAACAGTATTTTTTCTACAAAACAGTTTATTATTCAGTTGCTCAAGATCTCTTGCTTTTAGGGTGACTGAGTATAGAAGAATAAAACTATTACAAGACTAATTGTTAGCTATAATCATGTTTTCGAAGCCTTTTTTTTAGGATCAGATGAATGAGACAACATCACGGACATTCAGATGTATGGTAATTTTGCGATATTATAAAACACGTATTTTAAGTATATTTTTAACATTTTATCAAACTACAATATCATAAAAATTGTCACATGGTTATAATTGTTTTTAAATCGATAAGCGTATCCTAACAAGAGTATTTCTTTTAATTAAATAGTTTCTTTCAACCATCAAAAATATTTAATTTACAAATCCTATTAAGTTATATGTAGATTTATATCTGTAAATACTTACTTGACCATGGGTCAACAAGACTTGGCGAATCCTTGCTTTCCTTGTCTATATATCTCTAAAGATTCCCAGAAAATATCAGTACCCTGAAGTCTACCTGCCATATAAAATTATCTATCCAAAACTTGACCAAAACCAGTTTGACTGTCAACATTAAATCTTACAGATTATTTACTGTGTGACTGAATAATAGATAAAATGGAACCTAGCTATAAAAATGGTGTCCTGGATGAACGATATAGAAGAATTTTGAAAGTTTTAACTTTCCATATACCACAGTTGAGTTCTAGGACGGCGATATTAAAATCACCAGATAAAAATCATAATAATACATTTAGTAATTTCACGAACCGTAAAAATTGTCGTTTCTGCGCGCTAAGTTATATGATTGACCGATTATTGGCGTTATGGCTCTAAAGAAAACTGTGGAAATGCAAAAAGTCACGCAGCCTGTTTATACTGAAATTTATTTTGTGGTGAAATTGACGTGATTTTCGATCCCCACTAGCGCACGTGCGTGACTCCCTTTTATCCACGTGAGTGGATGTCTATTTTGAAAAAGTTTCGTACATATTATTTTCGAATAATAATTTTTTTATGTTTTGTACTAAAACAAAAACATATCGTGATTCAATGTCCTTGGCGTGAGAATTCATGCAGAAGAATTTAACGAAGTTAATTAAGTTTCTTCTTTTATTCTTTACGAAAAACATTGACAGTCATAATTGTGTTCATGTAAATAGATTCAATACTTATGGTGCAATTTTATGGTAACGAAACATTGTCTAACAAAATTCATCCGCTCTATTGAAGTTCTCATAAAGTTAACGCGAGTTATCATCACTTCAATGGAGCTAACAACTGTCAATTAACTCATTCTGTATAAAAGCTCTCACTATTACGATGCCTTCCCTATCAAAGTAAGTCTTTCCTTTATCAATTATTGTTGTTCACATTCAAGTTCACATTCAAGTCGAAGTGCAAAGTTATTCGGCGTGTACAACAATATTCGTTTTAAGAATCCCAAGTATTTCTTATCAAATACAAAAAATCATTTTTCATATCGTTTTAGCTAAAGTTTCATCTATATTTGGAACTTTTTTATTTAAATAACTCATTCGTGAATCACTTTTAGGGTTTCAACTGTCAATTCTTGGTGGAAAGGCATTATATTTCAAAAATAAAACACAATTTATTTTGTACTACTTCCTCATGTTTATAATGATCAAGAACGGTACATCAGATGATAATACTCGCGATGAGCGAAACCGGTCCCAATGTGGAGCATATGGATTCCTAGTGAATGTATTTTTACAGAAGTTTTTCTAAGAGCACTGCTTGTTATGCAGTTGCTCAACCTCTCTTTTTTGAAGAGAGTAAAGATAAGAGGATAGGGCTAGAACAGCACTAGTTGTTAGCTAACCGCTCTAGGTACTCCTCATTTTGTGTTAGGATCTGGGTGAGGGGAATTCAAGACATCACAAACATGCGTACCTATCAACAGAAATTAATAAATCTATTGCAAAATGAATATATGAAACTGTCCAAATCAATTTATGAAAGCCAACCACTGCACCACGGACCCGAAATCAAATTTAATTCTTAATAAAAATGATCTGCATATAATAATAACGTAGCAAATTTCTCAACATTTTCATTCGACAGCACCCTTTAATCGTGCATGTGTTTGTGAACGCACACACTCTAGCGACACGCTCTGTTGGAGCGAAAAAAAAGTGGGCGGGGAACACGGTCGTCGTAAAAATGTATCCCCGCTTTCAAAACCGATGAATACATTAGGCCCCAGTAACGGAATCGTGTGTTTCGTTAGGGACCGTGACGGCGCGACCTTGGCGCTAGTGGGTATTTGTTGAAGATTCTAAAAATATGGGTCATTGAAAGAAAATGACGGCTTTCGAAGCTCTACGTCTGTCGTAGACTTCCTCTACGCTGTACTTTACTCAACAAAATTGTTATTCGACTAAATAATTGTCCAATTACAAATTTAAAATACCTCAATTTTAGCTTTATCTTACGAACATCGCTTTTGTGACATGTGACGTAATACAATTACAATGCAATCAAGAACACCTGCATAGTTAGTTTTTAAAACTAAAATTGACAAAACCAATCCTAGCTCTTTTAACGATCATCTGCAGACGTGTAGACCTTAACAATAGTACTGACACAATTCTTGACGAAGCCTTTACGCATCAAACAATATTCGCAATGGTTAATCTTGCTTCTCTAACTAAACACGTGTTTGTACATCATTATACAAATACAAGTAATTTATCATGCTAGTCATTACACTTTCTGACGCATCAGTCAGGAGTAGACCTTGGCACTTTAATTATTCTTCTCCATTTCACTCGGTCCTTCACCTTCCTGCGCCAATTGGCCAATTTCCAGCAATCTTATCAATTGTTACTTACAACAGAATATTTTTAAGAATGGCTGAACGTAAAATAGACGCTCAATCTCTCTTCTTACAAATGTTGATGATATAACGATGGTCCTTCAAAAATACTCGACGTTACTAAATGTCTCTCACTAAGAAATCCATAAATATACAGTAAATTCAATTAATGAAAGATGTCTTTTGGATATTCGAACTTTTGACTAAGCAACCGGATAAGGTTAAATACAATTCTTCTATGTTATGAAAGCTTTAAATTAAAATACAGATTCTTGACGAAAACTTTGTGACAAACACAACTTTTTTAATAGCATTGTTTTCTGAATTAAGTTGCTAGTCTTTGTCTTTGTTTGAGAATAGCTAAGAACTGATTTCAGTGTTTTTAATTAAACTCTACCTGAATTATCATTTATACGACTGGGCTAAACCTTTTTTCAAAATCACTATGATATATTTTTTTTTTGAATTAGTTTTAATATTTCAAACTTTTATCATGTAAAAATCCTCAGCTTCCAACTAAGTCGTAATATTTCAATAAATAATATCTCTCTCCACAAAGCAAAGTTTGAGAAACAAAGTTCTACGACCTAAGCCGCCTATATCCGCTACATATGCATCTACAGTACAGATTTTCCCATCGAGTTTTTCGTAGCGTTATATAGCTGGGATTTGATTTTTTACTCCACTTTTTTACCTGCTATGAAACCGGGGAATATTTCCGACCAAGTCGATATTCCGACAGCATTGAAACCGGGCTTGTATTGTTGATTGAATTTAATATTTATCTACCATATTAATACGTAGTTTCCTTCAAAAAACTGTTATTTATTGAATTGACACTTCAAAACTTTCTCCGACTACAATTTTGAAATATTTCCAACACGATAGCATGAATAGTTGAGGTATGTTTAAATATTTCAATAATTTATAGAAATTACTGTACAACGTCACAAATTCATGATCAATAAGTCACATTTTTTATTTTCAATGTAGTACGTCGGAGGTAACTGGTTAATATATCAGATTGATTTTTAAATCGATTTGTGTTCGTCAGCTTAGTGTCAGATGTCTAAAATCCTTCCCCACAATTCGATCATTAAAACTGAACGTAGCAATAGCGCTTGGTTTACAACTAGACTTGTCCTGTCCGTATCGTTTTATCTCTATTCTGTAAGCTCCATTATTAGCCCGAATGCTATAAATTAAAAGTGAACATTGCCATTAAAAAACGTTAAGCGTTGCTTATTTATTACTCAAAAGCTTGTACAACAAATTTAAAAGATGTTAAATGTTCATATTTATTTTATAAAACCTTGTTTCTTTTGTACAGCTTTCATTTTAAACGATTAATTCTTTGTGGAATCACATTAGTATTTTTTTAATTTGCCAAAATTTACCACCGATGAAAGCTGCGTCGGTTGCTTAGAATATTATTATTAAATTTGTTGTAAATTAATTCAATTAAATTTCTATAATGACTCTTTTATATTATCTTCTACGTAGGTAGAGGATAAGCTTCCGAGGGTTTTTTTTCCATAAAAAACTCCCTTTAAGGGGCTTTCTTTATCTTTTAATGCCTAATCCGTTAAGGAAAATTCTTTTATCGCATTTCCCAGCAAACACTTGCTTTGTCAAACCCTTTCAAGGCGAAAATTTCCCAAGAGCATTTTGGTTGATTTCAAAAGCACTTTTCTTCAAATTAAACACTCGTAGCATGGCTTTCGTTGCTCATATTAAAATTTACATGAGTTACATTCTAAATTAGAACATTCCTCATGCGAATTAGCTTGCATGATTAATGACATCAATTTACGTGAATATAAAAAATCATGTTTGAGTAATTAACTCGATTACTCTTGTTATTAGCTCACATTTTCTAAAAAACATAATATTCTTTTATAATTTAAGACATCGACTGAGGGGGCTTGATGTAATTTCAATATCAAATTTGGATTATTGAGATTTTGTACACTTCTATGTATTCTGTCACTAACGACCCGGGTTTCGCCTTTCGGCATATTCAGGCATTTGAGCGCAGTCAGTTCGAGTCCATTCGTGCGCTCGAATGCCTGAAGATGCCGAATGGCGAATCCCGGGTCGTTAGTGACAAAATATATGGAAGTGTACAAAATCTCAATAATCCAAATTTGATAATATTCTTTATTTATTTTTATAAATATAATGCCTTTCCACCAAGAATTTAAAGTGAATATCTTACAAAATAAATCATATTTTGTTCTTTCAATCTCGGGATCCCGTTCAATTATTTAATTTCGTAATCCCGGAATTTCGGGATTCACTACACTACTTATTAACTACAAAGTGGACTTCGGTGTCTTTATGTACGTATTTTTTATAATACTTATAAAATTAATATGAAGGTATTGTGGTCTTCTATTTCGTAGCAGCCAATCTTAACCACTTTAAAATGGATGTCAAATTAGGATACCATCTGGTAAAACCTACCTTAATAATGCAATAAATAAAATATGAACCTATTCTGAGCATTTTTTTTTTAATTTTGTTTCTTTTTTTTGTAAATGGCTGAATCAAAATCAATGGAAAAATCATTCCAATGCCCAAAAAAAATACTAAATCATATATACATTCCAATTGAAGCAATAACGGACTCGATTTAAGTTTACAATTTAACACGTGAAATTTAACTTAATGACCAATCCCGAGATCTCGGGATCATAGAAAAGGTCCGCGATTGGATGCCCTAATCATATTCAACCGAAAAACGGTTTTTATACTAACTGTTTATTAATAATGATTTAAAATTTATGAAAACGTGATAAAAGAAAAATAACAGCATATTGAATTCATCTGATTAATTAGTTAAACTTTCTAGCAAAGTAAAATTTATAAAAAGAGACTATTTCATTATTTTTTATGATATTATTCTACCATGGATTAAGTGGAAACAAAATCAACCTTTTTTTCCGCTACCAATGTGGAGCATATGGTCTCCTAATGGAGGTATCTTGACAGAATTTTTTCTACGAGAACTGCTTGTCACTCAGTTGCTCAACCTCTCTTTTCTTTTTCGAAGAGAGTAGGGATAGGAGGATAGGGCTATGAGAGGACTAGTGGTTAGCTAATCGCACTCGTTACGCCCCATGAGGATGGGATTGGTGGGAGGGAGGACTCAGACTTCGAACATAAATCCATAAATCGATTGAAAGATCAATTTATGAAAACTGTCTGCACTGGGATTTGAACCCGAGACATCCGTAACGTGGCCAACGACGCAACCAACTGCGCCACGGACGCCGACCTTAACCAAAATGAACCTAAATCAACCTTACTAGAAATGTTTGTATTGTTGTATGCGCAAGTATTTAATCGTCGTTTTCTGGAAAACGGATCAAACACCTAGCATCCACGGCAAAAAAAAAATGTAATCGATAAGAAACAAGACGTTTTGCAAAAATGCTTGTCTATTTAAAAATAAAACAATAATTATTCCAGATAAAACAGAAAAATCGCACATTTTTACACGATGCTTGCCGTCATTTTTTGGTAGTTGTTTGTTCAGGTCTATACATCTCTACAATAATATTTCAGTAGAAAAAACGTGGTAGCAAAATTCTAAGTATTACCCTATTCGCCATCACCAAATACCCAATGACGCATTTACGTAAGCCCTATATTCCCGCCACTCCCGCAAAGGGTAGTTCAGCTGTATTTTTATGTTAAGCATTATTTTATGATGTTCAAATGAAAATAGTTTGTCCGTTTCTTTTAGTTATTTCCATGTACAGCTTTAATGCATGAAATGAAACCTTTTCCGACGAAATATGGGATTTTAATACACGCATAACGTCATATTTAAGACTTTCACGTAAATTATTCGATATTATATGAGAATACTTATCACGTAAGAAGTGCTTTACGTTTTTTCAACACGGTTTATCTAAGCCATACATTTTATTTCATGTTTTTAGCCTATGCTATAAATAACACTATTTTTTAGTATAATATTTTTTTAATAAAATAAAAGATAATGTTTTATAATATCTACTTTACTGGCATTATTTATTTAATTAGTAGAACCCCATTTTAATAAGGTATACAAAATAAATCTGCTTGGCCCCACAAGATTTGTCATCAGTTTACAATAGTCATCCATTTATTCTTTTTAACTCATGTCGAACTAAATACTTTGTTTTTTTTACTTTATTACTTAATTAAAAGTTAATGTTATTAATGGTTTTAACGTTTATATTCTTACCCCATTCATCTGGATATAAATTTTAAAAAACGCAGCGTCTTGTGAGGAAAAAGCAACTTTAAGTGCTTTCTAATTTTTACCATTATACGTTTAATCTCATCGAAAAAGAGGTACTAATAAACAACAGTTTGTGTAAAAAAAATCCAGTTGCGATGCTCCATTAACAATCCATACTTTCTTCGTTAGAAAAAAACAGGTTTGAAAAATGAACATCTTTCGCATAACTGATTTTCCGTTACGTGAAATAATTTTACATATTGACATATTTCCAACTAAAACAATCAATCTCTTATTCACTGTTTGTATCGTTTTATATTTCAATGATTATTATTTGTCAGTTTTCAAATATTGGTATTGAGATGGTGCAGAAAAAAACAGCTTTTTGATGTACACACAAAGTTATCTCATATTCGTAGAGTTATCATTGTTGATATGAGCGATTTTCTTTCGAAATTTTCATTAAATATTTACATGAACCCCACAGGGGAGCCCTTTTTCTCGGTATAAATAAGAAATCATCTTCTTTCTGGATTACATTGTTTACGGGTGTCTGTCGGGTTATATATACAATGTTTAGTTTAAATATAGTATTACATAATGTCGAAGTATTCTAAATATGTTTGCGTCGCAAAAACAATGGGTTATTCTATCCTTTATTCAAATATACTAAAATGTGCGTTTGAAAATGAGAGATCTTTGTTTTTATAGATTATGGTAAGTAAATACTTCTTATTATTTCGATGATTCTCAACAATACTGATCCGACACGTGCCGGCTATTTGTCATTGATTTATATAACGATAAAACACAAATAAATGATACAGGTTAAACCGTTTTTTATCACTGTTGCGAACTGGGGTGCTTAAAATATTGGCTACAGCAGTAAGTCAATAACTTTATAATAAATATATTCATTGATTTTTAAAAATATAGCACATAATGTTCGTACTTCTTTCACATGTTTATAATGATCACGAACGGCTTCGCTGATCACGAGCATTATCAACTGCCCGTGATTAGCAAAACCGGGCTTGGTTATTATAAACATTTGAAAGTAGTACGCACAAATTGTGTTTTATTTTTAAAATATACTGCTGGTCCAACAAAAATTGTCAGTTTAATACCTTAAAAGTGTATCGGTTGAATTGGTGTCAACTTGGATGAATCTTCATAATAATATAGTTTAATATAGGAAATAATTTACATTCACAAAAATAATGCAATATGGTTGATGGCTATTTCGACATCACACATTATGATAACCATACTCAAACGGATTTATTTTCATCGATCGTTCAGTTCATTACTAAGACATCTTCAAATAACCCATATTGATATAATGGGAAAAGCAATATTCGAATGACAATCATAAATAAAATATTATTGATTTGCACCTGAATTTTATATCTTATACACAGGTGTTTTACAATTAAGTACTTTCCGAGTATAGTCAAAAGAAACACATTTAGAAATATCTTTTTACTAAACATGAAAAAATATCAATACAACTAACAACGAGTTTTTCTAATTAAATTTCAAATTAATAAAACCATTATATACTTATATATTTGATATATAGCGGCATTGCATTTAATGTATTTTAATACAGCAGTTCCACTGTATTTTCATAATTAAATTGTTTTACAAAACAAAATTTATTAGCAAACAAGATGTAAAGATAATTTCAGTATTAAGTACGCTTTTAAATGTTGTTAAAATTTTATAACGCGTAATATTATTATTTATTATGATTGTAATACAAAACTTTCAACTTTATTTACATTCTGCTATGAATATTATCTCACTATTTAATTGAAAAATAATTTATTCTTCAGTGAAGGTACTAAATGAGGTATAAATGTCAACGCTATTAGGTGTTCGTTCTACACGGGTTCAGTGTCAACGGGGATGAATCCCGGTAAGAACAATATGATAAGATCAGATATGTGTTCAAAAACATGGATGCAGTGGAGTTAGCATTCTCTCCGACTTATCTGTCCCTAAAATCAGGGAGTAGATGGTAAAAATAACAAAGTATTCAGTTCTACAAGAATATAATCAAATTTGTATAGCTACTCAGGATTCACGTCATCGTCAGAACTAGATTAAAACTTAATTACGCTTAGTATATACTGTTTTTTTCCATGTCCGCTCCCAACGTCTCTCAAAAAAAAATTTCTATGAGAACTGCGTGTTACTTCAATGCGAACTTCTCTTTTTTTGAGGAGAGTAGCGATAGAAGGATCGGGCTAGGACATGACTGGTGATTAACTAACCGCTCTTGCTGCGCTCCGTGAGGATCTGATGGGTAGGAGGGAGTTTAAGACATCACAAACACTCAGACTACCAACAGAAATCGATTGAAAGATTAATTTATGAAAACCGTCCGCACCGGGAATTGAACCCGAGACATCCGTAGCTAATTACGTTACCAACTGCGCCACGGACGCTGACCGTACTGTTTTAGAAGAAAAAAACAATATTTTATCATCTCACTTATTTCAGTACCAAAAGTTTTATTTCAAATTAAAATATTTAATGCACTGGTTGTGTTTTAGACAAACACAATTAGTACATTAAATATTTTAATTTCAAACTAGTGGTTAGCCAACCGCTTTCGCTACGCCCCGTTTCCAGGATCGGATGGGTAGGAGGGAATTTTCGACATCACAAATATTCTTGCCTACGAATAGAAAACCATAAATCGATGGAAAAATCAATTTAAGAAACTGTCCGTAACGGGACTTGAATCCGAGACATCTTTAACCGCAGACAATGACGTTGACCACTGTCATTGTGATTCAATCAATAGGATAAACAAACTTTCACTCTTGTTGGGGCCCTATCTTTTTATCAGTGCTGTCTCCGAAAAATAGTTCTATTGAGATTCTCCAATATGAGTATGTAATGATACATGACGATGCAGATTTACGAAAAGTTATGCTCGTCATTAGTCGTCAGCAATATTGACGATACTAATTGGCAAATAATATTTTATTTATTAACGCACTTTAAACTGCATACTCTGCAATAAAGGTGAACACTCTGAAAAGACAAGTCATGAAGACTAAAGTTGGACACAGACATTCAACGACAATATATCAACAAATAATAAAGGACGGCATTCATTCTGTCCTGTCCTTTCGAACTGGACACATATCTCCTGAAGTGCATAATCGTCATCATCATCATCATTGTCATTTTATACCGTATAATGGTATAATCGTAAGCCGAAAATCGGAAGCGGATGTAGTTGGAAAAAAAGAACTCTTTAAAGTACTTATGCGAATATTCATTCAAAAAAATAAACATCCATAGCATAAACAATAAAATATCTTCTTCCTAGTAGATTTTCTTCTCATTTCGGGAAAATCATTAATCGTTTTTCATCGCCTACTCAAAGTATTTATTTACAATATTGCACTTTTATTTTAATGGGAATAGTAAAGTTTTCAAGCCTGTCTAGAAAAGGGTTGACACCTGTTTTTCAGATATGCTTTTATTTGCTTTACGCCGTGACTAGATTAGGATTTACTGTCGGTTACCGAGATTTGATGTCTGAGACAAAATTGTAGAACAAAATATTTTTAATAATGTGATTAATATGAAATTTGCAATTGATTGAATATAACGATTATATTAATATTTTTGAATTGTACAAAAGAGTTCGTTTTCTCGTACTTTTTCCGACGGAAAACGATTAACGATTTTCGAGAAATGACAAAAAATCTAGCGATAATTATTTTCGCTTGCAAAAGAGTAAAATAATTCTCAAAGCTTGCAACGTCACAATTCTCTCGAGGACAACCATTCCTATTGCGTATTCACAGCGGGAAACAGTGGAATTCTCTATCTATTTACAGTTTGAGAACACCTCGTTAAACGAGCTTAGTTATGTCTTCAATTAAAACTTGGGACGAGTGGAAAAGGTAGAAAGAGGAAATGCAGGATCCGTTTGATATTTGCTAGCGGTCAACTTGTGAACGTGCTTTTATTATACCACGGTGTTTGTACAACTGAAAGTTGCTACGAATTTGAACCGTCAGAGTGTTTTGTTTTAGCTACGTGGAATAAAACGAAAATACGCGATCGATACATATTCTGACTAGTTTTTTTAACATCGAGAATGATTGCGCTTCTCTACGTTTCACCTTTATAATGTACTGTTTCACTTCTAAATTAATCAAAAATAAGTTTAGTTTCACAAATATTACACAAATATAGTTTCACAAATTGTTCTGCCAATCGATTTATGGATTTCTGTTCTTATTCTGAGTATGTGTGATGTCTAAAACTCTTTCCCACCCATCCGATCCTTAAAAACGGGCCGTCGTGAATCCTTCGAAAAAAAATAAGTTGACCAACTAAGTAACAAGCAGTTTTTATAGAAAACTTCTGTTGAGATACCTCCATTAGAAATCTATATGCTCCACATTAGGAACGGACACGGAAAAATATTCAAATTCAAACTGTTTTTTAATAAAAAAATTACGATTGCTTAAGTGGTATCCGATAGTGAAAAGCTTTATACTTCTGATTAAAAAAAATAAGTATAGTCACCACTGAAGTTTGCGGAAACAAAGCTCCATCAATTGATTTTTTAGGACATCAAACAATTCTATCAATTTTCATTTAATATTATTATTAGATTTGTTTATATTATGTATACAAATTATATAAATCATTAGTTCATGGCTTTTGTAATGATAAAAAAATTGAAAAAAATAATAATAGTAAAAATTGTAAATTTTCAAGGAAGTAAACATAGTAAGTTCAGATAAAGTTTAATTTATTATTTTCGAAAATGGTGCTCGTCTGAACTTACTCACGTCCCCGTGGAAGTTTTTGATTTCCGAAGCAATACCGTTGAACATTGTTAAAGCTTTTCTCCAGTGTCATCCTCATTGGTAGCTTTTATGTTTAAGCGTCCACTATGAAATATTAGAATCCAAATATGCATTTCATTTTAGATTTTTTATATATTTAATGTCCATATTCTTAATATTCTCTAATATCACAACATACGCGTATACTGTCCGGCCGTAGAGTGACCAAAATGAATGGGGTTGCGCGCGCAACTTATTAGAGAGGCCACAATTTCCGGTCGCGTATGGAAACTCGTGTGAGTAAAGCTGCGGAACAACTACCGCACCGGTGATGTTGGTACAACTGTTTGGCAGGGATGACAGCCAGAAAAAAATCTAATTAAAAACTTTCGAATGAATATTTATTGCTCTACATTTTCAACACCAACCACTATAACATATTTGTTCAAACAAATTCATTTAATGAATTCAGTTTGCAAGTGTTGTAAATGATTAAAACTCTTTTCAATCCTTCTCGGTGTGTTTTATAAATGTACTGATGTATACTGGTGACAATAGTGTAGCGTGTCATTATATTTGAAACGCAAATTCTTATTTAAAGCACAATTATTACGTTTCCATTTGTTTAACATTAATAGGTAAAACAAAAAAAAACCCTAATAAAACTTAACCTTAACAAAAAAACCAGGATGTGTCACATGATTTTTACACAGCAGTAACAGCTTTGTCCATCAAATCCAAAGTGAGTTATAGCCAGGTTATCAATTAATAGAAAAAAGCTGTTTTTGCGCTTACTCTCCGTTTCACTTTTAAGATTTTTTTAATCACGTCCGCTCCCAATGTTGATCATATGGACTCCTAATAGAGGTATCTAAACAAAAGTTTTTACTACGAAAATTGCTTATTATTCAGTTTCTTAACCTCTCTTTGCCGAAGACAGTAGAGATAGACAAATAGAGCTAGGACAGAATTAATTGTTATTTAATCGTTCTCTCTACGCTTATTGTTTTTAACTAGTAATATAAAAAATAGAGATTAATTAACCACTAGTCCTGTTCTACATTAATTATTCTATCTTCTACTCTATTCTATAAAGTGAGGTTGGGCATCTAAATAACAGTTTCTGTAGAAAATGTATGTTAAGATATATAAGAACTCCATATACCCCAGATTGAGGGCGCACATGGTTTAAATGGTTACATAAAAATAGAATGATTAAATCAAAAAACTAAAACTTAGACCAAAACATAAAGCACTATGCGGGTCATTACACAATGTCTATTTCCATTGGAATAAAGTCGCAAAGTTTTAGCGATATATGTGTCTTTTCACGAAAAATTAAAAATATTAAATTTATTCTTTTCACCCCTGAAGTGTATTTGGCTTGACAACCCTATACTATTTGGACCATGAACAGGGTTGGCAACGCTCCAAATCATTTATTTCTCGAGATCCGTTCTTCTCATATCGGCCACGTCTCTCTTATGATAGATTATCCTTTCTCGTTCAATATATAAATGCATTTTGGATGACTGCATACGAAGACCTATCAAGGATATTGGCTTATTTGATAAGGAGCAACTCGCCAACGATATTACATAATAGAATTGTATACTACACCTTTCGACTTTCTGGTAATCTTTTTATTATGACTCTGCTTTAATAATATAGAGTCTACTATATATTATATTCATACTTTACTGAAACGTTTAAATAAAATTATTTTTATACAAACAACAATACCAGTTTCGGTCACCCAGTGATAACTTTTAACTGCTGCAAGATTAATAATTATAAATTAAACAAGGTTATCTTAATAAAGTTTTGAAACTGGCAAGCTGTAATACAGTTGTAAGAGTTTTTTTTTTTTTAAAAAAAACACAATTCATTTGTACTACTTCCACATATTTATAATGATCAGGACCGGTTTCGCTCATCACTAGCATTATCAACTGATAAAAATACAACTATAACAGGTTTATTTATATAAAATTGAGTGTGAAAATAAAGGTATATAAAACTGATCGTTCATGAACTAAGACAAGAAAATACTGATTAGCAAACAAATTATACATAAATCAAATAAAAGAGTCTACAATTAAAATGTTATGGAACTCTTGCAAATCATTAAATACTATTCTAATTTTTGTCTTATCATTTTAATTAAGACATTTGATCAATTATGAATAGACTTGCGTTGTCATCATTCGGTTTAATGCTAAGCGTTAATGGTTATTTACTGGTTATCCACTGGTACGTTTACCTTACTCGAAACTTGAAACAGTTTCCAGAGTGGTCTTTGCAACGCGATGATTCAATTACAAAATACGTTTTCACAGGTGTTGCCAGATAATATAGATTGGATAAAGAACAATTTGGTATATATATATATTATAGCACAAAAACGACTTAACGGAGTTGAATTATATTCGTCTTCTTTGTTTGATCTTTGAAAACAGAATTTGCTGAAAGAGGTATGATATAAATTAGTTGAAAATACCGTGAATCCTAAACACCCGCCCTTTTGAGAAACTATACAAAAGCATCGAGAGAGAGATATCTCAGGCAATTGCGAACATTCTAAATATTTTATGAAGAATCCTATTCAATGAGAGTTATGTGGAAGGTTCTGCTTAATGTTAGCAACGTATATAACAGAGGTAGGGTAATAATGGAATCGATAAATAAAATATGCGCGCTATTTTGGGTCGTGCAGTTTGGTTTTACTGATGATTTACCATTGCAATGAAGTCAAAGTAATACGGAAATGGGTTTTGAATTTGTAAATATTAAATCCAAATACATTTTTGATCTGTTAAGTTGAAATGGTTTGGTTTCATAATTGAGGGGATTTTTTAGTCGATCAAAATTGTTAACTTTTATCTTTAATCTTCATGCTGGGTAATTAGATTCAACAGTGTGAATTACCTGAGTCCTCTTCAGACAAAATTTATTGTTCACTTTTAAGGTGTTAACTGTCAACTCTTGGTGGAAAGACATTATATTTGAAAAAATAATAAAACACAATTCATTTATACTACTTCCACATATTTATAATGATCAGGACCGGTTTCGCTCATCACGAGCATTATCAACTGATTGATATTCAGTTGATAATGCTCGTGATGAGCGAAACCAGTCCTGATCATTATAAATATGTGGAAGTAGTACAAATGAATTGTGTTTTATTATTTTTTTAAATAAAATATATTGTACTAATTGATCTATAATGAGTTCAATTTGTGCGTGTTTATTATCGATACGCGATGGAAACACTTTTATGTGTACTCGTTCAAGATTTTATAAAATGACCTGGACTGATTATCATATAAAATTGTAGAATTAGTAAAAAAAAAATAATCCAATTTTTCTAAATATCGCACTCCCGCAAGAAAAGTGTCACAACTCAAAAACGTCTGTTTTGACATTGTAATGATTTAGTGATGTCGGTTTCAGTGTAACAAATACGAAAAAATTTCAAAAAACATAATGAACGGCTTAAGTTTCAAACACAAAGTCATGAAAAACTGTCACAGTGCAAAATGTGACACTATTCACGATTACAACGAAGCCAAATCACCACACAGCCATTGTGTCATTTCAGTTATCTAGCTGCTCAGTTATCTCATTTGGCGAACTATAGAAATGATGTATTTTTAGAAGACAGGTTTTGGTATTTGGAATCTAGGTGACTCTTTTCTTGCGGAGGTCGATATCATTTAGCTGTTTATTTCAAAAACCGTTGAAAAATGTCTTATTTTCAATTTTAAATTAAACAGAATAATTAACGAAGCTTGATTATTATCACTACATGGACAACGTGAAACAGTGGCAGGTGGTGGAGGGCACTCTTGAGAATTAAGTAGCCAAAGAGAAAATTAATATCTTTATCTATCTGGCACCAGCTTTATATTTATTTTCCTTTACATACACAAAAATTAACTTTACTTTACATAAAAATTAAAAAAATCTACCTTATCTTAGACTCTAGAGACTTATGAGGCAGTAGGCTTAAGTTTCCTTAGCTTATAGGTAAATACAACTCTTACAACTGTTCACTTTTAAGGTGTTAACTGTCAATTCTTGGTGGAAAGTCATTATATTTTAAAAAATAAAACACAATTCATTTGTACTACTTCCACATATTTATAATGATCAGGACCGGTTTCACTCATAACGAGCATTATCAAATGATAAAAATTCAAACATAACAGGCTTATTTATATAAAATTGAGTGTACAAATGAAGGTATATAAAACTGATGGTTCATGAACTAAGACAAGAAAATACTGATTGGCAAACAAATTATACATAAATCAAATAAAAGAGTCTCCAAAAGACGTTATTTTGAAATTGTTGTGAGCACACAAATATTCAGAACATCGGTTTAATTAAAACTAGTATACCCCACTCAATCCTGCTTGCCTCTTCTTCTGACCGGTGGGACCGCGACGTCTTAGACGATCTTTGGGTGCTATCCACTGGATGTATTTGGTGGAGCAGAGACTCGTGGTGACCATACACTACACATAAGAAGCTAATATGGTCGAATAATAAGAGAAGAATAATTCCCAACGTTTTGTAGCGACTTTGTTGCTGTACTAGAACACGGACGAAATAACGTTTATCAAAGTAATAATACTAACATTCCTAAGTTTAGAAAAACGTATTTAGTTTTACTAGAAATCTTATAGAACTAAATATTCTTTATTATTGGATCTATAACTAGTAAGAGCTAATTTTTTAACTAAACATTATCCAATTGTTTCTTTTTAAGCAAATTCAAACATGTGAAATTCTTTGTATAGCAATATAAAATTTCAAGTGAAAAATCTGGCATTTATTGATTCAATAATATCCAATCTAACTTTTTGGAACTTATGTTTTATGGATACCGTCGCAATTTGGTAATAAAATATTGCATGGAAAACATATTGTTGGTAACTAAATTACTCGCTTAAAAACATGTAAATAGAAAATATCAGTTAATAACTTCGTATATATTTTAAATTATAGTTCAAAATTGCACAATAACGGTGGTTCTTTGTGAATTTCAGTATCTTCTTTAAAGGTACGGTCGATTCTGAATAATCCAGATATTTGACAAATATATCGCACAGGAAAAATTTTCACTAAAATTTTTTCAATCTTAACTTAAACTGAGTACCTGAACTAACTCCAATTAACATTTCATAATCCGCTACCAAAAATCTTATAGGCTTTTCTTTAACTTTGAACGTTGTAACCAAATCTTCAAATTTTGGAAAATAATGAACAAAAGGCAAGGCTTTGGGTTGAAAAATTATTATTTTAAAAACTTTAAATCCCATTCATAATAAAAAAAATCATAAAAGTTACGTTATCAATTCAAGCTTTTATTATTACTAAAATACCATAAATAAATGTTTTAAAAATAAAATGTTAAATTTTTTTACTATTTTAATATTTTTTAACGATCAATACCGGTTTTTCTCATTGCAAACATATCAACTGATAATAACGATGATCGTATATTTTAAAATATAATGCCTTTCCACCAAGAATTGAAAGATAACATCTTAGAAGTATTTTCTATTCAAAAGTTTAAATTAATTATTATTTAAAATTTCGATTTGGTCGACCACATCGATGGCCCAGCTCCATAGGATGATAAGTCAAAAATTTGATGTTTTGAGTTAAGTTCCACAAATACATACATATTTTTGTGAACCGTGGAGTTCCATAAAGAAACAACATTTAATCCTAAAACTGTAAACTATTATAAGTAATTTCATAGAAAAAAAACAATTTTAGCCATTATCTATAAATAGAATTTTCTCAATAAATGAAAAACTTCATTGTAATATCTAAAAATATACAAAGTCAAAAAATCTTTCTGATTGAAGCAATAAAAGACAGAAATTTTATACTAAATGTACAATAATTTAAAACATGAAATAAGGCTTAGTTTCCCATCCCGGGATTGAAAAACTGTGTATCCCGAAATCATCAGAATATAAAAATAGATGACCTACACGTAATCAAGCAAACATTCTTGTTAGATTTTGTCCCTCAAATTTCTTGGTGTTGGTTTTTTACGTAGAATAAAAATATTCAACAAAATTTATAGCAAAAGCTCGAGAATTTTTTTTTGATAACTTTCAAAGCCTTCGAGGTGAAGTGATTTTTGCCTCTTAAACTTTCACTAATAAAAAATGACCTCGAAAGTTGATTGGGTTCTATTAGCTACTTTCTAACTGTATTTTTATTACTTTGAGTTGGATTTTAGCCATAAAATCGAATTATATAACAAATTTAACTTCATTTTAAATAATTACTCGAATTATCAACAATTGAACGTTTAATAATAAGTTTTAAGGTCATAATTTATATATTGGTATTCGGTAACTTATTTAGAGTTTAGTGAAAAATATTCCCCAAATAATAATAAGAGATTTTCATTAAACTGAACGAAATAATCAACTTAATGCATCATATATTATTATGATGTACTTATTACGTTATTTTTTGATTGACTGGTTTGACATTAGCATCAAACAAAAAATAACTACCATGTATAGGCGAGTAGTTTAGGACTCTTCCCGATTCTTGCTGGAATCTCGACCTGGAAAATTTCATAGATTGATTTCCAATTGATGTATGGATCAAAAGTATAAATTTGTGTGCTGGTATTATAAAGTTATATTAAATATGTTTATTTATCTTTAAATTATGCTACATTATTTTAGTACATTTTTGAATACGGACTTTTTTCATTTTTTTCTTGATGACTGTTCTATGCGAAAAGTGTGCATGCATTTTTTAATCCAATTTGATACTTCTTCGACAATTTTCTTTTGAGTTTAATTCAAAGCGTTTTTTCCCAACGTGAAGCATATGGTCTCCTAATGGAGGTGTCTCAACAGATTTTTTCTATGAGAACTGTTTGTTACTCAGTTGCTTAATCTCTCTTTTTTCGAAGAGAGTAGGGATAGAAAGATAGGGCTACGACAGGACTAGTGGTTAGCTAATCGTTCTCGCTACGCCCCGTGAGGATCAGATGGGTGGGTGAGTAGGGAGTTTTAGACATCACAAATACTCAGACTACGACAAAAATCCATAAACCGATTAAGAGATCAATTTATGAAAACTGTCCACACCGGGAATCGAACCCGAGACATACGTAACCGTAGCCAACGACGCTACCAACTGCGCCACGGACGCTGACATACAATCATACAATAACAAATAATATATAATTATTAAAAATTACCTTTTTTTAAGCTAGATTATCATAAAACAACACTACCAGAGTAGTTGAACTAATGGTTTTAATAAATACCTTTTCAAAAATCATAGCAACTCTTTTATAGATCAATCAAAACAAGTATTTTTTCATTCAACTAACGAAATCGCTTAAAACATATCCATCAGTACATAGTTAACAAACTTGAACTAATTCAGCTGGTTTGAAATAAATTTCACTAAAGTAATTTTCCTCTGTGCTAGAACTTATGCTCTTAAAAGAAGTCACTGCGATATGCATGTAGCCCAGCTGCCGTGTTACATTTTTGCAAGTGCCGGATTCCTATTACACGCTATTTAAATATTACTGGTTTAACATCACACAATAAGATTATAGCTACTAAATTTTCAATAGTCATTTTGAGTCACTAATGACGGTGTTTGGCCAATTTATGTAACTGTCAAAATTGAAATTGTTCAGGAGGAAGTGAAAACAGTTTTTATCGAAAACATTAAATTATGAATCTTTGAAATGTACTCTTGTAAATTCTCATCTTTCCAGTTGCGGTATTATACGAAGGCAGTGTCGATATAATAGTGGCTTACATCAAGTGACCGAGTCAGAATTGATTGATGTTGATCGCTGGCTTAGCACACCAAAAACCAATATTATAAATATCACAAATAATAAAATTCAATACCATGATAAAATAAAATCATAGGTTGTGTTTTTCGTGTCAAATGATAGAACGGAAAATAATTTATGATTTAGTATAAAAAAAAAGTTATAACTTCAAAGAACTACAAAAAACAAACAATACATAAGTAGATATAACGCGAAATATCAATTCCTATTGTAATACATTTCAAAATTGCATCGATGGTGACCGTTGATAAGGATAGTAAGCGATATTATATTACCGATTCGCACCTGTCAACAGAACTGCACTACTGAATGCAGTTTTAAATCTTTCAAATGCAAGGCTTTTTTTGCAACATGCAACGAGCGCAGCAAACCAGGCCGCTTACACAAAAACCTTCATCTGGAAACAATGAAGGAAAATTGTGTATTTTACTTTTCCGCTTGGTTTTACAATGTGGCAATACACTAGAGGTTTTGCAAGATATTTCCAATAAGAGATTTACACAATGTTAATAAATTGTTTTCGAATCAAATTTATTTGTATATATTAACGTTTCCTCACAATTTCTGATTGGGGATTTTATCATTGCAACACGTTTATAATTAACCTAGGTGTTGATTTAAAATGACAAAGCTTTTAGTTTCTACTGCGCAATCAATGGTTTGAATCATCGAATAAAAAATTAAATACATTCAACTTATAAATTAGTATGAATCTAAAGATATGTTTATATTCCGCACATTCGCCCTTTACACTTTCCTGGAACGGGGCGTAGAGAGAGCGCTTAGGTTACAACTGACCAGTTACAACAAGTTCTTTTGAAATAAGATAAAAATAAAGTACATTATTTAGTTCCACAAGAATTATAAAACATATTTGATAGCTTTATCGGCATCGTGCCATTCTGACGATAGAGTATTACCGAAATAGCATAACTGAAACTCATTTAATTGTTGTTTTAAATAAGCCATAACAAATCATATTGAATTTTATATTTGGATTATTGAGATTTTGTACACTTCCGTGTATTTTGTCACTAACGACCCGGGTTTCGCCTTTCGGCATCTTCAGGCATTCGAGCTCACGAATGGACTCGAACTGACAGACAGTAAACAGTGTCTAACGTTTATCTATATTAATTTCCAAAATTTCTTGATAAAATAATTTATGATCCCCCATGTTTTTATGCAACAATTTAACCCCATCATCCGCATTAAACGTATGGTTCTCCATTAGCAAGTGATTTGCAAATGTCGAAGTTTCTTTTTTTAATCTAAAGGCAGCTAAATGTTCTGATACCCTTATATCTAATGTACGTTTATAAAAATGTTGGCAATCATCGTTCGAGTCCATTCGTGAGCTCGAATGCCTGAAGATGCTGAAAGGCAAAACCCGGGTCGTTAGTGACAAAATACATGGAAGTGTACAAAATCTCAATAATCCAAATTTGATATTGAAATTCCATCAAGCACCCTCAGTCGATGTCTTAAATTAAATTAAATCATATTGATTTTAAAAGTAAGAGAAAATTTATTTTAGATATCTAAGTTACATTATATTTAATACTTAAATAAAGTATTCTTCTACTGAGCAATTTCATATTCATTTGCTTTAAATATAATTAGTCAACTAACCTCCCGGTATTGCTCCTTACGGGATCTCATGACTTCACCTAGTACATACAGAGTTATTCATATGTTTTTGCCGAAGACAGTCAAATTGATAATTGTAACCTTTGGTACAGGACTTGGAAATGACTGAAGGCTGATTCATAAGAAGGATTAGTATCGTCTGTAATACCCGTTGCTTTAAAGTTTTCAAATGTTACATCTATAATATGATGCCTTCATCACAGCTCAAACTATGTTTAAGTTGCTGCTCCTTACTGTACTGTAGTATTAAATTGGAGATCATCGTTATATAACTGGAGGTTAATTCATATATAAGGAAGAATATATATCCGGTACACAGGCCCTTATGTTACATTATCTGACATATGTGAAATTATGGTAGCATCGTTAATTATTTTAATGTCTTATTGTGGTCGGCTGTTATCATAGCAAGCTGAATATGTAAATGTCATTAATAATTTTAAAAATGAAAATACTCTCAGCCTCACAGAGAAAATAGCATAAAACATTCGCGACGTTACACATACCACATAATACCGTTTAATTTAAATATACCTATATAATCAAATTCAATAGTTTATATATAAAAATGAATGTCTGTTTGTTGGTTTGTTGGTTTGTCCGGATCTTACAGGCTCCTAAACTACTCAACCGATCGCGACGAAACTTTCAGGAAGGACTTATTGTGATCATGCCGGGAAATGGTATATAAAATAAATATTTGTTTGTCCTTTACGCGTTCCTTTACCATTCATACGACTTCGATGAAACTTCGGTGAGTTGTTGTGCACACACCCGTGAAGGGTTCTGAAGAAAAAAAATTGAAAATCTAAAATTGAAAAAAAGAATCAAATACGTACATACAGCGACATCTAGGAAAAACCTTCTGATTTATTTGTGTACGCACCAGACGAAAAACAAAAATATTGTGTTATAACAAGTGTGGTATTGAAACTCGGCTTCAGGTCGGGCCAGACCTGAAGATGATGGGCTCGAACCGGGTAAGTCTATGAAATTTCGGCCTGTGCAGACCTCTAATTCAAAAGCAGTTCAATAAACAGAATTAAAACAAAAACCCTTTCTTTCTTTGAGTGGCATTGCAACGCATGCCGGGTACTCACTAGTAATAATATAAAAATCGTCATTAACTACAGAAAAATATCATTATAAACAACTGTCAGAATTTCGATACCGTAAGTGTTCATTATAATCGAGAGTGTTTCCCTCAAATTTTAAATTGTTCAGGAGAGACTAAAAACTGTTTTTATCGCAAACATTATATGGTGAGTTGCGTTATGAATCTTTGAAATGCACTTTTGTAAATTCTCATGTTTGCAGATAAAGGACTATACAAAGGTAGTGTCAATATAATAATGACTTACATCAAGTGGCCGGGTCAGAATTATTAAACCTAAAACCAATGTAAAATAATGTTTCCCTTTCAAAAAGTGGTCAATTTATTTTTCTAATTTACATCATTTTGCCGAGACCTGCTGTCATCTTTGAAATAAGATCATTTACTTATTTTTGTATTTTTTTAGGGTTATATCAATTGGCCAAAACACAATCGATTATGATTAAATTCAGTACTTAATAATAGTATAAAAATCGACATAAGCTACAGATAACGTTCATTAAACAGCACTATTTAAATAACTGCCAGAATTTTGATATAGTTAGTGTTCATTAAGTTTATATTAAAATTTAAAATCATGCTAATTGCTTTTTCCGATAACTTTTGACAACTCATCTGTAAAATTACTGAATATGTGTACTTTAAATTTTTTTTTTGATTTGGTTTTATTGACAAAAATGAGCGTGGTTTTTTTTTATATAAATTAAAATATTTAGTGTCGACATCGTAAAAAAAAATATTCAGCGAAATTTCACCATAGCCGTTCGGGGACAATACAAGGTTGTAAAAGTGTCCTAAATCGATAGCCATCTCACATAGAGGTCGATGCCTTACATCTCAATTTATTCTCTTCACATAAAATGGATGTGTGGAAGATGAAAAATGTTTTATGGGTTGTTTGAACTGAGACAAGAATAGCTTAAGAAACACTGAAAGAAAAGACTGTAGCAATATAATAGGCAAAATACTATATATATATATAGATTGCATACAATCTATACCACAATTTATTTATGTATGGTGTTATTTACTTCTCCGTGGCGCAGTTGGTAGCGTCGCTGGCTATGGTTACGGATGTCTCGGGTCCAATTCTCGGTGCGGACGGTTTTCATAGATTGATCTTTCAATCGATTTATGGATTTCTGTCCGTAGTCTGAGTCCTCCCTCCCACCCATCCAATCGAGTAGCGAGAGCGATTAGCTAACCACTAGTTCTCTCATAGCCCTATCCTTCTATCCGTACTCTCTTCAAAAAAAGAGAGGTTGAGCAACTGAGTAATAAGCAGTTCTCGTAGAAAAAGTCTGTTAAGATACCTCCATTAGGAGACCACATTGGGAGCGGACATGGGAAAAAAATTATTTACTTCAGAGATTCTTACCTTTACCAAAATTCACATTTTTTTACGATGTCCGCTCGCAGTGTGGAGCATATGGCCTCTTAATGGAGGTATCTCAAATAAATTTTTATACGAGAACTGCTTCTTACTTGTTCAAACTCTCTTTTTTCGAATAGAGTGCGGTAAAAAAATAGGGCTAGGACAGGATTAGTGGTTAGTTAGTTTGACATGAATTTTCCCTAATCCAAAAAATAAATATTAACAATAGCGGAATTGTAAAACTTCGTTTTTACTTTGGGGTGTCGTTGAAATTTTCATCTGTGATGAATTACGGCGATTAAATATTCAGTAAAATCATAGCTACAAGCAATGCTGTGCAAGTGGGTATTTTTGCGGACGAGTCGTCCAATACATTTACTTTGAAGTCATAAAATCGAGATGAGACGTCAGTTGTAATAAAAGATATTCTTTTGTATGATTATCACATTGTTGTTTTGTTAATTACGATTAATTCTAGCACATTGCAATAGTTTAAAATTAAATGTAATATGTTGAATGTTGACAGGAATAAAAATGTTTATTTATTTCGAATGAATATTGTTATGAAGCAATTATTAACAATTCAAAATGTGCTTTCTGCGATTAATTACGATTCTAATAGATCTACACTGCCACACATCGAATTTCGTGTCATTCACTGTATATACTGTGACGACTCTACGAAATAATTTATTGCGACAAATTTTTTTAAAGCAATGCAATGGTAAAATGGCTTATAGCAATTTAAGTAAAAATAAGACAAATTTGGATTATTGAGATTTTGTACACTTCCATGTATTTTGTCACTAACGACCCGGGTTTCGCCTTTCGGCATCTTCAGGCATTCGAGCACACGAATGGACTCGAACTGACCCTCAAATTTGGAGTATTGAGATTTTTTTTTTGGATTATTGAGATTTTGTACACTTCCATGTATTTTGTCACTAACGACCCGGGTTTCGCCTTTCGGCATCTTCAGGCATTCGAGCACACGAATGGACTCGAACTGACTAATTCGTGTGACATTCGTGTGCTCGAATGCCTGAAGATGCCGAAAGGCGAAACCCGGGTCGTTAGTGACAAAATACATGGAAGTGTACAAAATCTCATGAGAAGACCCCGGATCGAAGAGAGGCGAGCGGCTGGTTATCCGGAGTCCTGGAAGGGCTGATCTCAGACAAACACCATTTCAGATCCGGTTCCAAAGCTTATTTATTTTCCATTCAAGATGCAGTGGTTTAGTATTACACAAATATATAAATCTTAACACATAAAATTGATTCTACATTTACATTTACTTAGCAACTGAATTTACTTTAAGTTATAATACAAATAACACAACGAATTTAAATTAAATCCAACGCAAATCAAAACACAAAAACAAACAGTTCACATGTCACCTCCGCTGCCACGAGACCGCAGCTCGTCTCGCTCGGCGGATCGTAATCGACTGTCTACAAAAATTCAAAAAAACTCCGTGCAAAGTTGGAGCTACCCTTTTTCGTAAAAATGGACTCGTCCAGCGGCCGAAGCCGGGGGCTCTTTTAAAGCCTGACAACAAGAAGGAGCGTATTCTGCGAAATATTGCTGTTTGCCGCAGGCCGATTTCAGTTCAGGACACTAATGACACTTATACTTATGAAAAACCAGGGTGTGTCACTCAATAATCCAAATTTGATATTGAAATTCCATCAAGCACCCTCAGTCGATGTCTTAAATTATAAAAATAAGACAATTTGAATATAGTGTCTTTGAAGATTTTATAATGCTGAAAGATATTATTTATTTATATATCTCCGGTCATAAATGATAAACTGTATCAGGTTATACAGTATGTTTCATTTACATACCGAAACATTTCGATGATTTTAAGTCTTGCGTCGTACCACAGGCCGACATACATTTCCGCTGAAACGTACTCGACATGGTGGATGGTTCAACGAAACTTTTCCGGGCCGTAAATTTGTCGCAAACTTTCATAAAGTCTCCCGACAATTTTGTTTATATTTTCAGCAAATTACGCGGACGCCTGAGACCGGGGACGGGGCTAAGAAGTTGTTATTGTTATGGTTCTGACGTTTATCGTCTATCTGCGGGACGCATTACAACTCCATCGATAAAAGTCGTATTTTGTAACACGTTTTATCGGTTTGTTTCTTATTAAAACTACTCGATTGTCTGAATATCACATACCACTGTTTTCCATAAGAATTTTTGGCATTGCTTTATCATCGATATTGGTTGCAAAGTTACGTATTCTATTAGTTATGACACATTGGTGAGTCTGTTCAAACTAGCGCTATATCTATATTATGACGTAAAACGAAAATGTTCAATACATTACAAATTTTAACTGACGATGCAATTTATTTACGACAGATAGACTGCTTAATCTGCAAACCAGCTGTATTTTTTTTACCATGTCCACTAACAATATAGAGCAAGTTTTTCTACTAGAGACGCTTGTTACTCAGTAGCTCAACCTCTCTTTTTCAAATAGAGTAGAGATAGAAAGATAGAGCTAGGACAGGAATAGAGGTAATTTAATCGCTCTCATCCCGTTTTTTTGCATCTCAAAGATGGGAGGGAATTTTTCAAACAATCACAAACAACCATGCCTTCAAACAGAGCCCTACTACTCAGAGAGCTACTCAGAGCATATGGTCACCACACGGTACTTCCAAATTTCTCCAGGTGACCCTAGCATTCCGTAACTCCGCCGACTTACATCCTATGGATTCCCGTCAATGGCTTTCCAGGGTGACGGAATCCATCTGGTTCGTAGAGAAGACTGGCAGTATTCAAGCTCCCCTGTGGCATTCGAAACACATGTCTAATAAGAGTCTGGTCAGTTCTCTTCTTTACTTCCGAGATCTTGACAAAGTCAAACCACTGTACTCCTAGTATTCGCCCCAAGCATCTGTTTTCGAAGCGTATTATACAGTTACCCTGTTCTTTAGTGAGGTTTCATATAACAATAAATCAGCACCGTCAGAATGCGTCCGTTGAACAGATAGCACTTAGTTCTAACCGAGTACAACCGTGAGTTCCAGACTTTCCACATTTAGTTGAAGGTTGCTCCAGCTATCCTTAATCGGATTCCCATCTCCCGAAGTCTAGAACATTTTAAATGAATCTTCAGCGGTGTAAATGTGTTGTAGTTAGCCAATAACAATCAAATCAACTTCTTCCAAATGCTTTTGACTCCACAACCCTGTAATATGGTCTCAAAAAACTTTAAATTTTGGTCGCTCAGTAAATATATTTTACTAAAATTTAATTTCACAACTTTTCAGTGCATAATAATATGCTAAATAAAACTTCCGCGGAGTGTGACCTCGTTCTGGTGTATACCCTAGGGGTGGCCGTATGCGGTGCAGCTCTCGCACCCTCCATCGAAACCCTAAGTCACTTAAACGAGCCCCACTTTGCAAAGTGCGCAGAATTATGCAAGTGCTCGTTGCGATTAGGTTTGGACATATGCAGTAAAATATATTATGCGAGTGGTTTTATGATGTTGATTCCTCGGACTGCAATAAAAGCTACGCAGTTAATTTTAATGGAGTAGTAAGATACCATAATTAGCCACTGAATTGTATATTATCCAATACAGTGCAAAAGTTTAAACAAATAACAATCACCAGTCTCTGTGGTCTAGTGGTAAAAACTTTACCCTAGTGATCAGATGGGCTTAATTCCATGTTCCAGCAAGACAAACATAAATTTTAGATTTTTTCCATTATATATTTGAGATCGTGGGTGTAAAATGTTCTTGGCGACATATGTATCTGATATGCTTTTAAAAATTCTAAATATCTAGCACCTTGACTATAATGATGGTGTTGTATTTTAATATAAATATATTGACATTCAATGGAAATTATTAAGACATTACTCAAAGTTAAATCACTTCGAAGTTGTTAACCATCAATTCTTCTCGGAAAGGCAATACGTTTTCAAAATAAAACTCAATTTTTTTTTTGTACTTAAAACGATCACGACCGATTTTACTCATCGCGAGCTTTATCAACTATTCAGCTCATCTCAGACCAGATCTATTCAAAAATAATACACAATTCATTATCACTACTTCCACATGTTTATCAGGACCGGTTTCGCTCATCACGAGGATTATCAACTGAAGTGCTCGTGATAAGCGAAACTGATCATTATAAACATCTGGAAGTAGTGCAAATGAATTGTGTTTTACTTTTTAAATTATAATGCCATTCCATCGAGAATTGACAGTTAACACCTTAAAAGTGATCAGATCAATCGAACATGCGGAAGTAGTATAAAACAAATTGTGTTTTATTTCAAAAAGGAAGTTAAATGGTGCTGTTCTTGATGATTTTCGCAAGAAATGGCGCCGAATGAAATTGAATTTCAAAAACTGAGTAAACGTTGTTTTTTTTCAACCCTCACATCAAGATTTGCATCAAAAGTCACTAGTAAAAACTTTAATATATAAAAACACATTCTTAATCCGTTAAAATGCAAGCCTAAATGGTTGAGATTCGATGCCTATTTAGACAAGCTTTGACTAAATTTGACATCTATAAAAAACGTTAATGTATTATATATTTATATATATATATATATTTGATAACTTTATTATGTCACCGGTTGTATTACTGGGTACCTCTTTGAAAAACGTCGTCACACAAATAACGAATTGAAAATTTGACTATTAAGTAAATCTGAACATACTTCTCACAACAGGTGGAATAACAATGTTCTGAATTTTAACTTTATATTACAATTATAGTGGTTTTTTTATTTCAACGGAAAATAGCAATGTTTTCATAAACATTAAATATTATATAAATGCTTTTTTTCGTATTTTTACGGCTGGTTTATTTATACATTGAATATAATTTTTCAATGGCTCTTGTGTTGCACGTCCTTAATTAAAATGTTCTGTTTCCTTGTTCTCAGGTGTCTGCCGTAGTGGACGACGTCTACGCTGAACACTCCCACGTGGCAGGACAGTTCAGCATGCTGGCGTCCAGTCGTGCCCACGTGGCAGGGTCACTGAATCCAAGGGCGCTTCTGGGTGCACGTGTCCACAGCAACTTCATTGGATGCTTGAAGAAGGTAAAGAAAACTATCATTTTATGTATCGAAGTTATACTGATAGGACGCATTAAGTCAGTTTTTGATGGTTGTCTGTTTTAAATGTCAAAATGTACGTAATTCAACACTCTGCTTACTGGTGAAGCTCATAAATCCATATGATATAATGACTTTAAAATAGAAACAATATTGTCATATTGCTATTTTTTTAATCCGGCAGAAAGCATGATATGACTATGATACATGTCGCTGCAGATTTACGAAACGTAATACTCGAGGAAAAGTTTAAATAATAAGTATTCATGAAACTTTATTATTACCAGCAAAATTTATAAATGTCGGCGTCCGTGGCGCAGTTGGTAGCGTCGCTAGCTGCGATTACGGATGTCTCCGGTTCAATTCTCGGTGCGGACGGTTTGCATAAATTGATCTTTCAATGGATTTATGGATTTCTGTTCGTAGTCTGAGTCCTCCCACCCACCCATTCAATCCTCACGGGGCGTAGCAAGAGCGATTAGATAACCACTAGTCCTGTTGGTCCAGCCCAATTCTTCTACCACTACTGTCTTCGAAAAAAGAGAGGTTGAGCTACTGAGTAATTCTGTCAAGATACCTCTATTAGGAAACCATATGCTTCACATTGGGAGCGGACATGGAAAAAAAATATAATAATTATAAAATAAAATGATTCAATAAAGTGACACGTCAAGTCATTGCTTGACACGGCAGAGTTACGAAACGTGATATTCCTAAATGCAAAAGTAAATAAATATGTGATTAAACGAAAATATTCTCCAAACGTAATATTTATCAAATGCGATAATTGAAAATACAAATATGACAACAAAGGTGGAATACAAATAGCGAAGAGGACACGAGACACGAGTGAAGAAAAAAGAAAATTACCATTATTCTGTCGTAGCTTATTGAACTGAACTGTATTATTGTCATTCCACAACCCTACTATCAAATTGCGTTCAGCGTAAAACAATACAAAATATATTCCTAAATGTAAAAAAAATCTTTTCAAATTACAAGCAATTGTTCTTGAAAGAGAGAGAGAATACTTTGAAACATAAGTAATGCTTTAAATGTGATTATTTCAGAACTCGTCTTTATAACTTAATATTTTCTGTAAGCTTAACCTCGTTAGCAACGATTACGATTGTTGACCGTCTCTCGAAGTCACGACGTCGATGAAGATCATTTATTGAGATGCTGTATTCTTCTATCATTACTCTCTCCGAAAAAGTGATGGTAAAGTAACTGAGTATAGAAAAATTTCAATTGGGAAAGGACATGGTGATAAATAAATAACTTAAGATTACAAGCATTAAATCAATAGTACATAAAAAAAACACTTTCAATCACAACTGTTTTTCGCATCAAATAGTTCTGTTATCAAATTATATGTGTTTAATCTTCAATAGCTTTATGCAAAATCTTTAACCAGTTTCCAATAAGATTATTTCAAAACGATAAAACCTATTTTAACAATCTTAAAACCATCTTTGAAAGGTATATACATATTATATTTTCGTCATCCATCGTCTTTTGCCGACAGAGGATTGCTGTAGATCAAAGGATTACGTCGATCACCGCCGGATTTACGAACAGACTAAATAGTGTTGGGAAATAATTGAAAAGTATCCATACTTGTAATCGGTACTTCATAAAATAATAATAATAATGTAATGATACTAATATTCTCACATTATTTATTATTTTTTGATATCTCTGAGCTATTTTAACATCATTGATGAGCACTGTTGATAATCCTCAAAGATTTGAGCACTATTCTTAAGAATCCAGCTTAAGATACATAATATATTAATGTATCTTCTTTTTACAGCAGTTGGCACACAAAATTATGTATAAAGTAACTAGTAGACACAGTTAACTTACAAACTAAAAAATTGTAAGTAGTAAAGTTTTTAAAAATATTAATTGCTCATTACAGTCGATCAAACTCACTTGGTAATTAATTATACAAAATTCAATCAATATTTTCGTATCTAAGCATTTTTCATTATTGCTTAAAATAAAATACAATTTATTTTCTACTAATTCCACATTTTTGTAATGATCAGTATCAATTGATAATTTTTTTAATTTTTTTTAAATAAAACACAATTCATTTGTACTACTTCCACATATTTATAATGATCAGGACCGGTTTCACTCATCACGAGCATTATCAACTGATAAAAATACAAACATAACAGGCCTATTTATATAAAATTGAGTGTAAAAAACTGATGGTTCATGAAGAAATTACTGATTAGCAAACAAATTATAGGTAAATCAAATAAAATAGTCTAAAATTAAAATGTTATGGATCTCTTACAAATCAATTAATACTAATCTGAAATCACAAATATAGCTACATTAAAAGTTCATTAGCTTCAATTGATGATCAATTGATAATGCTCGCGATAAGCAAAACCGATCGTGATCATTATAAAAATGTTTAATTAGTACTTAACAGATTCTGCTTTATTTTTAAACACACAATTTTCATCAAGAATCGACAGTTAACACCGTAAAAGTGATCTTATTGAAATCATAAAGTTGATATTCAATATATTATAAAATAAAATTCTAAAATTATACTAGTTCAAAATACGTGATTAATTTACGTGTTAGATATAAAACCTGTCACGTACATTTGAAATTAAAGCCATTATAGTTTTATAAAGCTAAAAATATAATGATAGAAACATGTTCACAAAGTACCACTGTATTTCATTACAACAAAGAAAGCTTACGATAGTTTTGGAGACCATTAGACATAATTCATTTTAATGATTGATAGATTCATCATTGAAACTTGAGAATGTTTCTAATATATTATATTATGTCAATAGTTACAAAAATATCGATACAAAAATAACAATTCGTGAATAGCATCTCTAAGACCGACTCGGCAGATGGGAAAAAACTGTTTATCCCTGGAAGCGAATCTCACGTCCATCTTTTCAGTTTGTTCTAAGCTGCCAAAACAATAACTAAATCCCTTTTCAAAGTGTCCAACAGTTTATTTTTCTCCAAAGCGTGGAGCTTACTTCACTTATAAATATTTGAAATCGCTTTAGACAGAATTTGGAGTTGTCTTCAAGACAAATTATTTAACATATCTTTCCCAGGCATGGCTTATATATATTAAGCCAGTTTTTTTGTTAATTATTAAATGAAGTTCTCGTATAGTGAACTTTTGAATAAATAATTACGTACTCTCACAGCTTATGAGACCGCCATATTACAATGATATCATACTCAGTATTTTACGCCAAACTTGTTGACATTTAAGAGTTAGAATACCAGTTTTTCAATTAAATCAAAAGTGTCCCAAAGTTAGACAACATTTTTCGTTTTAAAAAAATGTACATACAGTTTTTTTCTATTTGTAAGTTCTTTTCAAATAGTTAGAGACATCAATTTTTCGGAGAGAGTAATGATAGAAGAATACAGCATCTCAATAAATGATCGTTATTCACATCTTGAATTTGAAAGACGGTCAACAGTTGAAATCATTTCTATCGAGGTTAAGCTAACAGAATGCGTTAAGTCAAAAAAACAAGCTCTGAAATAATCGCATCTCTCTCCCAAGAAAAATTGTTTGTAATTTAAAAGATTGTTTATAGATTATAAACAACAATCTTTTTGGCATACAAATCATAAGATTTGATATCGATGAGTTATAATTGTCATATTATGCTTTCTGCAAGAATAAAAAATAGTAATACAACAAAACGATTTCTATTTCAAAGCAGCCATATCCATGTTTAGGTATTTTCGCTTTTTTTTGTCAATTGCTATTGAGTTACTTCCTTTTAATATTTCTGTACTAAAAAAAGACCCAAATGCTATTAAATATCAAGTAAATCAGTATTTTTATAATCTGTTAACATTGTGACTGTGTACACGAAGAAACAGAAAAGTGGGTTTTCTCGAGTTCATCCATTTTGGATATGGCTGCTTTTGAAAAGTGGCGACTCACACGTCTTATATGTAGATTGTAAAATTTCCTACATTTTGACATTTAAAACACAAAATCATCACTTAATACGTTTTGTCAGTGTATAATCGATATATGCCTTGCTTTTATTCTGATATTTTTTTAATTTAATAATTGAACACAAGATGGTTTCCAATAATATAAAAATTCTCTAAACAATTTCATACACCTTATACAAACGTGAAAGATAGTTGAAACAATTTCTTTACAACTCTATCATTCGATTACTAATTTTGTAATGTTATTTTTTGTGATCATTTTATTTAATGTCTATTGCTTGGTGAAGAACAGAGAGTTGAGTATATTCAATCATTGCTCAAACAAACTTCGTTGTCTAAGGTTGCCAGTGTCCGAGGGTTCGAACACCAGCACGGAAACTTTCATTAGTTAATTTTTCAATCGATTTATAGCTTTTTGTTCAAAGACGTGGATGTGAAACTCTCTCCTAACCATTTAAGTTTAAAAACGGGGCGTATCAACAGCAATCAGCTAACCTAGTCATGTCCATACCTCATTCTTATATCCATACTCTCTCCGAAAAAAGAAGGGTTAAGTGACTGAATAACAAACAGTTGTCCGAGAACAATTTTTGTTGAGATGTTCAAGAGTGAATATGCTCCAAAATAGGGGCGACATTGTAAAAATGATCCAAAAGCATAAAAAAAATACGCTGAAGATAGAGTATACGCCTTATAACGTTGTACTGCGGCTCTAGCGTTTAAATACTTCTAGAATTCATACGGATCCATACATACTAATACACTGACACGTCTTGTGTATTATACACAAAGTGTATCAGTGTAATTAAGAGTGCAAAAATATAAAGCGTATACTCTACTAACGTGAATTCTGTGTATTGCTATTGTATATATATGTATCATCGGTGCGGTGGACTTATCACTATCTTTATCGCACAACCTAATTTTGGTATGACCAAGAATGATACAAGAGCATTCGCCGCATGCCGCACTTTTCATGTGATTGAGCGAGAAAGAGATAAAGCCACTGCACGCGTCTGAATGTATATATTTAACTAAGACCTTGAATTTCTATCATGCAATAGTATACCTATTCAGGAATCGCGTTCCTAGCTTGTATAATTACAGAGACTTAATTAAAGAATAGATTGGCCGTCGACTGTCCAGAATCTTGTGCGGCGGCCAGTGAAGTAGTATTGTCGTCCATCCGTGTGTGAGGTAGTACGGCTTCTGCCTGTGTTTATGATTCTGTTATAGTATTTCCATGGCATCTGGGTTGTCATTTGTATTTATTCGTTCCCCACACCTGTATAATATTGTGAAAGGATAATGGATAAATAACACAAAATTCATATCATAGTATGAAGCTATGTTTTTAATATGTATAGAAATATTCTATAGTTGTGTTTTTTAACAATATTAATTTTGAATTAAATGTACAAGCTCTTTAGAAAGACTTATAATATAAGCTAAGAAGCTGTTCGAATTTGACTTAGAAATCCCACGCGATCCTAACAAAGAAGCTTAATTCATATGACAGAAAATTTCCTAAACGCCCACTCGGTGTTTTATTTACAATGTAACGTTTTTTATTCAAACTTCGATACAAATAATTATGCAACATTATTCACGCCCACGCTGGTTTTAGGAATTGAAATTTCAGTTAAAATACCTACATTTAAACAATTCAAAGAATTTTAAATAATGTTTTTTTACCTTTTTTATATCGTGTTTATTCATTCACATTTTGGCTGAATATTTTATTTATCATTAATCTTTCTATGAATCTTGCTTAAAGAACTTTCATATCTTTTTCTGGGACCTCAATGTTTGTAATTGTAAGTCTTCACAGATCCTATCTATATAAATATCTCGATTTCTTTTGACAGTCGGTCAAATGCAACTGTTCTGCTAGACGAAATGCTTTTGCTTTCGCATACATCACACAAAAGCTTGTCTTTTTGTCATATTTTTCTAATGTTTTTCGTCAAAAATTCGTTGTAGGACAGTTGTTCAACTTAAGATAGGACAAGAATAGCGTTTGAAAGGATTGGAAGTTAGTTAATCACTCTCTCTACGCACAGTTTGCTAACTCAGATAGATGTTTGGTTAGGACAACTTCATTAACACATAGAAACGAAGCCGTATTGTGAAATATTTTTTTTAGAATAGTTGTACTTCTTTTTGGAATGTATTTTTTTAATGAATTAAATTTTAAAAAATAAAATACAATTCATTTGTACTACTTCTACATATTTATAATGATCAGGACCGGTTTCGCTCATCACGAGCATTATCAACTGAAAAAAAATACAAACATAACAGGCTTATTTATATAAAATTGAGTGTAAAAATGAAGTTGTATAAAACTGATGGTTCATGAACTGAGACAAGAAAATACTGATTAACAAACAAATTATACATAAATCAAATGAAAGAGTCTATAATTAAAATGTTATGGACCTCTTGCAAATCATTAAATACTAATCTGAAATCACAAATATAGCTACATTAAAAGTCCATTTAGCTGAACAAAATTATTAATGACGTTACTAATAAAATATACAATAATGAATCAGGGAAATTATAAGAAAAAATTAAATGGTTCATTAAATAAGCCTGTTATGTTTGTATTTTTATCAGTTGATAATGCTCGTGATGAGCGAAACCGGTCCTGATCATTATAAATATGTGGAAGTAGTACAAATGAATTGTGTTTTATTTTTTAAAATATAATGTCTTTCCACCAAGAATTGACAGTTAACACCTTAAAAGTGATTAATGAATTAATCAAAAAATAGTTCATTATTAACTAAAATATAGTCTCACTGATTACACAAAAAATAACAACCCCTCTGATATATGAACACAATCTTTCCGTGTAGATAACCTTGAGTAAAAAATCGATCGGCTGTCTGTTTTTCCGAACGCTTGCCAAGGAGTCCATCCCCTAACGGAAACGCTTTTTTTCAAATGGGATGAATTAATTTGATTCTCACCCCACGCGATTAAATTGGTCTACGTCGTTTCACATTAGTTGTAGAACCTGGAAATAATTGATTGCAGTGAATTCATCGCAGTCTTAGATGTTAGCTCCTGGAATGTTTATTGTTTGTTTATTTAACAAGTGCTATAAACAAAAGAAACTCTGTTTGCCAAAGTTCATTTGCTTTTAAATAGTAAGCAACATTTTTTCTAAATTATTACTCTTTAACCCTTGAATAAAAATGAGGATTATCTTATTATGACGACGTCACTCTTACCTTTAATTCATATTCAAAACATAATCTATAAATATTCTTCGAGATCTTTCTCTGAAATGTTAAGTCTGAGATCAACTTCATTGGCTTCAATCGTGGTGCTCACGGGCTCGAATCCCAGTACGTTGATTTTTCAATTGATTAATAGACTTCCTTTCAAAAGCACAGATTTCTGTGATGTCTAAAATATTCCTCCTACTTCCTACTCATACAATCCTATAAAACGGGACGTAGCGACCGCGAATAGCTATCCACTTGTCCTGTCCAATACTTTTATCCCTACTATATTCTAAAAAGATAGATTGAGCAGGTGAATATAAAACCGTTATTGTAGAAAATTTCTGTTGAGAGGAGATAAACTCCATTAAGTGTCTATATGCTTCATATTGGAAGCGGACATGGCTTAAAAAACTTTCTCCCAAAAACCAACGATTTTATAAGAGTCATTAAAGTCAGCAAAATGTATTAGTCCATACTTCTGATCGGCACATCTAAAAACAATCCTTTGTATCGGTCTTAAAGGAGTTATTGACCTATAAATAGTAAGAAATGAATAAAATTATATATACACTTGCAGGTTATGTAGCCTAGCAACGCTCTTAGACATCCCTCTTATTCGTTAAGTATTCTTACCTCTAATCTCTCCAAATAAGAAAGGTTTAGTAACTGAAATATACCCAGAGGTTTTGCTTTTAGAACTTCATATGCTCTACATTGTAACTGGACAAAGGTTAAAAATATATTTTAAGACATCGACTGAGGGGGCTTGATGGAATTTCAATATCAAATTTGGATTATTGAGATTTTGTACACTTCCATGTATTTTGTCACTAACGACCCGGGTTTCGCCTTTCGTCATCTTCAGGCATTCGAGCACACGAATGGACTCGAACTGAGTCGACTCAGTTGTGTACAAAATCTCAATAATCCAAATTTAAAAATATATCTTACAAAATATAAACCATTTTACACTTTGACTTCATTAAAATATTAACAATTCAACAAGCTTGAGCAAAAATATTCAAAATGGATAAATAATAGCAGTCCGATATGAATTCGTTAAAAGTTCACAATTAGAATGAAACAGTCTATATAATCGGGCTCGAATAATATACTTATTCGATAACTTTCTAGCTAAATAATTTAACAATCGATCGTTTTTATAACAAAATTGCTATTATATAATATCAAGCGTCGATTAAATTATAATTGGTCTACGACACTAATTTGATCGCAATTATTCGGCATAACCCCCTCTACGCCGTAGTTCCAATCAATTCATCGTCACCTGGTGACGTCTGAATTACATCACAAGTTGTTATAAAGATACCTCAATTTATTTTATAAGTCAAATTTTACGTTTTAGCTCAAAGATTTTTCACAATTTTTCAGAAGATTAAGAAAACGATATTTGAATAATCTTAGCTGTACATTTTTAGAGTATTTATTCTCTATATTGTATATTTTCAATTAAATTTTTCTTTAAAATTATTTAAAAAGAAAGACAGTTTCAAATTCAATTGATTAGGTCAAGTGGTAAAAACAGTTTCTTAATTATACCCTCTATATATATGATTTTCATGTTGGAAAAATAAAAAAAATACAAATTTTTTATTATTTTTAACGTGTCCGCTTCCAGTGTGGACCATACAGACTAGTTTTTCTACAAGAACTGCTTCTCAACCTCTATTTTCCGAAGAAAATAGGGCTAGAACAGGACTAATGGTTGGCTAATCGCTCTCGCTACACATCGTTTTTAGGATCGATGGATGAGAGGAAATTCTAGTCATCACAAATATCCATGCTTACTAACAAAAATCCATAAATGAACCCGAGACATCCGTAACCGATTCCAACGTTGTTGACCACTCCACCGCAGACCCAATATATACATATACATAAAATGTATTTATTGCCAGTAATATGGATATGCAATCCGTTTATCAGTTGTAATATTCGATACAGAATAACTCGGATACACTGGCACAAAGAAATTAACTTATCACAACAACTCATGAACACGACCGATACCATCGTATTATGCAATCGCTGACTTGGATTCCGTCAGCACCTCTTAATGCTCCTTAGATATTTAAAACGCCCACAAGAAGAAGTTTACGCCCCCACTAAGAAATACTGCTGTAGAACATTCACCGTTGATCGTTTTCCGAAAAATAAATAGTATCCCGAATAGTCTCTCTTGTACCTATTACCTTGTACATGATTATTTGTGGTATCCTTTACTTGGAGCACTTAATGTGAAATCGCCACACTAAATAGAGACCGGTGGAGAGAGTTGCTGCTGGAATCCAAGACCCGGCTTTATTGCCACGCATATAATGATAAATAGATTTAAACAATGATTTTTTTTATTTTTGTAATTTAAGGTGGAATTCTCTGCTGACACTCTTCGGCTGAACTTGATCGACCTGGCAAGGACTGGAAGCAAGCTGATCAGCGTCACCGGAGGAGTAGAGTATGCTTGCTCTCCAGGAGATACTGCGGATCCGGTTTCGTTCACCACCAGAGACTCGCATTTGGTAAAATTCTTATTTAGTATTGATATGATTCATAATTTTCTATACAATACTAACTTTCCCGAACTACGATTATTTGCGTAAAACACATTGAAATTATAGCAAAGTTTCACAATTATTTGGAAAAAATAGGTGTACAGACTCTTATCACTTTACATGAAAAATATTGTCTTTTTACACCGTCTTCTAAAGTAATATTTTTCTTAATTACTATTGAAATCCCAAAGATTTATTAATTGACATTAGATTTAGTCATATTCTATAGTTAAGTGCATAGGAAACTAATATTTTATAATTTATTACGGAATTTAAAAAAAAACACAATTGTTTTTGTATTTCTTGTTGGACCAGTTTCGCTCATGGCGAGTATTATCAACGTATAAAGTATTAACCATAACAATGATATTTATATAAAGTTGAGTGTTAAAGAGACGTGTGTAAAACAGTTAGTCCAAGGACGAATTTACAAATAGTCATACAAATTACGCATGAAGGAAATTAAATAGTCTTCCATTAAAATGCTAAGCACCTCTTAATAAATAAATAGCTACTAATCTGTAAAAAAAACCCCATTAATAGTCAATTATGTTAGAAACTGTATTGAGATCATAAATATTCATTAACAGTATTGGCAAATGGGATAGTTTTACAATATAATTGAGAATCACTTCAATAATATTAATAACAATGAATGTGATGATAAAAATATATATTTAATCCGTTGATAATGCTTACGATGCACGAAATTAGTCCTGATCACTTACAAATTGTGTTTTATTTTTTTTTAAATATGATACCTTTCCGCCATGAATTGACAGATGATACCTTAAATTGACCTTGCGGAATATATTTATGTATACAGTATAAATGACAAGTGCCTACTTGATTTCAATAAATTTTATCATTTGATATTTTTTATGGTCTTCATATTTCTTCTCGCTCCTAAGTCAAGAGGTACAGAGATACTAGTCAAGAACACTCTTTGGATATTTCATCTTTCGTTTATGAGGTCGAAGATTTGAATCACTGATTGACACTCTCATATAAATTGATAATTCAATCTATTTATGAACCTGTTTGAATACTTTTAATGTGTTTATTCTTCCTAAATACCATCAATTTGAGTAAGTTTGCCCATCGGTCTAAGATTGGCCCACTAATACCATAATAATACTAATGCCACTTGAATATTTTTTAGTTAAGCAAAGGGATCGAGTAGCCCGCAGTGGTAAAAATATGGATTAATCTGCAACACAATTTGTTTTATTGTTGAATTTTTAATCTATCAGTTTGGAATGATAAAACACCATTTAAAAACTTTTGAAATAGATTGGATTAGCCATATTTTCAATTTGTATTACTAATCTGTAAGCCAAATGCTGTATATTTTTTCCATCTCAATTATGTACAGAATAAAATATGAAAGCATTAAGAAAAGTTGCCATGTCTTTAAAACCACTGAATTAATAGTAATTACAGTGATTATTTTTATCGTGGGTTACCGAAGTTACCTGATTTGGATGAAAATTTTGCCCACGTTGTTTTATCTGTATATAAATATCAATTATAACAATAAATCTATTTATGTTAATTCAAATTCATCTTAAGCCATTAGTTCATTTCTATGTAGAAAAATACCGCACACAAATGCAATGGCATATCATTAAAATATAAAAACCCTCAGATCTGGACCAAAGTTGCCCAGATTGACCGTACGTCTTATTATATCGTAAATTCACGAAAAGAAAACCATTAGCTAACATTTTTTGTTTTTCAACCTCGTCCTTGTGTGTTAACGGAAAAATATATATATTTCTGTTTTGTAATTAGCATAATAATGTTATTAAAAACATATATAAATAAAACTCATTACTTTTCATTTAAACGGAAGCGTTCCGTTTTAATTGTTTTTATCATATTTTTAACAATTTTTGTGATGTTATGCTACAGTTTTTATTTAAATAAACTCGTATATTTTTAAACAGTCCCTTTGTCGACACGTTTTCGGAAAGCATTATGAATCCAAACATACATCCACCGCAGTAGAGTAAATAATTAATTGAATACCGCGTTATTTTAAAACAGTTTTGACAAAACATTGAAATTTATTGTTCGCAAATTATTCTGTTTATATACAAATTGTTTCATAATGCAGAGTAAACAAACGGAACGTATTTAAATTGTTTTGATACGTTACCGGGGCCGCCATTTTAGACTCGTTGAAAATGTAAATTGGCTAGCATATAAAACAAATGAAATATCATGTTCTAGTTTTTGAACGGTTGAAATAAGAATAGCATAAAAATAATGCTTTCTTATAAAATATTCCTGCGCAATACGTAACTGGGCTATCTATCTAGGTGATTTAAGTCTTTGTGTATTTGATTATTTTTGTAACAAACCAGCTCTTCAAAAAATTCGTTCATTCTACAATGTTAAACATTATAAATTGTCAGATAGTTTTAAAATGATGCCTGGCACCAAGAACTGATAGTCAACATCGTAAAATTGATTTAATTTATTGTATTGTTTTAAATTTTCCAATTGAATATCAGCACCTTGCTAATTTCATATTGTTTTTTTTATAAAATACAGCACCAGATTCATGTATACCATAGCAATAAATTTATAAATGAATATAGGCTAAAAATGTTTTAAAAATAAACCACAATTTGTTCTGTACTGCTTATACATTTTTATAATGGTCAGGGCCGGTTTCGCTCATCCCGAACATTATCAGCTGTTGATAATGCTCATGATTAGTGAAACTAGTCCTGATCATTATACAAATGTGGAAGAGGTACAAAAAATGTGTCTTATTTTTTAAATGTAATGCTTTCCACCAAGAAGTGATTAATGAAGCTTGTGTGCTTTGATATTTTAAAAAATCAGTTGATAGTACCTGCAATGAGCTAAGCCGGTCCCGGTAATTGTAAAATTGTGGTATCCAAACAAAACAAATTGTTTTTTTTTATTTTTAAAGTTTATACTTTGCCTTTTCCACTAAGAATTGACAATTAACACCTTAAGATTGTTGGAAATATTGAAAAAATCAGACCATAGATTCATTTATACCCTATCCGAAGATTGAAAAACGAATATAAGCTTATGTCCGTTCAGAATTTTAATTCGTAGACTGCATTACGTAGGCCTGGTGAATTCCGGTCGTTTAGCCGGCTGGTCAATGTCGCTTGACCTTTATCGACAAATCCCAGAATGAACAAATTTACTCAGTGACTTTTGAATTGATCTATTGATTTTTATCCAAAGGTATGGATGTCTCTTATGGGTTCATATCTTTTTACAGTTCCCTACCTTCTATCCAAACCTGAAAACATTGTGTGACTAGTTAACAGCTATTAATTTACTTACTGCACTTTTTCTCTTACCACATAACAAATAATTTTGATAGAGTCATAAATAAAATCATATTTTTATTGAATAAATAGCTATCCTTATTTTAGTTTAAAAACTATTTGCGGATCTTTCATCATTGAAGTGGAAAAACTATCGCTATAAAACACACATGAGTGCTACGCTTTTACGGTTTAAAAATAATTTATTGAATAAATCAAAATTCTAAGAATTTTCGTCTTCGGTACGCTGAATTATTTATTCTATGATCAATAAGTACGCACCTATCAAAAGTAAACAAGTAGTAAAAAAATCAGTGGCGTTCTGGTAAAGAGGAACAGATGTTAGTATTGAATTCAAAATAATATTATATTCATAAACATACCGCGGTCATTAGTAAAAATATTGAATACGTCAAAATATTTTCCATCAAAAATAAGGTAGAATAGAAGGAAAATATCGAAGATCTACTAACAGAAGACTTTAAGATAAAGCTTACCTGAGAGAAAAAGTACATTTAAAAGATTTTAAAAGAGTGTTTGTATTTTATAAAGAATAATCTTTTTGGCATACAAATCATTAGGTTTAGTAGCGATGAATTATAATCATATCCTGCTTTCCTGCTTTCTGCCAGAATAAAAAAAGAACAGTGTCAATTGATACTGTTTTTTTTCAAAGCAATTAGAGAATTTTCAGAGCGTTAAATTGCATACATTTTAAATTGTAAAACAGGAAACCATCAAAAACCGACTTCTGTCTGTAAACTATCGATATTTTTTTAAATGGCAAAAGGTCATTTATAATTTTAAATAATATATCCAGTCAATCGCTTTTTTTGGGAATAATTCTATTATAATAATCAATCAGAATGTTGAAATTTCATGTTAAGGTTTATTCATTTAAATTTTAGTGAATACGATGTATTTTTAATTTGAGGCTTCTTTTCAAAAATTTATTTTCAGTTTACCACAAGAGGCTTTAAAACATTTGACGCATTGAAAATTATGTGTTATACACTTCATTTATCTTTTATCCACGTCCTGACTTCTCTTGTTCATCTCAACAGAAGTTTTTTTTATGGGAACTGGTTTTAAGTCTGTCGTTCAACTTTTTGTATCGAAGTGCGCAAGGATGAAGCTAGGACAATACTAATCACTTTTACGACGGTACGTTTAGGGTTATATATTAAATAGTTGGGAAAGCATTTAATTTTCAAAGACATCCTTGTCTTTATATATAACTTCACAAACTGTTGAATCAGTGCAAAAGTGTCCATCCTGGAATTCGGCCCCGTGACCTCGTACCTTAATATAACGAACTCACAAGAGCGCGATGGTCGCTCAGCAACAATTGTTGAATTTGTTGTACATTAATTTTATTAAAATTATTCTTCAAGAAACGATTTCAATCTCGATACGTACGCCCTTTTTCCATCAATAGTCGATTCAAGAAAGTGTTATTCGACTATTTCTAAACTTTTTCACCCCTATACGCACCGCTGTTCAATCAATTTTATCGCAAACAATTTAAAATGCCGCATTTAAGTGCTTTTGGGTAGGACATTAGATTGATTAAAGTCCTTTAAAAAAGCGGGTTACATTTACAGACATTTTAATGGCTTTTTTACATATCTTTTTGACGCATCTATTAATGTTAAGATCCAATTTATACCTTCACTTTGGCCTAGTTTTATAATATATTAGTGACACAGTTTTCTCGATACATCGTTTCTTTAAAATCCAAAATAAATACAATAGTTTCATTGAGTTTCAGAATCGAAAAGATTATTTCAAACATTGTTGTGAAACTTACAGATTTGACACATGTTGTCAATTATTACTAACTTCGTGATGTTCAGATTGACAAATTAGCACTATTGAAAGTTGTTTTAAAAAAATATTAATCAGGTGGGCGGTAAGATGCTTCTCACATATAATTTGGCTATTATTTGACATGCTTAAGATCAATCTGTCAAAATTCAACAACAAATATTTATTATCTATGATTCAAACTTAATAAAGTCGCAATAGGAAAGCAAGTGTCACTTTAACAGTTAATTGTTTTACATATTTGACACATTGTATTCTATATATTATGGGGAAAATATTGCTATTATCGGTGTTATTTAGAGTTTTAAACAAAGTAATTAATTCACTCTGTCCCTTGGTGGATTCGATGGCAGCTTTCTAAAAATGAATTTTCAATATAAAATTTAATTGATAACTGTATTGAAAACACGGGCTGTATAGGTAATTAGCTGGGACATGAAAAACGACACTTTAACCTTTTATAGGGCACATTAGTTTTTTTCCGAAATCAACTGCGAACTATATTATTGCCAACTATATATTGTGTATTGAACAATAAAAATAAAAAATACTTAATTTTGAAAAAACTATAATTTGTGGTGGTTTATTTACTAAAACAAATACTGTAATAAATGCATATTGAATCATTTTATTTATAGATATGCCGGCAATACACAACATAACCATCAAAAATATGATTTTCAAAATTAAATGTCATCCACAAATTCTCTCCAGCTGTGGCCGCGAACGCGCAATGGTCGATTTATCAACCACTTACGTATAATAATTGTTTGCGAGTGATTGGTGCACACCTCAAGTTCGATGGTCGATACATACACCAAAGAATTTTATCGATATCGCCTTTACTTATTAAGGTTGACATTTCTATGTTAACCGTATGAATTATAGCCCTTAAAGACAGTGGTCTATATATCGACCACTTTCGCGCTTTGTCCTATAATGGATTAAGCTCGTGTCACACAGATCAACAGAACCAGTAGAATAACAAAGCTATTGAAATAATTCTTATCAAATGAATTATTTTTATCCATTTATTTTATACTTCTTTTGATAATTGTGAAAAACGGAGTAATTTGTAAATATGATTTTTATATATTATGTGTTGATACTTATTTCTTATTTCGTATAAGGAATTTTTCCTCTTATTGATATAATTATCAGTTTATTAGGTTACACATCAATTCTATAATATTTAGTGGGCCGTTATTTCGGAATTACGCTATTGTTGGAAATATCTCACATCGTTTCGCTGTTAAATAGGTTGCTGGTTTATTGGAATTTATTTGAATTTATTTGAATAGTAGAGTATTTTTTTCATTTTGATTTATGACTCTCAATGCGTTTCTTCTTAGCTGAAGTGGTTGCCAATTAATGCTGAACGTTATAAAAGAATACTTATATGAATAGTCTAATTATATTTACTAACTAATGCTTTTAACTTCTGAAATCTGGCAAAGTTTTCGTATAATCGATTATAACTTGCAAAAGTTTGTCAAGCTCAAGCAATTTTAACGTTGAATGGAATGAGTATTGAATTGAAATTTGACGCAGGTACCGTCTGCAAAATGAATCAGTCTGCACTCCGACAAGACTAGACGTCATAATATAGCACGGCATGCTGAAAAAAGATGGGTAGCGTGGAGGTCACGCCCTATGAAACTTGAACTCCAATTATTCGCCAATTTTCCAAAGTGAAAACAATTTGAGAACGCTCGTTTGAAATATCGATGTGTCATTATAATCGCCAGCAATACTTTGGGCGCTGTAGATTTATGATAAAAATACTGATTCAATCCAGATTTTTCAAAATTACAGCAGTTCTATATCCATATCTCTGTCATATTCGTCAAATCTATTGGGGGTATTTAAAAGATATTTAACAAGCCGTAGAGCAACCCGTAATCGATTTATATTTATTATTCAATACGAGTTACACCAATGTGCTCTGTAACAGTCGATTTCCCGACTCAAACTACTCTTTAACGAGCGCAGGACATTGAGAGAGTCAACGGTTTCAGATACCAGATGGTACATATCACGAGAGATGAGAATCCGCGTAAAGAGCTAGTGAACTGACCAGGGCTACTGGACTGCAGCACTTCAACTTAATACATATCGTCTTAAGCTAATGGTTAGAATCGAGTGCCACTTTTTGAAATAATGGCTTACGATAGTGCTGTTTTAGGTGACGAGTCGTGGTACCTTGAGTAACTGCATACTGAGCATCGAAAACAGCCGAATACTTGGGTATGGTGGTTTGATCTCGTCAGGGATGTATGTGGTGATAAGAGAGAGCACTAACCACCCTCTTGTAACGTTCAAAGATAAGAATCAGTGATACAACTGGTTTTCACATGTACTGCAGATGCCCCAGGGGAGTCCGATCTCATTAGCATGTTCTTTGCACCGGGTGGAATTTATCAGTCTGGAATGCCGTTGATGACCATCCGTTGGATATACGTTGAGTTAGAATGAGTCAAAAGGCTGATGGGGGACATGGGGTGGTCATAAGCTTCGAAGCTAGAGCGTAAACGGCAAAAGATTACGAAGAATACATCGTCACAAATCTACAGACTTTGGGCTTAAGGGCTGGTGTTATAGAGATTCAGCTTACAGGATTTGGACAAAGTATTCATCTACATCTCTGTATACTTGAGTAGTTCTTATAAATACTCTATTTTTTCACCTCTAATGGCTTACGACAGATGATATAGAATAAAAACTAAATGCTGACGATATAACTATAATTCTCGACAGACACAAAACAAGTATATTATATAGTCACATCAAAAACAAAAGCGCACTAGTATGTCGATATATTATGACAAATAATTTTTCTTTTGTTATTTTTAAGAAAATTTCATCAAATATTGTGAAAAATCCCTTTATGAAACTTTCAGTTCCGGGATTCAAGCTCGGGAGATTCGTAAACCAAGACAATAACGCTGACCAATGCACCACTGACCAGGCTAATATTACCGATAATATTTCATATTTATATGATGCATTAAATCAATGACTTGCTGATATTTTAACAGGAAATTTTCTACCAAGCAATAAAGTTTTGTACTTTTAAGTACGAAATGTACGAAAAAAAATAGAGCTTATAATACAAAAACAATTACATTATTCCGTGTTCAATTCGTACAAGTCTAAATAATTATGTAAAATAAGTCTCCTTAATTCTTCACATCTGACATAAGCAGACCCCACTTATTTATTTAACCCCTTTTCTTGTGATTTACATCTGCTTATCTGGGCGGCGATTGGGCAAACATTCGCCCCGGGCGAATCCGTTAACGTTCATTGAGCATTAACGCACCTCTTCTAAGCCCTACTTAAATGTAGGATGGCTATACAGTGACTTAAGTTTCAACTAAGTCCTCAAGTCCGACGTGGGTTTTCAGAGTAATAGAGCGGCGTCCGCAGGGACGGGCGTCTCGACGCTCTGTAATGGCGCCGTAGAACCGATTAATTAACTTAAGAAGGTCGGAGGCTTGCTCAAAGCTACTAAACGCAAAGATGTCAACAATAGTATTGACACTCTTTTCGAGTATCTGTTACTGTGTATTCCTTTTAGAATACATCGAGTATCAAATAGACTTTTTCAGTTTTGACTCAATAAAAAGTACATATTTACTTTCATATTTTTACCACATCATTTTAATATTGATGAGAAATATTAATTTAGAAAAAAAACAAAACAACATCAATTAATCAATGAAAATAAAAAATGACATTTTTTTCCAAAACTTTAATCGAAAAAGATCACAATTTTTATATAAATAATAATATAATAATAATTCAAGTGATAAAGGAATTAAAATGAACAGCTTAGAGTCTTTGCAAATTAATTAGAGCATTGACAGAAATAATTTTATAGTAAATAACATTTTGGATATGACAGAGGCTCAACCTCTATTTAACCTATACTATTAAGACAGTAGAGATAGAACAATAGCGCTAGTACAGGATTAGTGATTAGCTCTCGCACACCCCGTTTTTAGGATCGAATGGATAGGAGGACATTTTATACATCACAAAAATCCATGCCTATCACCAGAAATCCATAAATCTATTGGGAAAGCAATATATGAAACGTACTGTTAATCGAACCGGTGAGATCGGTAACCGTACCCAACGACGTTGACCAATGCACCATGGACTCGACTTTATCATAAACGATTAATAAAATATAGTGTGTTGAAATATGATTATTACCGTAGTCAAATCTGAAAATATTTGACTACTCGAGTATTCACAATAGTGATTGAATTGACATCTCTAACTGACTGACTAGTTTTGCAGTTGATACGAGTTTTTTATTTGAATTCAATAAAAGCTTTTCAAACGTGTCGTCTTAAAAGATTCCGTGTAATCTTTTATTCAAAAATTATCCTGATAAATATTTAATTTTAGAATTTCATTTTCTGTCCATTGGGTTTTGAGACGTTCGGTCCCTGGGGACCCTCGGCTTTGAGGACGGTGGCGGAAATTGGTCGAAGGATGACGGACAGGACGGGTGAGTGCCGCTCAGGTGAATATCTTAGACAGCGAATAAGCATAGAAATCCAACGTGGCAATGCTGTCGCCGTTATGGGTACGCTCGAGGTATCCAGGGGGATGCAAGAAATTTTTTTCATTCTGGGTGATTACTAAACATTAAAAATTACTACAAAAAAATTTTAATATTATTAGGTTATTTTAGTAAATTGTATTTTTATTGACTAATAAAATATGTATATTTATTCTAGTTTCTAGCATAAAAATAATACTGCAGCTTAATTCGAATATTTTTTTTACCATTTCCACTCCAAATGTGAAGCATATGGACTTATTATGGAAGTTTTTCTATAAATATTTTTGCTAAAGCTTTTTGAGTTGTTGAGTTGAGAACAATCAAAATAATTTTTCAACCATTTTTTTTTTGTTGTTATTCAGTCCCTAATGCTTTCATTTTTGAAAAGGGTAGATCACTCGGCTACCGAGCCTGCAACCATATATAAAAACATATGCATACATATATATATTTAAAACAGCCTAAGTACACATTTATTTAATTGTAGATGGGTTGGCGAGACCTATTATTTATATTATTCAAGAGGTTTTCAAAGATTTTTGTTTACCGTCTATAAGCCAATATTTTTTTTAAAAAAAATGATTTCTTTAGATATGCTAACCAGAAAAATTGACTAATAATTAATCTGAGGTAGATGACTCTTGTAATATTGTTGGTGTCTGAGGAAATGTTTTTTTGTAAACACGTCCACTCCGAATATGGAGCATAAGAGATCTTAATTGAGTTTATCTCAACAGAAGTATTTCTACAAGAACGGCGTGTTATTCAGTTGCTCAACCTATCTTTTTAGAAGAGAGTAGGCATAGAGAGATACGGCATGGGCACGACCAGTGGTTAGCTAATCACTCTCGCTACTCCCCGTTTTTAGGATCGTATGGTGGGAGAGAGTTTTAAACATCGCAGACAACCATGCCTTCGAACAGAATGCGATTCGACCCCGTGAGTACCGCAACAGAAGCCGACGACGTTAACCACTCGACCACTAGCCCGAAAAAAAATTACAGGAACTAGAATTATCAATCTAGAATAAATTTCTCCAATTGCCATTTTACGCAGAATAAATATCTTGTCTATTTTTAATAACCGTCGCTAAAATATCAGTTTTGGAATTTATTGAAATTTCAGTTCTGGTTGAGTATTGGAAACATTCCTAACGTAGCAGTTGCACTCTCAATAGCGACCAAGTTAAATTGGTACATCTAGAGCAGTGATTTCCAAAGTGATTCCAACAGACCCCCAGCGGTCATTGATACCGCTCAGGGGGTCTGTGGTAAATTAAAAATAATTTGGAGGTGCGTGGACAATGTCGGGCGGTCCGCGAAAGGTTTATTATAATAAATATCTGTGATATATTTTCATTATTATGAAATTTGAAATAAAGTGTGTTTGAGCCTAGTGTTGCACCTAATTGCAAGCAGACCCACAAGCTTATATATATATATATATATATCCGTACTAATAAGACAGCAATTTGTTGAATAATCCACAAATGAGGAGTGGAAACCAATTTTATATCCTGCATTATGGGTCACTGTACAGAGACTGTCTTCCTATTTAGTAGAACGAGGATTTAGTGCAGTTATCAACCTCTATACTTAAAATACCACAATGTTTTATTTTTAGATCACCGTTTATCATTCAAGACATCAAAATAAAATTTAAATATTTTTTATTATGCAGTTACGTTAAGTTATTTTACTTAGCGGGTTCATGGCCAAGTTTTTGCTTTAAGAAAGGGTCCATGGGCATAATATGTTTGGAAACCACTGATCTAGAGTATGTATTATATTCCGGCAACTGAGTAATAATATATATCATTATTAAATATGTTGTTGTAAGCACTGTTGACGAGATCAAAATCAAATGACCTATTACGCATTGATATACGATCGTAATCTGTAGATTTATCATTGTTATTTCTGAAAATTATCCCTTCCATTTTGCATTAAGATCGTTAAAACGTTATTTCCTCTGTCAGTGATTTTGTGTTGGAGTGCCCTTAAAAAGGCAAATCTTTCGAGTGAATTTGTAGAGAAATCGCTCCGAGAAGCGAGTTAAGACCATAAGCAAGTTAAAGGATTTCACAATCCTTTGTTAGCTCAAGGAGCCTAGACATCTGACGGCTTAAATGTACGCGCATGTAAACACGAATACAAAATACAGACATCTTCGGCGAAACGATGGTGGAGCGGTTTTAGATAATGCTATATAACTGTCATTAATCATCCTGTTGTACCATATGGTTTGGGACAGCCATTTTTAAACAATTTTTACTTTCACCTGTGATATCGTATCATTTCATGTTACGCTATTAATATAAGTACACCGTTTCATTGATTGAATCGGCATTTATTTTATACGGCAGTTCTAAAGGATGTTTTTTAGAAGTATAGAACTTCAAAATGAAAAAAAACATTGAATAATCGTGGTTATGCTCATTATATTGGATTTATTGAAAAGTTTATTAAATACCATTAGCTTTTAAAAATGATTTCTGGCATGTGGGCGCCACGGCTGGATCGAAGAAAGCGCAATCTCGAAGTCCAATTTTCAAGCACACTGAAGCAGCTGCGGCTGTATATTGGCGATAACGCGGCGAATTTTTTCAGGTTTATCGACGTAGACTTGTGACCACATACCCCACAGAAAGACGTTCAAACGTGTTAAATCACATGATCTCGGTGGCCAATTTACAGATACATTCCGCGAAATTATTCGATCATTGAAAGTTTCCTTTACCAAATTGATTGTAGCGTGCGCTGTATGGCATGTTGCACCGTCTTGTTGAAACTAAAGCTCATTTCCATTAAGGCCATTCAATTTTGGAACGAAAAAATTAGCAAACATATATCTATACCGCTCTTCATTGGCAGTAATGTTCTGGCCGGCATCGTTTTTGAAAAAATATGGACCAATAATTCCACCAGCCCATAGAGCACACCAAACTGTTAATTTTTGTAGATGTGACGGCGTTTCGAAAATGGCTTAGTTATCTTAGTGTCCTGCAGCTACGCCAATTACATACTATGGATAGTTATCAGCGAAGAAATCATTCCGCTTAGTAGAAAAGACAGACAGAAATCAGGATCTTATTGGGTATCCGCAGTACATTTCTAAGCAGCTCCAACGTCACTCTCAGGGCCAGGTAGTCCACTCTTTTACTTATCTTGACAAAATCAAACCACCGCACCTCTAGTATTTGCCGCAAGCATCTGTTTTCAAGAGACCATATACGGTTATTTTGCTTTTATCATAATGTCATTATTATTATAACTGCCATAAGGCTTAGTTGATGGCTATTTTGGCTTCACTTCATAGATATAACTATGCTTAAGCGGATTTTGGTGTATCTTTATGTACTAACTTGAAGAATAAATAAACATTAACCATCTTCATCATATAAGAAACGTTTACAAAATATAGAAATTCTTCGTTTCCTTAAATTAATTATTCCCGCTACAAAGCCTGTTTATATATACGTCTAGAATTATTCATTAAAATGCCGTTAAATTTTCGTTGTGAGTCTATTCATTCTTTTTGCATTCTTTTTTTTTTGTTTTCAGTCCAATTACGTTGCAGTCAGTAAACGATCATAGACTGAACTAAAAATAAATAGAACCGACAAATTGAATAGAATAATTTAAAAACTAGACACATTCTATATTTAAATTTACAACTTTGTTATTTGACATTTAGAATAAGAGAGTAATCTAAATATGAATTTTCAATCAATATAATAACGAAACGTTATTTCTAATAAACGGGTTTTTAAAATAATTTCCGGTTCCACCCTGGTGCTTACACAATAGATGATACTGTTTTGACGTTACCCTTGATGAGATCGGATGATAAGTTGAATCACAAAGCGATGGGAATAATACAATGTCAGATATTTCAATTCCAAGCAGTGAGATATTTTTGGACTATGAAATTCATCTCAAACGTTACAACTTAATGAAATATGATTTGCATTGATCATAATTTGCTTACTCATTGTTTGTATCATAATGTTAAGTTATAATTGATTAATGCTGATTTATATTACGATTTTGTACTAGAAGGTTTCTCAGAAAACTTTAAATTATGTTTGTATTCAATTTTCATTAAACATTTTCACCATTACCAAAATGAAGAATATGCAAATGTAATCCTATTATGTGAATAAACTTGATCAGGTCTCGATCAGAGCTGAACCATTTTTTGATGATGAATGTTCAGATAGTTGCTGTAACGAACAATACAAAACATAACTTGTTTAATTTATCACTTTAAGTAAAACCCGCTCATTGAATTGAAACCGATGCATTAAAAATGCTGTTTGTTATATTTTCTTCTATTACATTTTCACTATTTCTAAATCATTTTTATTAAGAAAGGATCTCTTTTGTAAGGTATTCACTGTCAATTCTTGGTAGGAATGCATTATATTTTTTAAATAAAATACAATTTCGTTTTCATGACTGTTTTCGCACATCACGAGCATTATCAACTGATTTTATATAATACAGCAAGTTTCGCCGCACAAGCATCATCAATCACTTTTAATGTGTTAACTGTCAATTCTTGGTGGAAAGACTTTATATTTATATCGATTTCATCAGTTGATGACGCTCGTGATGAGAAAAACTGGTCCTGATCATTATAAAAATTCGGAAGTAAAACAAATTGAGTTTTATTAAAAAAAAACACTTTAAGTATATTATTATTTATTTAAAATCCTGAGACATATGTTAAAATAAAAATACATTAGTGTACATTTCAAATAAAATGTAACGAACAACATTTGGATAACAGGTTCAAGACAATTATTTTAAAACTAGTAATCGGTTCCGTAATAGATGACGTTATTGAAATTGGAATACTGGATGTCTAAAGTAGCTAGTACGTCGGAACTGTGTCTGCATTGCATAACATTTTATATTATTATACACCGCTAACGCCTCGGTCATGAGAAAATTTCATACCTACATGTGATAATAATAAAACGTCTACAGAGCGGTTTGAGTTATTATATATAAGATGTATACAATTATAATTTAACTCAACCATCAAGATGTTTTGTATAAATTAATTCTTGCCACAATTTCAGCTCTTTACAGAGCAATCTAAGTATTTCAGAAAACTGCATTTTAATTTTGTATGGTAATAGATTTTTAAAAAATCTTTACATTCGTAACGTGAAAACGTGGCTATTCTTGCGTAAAATATTTCAAATTCTCCACTTTATCATATCCCACATACATACTTTAATTTCGACGTTCTGTGCTTTTACTTAGGACGGCAGTATAGTATTAAATACATTCGCAAAAAACATGGTCATGTAGAATATGGCGTAGTTTTATTATATTTAAATGCTCTATTTTTCAATTTTCCAAATACATTGGAATTAAAATGCTCTTTCAAACCCCACACAGAAGTTTAAATACTGTACATGTTAAATTTTGAGTAATATTAATATTCTTTTTCAGATGGACGTTTTAATATTCAAATAAAAAAATGGTTAGCTTTATATTATTATTTCACTTATCACCTTGCTGAAAAGTCTTAAAAAGAAAATTGTATTCACCTCTGCTCTCTTGGAAGAAATAGAACAAAAAACGTTGAAGAGAAAAGTGCAAAAAATCTTATGATTTTTCATTTTTTTAACACCGTAAAAAGTTTCCCAGCTCACGAGGGTAGTGAGGCTCAGCCTCGGGAACAAGTGCTTTCTCGAGAAAAAAGGGCCACTTGTCTATGACGGGTCATTTCTCACTTTTTTTACACTTCACCCTACAGACAAAACCTGCATATTTTCAATGTAAAAAATTCGACTTTTAGATTTACGGTAATAAATTGGGGTATTTTAAGAGTAAGTGAACTTTAGCTCGCGTAAAAACATTTATTTAATAATAAGTATGAATCACAAACATTTTGAATTTTAAAAATAAAACACAATTTGTTTCGTACCACTTCTACATTTTTATAATGATCAAGGCCGGTTTTAGCGCATCGAAATATATGAAATTTAGTGTTAATAATTACAAGGTATATCTAACAATTTGTTCAAGAACTATGAAAATAATTTGCATGAAATTAAATAGTATACAATTCAAATTTTAAAGACCTTTTAGAAATCAATAATTGCTAATCTGAACCAATCAGACCTTTTAAGCCAATTGTTTGAATTGATAGTTAAGACCTCTAAAGTGAGTAATATAAAATAATCATGGATTGTAAACATTCAAATTTTCAAAAATGCTTTCAAACGTCACATATCTCTGTGACTTATCGTCATTTTATCCAAAACAAAAGCAGGGAGCTTTTTTACAAGTTTGAATTCATTTTTGGTGAGATTTATATGTTTTATTACGGGACTATGGAAAAACTAAATATATTTTATGCAAAATATATTTTCATTAACAATATGTCTCTGTGGCGGTAGTAGATTCACGCATCCGTTGCACATAAAATACGTCGTTGCGATTAAGCAGAGCATATAAACTATTCAAATAATCTAAATTAATATATTTTAAATTTGGATTATTGAGATTTTGTACACTTCCATGTATTTTGTCACTGACGACCCGGGTTTCGCCTTTCGGCATCTTCAGGCATTCGAGCACACGAATGGACTCGAACTGACACACAGTAAACAGTGTCTAACGTTTATATAGAAGATACAAATACGACAAATATTATTTACGAGGTAAAATATTATACGTCTGGGAGCCACACTGATACCTGAGTTAACATTTCGAGAATCGCCTTAATCCTTATTTTGTAAACAACACATTAACAGAGTGGCGAATTGCCGCTTTCCAACTACTTTTAGAATTACCAGTGATTTTACCATTATAATAGCATTGTGGGTTTCGACGGGATGCAATTCGACGAAAGGGTAAATATATACAATCATACCACATTTAGTGACATCTGTTAGGTGTTTCAACGTATAGGATACAATAACGGAGAATTAGGAAGTTCAGCTGCTCGTTCAGAATTGGCAAGGAATTCAACTGGGCTCTATTGAGGCTCGAGGGCTCGAGTCCATTCGTGTGCTCGAATGCCTGAAGATGCCGAAAGGCGAAACCCGGGTCGTTAGGGACAAAATACATGGAGGTGTACAAAATCTCAATAATCCAAATTTGATATTGAAATTCCATCAAGCACCCTCAGACGATGTCTTAAATTATATAATATATTTTAATTTATAATTTTACATTAAATAAGTGATATCATAATTGATTTTTTCAGACCCCTGAAAACGATGTCATACTTCAACAGGCGAGCTTTTTTACAGAAATAGTATGTTGGTAATACAAATCGTTATAAAAAATAACTATAAAATGCCACATCTCAACCGAACCGCCAAGTACGAAAAACATATTGCACACAAGTGCCGGCCTGACAATATTCCGTTCTTGAATAGATCGACTTACACAAAAGTACATTGTATTGGAATTATTATTTTGAGTTTTTTTTATCCATTTTTGTTGCTCGTTCATCGAACAAAATACATATTACATCATTATGGTTTGTTAAAAAAAAACAATTGAACCAATCAGAATTTTGAAACTTAACTCATCAGTTTACCCGTCATGAACAACCCACATGAAATCCAATGACGTCCCTCGTTCTAGCATAATATTGTGATGATTGATTATTATTTTTTAATAACGACAAAGTGATGATAAATCGTTATTATACCTGTACAAAAAAACATAGTTTTAAAATAGCATGATGGCTTGTATTGAAATGAGATAGTTCACACTCGTTAGTGACGAAATACACGAAAACGTACAAAATTTTATATTGAAATACCGTCAAGCATCCTCAGTCGATATCTTGAATTACATCATATGAGAATGCCCGGTCGAAGAGCGGTAAATGCTTGGTTATCAGCATCCAGGATGTATAGGATTTCAATACAAAACGCCACTTCAGTCCGGTTAATCGCTTTTTATTGAAAATGCAGTGGTTTAATGCACAAAAATTACCAATACAACTTGAAATTGAGTCTACATTTACGTTTACTTAACACATGAATTTACATTTAAATTTTGATACAATTGACACAACAAAAGATTTTAAGTTTAACAATAAATACAATTCAAAGAAAATACAACCACAAAACGTCACCGCGACCAACGCCTTCTTCGTCAGCCAACGTCTCGTGACAGGCAGTCTACAAAATCAAAATTAAAACATCATCAGTTTTTCCATATAGTCTCCCTCCCCTTTGTCAATGGCTGCCGACTGTTGCCAGCCAGACACAGGCAATTAAAAAGCCAATAGCGGCCGCTTTCTCTTTAACGACCATAAATCGGGCAGGCCACCTTAAATAGAAGTTTTTCTGAGAATCACCATATTAAATGTGTCTGAATGGCCGTTCTGGATCATTCCAATCTTCCAAGAAACAAGCAAATGTTCGCAAAAAAATCAGGGTGTGTCACATAATAAACTGCAATTCTTTTTTCAGGTTCTGCCACCGTGGGAGGCTGTCAAAACTGGAACAATATCTTTCAAGTTCAGGACCAACGAACCAAACGGCTTGATCGCATTCAATACTGGAGTAAAACCACCAAGGGTAGGTTGTACGGTAAGGCACTTACAGAAACGCAATCATTGGCAACGATCCAAAATCCTATCGTTCATCAAACCATCATTAATATACTCTATATCTTCTTATCTAACATTAACTATAATATATCTAGTCACACAATAATAATTAATCAATTAAATCATTAATAATTAAATTCTTTAATTAGATTCTTTTACGTCATTTTTTTTTTAATTTTTGAGTTGAAATTTTCATTCACATATCAATCAGACGTTTTTCTCTATATTCTAAAGCAAATCTTGCCAAAGGGTTATATTTTATATTTCAGCAGCACTTTTTTGTGGTACGATTTGAAAAGACTTGTCACGTTATGTTATAATTTAATATGGTGTGTAAGTATACCAATCACGAGAAAAAAACAAAAAAAAAAGTTATGGATTAAAAAATAATTAATTTTATTAATACAGAGTAGCCAACGATGTTCGATTACTTTAATTCAGTGCTTCTCAAACTTTTTCGTTCCACGGCTCCCAAAATTTTCAAAAAATTAAAAAACCATTAAAATTTAATTTCTTTCGGCTCCGTTGCGCAGTTGGTAGCGTCGTTGGCTACGCTTTCAAGCGATTTATGTATATCTGTTCGTAGTCATGAATGTTTGTGATGTCTAAAACTTCTTCAAACCAACCCGATCCTAAAAAACAGGGAGTAGCGAGAGCGATTAGCTAACTATTAGTCCTGTGCTAGCCCTATCCTTCTACCCCTGCTCTTTTAGAAAAAAGAGAGGTTAAGAAACTGAGTAACAAGCAGTTTTCATATAAAACTTCTTTTGATATACCTCTATTAGTAAGCCATATGCTCCACGTTGAGAGCGGATATGGCAAAAAAGTTATCAAAAACGTCATTTGACATTATAAATAATATTTTATTTGATCCTAAGAACATTTTAGAAAACCTTGACTTTCTCAAAACTTCAAAAACTGGATTTACACCACTACTATTCTAAGTGACACATATATAGACATACACCTGCATTCTAAAATCGCCTCAAAGTTAAAACTTTAATAAAATCACAAATACTGTGTTCTTATACAGTAAATATATTTATCGTCCGACGTCCGTGGTGCAGTTGGTAGCGTCGCTGGCTACGGTTACGGATGTCTCGGGTTCGATTCCCGGTGCGGACGGTTTTCATAGATTTATCTTTGAATCGATTTATGCATTTCTGTTCGTAGTCTGAGTCCTCCCTCCCACCCATCCCATCCTCACGGGGCGTAGCAAGAGTGATTAGCTAACCACTTGTTCTCTCATAGCCCTATCCTTCTATCACTACTCTCTTTGAAAAAAAGGACAGGTTGAGCAACTGAGTAACTAGCAGTTCTCGTATAAAAAGTCTGTTAAGATACCTCCATTAGGAGACCATACGCTCCACATTGGGAGCGGACATGGAAAAAAAATATATATATTTAAAAAAAATCATAAATAAATACTTTAAGCTCTACTGGAACATTTTGCGGCTCCTCTTAGGTGCACTGGGGCACACTTTGAGAAGCACTGCTTTAATGAACACTATCAAAATATATATTATATTGATTTCTTATCGATTTATGCATTTGTGAAAAAGATATCATTACTTCACTCCACGTCCTCTTATCTGATCTTGAAAATAAAGACAGAGAGAGCAATAAAGTAACTGCTTTTTCAAACTATAACACTGCCAATGTGGAACATATGAACTTCTATAATAGAATCACAGCAGAATCTGTATTTGATAGCCGCTTGCTATGTAATCGCTCTTTCTTCTGAGTAAAGATAGAACGATAGAACTAAGACAGGTCTAGTAGTTAGGTAATCGCTCTCGTAATGCCTCGTTTTCAGAAGTACAGATATCAGACATTACAGACACCCATGCTTTCGAACACATCGATTGAAAAAGCAATAAAGCTCTTATATAGATTTGAGCTCTTGGACAACGCAACCCAAGAAGACGACGTTGATCACTTGGCAACAGACCCGACTAACTAACTACTAGTCATATACCAACCCCATGATAATACAAAATATCAGGGGTGGCGAACCTAGGACACGCGTGCCAGTGATGGCACGTTCATCATTTAGCTCACAAGTAACAATTAACCGATTTTTTGTTAATAGATAACTCATGATGAGATTCACTCTTCCACCTGTCAATACTTTCTTAAATGAATTTAATAAAATGTAGTAAGAAGTAGTTTAACCGATGAATCCAGTTGAGCGTGCATTTCACTAAAAGTGACGACATTTGAACTGGATATAAAATATTTGTCATCAAATGTACAGTAGCAAATGTATTTTTTAAACTTTTTTAATAAAACTTTGAAAAAGTTTTTTTGTCATTACTTTATTAAAAATTGCTTGGAAGGTTGAATGACCCCATTATATCTTATCGGACCATGCTGTTAAATGGTGACACGGTCTTAGCGATATGTTTTTAATTAAAAAAATTAATTATAGCGTAATTGCTAATGGAATTTATTTAAATAAATAAATAATTTTACAAAATACTGCTTGGCAGTCAGACAGATTTTTGGCACATGTAAAAAGGTTTGCTACTCCTGCAAAATATTACCTCTATTTCATAAAATTGATTGAGAAACTAGCTTATAGAAAGCTTTCCTTAAACTTTTGAAATAATTCATTAGTACGTAGCTCCATATTGGGACCAAACACGGCTTAAATAATTAATAAATATCTACACAATTTTAGTGTTCTATGCGAGTTGACAAATCCGCACTAATTAATATATAGTAACATGATATTTTACGTTTATCATTTTAGTAAGCAATTTACTTCAGAGCAATCCATAAAGTTAGTTGGCTATTAACTTTTAATTGGAAATTCGATCAATAGATTATTATGTATTTCGATATGTAAATAATAACATGATAATACCACCAAAGAGTTGGCTGTCAGACCAAAAACTACAAGTCTATTCAAATCGTATTAGATGAAATTGTTTCAGATATAATTCGTAAGTTCTTTCTTCAATTATTAAAAAGTCATTGAATTATTATTAATACATAATTCCAAGATGACGTTGGTTATTAAATATTAATGTTTTACAAGATTCGGCGCACAATTAATAACATTACAATATTTCAACGTAACTATTATCCAATCCGTCATACGTGATAACTTTTAAATTATATTCCATTTTCTCTTAGTTTGTATTTTAATGTTTACCAAGCAGTAGGTAAATTATTCTTCCCAGATAGTAATTAAAATTTTAACCTTTAATGGGTAAACCTTCTCAAGACCGCCACATTAATTTGTTTTTCACTAGAAAAGTTACGAAATATCCACAAAAAGGATACTATTTGCAAAGAAACTTAATGAGTACGAATGTGAAAATCAAATAGTTACACACTTAATTCAATTAAGTCAAATATTTATTTAAAATATGAAGTACAGCGTCGCAATTTTTACTATTGTGATGATTTGTGACTCCGGATTATTTTATGATTGATCCAACTTGAATTCGTCTTGGGGATAATGTATTTGAATTGGTGTCGATAAGTGAAGTTTGAAACCAATTAAATCAAAACATAATAACTTTACAGTTTCTTTACTAGTCATAAATACAATATAAATCTCCTGTCGTAGACGCATTTTAACAATACTTTATTGCGTTATTAACTGATTCTAATGTATGATTAGTTGTGCTTTCTATTCATAAACATTGAGTTTCCTTGCAAAAAGTATTCCGTTTTTGTAGTGAAAAATCACTGCCGCGGTCATTGAAAGGTTAACCATTTATTGTTCGTTAAAATATAATTAGCTAGTCAAAAGTATATTAGAATCTCAATAGAATTTCTAATACATCATTCATTTTGTTTAAAATCTCTCCCCCACGTATTAATAAGCCGCTAGATTTGACTACCATAAATATTTTTCTTATAAACTATCCAATATCACCATTAACCATAAACAATTCATTTTGTTCATTTACCTGTATCATATTTTGGTAATAAAGTTACCTATTCATAAATAATCGATAAATTTTTGGTGTTAAGGAAGCTAAATTATTTTAAATTTTAGTTAAAAACTCTTCAAAATTTTAATTACCGGATTGATTTTTTAATAATAGACGTTTCTTAGAATATTTTCGATTCAAACAATACAAAAACAGAACAAAATTCTTGGTAGATTTTATCATAACAGAATCTTTAATTAACTCTTTAGTCAAGCTTTCTACGAAACAGGGTATTTATTTTATGCTTCTAAATAAATTAATTGACTATGGCGAATACGGAAACAAGGAAAGATTTTATGAAATATATCCATATTTATCTTAATTTACGCGTATATTTTTTTATAATATGATCCCTTGAATTCTACTCTATCCAAATTCCGTTTATACTATAAGCAGATGGATAGCTAATTTCTTAATATTAGTTTTTCTTTGGGGTATAGCATTATAATGCAACAAATATTGCGCGCAATAGTTTACTACTCAATTCAATTGTGACGTTTCACAGTAGAAATGATTAAAAAATAACTTTGGTGACCGTGAACTAGCTTCACCGTGGACTACTCACCTACATAGCGATCACGCTTTTTTGTCAGCGAATGTGAAAAGAAAATATTTAGAAGATAAAGAGCCCTGACGCTAACACGTCCTTAGACTGAAAGCTACATCAAGTGGATATATTTATAAAAATAGTAGCCCAGAATTTGCCTATTTTCTTGCACTTGAGACAATGAAAATCAAAAACTGATTGGTCCACAAATTGTCAAAATAGTAAGCCATTTCACAAAATAATGACAAGCATACGAAAAAATGTTTAAGCATTTAATGATATGCAGAATCCGATAAATTTAAAATTTACAATCAAATGCCCATACGTCGAATTTTATTTCGCTTATTATTGCAATTAGCAGTTAAACGTTCTTTACTACTACTAAGTGCAAAGTGGACATATCGTTTCATGTTTTTAAACGCCTCGTTTATGCGTTCAGAAGACCTAAAAATTAATAAAAGTATCTTTGTCTTATTGAGTAGAATCAGTAGTGTAAATCGTATATTAACAAAAATCGTTCAAATTTAATACGTAGTAAAAAAAATAAACGAACAATAGTTTGTTATGGTGGTATTTCTTGCGTTATTTTTTTCAAAAATCGTTTTCATTAAAAAATCAAAATAATAATAACCATTTAATCATTTTATTTAATGCTCTGTTTATTGTAATATCTATTGAATATTATTATGTAAATGAATCTTATCGCAAAATAAGCGCATCTCGACTTGTCAAATCATTGCGTTTCAAAGTGTTGATACTGTATTTTGGTTACTTTCTTTATGAGCTTACATTAAAAGTAATTATTAATCACTTTGATGTTTCTATTGGAAATTATTTTTTTCGTATTTTAATTGGATTGGATGTTACATCACTTAACACTGAAATGTAGTTGCTTTCACATTCACATATCATCCACCTCAACCCACCCGCTTATTAGTTGTAGAGCCTAATGACTGTCTTATTTATTCATCAAATGATTGCTTAAGTTAATATGTTATCAAAACAATTAATTATAGTATTATTTATGTTTATATATATTATAAATTTCAAACAAAGTATTTCTGCACTGCATTTCTAGAGATAAATGCTTCATTTCAACTTCTATTATAAACAAACATACTCTTTTGTTTATAAATAAAATAAGAGCAGTCTTTTTATTGAGCTGACTATATTACTAAAGAAATTGGATACACTGACATAAGATATGAAAAATCTGCTTCACAAATATTGACAGAGATGAACTGATTTCATCATTCCATACTGTACCATTTTGAATTTCAGCAGTGCAACTCCCAAAAATAATGAAAACATAAAAACACAAATTAATCAAATTTAATTTTGATATTTTATGCGAAATTTCGGAAGTTTATTTCACAAAAAATGTAAAACATTTTTTAACAATTTTTTTTGTATATCTTTACATCATAAACATTTTTTATTTTGAATTAGTGTATGAGAAACTTTTGTACAATTTTAAACTTATGATATAGATTAATATTCACGGATATAATACCTACTTTCTTTTTAATAACAAATATTTGAATCATTTGAATACTTTTAAATATTTCAGTCATTGTAGTTTTTAATCACAAGGCACGCGTTTTGTTTCATTTCAACCATGTTTTATTTTATTTTTATGTGTAGTGACATTACTAAACTTGTCAAATAGTAATAATATTTTTTTATTCCGATATCGCTGTATATGTGTAGATTGTAAAACCAACTAGCCGACACTTTCAATTCGCAGCCCAACTCTGAAGTTAGGAGATTAAAGTCGCATACGTGAATTGCAGTGCTTTTAATAACAACGTATAGACTTATTTGATACGATTTTGACTATCAAGTCTGTATTACCTAACCTTACCGAATACCCAAATGCAGCTCAAATCAGTTTTGTATTGCTCGTAATTTGATAAAAGTTGAGAAATCATTTACAGAATTTATTTGCAGAATATGTCACTGGAAAGCCACAAGTATAACGTGTGATTTTTTGTGCTACTTTTATAAGTGGACTCCAGGTCGATTTGGAGAACACACATGTTAAAAATGTTGAATGAAAACACTCTATAATAATCAATAAACTAATGGCTTTCTAAATATTATCAATCTAGATCAATATCTATTACGGACACTCCGAACAAATATGTGTATAAACATTACCAAGCTGATAAAAATGCTTTATAAAACAAAATCGATTTGTTGTCATTATAATAAATTATTTCCCAATTCAAGGTTTTTAATGATAGACTGCACAGAAGGGTTGTCACAGATAATATACTGTAATCCTTTTAACACGTGGGTGATATCATTAATATTCTTCGAAAAATAATAATTTCAACATGTTTTTTGTCGTCTAATTCACTTGAATTAATAATGAATATATCACTTACTGCTAAGTGTTTAGTTGCAACATAAAGTTTGCTCAGTTCAAACATTCGAAAAAGTAAATTACTTCTTTCAAATAGAAAAAGAAGTTTGTGTGTATTACGCGGTAATAGAAATTAGTTATTAGCTGTTTCAAACATAAAAAAGCAGCAAAAAATACAAATTATGATTTCAGTGAATATTAGCATACATAAAAGAGGACACATACAAACGATATATGATACAATACACTGACATTTTTGAAAGTAGATAGTTTTATTGAAAATCGTGTAAATATGTACCCCACATGTGTATTTGTCTATATTATTGAATTAAAGTGTCTATAATATATGTGTGTTTGTCTTACGTGTTGTTACACTTGTTAAATACACTATTTTAAATCATTTTAATAGAATTACTTTAGTAAAAAACTATATCTATTCACGTTACATTAACAGTCCAACAAAATCAATCATTTATTATGCAATGACATAACCTAATTTTAAAATACACCGCTTATTGTCTATCGTATTTTAGGTTATGTTATATCATCTTATAATAATATAAATTAACGCAGTGTTGCCATCTTTAACGTAACTGGTAATTCTATTAAATGTTGATTTTTTGTTACTTTTATTACGAAGCATGAAACGTGTGTTATTGTACATTTATTTAATATACTACGATAATTTTTTCCGTAGACACCACCTTTATGGAAAAAATCATGTTGTCAATTGAAAAGCCATTTCAAACAAAAATATTGTGTGTACGTTTTTTTGACACGACTATAGAAGCTGCTGATAAAGATAATTGGTTCTTTGTATTGTAGTGTAACAATGCCATACAATGTATTTATAAATTTTAATAGGAGCTGGTAAATATGGAAAACTTTTAAATGAGTTCGAAGCTTTGTAGTTTTCGTTTTAAAATGCAGTTTTAGTCAAATGTAAAAAAACACATTAGAATTCTTTTTGTCCGTATAAATATATTTTACATTTAAATCGGTTATCATACTATTTTTCATGAATAGAAATAAATTAAAAAGCAAATAACACATCAAGGCTAAAATTTGAATTAAAATTCAATTATATTCGTATTCTATAAGGAAGAGAGACTAATATTCTTTTTTAACTCTGCAGCAAAAAAGGGCACTGAAGAATTAATATTGTAAATATGAATGTTTTTGCACTTCTGATTCAATCTCTTATCACAGGTGTACTTATTATTTTGGGAAGACACTTGGGAAGAAACAATAATTGAATATTTCATTCTAAATGAGTGTAAAAGAACAGTGAGAAAATAATGTCGTTGTCGTTGTCGTAGTACATTTTATTAATCTCAAATATTAGAATTAAAAGGCTGTAACTCCATAAATATATATCGTTTGCAATCCCTGGAAAATTAGATTTTGTCATATATAAATATTTTTTGAGTTAAATTATATAGTTTATTTATTTAGCTTTCTTATTTAATAAGAAAAAACTTTTTTCTTACACTGCTAAGTGTAAAATAATTAAAAAAAATAAAAATTGGTCATGGAGTTACAATATTTTGGCATCTAAATGAATATCAAATGGCAGATACAGCACTTTGATTTATAATCTAACACAATTAAAATATAATGAAAAACTAAAGCTTTATCCACAACAAGTAATATAATTTAAGACATCGACTGAGGGTGCTTGATGGAATTTCAATATCAAATTTGGATTATTGAGATTTTGTACACTTCCATGTATTTTGTCACTAACGACCCGGGTTTCGCCTTTCGGCATCTTCAGGCATTCGATCACACGAATGGACTCGAACTGACGTCAATTCGAGTCCATTCGTGTGCTCGAATGCCTGAAGATGCCGAAAGGCGAAACCCGGGTCGTTAGTGACAAAATACATGGAAGTGTACAAAATCTCAATAATCCAAAAGTAATATAAAATTATGGGTGGGGAATTTTTGTATAATTTCGACATTGGGTTATTTATTTTTTAATGTTGATCATTTTGGGGGAGATTGTAGGTATATTATTGCATTATGAATGGATATTTGAAATAAATTTTGTCACTTTAGGGTGGGGAATGTTTGCCTAGCAAGTTTCCGTTGTTTTTATAAATATTTAAGTATTTCAACAGTGAGATATTATTGATAGTTAGTATTGATTTGGTTGTTAATCATGGGGATTTTTAATTTCAACAGTTGGTAATTTATTTATATTTATAATTTTGTGATGGGGAAAGTTGGTATATTATTGAATTTCAGATAGATATTCGGGATATATTTTGTGATTTTGGGGAGGCGAATGTTCGGATTTCTTAATATTTAGATATTTCAACATTGGGCTAGTTAGTTTTAGATTGGTTGGAATTTATCCGGTCTAGTCATTTTGGCATTTTGAAAAAATGTTTTAATAGTAATATAAATTATTAGACCACTGGCAACTAAATGTCAAACAAGCTATCAAGATTGCCACTGACGCTATTGTATCTCCAGTGTTATCAGTGTGTAAATTATATTTATGGCCAAAAACATAGTATCTGAAAAGTTTTGGCCCGAACTTTTTTTGCCTAGAGGAGCTACAATATATTGCAATATGTGTATAATTTTAAAACAGTAAGCTTAAGAGATGTAATATTTTAATAGATATAGGCTATATTTGATACATTTCAGTACTTAACTCATTTTCGACCAAAGTTGGAGATACAACCTTTTAACTCTAAGACATCGGTATACTCACAATAAATAATTTATGTCGAAACGTTTGAATAGAATATATTGGTATTAACCAATGCTCATTTGTTCTAAATTTTTCCCATTTTTCTCTGCTATAACTGTATCAAATTAATATGCGCCGTGACTGAAAAAAAGGCTACCATTATCTTCTACAATAAGGGTATTTCAACACTCCCTTCATATAATCCCGTATCTGCAAATATTACATTTCACAGGAGAGCGTCTCAAAGATTCAAAACGTAAAGTAACGGCTGCATCCATTTTCTTCAAAATTGAGATAATGCTATTATGTAAATCAAGTTTATTAATTTATTGGACTTCGGATTTTTGGTGAAAACTTTCGTATAAGTGGCTAGTTCCGTGTTTATACTTCAGTAGGTACTTTTCCCAATGTTTTTTTATGCCTACCTATAGAACGTATAAACACGTATGTGGCACTTACATGATTATACGTAGGGAGTGTCAATTTGATAACGGAAAAATAAGTCATCCTCCCTTGGGAGACTCAACAAAGTTGTGACATAAAATGTTACATACAACGTGAAATACCCCTTAGGGCAGGCCTGTGCAAACTATGGCTTACGGTGCACATGCAGCCCGACACGTATTTTTGGGTGACCCACCATGCTATAATTTCTTTTCATGATAAAAAATATTCTTTATCTAAAAATAGTATTTCACTTACGACGCGATGAGCATTTTGAATTTTTAATGTGGTACATGAGTCAATTGAATACAATATTCTTAATATTTACCATGAATATTTTTTTTCTCCAATATTTCATAATACTGACTGGGTAAAGATTTTTTTATCTTAACTTACTAATAAACCATAATTATTTGGTATAAATAAGTCACACAATGGCGGCAAATGTCAGATACAAGATTGAGTCAGAAAAGCGACATTTAGTGGATCAAGTGTTGCAATGTAAATATTCTACTAAGTGTGTTTCAGAATGATTCGTATGGCACAAAATATGTAACAAATTGCAATCAATTTAAAGCACTTTGCACTCCACTTTAGTTCTGCCACAAAAAGCTTTTGTATTAGTGATAGCGAAAATAAGGAATTAAATAACTAAATTTGGATTATTGAGATTTTGTACACTTCCATGTATTTTGTCACTAACGACCCGGGTTTCGCCTTTCGGCATCTTCAGGCATTCGAGCACACGAATGGACTCGAACTGAGAGACAGTAAACAGTGTCTAACGTTTATATAGAAGATACAAATGCGACAAATATTATTTACGAGGTAAGATATTATACGTCTGAGAGCTACACTGATACCTGAGTTAAAATTTCGGGAATCTCCCTAATCCTTATTTTGTAAACACCATATTAACAGAGTGGAGAACCATACGTTTAATGCGGATGATGGGGTTAAACTGTTGCATAAAACCATGGGGGATCATAAATTATTTTATCAAGAAATTTTGGAAATTAATTGAGCCCAGTTAAATTCCTTGCCGATTTTGAATGAGCAGCTGAACCTTCCTAATTCTCCGCTATTATATCCGATACGTTGAAACACCTAACAGATGTCACTAAATGTGGAATGATTGTATATATTAACACATTCGTCGAATTACATCCCGTCAAAACCCACAATACTATTATAATTGTAAAATCACTGGTATTTCTAAAAGAAGTTGAAAAGCGGCAATTCGCCCTCTGTTAATATGGTGTTTACAAAATAATGATTAGAGAGATTCCCGAAATTTTAACTCAGGTATCAGTGTAGCTCTCAGCCGTATAATATCTTACCTCGTAAATAATATTTGTCGCATTTGTATCTTCTATATAAACGTTAGACACTGTTTACTGTCTCTCAGTTCGAGTCCATTCGTGTGCTCGAATGCCTGAAGATGCCGAAAGGCGAAACCCGGGTCGTTAGTGACAAAATACATGGAAGTGTACAAAATCTCAATAATCCAAATTTGATATTGAAATTCCATCAAGCACCCTCAGTCGATGTCTTAAATTAAATAACTATTTGAATATCATGACTCGTCTCTATCGGTTTTAAATAATCGCCAGAAGTATTTCAGGAGTAATTTGACGAGTTGGTTTCTATGCACTGAAGTGTCTTCAGAAAAAATACGATATTAAGTATTTATGAATTGATATCTTCACACTCTCTAAATGCTCTTTAATTCGTCAAATAGATTGGTGATTAGGGATTCCAATTCGAATATATTCAGTCCTTTTTTAACTATTCGATATTCGAATAGTATTTGTAATATTTTTCAATGAAATATTTTACGAAATCGGCTAAAGATCACATTAAAATTTCTCCAGATTTCAAGAACAATAACGAATACCCCAGGTTGTGGTTATTTTGGCATTCACCCAAGCGCTGTCAATATCTTATCATAATACTTGAGTTTGACGTATGACTCGGGGCTTACCAACCTTTTAAGCATGCCGTAATTTCAGTAATTGAAAAAATATCTTAGGAGTAATCCGACGCAACTGTGTTGGAATGTGCATCAATATAATGTTACGTTATTAATTATTCAAATTGAATTTTTGAAAAGAAGTGTCATACTTCCGAAACTAAATTTTGAATAGCTGGAGTCCTTATTTATGATCATCCCTTTAATTGTCCATCTCCGGAATTTCCCATAAGATGTTATCAGCATCCTGTACTTTACTATTAGTATACCGGCCAAGCTGTAAGATTTTAGCAATGAATCTACAACGCCCAATTCTGAGTTTGCTGGTTTGAAAATTCGATGTGAGAGCATTTATAATCTCCATCTGCATGCCTTTATCAGTTCTGGTCCATCTCTCCTGTCAAAAAGTTGAGCAGCAATCCTTCTATATCACTTTTAATTACTGAATATTTATCTTCCCATGCTACTTAACGTCACCTCCGCCACCACTCACTACGCATAGACAGATCTGACTGAGCATATTATCTAACACCAATGATGACAGAACAAAAGTGATTGAGTAGAATTTATCTAAGTCTTGGTTGCTATGCATAAAAATTTGTGCTGAAAGAATCACAGTTTATTATTGAAAAACTTCTAAGATTTAATATGCGTATGGCACGTCAAGACAATTTATTAATAAAATTAACAATCAAAATGTATTAACAACAATCAGTTTTCTTCAGATGTAAAGTCCTACGTAATTGTATAACGGAATGTCTAAATTTGTACTTACGCTTTTGTCATTGTTGCTAAGAAATAAAGCAATGATAAAACAAAACCAAAATTACTGTTTCGCATATCACCAATGCTTATTTCAAAACCTTTTTGTTGGCAGAATTAAAATACGTATGTTATGAGAGTTTATGATGCCGAAGTAAATTGCACCAAAATCCTTTGCGAGATCTCCATCGATTAGCATCGCGACGGCTCCCTTCTGTTCACAGTCTGATCTCTTCGCCGTGGAGCTGCTGAACGGCCACATCTACCTTCACGTTGATCTTGGATCTGGCGGCGTCCGAGTTAGAGCGTCAAGGCGACGCGTAGACGACGCTCAGTGGCATGATCTGACGCTGAGGAGAAGCGGAAGAGATAGCCGTGTTACCGTTGATGGAGGATCTGCTGAGTTTAGGACTCCTGGTAAGATCTGACTGTTTACTTCGACCCACGTATTTTGTATTCATCAGCTAATCTTTTTGTGACTCGTTTATATTTTTGTCAAAGTTTTTTTTTTTATTTTTTATTTCTGACTCCATTTTTGTCGTAAATTATAACTTACGAATGAGGTGTAAAAGTTCAAATTTCTATACAATACAGAAAAATCGTAAATATATTTTTACGAAAATTTTGGTTAGCAGTAATAAATCTAGCTAACCACAATTGTTCTAAAAAGAAACTGAGTTGATTAAGGCATCCCTTCCACTTTTCCACTAACGGTTTACTGTATAGGCAGATAGGACGCCAGTGGCGTATTTAAACAATGACGGCCTATTTATTTTTTTTCAATAAATTGATTCCCATTTATTTTTGAAAAATTTATTAAACATAAGTAATAATCCATTCCTAAAAGAACGTAGAGAGGGCGAGGAGCTATTAGGCTCTTTTTAACGGCGTCCTTTTATCCTAACCCTATCTGAAAAAAGATTTTTATTAGTTCTCATTAAGCATATACCATTAAAGGTGTCCATTGGAATTAGGAGTCCATATTATTCTCAAAATTATTGAGAGCGCACATTATATTATGTAATTTTCACTGTCATACAAATATTCCGTAATTTCATTTGCTAATATTTTCAGGTGAATCTAATCAACTGGAACTGGATGGGCCACTCTACCTCGGTGGATTAGGTCCCTCGCACTCTTCAGTGAACACTCCGCCAGCACTCTGGACAGCAGCGCTTCGGCAAGGATTCGTCGGCTGCATCAGGGATCTGGTGACCAACGGAAAGGCTGTCGATCTCACAAGCTACGCCAGGCAGCAAGACTCGGGTATTTAACATTTTAATATTCTAAGAAAGGGAAGTAAACCAACATAACATGGCACTTGCCACTCCTACAGATTCCACACCGAATGTAACTAAATTACTTCCTAAATTCTGGAGGGGGAGTATCTGTAAGGGACTAATCAATACGAAGGGCAACACAGACGAGCTGCCAATACTGACAGTAGCATAGACACGGCGCTTTCTCGGTCACTCGCCATCGAACGAAAAAGTCTGTATACACTTCCAGACATGTTAGCTACCACTTAAAGTCAATCTCTGCAATAATATTTACAAGTTAGGAACGCTATTCCTAAACACTTAACTGATTGACGAAACTGGTTGTAGTCATAGAAACGATTTATTTATAGCAAATTACTAATTAACTGGTAAATCACTAAGTATGCGATATCGGTAATTACCGGTTATTTAAGATGTCTACAAATAAACGCATAGTTAGAATAATTCGAATAGAATTGACATAAGCAATACGAAAAAATGTTTAAATATACGAATCAAAACGAGCTTTTTTCCAACAGAACAAATCTGTAATAAATTCGAAAAAAAGATTATAATTGAAATAGAAGATATCAGTTTTTTTCATAAACATGACATGTAGGCATCTGTGGTCTAATAGTAAGAGCTTTACAATAGCGATCAGGTGGGTGTGGGTTCAAGGTCAATTTGAACATTTAATTTAAATTTGAGACCTTGGACATGGATGTTTGTGATGTTTTTTTTCCTCGAGTTGATCTTGATTCACTACTTCAATTCTCATGTGATTTCAAAATTTCGAAATATCTGTCACATACCTGTTAGCTGTAATGCCAGATACATATGTGGGGAAACGAATAAATACGAGGGAAAACACGAACGAGCCGACAACACTTAACGAAAGCAGACAGAACGCGATCAAACGTCATAGAAGACGGACTACCTCACACTCTGAAACAGGCGACAATAATTTCTCACTTACCGTCGACCGCACAGGCTGGCGGCAGATCTGTTCCAAAATGTTAAGACATCTGTAATTACACAAGACGAATAAAAGCTTTCAAAATATATTTAAAAAAAATAATAACTCAAAATTTATTTATTTTCTTCTTTCATTTTGTAAATTGTGTGACTTGAATAGTAATGGTGTAACTCCAAAATTACGAAAAATGAGTTTATACCTAAAACACGTATAAAAGATGTTATTCTATTAGTTTAATAATGGTGCACCTCCAAATATACTTCTAATTTCTTTAAAGAACTGTTTTTTGTTTTTATATTCCCATATTTAACAATATTTTTCAGAATAATAGTGCAGTACCTGCAATATCAGTATAAGAGTGTAGTATGAGTGTAGACTTGACTACTACACTGACGTTTAAGTTCTTCAGTTGATTGACAAACAGTTATTAATGGTTGTTATTTGATCGTAAGAACATTTTAGAAAACCTTGATTTTCTCAAAACTTCAAAACTGGAGTTACGCCATTACTATTCTAAGTGACACAATTATCACTTGTGTTTTAGTTAAAATGTTATTTTATTTCAAAGAGTGACGTTTAATTAGAATCACCGTGCAGACCTTTAAAATGTTGTAAGATTGAAGTGCATTTAACAAAAAGTTTCTTTGTTTTCCAGGTTCTGTGCGCGCATCATGTCATGTCTTACCAGCGCAGTGTACCCCAACAACGTGTCAGCATGGTGGAGGCTGCTCTGAAGGCTGGAATCGACCTCTTTGTGATTGCTCAGCAACCAGTTACACGGGACCGACATGCGGAAGAGGTATGAACTTCTCCTCTTTTGTTACAAACAACGACAAGAAATATCACATCATCATGTATTGTATAATAATTTCATATATATCCACTTTTAAGGAGTTCACTGTCAATCCTAGGTGGAAAAACCCTATATTTTAAAAACTAAAACATTATTTGATTTGTACTACTTCCACATTCTTTATAATAATCACGACCGGATCGCAAGCATTATCAACTGAAGAAATATAAATCTCAATATTGATACTCCCTACGTATATCTGCAAATAGAATTCAAAACGCTATTTTCTATGGATTCGGTGGTAACTTTGTAGAAATTCATTTTTAATATGAAATTAAAATTGATAACTTGGTTATTCCACTGGTTTCATCACTGACGCGTTTCGCCTCTTTAAGAAGCATATTCAGACTAATCATATCGCAAGGCTATTTATTTCAAAGGTAAACAATGATTCTAATACTTACATTAAAAATAAACGGTTTGGTGGGTTTTATTCCATCCTACTGAACGTGGGGAGGGGGGTAAGACATAAACACTGGTAGACTAATTACCATAACACTACTGATGACAAATCAATTACTAGTGTTTGGAGGTGAAAATCTCAAGGGATTCAAAACGCAGTTACAATGTAACGGATGTATCTATCTTTTTCAAAATTGGGACAGTGCTATTATTTTTAATCTAGTTTCTTAATTAATTAAAAAGTTTTACTGAAAAGTTTATAGCTTTTTAAATATGACAAATACGACATTGGACTTCGGATTTTAGGTAAAGATCTTTCGTATAAGTGGCTAGATATGTGTTTATATTTTACGAAAAAACGGTGAAATAGGTACTTTTCCCAATGTTTTTTGATGCCTACCTATAAAACTGGGTAGACAACGAAAATGCAAAAGACGTAATATATGCAGTGAGTGTCGATATGATAGAAGAGGTGAAGTGAATCAAGCTATAAAAATGTGACACTTGTTTATTGAAAATTTTAGTTTAATGAACTTTTTACATTAATTTACACTACAATTGAATTTAACTTCTTACAGACTGCAAAATACTTTTACAGTCTGTACTTACTTAGCTCACGTCACTTTTGTGATACTTTATGACATGTAGAACACCAAAATGGACCTAACTCATTATTTTCGAAAATATCAGTTGACTTCTCATTGGTTCATATATAAAATTGAGTGTTATTAATTTCCAGGCATATGAAAGAAGGAATTTACAGACAACCATGCAAATTATTATTTTATTATATTTTATTGATAAGTCACTTTTCTAGAACACCACTATTATTTTAACAGTTGAATAAATAGTATGATTAGTTATAAAGTAATCAACTAAGTGGGAACATTTAAATGAGCTGGATTTTAGGGATTGTGCAATAATATAATTAATTTCCATCATCAATAAATCATGCCATATCACAATACCTTCTTATTATTGCACATCTTAGTGACAATATTCATAAATAAATATTGAGAATTCATACTAATACCTACATCTTCATTATTAAGTCAAGATAAAGCTTGAATTTTTCAACAATTCACAAAAAAAAAAAAATTCAACCAATGACGGATGAAAAATAAATTTTTGTAGACATTAAATTATATTTTTCAGGTACCTATTAAAAAATATCATAAAATTATATTGATTCAAGAAAAACTTACTTTTTCAATTAAGTATTAAAAACCGTTATTATAGAGGTATTTATTTATTTAAATTGACTATTGTGTAACGTTATTTTGTACCTCATTTGAAATAGCTTTTTAAAACTATTTTATCTTCAGTTCAGAGGGAAGTTTTGTTCCAATTGCTAATTCCTCCATACAACTTATACCAGACAAGTTCGTAAATGTCATTTTTTGCCTTATCAAATGCAAAAAAATGATTTCGTGTATACTCTTTATTTAAAATCCATATCTATATGTATGACGATTTTATATTGCTGTCTGTTGTTTAACCATATAATACAAATCTAAGCATAAGTTTATCATAAATGAGAATGGGCAAACAACATTGTGAGATTTTGTTTGGAAATAATCAATCTTATTATATCATTCTTTTATTCAGAAATTACTGTCTATGATAACATTGCCCATATATGTCGCTTAAGCTTTAGACTTTTGATTGGAAAGCCATTTTCTAAAAATCCTCTGTTCTATATTTCAGAATCAGCGACGATATCCATGAATGGCAGCCAGCATGTGTCGGTGGCTCTCGGACCAGAGCACTTGACACAGACTGAGGAATTGGTTTTAAGGTTTAAGACCGCCAGGCCTTTAGGCCTCTTACTTGTGACCACTGCAGCAGGAGCAGCCGACAGGCTTGAGCTCGCTGTCGTGGCCGGAAGGGTACGAGCCAGTGTTAGGCTCGGAGAGAAAGAAAAGGTGAAGATTTTTATATTCTATTGTTTACTAATTATTCAATGTGAAGTGAATGAGTTGGATCTCGTCAGACCAGTTCAGACAAACACTTTTTTAATTGTCAAATTAATGGAGGTTACTTTTCAAACCAACCAATACAGCATGCTGATAACATGAACTGGGAATGTCCAAAGACAAACTGTAAAAAAAAAGAATTATTTAAGTCAGTGAAACCCAAAGTTGTTTTCAACCAAGTACAGCTACATTTCCTACACAGTCTGCATTGTATTAAAAGTGTCTCCAACTATAAAACGTTAGACAAATAATGAACTCCTTCTCATACCGCCCCGCCATCTATCAAAATGTATACTTGAAGGTATCTGAACCTGTCTATATTACCATTGATCTGATCTGTGTCCAGTCTATGTCATGACTGGTGCGGTTGCACATCACATCTTGTTAGCATTTATTTGCAGACCAATGTGACATGGATTTCTTAACAAATCTCTTAAAAGCCAATAAATATATATTTGTGCGAAAGGAAAAAGGCGGTGAAATTGAAAAATGATTTGAATATGCCAAAATAACTGCAACGTATATGTGCGTAAAAGATAAAAGAGACCAGTCAAGTGAATGCGGCTGAATTACTAAATTTCATACTGAAACATTACATCTTTCATAAGAGGTCTCATAAACCCAAATATTGTTTTGGCTACAATGAAAAGTACCAATTTTAGATTTAGACCTCTTTTTTGATAATTGTGTTTTTTGTTTCCAGAATTTATTAGCGGGACAAAATGTGAATGATAACGAATGGCACACTGTCCGTTTCTCAAGACGGGCTTCGAACCTTAAACTTCAGGTTGACATGGCGGTGCCCGTGAGGGGTATGTTATGTATGTATTGGGCACACCACCGCGCACACTTATTATTGTCTTTTACCTAAATGTGACTTGTCTGTTTGCTACATTTGCTGATATTTGAACAATAAACTCTGTAACCCAATAGTTTTTGGCTACTTATTGGCCGACAAATCTGAATTATTCTGTAGTAGAGTAAAGTTTATAATTTTTTCTTTCTTCTCCGAAAACAAGTATTCAAGTAAGTTTCCAACTTATATTTATATTATTTGGTCAACAGTCAACACTTTGCCAATAGAAATAGCAGTGACAATATCTTTCTGTTTACAAAATTTTTAATATAAAATTAAAATTGATTATTTGAATTGTTCAAATTTTGCACACTTTTTTCAATTAATAAAATTAAGTAAAGAGAACATAGTCATTCTACAAATAAAAGTGACACACATTGACAAATTATTAACACCATTATCTGTCATAGCTGTCAGTCCAACAATTATCTAAATCTATTATATTATGTATATTTTCAAACGTAATTATCACCTATATATATACTGCCATCTATAGGTTTATATGTTTTGTAATAATATAATTTACCTACTATAGATAACTCTACATTGAATTATTAAATTTCTTATTTTACTGGTATCAGTATTCAAAATATCAGCAAATGTTTTAAAGGATATAAATAAAACAAATATAAATTTCTCTTCTGAATGGATGAAAAATACTTGTTTACAATAAAGAATCAAGGAAAACAAAAATTAAATAATTAGATAAATATTTGACAAACAATAATGATAAAATATCACAATCCATTGAGGAAAGAAATATTCTGGTAACGGTCAGAAATGTGTATCTGACGAAAAATTAACCTTTTTTTAAAAATTTAATAAATACAATCGACTGTTACCAGATATTAAATATTAAAATCGTGTGATTTTAGTACAAGTGTTTGCACATTTTTTATTCAACGACAATAAATGATTATGAAACAATCATAATCAAAATTAATTCTATGATATCTTAAAAGCCTTGATAGGATATTGGGCAATCAAAAGGGAATATTATATTAAAATATAATGATATTTTTATAGTTTAAAGTAAAATAAATGTCATTTTAATACAAGGTTCATTAAAATCTGGCCATTTTTACAGTTGAGGAATTCATCAATATATCAATTTGATTGTATATATATATGCTTAAAATTAAATAACACAGAATACAGAAATATGAATAAAGCATGAGTCAGACATTCCTGTTAGTGCTATAACCAGACAACAGTTGTCTTTGACCGTTTTGGGAATTAAACAAAATGTCACCTTCTTACATTTTACATTCAAAATGGTGGCTTGCAACAATTTACTAAAGTGAAATCTCTTTATTATATACCTGTCAATCAAATGTAGTTTCTCTAACATTTTAAAAGTACTGTAATATAAAATAAACTTTGACAGCACATTAAATATAAGATTTTACCAAACACGGTTGCATACAATCCACTACCATCTGGTTTTGTATTATTGACACACACACACAGTTAAGGATTGTCAAAAGGGAAGCCAGATTGCATGTTTTCAAAAAGGTTTTCTCTTGTCAAGTTAGCACAACATGTCATCTGATTATTTTACATTTAATCTTTGAATGGCACTCACTACACATAACGATAACTGTAATTATTTTTTATATTATAGATATGTAATTATAAATTGTCTTCTTTATACTTGTTTGCCAACAATTTTAGCGAGAAGTAAATGTAAAAATAACCCACCAACATATTGTCAACACTCAAATCATTTTAAATAAATGAAAAAAGTAGCTTATGACAAGTCATATTCCAAGCAAAATAAATGCGAAGAATCCTTTTCCTTTTATTGATTGCCTTGGTTTACAATATCATCATTAATTGAAACAATCAACATTTTTTTTAATGTAAATCTACAATGTCTTAAATGACAGCTTACATATAATTATTATTGCTCAGAATTTGAATGTAGCAGCTCCATGTCATTTTAACTATGTAACCATGTCTACTCCTAATGTGGAGTATATCCCGACAGGATTTTTCAGTTGTTAAACCTCATTTTTTCGAAAAAAGTAAGAATAGAATGATAGGTTATTTGCTCCCACTTCACTCTGTTTTTAGGATCAGATGAGTGTGATATTATTTTGGACATCATAGACATCCATGCCTTTGAATGCAAATCCATATGTTGGTTAAGAAATCAATTTATGAAACTTCCCGTACATACATTCAAACGTATGAACACGGGAACTGAAGCCAACGTGGTTGACCACTCAGCTAAAGGCCCATCAAAAATATATTTAATACAGGAAACTATCTAATATTTTATGTTCTTTTTTGACACTTCACTCAAGTAATGTTTTGTTAATGGTCAAATAAAAAATGTGCAAACTCTGTTTTTTCTTCCATTCGTAATATTATTATTTTTCTTTCTAGAAGGCACTTTATTTTCAGTTTCCCATCTTTTGTTTCTGCTTTATTTTTCTTCGATTTCTCATTATTATTGTTTTTTCTCTTATGTAGTGTGACTAATATCCATGATGCCTGCTCATCCCATAGATTAAATGACTGTATGTGAATGTATTAAATTAGATATTTTGTATTCTGATTGAAAAAATTACAATTACTCTAAATATCCCGCTAAATATACAACATTTCTATTAAAACCGTAAAAAAATTTGCTCCAAAACATTAAATTCATAAGTAATTTGGTAAAATGACAAGTCATACATAGATTTCCAGCTTTAATTCCATACGCTTTTAATAAATATTACCTTTATTGTATGTAATAACTAACTACCAAGTTAACATTTGTATTCAATTTTATTCAGTACTTATTTTACACTGATAGTTAGTCTATTTGACACTGTCAGTCAATTAGTATCCTATCAAAAATGACATCTATTGAATTCATAATTCATTTTTAAAACAGGCAAAAATGAGCACTAAACAAATCAAAGTCTTTTTTGCTTTTTAAAACTCTAACATTATGTGCTGTCTTTTTATTTTGTCTATAAATCTTTCATACTTGATATTTAATTTGCTATTATTACCTGGTTCATATTCGGTGTTGTATACTAGCTGTCTTCTATATTTAATAAGCATGTAAATATTATTTTACTGACATCTTTATTTTGGATGACGTAGCTGAGACTATCCTCGGAAAAGCCTCCACCCTGGAGATAGCCACGATACATTTAGGAGGACTATACCATATCGAGGAGGAAATTCAGATGACTCTCACGCTTCCGAACTTTATCGGATCCCTTCAAGGATTCGTCTTCAATGGACATAGATTCATCGAGCTGGCTAAAACGATGGGCCTAGGATTCAACAACTTAATTCCGAGTTATCCACAGATAAAAGTAACAGCCAAGTTCACAAAGATTGAACCTGTAAATATTTACAAAGCCGTGACATTCAGATCGAAGCATACATATGTTGGATTACCGCTATTAAAGGCGTATTCGAATGTCTATATCGATTTCTATTTCAAAACATTGGAATCTAATGGAATTCTTCTATACAACGGTGGAAAGAAGCAAGATTTTATCGCAGTGGAACTTGTAAACGGACATGTGCATTATGTGTTCAACTTGGGTGATGGAGTTATCACTTTGAAAGATAAAGTGAAAGTTCCATTGAACGATAACAGATGGCATTCTGTGTCAGTTAGAAGACCTGCACCTAAAATTCATACATTAACTGTTGATGACACATTTGAAGTCTTCAGTACAACTGGTAAATATTCATTTTATTTAATTGTAACATTTTCACAAAATACTTTTTTCAGCGCCATCTTTTAGCCATCCCTGAATTCTCAAATGGCAAGATATTTTTGAATTCTTATTATAAAAATAGCTTTGGAACCATATTATGTAATACTAACTCTATTTTGACAGGCCATTGATTTATGGTTAATTTAGCAATGCAGATTAACCACTAGAATTCATGGCATGAAAATAAGTTTCTGTGATATATTCCACTCTCTTAGATGAACTATTAATTTGTCTATGAATCAATTAGTATCTGAGAATGAAAAAATTATGTCAACATTTAATGGAGGCGGATACCATAATGCTAATATATAAAATGATTTATTGAAGCTAAAATTATGGGAAAAATTAGAAATGTATTATTTAATAATTAGATGTCTCTGAAGTTATTACATATGGTTTATAAATATTAGCCCACAATCATTCAGCATAATAATTAAATGAACTACGTATTCAAAATCTTCAAAGGGTCTAGAAAAATAAGTTCCCTTATTAAAATATTTGATTCTTTCATCAGGTTCCATATTGACATTTGAGCTGGACAGCATTTTATACATTGGTGGTGTTATGAAGGACATGTACGCCGGACTTGGTTCTGGAATAATATCTAGACAAGGGTTTGAAGGCTGCTTGGCAAGCTTGGATTTACCTGGAGAGAGCCCTTCGCTCATTGAAGATGCAGTTGTACCAAGTAGTTCGCTTTTAACAGGATGTGAAGGTAAAATTTTATTTGTTAAAAATGCCCCACCTGAATTCTATATTCTTCTTTAAATTTTTTGGCTTCCACAATGTATGTGACATACCTTCTTTCTAAGAACAACGTTTAGTTATAGTGTGCCCATCTTTTTTTATCATACATATCAACGGTATTTTGGCCAATTGATATAGCCCTCAAAATTGAAATTGTTCAGGTAAAACTGTTTTTATCGAAAACATTATATGGTGAGTTGCGTTACGAATCTTTGAAATGCATTCCTGTAAATTCTCATGTTTGCAGATAAGGGATTATACATATGGATTGTCGATATAATAGTGGCTTCCATCAAGTGACCGGGTCAGGATCTTTAAACCTAAAACCAATGTAAAATAACGTTTCCCTTTCAAAAAGTGGTCAATTTATTTTTCTAATTTACATCATTTTGCCGAGACCTGCTCTGTCATCTTTGAAATAAGATCATTTAGTTATCCAAAACACAGTCGATTATGATTAAATTCAGTACTTAATAATAGTATAAAAATCGACATTAGCTACAGATAACGTTCTTTAAACAGCACTATTTAAATAACTGCCAGAATTTTGATATAGTTATTGTTCATTAAGTTTATATTAAAATTTTAAATCATGCAATTGCTTTTGCCGATAACTTTTGACAACTTCCCTTCCAAAGAGTGTTTATTTTATTTTTCTAATTTACATCATTCGGCCGCAACCTGCTCTGTCGTCTTTAAAATGAGATCCAATCATTTTCGTATTTTTTGAGAGTTACATCAATTGGCCAAAACACAGTCGATATTATTTATTACAACCATTGCAAGTGTAATCCACAATTCTACAGTTAAAATTATAATTTTATCTGAATTCTTAATCATCTTTATTCAAAAATATTATGCCAACATTACCCCGATGTTCTGTTTAGCAATCATTTACTTATAATACATACTAATATTCTGGCCATCTTTTCCAGGTCCCACAAAGTGTAGTCACAACGCTTGTGCAAATAGAGGCGTATGTGTACAACAATGGAACACTTACGCTTGTGACTGTGATATGACATCATTTACCGGGCCTACTTGCTATGACGGTAAGTCACAGAGAGTATATTAATAATTTTAATCTTGTGAAAGGAGAAACATCAACAATAGTTAGTTATATTATAATAATTATATTACAATATTACAATAATTATATAAATTTAAATGTTTCCTCCATCTCCACTTAGTCACCCATCACTTTACGTTAAGAAAACTTGATCATTTAGTTCTAAATAAATTTTTAAAAAGTTTAATTTCAGTTAAAAATGTTCTAATGGTTTTACAAATCTAAGAATCAATACTTTAGGGACCGCCTGGCAGACAGGTTGATGGAATAACCATTTCTAAGTTTCAGAGATTCTAAAAACCCTTGAATGGAAAATGAAATGCAATTCGACACACTTAGTGACTAATGACAAAAATTTGAACTGAATTTTACAATTAAGAGTGAAACCCAAAAGGACCGCATAATACCAAACATATTAAAGAAAAAAAAACATTTGCCTGTAACGCGATTTTTCGATTCTTGGATAAGATATTCAATTTTTAAAAGCAAGCATAACTTTATCATAATGACGATTCCAACTTTTCTTAATAAATCTTTGAGCAACAAGTTATCAGTAGATCATAAATTTTATATCATCCATAATGTTACAATGGTTAAATTTATTTATTAAAATATTCATTCAAGTTTTTGTATTCCAAGAAAGGCTCACAAATAATTTTTCAACAATAAAATTGACTGCAACCGATAACACATTGCTTTGGTGAATAATAATCATACCGAGCAATTAAAGTTAAAATATATTACTGTTTTCATTTTCAGAATCAATCGCTTACGAGTTCGGTCCTAACCGAGGAATGGTCCAGTACACTTTCCCTGGATCCCGAATAGCTGATACTGAACAAGACACTGTCGCCTTAGGATTCGTTACAGCTAGAACTGATGCAGTCCTTCTAAGAGTAGAGTCAGCGACCACTCAAGATTATATGGAAATGGAAATCGTGAGTTCATCTACTGTTCAGCAACTATTCAAAAACCATATAACCCATTTTGGATTAGGAAAAATCAATATTTTTTACTTCTTGATGGAACCTCAATTAGATAACCTCAATTTGACACAATCTATTATTGAGAGTTTTTAACCAAGGATTAAACGCTTTTGGGACTTCGTCCTACTAGGTTGCATGACCCTTCCAAACCCTTGAATAAAGTAGACATAGTTATAGAAAATAAACATTTAAACTTACTTTACATTTTTTCAACTAAACTCGTTATATTTTTGTAAAAATAGTAGTTTTCTTTAACATTCTGATGGAAAATGGTTTGGAAAATCCTAGATATGGTTAAAAACTTTGAATAGTTTCATTTATTTAATAGTTGACTGAGCAAAATAATAATGTATGATTCACATAAAATAGATGAATAATCAAATAATAAATCATTGTATATTTTTACAGGTGGAAGGAAATGTCTTTATGGTATACAATGTTGGCGGGAATGATCATCCACTCGGAGACATCGGCGTAAAGGTTAACGATAATGCTTACCATGTGGTGCGATTCACCAGACATGGAGCTAATTCAACGCTACAAGTAGACGATTTCAATGTTCAAGTCAACCATCCACAAGGTATATATCTACAAAATTAAATAAAATGTTAAATGAACAATAAATATCTATAAGGCTATAATTTTGAGAAGATACATTCTCTTGAAATATTCAGGGGTCATCTATATGTGATGTGACGCCCTAAGAGATGGAACGGTGTATTATAATATGACTATTTGAAATGGATGAGGATAGATGGGGTGAGGCTGCAGAAAATTTGACATCAAATTTTTGTAGTTTAGGAATCTTTTTTTCATTTATAAGGGTTTTAAAATATATTTTATTTTTTCTGAACAGGCCAACAATCGACAGTCTTCAACAGCCAATCGGCAGTATACGTTGGCGGGAAGTGGAATAAAGCAAAATCAAGAGTTGAAAGAGGTTTCAGTGGAGTTATTGCTGGCTTGGTGGTGAATGCTATCCGAGTACTAGATTTGGCAGCTGAGAAGGACTCTGGAGCATCTGTACGAGGAGATGCGCAGTTAATGACTGGGATATTGGAAAGGAATGAGCTGCATAGAATGCAACAGGTGTGTTATAGATACGGCGGCCATAGTTTTTTAGAGAAGATAGAGGATGAATCAGAAAATATTCAATAAAAAGTAAAACAGCATGTTGCAATCGTTTTAAAATAAATCGGACAGGATAAGTGAAACAAAGGCGTGTTCTCTTAAATGATAAGTAGTTATAAACAATATTTGAATCAGTAAATTAAAAATATAAAGTTGAGGGTGTGACTGTGTCAATAGACATTATTTTTATTACAGACAACCTGAACTATTACTTGCTAAAGCTTTTAGTCCCTGTAAGATTAGTTCTAACATAAACTAAACTAACATCAGATGAAATATTATATAGTTTGAGAAAATTACAACTACAGCAGCTATATCAGTTGAGCACACTTGAATCATCGAGTTGCAAAAACCATTCTGGACGATTTTTTATGAAAATGTCATGTGAATGCTATCTTCTTATTAACTTAAATTCTATCCAGTTAACCGGGTGAGAGCTTCAAATTGCATTCTACCTGTTCAGGAAATCACTTAGAAATGGCAAAAAATTATACATTTAATGCTTGGTACATATGCACAACAGTTTTTCGTAATTTACTCGAGACTTGAAAAAGCTTCCAGAGTGCTTTTTGCAGCTCGATGATTCATTTAGAATGTGAGAAAGTCAAATTTTAGGAAATTCCCATCAAAATTGTAAAACTATATGTTCCAGACCCCTGCGTCTGGATATGGTGGCGTCGGAGTAATAGATGAACTCGTATTCTCTGGAGCCGGATCCGGTTGCCGTGATGATGACGAAGATGAATGTCTACCAGCTCCTGAAGCAGGATCCGGTGGAGATGATCTAATCACTCCGGTCTATGTCCCTCCACAACCAAGGCCTACAACTAGCACAAAGCCCAAACAGGTCGGAAATTTATTTTATTTTAATACTTATGATTAAAGAAATTTGATTTCTGGATATTTTTTCTATATGACTGTTAAAAATCAAAGTGTTGGTCATACTTTATTCAAATGCTCCTACTAAAGCTCATTGCTTATAATATTAAAAAGTAATGTACCGTGGTGCAGCAGTTGCGGAGCACTGTTATAGATGATGGTGTTCAGTTGAAAAATATTACCTCATCAAACGGGCTCTGTTTCTTAGCAATTAAAGATCTGCTTAAAGATCCTAGACCAACTACGATTTGATTTAAGATAGCAAGCACAAAAAATTAGTAAAAATACCTGTCACGTAATGACCAGCAGTCGCCCTAACTGATATTAATATTATCAGGACCAGAGTGAGTGAGCATTATCATCATCAATCCCTAGCTTACAATGACTGATTCTGATATTATAAAATTGTGGAATTATTGGTAAAATTTGTGTGTTATAATAAATACTTGGCAGGTATTTTTCATTGGCATGTTACAATTAATTTTTTAGAAGGGGCCAATGAAACAGAACATACAAAAGCCGTGTGATGATGAAGAAGAATGCTTTGCTGGTTCAGGATCCAGCGAACTCACCACGGAAGTTGACCACACAAACACACCAAGGTGGGATAAATCAATCTTATTATCATTTGAAGACCCTTAAAAAAACTTCCATGCTATTAATTCTTTATCCATTCGGACCTGAATTAGTTTTGTTATCACAATAGATATTAAATTTGTCTCGATGTATCTGTTACTCTGTAATGCGCAGCACAATACAGCACATACGAAATCTCTCTATGTCAAATGTATTAAATGGTGGCACTGCCACCTGGTAATTTAATACTCCGGCTATTTTATAAGTATTATTGTAGACGGAGCTATTTCTTAAAGGAATGCTGATTGCTTATTGTATTACTGTGGGATTTTATTATGTTTGAGCATGTGAGATGTGAGCTACATGCGGTTGTACTTCTTCATTTAGTTATGTGCTATATGGTTGAACCAGACCTATTCTAACTCTAAGTTGGACTTTGTAACCTAATGGTAAGAACTCTGCTTTGCGATCAGAAGATTCCGAATATAATGATGTCAATGTATATAATGACGAATATAATCCAGGCAATGTCAATATGAAATGTTCATTTTTTCAATTTGAAAAGTCAGCTTGAGCCTATTTCAAGTTGCTTAGTTAATATTTTTTTTAGTTGTTTAGTTGCATTGGCCTTTAGCTGCTATGCCAAAATAAAGTATTGTTTTCACTTTTTTATTTTTTAAATATCAATTCAAGCAATATCCATCCATATTAGTTAAAACAAAATACCTCTTGGAAATAAGAACAAATGAAATGATATCTAGCTTTTAAAAGTATTATGCTATTTTGTTCAAAATGCATATTAATTAGAGAAACTAATACAGATTTAATTTTAATTCCAGCTCTGGCACCAGCTCAACTTCTGATGGCGGAACATCTACATCACATTTACCCGCTACAACCTTCGTCAGCTCACCTGGATTGACACCGTCAGGACGGCCCGTATCTCCCGCTTGGACACCGGCCCACACCAAGGCGGCCGGGTCATCCACGACTCAGGGAGAAACCACAACTGAGGAAGAGCGAGAGCCGTCGACTCCTATTCATCACACAACGCACACAATACCGGATCTCTTCACGTGGGGTCCCATCGAGGAGACGTCGCCGATTTATCCATCGCTTCCCGAGAGACTTCCTCCAGTTCAATTGCCGCCGGTTCAGTATTACCCGCCCACATCTTACACTCCAAGAAATAAGAATAGAGAGCGGATAAACTCAGAGGCGTCTGAGTACACAGCAATGATTATAGGTAAGCATTCGAATTGTATTACATTGATGTATAAGATAATACATTTTATTTGGCAATATTATATCATACTAAATGCGTTCTATTAACTGTATCAAATAATACATAAATACATCATTGAATTTGATAATTCGGAATTCGGTTGCTGTATCCAAGTAATAATACCAGGTTGCAATCTGGTGAATTGAAGAGTGATTCTTGGGAAAGTTCCCAACAAATTGAAATGATCCAAAATTCAGCTATAAATATTTTTCATTGATATTGCAATGTCGTAATAACAGGTGTAATTTTTTGAAATCACTGAATAAAGATGAGTTGATCTCTCAAAGGACTTAGAAACTGCCTCGGATAAGAAAAATTCAGCAAGCATTTTATGGTACCCTCTTGCCTCTCAAGGGAGGCATTCGGCCCCTTAGGGTCAAAGAAACGTATATATTTTTTTCTTTACTTTACTTGACAACACAAAAAAATCCTTAGTAATCAATCATTAAAACAAAAAAGTGTTTTCAGCAGAAAAAATATTGAACTATCTTTGCTTTTAAGTTGTTAACTGTCAATTCTTGGTGGAAAGACATTATATTTTAAAAAATTGTGTTTTATTTAAAAAAAAAAAAAAAAATAGAACTATCTTTGTATCAGTTGATCCATTAGACCAGTATTATATCATTTTATGTCAGATATTAAAAGTTAATCAATATAGTTAAATAAATTCTAAAATTCAGATAGGTTTCTTTGACCTTAAGGGTTCGCATTATAGGATACAGGATTCTTTTTGGATAAGTAAAATACTTATATAATTTAAGTATAATTTAAGACATCGACTGAGGGTGCTTGATGGAATTTCAATATTAAATTTGGATTATTGAGATTTTGTACACTTCCATGTATTTTGTCACTAACGACCCGGGTTTCGCCTTTCGGCATCTTCAGGCATTCGAGCACACGAATGGACTCGAACTCGAACTGAGAACTTATATAAGCTTGAAATTGATGACTATTTTGTTACAAAATTTTCACCAAATATAGATTTTGAATTTCGAAATATCTTCAAACAATAGGTTTGGCAAATAGGGATAAAAGTCGGGTTATTATAAAATAGATATCCCAGAGGTGTGTGAAAACAAAAATTTGCATGGATTTGTACAAAAAATGTACGCTAATAATTGTACGCTATAAAAACTTAAATGGCTTCTATAAATGGCAGCCAATACTCAAAAAATGTTATTGGCCCTTGCCCTTCAAGCCTTTCAAGGTTTGAATCCCTGATTTTTTTTCCCCAAAAAATTTATGCATTGATTTGTCAATGAATGATTGTTATTTATAGATTTAAGATGATTTTAAAATTCATAAAAATTCTGAAGCATAAAGAAAGTGTCCTAAAAGGAAGGTTTTTTCTTTAAAAAAATGACCGGCATTGAATCCAATTCCTATTCACTAATCTGGTACCCCACTAGCTTTTTAAAATTAATTAAAATCATTTTTTAATAGGATTTGCATAATCTAATTATTTTAGTTGTGCAGTTAAGGGTTTCAATTACTGAATAGATTCCGTTTAATGTTATATATATTTATACGTTTGTATTTACAGGCATAGATATTTGTAATGTTTGTATCCTCTACTCACCTATCTAACTGTCTATTCTTACCTTTCTTGTAATGAAAGTTCGAGTGAAATATTTACTCTCAGTAACTATGTAAGACTTTTTGTAAAAATGATTTTTATTGAGAACCAGTACTAAAAACATTGGTTACTTGCATAAAAACAATATTTATCTTTAAATTCAACCATTCATTTATTATATTCACGGTGTTAACTGCCAATTATTTTTGGTGGAAAGGTGTTCTATAATATTTATAAAAATAAAGGGCATTTTTTTTACTAATTCCAATTGTATATAATGATCAAGACTCGTTTCATTAATCGTGATAATTTTCAACAGTTTTGATCAGTAGAAAATATAAATTATGTTTTATTTTTATAAATTCAATTATGCTGACATGTTCAACGGTGAGTGAAATGGTTCAGAGTTACATCTATGGATGAAATAAAATGCTAAGAATTTTTTTCCAAACATTCATTTAATTCATAAAATCTAGCTAACTTAAATCTTCCTGTTATACTATTTCACTAAACTTTTACTATAAAGGGTGGATAGAGTGCCAGTGGTTTGCTTAATTAGAAACCTAATTTTTTTTTCAATTAATTCATAAATTCACTCTTAACACAATTAAAGTAAATAAACTGTTTGATTATTATGAGCTTTTTCTCCTTCAATCATTGTGAATAAATATATCTATACTACATTTTTCTATATATTTATGTCTCTGAGATGATTAATTAATTTTGATTAATTAATTAATTAAGATTAATGTTGTATGGGGTGTGGTAAAGAACACTATCGAATGTGTGAAATCATCTATGGAAAATCTCCGACATCTACTTTATAATAATAAATTTTTAAATATTCAATTCTTATTCAAATCTTTCAAATAACTGGCAAAAGTCTTTATTTAACAATTAAAGAATTACAAATTATTACATTATAGATTACTTTGATTGATTTTTCCTGGGCAATTATACATTGTAAAATAACATTTATGTTTTCGACTTGTTTGTTGAATGTTTGTTTCATCTTTCTCATACAGTTTTCAAACCATACACTGACATTATTGAATTATGAAAATATTACCAAATAATTTAATAAATAGATGGCAGTAATTTAGTTTTAGAAAGCTATTTTTGTTTACTTTGACTACCGGTAATATAATAAGTATATAACTTCTTACGATTTAGGTAGCATACCGTAAAACTGGACACGCTACATATAATATTATATTATGTAGTTTTATAAAGGCTGACCAACTCGTGTTCATTAATTTTTAATTGTGGATACGAAATCTCTCTTAATTCAGTTATGGTTTGAAAGTTCACTTAGGGAGAAGTGAAATGCTGAAGTTTCTACGATACCCCATCTATTGATGAGAATAGTTAGTTCTAAATTTTAAATTTACATGCTTATTGCTATGAGTCAGCTCACAGTAATGAAAACAGCTCAATTGGCTCAGATTTAATTTATCGTAATTTCCATTGCAAAATTGTAGGTATGCAAAATCAACATTTTTGGTAGAGCATAAAAACAACTTTATCCAATTAAAACAAAGATAAAAAAAACACCGTATTAGTATAGTTATATATATGTCATATTATTTGCATTTTTTTTTTGTGTTAATTCGATAACACAATTTTGCAATGCAAACAACGTTATACAATTTCACATAATTATCCACTTCAAAGGTGATAAATGCCACTAGTGGGGCATTGAAGCTGTGAAATATTATCTTTCTGATTTTTTTTTTTATAAAGAAGCTTTGTTAACTTTTAAAAAAGCGTTCAATTTTGTAAAAGTGACCTATTTATGGAACTATCAGAGATACTTCAGCATTTCTTATCCCTTATAGTTTAATTTGTAGCACTTATCAAATAATGGTAATTCATTATTATTCAAGTTTATCACATCATGTGTAGCTATATTATATTATTTACCAGGTATCGTAGCGAGTGCCTTGATTGCTGTTATTCTGGTAGTATTGATTATCCTCAAGTTCAAGTCCAGATCAGATCCATCATATAAGGTGGAAGATGATAAAGCCTTCCAGCAAGGGGCTAGTGCTGCCTTACTGGGAAATCAGGTAAACACTTTCATGATATTAATAGTTCTACTATTTACTGTTAATTTTTACGATAATAATCAAATAATTAGAATTGTACAATACTTCTTTTTATATAAATTTATAAAACTGTCTAAAAAAGATACCAAAATTTATGCTTTATCAACAACCTAGAATGTAAACCTTTTCAATTAATGAATTTACCAAAGAGTGTAAATATTTAATTTATTTATTACAAGCGATCAGAATCTCTCAATATTCACATCATTGTTTTTTATATTTAAGTGATGTAATTAATATTTTTTATTGTGAAATTAAGTACTTTAAATAATATACAAATATGTTATTGATTCACATCTCATTTTTAGTATCTTGGGAGTTAAAAGCTTTACACTCTAGGCCGACGGTACATTCAAATTTACACTTATAGCCTTCAATAACACTAGTCTGTCAGAATGAGTTTTCTTTGAAAGTCCCTTTACCTTTAAATCATATGATATACTAATATATATATAAACATTATCTCTATTATGTAAACATTTAAATATTCCTAGACCAGTGATTCCCAAACTCTGCAACGCATCAAGTTCACTGGTGAGCCGCAAGACGTTTAGAAATTCAAATGCAACATAGAATTCCTCAGTGAAATATTTTCTAAGTGCTAAGGACAATGTTATATGTATACAAAACTAAAACCCATCAGAAGTTACCTCAGCAGATGAGGAAAATCTTCTTGAGCTTTCTCGAGTCAAGACGTTAGGAATGAAAATTGTTAGCATATTAATAATTTCTAGGTAATCATACTTCCAATCGTTGAATGCACTTTGGATATATGACGGATTTATAAGAGAGATATGTGTGGTTATAATTATCTAATTTAATGCCGTATTTCATAGGTACAGTCCAGTCAAGCAAATTACCAAATGAACGGAGCAGCGATGCAAAGAAACGCAGCACCGGTTCCTATGCCGAGAAACGGTGCGAACGGGAAGAAAAGAGATAGTAAAGACATTAAAGAGTGGTATGTGTAAGTTTCTAGTGCCATTAGTGAGGAAATACTTTTTAAAAATTAATAATAAAAATGTGATGTTACAAACTGTGTTTTCGAATTTTTTACATGGCCAGTAAGCGTAAAGAGTTGTTAGTAATCCTAGAAAAGGTAGGAGCATCGCGCGACGCGTTCGATTCGTATCAAAAGCGGCAATAATGCACAGGAAGAATATAAATATTAATGCGTGGTCTATCATTTTGCCAAAGCTGATTGTACTCAACGAGGTTTAATATTTGCTGGCTTTGAATGGCTTATATCAGAATTTTACCAAAAATCGAATAATTATAATAAACGTCGACGATTAACGGACGCTGAAACAAAGAGCTATTTTAAATGTTAAAATATGAACTGAGTGAAATAAAGGTGAAGCTTCGTAATGTATTATGTAAGTTACAATTAAAACAAATTGTTAAGAGTGCACGCATAATAAAGTAACTAGGTTTTAACGATGCACGGCAGATAATCTGTAGTAGTCGATCTCCGAGCCAAGTGTCATACGTGAAGGGAACGGAAACCGCATCGATTCGTTCAAATATTGTGATTTCGTCGTTATGTAGAAGTGTCAATTCATCAAACAGGGGAAACATAGAGAAAATTTAATATATGTGACATGTTTTTCCTTTCGCTTTTTCGTGGTAAAGGTTGCAAATGACTGTAAAATATGATTAATACATATTTTTTATAACGATAGTGTCAATGAGGTATCAGAGGATAGAGTATTAGTAAGCTATTGAAAGTATTTGAACTTGTAACAATTCATTTGGATGAGTGCGTTTTGTATGAAAGAAATCCGTTCACTGTAAATAAGGTCTTTGAATTCAATTAGAAAGACGTGTTAATTTTCACATGTGTAATATTTAAAACAATGTTCCTACCCATAGATTATGTTACGTAATTTAAATTACATGATAATACTTATTAATTATTCACCGTTATCATCATTAAAATATTTTTTAATATGCATGGAGAATACATATTTTATTAAATCTATGCATAATTATTACCCAAAAAAATCTTAACGTAATTTTGAACAAGGGAGCTTTGAGGGAGATCTGTAAATTTAAACTTACTTTACTTGTTTTTAATTAGTAAAAATACTCTCTAAATGTTAACACGAATTATGCACGGGAGATGTATTAAAAACTGGTAGCTATATACGGGAAAGATATGTTTACTGTTATTTAGTCTGCTGGCCATTTTCAATGAAGTATACTTTGTTATATCTTATGAGAATCCATTAACAGAAGGAACTACTACCACAAGATATTTAGAAATAGTTAAAAAATCAAGATAAATAAAATGAAGACGATTCCCATATATATTATATTATATAATTTAATATATTATTTTTTCCCAGCTTAACAACCGATGCTTTTTCAAAACAGTTTTACCAACAATTTATTGCTCTTTGGCCTCAAATGGCTTAAGTTTTTTTGAATCGATCAAGCTGTTACGATTTATTCTGTCATGCTGATTTTAACCTCACCTTGAATCGTGTGCCAGGTATTCAATTACAAAATTTATATTGTTAGTGATATACAGAATGCACCTTTGTCTAAAAAATATTAAAATAACTTGGAGATCTTAAACCACTATAGCTGAATGTTTTTTACGCGTTATAGTAAATCATTACCTGTTGTACCATCCATACAAGTGCACGCGATCACCCGTGCGTAATGTGTTCAGTTACCTTAAGATAGTACCTTTTAAAAGATGATACATATTTAGTGAAGGTATGTATTGATTTTTATTACTTTTTGAACAATTTACTTGTCAATGCTTCCTTGTACATTACAAAAATATAATAAAATAATCAAAGTTGTGTATTGTATTCTTCAGTAAGTGAAACAGAACATTCATCACAATTTTAATATAGGAGACTTTTCAATCATGCAATTTGACTAGTACCTTTAAAATTTTAAAAAAATTCTTCTTTTTACTTTCTGTAATTTTTGACTACCTTCTACAATAAGATGGTAGTGTTTTTCTCTTTTTATGAATAAATAATTTTGAGGACTCTTTGCCTCTCTTTCTTTATAGATTCCTTGATTCTTTATTTCTTTGAATCCATCCTGGTTAAATGAAAGTCTTCTGCACAGTGTGTTTATATTGAAAGCTTTCAATGAGTGAAATTATACATACCTTGATAATACTGAATTAATATTATGTTTCTTTGTTTAACATATATTTTTATTGATAAAATTTCTGTTTTAATAATAAAGGTATTTTATGAGCACTAGTTACAAAAATGGCAGGTAGATGGCATTTACCAAAGTTTTTTTAAATAATAAGCATTAATTACCTACATACATCAACAACGTAAAATAAATAAAAACAAAATTTGATAAAACTTTAAATAAAATTGATAATAATGTGTCATATCACGTTAGCTTTTGATGGAATTAAATTTAATAATACTATTAAGTTCATAAAGCACAAGACGTTACTTCAAAATGTTGTGAGTAATTATATCTTATATGTTTGAGTGACCTTCTTTTATTATACATATCTTTGGGTATTGCGAAACCTACAAGTTGTGAATAATATTCATTTTTTATAATCAATTTTATCAATATCGTGAACCTAGATGCATCTTGTAAAAAGTAATAAAAAAACATTTAATTCTTAATTCACTTTTATGTGTCAGATTTTTATAATGGCAGTACTTTATTACATTAAAATTTAAACTAAGAAATCATTATTAAATTATCCCCAGCTGATACAAAAAAACATCCACTGTATAATTTTCTATGATTCGGCTGAAATTGAATTTCAAATATCAACCAATAGAGGGAACTTGCAACCATAGTTTTAATTACTTTTTGAAAGTTCATTTTATAAGACACATCAATCAGCAAGAAATCAATGCTTCTTGATTTACATAATTGCAAAATCATTCTTATTTATACTATCTTCAAATATTTGTATCCCTACATAAAATTATTTTTATTATATTTTGATTCTATTCAATTTAAAATAGTTTTCAATGTATTATGATATAATACTTGCAAGGACTCAATGGATTAATATTTTAATACTGTAATTGACTGAGCTATCATTTTTATTTTTCAGTATTTATGACGGTAATATTTTTTTTTAATGTACATAAAAATATTGCTACTAGATCTACTTAAATTACTACTAATATAAATAATTGCATTGCTTTTTTCCTACTTGTCTATCGCCGTTGGAATCCTTCTGATGTTTTTTAAAACTATTTTTAAATTAACTCAACAAGATTTTTAAAGTTTTTTAATACAACATACTTTACTGTAGTCAATACTATTCAATTTTTCTGATTCCCATTTTGGATAGTCGTTTCTGACATAAATAAATATTATAAATTCTGATTTTATTATAGAACTTTCTACTTAACGTCAGACTTTGAATATTGTGTGAGCAATGCATTCATACACACACAAACTCTAATTGTATGTTTGTAAATCAGTCAATACATAATTAACACAAAGCATGGAGGCAGAAAGAAATACTTAATGATGATTTCATGTAACGTACAGTCTTTATTGACATTAATATTTAAGAAATTGCTTACTCACACAACTATCAAATTCTGTCCCTAAGTTACCTTTTATAACCGAATGTTTTGTATGATATGCCATGTCATTTTATAATGTATGTTCCCAGATAATCGAGAATGCGAGAAGCCTTCCGAGGCTTACCAACTGTAAAAAAATGCATATCGTGAAACATAAGACTCATTTATATGGAAACTTATTTACATAAATAGTTCATACAACTTAAATATGTATGTAATAACGTAACGAGCACAAATGCAGTTTCTCTTCAAGGAATGTGAATTTATCTTTTTGATTTTAGTTTTCTACTTTCTTAATACTAAAAATATTTTACTTTTTAATAAATTTATAATAACTTTGTATCTCTTTTACTAAACTTTCATTCTCATACTACGAAATAAACATCAATATTATATCTATTTTACTCGCGGATCATTATTTTTTATGTAAGCAATATTTGTGACGTTTATAAACAAATGCCTACAAAAATATTTGGTAAATGTGCTTAACAACATGCTATTCTTTTTCTACTAGAAAATTTACTAAGTACTGTAAAAAAATAATGCCTCTATGAAATTTAATGGCTAATAGGAAAACAAAATTACGATATCAAGAAAGCTGATAAAATATGCGAATTACGAAATACTAGTACTAAAATTCATCGCAATGTTTCAAATTTTCTCTTTGGTTTGTTTGTTCACGTAAATTATTGGTTTCCTTAGTTTCCATGTACAATAGTTTGTCATTTTTCTATTTGTAATTAAATTTCCTACAGAGCTGCATTATTATTAACGGCATTTAGAACATTTTCGGTAAAAAAAGGTGTAGCATGTAGTAAAGCACACTTACTAAATATTCTACTGAAAATTTCCAGTTTTATCAAATAATCTAGCTATTATTACCGTGGAGTGTATTTTAATGTCATATTTTTAACAAAAAGGCAATACGATATGATCATAATAATATAATATTCATATACCTACTGCCGTTGTTAATCAATGTTACATTCACAGCGTTACATACTCTTTTTTGTTAAAAATACGACAATGAACACTTGACAGAAAGAACATGTTCATTTGTTACTATTTCATGTTTTAAATTCCATATTCAAAATTTAATGCTTATCTTTGAAAATAAAATGGAGCTTGCAATGTAATTTTGACGGATAATTATGTTCTTTTAACAGATTGTTTTTTCTATTTTAAATAATAGCTACTCTTTCTAATACTCTCAAACATAGATCTAAATAATATGTTAATGTTTTAAAATATTTAGAAATGTTATCTAGCAACATTATTACAAAAAAAATATTATAAATATGAAACACATGATTTAATATTTTGCTGTGTTCGATTTGAATATTTGATTTATAATTATTTTATAATCTAATTTTATTATATTGTATCTTGAATTAATAATGCAGAATACTGAGTAAAGGTCAATTCATATCTAAATACCCATTGTGTGGCAGGCACGATATTTCCTATAGAATTCACACTAACAGACACAAACTGACACAGCGATAGATTTTATAATTTAATTTTGGAATGCACAGACCATAGAACATCTCACCAATGTCAGAACACTTCAAGCATTCGTAATATGTTATTTTACGTATCTGTTCACATTAATTTTTACAACATGTTTACAGAGACTTCATCAATTTAATTAATAGTACTGAAACAAAAAAATTGTTTGATGTAATAATTGTAAAAAACCCTTACAAACAAACATACTTACTTTCTCTATATGAATGATATTTATTATTACTCTGAAAGTTATATGGTTTTTTATTAATGAATTGGTTAAAAAAATCTTTTAATGTCAATAGACCATATTTCATTTAATATTTCAAGTAATGTTCGTTGATAATACTTTTTAACAAAGCCTTAATGTAATTTGAAATAACGTTAAAAATAAAATAATTCATTTTCTTTACTCAAATGATTAAAAGCTATTCTTGTAACAAGAATGTTTTGGATTTTAATTAATTTTACATTAAAACTTTGCACTGTTAACCAAAATGATGTAAGTAAATAAAAAAAAAAGAACTGCACTATTAATAATTTAAGAGAGCATTGTTGCTAATGAAAAAATTGTTACTTGCGATAAAGATTATTTCATTTTCAACAGTACTGAGATATTTTTATAGAACCATATCAGATTTCTTTCTAACTATCACGTAATGAACATGATAACTATTGATATTATATATCAAAATGGCGTTACCAATAAAGAGCTCATTAATAATGCAATTCTTTCTCTCCCTAATATCAAATCAAAATATGTAGCGTAAACAGGTTTCGTACAATTCTAAACATTCTAAGATATATAAAATGAATGTTACAACAATTCTGCCACACAATTTTTCCTTATTAAATTACACATTTTTTCTAATTCTTAAGATCGCATTTTAAAAAATTCGTGATTTTCTAAAGATTGAAAAAAATATCTCAACTGTTGATAAAATAATTTTTATGCGTCGTAATATTGAAGCTTGCCTCCAGCTCAGTTTTAGAAAAATAAATACAAAATTATTCTTGTTACGTACAATCATAATTGAAGCTTTCAATTTGAATGGTTTGGAACGAGCTGACATTTCTCCAAAAATGAAAATAAGTTTAAAACAAATATGTTCATTGCCTGTTTTTTGTGATTAAAAAAATGGTAGACTTAATCGTTAATGTCATTTACTGGAGGGTATTTACTTGACAAAGATCAAGCTTAGCAAAACTTTGAATGACTTTTATTGTCACATGTGAAAAACACAGCTAACTGAAAAAGTCTTGTTGTTATTACTGAACGATGAACATTCCTTCCTCAGTATTCTTTAAACAATCTCTCCATGTTGATATTATTGATCAAATAAGCGAATAAAAGATTCATAAATAGGTTAATATGGTTGTAATCACCGTTCATGTTTAATTGCTCAGAATATTCCGTATGCCAATAGCTGTCATTTGAGTCATGATGAAAAAGCTACATAAACTGGAGAGAATATAACAACGCATTATTTTCAATATAGCTGATGCAACGTGATTTACTTCGAACCATTAATTGTGTAAAATAGCATTTTGGAAAAAGCTACAGACCTAACAAATTTAACAGTTTTTTGCAATGGATTCAACAATAACAGTGTGGTTATTCATTTATATTTTGGATTAGAATTTATAACTTTGTTATAACACAAGTTTTGCCAGCCATCGGAGTAAGAAAGTTATCATTTTAATTTCATATTAAAATTGATATCTCAGACATTTCACAAATTCTACAACAATGTGTGACACTTGTTCAAAGAGTGACACATAGAGATGATTCTTTGAGAAGCATCTTCACACATAATTTTACTTTGCTTAGTCCTCTGGTTCCCAAAGTTTGATATATCAGTTTTGCTACTTTAGCGAGAATTGCCAAATCCGTTGGATCTGATTTTATTATTGAAAAAGTATCCATTACATTTTCAACAGTCTGTAGAGTATTTTTTCAGGGATACAGTACGTTTAAAATTTTCGGACACATTTTACTTGTCAATTATTTATGTTAGAATCGCAACATGTCTTGCATAGTAATCCCAAAAGACCCAGCAACCAGAGGATTAATTTTCATAACTTTTCTGGAAGGTGTCTATTTAGTTTCGATTGATGTTTGCATATTTTTGTATTTATTTTTCCAAAACGCCTGTGGTTTCGGCTTTAACTGTGTACCCTTTATTAATTGTATAAACATTTCCAAGTACCTAATTATATTTGAATGAATGAATTTGTATTAATAACCGCAAGAATTGTTCCTTGCCTTTCCGAGCGTTACCGAGCGTTACCGAGCAGTGTACGAGACTTATATGTATGAATTAATATGTGTAGATATGTGCTTGCACTGAGTATTGTATATGTATCATACTATAACTGTATTAATGTAATAAAATTCACTGATCGAACAATTATAGTCTAGCGAGTTAGTAGAATAAATCGAAATGATATCAAAATAATTAATTCTAGAATTGTTCTACATTGAACTCGTAATGTTATTATTACCAATAATGAAATTTATTTATAATTACTCTTATAGATTAATGTTACATTACTTGTTGCAGTTATGATTTTTATTTAAAGCAAAAAGAGTAAATTAAAAATTTAAATCCAGCACCGTTTTATTATTTGTTTACCTTATTCTGGTGACGGATGTATCGCTTATAATATTAAAAGTTGTTATTTCACTTACTTACGTCAAATGAACCAACAGTATTTTGATTATAAACGAATGCTTTCACCATCATTATTTAAAGTGTTATGATGAATCTTGACTTGGGCGTGTGAAACATTTACGTTTATATTTTTCCAGCCACATTGGTTCACAATATTCATTGTCTGTCAGTCATAAAATCGTAAGAGTCGTCGCTCGGAAAATATAATATTGTATCTAGCATACCAATTACTACCTGCTAAGGGTTGTTTTTAACGATTGTTACTCATGGTATGTTCTATAAAAAATATAATCAAAAATCCAGTAAGTCTCAAGTCTCTGGATGTTTTTTTTGAAAGTCTCAGGAATCGAGAGTAGCGAAAAGCATGGATTTCCCAGAAAATATTACTTGGTTTGTCTCGACACAGAATCCCTAGTCAGGACGCTGGTGGCAGATGGAGAAAGTAAAGAGATTGAGAATCTTGAAAGCACTGTGTGGTGACCATAAAAAACATCCATAGACAAGCAATCTTACATCCAATATATTTTATTATCTGATTCACTGTATACTTCTCTTAGAAAGCATATAAACTTCTTATTAAATATCAAAAGAAGAATTTAAATTTTTAATTAATTGTTCAAATTAACTTCTGGACGACTTTAATTTAATTACTGTACATTTATCATTTTATATTAATTTGAAGGAGTTCATGGATTGGATGGCTTTAAAAACATAACCGATACCCAAGGTATAGAATGATGAGGTCAGTAAGACTTGGTCAATCAATCAATATCTCTGTCTCACACTTTCAATGTGGTAAGATTTGAATAACACTACCATTTCCTAAAATATTCATTAATTATTAAACAACTAATATAATAAAAATTCCCTACTAGAGATTGAAACATGATAATCTCCATTTTACATTATGTGTAAGGTATGTAGTAATTAAACAATATTTTAATAAATTAAGCTGATTTATTTACAACAAATAAATGGCACAACACTGTATTGGCTGCAATTGTGATGTACTAATCTTAAAGTGAATAGAAACTAGCGTATGAATAGAAAAATAGTCATGATAATGATTGCTGTTTGGGTCTCCATGAGAAGCCCAACGGCCACACTTAATGCACATTTGCTTATGCTCTCTGTATGCAATTGCAGCGTGGCAGACCATATGGACTGAATCCTTCAAAGGGTAACAAATAATGCATCTGCTTTGACCTATCAAAAATATTATCACATAATACTTGTGGAACAAAATACATTGTTATTTTTTCACTTACACTGAAATCACGTGACATTTGTGGTCATATTTATCTGGCATAGAAGCTTGTGTTTACCAGATGTTTACCATAAATGTTTTTCATTTTCGTATGAAGAAAATCAAGAACTTTAAATATTCTAATCCCCGTTTTCGGGCACCGACAAAGAGGTTTAAATTATTTGACTGCATAGTTTATGTACCAGGTTCATTTACCTACTAGTTTACGATTCTTTATAATTATTCTCCGTTGGCCATTGTGAAAAAAAATGAAATGCATCTCAAACTATTGTTTAAGCATTCCAAAAATGGGGGCGGTTTGTAGACAATTTTTTTGGAAGAGTGAAATAGCCTAGGGCCTCTTTTCATTTAAATCCTGCTCTACTTGTTGAATTGGTTTTTATATAATTATAAAATAGTATAAAACGGTTTATTACTTAAGAATTTCTTTGCAGTGCAAGCAGTTAACGAGACTCTTCTTATAGATACATTTGTTGGCTCGTTACATGTCTATATTAGATGGTAGAGTGATCTTTATTTTAAAATCCATTGTTACAGCACACTACAACATTGAATTACACATATTCACACATTCTTTTTTACAAACATATTTATAAAACTCATTTATCATGTTCAAGTGCATCACCACAGAATAAATTCAAATCTGTATTTTAAAACTTATAAAGGTACATATTTATTAATAGCAGGCTAATAGGGGGCATATTACATGCGAGTCAGAATAATTCACGAGGCAAAAATTAACACTGATCAACACAGCGAGACGACTGAACAGTCTATACATATATGCTCAGTAGGTGAGCCATCAGCGGAATCATTATAAACTGACAATATAACAACAAGATGTTCTCTTTTACGATAGTAGTTGAATGGGATCGCACTTGCTTATATACAGGATGACAAATACTTAATAAAAACAATAGATCGGGATAAAATTTATGATGAGACAGCAATATCTGCTGAATGGAGTTGTGAGTACTTCTAAGAGAGATGAAAAACGTTCAACAAAAACGATCTATCAAGGAAATATTTGTGACAAGACAATATTTAACAGATTAATCGAGGAAAACGATAGATCGGGAACGATGAATGCGGAATTATTTAAAAATGTCTTATGGGTGTTTGTCAAATGAGCAATACATGCGGCAAAAAGATGAATGCCAGAACTATAGATCGGTGTTTCACTGTATAAAATTTATAGCTTGAGTGTTCCTTTACACTGGAAAAAAATAATACTATTATATTTTTAACCTTAATACATATTACATTTAATCATAAAGTTCTTTCCCTAATTAATTTACTCTTAAACTTTATTAGAGGACCGGCGAGTATCGAATTTGGCGAACCCGCTGGAGATCCTGGTGGAGACAAGTACATTGGAGATATTGAGATCTTTGGGCTTCCATTTATAATGTCAGAGTTCAGTTCATATAGCAACCGTGCACTGCATAAAGGTGTATCCACAATTTCTACGCTGTTTAACGACTTTGTATCAACAATATAGGATTCTTTGATTTCACTGTAACTGTTCAAGAAAATTATCTGTTAGAAATGTAATAATGATCTATTTTTCATTTTTTACGTTGCTATCTTTTATACCCAGCTTTGCATGAAATTTGGATTCTGATTGTATCTTCCTGATCTCATAATTCAGGAAGGTAAGGACTTACCAAGCTGCAAATAATCACTTTCAACCAAATTTTGTGATGCCAGGATGACTTTTAAAAAAATATGTAGAGCTGAACAATAAAAAAATATATGACATATAGCTAATAACAACCAAGGTGCCAGATGTTTTAAATCACATAAGATCAAGTAAATGAAAATTTTTAAAGTCAAGAACAACTCGAAGAGAAAAGACATCACAACCACCCACGCCCGAGATCACAAATATTAGATCGAAAAAATCAACATTTCATGTTGACCCAGACCCATCTGACCGCTGGGGTACAGCTCTTACCACTAGACACTAAACGACAGAGGCCGAAATATTGGTAGAACTCTGTTAAAATAAGGTAAAACATAGCAATATGTTTAGATTTTGTACCTATGCAATTGATTGAATAAAAAAAGTCCTTATTACTTACTGTAATACTTTTTTGAATCTATGTCCCCATAGCACATCATGTGGAAGATAGGACGTCCTACTCTGCGTCACATTTCCAGTCAACCGACAGGCACCAGTGACCACTATGATTATTTCAAACCTGCAAAATCACTTGAAAATCAGTAAAGATAACCAATAAACATTATCAAATACAATATATTTTCAAAAAATGAGAAAACATCAATCAAAGTTAACATGAACAATAAAATAAAACCAAGATTGTTTAAAGGGTTTTGATATTGTTTTATAAATTGGTTATTCAAAGTTATGCGTTAGATTTCTGAGAGCAGCAAAAACATGGATAAAATAAATTAAATCAACTCAATATTGAAAACATATCGACTGTAGAAACGAAAAAGCACATAACCCACACCAAAAAATATTATGTGTAACTCACACAAAACGTGCTAATATACTTAATTTAAATATAATATATATCGACTGTAGAAAGGCAAAAGGACTTATCCCTCCGTCTTTTCAAATTATTTTATTTTCGATAATCACAATGTATACAATTTAATACACTTTTTGTTTGGGCTATACACAATATTTCTTGTGTGTGTGCTACGTCCTTTTCCTTTTCCACAGTCGATATTGATCAAAACTGTACTGTAAAACAACTGGATGGCGGGGTGTCTTTATAAAATTGATTCATTCTATACTTTGTCAGTGCAGTATAAAAAATCATTTATGAAAAGAAACTCGCCTTGTGTCAAGAAGATCTTTAGCAGACATGTCAAAGAGTGGACTATCCTTGTCAATAGTATGCTGAAGAGTTACTGGCCACAGTATCATGACTCCCGGAGACAATATTAAAGGGTAGTTCACCGGACCTATCGGAGTATGCTTTACTAACCAGCCTGACAGGCGTGTAGACATGACATGTTTTTGTTTATTATCCCAAACTCTCACCAAAAGGCAAAGGCGGCCATCTCGAAGACATATCTATAAGCAAGTGAAAACCAAAAAGAAAATAAAATACCCTTTATAAATAAATAAACTTTAGTAATTTAAATACTTTAGCAGCATAGAAAACCTCAAGTGTTAGATGTGTCTAAATACTTACAACAGCATTTTTACTGAATCCAACTCCTAATAAATGTTTTTCTGGTCGTACAATTTTGGTATAGACAATTCCGACCATTGCGCCTAGTAGAAGATAGCCTGTCACCACCTAAAATAGAAGACAATTTGTTCTTAGTACACATGTTAAATATAATTCATATTCATCTTCACACTATAGATCTGTATAATTACTTTTCAAACACCTCAACTGACATGCAAAAAAGCAATGGCACTCGCTGACAAATCCTAAGAGTTAGCAATGGAAATCAGTAGCACAGATTGTAAATGACACTCCAGAATAATACTTAATATACTTATTATTCGGTTTTATTTAGTTAATAATACATTAGAAATTATTAGTCATGAAACCTATCTATGTACATACTTTTGATGTATGTCAATAATTTTTTTTACAGCCATTTTGACTTACAACCTAAGTGGCGTAATATTCACTTTTAAATTTATTTTACAAAGCTTATGAAGCACCAGCCACAAGTTTACCAGTTACAAGATATTCACAGCTGGTGCCCAAGGTCGTTGAGAAAGAGGAAGGTAGTTTAATTAATATAATTTTTATATTTGGGCCATACCTAGGTAACTTTGATAAACTTAAATTACTCTCTAGACCTCTGTAGAAAATGCATGTTTACAAAAGAAAAAAACGTAAAAGTATTTTACAATAAAATACTATGTACGACCATTGGGCGGATCATTTAAATTAGTCACGGGGAGGCAAAATTTTTGTGATGAAATGTGAAAATGGGGTATCAAAAAAGGCGTGCAATTAAATGCAATTTTGTTTAGATCATATTCACTATCATAAAATTTCACAAAAAACAAATTCTTTCACTAAAAATAAAGTGATCTCACAAAATAAAATATATTTTAACATTGAAGAAATATATAACACTTAACAAATATTAATCACTCTTCTTAAAAAATATTATCGCTTCACTAAATACAATTACTTCGCTTGAAATCGATAGTTTGCGCGAAGTTACAATTAAATGTCACTTATTGTTTATTACTTGCAACACAGGATTGTATTTGCCACCATAAGGTTTGTTCGGTTGCGACAAACGTCAAACCAAAGTGTTCCAAACCAGTTTACAAACTTGCGCACTCAAATTTGTGCTGTGCTGCCAGTGCGTTAAATATTTGTGTATTGTTTTTTGTAGTAGCAACCTCTGAATATCGTTTTCTTTTACTTCAAACATCCGAGCAGAGAAGTCACAACAATCAAAATTCTATAATTCCCATATTTTTCTCTCCACACAAGATAATCAAAGGTATGTTATTGTTCATAATTGATAAATTCTTGTATTCCAATGTAAATTCCAAACCGTTGGAACTTGTTACGCGCCATTCCGAATATCTATGTTATACAATAGAAACATACATCCACGTTTTTAATAATAAACAAGCGTTTAGTTACTAAATATAGTTTAACCAAACTACACGTAATACATGACGTTACGAATATTTTTCCTTAAATTTCATTTTCTAAATGACCATTGTATCCATTCCAAACAAAGAATGTTTTCGCGCCTAATAGTAGAAGTGTAGGTGGGCTGGATCGTTGTTTTTTATAAAATATCGCATCACTTTGACGAACCAAATTTTTATTGTCACCAAAAATATTGTAAACATAGTAGGTTACAATTCAATAAGCAGAGTGTCGTCAACAAACATAAAAATGGCGACTCATTTTGTATCCAGCTCACCTATTATAGGTGTATAAGAAATGTAATACTTCTTACACCATGATCTACCGTTATATTGTTATTGTTTACTATTTTAATTGTAGCCACTCCCCCTATATCATTGGTCAGCAACTTACTAACACGGAGGTAGTTGAATTACCAACTACAACACTTTGCGTTACCCGCCAAGAAAATATGATAATATATCTGTTATCAATTTTTATTTATTTATTGAAAATATCAGTAATTAAAAAATCATCATGCTGGGCGTCATTATCATTAACATATTTTTACCGTGACCAAACATTTTCTCAAATAAATGTGTCTAGAATACTGAACTATAAATAGACTAACATTAGAAAATCTTGACTCCTGCGTTCGGCTTAAGTTAACTACATATTTGCCAAATATTGAAAAACTAAAAAAATAATTCAAAATCAAGGAAGCCACTAGTGAAAATGTTTTCATAAAACAAATTTGTATTTACACATATATATGCAAATATATTTATTATTTTATAAAAATAGTAAAAATTTCTTTCAAACTTTTGTCCACTAACCAAATAAATTTTAAGAACTAACAGTTTGTGCATATGTATTGATTTTATTAAACTTATTATATTTTACTCACATCGAATTTATCATACGATTTTTTTCAAAAGGGGCCCAGCCTACCTTTGTTGGTACGCCAATGTTAGAAGTTTTTTAAATACCTGTATACACACTGCAAAGCATGACGTGAAACCAATTTAGCGGAATATTTTGAATGGTAACAAAAAAGTTATTAATAAAAGTTTTTTCGTCTCAGTTTTTTAATAAAAAGATTTATCACGAATTATTGAAATAAGTTGCTACCATGGAATAAAAAAGACGGAAAATCATAATTATAATACAATTATCGAAAAGAGGATGATGGGGTTAGTTATATCACTTCCAACATTTCCAAGTTTAACAAATTATACCAGCGTTAGTTATTGAATCTTTATAAAACACTGGAATGGTTCAATATTTCAATGTGTGTTGAGCAGGGTTTCCCAAACTATGTTCCGCGGAGTACTGGTGTTCCACAAAAAAAAATGGAATGGTTTTATATGCTGCTGCAGCTACAAGAAATTTAAACATGTTTGACTTAATATTGATATTATACAAGGAACAAAATAAATAAGGTAATACGTTAAAATTTTTGAGTTTGCAAAGTGTTACCTCGCAAGAAAAGTTTTGGAAACCCTGGTGTAGACGATATGATGAATCGATTCAGAAATTAGGTACAACAAGAACTTTTTGGTTAGACGCGTCCAATATCTTTGAACAAATAGCAATATTTCAACAAAGTTCACATTCATTTAAAAACCTAATGCTTCCAACTAAAATCATGTGGACTCTTGGTGGAGTATTTCGACAGTAAGTATTAAAAATAAACAAGTTGGAATTCAGACGTTCAAATTCACTGTTTGGAGAAATGAGGGGGAAATATTAGAAAGATGATTTCATGTGAAAGTTAGCCAATCGATTTATATACCCCATTTTTTGCATCTTGGATACAGTAGAGAGGTATGAAAACATTGCAGGCATCCACATCTTTAGATACAAATTAAATGCAAATTCATAAAAACGTGTATTCTGGTATGTGAAACCTTGATCTCCAAAAAACGTACGGAAGAAATATATAGTTTTTCCATTCAGCCACGGCGATTTAATAGTAGCTTTTTAATTGATTTAACGTTCATTTTTACTCATACATTCACACTAAAACAAGTCAATAGGTCTTTAATTACTTTATTAATTGTATAGAATACCATCAAAATAATCGAGGGGCGGAATGGCAAATTAGCTATGTCACACATTAAATCAGCTTTATTTCTGAGTTTTATATCGCTGCCAACATATGCTCTAACTCTGTAAAATCGAAAACGATTATTCTACATAAAATATCCAAACGATGTACAAAGGTATATGTGTCACCATCTTTATTATAATTTTGTAAATCATTAATTGATACAATTCACCTCTTCCTCTCTACAATATTACTTCTACTAATGACTATGCCAAGATGTTATATTGTTTATAGATTTTAGCGTTTTTTTATTTAATTCACACTTACAATGTTTCAAAAACCATTCAGAATGATTCAGTCACGTTTTCTATTAACTTTGTTATTTGTACAGTGCTCTTTTCATTATTTGACACTTATCATTTGTTATGTTTTTCTACTTGTTCACTAATAGTCCATGACATTACACAACGCAAAACAAAATTAAAAGTTTTAACACATAATAATTATATAAGATAGTTAAGAATAACTTAATCAACCAATTATTTTACAATCATTTGCTGCACAACTCGAATTTTTCCGTTGGCTAAACGTTTTTCGGCAACACTGTCGAGGTTAAGTTTTGATCAGAGTCCGAACATAATAATTACTTATCTTGTGTGTATGCGAGAGATTATGCAATAATTATTTGTGCGCACTATTCGTCGGAGATCAAAGGACCTTGAAAGTAATGATCATGCTGATGAGTGTGTAAGGTAAAAGAAGCAGAAAACGTGGGTCAATGAAGAAGCAAAAAGAAAGCAGCTAGAACTCTAGAATTCTCCATCTCAGTATACACAACCACAAGGCCACTGTCGGAGAAGTTGGGCTTTCCGAGGATCCCGTTTTCTAGATCCCGGATTAGGGTTTGTACTTAGTTGTTCCAATTGAAAACCAACATCTTGCCAAACAAGTTTTTTTTGTTCACACAACATATTATATTTAAGAGTTAAGCATTATTTGAGTGATTCAATCTTGAATCTAAGCAACTACATCACTAGGGATACAAAGAGGATGAATTTTTACGAGTGGATAGAGAGATGCCCGTAGAACGGTTGTGAAGATGGCATTGCGCTTACATGGATCGTAGCGCCAGCCTAACAACAATAATTGAATAAATATAGTTCATACCTCCATCACCATGATGAAAATTACTTCCGGGCATGCCTCTGTAGGAGATTTTTCTCCATATCCAATGGACACCTAAAAATAAACAAAATCGATAAGGGATTTTTGTGTAATAATCGACGTACTCACTGAACGCACTCCTAATTATCTATTCTCCAAAAAAACTGTTTTAACTTACAATTCACGGATTAGTCAAACATTATATCTTTAAACCCACCTGTGTTTCCACAGAAAATGTGAATATTCCTGTGAACGATCTTCCTGCCTCAATGCATGGTATAGCAGGTGGATTGTCCGACATATCCCCATTTGCATAAGAGGCCACGTAAAACATAAGTGCGAATCCGAGCCATAATGCGAAGTGACTAGCGCTGAGAAGAAAAATGACCCATCTCCATTGTCCGTCTATCTGAAATGTAAGAATATTGCATCGATTAACAAACCCTTTTTCATCTTTTACCAAATTAATGGCAATGATTATAGGCGGTCTTAAAAGTGTTTGTACCCGGTGCGGAAAATCTTTTCGCAATGCCCATTCGTAACAATTCATGAATTGTTACGAACTATTTATGACTAAACCTGACATTATGTTTTACAAGCGAAGTATTGGCCGCATGCACATCTTTCTACGTCAACATCTTTTGACTTTATATTTTTCCATAACTCATAATAGGTTGAAACATCGTAATGGCACCCTCCTAAACTTGCTTCCCAGTGCGTACTATCCCAGCGGTAGACAAAGTGGTGGTCCGTGATAAAATTTCGGTGATCCGCAAAGAAATCTGACATTATTTGAATTTTCTAATTCACAGCAAACCAACCAAGAAAAAAATCGTCTGAATCTCGTAACACGTCTAACGTTGAAGCCTGTCACATGACATAATACAGTTGGCGTGATAAAAGTGCGGCTTACGGATCTGTTGAGTTCAATATAAAATGTATTCAATACATTAGGTGGTTTATAAAGGTGGGGTTTGTTTATTTCTTTTTATTTGATGCATTTTTTAAGACATTTATGATCTTAAATCTTAGCAATTTTCTTTTATTTAGTATTTATTGAACTAAATTGAGTTGGACTTTTCTAAATTTCTTCCCTTTTTTATTTTATTTTCAAATATAAGCCAATAAGAAGTGAAAAGAAGCGGAACATCCATCACAGTAGAAATTTTTAATGCTGAAAGTCTATATTTAAACTACTTTTTTTATTGTTTTTTTGTAACAACTTTTGTTTAATTAATAAAGCTTTTTAATTTAATTATAATTAATAGTTTTATTCAATGAACTACGTGCATTTTATGTCTTTTTTTATCACTTTTTTACAATACATAATAATTATGCAATTCTTACAACTCTAAACAGCTTTTGTCTTTGCTTCAAGCACGAGTCTACGGTTTGTTTAAATATAATATTAAATTTGTAAATAGAGAAGACTTATATTCAATCACACTTTTTTTGCAAATACAACAAAGAAAAATTATTCTTCGTAATCAATCGACATATTACTAAATAAATACTTGATACCCACTACTCGGTTGCGTACGCAGTACAAAACTTTCATTTCCAGAGACCACTAACTTAATCGTACATATTATTTATATGTTGGGTAAATATGCTTTACAACAGTTTTCCCCACCCTCTTTACGCCTGCGAACCGGTAAAAAAATAAAAAATTTGGCGCGGACCACTAACACTGAAATAAAGAAGGTTTTTTATGTAATATTTTTTTAATCTTATATTGTGACAGATGGATATAACTAACAAATATACATATAACAATCTGATAGCATTAAAATTTAACAAAAATAATGGGGTGTTTTTTTTCAACAAACTAATGCGAAACCTGATGTTGCATCTTTGCTAATATATTGGATATTCTTGGCTGCAGTGCTGTCTTTGTTTCGATTTTATTGAGGACATAGATGAAAACGCTTATTCGCATGAACAGGTTGATGAAAATTACATTAATAAATGTAAAGCTCAACATATTTCACTCTCGCTTTTTTCTGTCAGATTTTTTCCTGTACGGTTTTTTCCGTTCACCAATATTTTTGCATGGAAAATTTCTTGAAATTTGGTATACTGTTAGCGGCCCGGACCACCGGTTGGGGAACACTGTTTTACAACATGCTACTCTTTTTCTCCACTGAATACCGCTCAAAACAACGCACTTCTGTGTTCTGTACGAAATTTAATTATCAATAGGAAAATACCAAATTATCATACATCATCAGGGAAACCGATAATTTACGCGAAATACGTAAACAATATCAATATGAAAAAGTCACCATAATATATCAAATGGAACTTCTTAAAATAAACAATTTATCGGTTTCTTTGATTCCAATGTTGGCTTTTTTGCCAATTTCCAATGCGCAATTAAATTCCCTACAGAATGGCATCGTTTTTAGCAACATTAAGTAGTTTTTGTGGCAGAAAAGAGCAGCATGTCGTAAAGCATATTTTACATATTTGTGTTGATTTGGGTATTCTCGAATAAATATAATGTAGCCTATCTTAACAGAAGTTATTCTACGAGAATAACATATTACTCAGTTGCTCAACGTCTCTTTTTTTGAAGAGAGTGGGGATCGAAGGAGAGAGCTATGCCAGAACTAGTGCATAGCTAATCGCTCTCGCTACGCCCCGTTTTTAGGATCGGATGGGCGAGAGTTAATTGTAGTCATCACATAGATCCATGCCGTCGAACATAAATCTATAAATCGATCGAAAAAATAAATCCTGCAACTGTCCGTACTGTGATTCGAACCCGTGAGCACCGCAACCGAAGCCAACAAAGTTGACCACTTGAGTACGGATCCGGTAAGGCTTTATTCTATTTGATCAAAAGTGTCAAAATATTTAATGATATTAGCCTCATTAGAAAATGTAGTGAGGAGGCAAAACTTCACGACACTGATTACTAAACAAATAATTTTCAATTATTACAAATGCTATTTATAAAAAGAAGGAAAACAATCATAAATATGGTATTTACCAATGTCGTCACCATGTCCTTCATAAATTTCCCAGCTCGTCTTGGAAGATGCAACCTTAACGGTATGTTTGCCTCTCCATTTCTGAATACAACTCTTCTCCATTTTTGCGTTCTGTTACCATAATTTTCTGGTGTGTTTCTACAAGATAAAATAGCATTTAACATAACTATTTTTAGAAATGAATGGTCTCGTTCAGATAAAAGAGAAAAGTATGGATGAAAATTTTTTATTTTTATTAACTGATAAAAGTACCTACATGTCAACGATATACCAATTAAAAACGCGAGAAATATTTCAAGTAATAGCAATATCATTCCTTGGGACCGTAAAGAGATAACGTATTCGTAAAGTAATTAACAGAAGTTATTTATTAACGTTTAATAAAGCACAGTTATAAAAAATAAATAATTAACTAGATACACAATATGAAAGGACTATATATGAAAGACAAAGCGTGATAATTTATAATGAAGCGACTACCATTGAATTTTCTGTCAATACAAAATCCAGATTCGGAATAAAACATTATCGTCTTTTGATGTAACCGCGCTTGCACATCGCCTCTCATCTCATATTAAAAAATAATATATCCGTTGGTGAACTGTCATACACTCTTCCCATATAATCATGTATACTTCCCAGTGGGCCTTGATAAACATATGTCCATTTTCACCATCGTTAAAAAGTCAATTTAACTGTCAAATAAAATATTTTACTAATTGTTGCACATTATTAAAAGCGAAAAAATCACTGTTAAAGATTTACTTTTGTAAACCTTTTAAAACCAATATCACGTATTTGATTATTAGTCTGTAAGTGGCACGTAGCAGTGCCACCTGTTAAAATTGGTTCGATGCGTTTGAAGCCCACGGTGCGATGCGCAGACAGAGAGAGTATGTGTTTTCGTTTTTGTGCAGTGTTGTGTATTCCTTTGGTAACAGTACAAATATTATTAAATAATGCTGTGGAGTTTTTGATTTCAAAAATACTCAAATTGATTGAATAGGCGCGTACTTAGTAGAATTCCATAATATGAAGGGAAAAATTACTATCAACAATATTTAATAATGTTCAAATTATTATTAATAAAAAACTGTAACTATTGTTTATTTTAAAACCAGTACTCAAATTCGACCGGAGAGTATCGCGCCGTTTCGTAAAAATAAAACTTCGTTTCGGTTCGCAAATTATCAAAAACTTTATAAAATTATACCAATTAATCATTACCGATATAATTGTGGCCATTATTATTTAAGAACGTATGTAATTAAAATTCCATATTTATGAAGTCGATATTTTTTGATAAATTATCATACGTTCTTGTTTGTGAATTTTCCATTCAGATTCCTTCTTAAATTATTCACTAAATTACATAGTTGCGTATGTATTCATAGACTAAATAATTTATTTCGATGAATTCTAAAAAAAGAACTCGGTTTTTTTAGAAATTCTAGTCAAAAAGAGACTATTTATAAATTCAACTTGTTGTCGTTCTAACAAAAACATCAAGCTGTAATTTGGAATAATTTACATTTTATTCAAATCGTTGTTTTTTTTTTGTTTAATGCGCAAAACACATGTTAACTCCGGAACTCATTATCTCTCAAATTGCTCTTGGTTTCATTATGTTATTGTATATGTACAAGGTAAACCTAATTTTAGTCAATCATTACTATTATGTAATATTTACTAGTTAAATTTATGATACTGTCTAAATTATTGTGAATTTTATTTCAAGAGTTCTTATGAATAGCTACAAATATCGCTTTTCCGTAAAATATTGACGGCTGCGTTCCTTCTAGGCACAGTTTTCGCAAAAACTAGACACATACAATCCCGAGTCCTTATTTGTGACTTCTAATATTTTATTTTAATGTCAAATAAATTCATTTCTATTTGTCCACATTTAAATGCAGGATTACGCGACTATACAAACTTAATACAGACGGCTGAAGGCATTCGTCAAATCATCGGACAGTACGCGTTTAAAGTACTGTAGCTATACAATATCGAGTGCTTACCATACGTAGAACTTTTTGACGAGTCTTGACTCTCGGATTTGTTAAACAATTTCCACATTTAACCTTCCCGTTTTCATGCTAAAAAAATCCTTTCGGATCTCATGTAGACACATTTCGTCACCGTGTGGGTTGTGTCATATAAACGCATTTATAAATTGAAATGACAATTTTAAAAATTGAAATATGGTTTTATGTACATATTATTAAGTAATTATTTTACGTCATAATTTATGTGTAAAACCTGAAATACATTTCAAACTATACGAGTTATCAAAAGACGCAAGAATCTAAATTCTTCATAGCAGAACAAGCTCGGGATTTGTCTTGGTGCTGTTTGAAACAAAACGGTTCCATACGGTACGTCATGCATCTCGGATTGTTGCTATTCTATACTAATGTTTACTATGCTATACCATACTATAATTTTGTATTTTTCGATGGTAAAATTGACGAGGTTTTCAAATTAAGATTAATTATACAAAGAAGACGTAAACTCTAATGTATTTTTAATTTTCAAATATATCTATAACTATTTTATTTACAAACAGCAAAATGTCCTATTTCACAGATAATTGAAAGGCTTAAAGGCCGAAGTAGCTCATTGTTACACCATGAATACGCAAGGGTTAACCGTGAATTTTTCATTAGGTCCGTAATATTGGAGTTAATAAAATCACCTTGAATCATTGAGCTCGTCAGTCGACCCGTGTGGATATTCGTTGTGACGAGACGTCTAAAGCGTATGCATTCGATTGTTACGCTATTGTCATGAAAACTATTTTAAACATAAAGAATATTCTTAAAGATAATTAGATGCGTTCTTTGGTGCCTACCTTTTTCTCTTTCTTGTACTATTTCGTCCCGTGTATTGAATCGGAAAAGCATCCTTTTCTTCGCTCGTTGTATTGTTTTGAAACGAAGACGTATTAGTGTTTGTATTGTCTCCGATTTCTTGGTCCACTTGAATCAGATCGTACCGTGAATCATTTCCAAACGTATTATTCGGTTCACCGTAAATGCCATTCGGAAATTGGGAGTCATTTAAGAAATTGTTACTAAATCTTTCAATTGTAGATGAAACTACATAATCGTCAACACTCTTCAGAATCTCAATTTTGTTATCTATTTGTTGGTCCAGATTTTCTTTCTCCAAAATATGCAAGCGTTCACTTGAAACAGGATAAGTATTTCGACGAAATTTTAAACTCTGGTCATCATTTGCGTCGCTAGAAGTAGAACTTCCGTCAATATTATTAACTGAACTCATTTCAAACTGATTAGTCAGTTCAGAATAATTCTCTAGATTCTGAACAGTTAATGAATTTTCAGACTTCTGTAAATTAACAAAGTCATTTTCTCGCTTGCTTAAATCTTCACATTGAGGATTATTAACTTCGTCACTATGGCAATTTACATCTTTTTTGAATTTAGAATATACATCAATATTTCCTTCACAAACACTGTCGTTTACTTGGGTTCGGTGTTGGTCAGGTATTATAGTTTCTTGTAAATGTTCATTTACACTTTCAACATAACTTTCATTGCTTAAACTTACTTCATCGAGATAAACTGTTGAATTGATTTCACTATTGCTTTCAACAAATACTTCATTTGCACTACCATTCTCATTTAAGTCACTCACAGATTCTGTGCGCGTTACATTGTTAGAATTTTGATTGTAAAACTGTTCGATTTCACCGTTCTCCATCGCTTCCACGTAACTTCTCTTTCTAGACATTTTTCAAATATTTAAATACTGAACATGTGATTAGAATCTTCAAAAACTCCAAAACAAACAATTATCACAACTTTTATCATCTTTAATATACAGATACACGGGTCGTCTCAAAAACAGTTAATTGTAATTCATCAAAATGTCGACATATTCTTTATCTCGTATTCATTTTCTTCGCCGTATTTTATCTTATCTATTTCTGTTTTAAGACATATGACTTGCTAACGCCGCGACTTTGAAATGAAACTGATAAAAATATGGGCGCATTTTTACTGCAAAATGACAAACACCCACGTCGATCTAGCTTTGAAACACAACGGCTCTCAAACTCGGCGACGGCGCTACTAAATGGGTGTCATGGAACATAAAACAATAATATATAGCCAAAAATATGCTCAATGGAGTAAGAAGAGAGTTTTCTAACTGAATAAATTGTTTAATTTATTTACAATAGGTTTTTGATAAATTTTATATGTTTGGCAAAATGTAAAACACGCATAACGTTTTTGCGTTGCGGAATACAGTCTGGAAGAAGACGTATAACGATGAGTACTCTTGTGCAGTGCTACTCAAATGGTAATCCATGAACCATCCGTGGTCCATCTGCCGACGAAAACCGATCCACGCTCAACAAAGTGAATATATAGTTAAATATGAGAAAAATAATTCATATTGACGCGTGTCTCGTTGATATTAATGTTCCTGAATTCCAATTCTTTGAATTCAATAAAAATATATTACTATAATATTACCAACATTACTTGGCCGCCGCCGAATTTGGAACTAGAATTGTCAGTCTAGATTACCTTTTTATGCAAAATAAATATCTTGTCTACTTTTAATAACAGTCGCTAAATATCAGTTTTGGAATTTGTTGAAATTTTAGTTCTGGTTGACAACGGGAACACTCTTAACGTGACGGTGGCACCCTCATTAGCGGCTAAGTTAAATTGGTACATCTATTTTTTTATTTTTTATTTTTTTCCATGTCCGCTCCCAATGTGGAGCATATGGTCTCCTAATGGAGGTATCTTAACAGAATTTTTCTACGAGAACTGCTTGTTACTCAGTTGCTCAACCTCTCTTTTTTTTCGAAGACAGTAGGGATAGAAGAATAGGGCTAGGACAGGACTAGTGGTCAACTAATCGCTCTCGCTACGCCCCGTGAGGATGGGATGGGTGGGAGGGGGACTCAGACTACGAACAGAAATCCACAAATCGATTGACAGATCAATATATGAAAACCATCCGCACCGGGAATTGAACCCGAGACGTCCGTAACCGTAGCCAGCGACGCTACCAACTGAGCCACGAACACCGACAAATCTATACCTTATTTTTATTTTGTTTACATAATATATACATAATACATTACATAATACCCAGGTTACACGGAAAAAAATTAACTGGTCCGCACACAGAAAATGTCTAAATAGCACTGCCCTAGGGGATTTTAAAAAAAAACTCTCAGTGAATTCATTATGGAGCTTATCTCGACAGAAGTTTTTCTACGAAAACTGCTTGTCACTCAGTTCCTCAACCTCTCTTTTTTCGATGGATAGGTTAGCACACAATAACACAGCTGCAGCGGCTGACGCCAATCCCCATCTTATCTGAGCACCTTATTATTATTTTGGTAACTTAATTCGTTCATGGAAACTATCCTGGCCATGTATATCAATAATTGATTGCGTCGATTATTTTTTAAATAAAAACGCATTCGGAAACCTGCTATATTGTTTAACGGACTAAGACGGACACCTCCACCACGTGAGTTAAACTCAAATGAGATTTTGTTAAAGTCACTCAAGATCGGCTCGAGGAGAAAAGACACCACGAACACCCGTGACCAAGATCTCAAATATTAGATTGAAAAAATCCATATTTGAGATATAAAATTATACCATGCCGGGACTCGAACCCAGACCCACCTGATTGAAGAGGGTAAATCTCTTACCTCTACACCACAGAGGCCAGCGTACTGCGGATTAACTATCATTTGAAATATTGTATGTTTTCCTTTAAGTTTTCATAATAATATCAATGTAAAATATGCATGTTACAAAATTTGAGTAACTCTGCTCTCGCACGTCGGAAATGCGATGACTTCGGTGCTTCCTTTTCGTCGGAATCAAAATTAATGTTTCTCGAAACGCATAGTTGAAATTAGACAAAAAAAATGGTTTATGCTTGGTAAAAAGAATATTCAAATCATACACTAATTAACAACTTCAAACATAATATTATCATCGTGGTTCTGGTAGGGTCCTGATTCGTGACATCGTGCATTGTATGTAGTCGCATGCGAAAGCATTTACAGGCCCTCGACCTCCGTACAATTCGCTATTTCGTAAATTTCTTAAAATTAAATATATCTTGACATGCCACAAACACTTGAGTGCTGCTACACCTCGTTATATTTGTTTATACCCATTCATAAATAAATATTTTAAAATGGGTTTTAAATAATTGCACTTTGTGTTAGATAGTATTAACTTAGTACACTCAAACTTTGATTTTAATTGTTTCCATTTAGTCACGGATCCTTTTAAGAAGGGGAGTTAAGTTGTAGTAGGTTATGTTAGGGTTGGTCTGGTTTGGTTCGTATCACTACAGCTTCGTGCAACTATCGATTTCAAAGTGTGAGTATTTATATTGAGTGAAAACCATTTTATCTATGTGAAAATAATTTTACGTAAGTGCTTAAAATACACATTTTCGTGTTTTATCTTTACGTGGTTTTACTTTTGTACATTCAACAATCGCACTAATTTTCAGAAACCATTTACGGACGAAAGTTGAGGGTCGCCTGTATTAGACGAATACAAAGAGACCTAATCATTATAGTTAACGAGAGTCACTCGTTCAAATGTATTATAATATTAGAAATAATAAAACTTACTTGTATTTCCATTCAAACACTGCTTTGTCAATAGCAGACAGAGTGAGAAAACAGATAGCTCGCGTAGAATCCAATTAGAATTGAATCGCAAGTCATCTGTTTGCCCACTCTAACAGTGATTTGTCAATATTAGGCAGAGCGAAAGAATAAATGCAAACCAGTAAGAACGAATTGGAGAATGCAATATACTCGAAGCGTTCGATTAGCGCCCAGCAGACTCATTTCTCATGATTAGAATATATATTATGTCTTTTGATTGATATATTCTCCATGGGCCCATTTTTTTTAAATTAAACGTTGCGGACGCATATCATACTTAGCATATTACTAGTAACGACATATTTTTAAAATAAATTGGCTTAATGATGCACTTTTATATCTGCCATCTAATGAGATACAAATTTTACTTTTGTATATAGATGAGGTCGGCGTCCGTGGCGCAGATGGTTTCGTCGCTGGCTACGGTTACGGATGTCTCGGGTTCAATTCCTGGTGCGGACGGTTTTCATAGATTGATCTTTCAATCGATTTATGGATTTCTGTTCGTAGTCTGAGTCCTCCCTCCCACCAATCCCATCCTCACGGGGCGTAACGAGAGCGATTAGCTAACCACTAGTCCTGTCATAGCCCTATCCTTCTATCCCTACTCTCTTCGAAAAAGAAAAGAGAGGTTGAGCAACTGAGTGACAAGCAGTTCTCGTAGAAAAAATTCTGTCAAGATACCTCCATTAGGAGACCATATGCTCCACATTGGGAGCGGACATGGAAAAAAAATATATAGATGAGGACATTACCTAATCTTCAAAAATCGTTCCAGATCAGCTAGTAGAAATTGAACAAAATCAACTGCATTATTTGCATTGAAAACCACCGAAAGTAGTGAAACTCTCGCATGCGACTTTCAAAACCTCAAAGATCCGATCTCATAAATCGTGAATATCATAAGAGTGCCAAGTGTTAAAAAATTGCTTTTTCAACTAATGATGATAAAAAAGCAAAGAATCTCAAAATTGGCTACCACCCTATAATAGTGTTCTACCAAGTATATTTCATTTCAATCAATAGGTATATGAATTTTATATTTAAATGGGCAGCCGTACATATCGATGGTCCAGTTCCATACGACGATAAGTCAAAAAAATTATGTTTTGAATTAAGTTAACTATTATATTCAAACACCGCTCTTCTACAGTCCCAAAAAATTACAGCTTGTAAAATGTATAAGTTTTCTCTCAAAAGGCAAATATTTGCATATGGAAATTAGCAAAATTTAATAATTTTTCAGTTTCATATACATATATATCGAAATATCGTATTGTGGAAATATAATTTTGGTAAATCGTGGCGTTCCATAAGGAAACAGCCTTTAATCCTAAAACTATAAACTATTGACCACCTATTTAAATAATACAAATAACAAGCCATCACTTTTTACGATTCAGTTTAAATGAGTCAAAACTTTGATGGGCCATATCTCAAAACTACCAATTTCTAGTTTTATTACTAACTAGCTCATCGATATAATATATGAAGTCAGGCTCTTTCGAAGTATGACGAAAGGGGAAGGGGGATTGGCAGGTAATGTGACGTCATAAATTTTCTCGCGGAACTTATAATACGACGTCACGCAATTTTTAGTATCTCTTAGCTGCTATCACGTGTCGCCACAAAATTTGTAAACTCTTCCATAAAAGACTTAGTGCCTTTACGTGGACGTCCGTCACAAATCATCACAGACATTTATATCCTCTTCCACGCTTCAGGGTGCGGCGCATATACTGTGCTAATGATTCACCTATGATCACTTAAAATGCTCCATAATAGATAACAAAAATATTTACACGGGGATTTCTATTGCTGTCGATAAATCATTTGTTGCATTATTTCTGTCTAAATTCTAGATGCATAACAAAATGGCAAATAAGCAATACTCCTAGGGAGGGAGAAATACAATAATATAATATGAAAACTAATTGAAGCATCCTTTCTATGATACATAATTAAAATACTAAATTGAAAACTACATTCAAAAAATGAAGAGAAGGATTTGATAATCCACTTTATTTTTTATAAAAATATCCGCTCCTACTGTGGAGCATATGGACTTCTAATAGACCATCTCCACAGAATTGTTTTATGAGAACTGAAGTTTATTACCGGTCTTTTTCAGAGGGCGTGGATAGAAGGTGACACACCCTGGTTTTTGTTAAGTATAAGTGTCATTAATGTCCAGAACTGAAATCAGCCAGCGGCAACAGCAATATTTCGCAGAATAGGCTCTTTCTTGTTGCCAGGCGTTAAATAGCCCCCGGCTACGTCCGTTGGACGAGTCCATTTTTACGGAAAGGGGTAGCTCCGATTTTGCAGGGAGATTTTTTAATTATTTGTAGACAGTCGATTACGATCCGCCGAGCCGGGCGAGTTGCGGCGGAGGTAACGATGCGAGTTGTTTGTGTTTTGATTTGCGTTGGACTTAATTTAAAATCGTTTGTCGTGCCATTTGTATTATAACTTAAAGTAAATTCAGTTGCTAAGTAAATGTAAATGTAGAATCAATTTTATGTGTTAGGATTTATACATTTGTGTAATGTAAACCACTGCATCTTTGATGGAAAAATAAATAAGTTTTGAACCGGATTTGAAATGGTGTTTGTCTGAGATCAGCCCTTCCAGGACTCCGGATAACCAGCCGCTCGCCTCTCTTCGATCCGGGGTCTTCTCAAAGGATGGGTATAGGAAAGGTCAATCACACTTTATGCACCCCATTTTTGAATCAGGTGATGGACTGGCTATCAGCATCCAAGATATGTGGGAGGATCTCAGTGGACGCCAGTTCATCCGGTGAATGTTTTATTTGATGCAGTTGGTTGGTTTACGACACAAAAAATTTGCAATTATTTCAATTATATACAATTATAAATTATGTCATGAAAGTGTCCGCTCGCTGGTTTAAGCCTGTCGACACTGCAATCGAATATGATGAACACCGATGAGCATTGACTACTCGGCTACAAGCCTTATTGAATAAAGAGTACATCCCACATATTGTACCTCCTACCATTGTTGCATGGACAAAATACTTACATTATAAATTGAATTTATCCTTTGCAGACTTCTTAACATTTCTTTGGGTACCATCAAATACTATACACCAGGTGACAAGAGTCGCCTGTTAACATTCATTAAACACTCAATCGCAGACAGACAAACAGACACACTGAGTGAGACATAAATAAAGACAAATACTTACTGTAATGTGTTTTTATTGGTTCACAATTTTATAAACAGGAATATAAAACCGTGTAAGCAAATTAACTATAAATTATTACAATATTTCAATAAAAAAGTTATTCATGTTTAATACAACAAAAAATTCAACAATTTCAATATTTCTGGTACTAACATCTGGTTTATAATACGCATTTTTATTGACTAACAATTTTACAATCAGAAATATAAAACTGTAAAAGTAAAATGAATTCTACGAAAACTGCTTACTGCTCAGTTGCTCAACCTCCATTTTTCGAAAGGAGTATTATTAGGATCGGATGGGTGATAGGGAGTTCTAGACGTAACAAACATCTATGCCTACAAACAGAAATCAATTTATGAAACTGTCTATACCGGGATTTGAACCCCAAGACATCCGTAGCCGAAACCAATGATGTTGACCACCGCACGACCCGATTGCCAGTCACTTATTAAGGACAAAATATTTGGGCCCGAGGTGTCCCAATTAAGCGGAATGGACTTTGTATTATTATTCTTGTTTCAATATCCAGCATTTGTAATATTTTTTTTCAGATACATAAAAATATACAGCCGTAAGTACAATTACAGGTAAACAGAAACAAAGCATATAAAAATACTCTGTCTAACACAATTAGCAATAATTTTAAATTGGTAAAGTAATAATATAAATAGTATGTTGTTTATGGTGATAATTGAAAAGCTATCCAATGCTTTTCACATTAATTTGTAGGTTAATACAATGAATTTATCATAAACCATGACTAGTAAAATATATTTTTTAAAAGAAAAACTAAATTACATTTTTAGGAATCGTGTTGGAAATTTTTTATAATTGAAGAGATTTGCTTCCAGACAGATAGTCAACTTGTCTGGAGGTATGGACAGACTCGTGCGGCCGTGTGACTTCTGAGTGAATGAGTATTGACGTCTTTAGTCCGTATGGTAGTGCACGTTCTGCGGTGTGTCTATGCTTTCTGTCAGTATTGCCTTCCATATTGATTAGTTCCCACACATTCTTTTAACCGTGTCCATTGGAGTATACCTCAACAGGAGTTTTTCTACGAGAATTGCTTGCAAATCAGTTGCTTAGCCTACCTTTTTACGAAACGAGTAGTCAATTAATTTATGAAAAAATACTGCTATTCGAATCCGTGCGCACGGCAACTGAAGCCAACGACGTTGACCACTTGACCATGCATCCAGCTATTTTTATACTTACGTCAAACGAAAACTACATGTATTGTAAGGGTGCCCAACTTGTTTACTGTAGAGACTTTTTTATTTAGAGGCAATCAAAAGAGCATAAATTATTTTTCAGTTTCATAAATTAATTTATAGATTTCTGTTTGAGAGCATGGGTGTTTGTGATGTCTGAAATTCCCTCCCAACCATCAGATCCTAAAAACAGGCGTATCGACAGCGATAACCTAACCACTAGTCATTTACTAGCCCTATTCTTCTATCCCTCCTCACTTCGAACAAGAGGTAATTGAGTAACAATTAGTACTTGTAGAAAACTTCCATTGAAATACCTCTTTTAAAAATCTATATGCTCTATGTTGGGAGCGGACACGGTTTAAAAAAACAAAAAAATAAGTTTGTTCACAACTGTGAACGCTTTAAATTACAAAAATAATTTTCCGATGAATAGATTCTGTTTTAAATTTAAAATATTGCATTTAATGCAAAGATAATTCACAATTGAATCTCATCATCTGAATCATCTTGGGCATCAGATTCGATTTCAGGCTGTTCTTCAATAACTTCATCTCCATGCAACAGCAAAGATGGTACTGCCGTTTCCAACAAATCCTCTCGAAATTCGTTGGAAAAATCTTCAGGTGTGAAATGCTCCTCACAAATTCTATATGACTGCATTTCAAGTACAGATTTTTTAAAATATTTATGCCGACCAATAGCTTTAATCCAACTGTTACATTGTACTACATCTGGCGGAAAGCCAAAGAAATTTTTTGTCTGCTCTATGGAGTCCCAATTACTGCCGTCTCTGTAATACGCGTTCTCGCAACCAGTCGCAGAGCAAGCTATGGCATATTTAAACTTTTCTGAGAAGTTGTCAGGCAATTTATCATGCGCCAAAACATAAATTGGATTGTAACTTGGTAATGTATTAACAAAAAGCTGTATTAGTTGATTAAATTCAAGATCTGCGGAACACGTTTTAAGAAATTCTTTAAACTGTTTCTTCATATTTAATTCGTATGTTCTAGTGCCGACAAGGTTTACATGTATAGCTGCTTGCAATTTTTCACTCTTCGTTAAATGCGCACTATTCATAACTTCTTCCATGGTGTCCATGTACACTTCTTCATCGTCATCTCCGCTACCACCTCCTGATCCAGCCAAATTAACTTCATCATCGACTTTCAACGAATCGTCTATAATTTCGGCTGCACCATCCTGTTCCGTTGGTTCAATTTCATACAATTCCTGTGCCTCTTCGACTACGATCATGTTTTCATCTATTATAACGCTGTTATCTTCTACACCAGGGTGCGTATTTAGCAGATTTATAGTATTCTGTGGCCAATTATCGCCGTCCAATATAACATAACCTTCATTAGTCCCATCGTCCGACAAGTTGATCATTGACGCCATTGAGGGTGTTAATCAGTACGATATTCGGCGGATTTTATAAATTTATAATTCACTGCCAAAACATAACTCTCAATAATAATTCAGTATTGCTTTAATAAGAAGTACAGTAGTCTGAATAGTATTTAAACGTCAACGTGACATTCAACGACAAAGCAAAACAATAATATATGTGTAAATTTGGCGGTTTAGCTGTTCATGGACAACAACATAGACAAAGAAAACACTAGCATTCCTATTTCACGTAGGTAGGTAGGTACCGTCAACTGGAATTATTTCGCCTACCAAGTACAATTCCTCCTTATAAAAGTTGTTTTGTTTACATGGCCATAACTTATTTTTACACTCGGGTAGACCACATTTGGTGGTAATAATGAAATAAATATGTATTTTAGTTTCAATGCCATAAAGAGGGTTGACGTCATATTGAACATTTTCATCATCGCTTATGGCATGCTTATGGTACCTACCTAAGTCCGTACAATGTGTGTACAGTATAAAATTGACGCATTCAAAATGGACCAGAACCATTTACTATATTGAATTCTTGCAAGTTAGTGTATAAAACAATAAAAATAAATGCGTAACACAAAAAATACAGTAAATACAAATTAACAACACGCTAGAAAAATCAGGCGCAATAACCCCGTTTGACGTTACCTACGTTTCGGCGAATTCTCTAATATAGTATTTATTTGGCATTTTGATCACCGTAATTATTATTTATAAATGTTATGCAGTATTGTCTTTTGTCCTGCCTTTTCTGTAACATACTATGGTTCACGCCATGTACAGTTTTTTTAGAACGCTTGCAGACAACGTACTGTCTTGCAGCCGTAAACTTACTTTTTTGATTATCAAAAGCATGTAAATAATATTAGTACTTAGGTGTAGGCATTGAAACTTAGTTCCCTTCTTTAATATTTATTTATATCATTTTTCATAATATCTAGAATACGTAGTTATACATTTTGAAGAATTTAATATCATACTCTTCAAAATATATTACTACCTATAACATAACAAAATAATTTTATTAAATCTATTTTTTTAAATATTCTAAGGACGCCCTTGTCTATGGTGCACGCCATTGTTAAAACGAACGAGTTCTCTATCTTCCTCTCAGACGCCTGACGCCTCAAAAATTCAATTTTGAATATAGAAATCTTGCCTATGTAGTGATAATCCAATAAACAGAATCTGTGTAACATACGAATTGTTTGAAATGGAAGGTTTTTTGAGTAATTTTCATTCTCAATCTTCAATATCAACAGCAGCAAAAGGTTAGGCCCATACTTTCGTTGGATGTAACATTTCTTTGTTGAGCAGTTTTGTTCATTCTGATAACTAATGCTCTATTTATTACAGCCAGAATGGCAGATAATATTTCGAATTAAGTAGCGATGGATTCCCAAGTGGCGGGGCCCTCACATGTCATGGATCAACAGAGTCCTGGATTACATTCTTTGAGAAATGCCAGAGCATCCACTAACATTTCTGGTGATATGAACACCATGGACACGAGAGGTGCGTTACTTTCCTTAAAACATTCGTTATTTTATAACATAATTAGAATTATTGTCACATAATAACACCAGAGGTTCTGTCTGTATCAAAGTCAATGATGTAAATGTTATTTTATTGAAAGAAAGATTTTCTTCTAATCGCCGATTAACAAAATAAGTCACTCAAGGTGTAATCATCCATCTCTCACTAGTACCATTCTGAGATAATTCAATATTCTTGAAAATATTGATTTTAAAAGTATGCGTGAGTAATTTTTCAAAAGTATCTGATGAAAATATATTACTCAACCATGTGATAAAAAGAGGAATTTGTAGATGGATTAATATTTATTTTTTGCAAACAAGATTATCTCAAAATATCGTTTTACAGATATGTTGTACAACTTGGATCGTTTTTGTAGAATATGGAGTGCAATTTTCTCTAAGCATTGGTACATGTTACTCAATTTTAGTGGTTTGCAGAAATACATCCAATTATAATAATATATAATACCAATGTTCAATTTCGAATAAAGTGGAACCCTGAAAAAAACCGATTGATACCGGAAACCTTTTCAGTCTCCCCCCCCCATATACCATCTGAAATTGTATTTGATGATTTGCTTGCTGCACAAGAATCAAGTAAGGTGCGTAACTACAAATATGAGAATGATGAAGATTACCCTTATACAATTACCCTTATGCGATTTTATCTAAAGATTTTTGGTTGTTCCGAAAGCACCCTTCGGGACACCTGGGGCAAGTGGCTCAAAACCGGGACAGCTGGCAGCCCTATTTATAGGGGGCATTTTAGTTCTAAGACAGAATATTTCATTCAGATGGGATATATTAGGCCAGAATGAACACTGACTGACTTGGCGAGAGAACTGAACAGTCTGTACATAGGTACTCAGTGGGTGAGTCATCAGTGGAAACATTACCTGGGTTCGTAACAAAAAGACGACCCTCGCAGTCTCGTTCTTCAGTGGTTGAATGGGCTCGCATGTCATTATGAACAGGATGACAAATGTTCAACAAGATCAATAGATTCCTCCTTCCTAAGCTAAAATCACCCAAATACATCTATGAAAAAGTCATTCAGTTTAACTATAAAAATAAAGAAAAAAACTATCAACATTCATCGTCAGGAATTAACATAGTTTGTAAACTCCAAAATTCCGTCATCCCTGCCTGATCAGTTAATAGCGGTATTTAATTTCTGATTATTGCGTATGTTGTCTTATGGGTCTAAGCGCTGAATCTTCAATCTGAGATCACATTAAGAATGAAGCCTGTGACAGTTTCCAGAAATCTCATATCCAACTTGAAGTGGCAATATGTTTACCACAACGGAAAAGGTGGCCAGTGTGAATGAAATATGTTAAGAGTAGGTTTCCCCTAGAAAATATGCCTGCACACAAACATTATTTTTAGCATTACAGTAAGAAAATCTTTTAATATGTTAAATTTATGTCTAATTAACCACATGATTACAAGATCTTATGACATGAATTCCCCTTTCATTAAAGTACAATTTGGGTTACTTTACAGAATGAGTGAGTACAAAAATATTAAGTCATATTTACCTTTGATGGTCGATTATTTTAATATTGACATCAGTATGGTCGTGCCTTTCAACCAAATGCATATCAACTTCTTCGGTTAGTTTTCACTCATGACAAACTTGATTTTCCTATGCAATTTTTAGTTAATTATACAACTGCAACTGTTAACAGTTAAATCCTGAGAAACGCTTTTTTTACAGCTAGCAAAATGGGATTGTTAAAAAAATTTGAAAGAAAAATACAGGCATATCCCTACCGTGGTTGTTTACTGGATTAATTGCTCAATGGACGTTTTCTTGTTGAAACTGGAAAGAAATGTTTTGCAGATCTGAAATGATAGTAGGAATTGTCAGGAACCTGCTCATTTTCCAGAAAAAAACTAGTTTGAAATGAATTTCTGTGGGATAGTGCCATGGAATGGAGATTCCATGCTGAAACAAAACCTGGGCGGTTTTGTGGACTCAAGTCTCAGGGCCCTTTGAATCCTGCTGAAGTGGTTTTTAAACAAATGCCAACAAATGTGTTTTATCGCTGTTCTCAATTTCTTATTAGCAAAATCAAGTTTTTACAAGATGCAGTACAAAAATATCTATTTGAACATTGTGTAATTCTTCTTTTAATTAATAGGCTATATCTCAATAAAGAGATTGATTTATTTTAATGATTCACTTCAGTGATGTTCTCACCAAAAGTTGTTCGAAAAGAGATATGACATTAGTAAGGCTAATACAGATCGGTTTTAAACTGCTCTCAATTGTTATATTATTACACTGTATATATTTACTGTTTTTTTTTGGATCTTTTTTGATTAAATTTCATATAAATTCTTGCACTTTTTCAGATAACGAAATAACAGACATCTCTCTGCTGTGTCGAATTTGTGCATCAACTCATGAACATCTCATACCAATCTTCGAAGGGGAAGGCTTAGAGAATAAATTGGTTGACAAGATACATTCTCATTTGCCCATCAAGGTAATTCAATTCTGAACCTGTACATATTGGTTTCGTTTTTACAATGATAATATTGTTACCCAACAAACTAGCATACGTTTCAATATTGTCTATTTGATTAATTTTCAGCCATCATAATTAGAAATACAATGGAAACTGCTCGACTTAAAAACAATTGGTTGCCAAACAATGTTCAATATAATTTAAGACATCGACTGAGGGTGCTTGATGGAATTTCAATATCAAATTTGGATTATTGAGATTTTGTACACTTCCATGTATTTTGTCACTAACGACCGGGGTTTTGCCTTTCGGCATCTTCAGGCATTCGTGTGCTCGAATGCCTGAAGATGCCGAAAGGCGAAACCCGGGTCGTTAGTGACAAAATACATGGAAGTGTACAAAATCTCAATAATCCAAATGTTCATTATGACAAGATATTTTTTCTCAGAAAGAGAAAAAATATACGCAATGCATTGTTAAATATTACATATTCCATGTCAAAACTTTGATCATAGTGTAGAACCTCGATTATCCGTAGTAATGGGGGATGAAAGTAGTTCGGATAGTGAGAAATCCGGGTAATAGAAAATAATCATAATTGACGGGGAAAGAAAAGTACATTCAGTGCAAAGAATTTTTATTAAAATATAAATCAAATTTGGATTATTGAGATTTTGTACACTTCCATGTATTTTGTCACTAACGACCCGGGTTTCGCCTTTCGGCATCTTCAGGCATTCGAGCACACGGATGGACTCGAACTGAGAGACAGTAAACAGTTTCTAACGTTTATATAGAAGATACAAATGCGACAAATATTATTTACGAGGTAAGATATTATACGTCTGAGAGCCACACTGATACCTGAGTTAAAATTTCGGGAATCTCCCTAATCCTTATTTTGTAAACACCATATTAACAGAGTGGCGAATTGCCGCTTTTCAACTTCTTTTAGAAATACCAGTGATTTTACAATTATAATAGTATGGGCGAAAGGCGAAACCCGGGTCGTTAGTGACAAAATACATGGAAGTGTACAAAATCTCAATAATCCAAATTTGATATTGAAATTCCATCAAGCACCCTCAGTCGATGTCTTAAATTATGAAATATATAAATATATGTACATATAGCATCAATTATAAATATTTTTTTTAGTAAGAAATTCAATTATTGATTTTTAAATTTGGATTATTGAGATTTTGTACACTTCCATGTATTTTGTCACTAACGACCCGGGTTTCGCCTTTCGGCATCTTCAGGCATTCGAGCACACGAATGGACTCGAACTGAGTTCGAGTCCATTCGTGTGCTCGAATGCCTGAAGATGCCGAAAGGCGAAACCCGGGTCGTTAGTGACAAAATACATGGAAGTGTACAAAATCTCAATAATCCAAATTTAATATTGAAATTCCATCAAGCACCCTCAGTCGATGTCTTAAATTATTGATTTTTACTTAAAGGTTGCTGTTCTTTTCGATGTTGCCAAATCACGAATATTTTTAAGACAAGTTGTCCTGAGTTACATTTTTCTTGGCTTTCAAACCACTTCAGAAATGCTCGAGAATGTGTAGGACCGATATTTCCTTCCTCATGAATCACCTCTTCATTTTCTTGATCTCGTACCTCTGAGGAAGATATTTCCTCAATTATTGATATTTTTTTTACTTCTGGAATAACCTGCTATCGCAGCAAATTTGTAAAATTTGTGTTTGTTTTAAAGAATCTGGATAATCGAGGTTCTACTGTATTTATTTGACAAAGATCACACTGCATCATATAGCATTACATTAAAGTTTTCATCATTACTATTGTAGGTAATTTCACTAACCCTACATAAAATTGTTCAGTTTCATTTTTTTTCAAATTCTACAAATCTTAATTTGTCAGCTGCTGTCTCAAAAATTCTTTTGCTAGGAAATGTCATGAAATTAACCGGCCTGCCTGTAAACTGTCTATTTACAATGTAAGCTAAAATTTTAATGTCTCACACTTGTTGACATACTATCGTGAGCATGCGAGACAGGCAGACTCAATCGTATCATTTCTGTTCACGTATTGTCGATAATTTGTCGCAGCCACAAGTCAGTAACTCTGGGGCGATGTGTTTCCATGTTTTCAGCTATATGATTTCAACTGTTACCACTTCTCGACTTAAATTTATAGCGTGCGACAATTTCATATAGATGTCGCTAGCCCTACTAGATACCCTACCCTTTCAAAAAGACATCACTCTGTTTGTAAGCTGCTGACTACTAGAGTTTCTCTGTTGTCTAAGCTTCCTAGCGACTTTGGTCTAATTCTAATCCTCTGGATTCCATCTCTGCTGGAGCACTGCCTCCTCAGTTAGATTGGTTCCCGATTAATAAAATCCCACGGAAACCAACCAATCGAAACCATCTCTGCTGGAGCACTCCCTCCGCAGTTCGATCGGTTCCCAATTAATAAAGTCCTACGGATACCAGTAATATGAATCTATCTTCAGACGGAGCACTGCCTCCACTGTTTGATCAGTTCTCACCTTCTACAGTTTAACCCTTTTGTCAACTCTACACATATTCTATGTTTCATGTTTTACTGCGTTAAAAGACTTTGCAATAAATGATTATCATTTGAGCCTTGAGAAGACTTCTTATTTTAATTATGACATGATATACCTGGCTCATAACCCGCAGGGCCGGTGTGCAACAAAACTATTCTATAAACTTAAATTTATTTAAGCGATGTCTAGGAATATTCTTAATTTTCATAACAATCATTTTGTTTAAATTTTGCAGGTGGACAATACGGACTCTCTACCCGATCATGTATGTTACCAGTGTGCCAGTACTCTTTTGGCTTGGCACGATCTAGTCCAATGTTGCATACAATCGAATATAACCCTGTTGGAGAGAGTGAATCGCGGGAATACCATTAAGATCCCCGATACGGTATGCAACTATATTTCCATGTACTAATTTTTTATTTTGAAAGTTAAATATTGGTAACTAGGTGGGGATATAATGTCCTTTTCTCTCTGATGGTCGGCGTGTGACTAACTCTCCTCTTGAAGTTTGTCTCTTTGGGAAAACCCGAGCGACAGAGGTGTGTAATATCTATTCGAAAATGATCGTCATCTACGATTCTGTGCGCTCTTTTATACCCATATCGTGGTTGTCGTACGTTTAATACTATTACACTAAGATCTGCTATGACTTAAAAGGTTCCGGCGTATAATTTTGTCCGTTCAAAAGGAGGTTGTACCATTGTCATAATTGTTCTGGAAATGTTACTACCCTGTTGTTGCTCAAAATTTTTTCTTTTTTATTATTTTTAAACCTTGCATTACTGAAGCTCTTAAGAATATCTACTCGTATGATTTCAATTTCCCACACATTTCTTTGTGTCTGTCATATGAGATGTCAGTTGCAAGATCGGCTAGAGATGTAGATATACGCCGGTTTTATATTTTTAGGATCGGATGGGTGATACATCACATACAACTGTGCCTTAGAATGCTAATAAAAAATGGATTAAAAAATCAATAAATGATAAGTGCCCGTACTAGGATCTGAACCCACAGACACCACAAAAAAATTAGTCTTTATTTCACACTAGTATGACTGTACCCGTCATAGATGACAGTATTGAAATGCTGAATGTCTAAAGTAGCTAGTACGTGGGAACTGTGTGTCCATTGCATAACATTTTATTATACACCGCGAACACTTAGGACATGAGAAAATTTCATACCTACATGTGATAATAATAAAAGGCGTCTACAGAGCGGTTTGGGCAATTATATAAGATTTTATCAAATCTGTCTTATATAAAACAATGTGATTAAATACCATCATATATTTTTGACCCGTGACCTTTCTGGGAGTATGGACTTGTACGTCGCTGCGATTTTCCCGCAAAGGAGTATAGACGTATATGTACGTCAGTATGGTAATATGTGTTTGTGTGTGTGGTTTAAGCTTGAAAAAGTATTACAATGTCATCTGTGTATATTATTACTTCTGGGTATATTATTTCACCATTTGAAAATTGGTTTGAACCTTAGAAACTTGCAGATTTCTACTTTTTTCCGAAACAACAATACATCGATATTGCATCGTTCATAGCACGGCCATAATAATTTAGTTACTCCTGGAAAGGTTAACGAACCTTGTCATATTAATCTTTCATCGGAGATGTGTCTCATACAGATATGACCTTCCTTTAATGATTCAGTTTTCAGTGTGCTAATCGATCATTACGTTTTGTATTACAGAATCGAGTCCAGGAAAAGAGTGCTGAAAATGGATCTGAAAACAACAGAGGAAGGTATGTTGATCTCTTTTGTTTTTCACTATTTTGAATTATCGAAACATACATGAAGTTTTAAAAACCATTCAAATTTTATTGTTAATACTCAAAAATGTCGACAACAAAGCAAGTGTTCGTATTGAAAATAATTTTTAAAAAAGATTTTACTCACGAAATATTTATGCAATCCGGGAAATTAAAGACTGATTTATTCACTATTTCTTTTTCTTCCGTGCTATGTTTCGATTATTATTTTATTTGAATTTCATTGATTGGACATATTATTTTCATTGTGATACTGAATGCTTCCACCTCCCCCCCAAATATATTTTAATACCGTAATTCGTTGAGAATGTTCACATTAATAATGAGCTGATTGATGAATTTTCATCATCATTCCCACACAATTACTTCGATAAGGTGTCGACTGTTTGTTATTGTTATTGGCATAGGTTTATTTTTGTTATAAGTCATCGATAATACTTTCACTCCGCTTCCTCTATTCCACATTCTGACTTAGCATTGTGTGCTACACAATTTCATTTTGCCTGGTTGTTTGGATTAAATAACGGGATGAAGATATGATATATAGCGCTTCGGTTTCTATTGGACTTTCTATGGAAAAATACTGAGTCTTTTATACTGAAACATAGTTTTCAATTTGTCTATAGCTTTAGATTCAATGTTGTAGATGTATATTGAAATTTATCTTGATGAAATTGTGATTCCATTTCGCCAAATCAAAATCAATTACGGTAATACCTCTGGTGACCTCTCTGATAATGATAACATACACATAATACTGTTGTCGTTACACGATCGTGACCCATCCGTAATATTGTCATTTAGGCCTTACACTCCCTGAAGGGTAGCAGGTATTTAAATAACTTCATTTATGCGCATCAAATAAATTCAATTTGTAGTCTAGACTTTGCGGAAGACGGTGCGTGAATAGTCAAAACAGTGCACTTGAGATTGAGGGAAGAGGGTGACGAAGCGATCATCAGACGGAACGGAGGGCTGCAGGGTAATGGTGCGCATCTGTTGCAGGTCTGCACGCCCCCGTCTCTCGTCTGATGACTCGCGCCGACGGCTAAAACGGCAACGCAGCTTTTCCCCTGTGACGGAGACGCCACCGACAGAATGCAGTCCCGCTGTAGTCGTTGATAACATAGACAAAATTAATGACAATGCACTGGACAAAGGAGAAACTCGCCGACAAGACTCAATGTATGGAAGGAAATTGAATATGATCCGTAACCTGTCACAAAATTTGGCCTTACCGACTAATAACATCCCTCCAAACTTTTTCAATGATCTGTACAGAGTGCTGCTCAGGTTTAAAGAGCACTGTGAATCTTTTCACACCGGGGAGAGCAGTGATCCCAAAAAGTATTCGGAAACTGACGATGTTGGGGACGATGCCTGTCACGTGTCGGTCGGTAGTGATGGAGATCCCCATGAGGACATTTCATTAGACGATATAATAGAGCAAGATGAGAAGACTGATTTAAACGAGCGCGCAGAGGGCTTAGTCCGGCAGCGTCCTAGCGCGTACGGCGACGAGGCCACTGAAGCCCTCGAGAAAGCCAAACGGAAAATTGACAATCACTACTTTTATGAGTGCCCAGAGTGTGGAAAGAACCTGCGGACGGCCCCCAATTTCGTCCATCATTTGCGGATACACTCGGGCGAAAGGCCATGCGTTTGTCATCTGTGCGGTAAGCAGTTCAGGATAGAGTCCGGCCTCCACAGACATCTCAAAGAGACCCACCAGAAGATAAAAACCCACTCGTGCGAAACCTGCGGCTCGAAGTTCGCCAACGCCCAAAACCTGGCGCAGCACATCCGCATACACACCGGTGAACGACCGTACGTATGCTCCAAATGCGGTAAAAGATTCAAGCAGAGCGGATCCCTCTACATCCACAACAAGACGCACACGGATTATTATCCCCACGCGTGCACGACCTGCGATGCCAAGTTCCGCTCCAGGACCGAGCTGACTCACCATATTTTTAAACACACCGGGGAAAAGCCAAACGTCTGCGAGGTGTGCGGGCGAGCCTTCCGCATGAAGAATGATCTCAACAGACACAAACTCGTACATACCGGAGAGAAGCCTTTTTCGTGTAGTGATTGTGGCATTTCGTTCCGACAAAGACGCTACTTGCGAAATCACCTCAAGAAAAATCACAGTAATGCCCCAGCTGTTTAAAATGAGACTTCAATTACTTACAAATATAAAACAGTAATTTTAAGTGTATTATGAAATGTGATCTCAAAGTCAGTTAATTTTATCTTTTTCTTTGTAAAATTGAATTATCATTCTTTATATTGATTTATTCAAAAATAAACGTCTCGTTAAACATTTGAATGAAAAAATCTTACATTTTACTATAGTTAACTATTCTGTCGTGTTGGCACAGCAATGTTGTCTGACAAATTTAGGTATTTTGTGTTGACAATAAATTTGAATGAATACTTTTCTTGTAATTTGTAATAGATTCAGGATGGTATCTCTTAAATAAGCCAAATGTCAATCGCACGAATTCACATGACCTATTTTATTTATCGACGTCTCAAGCCAAAAAGTGTAGACTTTATGTAACATGAATATTTGATAGATTTCTCTTACGGTAACTAAATATATATTGTAACTGCGTAACCTGGTAGTATTGACTAGAATCCGATCATACTTATGGTTACCTGCACGCCATTTTGTGAATAAATAAGATATAACTTACCTTTATTAACTAAAAACTTATTTCTACTCAAATGATGACCGGGGTGGAGTCTTAAAAGTATTCTTAAGAGTTAACAGCCTCACTGTGATGATACAAAGTCGGAACTGTATAGCTATTTGTAGTCCAACACAGCGATAGCGATATTCGTAATTCTAAAATTACGAAGCTGAATTTTCACTTCGAAACGCATCATAGAGAACTTTGTAAAAAAAAAATGTAACAAAATTTGGACTGTGCCGCAATCTTTCCTTTTGTGGGTGTCATGGTTATACTTATTAAACGTTTTTCAGCCCCGCGTGTCTTTCAATGATCTAAACCAATCTCTTTGCTTTCTCATGAGTCATGCCAACGTGCTGTAGTTTCTTGTTGACCGGCTGGAAAAAAAAAGGTAGGCCACTGCTCCCTCAGGACAGCTGTAAAATTTTACTTCCGAACTATTAGGAGTTGCATAGTGCACACATTTTATAATTATAGAAAATATTCCTTTTAAGAATTTTGTGTGTCATTCGATGACAAATTTTACGCAGCGAATCTGGCGACATAGTGAATAATGGTTTTTATTTCATTTAATTACAAGAAGCAATTTCCATGATTGGAATTCGTTATTTATGTTGCAGACAAGCGATACGGCAACCGAACCATGAAAACAATTGCATCGCTGAAGAGAGTGGTCAAATGCAATGCAAAATATCTGAAAGCGATACAATATTTACGCATAAAACACAAATATCAAACTTTAAAGCAAACACTGAAAATGCAGATGTGAAAATTGAATCAAATAGTTTAACTTGCAATGAAGTGACTTCTACGTATTATTTAGATATTTTACCGACTAATAATAAAGATTTAGGTACGGAAAAATTTTCTAAGGATTTTAAGAACAATAGAAAAATCACAACATGCGGTATTTGCAAGAAGCAAATGTCCACGAAGTCTTTTCAAAGACACTTCCGATCCCACAGTAATGAGAGACCGTTTGTCTGTAAAGATTGCGGTAAAGGGTTTAAAAACTCTGGAGCGATCGCTCGGCATATAAAAGAAGTCCATCAAAGAATACTTAGATTCGAATGCGAACATTGTCATAAAATGTTTGCCTGCAAGAGAACCATGGATGAGCATAAACGGACGCATACGAACACTCGTGCGTACGTGTGCGAGAAATGTGGTAAAAATTTCCGGCTGCAGTCTTCGTTGAATATTCACGTCAAAACGCATTTGGACATATTCAAATTTCAGTGCGCGGTGTGCGGGAAAGACTTCAGGAGAAAACAAGAACTCGATTCTCACTTCTCCGTCCACAACGGTGAAAAGCCGCATCGCTGTCATGTCTGCGATAAACACTTTAGGCTTAAAATTCACCTGAAGAACCATTTTGTTGTTCACTGTGATAAAAAAGAATTTTCATGCGATGTTTGCGGAAAAAAATTCAAACAGAATCGATATCTCGCTAATCATTGTCTGACTAGACATTCAAATATCTTAAATGAATAAAAACCGATGAAGTTTAATGTATATAGCAATTTTAGTAACTTAAGAAAATAATTGACATCCATATTTTCTATTCAATTAGTTTTTGTTTCTGTAATTTTGGCACATCTACCAAAAGGGAGCTATTCTTATGTTTCATTTCAACTTTTCCATATATAACGAAAAAAATATTAAGCAGTATCTTTCAATAACCTCCATATTGCCCGCACGGCTGCAATTGATCTGCCTGTCCGTGTCTCAACTAAATATCAAATTACTTATTAACTCCTTCAGTGTCAACATTTTCGCCATGTTCTTGAAAAGCCTTTTCCTATTAGTTTTCACACCAATTTTGAAAACAACATGATAGATAGTTTGCACTTCATAAAAATAAATACTTGATTCTTGTATCATACAATACTTACAATTGTGATGTAAAAAATGTGTGTATATAAAGGTACTGGTGCAAAAGAATTAGTTTCATCAGTACACTATGTTTTGTATTATACTTATGTACCGCAGGGTTAGGGGTCATAAATAAAACTGCATTCTATAGTCACCTACTTTATTGGAATACCTATATCATTTAGGATTTTATTTTGTTGTATATTTTAAAGTTTAATACCAAATTTCACAGTCATGAAAGCTTTCAAAATAGTGATTAAGTGTGTTATGTTTTTGAAATGGTGTTGCATTGTTTTACCATCCCTTAAGTGAACCATTGATACTACGTCAGGCATCTACTTTGGATTGCATTATTTGTTTTTCAGAAGATCACGGCTTAAACGGAATTCAAAAAAACTGACTTCTGGAATCGACAGTTTAAATTTAAAATTCGATTTGAAGAAACGACGGCGGTCGTCGGCGTCGGACCCGATACAGGAGAGCTTGAATGAGCCCGACGATGACAATTATTCCAGCGACGATAACGTGGCTATCAGTACGCTCTCGCTGAAAGTAAAGCAGTCGATCGCCAAAGAAGACTCTGAATGCTTCAGCGACGGTGAATTTAACTGTGACTATTTCGATAATGATAGCGAATCATCAATGGAAGATGTCAAAGGGTCGATTGAAAGTGACAGAAATCAAAATGTATTCTGTCACCTGTGCAAAGCGAACGTATTAGCGAAGGTATACATAAAACATATTCGCGCTCACATCGATGAGAAACTGCTGTACATGTGCGAGCTCTGCGGGAGAGAATTCAAACACCCGCAGAATATCCAGAGGCACGTTAAACAGTTCCATGAAAAATTTCGATATCCCTGCGACGTTTGCAATAAAACTTTCATCACCAATCACGCCCTGCAGGAGCACAAGAGGCTGCACATCAAAAATGCCCCGCGCCCGCATGTGTGCCACGCGTGCGGGAAGTCCTACAACTCCCACTGCAGCTACATCCAGCACCGCAAGTGGCACCTTAAAATGAAGTTTAAAACGGAGCACTCCTGCCCACACTGTCCCAAGACTTTCCTTCACAAGGCGTTCTTCGATCGGCACATAATCGTGCACAGCGATTACCGACCGTTCCCTTGCCTGTTGTGTCCGAGGAAGTTTAAACTTCAACACCATGTAAAATCGCACGTGCGGAGAAAACATTCAGTGAAACAATCAAAATAAACTCGCCCTCTGTGACTTTCTTCTTCTATTCTTCGTCTTATTTATAAATCAAACCTTAAGTATATTTGATGAAACTGTTTTATCTCATGAGGCAGCGGTGTAATGGCGGTGAAACTTTTTCCAGGTCCTCGCGTCCCCGCCTTCTGTCGGACGCTCCGCTCCAAATTCCACGGCAACTCCGCAACGGCGATTATCTTTCTATCGGAGACGGTTCGCCTTTTGAATTGCAATCTGAAAAAAGTATAACTTACAATGACAGCGTTAAGTTTGAATCCGCAGTCGAAAATCGCCTCTCTTTATTCCAAGCTGAACACGGCTTTAGTATACTCGACGGCAAAACTGAAATCTTAGATACAGCTGAAGGTATACCGGTTTTTAATGCCGAATTCAATTTGAAATCTGTAGCTTTTCAGAAGCGAATTAATTTGCTCAGAAATGTGGTTGTCAAGTTAAAGAATCATCTGAGAACCTGTCACAAAAGTAATACGAACGAAATGAATAATGATGATGACGACGACGTGGAAGATTACGAACCCCTCTCCCGATTGCTCTCCGGACGGATAGAAGATTCTATAAAAAGCGGCGATAGCGAATTCGAAGGGGACCGCGTGGAAGAAACGCAATATCCGTGCACCAGGTGTACGTATGTGGCCGACGATAAAGATCAACTGGAGAGCCACACCGAATCCGATCACGGGCATCTGCGCATGTTCAAGAGAAGCAGTCGCCGCATATATGACCTTCGCACCCGCCAGGAATTGGAGAAGGCGAAAGTGAAAGTCAACGGAAAAAATCGATACCGTTGCACCGTCTGCGACAAGTATTTGACCAGCGCTCACAGCTTCGTCACTCATCAGACTATTCATTCGGGCCAGAAACTGTTCTCTTGTCAAATATGCGGCCGGAAGTTTAGGCTTCTCGGCTTTTTAAAAAATCACCTTAAACACATTCATTCGATGAAGAGCAAAGATGATTTGAATCAGTTTCAATCATCCAATAAGCCAACTGATCTTACTGAAGACGACGTCGCCGTACAATTGAAGAAGGGTGAAAAAAACTACTTAGATTACAAAGCGATCGAAAAGGTTAAGATCGTTATCGACGGTGGAGTATTTTACAAGTGCGAAATCTGTGATAAAAAGCTCACTAGGGTAAATTATTATTTAAGTCACATGTCGATACATACCGGAGAGAAAAAATTCATCTGCCACCTGTGCGGGAAAAGGTTCAGACTCGCAACGATGCTGCAGATACACCTGCGGCTGACTCACGAGCGCATCAAGAACTACGCCTGCGACATTTGCCAGCAGAAATTCGGCACCAGCACAAACTTATCAGAGCACCGCCGCATACACACCGGAGAGAGACCGCACATTTGTGCCAAGTGCGGGAAACGATTCAAACAAAAATCCGCCCTGTTCGTTCACAACAGAACCCACACTGATTATTTCCCGTTTCAGTGCAGACACTGCGACTCTAAGTTCAGGATACAGTCGCAGTTGAACTATCACATGATCAAACACACCGGGGAGACTCCGTATCCGTGCGACGTCTGCGGGAAGGCGTTCGCAATCAAGAGCCATCTGAACAGGCATAAAAAGAATCACGTCGAGGGTAGACCTTATCCGTGTACGGAGTGTGACAAAGCGTTCAGGCATAAGAAAAATCTCAAGTCTCATTTGAAAAACTGTCACAAAATATTGTGAAAGTATTTCATGTTACGTAGGTTAATTAATTAATCACATCTGAAACCCTATTTTCTACCGTGTTAAAAAAATTCTAATATCTTATGAAGAAAGAATATTTTAGCAAAATCAAATTGTAAGCATCTTACTAAAATGACTCATTTTTTCATAGTATTATGTGATATCGCGTCTGTTACATGTGCTCTTAACCTCAATATTTGAATCTTAATTAAAAACTAGAATGAGTGAATGCTGACGCTAACATCTGTCTTCGATTTTATGATCTATATAATAAAACCCTTAAACCGTGACATACTGAGGTTGAAATTGATGATCTCAAATTTGCGTTGCTAATGACTTATAATTTTAATCAATTATTCTTCTATGGATTCGGCGGTAACTTTGTGGAAGTTCATTTTTAATATAAAATTAAATTAAAAATTGATAACTTAGTTATTCCACTTGGTGGAATCCAATGGAATAACTAAGTTATCAATTTTTAATTTAATTTTATATCAATTATTCTTCAATTGAATTGCTTAACCCTAACCCTTCAGCCACGTATACGTCCCAGAGACAGATTAATTGTTTTTACGGAGATAGCGGTGGAATTGATAATAAAATTAGATAATAGCTTTTGTATCAAAATTTTATTTAATAAATGCAGAGAAGTCTTTGTATAAAAATTATAACTCAGACCGACACTATATGGTAAAGCCAATAAACTCCAAACACATTAAAAAACTATCGAATATATTTTCATTTGACCATTTAAATAATGCCTAGACATACCGTCGAATCAGATAAACAAGGCTCCATCTGCCGTTTTTTTACAATATCATTTTTGCAGTTTTATTTGCATTAAAAATACGGTTCTACCTGCATATATAAAAACCTTACAATTATCTGTCAATCCATCAAAATTCAAATTAGAAAAATGTTCTATCTGAAAAACATACAAATGTTACAGTGCATCAAGGTTCAATCTGAATATATAATTAGAAATACCTCGTGTAGGAAATCACAGTCTCAAAAGTGGTGATCTCTTTCATTTACGTATGTGAATGCATAAGCGTATTTCATTCAAAAAGTAAAATTTTCTGTAATCTAAAATTTCTTCTTAACAGTTTTAGTTTTATACATACAAGCTTGTTTACCCAAGCAACGATATAGCTTTCATAAACATAATTCTTTGTGGGATTGGAGTGTGTCAAATTTGATAACTGCCGTCTTTCCAAATTACATATTAGAAAAAAAACTCGCTACTGAAAGTTCAATTTAATCATAATAGAACTCAAATTATTTGAATGAAATTAGCGAATTTTTGCTATTGTACATGGGCGATAAAACAGCATTGTTTTTGCGTCGTTCTCTGGGAGTGGTTTTTAACCGTGTCATGCGGGCTTTAAGGGTTTAATGATTTTTCTGTTCAATCGGAAAGCTAAAATCCTTCTAGTAGCAATGTATTTGAATAGTAGAAAGAAAAAGAAATAATGATGTGCTTACTTTGTGCTTTGAAAAGATCCAGAAGTTGTTTACTTTACAGAATCTCATCCACTGTTTTGACAGTATCGGAACATTCGATCGTTTTCAATTCACAAATGCGAGTGTGTCGTATTAAAAACTTTCCAATAAAAATAATATTCTGATCATTCATTTTATTATTCAAACAAATTTGTTGAAAAAAGATCAATAATTATAATTTGAACAACATGAATCGTTTTATATAATATATTGCACCTCTTATAGAATAGTCAGGTCGAAAAGGCAAGATTTTCAGTTAATTATAGAAAAATAAATCTGTCTGCTATAAATATTCAATATTTAAACATTTTGGTGGTATTAACACAATTTGAATAATTTTTGTTTAGGCATACTCAAAATTTTTGTGTATGCTTCGTAAAATAGCATTTTCACAATGAATGCAAATATAATATGTGAAACATGGTCATTATTCTAAAGAGAAACAATGAAAAAATAATACATTATATTACCATTTTACACATATATACCACTACAGATTTTTAATTCTACTGAAAAAATTACTTTTTTTGTTATGAATATTTTAGCGGAGGTGCAATATGGTGTGCTCTATAAAAGAATGATTTTATTTTAAATTCTATTAATACGGTTATAAATTAATTAATGTGAATAAATTTTTATCATCATGTAAATACATTAAGCACTTGTATTGGTGCATAATTCTGAAATAATGAATCATTTTTAATGCGACTGTTAACCTTACTTTTTTTTATAATGTTTACTATCAAAATTTGCACCATGTTACCTGGGTGAAACAACTTCAACTATCATCACTTTGGTTATGTTATTAGATTATTTGAAAACATAATATTGTGCCGCCCAGGGATGTATTATTTTTGCATGATTTTCCTGTGGAACGGTCAAATACGTTATACAGTGTAACCATTGATTGTTCCCCAATAAAAGTTGAATTTGAAATATGTTGTTTTTATTAAAAGTTTTCATCAACATTCTGTTAACCTAAAAATCAATTAAGCTACGATTTATATACTGAAACAATTAACCATTGTATCGAATAGATTTTTTATTGTGTTTTTCTTAAATGGTATATTCTAAAGATGATCGAGTCCAGGGAGGGTTTCACCACTGACCTCGCCTCTCCGTTTTAAATGAATCGTAGTTAAATGCAGTAGAAGTATAATACTTAACTTCGGATGGGTGGATACCTTGAACCGTTCTCATGTAGAAACTTAAATTGTATTGCAAGAGACTGCATAGTGTGATCGGCATCCTTTCTTCCAGATCTCTGCGCGGAAGTCGTCCGGATACCGCTCGACAGTCCGCGTCCGATCTCGAACGACCGTCTCTCGCTGACGACTCCCCGGGGTCGCTTAAAAAGACACCCAAGAACGAATCTGGAGAATTTAAAATACCGAACTCGCACGGTTGTGTCTACTGCGGACGGTCCCATCCCGATTCCGAATCGCTCACCGCTCACTTGCTGGACTATCACGCCGATTTGCTCTTCCACTGCGATGTCTGCGGTTTGTATCTCGACAGAAAACTGCTCATCTCTCACATGTCTCAGCACGCCGAAGAGCAGTACGCCAACGAATCTAATGAAAATCATCCGGTCCAAAGTGACACTGCTAATACTACCGGTTCTGCTCAAATATCTGAATTAAAACTGCCCGTTTCCGACGTCGCCCTTGCTGAAGCCAACGATGACGCATTTTCAATATCGAGTCACTCCAACGGACGATTCGAACCCATCCCGGACTCCGTTTTTGAAGCTATCAAAGACACGGAGGAGACCGGCGAACCTTTCGCCGAGCCGTCGCCAAAAACTTTAGAGCAGACGTGCGAAGACATGCAAAAGATGTCTGAGAAACTGTCCTCTAGAAACGTATCGTCCAATGAAGCCAACCGAAGAATATGTCCGATATGCTCGAAAGAGTTCAGGGTAGCTTCGAGTTATCACTATCACGTGAAGCACTTTCACGGAGGAGTCAAAGATCACAGCTGTAATGTCTGCGGTCGCAGTTTCGCAGTTAAGAGCGCCCTCACTAACCATCTCACCCTGCACACGGGAGAGAAGCCGTACTCCTGCCCACAGTGCGGAAAGCAATTCCGCTCCAAAGCCAGCATATACATCCACTACAACAATGTCCACTGCGACAATAAGAAGTTTCCCTGCCCCACCTGCAACAGGTCGTTCAGATGGAAACAGAAACTCCTTCGCCATATCGCTAGCCACACTAAAGAGAAGAAGCACTTCTGCCCCGAGTGCGAGAAGGGCTTCGGAGTCAAATACGATCTCACCAGACACATGAAAACGCACTTGAAAGCCAAGCCTTACACGTGCGACAAATGCGGAATGAACTTTGCGCAGAGGCGCTATTTAAAAAAGCACACAGAAAAAAAACATTCCGCAGTTGTCAAATGACTACAAATTGCAATGAATTAGATGCCATGTTCCTTTTTTTTTCATTTTAGTTTTTACCTAGAGATTGTTTTTTTTTTTTAAATTAGATTAGGTTAATTGAGCGTAGGGTTAGGGGATGCGGGGCGGCAGTGAAACGTCTCCCATTTCAGATTGAAATCGATTTAGCTTCGTTATGTCATATAGCTGTAACAGGTAAAAAAACCCATGGTCAAAAGTGGATTAGTTAACTCGTTATTATTAAAATTTAATTCAATGTGTCATAGAAAGTATTTTCAATGAATTCTTGTTATAATTTAAGATATCGACCGAGGGAACTTCAATATCAAACTTGGATTGTGGAGATTTTTTCACTCGTCACTCGAATTCATTCAGTTTGTCGAATGGCTGAAGATGCCAAAAGGCGAAACGCGGGTCGTTAGTGACGAAATACATGGAAATATACAAAATCTCAACAATTCAAATTTGAATTCTTGTTACTCTGCCGTAATTATTTTTTCTCATCGTTTCCATTGCAAAATTGTATGTCTGCAAAATCTCAATTTTCAGGGAATTATAAAAATAGTTTAAAAAAACATGTAATTTATATGAAACATATCGATGGTGTTTGGGCCAATATTTCAAAGATTCATAACGCTGAAAACAGTTCTTACTCTCCTGAACAATTTCAATTTTGAGGGCTACATCATTGACCAAAACACAGTCTATATAAGTATACTTAACCATAATTTTTGTCAGTCGTGTTATTTTGCATGCATTTAATGGCGATTATTGTAGAAAATACAAAAAGTCACACATCAATAATAATCAATAAAAATACAAAAAGAAAATACACATCGTCGCTTCAGGTAAACAAGATTCCAACTGCCATTTTTTTACAAAATCACTTTTAAATGCACTTTTATTCGCATTAAAAATACGTTTCTATCTGCATTTAAAAAAAAACCTTACAATTGTCTGTCAATCCATCATAATTCAAATTAGAATAATGTTCTATATGAAAAACATACAAATGTTACAGTGAAACAAGGTTCAATCTGAATATATAATTAGAAATACCGCATGTAGGAAATCACAGTCTCAAAATCGGTTGTCTCTTTCATTCACGTATTTGAATGCATAAGTGTATTTCATTCAAAAAATTATATTTTCTGAAATCTAAAATTGCCTCTCCTGAGCTGTATTAGTTTTTATAGATAGAACCTTGTTTACCCAAGGCGACGATATGCATATATACAATTCTGCAACAGAAACAAAGATATATGTTACATATTTCTCTTTGAAGCAAAAAAAAAATGATCTCCATTGTAGAACGATAGCAAATGTGAGTCTATCGCATATAGATTATAGTGGGAGTAGGCTTTCAATGAAAACATCGTGAGACGGGGTGGAGTTGTTGATTGGGAATAATAAATTAATATTCTTATTTAATATTATGCATTCAAGATATTTAATGTGTCCTAAAAGAAAATTCAACGCCAACGTCATCGGTTTTTTCATAGCATTCTTTTTTTATAGAATAATTGAAACGATAGCGTTATCATACCAACCAACTTTAAATGAACATGACGCGTGGTAAAATGCTGCATAAATCATAGCTGAAAACGATACCTTCGCAAAATGCAACAGGAGATAAGCGATCCTTGTTATCAAACGGATAAACTGTCAGCAACAAAACTAACTAAAACTAGATTTTGCTGAAGAATTAGTTGCGTTGGTGTGCGATCTGAACAAGGTTCGGAAAGCTCTTTCACTTTTAAGGTGTTAACTGTCAATTTTTGGTGGAAAGGAATTGTATTTTAAAAATAAAACACAATTTGTTTGTACTGCTTCCACATGTTTATAATGATCAGGACCGCTCATCACGAGCATTATCATCAGTTTATTATACTCGCGATGAGCGAAACCGGTCCCGATCATAAACATGTGGAAGTAGTACAAACAAATTGTGTTTTATTTAAAAAAATAAAAATCTCTTTATAATATTGTCATTTTGTCTGAAATATCTCCTCTATCAGATTGTACAATTCAATTAAGAAACACATATTGTTGCTACCATTTTTATGTTTTTACTTTTTTATTACATAGTCTAATTTACTACCATAACTGTTCATTGAATTAAGCCGTGGTCATCTAGAGCTGTGGTAGGCAGCCTTTTTACTGAGTCGGGCACGCCGGGTTTGCTTATGGCAAAGCGTACAACATCCTAATTTTGCTGCATGAGTGAATTGGGAGCTTAAGATAAAATCATAATCCTATTATTGAATTGAAACGAATTCTAATGAAGCGAGAGTGAACTTAATACACTACCGTGAGTCATGAGTAACCAATGCACATATAAATCACTTCAATCCAGTATGAAAGAGACTGGCAACACCACCGTCTATGCTTATCTATATATATGTATGTTTTCACCGGATTTGTGTCGCAATACTGTGGTATTATAGGTTTAATAGGTTCAATGAGGTTCTGAAATATCTAAACAAAAAAATTTTGTGGCAAGCACCTTAATTGTGAACTTAAATAGCAAACAATTACCGGATCGGAAAAAAACTGCTGATCGCAGCTCTGGCATATGTATCACTGATAATTTAGTGTAATGAAATTCAAAAAAAAGTGACTCGCACTCCGGCTTTAAATTAAAACATGACGCCGACACCTACCCCGATTTAAAAGAAAATTTGAAATATCGACTGAGGGTGCTTGATGGAATTTCAATGTGAAATTTGAATTGTCGAAATTTTGTACATTTCCATGTATTTCGTCACTAACGACCCGGGTTTCGCCTTTTGGTGTCTTGTAAGTGACAAAATAGATGGTAATGTACAAATTTCAACAGTTCACATTTAAAAGAAAATGTTAAATTGTTTGTTTTTCCCCATTTGAAGGCCAGTAAATGCGTACATATAGTCAGCCGTCTTTTCACCAAGCAATACGACATATAAGGGGTACCGAAAAGAAATCCATTTTTTTGCCATTATGAACATTTATTGAAATATTTTTTACAAGTTTTTTAAAAAATTATAATATATAATCTCTATCGTTATCTAGGACTGTTTGCCATCTTTCAGGCAACTTTTCAATCCCTCTTTTATAAAAACTTTCAGGTTTTGAATTAAAATATGAATTCAAATGACTTTCGATTTCCTGCAGATTTTTAAATTTTTTATCTCTAAGTGATTGTTCCATCGACCTAAAGAGATAATAATCAGATGGAGCAAGGTCTGGCGAGTATGGAGGATGCTTTTTTCACGGGTCATCTTTGCACTGTGAGGTCGCTCGTTGTCGTGAAGCAGAATTACTTCTTTTCGATTGACCAAACTAGGATGTTTGGTTTTTAATTTCTCGTTTAATCTTTCGAGTTGTTGACAATACAGCTCTGCATTAACTGTATTTCCTGGTTTCAACAATTCATAATGAATAATTCCCCGAATATCCCACCAGACACACAAAAGGACCTTTCGGAGGGTAAGACCAGGCTTAGGGGTTGGAACAGGTACCCGGTTTGTTGAAAGCCATTGTTTTTTTCGGTGCACATTGTCATACGCTATCCATTTTTCGTCACTGGTCACAATTTGATTCAAATACGGGTGTATTTTGTGCCTCGACAACAAAGATTCGCACGTGCTCACTCGCACCTCTTTGTTCATTTCGATTACTTTTCCCGATTATTTTAAAGTGATCTTGCACCGTAGACCATGGAGCAGCTAGTTTTTGGGATAAATCCTCAATACTTAGACGAGGATCAGCTTCCACCATAGCCTTCAGCATATCATCGTCAAATTTTGGGGCATCTGTTAAGCTCCTATCACCCGATTTAAACTTCTAAACCAAAACTGGCATCTATTTGCTGATTTTACTGCTCCATAAATTTCAAAAATGGTTTTAGTCGTCTTAGTCGCATTCCAGCCTTTGATCGTAAAAAAGTAGCATACAATGCCGTATGTGCTGTTTGGTTGATTCTGGCTTGTTCATTTTACCCTAAACAATAAAATAAAAAAAAAATGACGAAAAAAAGAAAGCCAAGGAACAGTACTATAGAATGAAACACTTACAAAAGATGTTGACTCCACCGTGTCCAGGTACAGACTGATCTCAAACAAGGAATATAAAAAAATGGATTTCTTTTCGGTACCCCTATTATATGCCTAATTTTCGAATAATTCCTAATTAGATTTTGATGGATGCGGGCAGAAACACCCTGTCTCAGTTAATAGAAAGAAAAGAAAAATCATTAGCTCAACAATGTTCTGATGTTATTTATATATTAACTTTATTTTAATTATTTCCAAAGAAATTACGAGCCAGCTACTAATCTTATTTTTATGTGTAGAAAAGTGTTTTATCATATTGTATTTTCATTTCATTAGTAAACATCAATCAGAGCTCAAGTCATCTGAACCAATTTTTTACATTCAAATGAACAAAAAAAAATTTAAACAACTTTGAAACAAAGCTGTAGCCATATAATATTAAGTGTAAAAAAATCGATTCTGTTTGATTACCGTCCTGGAATCAACATCAATAGAGAACCACGCATTCGCAGATGAGATCTACGCCCGATTTGGAAGTAAAACCTTCTAGATAAGTCTTTGATAACAATTTCATTTACTTTTTTACCATGCGTTCTGAAATTTCAAAAACTTGAAATATTTACGTCACCTTGGGTCAAAGAAAAGTATCTCAATTTTAGGCGATTTTGAGTAACTCTAGTATTTGACATACAATGATATAATTAATACTTCTAGTGACAATGAGACTTATCTCAAAAGGATCAACTGATACAAAGTTAGTTCAATATTGTTTCTGCTAAAAACATTTTTTTTTAATGATTGGGCTGTCTTGTAAAGTAAAGCAAAAATTAGGTATGTTTCTTCGACTTTAATAAGTATTAAGTATTATTTTTCTCAGATTGACCGAAAACATTAAAGAAAATGCGCTATATTCCTTTTGGAGTAATAGTAAAAATATTCATAATAATCTAATTTCATAGTAAACAACTCACCTCATACAAGTGGTTCTCACTTACTAAAACTTAAATACAATAATATAAAAAATCATCACTCACTTTTTATTTATATAATATGGTACCTTTAATATTAATAGAGATAAAACATCTAAGACTGATTTTATAATTTTTTTAAAATGTCATAAAAGAACATTGATTTACAGAAAGTAATAGAATTTTTTTCCTGTGTCCCCCAGTGTCCCAGAATAAAACAAATTATCATAAGACTTGTTAAAATATGTAATTGTCGAACAATAAATTTTTTCTTTTAAGTGTACATGTATTTTTAATATATTTTCATAAAATTTCATTGAAGATTTTTAAATCTAAAGCAATGGAGCAACCCCTGGCCCTCTACTACTTTTGGTCAGGCGTTGAACCATCTCAGTGAAGTTATGTGTACAGTAGAACCCCGATTCTTTGTTTTTAAAGGGACTCGCAAAAAAAAACGATAAATGCGGAAAATTCTTGGTATTATTTTAAGTCTTAGCTAGACTATCTTCAGAGGAGATTAGGAATATGAGATTTCAATGTTGTATGTTGACGTCATTAAACCGCAGGACGAATGATGATGATGGTGAGGTTGGTAATGCAGTCCGGAGTAGATGTTCCACAGTCAGAGAATGGCGAGAGACTGAGGTCCCTTTTCTGTATTCTTCTCTCGTATTACGTTTTTCAAAAATCGTATATGATGATTCTCAGTCTCCTTTTACAATCGCGTATTTACTTATCTTTGCACTCGGTAATATCACATGTCTGAAATGACTTGGTAAAAGTGTCATTTTATGGAAACTTTTTCTCTTTACATAATTTTAGCTGACCGAAGACAAAACGTTTTCTCAGATCTCACATTGTGCACATCCGCGGCGTCGTGTATCCCTACAGAAGCACGAGGCAAAAATGAATTATAATGGTTGAATGGGGGCAACAGAAAAATTTTATTTGACAACATATATATTAAAAAAAAAATAATATATATAAGCCCAATTCTCTCACACACGATCAGCTCGAGGTTAATGAATCAACGATCAATGTCACCACCATCAAGATTTTCACCACCCACTGAGACCTACACTTATAAACACAAAAATTCCCAGAGATGAAAGGAGAAATAGGGCCTAGCCCGGGAATCCTACACCAAGTGTAAAAGCTATTCATTCATTCAACAAGTACTTATGAGCTGAATGACAATTTTTTATAATTTAAGACATCGACTGAGGGTGCTTGATGGAATTTCAATATCAAATTTTGACCAGTGATTTTACAATTATAATAGCATTGTAATTCTAAAAGTAGTTGGAAAGCGGCAATTTGCCACTCTGTTAATGTGTTGTTTACAAAATAAGGATTAAGGCGATTCTCGAAATGTTAACTCAGGTATCAGTGTGGCTCTCAGACGTATAATATTTTACCTCGTAAATAATATTTGTCGTATTTGTATCTTCTATATAAACGTTAGACACTGTTTACTGTCTGTCAGTTCGAGTCCATTCGTGTGCTCGAATGCCTGAAGATGCCGAAAGGCGAAACCCGGGTCGTTAGTGACAAAATACATTGGAAGTGTACAAAATCTCAATAATCCAAATTTGGAATGACAATTGTTCGACAAAAACAATAGACCTGGATAAAATTTGTGACCGGTCGGCAATAGCGGCTGAATGTATACGATGTATTTCAATCTATTATGAAGAAAATATGTACAGAAGGATGTATTACAAAATTTAAATATTTTTTTTTGTACATGATGTAACAGAACATGAAGACACATACAAAACAAGATTTAAAAGAAATATATGTATACACCAGGCGCGTGCAGTGAATTTCTCTCTTTCTAGCGCAGTCACATGTAAGCAAGAGCATGCTCTTGTATCCTACTTGCTTATACACAAGTGAGGTTGCTTGATTTGATAGAGATAGATATAAATTCGCCACAGGTCGATGATATACACCCATCCTCTGATTCACGCAAAAGATACATTCTGCAATGATCTGCGTAAAAAAGTCATATACCAATATAAAAATATGGGATAGGTTAAAAGGTAAAAAAACGCTTAAATAAAGATATTAGATCCATACTAAATGGGAAGATGCGTTCAGGAAAATCCGCTTGAAAATGGTCTACAATTTGTTAAAGGAATTGAAAGAAAAATATCCCAGCAATTTGAATATAGAATTTAGTATTGTTAATTATCGATGTAAACATAATTTTATTTATTGCTTAAAACTAAAACGACATTCATTAATTCTCATTTTCGCTTTTTTACTAGTTAAAAATCACTTCCATCATCACCATAAATAATCAATTCATTTTTAGAAGAACACTAATCATAGGTAGTTTTTTTATATTGAAAATCTTTGATTAACGATTGTCAGTTATTTCTTAACATAGCTCTTAACTCGTGCCCTGCTGCGCCACATAAAGGTTATTTCAAACATTAGTTCAGTTTTCCTGGTATTGAAAACAGCGATTATTAGGGCAAATGAGGCTTTATTTAATGCAAAAGTTTTGACACCATTATCAATTGTATATTTTTGAGTATCAATATACAACAGCAGTTGAGACGTTAGAGCGGGTTTATTACGTTTGTTTCTTTGAAATTTGAGGTCTCCTACATTTGGATCAATATTTATCTCGGCGTTTTCAAAATTTCTTACTAGCTGGAGAGTTTTACTTAAATATTATCGCACTTTCTCTTTTGTGTTCAGATATTGGCTTAACTAATTCATCTGCAGTTATTACTTCAGTGTTCAAAACCTATCTCTAAGTGGTTCATCTGATTTCCTTTGCATTATGAAAATACATGCTTCACACAACCTAGAATCGGGGCATCATTATGATGAAAACAACTCTTAGATCAGTGTTCTTCAACCGCTGACCAGCACCAGTCTGCAAAAATTTATTGCTCGTCCGTGAAAACTTTCACCCGACTACATCGCTACACTATTCAGGGAATTCTCCATATTAAAAAAACACTGGACAAATTCTTACCCGATGAACTGTAGGAATAAAAAACCTTTCCGGTGTAACTTATTTTGAGTTATGTATGTATATCAATTTTACTGTATACATATTTAATGTATTGGTGCTCTCCCTTTCGAATTAGCTATAGACAGAAACAGACAATTTTGATTGAGAATTTATTGTGTTTTGCGACATTATCCATAAAAAAACAGTTGAAATCATTTTTTATACGGGCCACCTGCATGTGGCTGGTGATGTTTTTGTCATCTTACTGTAGTAGTTTTTAATTTTGAATAATTAAAACTCTTTAATAAAATTTAAATACAAAAATTTTTGATGACAATAAACACGCAATTTACTATGAATATTCTATTTGTAAATACTATTTGCGAAAAAAGGATGGACAATAAATGGAGTGTAAAAAGTGTTTCAAGTGAATTAACAACAAATGGTGGATCTACTGAAGGTCTTCGTGTCCAAATGAATTAAATTTATAAAATGAATATAATATCTGAACATTTATAATTTTAAACAACATTTTAATACGACATAATCAAGGTAAGTGTTTAATTTTACTACATACTTCAGTGACTTCTAAAATGTCTGAATGCAAAATATTTTCATTTCATCAAAATATTGAATTCACTTCTTAAACTAATTTTATACCTTATATAATAAGCCCAGACCACTTCTGTAGGTACTTTTCATTATTGTCATATCACATGTAGGTATGAAATTTTCTCATGACCTAAGCGTTCGCAGTGTATAATAAAATGAAACGGACACACAGTTCCGACATACTAGCTACTTCAGACTTTCAGTATTTCAATTCCGTTACCTATGACGGGTACGGTTATACTAGTATTAATATGAATATTCGTGATATAGTATTTGATTAACTATAAACTATATATTATAGATCTCTTTGTATTTACAAAAATCTTTTATGTGTAAATATAATAAATTTAATCAAATGTCGAACCGATCAAAATCGAACCAATTTAATAGGATGTCAATAACATTTTATTAAATTTATTACATTTACACACAAAAGATTTTTGTAAATACAAAGGGATCTATAATAATGAATAGAGTTTGGAGAGTTAATCAAATACTAAATCACAGATATTTCTTATTTATATATAAAATTAGTTTACGAAGAGAATACAAACATTTTGCATTCAGACATTTAATTATGTAGTAAAATGAACACTTTACCTTGTAATTATGTCATATTAAAATGTTTATGCCTTGGAAGCTCCTGCTAATGTTGGGTTTGTTGTCTTGTACCGTCAATAGTAACTACCCTCAGTAGAGTTGCCGCCTGGTCGCCTGTTATGAATACCTGGCTTTTTTTCAATCCCGGGATTGAAAAAAGTCAATCCCTAAACCCTTCTGACTTTGAGCAGTGAGTTCTTTTGATTATTTTCACTATTACTACCTGCTAAAATATAAAAATATTTTTTTGTTATGGGTCAAAATTGGGAAGAATATTACTTATTATTTCAAGCAGCAAATTTTTTTAAAAATAATAAAAATGTGAATGAAATTATTTATCATTACTTTTTAATAATTTTCTTGAAGCTATTACTTCCGATTGAGCCTAGGATATTTATTGCATTTTGGGAGCGTGCGATTATCTACTGACACTGATTCCAGAAAGAGGGGCGATAGAACCTAAATGGAATCTTACGCTCCATATTATATGGCTACAGATTTCTTTGCACGAATATTAACTTTTTACAAAATGCTTTTGTTCATTTGAAACGAATAAAAACAAAATAATGTGACTGCCAAAAATCACTGAAAGACTTGTGTAGTATTCATAGCTGAAGAAATAATTCAAGAATAAATAAGAGAATGGAAATTGATAATATATAAGACAACTCTTGGACGCACTTGTGACTGGAGAAATTTGTAGCCTTTGCTATGCTGATTTGTTTTTTTTCCAAATTCATAACTGTTATTTTGATATTCAACTTCACTGTGTTGCCCGATTTCCAGATTGCGACGACAAAAGATTCGTGAAGAAAGTTTCTACGACGACCCGTTGCGATTGTCGACAGACGATGAAAGCGACGGGTCATCGGAAGTTTGGGAACCGCCGCAACATGAAAAATCGTCAGAAAGCCAAGACGAAGAATTCGATGAGAACGAAACGGACGCCAGCGAGTACACGTGCACCGGTTGCGATAGGGAATTCTCGACCGTGACTCTGTACCAGACGCACCGGAGCGAGCAGCTGCCTTGCACTCATTGCGATAAGAGGTTTTGCAACGAGAATGACTTCGCCGATCACTCTCCGACCTGCCTGGCCAATTTAATTTGTTCGGTGTGCCAAGCTAAATTCAAAAATGCGACAGCATTGAAGGAACATAAGGTTTTTTGCGCTGTATTCTCGTGTGCTATCTGTCCGAAGCGATTCATCAGCCTGGCCTACCTCAAAATGCACATATCTTTGAAACATAAATGGTGTAAATATTGTAAGGAAGCGTTCAGTGACATAGATTTCGCAAAGCATAGGTTTGCCAAACACATTTTCGACTGTGTAAAATGCTCGCATCCCTTCACATCCAGTATTAGAATTCTCGAAAGCAAAGGAAGTTCAAAATTATGCGTGGCATGTCTCGTGATGTCTAAATCGAGCCATGTGAAAATTGCAAAAAATGTGTCATTCGCAGAGAACTGTAGGTCTAAAATGATACCTGCGAGAGAAGAAAACGTTGCGTCTGAGCTCGACGCGGCATACGTGACTTGTCCCCTACGACCGGCTGTCGAAAGTAAATCTGCGATAGTGAAGGTTGCCATTTCTTCTTCAGAACTGTGTTATTCCGTTGAAGCGCTCCAGTCGGCCAGAAAATCTGGGAGGTGTCCTTACTGCTCGAATAAAGTTTATCTGAACAACATGGAAGGTCATATGAAGATGTGCGTTAAAGTGTGTAATTTCATAAAAAAGGAAACGGTATCGACTGAAGATAATAGAAAACACGTCAACAGCGAGAACAATAACAATCGATTCGGCACCAAGGCGGACGTTTGCGTTGCGGTTAGCGTCCACAGGGTCAGCGACGAACCGGAGGGGAACAAATTGGTGAGCGTCTATGAGGTTGATAACGATACGGTCGATGAAATCAATAATGATAGAAATTGCTCTCAATCCGAGGAAGTAATTAGCGACAGTGAGGAGGATAACAATCAGGGTAGCGACAATGCCGACGATAACGACCGGGTTGGCAATCATTCGGATAATTGTGCTGCGGTCAGGATCCAGACGGTCAGTAACAAACCGGAGAGGAACAATTCGGTGAATGTCTATGAGGTCATTGACGATACAGCCGATAGCGATGTGATTGCGGTCGATGATGTCAATGATGATAGAAATTGCTTTCCGGCCAGAGAAACAGAAGTAATCAGCGACAGCGAGGACGATAACAATCAGGTCAGCAAAAATTCTGATGTTTGCGTTGCACTCAGCATTCACACCGTCAGTGGCAAGCCAGAGAGGAACAATTCGGTGAGTGTCTATGAAGTCAGTAACACTTCGGTCGACACCGGGGCGATCGCAGTGGATTTAGTCAATAAGGATAGAAATCGCTTTCTGGCCAGAGAAAAAGAAGTAATCAGCGACAGCGAGGACGATAACAATCAGGTCAGCAAAAATTCTGATGTTTGCGTTGCACTCAGCATTCACACCGTCAGTGGCAAGCCAGAGAGGAACAATTCGGTGAGTGTCTATGAAGTCAGTAACACTTCGGTCGACACCGGGGCGATCGCAGTGGATTTAGTCAATAAGGATAGAAATCGCTTTCTGGCCAGAGAAAAAGAAGTAATCAGCGACAGTGAGAACGATAACAATCAGGTCAGCGAAAATTCGAACGTTTGTGTTGCAGTCAGCATCCATACAGTCGCTGACAAATCGGAGAGCAATAATGTGGTGAGTGTCTATAAAGTCAACAACGACCCTCTCAGCGTAAGTACAGTCAATAGTGGTGTGATTCCAGTCAATGGAATCAACAAATTTCCGGTCAGCGTTGATGCAAACGATAGCAGTGTGGTCGTAGTCGACGCTGTGAGCGATGATGCGGTCAGTGCAAAGGTGAAAGAGATCTCTTGGTCCAACGCTCTGGAAAAATACGGAGAGACCGTCGATAAAATCTTCAACACCGTGTGGGCGAAGCCGAAATCGAAGCGCTACGACTGCCAAATCTGCGGAGACCATTCGAGCAAACTTCATTTGTACCAAACGCACTTGAACAGCGCTCACGGTATGATCTCACTCTTCAAGAATATGCAGCGCTATCGCTGCAACTGCTGCAAATACGGGTGGGATTCTCTTGAAGATGTAAGCCAGCACCTGTACAAACAACACGAGACAGTCTACCTGTGCGACGACTGCCCGCTCGTTTTCGCCACCTGTAAAGAAAAGATGGCGCATTTCCGCGACGCCCACCCTGACAGCGTCCACAAGTGCAATCAGTGCGACACCAAGTTCTCTGACTTGGAACAGTTGCAACGCCACCAATACGACCACTATAACAATGATGTCTTCACCTGCAACGTTTGCGGAAGGTTGATTAAGGGCAAAAAAAGAATCCTCAGTCACCAGACCTATCATAAAACTTTAAAGAAGAAAGGGGAATATCTGTGCCCCGTGTGCGGTAAGATTGTGTCCTCTCAGGTGGCTCTTACGGGGCACATCCGCACTGTACACCGTCAAGGGCAAAATCCCAGGACAGTTCTTTGCCCGGACTGCGGACTGCTTGTCAAAACACGCACTTACCATAACCACTGTAATAAGATGCATGGAGGAGTACGGTACTCTTGCGAAGTGTGCTCCAAAGAATTTTTTTCTACGCAAGGACTCAAACAGCACTATTTGACTCATGTGACGAGCCGCAACTATCGCTGCGATCGGTGCCCTGCCGCCTTCAAACAGGCGAAGAATCTCAGCTCTCACAAGTGGAAAGTCCACACGGCCACAGCTCCGCCGAAGAGGATTATGAATAGGAAAAGTGGATATCCACCATCAAAAGAAGAACCAACGGCAGAGAAGAAACCGAAACAACCGGCGGAATGCCCCGTGTGCGTCCAGATATTCCCCCCGAGCCGTTTACACCGTCACTTAGCGACTCACGGGCTTTTTAACCCGACTAATTTCCGCTGTACTCAATGTGATGAGGTTTTCGCTACGGCTGGGTCGCTAAGAAGCCACGTCAAATGGGTCCATTCGGGCGAAAGGGACTTTTCCTGCTCCTATTGCTCTGATAAATTTAAGAGAAGAGACGCGCTGGTCATGCACGAGCGTCGGCACACCGGCGAGAGACCTTACAGCTGTAGAGTTTGCGACCGTCGCTTCCGTCAGCGCAGCGATTGCAATAAACACGAGGCGAAACATAACCTGCCCGGGTTTCACTGCGACAGACCCGAGCGGATCCAGTCCTCTGAAACAGGCTCCGTTGAAGAATTCGACAAAAATTCAAATGACATGATTGAACACACGTCAATTCTATAAAATTATTTTCCATAATCTTCACTGGAGTCTTATTTAACCTCATCCCTGTGTCATAATATGTTTTACAGATCGAATTATCACGTCACACAAAAGAATATACATGTTTTAATCACATCAAACATATGATTGTATATGTTTTACAAAGATGCACAATATCAGTCGGCAGATACAAATTGTCCTGACATTATCGCAACAGCATCGTCTGAAACTTTGCCGCATCATAGTTCCTGAAATGTTGCCGGCCGTGTGCAATTTTTGATGTCCGTTTAGAATCACCATAACGAGTCCAATTAACCCTTTCAGCGGTGAATTATTTTCTATAAAATGAGGTTCTTTTGAATATTTTTACTATGCTTTTAAGAAATATACACATTAAAAAAATACAAATATATAACTTATTAGTTCTATTTACTCACATCCACGCATATGCCAACATCATATAAGCACTAGTACATTGTTAAAACTCTTCCCAGTGGCATCATTGGCAGGCTGTTTCGACACCTTGGAAGAGCAAACAATTCATGTCCACGATTTCATAAAAAATTATCAGGAACACAAATTTCGATAGATGAAATTCTCATTTTGACCTTGTATAAGTTGAAAAAATATGTGGCCAGGTTCATTTTAATCGTGAGCATGCCTTAGAGAAAGTCAGTTGGATAAAGCCATGCGTAATATTCATACGCCTTCAAATATAAAAGTTTCTTGTGGGTGGGTTATAATTCAAACGCTAACAATCGACCCACTATCAAGACTGCTTCGAACGAAAACATTGCTCACATTAACATTACAATTATAACTTTCAAAAAGACTGGTGACACTGAGCATAGAGCCCAACTTTTGCAATGCGTTGTTGCAAGTGATTGTTAAATTATAGTGTGCTCTCACATTGTACATTAAAATCTTTAACTGATGAAATAGCAAATGAATAACACCTGTAACCAACAAAAGACTGCATTTATCAATATTGAAATCAAGTTTGTCACATGTTTCCCATTCCAATGACGTCGCCGTAGATGTCAACGGAGTCGAGCCACAAAATTATAAAGCTGAGAAATCAGAGACATCTTGCAGCTTGTTATCATTGACTGCTTAAAAAGTACGTCTGCTAGGTCTATTGGCAATTTACAAAATATGTTCTTTTGTGGCTCAAATCCATTGACCACAACATATTTAATGGTTTTAAAATGCTTTTGAGTATTTATTTTCGCCAAATTTGTGGCTCGATCCCTTGACATCTACAGCAACGATATATTATCTGTATCTGATTGGAGATGCTGAAATCATCCAAGGTAACGACTTGCAAAACATGTTTCTAATAATCAGCTGAACTTGGCATTTTTAATTACATTTACTACAGGGAAAGAAAATTACATTTCGTAAGAATGGTCTTTTTACAATAAAATTTTTATTTGTTTAACAAAATCCAGATAATAGACGTTTTACTGTGTAGTGGACAGCAGCTTTACTTCCAATTCAGGTCTAGATCTTTATTCAGTTCATCTGTGGGCATGTGACTATTGACATAGATTCCAGAAAGGAAATAAATATTGTACAGTTACACGGATTTATTTTCAAATTATAAATCTCTTTACAAAATTCTTCTATTGGCTTTAAACGAATAATTAAAATAATGCACACGTATGTCTTGAAACGTTGACAAACAATATCTTATAAATAAAATAAACCATATTTTTTTTTATTTGAAATCATTACTTCAAAATGAAATAGTTACCAAGTTATGTCGTCGATATAGGAGCCAAGTGTACAGTAGTCGTAAAAATAGAGTCGTCAAGTAATAAATCTTACTCCATGTCTCAAGTGTGTAAGATTATATAAGTTTCCTTGCAAAACAAGGTGAATACAGGTACATTCTTGGCTAAAATCAAAAATGATCACAAGCCAGCTGGGTACCCCTGTTTGAAATTATTTTGAAGAAGACACAGACTCAATGAAATAAAATATTTAATAATTAAACACCTTAGATATTTGAGCGATCCTTCAAGCACAGAGGTACAGGAAACTAGTTATGATTGTGCGAAAGGCATTATTGATAGAATCGCCATATAAGTGAGATTATGCAAAAAATTAGCAACCGCTAGCGCATTGACAAACATACATATTACATTTCTTCTGCGAGTGAAATGATGCATTACATCAATTATATCAATATTATAGTTATTCGCTAAGATGGTTAATTTTATGTGGTTCTTTTAATGACAAAGCAAATATTCAACTTCACTGTTGCCCACTTTCCAGATATCGAGAGTGCGGACAAAACATTTCGAAGCTTCTACCTATTTGCAAAGAAGAAATTTCCAACGACGAGCCGTTACAAATGCCAAAAGAAAACGAATGCGACGTAACATCGCAGCAGGAATCGCTTGCAGAAGGGCAAGATAGTCAATATCACGACAACGAGCGAGACATGAGCACGTATATATGTACCATTTGCGATGAAGAATTCTCAGTACTGGCGTTGTACCAGATACATTTATCTAAACAATTAATTTGCACGCGTTGCAACAAAAGGTTTTGCAGCGAAATAAAGTTAAAATGTCACAGGTCTAACTGTCCTTCCGAATTCAACTGTAAAATATGTCAAACTAAATTCAACAACGCATCGGCATTAGATGAACATGAAAGCTTGTGTTCTGTATTCTTCTGCAATCTTTGTCCGAAGCGTTTCACAAGCGTCGCCTTTCTGGAATTGCATAGATCTTCGAGGCACACTAAACACTGTACATTTTGTAATGACACGTTCGACGATGACAGTTTCGAAAGGCACAAGTTTGCCGAACACGTGTTCGTGTGTGAAAAGTGTTCACATCCGTTTACCACTAATATTAAATTCATAAATAGCACCGGAGGCGCAAAATTATGCGTCACGTGTCTGTCATTGAACGTGTCGGGTATAAAAATTGCCAAACATGTATCTTTTGCAAAGAACCATGACCTCAAATTAATAATGAAAGAAGAAAAAATAGTGCCGATTAAGAATGATAAGTCCCACTTATTATATGTGTCTGGAGGCAAACCTCCGCGTGTTAAAGATGATAATACTTCTTCAGAGCCCCTTCAGTCTTCAAAAGTGTTCCAGTCGGTCAGCAAAACTGGCAGGTGCCCTTACTGTTCTGACAAAGTTGATAAGATGGTTAACCTGAAACATCATCTTAAGTCATGTTTTGAATTGTGGGAATACATGAAGAAGAAGGCGGGGTCGGGAGTGGCGGTAAAGAATGAACAAATAACCGAGTACATTGAAGACCTCCCAGTCTCCGGTGGGAGAGTCGATGCAGTCAACATCATTAGCAAAGTAAAGGAAGAAAACGTGTGGTGCAACGCTCAAGAGCGATACGGCGAGACCGTCGATAAAATTTTCGATGCCATGCATACGAAGTCAGTCGCTAAGTTCGATCGTGTTTGTGAAATTTGCGCAAAAGATTACAAGTCTCTCAAATCTTACAAAAATCACATAAACCGCTATCACGGCATGGCATCTCTCTTCAGAAATTCACAGCGCTTCCGCTGCAACGGCTGCCGCTCCGGGAGAAATTCCCTGGCAGATATGAATCGACATCTGTACGACCGACACGAGGACGTCTTCCGATGTGATCACTGCCCGGAGGTTTGCTCCTCGCGAACTGAAAGAAGCATTCATATCTTCTCCGCTCACCCCGATCGTCCCGCGCACGAATGCAACCAGTGCGAGTCCAAGTTCTCCGACAGGGAGCAGCTGAAGGCTCATCTCCGTTGGCACTGCCATGATGAACTTATCGATTGCAACGTGTGCGGAAAGCAGATCAAGGGCAAAAAGCGATTCGCTCATCACGACAGCTATCATAAGACTCGAGTCAAGGAGAACGAGGTAAACTTGTGCCCCGAGTGCGGAAAGAGCATGAGCACTCTGGCTGGACTCAGGGCCCACGTTCGATATGTTCACGGCGATGGCAAGTCCATGACCGTCCTCTGCCCGGACTGCGGGCTTCTCGTTAAAGCGCGCTGCTATCCCCGCCACCGAGAGCGGATGCACGGCGGCGGAGGTCTCCACCGCTGTCCGGTGTGCTCGCGGGGATTTCTAGCTAAGGAACTCCTCCGTCAGCATATGGACACTCACGCCCGGGGTCGTCCCTACCGATGCGATCGCTGCCCTTCGGCTTTCAAGCAACTGAGGAATCTCAGAATGCACAAGCGCAATCGTCACTCTGCCGCCACTGCCCCGAAACGAAATCCCGCAGCGGAGGGAGGACCACCGGCAGAGAGAAAACCGCGTCCACCGGTGGAATGCCCCGTATGCTTGCAGAATTTCCCTCCGCGCCGTCTCCGCGCCCACATGGCGACACACGAGCCTCCAAAGCCTGACGTGAGCTGCACGCGATGCAACAAGACTTTCACTTCAGTGGGATCTCTGAGCAGCCATGTCAAGTGGGTTCACTTGGGTGACAGGAATTTCCCCTGCTCCTATTGCACGGCTAAGTTCAAGAGAAGGGATGCGCAGGTGGTGCACGAACGGCGCCACACCAATGAGAGACCGTACAGTTGCGGAGTCTGCAACCGTCTCTTTCGTCAGCGGACCGATTGCAAGAGGCATGAAGCAAAACACGCTCTGCCCGGCTTCCGCTGCGATAGGCGCAGACGGGACCAGCCGGCCGGCGCCGCTTTCATCAAAGAATATGACGAAAAATCCTGTGCCGAATTCGAAGAGACGACAGCCTCCGGAGAAGACCATCAAGCTACCACATTTCTCAGTTATATTGTTAAAAATTAAACATTATTGTGATTTACCGAGTGCTAATCTGAGTCTGATCCAAGGAAAATATAATGATATATTATTCCGGCCAGCTGTCAACCAATCACCCAAATTTTTCACATATAAAATGTGTATTCTTTGAATTTTCCTCTCCAAATAGAAATTGCTTAACCCATTAGGCATGGATTTTCAGTCCCAGAGACGGATCACATTTTTCGTATGTAGATAAGTCCCTGGGACTGGTTTATAATCCTTGTGCTCTGCACGTCATTTGAGTTTGAAGGGTAATAATCATGTAAAATCTATTTGTTGAAGGTTGTTTGAAAAGTGCAATATCCATATTTCAAATGAATAAAGAGAGATTAAAACAAATCAATAAAAGTTACAACACAATTTCAATATAAAGCATGATTTTTTGTTTTGAAAACTGCAATGTAAACCGTTACAGGATCAAATAAACAGCTGGAGGCATGAAGAAGTTTCAGTACTAAATAAAAAATTATAATCTCTATCATTGGAAAGACCTTTGCTTTGGCCATTTTTAACCAGCTGTTAAAAATATTTGATCATATATGAACCGTGATGTCTTTAAATATCATTTCCCCTAAAGCAAAAGGGCACTTGTAACATTTCGGCGATTTGGCGTTATGAATACAGTTTTGTTTGTAATTTTTTCTCTACATCATAGGCAAAATGAAACAAAAGCAATGAAATCACAACTGAAAAAAGGTAACTTGTGTATTTGTTAACTAATTTTCAATTCATGTATGGCAAAATGTATCTTTTTTTAACCTAAATAGTATGAAATTTGGATTATTGAGATTTTGTACACTTCCATGTATTTTGTCACTAACGACCCGGGTTTCGCCTTTCGGCATCTTCAGGCATTCGAGCACACGAATGGACTCGAACTGACAGACAGTAAACAGTGTCTAACGTTTATATAGAAGATACAAATACGACAAATATTAATTACGAGGTAAAATATTATACCTCTGAGAGCCACACTGATACCTGGGTTAACATTTCGAGAATCGCCTTAATCCTTATTTTGTAAACAACACATTAACAGAGTGGCGAATTGCCGCTTTCCAACTTCTTTTAGAATTACCAGTGATTTTACTGTTTAACTGTTGCATAAAAACATGGGGATCATAAATTATTTTATCAAGAAATTTTGGAAATCAATAGAACCCAGTTAAATTTGTTGCCAATTCTGAATGAGCAGATGAAACTTCCTAATTCTCCGTTATTGTATCCTATACGTTGAAACACCTAACAGATGTCACTAAATGTGGAATGGTTGTATATATTTACCCTTTCGTCGAATTGTATCCCGTCGAAATCCACAATGCTATTATAATTGTAAAATCACTGGTAATTCTAAAAGTAGATGGAAAGCGGCAATTCGCCACTCTGTTAATGTGTTATTTACAAAATAAGGATTAAGGCGATTCTCGAAATGTTAACTCAGGTATCAGTGTGGCTCTCAGACGTATAATATTTTACCTCGTAAATAATATTTGTCGTATTTGTATCTTCTATATAAACGTTAGACACTGTTTACTGTCTGTCAGTTCGAGTCCATTCATGTGCTCGAATGCCTGAAGATGCCGAGAGGCGAAACCCGGGTCGTTAGTGACAAAATACATGGAAGTGTACAAAATCTCAATAATCCAAATTTGATATTGAAATTCCATCAAGCACCCTCAGTCGATGTCTTAAATTATATAAATAGTATGAGTTGAAACCTATGGTTCCATGACTAAACAGAACAGGAAAAAAACAGAACAATTTTAAAACAATATTTTTGTCGTATCTATTATTTATTTTACACATAATAAATAAATAATAAATTTATTAATTTATATAATATAATCAGTAATTTATTTAGGTATAAAAACAAAAAAGTATAATAAACTCTAATATGCAATTAGAATGTGTTAATTGTAGATATTAAACACAAATATTTGCAAATGACCATACTGTTTATTTCATATGATACAAGGCACTTTTTTTTTAAATATTTTAAAATTTGTTTGGAAAAAATTCACCAATCGGAAAATCATGTGAGATAAACTCGATGAGAAGTCACTCATGTCTATAATCATACATGTTAAATAAATAATAGATTATTATTACAACAGTATTATCTTCAAATTGTTCTGTTTAGTCCGGTTATCGAAACCTTAATAGGTGAAAACCCTAATACCCTAATAAACCTTAATAGATGAAAGAAGAAATTTTGAACAATGTAAAATTTGTGATGCATGTGGCTTGAAACCTCATAAAAACCAAAATTGAAAGATTGTAAAATAAATAAAAATTACATTTCAATTTTCGAATAATAAGTCACCTCTGATATGCTCCCAATATCCAATATTATTAAAATTTTGAGCTACATAACTTTAAAGAAAATCTGTCTAATGTTTAAACGTATTACTTTTTACCTGGCTTCGGCTAAGATGGTGAACACTTATGTTAGGTTATTAAATTTAGACGTTGGCTAGCTAATATTGAAATTTGAAAATATCACCGTCATCTGTACCTCTTTTGCTACACCCACAAAATATTTTTTTTTTTTTTTAACCATATCCGCTCCCTATTCGGAGCATATGGCCATCACGCGGTTCCTCCAAGTTTCTCTGTCTCCCGCCAGCCTCCTCCCAGGTCATCCCAGCGTCCTGTAGCTCCGCCGAATACATCCTATGGATGGTCATCAGCGGCCTTCCAGGGCGACGGAATCCACCTGGTTGGTAGAAGAGACAGGCAGGATTCAGGCTCCCCTGGGGCATCCGCAGCACGTGTCCAAGCCAGGTCCATCGTCGCTTTTTCATTTTGGACGTAATAAGAGGCTGGTCCGTCCGCTCTCTTACCTCCGAGTTCCTGACAAAATCAAACCACCGTACCCCTAGTATTCGCCGCAAACATCTGTTTTCAAAGCACAGTATACGGTTACCCTGTGCCTTGGTGAGGTGCCATGACTCGCAACCGTAAAGCAACACTGTCAGGATGCATGCGTTGAATAAGTGGCACTTGGTTCTGACCGAGTACAACCGTGAGTCCCAGACTTTCCGCATTGAGTTAAATGTTGCTCCAGCTATCCCTAATCGGATTGCGAGCTCTTTACGCAGATTGCCATCTCCCGTGATGTGTACCCCCAAGTACCTAAAGCCGTCGACTCTCTCGATGTCTTGCCCCGCGCTCGTCAGAGGGTAGTCTGGGTCTTGATAGAAACAGTTGCAGAGCACATTGGTTTTACTCGCATTGACTTTGAGACCAATGCGATACGAGTTGCTCTGCAGCCTATCCATTGTTTCCCACAAAATATAGTCCACCAATTAATAATAATGTTACGAGTTGAAACCGGCTAAAATAAAAGATGACAATTTTGCCACCCGCACTCTTATGGCGCCGCAGAACTTCCTGATAGACAGCTTGTTGATCTACATTTTTTAATAATGTGTCCTGCAGCGCCACCAACTAAACATACGATTCCAGATACACACACTAAGTTGTACGAATTTACCACTCATTTTTTACCAAATCACAAATATGAAACTTAATATTTAACACAAATATCTTCTATAATTTAAGACATCGACTGAGGGTGCTTGGTGGAATTTCAATATCAAATTTGAATTATTTTGAAAGGCGAATCCCGGATTGTTAGTGAAAAAATACATGGAAGTGTACAAAATCTCAGTAATTCAAATTCAAACAAATATCTTCGTTCGCGTTATTATCTCAACTGTCACTTGCAGAATACGTTAGTATTGAGCTGTTGCTAAGCGACTACTATTATTACATTTTTCATCCCACATTGAAACGAGGAGTTGTTGTGACCGACAGACATACAGATTTCTATATGTATTTTGTGCTATATAGTAGAGATGCAAATCTAAGCACGTGAGAGAGAGAACAGGCAAAAATTTTAAGATTTCGTTTGTAAACAATCAATCTCATTGTACCATTTAGAAATTATTGTCTACGGTAACATTGCCCATATGCACTCTAGTCATTATTTACTATTGTGTCCATGCACTTAAAAATTCATCTTTATGTGTACCTTTACAGGTCTCAAGATGAGAAAAAGATCCTCCGTCACAAAACCGGCATAGTCACCAAAGAGCTGAAGATCAGTGTTAAAAGAATGAACTTTCCTGGAGACCTGGACCAGCACCTAACTAAACTCTCGAAAAATAAACACAAATTTAAAACATCTAAGAAAAGATCGACAGAATATTCTCAGGAAAGACATTTAATCACATGTTCTTTTTGTGATGAAAAGATTTTAACAAAATTATTCAAAAGACATTTAATCGAGTGCAAGAAACGAATCACTTGTGTTAAATGTGTTCGTGATAAATCAATTTTTCGTGATCACTGTCAAAAATGTACACCAGACTTGAACTGTACAAAATGTCTACTAAAATTTCGTGATTTATTAGAGTTACAGAAACATAATGAAACATGTAATGTATTTGCATGTGAACAATGTTCTAAATGTTTTGTAAGCTTTTCAACACTCAGCATTCACAGATCTGCAAAGCACAATTTAAAAACTAATTGTGAAGAAATAGATTTTAAAATCCAGAAAATTGACGGCCATAGTTCTGTATGTGAAAGGTGTTTTAATAGTTTTGCTGCTAGTCGCACAGAAAGTAAAGGTAACAGTAGAGTTTTTTGTGCAAAGTGTGCTTCAATTACAATTAATGATACTGTAGATGTTACACAGACAGCTTGTTCCGACATGAATGTATCAATTGAAAAAATAGATGATGATCCATTGGATATATCTGATAATGATTTTTTCAGTGATAATGAATATATGCATTTGGAATCATACAAAGCTGAAATTGTTTCCAAGTCCCTGACTGAAGATGTAATTTCTGATAAATGCCCGCATTGTTCTGAAGCGGTTGTGAAGATTTTTAATTACCAAAACCATTTAAAGACTTGTTCTGAGTTGGCAGCTTATATGAAGAAAAAAGAGAAGTTGCTGTCGTCATTTGCAAACAGTAAATATGCAGACAGGCCGAGACTAGTCGATAGCAGTAAAAATATCGAGGTAGATCAACCAACAGCCAAACAGACAGCCAGAACAAGCTTGTTGAAATCAAAACAAAATTGGTTGAATGCTTTCGAAAGATACGGGTCAGAGATTGATGATTTATTGAATAAAATATCATCGGATAGATACATCGACCGCAGATCTAATCGAGAATTTATGTGCAAGCTCTGTCATAAAATTCAAAGGAGTCGTAGGTCACTGAAATACCATTTAGATTGTGTACACAAAATGAAGATTTTCTATAATCCTCCGATGCAATATTCATGTAATTATTGTCACATGGAAAAAAGTACTCTTAAAGAAATGAACACGCATCTGTATAGCAATCATGTTCTCGATTTTAAATGTCATTATTGTTCATCGGTTCTCGCTTCTAAAGCGGAAAGAATAACACACACCGTTTCAGCGCATCCGGAAGAAGCCGGGTACGAATGCAACCTGTGTCCTTTCAAGATAAATAATGCAATCCAACTGCGACAGCACACTTTGTGGCATTCGAAGCAGGAAATTATCTCGTGCAATGTTTGCAGTAAGAAAGTCAAAGGCAGACTCAAATACGGTTATCATCTCAAATGGCACAAGTTACGGTTGGAAAATAACATGTATCTGTGTCCTAAATGCGGGAAACGTTTCACATCTCGTTCTGGACTCCGGCAGCACCATCTCAATATACATCATCCCAAGAATTTTATTCTGTGCTCGGTCTGCGGCAAACTTGTTACGGAACGCTATATTGTGAGTCACCAAAAGCTGCATGGAAAAAACCGCAAGCAGGATGATCGGCCGTATCAATGTATCGATTGCCCTCTGTCATTCAAAAGAAAACAATCGCTCGCGATGCACAAAAACCGTAGACATTCGCTGCACTTGACTGTTTGTAGATTCTGTAACCTAAATTTGGTTACTAATGAAGCGTACAAAGAACATAGAGCTGCTTTTCACAAAAAACAAAAGATGAAAAAATCAGACAAAGGATATCATTGTCCGTTGTGTCCAAAAGTTTTAAAACATGTCAGTTCCGCTCAGTTACATTTCGTTAAAGCCCACGAACCTCATCGGCATGTCAAATGTGATATTTGCCCGAAGACATTCCCGTTGGAGTGGCAGCTTCGGAAACATATGACAACGCACAGCCGTTCTGAGACAGATTCCGACAATGCAAAATTTAAGGCGAAAAAATTTAAGACCAGTTGTGGCGCAGTCAATCAATCGAAGGATAAGAATTTCTTATGCTCCTATTGCCCGGCAAGGTTCAAGAGACGGAATGCTCAAATAGTTCACGAACATAAACACACTATTCAAGGGTCAAGCAATTGAAATATTGAAAATTAATAAACCTTTCTGTAGTTGCAGTCCCTAAGTATTTCAGAATGTTGGTAGTAACATCATAATAACTTAATATGTACACTATAACTTTGAAATCAAATCAATTGTACAGTTTTATTACATTCATGCCTATAATTATTTCCTGTTTGTGAACATTTACATCTTCTGTTGATCTATCACTGTCGTTTATTTTCTTTTTGAACTACCTCACTCATTTCACATTTAATATTTTAAATAACCTCCGTTTACACATTTTATTAGAAGATAAATTATCGAATCTTTAAGGTTCTCTCAACACTATAACTATATAAAAATTTTGAATACATGTAATACATAAATAAACAATATTGTTTCAATGGGAGAATGTGTCTTTTTGATTCTGATTCGAAGTGCATGGCCAGGCTAAAAGTTTACCAAATTCTATTATGCTAAAGCATAGAAGCGCTTCAAGCTCTAGAAATGGCCAAAATAATGACTTTGCTCATCACGAAACTGGGTAAATACTGAATACAAATTAGCCAAAGGCTAGTGCCTTAATATGGCACTAATATGGCATATTCCTGTAAGAAAAATAAACATCTGTACTTGTCGATGTGCTCAGACATTAAAGAAACAATTCCCCAATATAGAATAGGTTTGTTACACAGTTCCCGCCCTGTAGGTTAGGAGTCACAATTAACATAAGATGTCTTCTCAAGGCTCAAATGATAATCGTATTGTAAAGTTTTTAACACATTTTGTAGGTTCGAGCAAAGAAACAGAGTAAAACATGAAGCATAGAATATAAGTAAAGTTGACAATGGGTTAAACCGCAGTGGTCAACCCTCGTAGTGATCGAAGATGTAGGAATCTGACAATGTATCAGATGTTTGGATGATGTTGAATCCGTAGAGCCGTATCAGGTGAGAACTGATCAAACAGCGGAGGCAGTGCACTTTATTAATCGGGAACCGATCTAACTGAGGATGCGGTGCTCCAGCAGAGATGGTTTCGATAAGAACGAATCCGGAGGATTACAATTGGCTAGAAACCTTAGAGGGACTCTTGTAGTCAGTAGCTTTTAAGCAGAGTGACATTTGTTAGAGAAAATTGGGAATATATATAATTTCGAGAACGCAGTACATGCGACTTTTAATATACGACAAAGGTGCCATCTATTATTTACAGCGAAAAGATGGTAAATTAAATAATATTATTAAAACTAGCTAGCGACATATATATGAAATTATATCATTTGTTTGTTTCGCTAAAGAAACATAAGCAGGTGCAGCCCGTCTATACGCACTGCAGAACTCCCAAGCATGTAGAGAAAAATGTAATATTACAATATACATAGACTTATGTATATTATAATAGAATAATATGAAAATATCAATTATATTTAAGTGTGTATTAAGCTCGCCCGCACATCGATACATCCAATAATTATCATACACCGTGGTACTAATATCAGAAAGTGACACATGATCTTTATGATTGTATGCAGTACGGTTTTCGATGGTATATGCGAAGGAGGGGAGGGGGGCTCGCAGCTAGAAGCTTGGTTTGTAACTGCCACTTCGACAGTATTTCGTCTTCTGTGTGCGGCTGCAGGTGCGACAGTCTGAGCACACGTGCGACAGCTGTCTAAATAAGAGCGGTATTTTACTTAAGGAAAGAAGTGCATAGCTTTAATGATTTATTGACATTGTTAAAATTTATTTCTGCAAGCAATTTATCCAAAGTTCTTGAGGAAATAACAAAAATTATTCAAATTCTGTTTACAACTCCAATGACTACCGCTAAGCTAGAACGGTGTTTTTCATCAATAAAAAGAATAAAGACATATAAGAAATACAATGCTTCAGGAAAGATTGACGGCTTTGTCCAAGCTGCCAATTGAAAAAAAAAATGATTATGAATAATGAAAAAATTAACGAAAAGCTGAGAGACCTTTTTTCAAGGAAAAAGGGCAGAAGAATCAATTTTGTAATGAAATAAAAATACATATAATGTTTAATTTTAATAATTTTGATGTTAATAGTAAAATATAATCCAAATAAACATTTATTTTTATTTTTAATCAACCGCAGCACCCCCAGATATCTTATAAACGAGCCGCCACTGCACATAAATAACTTAGCTTTTGAACATGAATAAAATTGGTTAAACTTTTCCTATGCACTAGTTTGAAGCAGTCATGAAAATGTTTGACAATAAATTGACACTGACAATTCTTAGTGATTCATCAAGAGAGACAACAGAGGAAGACGCACTGCACTCCTCACAATAAGATGATTTGACACAGAAGAGGATTTGATTAAAAAGCATATTTTTTCATTAGCTAAGAACCACGTAGACAACAATCTAGCCATTTAAATTCTTGGATGCTCACTGAACATGAATTTAATGCTGTAGATGAACGAAACAGAATGGGAGAAAAATAATGTAATAAAAAAATAATAAACATGTGTTCAACATTTTCACCCTACACTTTCATAAACCTCTTCTCAGACAGGAAAAAATAGAATGCACTAATATGGCTTGTGCTGTAAGGACTCAAAAAAAAAATGAAAATTTAAATGTAGAGTATTAATTTTGATCTGCAAACAGTGCTGAATACAGCTAAATATCGTTGCCTAAATTTGTAAACCTCCAAACTCCACCGAGACCAAAAAAGGCTTTTTGATGCAAATCATCGTAATTTTATAATACACATCATGTGTAAATATTTTATTTGTATCATGACAAGAACGACATCTTGCAAAACAACAAACTCTTTTTCCAAATATTTCCAAACATGTTAAACCTCCAATCTCTTCTTTATATGACCATTTGTGTACAAACTCTCAGATGTGTGATTTTTGATCCGTCATGTCATAATATCTGTCAATTCTTAGTAGAAAGGCATTATATTTTAAATATAAAACAGAATTTGTTTGTACTACATTCACATAACTATTTTCACTATGTGGAAGTAGTACAAACAAATATCTGTTTTATTTTTAAAATATCTGTCTATTAGCGTTGTTTAACTGGATTAAACTACATACCCCTCTAATTAATTAAAATTGTATGTTTTCTTTGTTATAGATTATGTTATATCATACAAAAACGATTCGAAATAAAATGATGGTCGAGAGAAATTTTAAATAATCGTTTGGATCTCCACCAATGTTGAAGACATCAATAAAAATGATTCATTGGGTGATTCAGAAATATTTAAATATACAGCTATGCCACCGTCTTTCTTTGAAAACATTATATTTCTTGATGAGCAGTCTTCTACTCAGGATGTAGAAATTTCATCACTTCAAAAAAGACTGGTGCAACTGTGTACGGCTTTGGGAAATACATTAAAATGCTCAGAAATAACAGATATCACTGGAAAGTAAACTACAAATTCTGAAAGTTGAGTTGGACAAATACAAGAATATCTATTGATAGCATCGTACAATTATTGCTGTTAATAAAGAAAGAGGATCAAAATGGTGCTGAATTATCAAGAGGTGGTGGCAAATTTGTTTATTTTCTTCTATTATTATGTGTTCCTTACTAAACCTTGCAATGCTGTACAACATTGCAATCGGACAAAAGTTTTAGGGGAAGGGGCTCACCTAAATGGAAGTCGACTCCATGCACTCGACCATTGAAAGGCATTTAAAGATGTCCCTGCAGAATATATTCTAATATGTCGATCTGCTATAAAGAATCCTAAGCCCTATAATGTTGAGTTATGTACATTAGTCACGCAGACATTAAAAAATATAGCTCAGTGCAATTCTACAAGTTCATTTGGCCTGGTAAGAAGGTGGGAGTCACTGTGGTGAAAGATATTCGGACAATTCAATATAATCCAAATGGTTACGTTGATTATAAATTACAGTTTATATATACACTTCCCTTCCCCAGAGTAAAGAAATAGGCATAGTTCCAGGAACATTCGACAGTCTACTTCCTTTATATTCAAATAGAGTTATTAAATGGCAATTAACAATTTGATTACTGCTACGAAAAGTAACTCAAGTATTCACAGATCGATATTTAAACCAAGTTTTATGGACATACTCGCAAACATATTCCTCTGAAGCTTTGTTCCTGTTCCACGGAGTATCCTTGCCTTTGCGAGAGTAAGATGGACGTGTGTCAGACCTACACTAGCCATTTTGCTTTTCTTATCTGAAAGAAAAACAACACAGAAAAAGTATTATTTGTCGTCTATTTGCAAAAAAAATACAAAACTATTGTGTGCGTTACAACATGAACCAGATATTTATTAATTGTAAGCCTGTGATCACTGTAACCGAAGCCAATGATATTTACTACTCGGGTACAGGCCCCGTAATTTTTTTACATATACATACCAAAATGCCCATTGGAAATCTGTAAGAAATAACTGAAGAGGATTTGGTTAATTTGGTTTGTTATGCTGAAATTAAAAGAGAACCTATCAGAGATTCTGAAGAACCAGATTTGCTTACTGCCAAAGAGTGAGCAATTGAGTAACAAGTAGTTAAACAATTTTTCTTGATATAAGTTCTTATGAGTCAATATGATCCACATTGGTAGCAGATATGGTTAACAAAATTTAAGGGAGTAGTTCTGTTGGTTGATTGGAAATCCAATATTGAAAAAAGTGTAAACATTCAATGAGATAATAAATATTTATATGCAATACGAAGAAATAAATGACTAAAAACACAACGCTAACTTTAGTTCCAGAAATCTTAACAATGGAATCCAGAGAGTTTTCCAATTGAACCGAGAATTTTAAATATTATTTCTAGTGATAAAAAATTTGAATTATTGAGAGTATCTAGTGATCAATCGCGAAGAAGACAAATACAGTTGCTTTAGAAGACAGCAGTGAAAATTTCCACAATTTTTATGAGCTCCATTATCGTCAGTAACGATTTTCTTGGAAATTTCAATCAATTTAAACCCATTCCTAATGAAGTTAGCGGTGTTGATTTCACAAAAGAATGGATAACTGAGCAACGATTAAAAGTTGTCAAAATCTGACTGTAGTGTTAACAGTAGGTTAAACTTGTTACATACGTTTAGGTTACTGTGATGTTTTAAGTAGGTAGACTGGAGACACCGCAGACCGTTGCAAGTTCTCTCATCAGCAACAGAGATGACGGGATATCTGGAATGATAAGACAACTCTAAGAAGTTAATCCAATTAAGTGAAAAAGCTACTCATCATTATAATACAACACAAACTGTGAATCTATAAATACAAAAAATGAATAATAAATTCTTACGAGTTATTAATACTGAAATAAGTCACACATCTAATTAATAAAATTAATAAATAGTCAAAAAACCATATTAAGTGGTTGTATTTGTTCGTCAAATTAAATTAAAAGGTAAAATTGTCGAAAATTGTGCAGTGATCACATTACATACTGAAACGACAGAGTTCGCAGAAGTGGCCATATTTATCCAAGTTTGACAAGAGTATTTTGGGTAAATATCGGATAAACGGGTCTAAAACTGATATTGTACAAGGAAGAATACCCAAAATGATGTTAAGTTGGTGTGGTTTGTTCTACACGTAAACATTTCATTACGCGTATTTTATGAAGCGATCGAAATCTGTCATAACGGCAGCCATTTTTCCTTTCTTACAAATTATTGCGTAATGTTATTTTTTAGTTTGACATATAATATTTATAAGTTTTAAGATAGACATGAAGAGATCTAATACAGTATGTTGCTGTGAGAAATTTCATTATTACCTGGTATATATTGCACATGGTGAACTGCATAGCTGTTTTAGAAAAATATGAGACTGACGAACCAAATTTTTATTGTCACCAGAACACTGTCGTAAACATAGTACTTAGATTGGTTATTCAATAAGCACGTAATGACGTCAACAAATGCAAAAATAGCAACGTACATTTTTTATCCAGCTCAGCTATTATACTTCTTACTACTTGTATACAGTCAACAACGCAAACTAACCTATATCTTCAGAATGCTTGGTGTAAATTGTTCAACAATAAACACATTGTGCATCAAGCATTTTTACGCTAGACCCACTGGCCTGTGCCCATAACAAGTACCGGTATCTGATTTATAATGGCTGTGGAAATAGATGGAATATTCTTCAAACTGAAACGTGTGAATATCATTTTCATAGTCAAAAATGTAGACGAACATGCACCCTGTATTGTTATGATAGCAAAGTAAATAACTCACGATTTCTACTGCCATCACAACTCGTAAAAATACATTTGATTTGACATCTCGTAAAACACATGTTTACGAGATATCAAATCAAAACGAACGAAGAACGGGTATTTCGAAAAGTTTGTTTACGTCCACCGTTCACTTTGTGCATTTATGACTTTGTGTTTGTATCATAGATAATATACTGTATAGATTAGCAACATCCATAGAGAACAGATTGTCAATATACTAGCGCCACCTTCCTGCTCAACTGGTAACTATGCATGGTGTCTGCCGCATCTGTTTGAACCATAAACATTTTACATAAAAGAAGAGTCAAATTCAAGTTTCAAATCTGGAACTTTTCAACCATAAAGAATGTTCAAACTTCTTGAGCAGTATTTTAGACAAAATGAAAAATAATTGCGTCATTTTTTTGGAGTTCATCGAACAAAATTTTATTCAACATTCCACTTCCGTAATTATTTATATTTGCTCATTTTCTGCATTTGTTTGATTCCAGCTGATCATTTTCCGTTTCTTCCAATAATATAGTTCCATCTAAAAGTATTAAAATTACATGAGCCTGTAATTCGGAATCCGGGTTTCGCTGTATTTTCATATATTGAACATATTTTCAATAAAACAACTTAGAATTATTGAGATTTTGTACACTTCCATGTATTTTGTCACTAACGACCCGGGTTTCACCATTCTGCATCTTCAGGCATTCAAGCGCACGAATGAACTCGAATTGACAGACGGTAAACAGTGTCTAACGTTTATATAGAAGATACAAATACGACAAATATTATTTACGAGATAAAATATTACAAGTCTAGGATTTACACTGATACCTGGGTTAAAATTTCAAGAATCGCCATAATCCTTATTTTGTAAACAACACATTAACAGAGTGGCAAATTGCCGCTTTCCAACTAATATTAGAATTACCAGTGATTTTACTATTATAATAGTATTGTAGATTTCGAAGGGATGCAATTCGACGAAAGGGTATATATATATACAATCATTCCACATTTAGTGGCATCTGGTAGGTGATTCAACGTATAGGATACAGCAACGGGGAGTTTGGAAGATTCGGCTGTTCGTTCAATTGAATTGGAAATTCTAATATTAGTTGGAAAGCGGCAATTCGCCACTCTGTTAATGCGTTGTTTACAAAATAAGGATTAAGGCGATTCTCGAAATTTTAACTCAGGTATCAGTGTGGATCCTATACTTATAATATTTTATCTCGTAAATAATACTTGTCGTATTTGTATCTTCTATATAACCGTTAGACACTGTTTACCGTCTGTCAATTCAAGTCCATTCGTGCGCTCGAATGCCTGAAGATGCAGAAAGGCGAAACCCGGGTCATTAGTGACAAAAAACATGAAAGTGTACAAAATCTCAATAATGCTAATTTGATATTGAAATTCCATCAAGCACCCTCAGTCGATGTCTTAAATTAAAACATAAATGTTTAAAAAATATCTTGTTTTCTCCTGACCCGCTTAAAAACCTTCCAAGAAACCCACCACCTGTCAGTGGGCAATGGCTAACAATCACCAAAGATGAAATAATTGAAAAGAAACAATGCACTAACATTATCTCTCTTTGTACAGGAGCTGAAATATGTAAGTATTTAGGAAAATGACAAGAATTTTCTACAACTCATTTTGAATTTTCTTTATTAATGCATTATGAACACTAAAGCCATTACATAATTAATTCAATATTATCGATAATTAATATTACAATATAAAAGATTATCACATACAAGTTTTTATATTACATACAAATAATAATAAAAGCATTAACAGGCAATGTTATATTTTTCTCTAACTTCCTAACGCTAAATCCCCAATTAAAAATAAGAAAATTTGGGTAATCCGATTACCGTTACGTTTCATATTTATGTAGATTTAAAAATATCCAGCTGCTGCATATTACTTTTAAATAAATTTGAATTAAAGTATTAAAACCACTAACCCTTCAGGCATTGATACCTGAAATAGATTTTTAGTCCCAAGGACGGGTTCATTTTTCGGAGATACTGGTAGAATTGATAATAGGTTTTGTGTTTTGTTTTGCTTATACCGGTGCTATATGGTCACACTAAAAAGCTCCGAATACATTGGAAAAAGTATTGAATATTTTATTTCACCATTTTAAACAATACCCAGACATATAGCTTTCATAAACATATTCTTTACGGGAATAAAATGTGTAAAATTATAACTCTATTAGCTTTCCGAATTGCTTGATGAATTTTGATACAAATGTACGAAAAATAGCAGTATTTTCGCATCTGCCCTGGGAGTAATTTTGAGCCGCGTGCTGTGCACGTCATATGAGCCTGAAGGGTTAAACATAGTTATGTTCATGTTATGTGTTATGACTAGAGATGCGAGGCCAGGAAAAAACTAGATTTTTACCCGGGTAAAATCCTGGGAATAAATTCGCATAGGAAGATTGGGAAAAAACCATTATAATATTTATAACTGTATGTCATTTTTAGCATTTTTTTACGTATGCCAATATTCTATCTACAAATTTGAGGTAACGATGAGTTATTAGTTCGATGATATAGATGGAATGAAAGAACTTATTCAAAATAAAATAAAATTAAAAATTGATAACTTTGTTATTCCACTTCGTTATGTTAACTAATAAGTAAGTTATCAATTTTTAATTTAATTTTATATTAAAAATGAATTTCCACAAAGTTACCGCCGAATCCATTGAAAAAACTTATTCAATATTCGATCACCAGTAACATCTATGTGTACTAAAAACTCAACACAAAATATTTACGGAAACGTTTCTGTTTTTATTTACGAAGTTAAGCTCGGCGAGATGCACATATTTATATGACGACATGGAGTCAATGTGTCAAAAAAGAAATAACAAATATAATTTACAGGTAATTCCCAACATTTCAAAATTTCCGGGTTTTTCGCAACACTAATGAGAGAGTTAAAATAGTTTGACATTTTGAATGAATAAAGTTATGGAAACCAAAAAATATTGTGTATAATTCACACAAAACAAGCTAATACACTATATTTATACATAAATGTATACTAAGTCGACTGTAAAACGGCAAAAGAAATTATTCCTCTGTCTTTTCAAAATATTTTTTTTCTATAATCACAATGTATACAATAAAATACACGTTTTGTTTGGGCTATACACAATATTTTTTGTGTGTGGGCTACGTCCTTTTTCCTTTCCAGTCGATACTGTCTTCGTGCTGACATAAAACTTAGTCGGAAATACAGTAAAAAGTATTTAATAGTAATCGGATACAAACAAACAGTCGGGTACAGTCAAATTTATTGTTAAAACATCCTGTTACTGGTATTAATCTTTAAATACAAGTCACTGCTCGTACTGCACATGATAAACACAGTTGCAGCGGTTACAATGTATACCCACTGATGACTCAACATGAGCTTAACGATGCCCAATTGATTCTTCTCAAAGACACGTAATTTCTATAAAACACGAATCCATCAAAAAGAAAATCAAAAATTACTTCTTAAATCACTTTACCTTTTCCACAATGACAACATTATTTATCATACAAGTAAAAATGTCTCCGTAAGTATTTTGAATGGTAAAAATCACTAATACTCTAGAAGTTACCATAATGAAATATAACTGTTCTGATTTGAATACAATATTTTTTAAATATGCAAGACAAAAAATGATATTTTATTAATATATATATATATTAATAAAATAATAAATATTTATAATATATCTGGACTTTACAATATTGTTCATACGTTTTTTTTTCCACTTTGTTGTAAAATCTTATTAACTTTATTATTACTTATCATCCTTCTAAATTCTCTATGAGATATACAAATCGTCAAATCAATAATGAATAATATCAAAAGTTTAAAGTATTAATTCCTTCCAAAATAGAGTTTCTATAACTCACTATTTTCAGCCTTTGATAAAAGAAACCTTTTTTTCTCTATCAAAACTAATACTAATATCAGGTTATTAATGTTGATGAAGACTCAAAGTCAGCTAAACCACAAAATGTAATTATTTAGATAATTCATAAAACTTTGAATGCTTCGGGACATATCACATTTATTGTATTGTTTGCCTTCTAGTCAATTAAAAGCCTCTCATATTACTATTGGTTATTGCGATAACCAATAGTAATATGAGATGCATTCTAGGGTTTAGTCGACACTTCAAAAAAGGAATGTCACTCAATTTGATTGCCATAAATCTCATCAGAAAAGATATTAATTGGAACATTCCTTATTAGTTGCAAAATTATTTACAATGTTCAATAATGCATTTTATTTTCAAATCCTCCCTAAGTAATACAAAAGTAATTAACAATACTGTGAATGTTAACAAATACTCTCAATAGGGAATGACAAAGGCTGTGAAATAAATAGTAGGTTTCTAAATTATTCTGCCTCATGTTCTGAATGAATTTTCATGAAATCCTACAGCAAATCTGTTAAAGATATTTTCAGAAATTAGCAAGAGGTTAGTAAACTTTTTTTCTCAACTAACACGACACCAACATTCACCATGCAATAAGATTACTCAATTTTACATTGAAAATGTGTAGACTTTGATTTCTCTTGAAAACCTATATCAAGTGCAAACACACTGTGGTATAATAGTGACGACAGCTTTACCCTAGCAATTAGATGGTTCCGGGTTCAAGTTCTGGCAAGGTCTATTTAAATGTTCTTCAATTCAACATCTGATATCTTCGGCATGGGTGCTCGTGACTTCTTTACTACTAGAGTTGATATAGAGTGACTTCCCTCTTTGCTCTATGTCAATATTGACAACAAAAATTTCAAATCTACATTTGAACCCATGACAAAAATTTCAAAATTCACCACACCAACATGGTAATTCATGCAAAAGTTGCCCAACCTGATTGACAGAGGTACTTTATATTATTTAAAAAAGTACCATTTATAAAAATATTAATATAATGATGATTATATTCCTATGATATGCAAGCAAACAATATCATAGCTTATTAATATTACAATATAATTCATTCTTATTTTATCTCAAATTTACTTGATGGTGTGTTGTCTTCTATCGATTAGAAAAATTGTTAAATGATTTCTTTAAAAATGTTCATGTAATATTGACAAAATCTGGCTAGCTAGAATATTAAAAACGTCTCGGTTGGTTAAAGCATTCCTTAATATGCTGATCGGCTAACCGTTTACTATAAAGGGTAGTTAGGGGCATGCTCAAACAGTGACTTGGTGTTAAATTTTGAAAACCTAATTAATAATAAGAGATAGTTTAATCCACATTATACTGTAAAACAGTATTTTAAAGAACACCTTAATCAACTGAGATTTTTTTAAAGAAAGCTAGTTATATTTAATCAATTACACAAACATATTGATGATTTGTTTTTCATTTACATTTCAATAAGACAGTTTTAATATTAATGAAATTGTGTTTTTCCTGAAGAACTTGAAAAATGGAAAAATTTTATTATATAAATAATTCAAAGTACTAACTTTGAATTCAATATTTTTTCCAGAACATTATTTTGTAATTACATATTAAAGTTATCATTATTTTAACGTTACAGCGATAACACTAATATTCCTCACGCAAACTCAATTACAATGTTACAGTTTATATAATTTCAATTACCTAAATTGTTTCTGGATTTATATAAATGACTAAATATAAATTTGGTATATGCAAAATGTGAGGAGGCGTCCACAAGTTATTATTTATTATTAATAGGGATATTGTATAAAAAGAAAGGTTAGTATGCATGCACAAACGTATGTGCAAAATTTAACAATAATTAATTAGATTATATAAGACAATAATACAAATTAAACATTCATACCCATCTCAGACTATCAACAATGAAAACACACTAATGATTTAAAAAAAGATTTCACTATACACTATTTTGCCTTATATACATACAAACCTTTACTACACATACAAAAAAACTGATTTTGAAAATGAATATTACAGCAATTGTTCTCGATTAATATGGCGTTAATTTACTGCATTTAAACAGCTATTAGTATACATAGATATTTTTCTAAATCAATTAATATTTCTCAAGTAAATACCACTCATTGTTATGCAGTAGATTTACGAAATTTAATACAATATAGATCCTAAATAAAACCTACTTAACCTTACATTTTGATTGCCAATATTTTCCTTTTATTTAATTTAAAAGGTATATTAATTCCTCAATTTGGAATATTGTAAATTCATCCAGACGCCATTTTGTGCCTTTCCACTTGTCCAATTACAGCCATAAATCACTTATTGTCAATAATACATAGTGCCGTTGAATCTCCATCTATCGTTTATTAATTGTTCATTTCAAAACATATTTTCGTATATCAGCAATTCATCATCATCATCGATGAGGCAAGACGCTGCAAGCTAAATCAACAATGTTAACATTTAAAATAAAAGAAAAAGACTATACATTATCGTTCCTGCATTGACACTTGTTCCAACTGGTCCCTTCTAAAACGATAGATTGAGATTTCACCGTTAAATTCAAATAACAAAGAAATTATGTGTACCATTCGAAGATGGTATTAATTGGTGCGGTGGGATGATCAGGCAGAGGGCGCTGGGCAAAGAGCTAAGCTTCGTTCGCCGAGGACTCTAGGGGTTTGGGCTCGGGGTCGTCCCTCTGAAGAGATCCGCTGGGGGAGCCGCCCTCGTTGATGAGTCGCTGACGTTCACGGTACATGGACACTCGGAGGTTCTCGAGCTGATGGTAGCGGCACAGCTTGAGCAGAGCGCACACTGACAGGCCGACCCACGTTGCGAATGCGCCCCATGCTCCAAACTAGAAAAGTATAAGTAGCTCAATTTCTTCTCTCAAGGGCTTCAAATTTTTGGCATGCTCAAATAAACAAAAAAATTGCCCTGTAAACAAACATTGCAAAATGAAATAGTGAAAAGATTAATATGTACAGTGCACTACCAGTTCTTTGTTTTTAACAGAACTTGAAAAAAACGATGAGTGCAGGGAGTCTTGAATAATTATTGTCAACTTTCTTCACAGAGAGCATTTTGGTTGCTAGTCAGAATAATTCGCGAAGCGCAATATGAGATAAAAATGAACACAGACCAACTCAGTGAGACGACAAACCGTACATATTTTATCAGTAGGTGAATTATCAGCAATAACATTATGACCTGGCATCGTAACAAGACGACACTTGCAGACTTGCAGTCTTGGTCTTTTTTACATTAGTGGTTGAATAGGGTCACACGTTGTTACGAGCAGGATAACAAATGTTCGACAAAAACAGACCTGAGATTTGGCAACTTCAACAAACCAATGATTGTGACGATAAGTCATATCATATTATTATCTTTACCTGGGCGGTTCCGAGTTCAATATAAAATCCGGCTGTGTCTATGCCGTCTTGCTTGTCTATGTCCTGACCGGACGCTATCTCGCAACTGTAACAAATATATAATAAGACACCACATTTTATCTAATAAATAAATAATAAACATGAATCACCATGCTGTGATAAATAACATGTCATTTTAGATAAGTAAACGAGCAGCGATGAAAATATAAACATGAGATTGTCTGTTATATTGAATAGTGTGTGACATTTCAAATGTTTAATCACTTGCAAGGACAGTTCCTAAGGTTATTATGAATACATTTGAACTCAACGTTGTTAATGGTTCTTTGTTCATATATAATAATAATATGGTGAAAATGAAAAATTCAATTGTTATCAGATACATAATATAATATCTGAGAAAGATAATAAGGCTTGGAATTACATGAGTAAATAAATCTAACTAAATTTAGCTGGTATGGTAGACTACTCACGATGGGAATCTTTGAGTCATATCCTGACACCAGGTCATGAAGCCTAAGGTTATCATGATGGCTGCAATCACGATGAATCCGCATAGCAAGATAGAGCTCACCACGTCGATGAACGCTGACAAAAATGAGCTGTCAATGTTGCGGTACATGTATACGGAAAGCCTGAAAGAAAAACAGTAGGAAATAGGTAAAAATTCACAGCAGACAACTCACACTTTTTTTTATTTGTTTACTTTCAAGTAACCAAAGCAAAATTTAGTTAGTAATTAATTTACTGGTATTGTTTAGTGGAGTAAAAATTTTTTTTCTTCTGTAGGTTAATGTACGTCTTAATTCACATATAGATGTCAATTTTTTTTATCTATAATAAGCTGCAAAATTTGAGAAAAACTGCTTTTGCTTGGAAGCTACGATTTTAAACAGTTGAACCCCAGTTAAGAATTATTTTTTTAATCCATAAATCATGGAATTAATGATTATTCATTTCAGTTTGTAAATTTCCTAATTGTTTACACTAGATAGAAACGAAAAGCAATACAGACGTTAACCCTATAAATAATGGTTATAAATTTAAAAGATAATCACATTTTAGTCATTTAAAGTGCTGTATTGAAATACCTTACAGGAAAATTATTTTATATTTTATTTATATAATACATATATAATTCACATAATATTAAAAAATATATATGTACAAACAAGGTGAGATTTTAAAGGGAAGATCACATCGCACCCCTAGTAAAATAGAGCAGTAATATTTTCAATGGATTCAGCAGTAACTTTGTGAAAATTCATTTATAATAATTTAACTTTACGATAGAAGATGTTTCTCAAAGAGGTGAAACATGTGTCACAATTAGTCACACAACCAGTGGAATAAAAAAGTTATTAATTCGAAGTTTATACAGTAGTAAGTCTGAATTTGTCATTTCACAGGAGCCATTTGAAGTTTGCAAAAATTTTCTGTAAATACTAAAGAATTCTTTGATGCAAAATATTGTTTGTTTATATAAGAAAACATGATGTGTTTACAATGGTGGTTTTAGTTTTCTTCAACGCGTAGGCTGCTCACTAAATCGTTTTGCATGTTAATATGACGTGCATACACGTGGCCAGTAGACAAATAAATAAAACGGGCATATTTTTACTATTTTTTTTGAAGTGTAATCAAATGAATGGAGTAATTTTTCCTGAATCGTGAATCCAACCACATCGTTTTTGAAAGTTTTATTTGACAAAATACAGTTTTAAGACAAAAATCAAAAGTACTTAAAGTGTTAAAGGCACAGTTCACAATGCAGTAGGTACGTTAATAACTTGCCAATCACCTTAGTGGTTTACATTTTGAGTGAATACTCATATATTTCATGATAGCCTACTTAAATATTTTTGGTAGGTAAAGAGAATTTAAATACGCGGCAGTGAATAGAAAACAAACATTTCTTTAATTAATAGGCTAGAATATGAACAAACCTGTATATTTGGACACTGGATACAATGAACAACATCAATCCGACGCATAAAGTAATATACTATTATAGAGAGCTGACTTCAATATAACAGAATGTTCAGAGTTTGCATGACAAACGACATGAAGTTGCAGAGTTTAGATGACATCATAAAGTAATATACGATGACATGAAGTTGCAGAGTTTATATATATATATACATATATATAGCAGGATGCTGATGAAATGTCGCTAACTTCTAATTGGAACTTTCGGATATAGGTATTGTTATCATTTTTTATTCAAAAAATGGCACGAAAAAAGAAGGATCGATTTTTAGGAAAGAAAAATGACAGTTGTTAACCACAATACATTTATTAACGAAAAACGTTCACATGACAATAAATAATCAAACAATAGACACAATGATATTAATCTGTTTAGGATACAGTAGTATCAAGCATTATGAAGATATGTATGTGATAATAATTATTATCAGTGAACTAATTTAAGAATTTTTCCAAACATCAATATGTAATGTTACTTGTTATAAAAATAGTGTTTTTTTGAGCTACTTTACAATCTTCAAGTAGTAAAAATATATATATAATCAGTATCTATATAAACAGAATATTATATAAACACAAATATTCATTGAAAAACTTGTCAGTTTGCTTATTTTTAAAAGTAAATTACTTGAAAAAATAGATGGTTTACGTAGATATAATATAGAGAATAAAATATTTTTTTATAAAATGATTAAAAATAATAGAATAAGGGCACAAAAGACAAAAAATACTTTAAATTGACAAAAAATAATTTTCTCAATTTAAAATTTACAATTAATTCAAATTGTACACACTGAGTCAATGAGGATTTTTAATAAAATGGACATACTGACAGAACTCATTAGATCAGTTTATGATAGTTTTCTGTTTCATATGTCAAAATGTAGGCCTGGAATTGACTGGAAGAACGCATGAAGTCATAGAATATAAAGGCCTTAAAAAAACAGACATAAGTCAATGGCTATTTTATAATTCTGGCAGAAAGCATGATGACTATTACTAATCTATACTAAATCTTATGATTCGTATGCCAAAAATATTTTTTTATACTGTACAAAAAAATCCTTTTTAATCACAAACATTTATTGTACTTGGGAGTACTTAAATAATGTTTTAAATGCGATTACCTAAGAACTTTTTTTTTCTTTCTAGACTTCTGTCAGTATAACCTCCAATATATGATTAATTATATGATTAATCTAACGACGAACGGGTTTTCTGTTGTCTGTAGGCGTCCATTTTGCTTCTCGGCGTGTCTGTTTACGTCATAGACATTTTACTGTTTCAACCATAAACATTTTACATTTAAAAGAAGAGTCATACTCATGCTTCGAATCGGAAATTTTAGCAAACAATGTATTAGCCTTCCAGGAAAAACTTGAATTGTTTCATTTACAGCTGAAAGAAAAAAATTGCACCACTTTCTGCACTGCAAAGAAATGTTTCTCTCACATGGCAATGATTCCAGCCAGAAATATGCTAGCCACATCATCCGAATCCAAAAATCTTTTGAAAAGATTCTGCAAAATTCTGGAAGTTAAGTTTCACATATAAAAGAATATCTATTGATAACTACGTAAAGTTATTGCCGATAAAAAGAAAGGGGATCGAAATGGTGGCACATTTGTTTATTTTTTTCTATTATTACTGTTGAGTTCTTTACTAAACTTGAAATGCTGTACAAGATTGCAATCGGACAAAAGTTTTTAGAGAAGGGGATCACCTCAATGGGAGTTGACTTCACGCATTCGGCGATTGAAAGGCATTTAAAGAAGAAACAAACACATGCCCCGCAGAATATATTGTAATATGTCGATTTGTTAGAAAGAATCTGAAGCCCTATAATGTTGAGTATGTACATTAGTCAGGCAGATTTTCAAAAATATAGCTCAGTAATTCTACAAGTGCATTTGGCAAAAAGGTAGGAGACACTGTGGTGACAGATATTTCGACAATTTGATTACTGTTACTAAAAGTAACTAAAGTATTCACGGATGGACATTTCAACTAAGTTTTATGAACATACTCGCAAACATATCCCTCTGAAGCTTTGTTTGTGTTTCACGGAGTATCCTTGCTTTGGTGAGAGTAGATGGACGTGTGTCAGACCTACAGTACTTTATCTGAAACAAAAAGAACACATAAATGTAATTTTTAATTAATTTAATTTCTATTGTCAAAAAATACAAAACTATTGTGTGCGTTACAACATGAACCAGATATTTATTAATTGTAAGCCTGTAAGCCTGTGAGCACTGTAACTGAAGCCAATAACATTTACTTCTCGGCTACCGGCCCTGTACATATTAATATAGCAATAAATTGACCATTGGAAATCTGTAAGAGATAACTTAAGAGGATTTGGTTTGTTGTCCTGAAATTAAAAGCAAACCATCAGAGATTCCGAACAACTCGATTTGTTAACTGCCTAAGAGTTTGAGCAATTGAGTAACAAGTTAAAAAAAATATCTTGAGATACATCATTAGGAGCCAACATGATCCACACTGCTAGCAGACATGATTAAAAAATTCGAGGGAAGTAATTTAGTTTGGAAAATACAGAAATGAAACCAAAATACAATGTTGAAAAAAATGTAAAAATTCAATGAGATAATAAATATTTATATGCAATATGAAGAAATTCATAAATAAATGACTAAAAATACAAGGCTAACTTTAGTTCCACAAACCTTAACAATAATATCCAGCGAGTGTTGTTTTCCAATTGAACCGAGAATTTTAAATAGTATTTCTAGTGTTAAAGATGATGATTATGAATCATCAATTGCGAAGAAGACAAATATAGTTGCCTTAGAAGAGTGCTCCGCAACATTTTCTCAATAAAAAAATACATTGGTAAGAGCTTGTAACAAAAAATATAAAGTAAGCTGGACTACATAAATTTATACAAAACCAATTTATATATCTCACCTGATCTTATCGGGTTTTGTTGATTTTAGTAATATTAGCTATAATATTATTTGACATTGCTTTTTCTTTCATTCATGTTTTGTATATTTTTTGGAAGAAAATGTTGACCTTTCTTTCTTTTCGGAAGCATTGTGCCACGGCACACCAGTGCGCAGTGGCACATCGGTTGCAGAGAACTGCTTTAGAAGACAGCAATGAAAATTCCCACACTTTTTACGAGCTCCATATTGTCAGTGGCAACTTTCTTGGAAATTTCTATCAGTTTAAATCAATTGCTAAAGAAGTTAATTATGTTGATTTCACAAAAAAATGAATAACTGAGCAATGATTAAAAGTTGTCCACATCTGAGTGTTAACAGTAGGTTAAAATTGTTACATACGTTTAGGTTACTGTGGAGTTTCAAACAGGTTGACTGGAGACATAGCAGACCACTGTAAGTTCTCTCAGCAGCAACAGTGATGACGGAATATCTGGAATGATAAGACAATTCAAAGAAGTTAATCCATTTCAGTAAAAATCTACTCAGCATTATAACACAATACAAACTGTGAATCCTTAAATACAACAAATGAATAATAAATTCATACAAGTTATTAATGTTGCTGAAATAAATCACACATCACATTAATAAAAATAGACAAATAGTGTCAATAAAATATTACTTACGGTGAAATTAAGGTGAAAGACATGGATACAACGAAGGTCTTGCAGGGTTAAAAGCTGTCCCAGGCTATACTGAAATGAATTAACATTGTACATTATATAAATATTCAAAGAAGCATATTTAGTGGTTGTATTTGTTCATCACATTAATTATCTGACTAGGTATACATGTCAAAAATTGTGGAGTTATCACATTACTACTTGGTGGAATGACAGAGTTCGCCAGAAGTGGCCACATTTATCCAGGTTTGGCACACGAGTATTTTGGGTAAATATCGGATACACGGGCCTAAAAATGATATTTGAAGAAGGAAGAGTATCCAAAATGACCTGTGAACTTAGTTTAGGTTTGTTTTACCCTTGAAAATTACATTTCGCATATTTTCTGAAGCGATCGAAATCTATTATATCGGCTCGCCATTGATACAAAATATTGTGTAATTTCGTTTATAATTTTGACATATAATATATACAAGTTTTACGATAGATATGACGAAATCTAATACAGTATGTTGCTGTGAGAAATTTCATTATTACCTGGCATATACAGCCAACGACACGAGTTAGACTGAATCTAACCTCTATCTCAAAATGCTTGGTGTACATTCTTCAACAATAAACACATTGTGCATCAAGCATTTTCACACTAGACCCAATGGCCTGTGCCGATTCCACGTATCGGAATCTGAATTTTAGTGGCTGTGGAAATATATGGAATAATAAAAGTATGAATATCATTGTCAGTTAAATTACGTACATCCGCACCTTGAATTCTTACAATAGCAAAATAAATACCTCACGATTTCCACTGGCATCCCACCTCGTAAAACTCATTTGAGTTGGCATCAAATAAACACGAAGTGTGTTTAACGAGATGTAAAATCACATTTCGAATCTAACGACGAACGGGTTTTCTGGTGTCTGTAAGCGTCCATTTTGCTTCCCGGCGCGTCTGTTTACGTCATAGACATTTTACTGTTTCAACCATAAACATTTTACATTTAAAAGAAGAGTCATACTCATGCTTCAAATCGAAAAATTTTCAACCAAAAAAATATATAGAATTTTTAAACAGTATTTTAGGCTAAATAAAAAATAACTGCGTCCTTTTTTCTGGATTTATTGACTGCTTAAATTTAAGCTTCCGTATCCGTCATAATTTCAAGTTACTAATTTTCTACATCAGTTTGATTTCCATGACGTCATTTCCATTTCTACAAAAACATAGTTCCACCCCACCCCACCCCAGTTGCAGGACAAAAATTAACGTTCTTGCCGTTGTGACACGTGTTTCGCTTTTTTACATTACTTCCACTCGACAGACTTTTGTCAAAGAGGCAAAATATGCATCACAACCAATTGGAAACAAAATTGTTAATTTTTATTTTAAATTAACTGTTAATTTAGTATTTGACCAGAACATTATAATAAGTAGGTACCTACCGATACTTTCAATGAAATAAATTTCTTGCAATAATTTGAGCAAAATTGAAAAACGTTTTCCTAGTAGATTAATTCTTCATTTTCCGAACTGCCAAATCAGGAAATTTGAATCAATGTATGACAAGTCTTGTTGCAGTTCTTCTACAAATAATTTATTTAATTCTGTAATAATTTGTTGACAGAATTTTAATTAATTAGTCTGAAAATTGTAATCTGTCCAGAGGTTAAATAGTACATACTTCAACACAATATTTTTTGCTTCTGAGAACAGAATGAGTCCCAAATAAGAATCAGTTATTTTAAGTTCCAAACCATGGATCATCCCCGAAAATGTTTTATACATTCTCTCTGCCCTAACGTATTTAAAATTTGGAACTAAGTTTGTGTTATTATAATCTTTGTTATAATAAATAAACATTATTATAATCTTTGTTTGGGAGCTAGTATATAATATTTTCGAGTGTTAAGAGAGAAAAGAAAGGGTGTTATAGTCGCGTCTTTATGCATTTCCTTTGAAAATCTTCTTCCATTGATTTAGCGAAGAGTTCTAAAATCTTAAGTGTTTTGAATAAGCACTTACTATTTTTCTAGCGTATCATAATACCATGTGTACTTTTACTGGTTATGTATTATTGTAAGACTTATTTTTCAGTAGCTTTAATGAACCATAGCTAAATTCATTTCAGAATAGGTAGGCAACGGTGATACTTTTGATTTGATCAAGGCATACAAACCTAAAATGGGTAACTATAATTTCTTGTGTCTTTATCACCTAAATTTCTGTTTGTTGTTTAGAGAAGGCGTTCAGAGGTTAACGTCCAGTTTTCAAATTCACACAGAGTGCAATGTAACGCTTCATAGTGTGGTTATGTAAACTACAATATATACGGATATTATGTAAGTGCAATTGTTTTGCGATTGACTCGAGGATGGGAGAGGGTTAAAACGAGAATTACATTGTCGCAGTATTTATTCTTAATAAAAAAATAGTTAATGATATATTAAAAATAACTACATATATAGTTACATCATTTTTACAGTTACCAAGTAACGGTAAGCACATTATATTACATACAAAGTAACATCTCAATACAATACAAATCACTGAATTATTATTATTTAACATGTTGGCAAACTTTAACATAATTAAAATTGAACAGAGTTTGCTATGTATGGCAAGTGTCATTTTTCATTTTGGATTAACAAAGTAATATTAACCCTTTTACCTCAAGAACACCAATCGATAATGAGAATGAGTAAAAAAGCTTCACAGATCCAGTCTATCAAAACCGATACAAAATTTTATGAATAATATAAAAGTCAATTATACAGTAAACAGCACAACTGAATTTTTTGAATTTAGATTAACTTGGCAAAATTCCATAATAATAAGGTAAACAAATTATTTAATTCTACAAGAATTATTGGATATAGTTCATAGCTATTTTTATCATAACACAATTGAAGACGCAAGTGGATGAAGGAGTTATGTTAGAAAATCAAAAGTCTGAGTAAATCATGAACCATCGAGGACAATTAAACTGATCATGTGTTTAAGTGGTAAGTAAGGATCATACAGTTTTGCGAACTAATTTGACAAAATCAAAGTCTCATGAAGGATGAAGGCCTTAAAAAACCACGACACCTACATATATTTTCAGATAAAAAATAAATTATTACAGCCACTTCATCTATTGCCGCAATGACAGACCATTGGAATTTTAAGATGTCTCATACATCCACATGGAAGGTAAGCATATTCATTTTCATTCACTCATGCCTTCAATGCTATGTTATTATTTTTTATAGACACATCCAGGTGCTCTGGGGCTAAAAGAATTAATACAAACCCCTGAAATAATGACAAGATTCTACTTTAAACTTGTAAAGAGATCATAATTTTATTTTTCTGAGTGAAAAATTGTCAATTTTTGACCGCTCTTAATGTGGAGCATATGGTCTTCTAATAGAGCTTCACTCAACAAAAGATCTTCTACGAAAACTGCTTGTTTCTCAATCATTTAACTTCTCTTTTTCAGGGAGAGTAAGGATACAAGGATAGGGCTAGAACAGGATTAGTGGTTTAGATAATCACTCTCACTACGTCCCGATTTACGGACCGGATGGAGAGAATTTCGACATCACACACATGCATGTGAACATGTATCCAAAAATCGATTAAAACATAAATTGATGAAACTGAGATTCGTACCAGTGAACAACGCAACCGAAGCCAACGATGTTGATCACTTGTCCACATTTCTGGTATAGGCTCTTTAATCTTATTCAGAAAATTTTCTCCCATTAACAAAAAACATTACGCTTCTTGAAAATAGTATAAGTCGAACTGCTACTCAAATTTGGCTATTTTGGGATAGGACTTTGACGATTTCTGCAATATTCGAGATCATAGAGATTTTTTTAATTGAATATTTCACTTTGATTGTTTAACTGTGTGTTTCTTTCGTATATGGGCCTTGACAAAACGCGGCGATTTAAACTTCCTCTGGCACAATAAACATGCAAACGGTCTATCGTTGGTGTGAATGATTATGTGGCGATCGAGGTAAGCCTTGTGAAGAAAAGTCTTCGGACAATGAGGGCACAGATGCTCCGGTTTAAACTTCATCCGGGCGTGTCGTTTACGGTGTTCGCGAAAGCTGTTCTGAGTGTTGTAAGATTTTCCACACGCGTGACACATATAAGGGCGATAGCCATTTTTGACGTGCAATCTTTTATGCTCCTGAAGAAAGCAATTTGTAATGAAGGTTTTGTCGCACACGTCACAAGGGTAGCGGAATTTTTCGTGCACCTGCCGCACGTGTCTTTGGAAGTTTTGCACGGTGGAGAAGCTCTTGCCGCACTGTTCACAAGTACACCTTTTCTCATCCATATGATTTCGGACGTGTTTGATATAAGTTTTGGCAACGATGTTCGTCTTGCATAAATGACAGAAAACATTCTTATTTCTATCGTTTTCGATGTCTTCATTTATCCCGTCACTGCTATCGCTTAAATATTCTCTATAAAATTCACTATTTTCTTCATCGCACGCGGTCGATTGCCGAGGAAATATCTTAAGCATTAGAGTGCTGATTGCTATAGAATCATCGCTGGAATAGTCGTTTTCTACCGGATCATCGATACATTCCGACTCCATTCCATTCTGTTTCTCAGGCGATTTGAAAGGTTTATGATCTTCAGAATCGTTTTTCATTCGTTGCCTTTTGTTGATAAACTTTCTGAAAAATCCAGGAACATAGAATCATAATGTAAATTAAATTATTTGAGCTGGAGCCAGTTGGATATAATTCTAGTAAAAATAAATTGTCTTTGATAGTGAGATTTCGCCAATATAAAATGTGAAGTGTGACATAAACAAAACTATAATAAATCACGAAATGCTGACAATTCTGTCTATGTTAAAGTCTCTCATAGGAAATTTTGTCAATTAAGTTTGTGCTATGTAACATTTTTAATACAGTTAAAACTGTCTAGCTTTCTTGATCCAGTAATCACCCTAATATAAAAAAAAAGATTGCAAAGTAAGGCATAATGCAGAAATGCAGTAAGAGTGAAAAGTAAAATGACTTTTCTATCTGACAAATTTTATGGGAAGATCAACATATAATAAGTATTCAACTTGTCATGGTAAATATTCACTTAGAAGAATAATTGGTATGGTAGATTAACAGTAAAGGTGTGCTTATGATATAGATGAAGGATGTGTAAATGATGACTGATTATTTTTAAGATTTGAAAATTCAGCAGTTTGAAATTGAACAAACAAAATATGAACTATTGTTTTATTGGTTTTAATAATACATGGACTTATTGAAATTTGGAACAATGTACCAACCTCAATGTATCATCTTTCCCAAAATGATTCACTCAAAATATGACAAGGGAATCAAACACTTTGAGTTGATTGCCGCCTCCGGTTCAATTCTAATTGGATTCTACTTGAGTCATTTGGTTCTCATTTTGCCTGGTAATGATTAAGTAGTGTTGGAGTAACTAATATTTCAATCATTTTCGCTACAAAAGATCAGGTTGGTTTGGATTTGAATGACGGATGTCTGATATTATATTGCACCTTTACATGTGATTTGGTTGAGCAGAAATCTTGAGAGAAAAGTATCGTAAAGAGGGTATAAGAGTTAATATCATCATACATATATACATACTTATTTTTCTATTACAATTAAATGTTAACGATAAGACTGCAATTGTTATTGAAATATATGGAAATTCTATTCCGTATTTGGTTAGTATAATAATTATTAATATTCGTTATTCTTTAGTATTTAATATTTATATGTTATTGTTTTCCTTGCAATAAAACGCAATTTATTGTTCTTTTGGTTGTCCCACAAGTACCCCACCTAGAAGACTATTTCCAGTCATTTATTTTTTTGCAGTCTTAATTCTTTGTGAAAATCAATCATTGGCGAAAGGTTATTTTTTTACATTTATTGTTTATTTCTACTGGTCTCCACGAAAATGACAAATCAAGAATACTGTACATGCTTCAATTATATCCATATATCTTACACGCCCAATTCAAGTAAATTCATTCACATATGGTTTGTCTGACTATTGTTTTGGATGAAACTTTCGATCATGAAATTGCATTATTCGAATGGTCTTGAACGTTTTTTGGCACGTCACACAAACATACGGCCGTTTATTACTATGCACAACAACATGTCGATCGAGGGCGCTCTTGTGCACAAACTTTTTAGCGCAGTGCGGGCACTCATTTTCCGATTCAAATCTGAGATTTATTTTGCTGCTTGATGCGTGCCGACCGCAGTGAATAATATAATTGCTCCTTTGCATGAACTGCTTTCCACAAGAGTGACACATGTATGGACGCACGCCGTCGTGTTTTCTTCTGTGCTCCTGACACGCGTAATTGGAAACAAATATTTTATCGCAAGTGTCGCAGGGATATCGTATTTTCTCGTGAGACTGCCTCTTGTGTCTTCGGAGATTTTCAGGATTCGAGAAATTTTTGCCGCATTCTTTGCAAGTGTTTTGCCGACTTTCGTGAATGTGATTCTTTATGTGATTAATATAATTTCTTGAGATGACATTCTGTTTACACAAGCGACAAAGCACATCCTTGTTTCGATCAAATTCGATTTCATCGTTAAATTGTTCTTCAGCCGATGTTTCACTCGTACAGAAGTAGTTTTGATGGAATTCATTATCACTGGTATCATCATCACTTGACTGTTTTCTATTGCCTCCATAGTCATTATCATTTTCTATCACAGCAACAACTTCTTCGTGAATTTTTCTTTTAATGTTTGTTCTACTATTTTGTAGATGTTTAACTGCATGATTTGTTTTTTCAGAACTCGGTTTGGCTGTCGATTTTCTGAAAAACCAATAATTTGCTGTATATTCTGGTTGCTTGGGGAAAACATGGATGCAAACCCACACGGCACAAGACCAATATATAACAAGTAGAATAGTTATATTTTAAACACAATTTTTGTTTCAATAATGTGATATAAAGAAAGGAAGAGAGAATGCACCAGTGCAAGGCAACCATCAACAACCCTAAGTCATCCGAAAGAACAGTTGGATTACTTTGCCAAACATTGCCATTATGAATCTTCAAAAATTTAATAACCCAAATGATCATCGTGTAAATGTGTCATAAAAATAATAATTAATTTTGAAAAAAAAAAAAATACGTCCCCAAAAATAAGAAGAAGTAAAAAGAAAAGCTATCATCCAGTAAAGCATAATATGTTAATACTATTAAAAGGGAGTTGGATATCATAAATATTATTTATTTTGTAAATTAATTAGACTAATCAGACACATTTTATTTTCTGCTCAAGTTTAGTAATAAAATCTGTTTCAGGTGGGTTACACACTACACTCTGCACTCGTACATATCAATATACTTTTTTACAGGTGGGTTACAACTGATTTCCTCGTTCTATTTCGAATGTTTTTTACTCATGTGAGCCTTTAGACTGGCCTGCGTTTTTATTCTTTTCTTGCACAATGAACACGAGAATTTTCTTTCATCGATATGAACAGTGCTATGCCGTTCGATCAACTTTTGACTATGAAACACCTTCCTGCAGATGGGACAGACGTAGTCGAGTTTTGTTTTTTCTTCCGCACAATGTCGCCTGTAATGATAAATCAAATTCTTCTTTGTCACAAAGGACTTGCCGCACATGTGACAGATGTAAGGACGGATACCCGTGTGTTTGCTGGTGTGTTCTTTGAGAGCGCAATTTGTAATGAACGTTTTGTCGCAGTTATCACAAGGATATCTAAACTTCTCGTGAACCTGCTTCATGTGTCTGCTGAGGTTCACTTCGAACGTGAACCCTTTACCGCACTGCTCGCACGTGCTTTGCTGCTTATCGCTCAAGTGCTTTTTTACGTGACTTATCAAAGACCTAGCGATAATTTTCGTATTGCAGATTCGACAAAAGACTTCCCGATTACGGTCTTCATTTATTTCTTCATCGCTGGACGGGTCTGTATCGAAATAGCCACGATGGAACTCACCATCGCTGTCACTACTATATTCTTCGCACAACGGTGCAACTGAACCGCTCGCTAAACAATCGTCACTGGAATAATCATTTTCGATGGCCGTGTTTCCTCGTTCGTCGGTTTCTGAATTTACATTATCGATTTGCTGATGTTCCTCGACACCAGAACCAGTTTTGGTTGTTTTCCGTTTGACTGATGATTTTCTGAAAAAACCAATAATACTCTGTCACAGATTATATCCCCGAATATAAAAAAAAAACAGACCTGTTATCACTCGCAAAATAACTTCTTTAGAAATTTTTCCATACAACATTGAAGCTATAAAATATATACCTTCAAATTTATGAGTAATTACAGTTAAGGTTTTCAATATTGTCGATGGACTCGGCGGTAATTTTGTGGAAATTCATTTATTAATATTAATAACTTTGTTATTCCACAGGTTGTGACATGTATCTTGCGTCTTTGCGGAATATTTTCCGACACACACGAAAATTGGAATTACAAAGTTATGAATTTTAATAATTAGTCAGCCTCTGTAGTCTAGCTGTGAGAGATTTAAGATTGAGATCTTGCACATGGGCTTTTTCTCCTCCAGTGTCTTATCTATGTTGTGTGATTTAAACATTTCAAAATGGCTATGATGGCAAATATTTTACAATTAAAGTTGCCGTAATATTACAGTTATCAATGAGTAAATGAAATTTCTTTTTTCTTAGAATATTAAGCATTTTTACTATACATAACTCAAATAAAGATTAAACCAGTGTTAGACATAAGGTTTCAATTTTTTCAAACAAATTTAACGCAAGCAAATTCTCAGATAATCCACTATTACAATAAGACATCACATTACGCGATTTTTGATAAACATCATTTTGATGTTAGGTTTGTAGGTTATATCAATGTGGTTTATTTGTATGTGTAATGTAAATTTGGGGTTATATAAATGTTACTCCACTCTGACTGTTATAATAAGAAAACTCCACAGGCTTCAAATAAAATTAACAATTTATTGCAAATCTTTCAAATTTAATACACTTTAGTACCATCAATTTGCTCGTCGGTCTAATATTGGCCCACTACATGGATAAAGGTGCTGTTATAAAACCATGATAATACTAATGCCATATGAATATTTTATAGTTAACCAAAAGTATTGAGTAGCCCCTGGTGGTAAAAATATGAATTAATATGCAACATAATTTGTTTCATTGTTGAATTTGCAAGTTGTCAATTCAAGCAAAATGATAAAACACAATTTAAAAACTTTTCTTTAAATAAGTTAGATTAGCCATATTTTTAATTTGTATTACTAATCTGTAAACCAAATGCTATATATTTTTTCTCATCTCAATTATGTACAGAATATATGAAAGCATAAAGAAAAGTTGCCAAGACTTTAAAATCACTGAATTTATAGTAATTTCAGTACAGTACAATTTGTATCGTGGGCTAAAGTAACCCAAATTGGATGAAAATTTTTCCCACCTTGTTTTATCTATATTTATATATCAATTATAACAATAAATCGATTAATTTTGATTAAATTTCATCTTAAGACATTAGTTCATTTCTATATAGAACAATACCACATACAAATGCGATGGCGAACCATAAAAATACAAAAACCCTCAAAACTGGCTCACAGTTACCCAGATTGACTGTAGTAGGTTTTATCAGAGTATCAAACAATAATGACGTTATAATAAAGTAACTTTTGCAGTCGCCAAACGTTGGGCGAGATATCTCATGTTACATCTGCATAGGATTTTCTTCTGGGCTACAATGAACTTCTGAAGTAATTAAACAATGGAGAGAAACCTCGGTCAATCAGATAGATCCAATTGAATGGCCGGACAAGGACATTTAGCCATACCTTATGGTTTTATTAATATTTATTATCTTAGTTATTTGACTTCACAATTTTCTTTGGTGTTATAATTTGCCTGTGTTGTTTATAAATAAAAATAGTTATAACACATCACGTTGACACAATCCAACAGTTACGATTTTAAATGCTTTTGTGTGTGCTTTCTCATGTGTGACTTAACACAGCGTGGCGTCTTAAACTTCCTCTTGCATAATGAACAAGGATACGGTCGTTCGTCGCTGTGCACGATGCTGTGCCGATCAAGGTGTATTTTGTGCAGAAACCGCTTCGGACAATGCGGACACACGTGTTCAGGTTTAAACTTTAACAAAGCGTGCCGCCTGCAGTGAAACGTGTACCCGCTCACGGTATTAAAAGATTTCCCGCACGAATGGCAAATGAAGGGTCGGAGGCCTTCGTGCAGACGCCTGTGTTCCTTGAGAGCGAAATTTGTGATAAATGTTTTACTGCAACCGTCGCACGGGTAACGGACTCTCTCGTGAAACTGCTTCACGTGCCTATTATAATTCCGCACGTTCGAGAAACTCTTGCCGCACTTTTCACAAGTACTCCGATGGCTTTCACTGAGATGATTCTGTAAATGTTTGATATAAAACTTAGCGATAACGTCTGTCCGGCACAAGTGACAGAACACTTCTTTATTTTGATCATTTTCGATTTGTCTATCGGTATCTTCGCTCGCGGATTCACTATCACTGAAAAAGTTACATTTAAATTCATTGCCGCTACTTTCAATATCCGAATAACTAGATTCGTTTAACATTTTCGATCCGTGATTCCTCGATTTGTTCACTTTTATCACCAACGAGCTGATCGGTTGAGAATCGTCACTGGAATATTCATTAGTGCTGTTTCTCATGATCGTGATATCTTCACCGGCAGTCGGATCGATGCCGAGAAAACTTTTGAACTCAGAAAATCGGTTTGCTGGATTATGTTTTAATGTTGATTTTCTGAAAAAGCAAAATAGAAGCCGTGTGTAATAAATAATCACTGTGTAATTAAATCTATCGATTGCAATTATAAAGAAAGTGAAAATTTTGACTTATTTTGAAAGACACAATTCTATGATTGGTGACAATCACCTGAGATTTCAAAACAATCACAGGTGAGAATTGCAAAACATTCACATATCTCACTGTTGTATTACAAGCCATGGGAATGAACCTGGCAATGGTTTCGAAATTTTGGGTGATTTGTCACCTTATAATATCTTCACAAAATAATGACTTCTCAGTAAAAATTCATGTTTCACTCAAACGCTAATTGCAAACAAGTTAAATAAAATAAGAAATATCGTCTTTTAATAGAATTTATCGGTTTCTGCGTGTGATTTTCTAGACATATGGAAGAATTTAAGCAATTTTTCTGTATGCTTTCGCCAAGTTTTGCAAATACTTATACAACATGAGGAATATTGGCAAAATGGACATATGTATTTGAATGATACAATATTTTCTCAAATGCCTCATTTAGACGTACAATTTTTTTGCAGCATAAAGATATGATGCAGAAGAATGTTTTGTTGTTTTGTTGAATGTGCACGTTTACTCAATTTCAACTAGAACTGAACAATATCTTTTCACTAAATCATCGATGTATAGTATATGTATGTATTATTTTATGAGATTTTGACAAAATGTGGACAGTTTTGTGTAATGTGGGATGGTTTTTGATTTTAGACCCCACATTCCACCGAACAGCGAGGATGCAGATCAAAAGATACAGACGCGCATGGAGAACACGTGAAAACAATACTCTGTTTCAGCATCCATTAATAATAGCAAAAATTCACCGATTTCATTAAAATAGCTTGAGTTCTATAAAGATTAGATAGAAGTTTTAGCTATGAATACTTTTTATCGTATTTTTTTGATCCAAAAGTTCATCAAATCGTCGCCTCAGGTAAACAAGGTTCCATCTGCCGTTTTTCTACAAAATTACTTAAATGCTGTTTTATTTGCATTAAAAATACGGTTCTATCTACATTTAAAAAACCTAATAATTGTCAGTCAATCCATCAAGATTCAAATTAGAAAAATGTTCGATCTGAAAAACTTACAAATGCTACAGTGCATCAAGGTTCAATCTGAATATATAATTAGACATGCCGCGTGTGGGAAATCAGACTCGAAAGTGGTGTCTCTTTCATTCACGTTCGTGAATGCATAAGTGTATTTCATTGAAAAAGTTACATTTTCTGAAATCTAAAACTGCTTCATCTGAACAGTTTTATAATTTAAGACATAGACTGAGGGTGCTTGATGGAATTTCAATATCAAATTTGGATTAATGAGATTTTGTACACTTCCATGTATTTTGTCAGTTCGAGTCCATTCGTGGGCTCGAATGCCTGAAGATGCCGAAAGGCGAAACCCGGGTCGTTAGTGACAAAATACATGGTGTACAAAATCTCAATAATCCAAATTTGAACAGTTTTAGTTTTTGCAGATAGAACCTTGTTTACCTTGAAATGTTCAAATTACAATTTTAAGTAATTTGGAAAGATAGTAGTTTTCAAATTTTACACATTCTAATCCCATGAAGAATTATGTTTATGAAAGTTACATATCTTAGTATTATTTAAATGGTGAAATAAAAATTTATTCAGTACTTTCTTTAATGCGTTTGGAGCTTTGTAGCATTGCCATAATATATAGCGCCGGTCTGAGCAATAATTTTAGATAAAAAAACTTGACAACCGTGTTGACTGAATAAAATTTCGCCATAAAACTTATAATCTAATATTATTATCAATTCTACCGCTATCTGGGACTGAACATCTATTTAAGGTATACGCGTCTTGAAGGGTTAGACTGCTATATTTATAGCTGGATTTTATATTTGTGAAAAAAAATATTTTTAATTATAGTAACAAGGATAATGAAAATTGAGAGAAAAAGACACTTTCATTGTCGTATTATCTTTAATTGTTTAAATTTCTACATTATTCTGTCAATGTAGCTTACTTAACATTCTCAAAGAAATAGTTGAAAATCATATGAGGCACAGCGCACGTTTTTCAATATTGCAAAATGGAATTACATTTTATAAATATTCATTGAGATTGAAGTAACAGGAGTGGCAGTTTTGAATAAAAAAATCTACAGATCACTAAAACTGCGATGGTGAATCTATTTCTGTAGGTGGGTGAAGATTATACATTTGATTTAGAGTATTTTAAAAACACATACAACTTCATTTGCAAATTCATGTAAAAAAATGTCAATAAAAAGTCAAGAATATTTTTTATAATGGGAACAGATAATTGGACACGTTTTGCTGATAAATTCGTATAATGTGAGATTCATCATCATTTATTTTTTTCTTTGACTTCAATAAAACCTATAAATATACAGAAACCAATTGCTTGTATGCTGATTCAAATAATGTTTCAAACGCAATAGCCAACTCTTTCGTGGAATTGAGTTTACTCAGCATCACTGTTTTGAAATATCAAAATGTCTCTTACTCCTGCAGGCTTTTCAAAAATACATACACAGCTCTACCAACCGTGTACAATATTTTGTTTAGAATACTGATATTTGAAGATATTACTCAGAACGTGTTAATATTATGTAAACTGAAATATAATCAATAGAATTGATTGAAAACCTACATTCTAAAATTGCTTTTTGTCATGATCAATAAAATAAAGTTTAATGGTAATAGAAATAATAAAAAAATACAAATCAATGTATTATGTACTAATTATTAAAGTTAATATGCTGTTTACAGAGGTATTGAATTATAATAGATATTTAAAGCCATCAAAAAATACACAATCGATGTTAGGATAATTTCACATCATATGCTGTGTTCAGAGAGTGTGATGCCATGTAATGTAATCAATTGATCACGCCTCTAGATGTGCAGATGTTGTTTATATTTTTTTGTGAAATGTCAGGTGGTTAGGAGACTTCATTAGCAAAATTATGGCATGTTACCGTTTCTCAGGTGAAGAATGACATAATAAAGTAACAATGTTTGTCTATAGACTCAGTTTCATTATATCAATTTAAATTTGATATAATATTCCAACGAAATAGTTTTTAATTTACTCTGCCGGATCAAAAATAGTTCACTAAATGCAATCTGAGAGATTCTTCCCACGTTTGTTACATCTTATGGCGGTTGTTGGTTTATAGTCGTTATATACAATCATTCAACATATAAACTGAAATACTTCTGTATTGTGTGCGCACAATTACAACACAAACTAACTATGGCGATTGCGATATAAATAATACGATTCGGTTGCTATTTCGGCAGCTTCATTAAATGTTTTCTCCGCACATGCACCTTGACAAAACGCGGCGATTTAAACTTCCTCGGACACAATAAACACGGGAAAGGTCTGTCACTGCTGTGGATAATAATATGGCGATCGAGGTACGCCTTGTGGATGAACGTCTTCGGACAGTGGGGGCACGTGAGCTCGGCGTTGTATTTTAACTTGGCGTGCCGTTTGCAGTGCTGGGAGAATCTGTCGTGGCACGTGTAGACTTTGCCGCAGGTGTCGCAGACGTACGGGCAGTATCCGTTCTTGGAATGCATCTTGATGTGCTCTTGCAGGTGGCTGTTGGTGCGGAAGGTCTTCTCGCACATCTCGCAGGGGTAGCGGAATTTCTCGTGAACCTGCCGGACGTGCCGCTGGATATTTTGGGCGCATTTGAAACTCTTACCGCACTGTTCACACGTGAAGAGCTTCTCGTCGATGTGATTGCGTATGTGGTTTATATAATTCTTGGCGAGTATTTGCATTCTACAAAGATGGCAGAGGACGTTTTGATTTCTGTCGTTTTCAATTTCACTTTTACTGTTTTCTTCGAAGCTGTTGAACTCCACATATTTCCTAGGTTTGAGTTTACTCAGCAGTTCATTGTCATCGCTCGAGTCGTACGTATCCATCGGCTCATTCATGTCGTCGTCCAGATCGCTGGGATCTTTCTTTATGTCGATGGAGAGCAGCTCGTCATCCAAAATATCGCAAGCCTTCAAACATTTCTTGAGTCCGGAATATCGAGATGTTTTCCGTTTACGTGTTGATTTTCTGCAAAAACAAAACGCAGTCACTAAAAGAGTTTTCTTGATGCAGAAACAATTATCGGCTACTGGGAGTAAAACAGTCACTTCGGCCACTTTACGGTCATCAACATATTGTTATTGATTGTGTTTTAACTGAAGTCAATCATAAAGCCCGTTTTAAAACTGAATGACGCCAACATCTCTTCGGAACTTTTGTGTTTTTTCACTGGATGTAAAGTAAACAGATCACAGAAATAACATCTCACATGGCAATGGTACTTCACATGGAACTATTAGAGTGCGAGTGCACAAATAAAGGATATGTAGAATAAGGTACCTGTCAAAAGTATTAAGTAGAATATATTCTAAAAACAAACACCCTCTCCTGTCATAATTATGCAAATCCTACTCTAGAAAAAGATAGTTTTTGCAATATGTAATATTGGTAGCAGTGTAAAAAAATATTGGTTTGAGAATTCGAAGAGATGACACGATTTTAATAATGCGACATGGTTTTCATGAAATGTATATTTACAACAAACACAGATTGAAAAGGACCTATAGTAGTACAACCAGACCAGACAAATTTGACAAAACTGTGAATCAACACGGCATGCATTGCATGCTTTGAACTGTTTTCAATTTTACTAATGGATCATGTTCGTTAAATCAGTATTATATATCCACTTAAACTGGTCGATTCTTAATGTCAAGGAATTCCGAATGTTAAATAATAAGTAAATGGAGATGTTATTATTAACACCAATATAAGTTTGTGTGTCTCAGTAAAATCTTTTTACACATTTCATTACGGAAGGGCTCACAAAATCAGACATTTCCGGGTTAAAATCTTGGTATTGGTAAATATCAAACGTTGATATTTTAAATTTAATATTTGACATCTTTTTTCTTGGCTCTGTTATTGTAAAGTAAACCGCTTTGGATGATGTGTTTATTAAAAGAAAACTGTATTCCTCTTTACAATAATTGTTTTCATCGAAGAAAGACACTTTTGTGTACATTAGAACTCTGTATGTAATTCGGGACATACCAAATAGTGCAGTGGGCAATGTGGGAAATCGATGATACATTGAGGGATGATAGTTTGAGGGTTGACTTCAATTTCAATGAGTATCCAGTTAGTTTTTGTTCTTGGGTATCTATCTTTGCAGGTAATATAAATATTCTCTTTTAATAAGTTATTGAGAAATTAAAAAAAAGATGAATCTAGGTTTAACTCATATAGTTGAGCAATGTTCCATTTACATAGGTCGACTAAAATTGACAGAAAGTTGAACTACATTCCACTAGCAATTTACTGTGTCGAATGTTTCGACCAGTGTAAAGGAGGTGTGGCGGTTTTGAAGAAAATTTGGTAATCCACTTGATGCTGTTTACAACCAAGATCGATTGTTGTCTCAATTCTATCTTTGATAACAGTTAATCAACATTTGAAAGCAGACCATACTGTGTTTGCCGTTTATTAAAATAAAAAAACAATTATGAATATGACTCACCTATCTCTAGTTTTGGATTTTCCATTCTCTACATTTTTTGACTTAACGGGTTTCTGAAAAGACAAAAAAAATATTACAATTTTGAACAAATATTACTTAAGTTCATTTCAATATTACATTTTAAGTATTTCACTGTTATAAACACACATTCTTTTAAAGATTCAAACTTGCAATTGCAGTATGAAAGTGCAAACAGTTACTGCTAAGCAATAGCGATCGGTGGGTATTAAATAAAAATCAGTTAGTATGTTTAAAGAATAACAAAGAAATGAGCAGACAATATGGAATGATTTCCGCTTACCCTTTTGAAGAGGTTTAAATCGTCTCCTTTATCTAGCATCTCTGTGAGTGCAGTATTGGATTTGATACAACATCGCACCAGTTCATCCCATGCTATCAGAGTGTTCATACACACTGAGCAAACCTTGTCTGGAAGGTAATCACCTTCATCAACCTAAAAATTAAACAAAGTAACCGTTTCAAAACATATAACCATTTCAATCCTAGAGCACATTACTTGAATTTGTCTTCAAATAAATAAATTTAATTTCAGGACAAAAAATAAATTAGTTGATAGTAAATAATTACACGAATTCAACAAAACTTTTGCAAGGAGCAGTTGAATGATTCATTTTTACATTTGTAAAAAAAATAATGAATCTTTACCGTAATGGGTAAATAATTGTTTATTTTCTCAGCTAAATTAATATCTAGTCCTTCGCCGGTATATATTGGTATGGCGGTTGTACTGGCCGATGCGCAGATCCGGCATAAAACTGTCGGATCCATTTTCTCAACTGAAAAAAAAAAAAAATTTGAATACATGAAATACTCATAAAAAATATACGATTTCATTTCAACATGTTTACTTCCAGGCAATACTAACTTATATCAAATCCAAGTTCCTACCGTTCGCAAACTAAAAGATAGCTTCAAACGATTGGAAAAAACATCCAATGCAACACTGTATTTCAGATTAAAAATACAGTATTTTATAAAATAAAACACAATTCATTTGTACTACTTCCACATATTTATAATTACATACCTGCATTCATGCATTATCAACTCATCAGTTGATAATGCTCGTGATGAGCAAAACCGGTTCTGATCATTATAAATATGTGGTACAAATGAATTGTGTTTTATTTTTTAAAATATAATGTCTTTCCACCAAGAATTGACAGTTAACACCTTAAAAGTGAAAAATACAGTATATAATATTATTTAAAAAAACAGTTTTCAAACAATATGAGAAAAATTTACCATTAAAATAATATAGTAGTTTATCAATATATGAATAATGTTACATTATGTGTAAGGCATTTTTGTGTTATTTGGTGTAAAATAGATTCTGCTTAATTGGGTCACCTCATGCTTACATTTTGTCCCTAATAAGTGGCTGGCTCTAATAGGCGAAGTTAAAGGAAAAATAATAAAAATATTTGATATAGCAAGTAATAAGTAAGTTTACATAAGAATATGTAAAACGAAATAATCAATATAAATTATAAATTCTTTAACAAACGAAATAATTTATTTCATCAGCAATTCATCAAGTGTAGTCTGTCTTTTATTTTTGTACGATTGTACAAATCGGCAAACGTGTTCAGTGCGGATGTTGGGCTCCCGCCATTGTCTTCTTGCAAAACATAACTATATCTATAATTTTTTTTTTGCCTCCCGATTTGTCATATAAATAAGGGGATATTGACCGTCACTGTCACCACCTTCGCTTAATGTCTGATGTTTTGATCTAATAACATCAACCATTGCACCAACAGTCTTCATTTTCATGGTAACATGCTAAATTGTTGTCTATTGTCATAATAAAATATTGTCCCGAATAAATTAAGTAAATTACCAATGGTTTCTTCATTTGGTTTATATTCTTGGAATTTGCCCAAATGGCCGACTGTCCTAATTAACCGGTATACCAATTAAGCGGAATCGACAGAGAGAAGCATGTTGTAAAGCATATTTTACCATTTTGCATAATCAACCATCCTTTTGTCTAGGGTTGCCGACAGGTCTCTTTTTAAGAGAACATGTTCTCTTTTTTAACACAATTATTTTGTTCTCTATATTTTTTTATATTATACCCAGAATGTCCTCTTATTCAATTTTTAAATTTTCGAAAATTTTTTTTAAAAGCGCACTTTTCATATAATATTTCGTTTGAGATAATTGGACTTGTGTGCAAATTTTTTTAAAACAATATTTTCATACTACATGAAAATATGTTCATACATTATGATTCTTAGTTATAATCTTTCCTATACTGGTGTAACTTTACGATTACCTTGTAAAATAATGGTATTTTTGGTACCTAATATGACTTATTCCACTTTAATAATAACTGCCACAATTATAAAGAAAATTCTACAAAATAAACATCTTTTTGTTAAATGTTCTTTTTTTGTCCATAATACCTGACAGCCCTACTTTTGACCCAGGAGTGATTTCAGACTGGATCCATTAGGATTTATATATTGAATGAGTTAAAGCTTTATTAAAGCTGGTCTAACTTAGTAATATATTAAATTTGGATTATTGAGATTTTGTACACTTCCATGTATTTTGTCACTAACGACCCGGGTTTCGCCTTTCGGCATCTTCAGGCATTCGAGCACACGAATGGACTCGAACTGAGAGACAGTAAACAGTGTCTAACGCTTATATAGAAGATACAAATGCGACAAATATCATTTACGAGGCAATACATTATACGTCTGAGAGCCACACCGATACCTGAGTTAAAATTTCGGAAATCGCCCTAATCCTTATTTTGTAAACACCATATTAACAGAGTGGCGAATTGCCGAAGGCGAATTGCCGCTTTTCAACTTCTTTTAGAAATACCAGTGATTTTACAATTATAATAGTATTGTGGGTTTTGACGGGATGTAATTCGACGAATGGGTAAATATATACAATCATTCCCCATTTAGTGACATCTGTTAGGTGTTTCAACGTATCGGATATAATAGCGGAGAATTAGGAAGGTTCAGCTGCTCATTCAAGATTGGCAAGGAGTTTAACTGGGCTCTATTAATTTCTAAAATTTCTTGATAAAATAATTTATGATCCCCCATGTTTTTATGCAACAGTTTAACCCCATCATCCGCATTAAACGTATGGTTCTCCATTAGCAAGTGATTTGCGAATGTCGAAGTTTCTTTTTTTTAATCTAAAGGCAGCTAAATGTTCTGATACCCTTATATCTAATGTACGTGTGGTTTTACCCACATAGAAATGTTGGCAATCATTGCATTGTAATTTATAAATACCAGATTTGTTCTTAAAGTTTACTCTATCTTTATTGTTAATAAGTAATTTGCCTAGAGAGTTTTTGCAATAGAACGCTGGTCTAACACTATCAGCGAGTTGTTTTTTAATTTTAAAGCTTGTGCAACCTAAATAACTAATTCTATGCCAGATTCTAGGGTGGTCTATGTCTTTAGACAAGTTCCCGAAATATAGCATCTTTTCTGCTAATTTACGTTGTTTTTTTGATACAAGACTATCTATAAGAGACGCCTCATAGCCATTATTAATGGCAATTTGTTTAATAATGTTTAGTTCGTTTTCAAAATTAAATTTATTTAGAGGTATAGTGACTAATCTGTGAACCTGAGAATGGAAAGCAGCCAATTTATATGAGAAAGGATGGTCTGAGCTAAAATCAATGGCCGCATCTGAAAACGCTCTGTTTTCGGTAAATTTTAAATTCATGAATGGAGTTTTTAATATCAATATTAAGGTCAAGGAAATTTATATTCTTGCCCCCTACTTCTAAAGTGAATTGAATTTTATCATCTAGTGAGTTAAGAAAATTATGAAGGTTAGAAACTTGTCTCTCCGTTCCATTGAATAGACAAAGGATGTCATCTACGTGAACGGAACCAATAAACTACGTTTCTAACTTCTGTTTTATTGCTAAAAATAAGGTTTTCTGAATGGTTCATGTAAAATTCTGCTAATAGTGGTGACAAACAACTTCCCATTGCAAGGCCTTCGGTTTGTTCATAGAATCTATTATCAAATTGAAAATAGTTCTGGTCAACGCAAACGCTCTAATATATTAAGTAATTCCGTAGTAATGACAGGATTAACTCTACGCGTATTAAGGGTATCTTTGATGATTTGGTTACATTTGTTTACAGGTACATTAGTGAATAAGCTAACAACGTCAAAAGAAATTAATTTGGCGTTTAACGGAATGTTATAATTTTTAATTTTATCTACTAACTCTAATGAATTTTTAATACTATACAATGGCTTGAATTTACTGTGATTGCGGATGAGAGAGTTAGCTCTTTTGGAAAGTTTATACGCTGGAGCATTCATATATGAAACTACCGGTCGAATTGGTATTGAATCCTTGTGAATTTTCGGTAGCCCATAAAATTTGGGGGCTTGTGGATTTCTAGTAGATAAAAAGGACAAATCCTTAGGGTTGATTGTAATGCTCAGGTATCGGTGTTAACTCAGGTATCGGTGAGGCTCTCAGACGTATAATGTATTGCCTCGTAAATGATATTTGTCGCATTTGTATCTTCTATATAAGCGTTAGACACTGTTAACTGTCTCTCAGTTCGAGTCCATTCGTGTGCTCGAATGCCTGAAGATGCCGAAAGGCGAAACCCGGGTCGTTAGTGACAAAATACATGGAAGTGTACAAAATCTCAATAATCCAAATTTGATATTGAAATTCCATCAAGCACCCTCAGTCGATGTCTTAAATTAGTAATATATATTTACAAACAAATATTTCTTATCAAACCATGCACTTTGAGAGCCTCTTAAATTTTACAAAGAATAGTGGATTTAATCTACCAACCGGTACAAGGGTTGAATATATATTGTATTCTGAGGGCGCTGCTTGTGTAAAATGTTGTGATAAAAACAGTCGATTTCACTTGTTTGTATGCATAATAAAAGCATGTTTGACATTACTGAGCATAAATGCGATGTATTAAGTAAATGCGAGGTGAAATTAAGCTAATACGAAATGGTAGCACCAACCTTCATTGAAAATAGCGGCATCGGTATTGCTCGCATTGTGGGAAACATCATTTTCAAAATTGATAAAATGCGATGAACTAGCGGCTTGGGTATCCATTGTATCGTTATAGTGAAGTAAACATACCAAAAACTCTATTAATTAAAGCTATTTCAACATTTAAATGTTTGTAATGTACTATATTTTAATCATGAGAGATCTTCGTTTGGGGTTATTACATTCCTGACCGATTTCGTTAAATTTTAATTAAAAAGCCATCATCAACTGTCAATATTGTTGCCCATAGACAAATATTAGTTTTTGGCTTCGGTAATTTTTGTTCTTTTATGGCTCAAGGTAGCATAAGATTTTGAAAATATAAATCAAAATAAAATACTATTTTCAGTAAAATACGATTTGATACATATGACAAAGACACGATTATTTTTCAATTTTCATGCTACAATTACGTAATTCATTTTTGAATTTTCTGAAATAGAATATAGTTACAATAATAACCATAAAGTAAAAAACATCAACGACCATAATATTCATACTGTGGTGCCATCTCGTTGGTGAATGTAGTATTGCATAATATAACCTAATTTTTGTTGTGTTACCTGTGGCTTAAATAAACAGTTTTTATCTAAAGAAATCTTTAAATGCAGCTGTCAGATAAATAAGGTAAGATTTCCGAACATTTACGATATATCTGTGACGTCTTTAGCAGTTTTCATCTTATTTTAACGAAAGAAAAGCACAAAATATGTAGACATACTCAACTGTCATCAATGCAGCAAAACATGATTTATTTACTGTTTTAGAAAGGTGCCCAATTGGTAATTCTTTGCCTTTCACGGATATATTTCATAACGAACCAATAGGGATCATTTGGAATTGCTGTTTTTTTCGTTATTCTATGATAATTATGCACAATTTAATGATTACTGTCTGACGTTTCCTTAATGTTTTTCTTTGATTGAATAATACTACAGTGTTTTAGAATATTCCTTTCTGTTGCCTTTCAAAATGTTAAGTGCGATGGAAATCCTGAAAAGCTATTATCAAACACCCTTGACATAATATTTTATATTACAAGAAGTCACAATAGTTATAAATAAGAATTATTTTGTGATGGTATATTGTCACAATCTATGATTTTGAATATTTTGCTTAAAATATAAAACTAGCATTTCAAAAGTAAAGGTACACAGGTGACCTATTAATCCCATTGTGCTTATAATTTAAAACAACTCTGTAATATATATCAATGATTACTTACTGTCTGTACCCCAGCTCAGGGTCAACTTCTTTAGTGCCTGTAGATCATTATTACTAAGGGTCAAGTTATCTAGTTATCAAAATCCTTTTGAATTTTTAACTTAATGTCTCTTACAACTTTCTTCTCGGCAGATCTCATGACACTTATTCTACTCTTCGAGAACACTAAACGCCTCTCACAAGAGATATCTCAATTCATTCCAGATAGATATCAAGATTTTTAGTGACCCACTTCATTTCGTTTGATATTTGTAAAACTGTCAAATAATGCTATAATATATTTAATTAATTAATATCATCGAAATATTTTTTAATTTATCATCCTATTGATACGTCAGGTCCGTGGTGCAGTGTTCAACGGCATTGGCTTTCATACAATGCCCACGAGTTCAAATCCCAGTACAGACAGTTTCATAAATTACTTGATTTATGGATTTCATTTTTTTTCCAAAAAACAGGGAGTAGCGAGAGCGATTCCCTGCCCTGGCCTAGCCTTATCCTTCTATTTCTACTATCTTTGAAAAAGAGAGGTTGAGCAACTGGGTAACAGACAGTTCTTTGAGTGGATTATATTTTTAACAGTAATGATTTAACAACATATCTATGGAAATGATTCAATTGGCATTTTTACTTAGTTGGACATATTATTGCTTTATATACCTCCATTTTTATATTGTAAAAAGTAGCAATATATTATGCCCGCTTAAAATTAAATACATTGCCATTTTTTCTTCACTATGAATGTCTAAAATCCAAAAGTCAACACTAAAAAATTGTAAGCTTCATAATTTGTAAAGTTTTAATCATGTTAATATACACTACATCAGTGTTCTATGAATATGGTAGGACAAATTATTTAGTTTGACAAGACTTATAATAAATGTTATTTGAAACAATACATTGGCAATGGGCTTAAAATTTTTTTTCTCTTATATCCTGTGTGAGACATCTAATTGCTGGCCCTCGAAATAAAATAAGATGGCATTCCAATTTATTTTTACTAAGTTTATAACAGTCAAATTTGAATGTGAATCGACAAAAAATCATTCTTTTGTTTTGATGAAAAATGCCATTATTGCTCACCCTATAAAGCACCACGGCTAGCAATGATCTGTATTTAATATAAAATAAATTATTCAGTTTGATAGAACATTGGATTTTTTGATAAATATCATTTTAAGTCTGAGTTCGTTACAGTGACATCTATTAGTAAAAAAAAATTTTTTTTCACACCATAAAATCTAGCTAATTAAAATTATACAATAATCTCTATACACGGCCATATCTTCTCTTTGCAGTAAACGTTTAGTAGGATAGCATTAAATGTCTTTAGAATTCTAGTTAGTTAGATGATTTTAATATTAAAAATCATTTAACATTTTATTAGTGGATGTCACTGTATTGAAATCTGAACCATTTAATTGACCATTAAACACTATTATGATACGGGGGTGGGTGGCAAAGTGTAAATTTCTCCGCAAGATGAGCCTCCTTAAAACCATATCTCCAGGCCCCGCGCTTAGTTGGTACTTATGTACTAACTCTATCAACTATTAGGTAAAATGTCAATAAGAGGCAGTTAACTTATTTTATACTTGCTTTATAAACGACTATTGAATCTCATGAAAATATATTCCATCCTTTGCAGGATTTTGTATTTTTAACATTTAGTATTTTACATTATATTCTACAAACCCAATATATTTTTACATGATGCCATAAAATAAAAAGTAAAATTAAACATAATGAAATTCGACAACACCAGCAAAGAACATAACACTCTAATTTTACTTTGTTTAGATATAAGTTTTGCCTACCATCAATAGATGACGCTACAAATAGGATATAATAATTTTAATCAGTACATTATTATGTGTTAAATTTACATAAAATAATACATATTGAATAAATTATGGTAATATATCATTAGCATAAAATAGGTAGTTTGAATAGGCCACATAAAAAATCAGTGCTTAAATAGTCAACGAATTAAAATGAAATTTTAATTCTTACTGGATTAAAACGGACAATGCATTTGAGGGTGACTTCCAAGATCTTTCGTATAGCTCTTTGGAATATCACAAAATCTTTTTTCTGCAGTATTTGAATGGAAGATAAGAATATTACAGAAACTATGCAAAAAGTTTCTTGTATTTATTATATAAACGGTTTTTGTAATCAGCATCTACAATTTTCGATTGAGTTAGACGTCAGTATATATTATATTTTTAATAAAAGTTATTTTTACCACATACTAACTACATAAGCTTCACGAATGAGTCAGTTGCAGTACACCATTACCAGTGGATATCGTAGCCTTTTGTAATTATTGTCTGTATTATATATTGATTTTTCAAAAAATAAATCAATTCATTTCAAATTTCGTCGACTTAATACCAGTCATCATTTAAAATACTATATTTGAAAATGCTCTATTAAAAGTCTAATCTCTTTTACTACCATCTTCATTTCAAAGATTTTAGTCACAGTCCTATGGATATTTTTTTTAAATTTAGCATTACATTGAGTACTTCAATGGATTCCAAGCTGGGAACCTTGTCTGATTTGCCACAGTGGTGTAAAAATATACCAAAAATGATTACATCTTCGAATAAGATAACATATAAAAGTATTCAGTTCTACAAAGTTTTATTATGTTGTTGGTAGCTATTTTGGATTAACGCCATCGTCAGAACTATGTTTATTTTAGCTTAGCTGTATATTATATCATCTCAGGTATTCAAACATCATAATTTTTATTTAAAATTAAATCATTCAAGGTAGTAATTGTTTTTTTGTAAAAAGAGCTTGTGTTGTTATTAATTAATCGTTAAAATAAATGCATTTAAATTTTATTGATTATGCTTATTGTATAATTTGTCACATATTAAACACATCATTTTTTAATATACAATGAAAAATTTGGTAATGAAGTATTTGTTATTTTGGGCCGCAAGATAATTATACTTTATTGATTGAATTGGCATTTACATTTACAAAACGTGGATTAAATTGTATGTATCGTATACTCGTCAGAACTACGATGGCGTAAAGCCGAAATAGCTATCAACTACCTGATAAAAAATTTGTAGAACTAAATACTTTGTTATTTTATCCTAAGACAATACTATTATGGGCCGCATGCGGCCCACGGACCGCGGTTTGTGCATCACTGATCTTGATCATTTGGTGTGAAATTTTTACTAAAATGTGATTTATTTTTATAAATAAGTAGACATAAAGATTTTCCTCAAAGAATTGACAGTTAACACTTGAAAATTGATGCATAATATTTATTTCCGTTTGCATACCAGACATATCGACTGTGGAAAAGAAAAAGGACGTAACCCACACCAAAAAGTATTGTGTATAACTCGCACAAAACGTGCTAATACACTATATTTATATATATCATATCGACCGTAGAAAAGCAAAAGGGCTTATCCCTCCGTCTTTTCAAAATATTTTTTTTCGATAATTACAATATATACAATTTAATACACGTTTTGTCTGGGCTATACACAATATTTTTTATGTGAGTTACGTCGTTTTTCCTTTTCAAAGTCGACATCGTCACCTTGGAGTAAATAAAGTTCTATCTGCAAAAACTATAACTTTTCAGGAGATGCAATTTAAGATTTCAGAAAATGTAACTTTCTGAATGAAATACACTTAATGCATCCACATAGTGAATGAAATACTGTAATTTCCTTCACGCGGTATTTCTAATTATGTATGCAGATGATACCTTGATGCACTGTATTTTTTTTTTGTTTTTTCAGATAGAACATTTTTCTCATTTTAATTGTGATGGATTTACGAACAATTGTAAGACTTTTAAATGTAGATAGAACCGTATTTTGAAATCGAATAAAACTGCATTATAAAGTAATTTTGTGAAAAAACAGCAGATGGAACCATGTTTACCGAAGGCGACGATATGATATTTTGTATACCTGAAAGTTGTACTTCATTGGCTAAATTCTAATATCCCTATTATATATATATATATATATAAAGCGAGTGTTCCTAAAGTCAGCCGTCGCCAGTGGTCGGCCTTTTGAGCTTTAAACTTAAATGATAGTGGATACATTAAAAAAAACAGATTTTTTAAAATTCGTTTAAGTAGTCTTGCCACTTGCCAATGTATATCTGCACTATACTTACCTATACAATGCAATATGCAATTAAAAAAACACATTTTTACTTCGCAAGTTTCGACAAATTCATCTTGTATGGGGATCGCTAACAAAATATACTTTATATCGTCATGCTTTGCATAATTATGGGTTTTATTGTTCTGTCTACTCTCCATACATTCGTCCGCGATATTCATGAAGCTTTATAGTGATTGCCGAACACTGGGTAACGAAATGCCGACCACTGGGAGAATTGACATTTTTTTGTAAACTTCTATTATTATATGCTTGGTACAATATTAACTATTTTATTTTTAGTTGGTTACATTACTTAAACCCTGTTTAATGGAATAATAGCGAAAAAATATGTATTTATCATTCATTGACTCAAAATCCCTTTTGAAAGTACACCTGTCGCTTAACTAGCCGACCACTGGTGAAATGACCCTATAATATATTATCTGGGTAATCTTTTTAATGATTTCATCTTTTGGTGATGTCGATACATTTACTACATTTACATAGATCTACTACGAGCTTATCTATTTCATTCATTGATATATATTGCCATATACAAACATGCAAGCGTCCCTTGCGCTTGATAAAAACAAAAAAAGTATATTCGACGTTGTTTTGGCCAATTGATCTAACTCTCAAAATTGAAATTATTCAGAAGAGAGTAAAAACTGTTTTTTTCTAAAACATTATATGGTGAGTGGCGTTATAAATCTTTGAAATGCACTCCTGTAAATTCTTATGTTTGCAGACACGGGATTATACGCAGGGAGTGCCGATATAATAGTGTAAAATGATGTTTCCACTACAGAGAGTATTCAATTTATTTTTCTAATTTACATCATTTGGCCAAGATCTGATCTGTCATCTTTAAAATGAGATCCAATCATTAACTCATTTTTGAATTATTGAGATTTTGTGCATTTCCATGTATTTTGTCACTAATGACCCGGGTTTCGCCTTTCGGCATCTTCAGGCACTCGAGCGCACGAATGGGCTCGAATTAACGTGCGACAAAATACACGGAAGTGTACAAAGTCTCAGTAATTCAAATTTGATATTGAAATTCCATCAAGCACCCTCAGTCGATGTCTTAAATTGTACATTAACTCATTTTTATAGTTTTTGACGGTTAAATCAATTGGCCAAAACACCGTCGAATTATGAATATGATTGTGTATTGAAATATTCAGCTTTTACTTTCACAAAAGTGACTAACGTTATGTAAGAATTACACCCACGACTAGTTACTGAAATAAACATGCAATAAAACAAATAAACTCCTAAAACATAAAATTATATTTGCGAACTTCTCAAATGACAAGATTTTCACATTACCACTTTTCATTGGCTGTTGCAAATCTAAAGAGTGAGATGAAAATGCCTATTTGACGGTTACATATTTTAGGTCATTCAACATCGAGGGGTCGGGCACGCGCCCTACGCGGACACGCTTTTCCTCCGGCACGCACGGCGGGCTTATAATATTGTGTCTGCGTTTGCCCTCCCTCCGTCTGCCTGGTGTCGGCCGCCCTTCTCTCCCGCCCGACGCGGCGGCCCCATCCCCTGCCGTGGCCTTGGTGGAACACCCGATCCCAGTCAAGTTCAAGGCCGGCTCGATATAGTCCGCGGGACTGAGGGCGGGGCGCACCGTGCCAGCGGGGAAGTCTGCCGCGTGGGCCGTTATTAGCGGCAGAACCTCGTTTTCCCAACATATTGCCATCATCAACTTATGCACCCTATTGGCGAAACACTTTCTACACTTACACTGAATTAATTTATGACATCGGTTTGGCAGTGCCTTGTCATATATACGTATAGCTAATCGGAATTTAGACATCACAAACATCCATGCCTACGAACAGAAATCCATAAATCGATTGAAAAATCAATTTACGAAACCCTCCTTACTGGGATTTGAACCTGTGAGATCCGTGACCGACGCCAACGACCATTGCACCGCGGACCCGACAAGTAGTATTGAAGTGCCAACAGTCATAAGATCAACACACACATACATAAACTCATTCTTTCATGTATCGTGCGCAAGCGCAGTGTTGTGGTGTGCGTTACAGACAGATACTTCCAATACAACTTACAATTATTATACCAGAGGTCGTCAAATTCGTAGTCCAAATGAGCTAAATATGAGAAGTACAACAATTTTGGAACTTGTAAGAGAGCCACAAATATATTTTCACCATTACGGTTAAATTAAGAGTGAGATAAAAGCTTTTTTTGTTATCGTGACATCTATTAATGAAAAAGATAGTTAATATTTTTTTACAATCATTCCTGTATTTGATAGCCAATTAGTATTTTTAAAAATGTCTCAATTGATTAAGGCATTCCTTATAATACATACTATTCCATAAAACGATTACTCTATACGATGTATAGGGTGCCAATGGCGTACTCAACCAGTGGTCCATTTTTCAATATATTAACTCATCCCAACCAAAACGCTCTAAAAATATATTAAACATATGAATACTAGGTCAATGCTCCATTATGACGTATTGTAACCATTTAAATGATAAAATATCTCTGACCCTAGTCCATCTTCACAAACATACTAGATTATTCAGAGTAGATGTTTCACGCTCGGCGAGTGGCGACAGACTGTTCTCTTTTCTATTAGTATTCCACATAAGTTGTCATACTGTTTTTTTCCCAAATATCGCATTTGATAATTCTCACTCTTGCAGACCGTGTTCTTTTACAATCACATTTTGTATGTGAAGTGATGACTTGATATTATTGTCATTCTATGGAATCTTTTTCTCTTTAATAACTTCTATAATTTTCGATAACACGACGTAATGCTCTGGCACAATACAAAACTTTTCTTCGAACATAAGGTTTCTCAAATCTGCTGCGTCGTGTATCCCTACACCTATCATGACTAGGCGTTATTTTTAGAAATCCACCCTCTTTTAAACTGATTATATCATTACTTGTTTGTTGGACTTCTTTTCCATAATCAGAACTGTTGAATGATTCTGAGTATTGCAAAATTCAGGAAATCGTGTGCCGAAGAATCACCGAACCGCTGTTGCCCTTTCCGCCGTGTACAGATAACGGTTAATGAAATAGTGTAATAAGGAATACCTTAATGGTGTTAAATTTCTTTTAAATTCTAGTAAGCCAGATTTTATCAATTAATAATAAATGCTTGTAAAAAATAATTTAAATTTTTTTCTCATTGATACGTGAGCTGGATTCAAATTTATGTACGCGTTAAAAAATATGCTATTAGACTATAATTCCTTAAAGAAAGTGTTGGCGTTACGCATAGGCGCAGAAGGCCGTCGCCTATAGCAACAAATTTAATAGAGCTCCCGTTTCCAACTTTTATGACTAGGTCGGAATAATACAATCTTGTCTGGGGGCGGAAAAGTCAGACTTTGTTTCTACTGGGAGCGTCGTTAACATTCCATGGTATCCGAATTCATATGACGATGGCATTACTTGTTGGTAAGATGTAAACGTCTTACTTTGTACGCTCCTTAATAACAGTGTACCTGTATACCTTCAACAAAAAGGCTAACTATTTTAACCACTTACAGTGGCAGATTAGGGACTTGGGAGATCGGAAGCGAAAAATAATTTGGAGGGTCTGTTTTTCGGATAGCAAAAAAGCGTTACATCAGCTGTCATTCCATGTACCATGTACCTACCTAGTTGTTGATTTCTAATCAATAAATACTTAGATTACTTAAGCTCCTTGGTGTAGTGCAAATTGGGTATGCAGTGTTCTACATTTTCCTCATTCGACGTTTTTTATAAAAACTGATAACAGTGCACTTGTAATCTGACATGCCTATCTTGTTTTTATGTGTGGAAGTTTTACTTTAAAAATATTATTCACCATAATATATTGTACTTAAAACATGAAATAAATACATCTATTTGCGAGAAAAAGTATGGTACATTTTAAACTTTTTACGAAACTAATGTATTATCAAACGTTTTTTAATCTAAAATTAAAATTCAAAACTTAGTTATTCCACTGGCTTAGTTATTCAGCCAGTCAAACACACCTCTAGCAGTCGAGTCTCTTTATTGCAGTTGATTACGGTTGATTTCAGTTTACAGGTGAAAATTATACAGATGGGTGGTGTCAAAGCATACATGAAATAAGATCACAAAGCATATGTGCATTAAATAACGACGCGATTGGGTGTTGTCAAAGCATACCTAAAATAACGAACACAAAAGATACATTTTTATGATTAAATGCTTTATAACTCTTGTTTAGTTGTATATAGTGTAAAATGGCAGGAAAAATCCCGGAAAGTTGGGAATAAACTGTTAATATGATATTTTCCATTGTTTTCAAAACATATTGAGTATAGGTTCACATAAACATACATGTTTAACAGTTTGGTGAGTGATGAGTTTTAACTTTATACATAAAAACATTAGCGTTTCTGTAAATATTTTGAATTGCGTTAAGTATACATAGATGTCACACGTGATCCGATATTGATTTTTCATACCAAACTAATAACTCACTCTAACCTTAAATTCGTGGACACAATGTGCATACGTCAAAAATGACACGCTTTTAAAATAAGTGTTACCGAATGCTGAAAATGAGTTATCATTAATATTGAAATTGTCTTTGTTTTCGTTTTTCCCATGCGAGTTTATTCACGGGTTTTTACCCGGGTAAAATCCAGTTTTTTTCCGGCCTCGCATCACTAGTTGTAACATAATAATGAGTGTGATTTTTGTTGCTGCATGCTTCACATAAGTTTATGGATTCTTGGCTCCAGTGACATTACTAGAACAACTCCGCAGACTAACGGTTGGCGACCGCTGATCTGGATAACAAACTGTAAAAATGGTATGAAGCTGTTTCTCGTGCCTTGAAGTGTTCTATGGTCATTCAATTGGTAGCAAGCTTCATTACAAACCCTCAGTAGAGTAGAACAAATTTAACCCTATTATTTATATTGACTGTAAGGATATCGTAGATATCTATAAAGATATTCGTTGTCGCATTTCCTCATGTGTGAGGATCGTGATAAATCTGAATTTGGTGGCTTCATTCTACTTTACCCTCAGCCAGCATTAAGTGCCGTACGTTTGACTTTTTTATCTATCACACCACTTTGAGACATCTATAATTGTGACCAGATACACTATCTCCAAGAATAATTATTTAAATATGTAATCTTGGATTGCGATAAAACATTTATAAAATGCATTTTATAAGTGCAGCGGCAGGTATTAGGCACACTAACAAAAGCCCAGTTTGTACGGTGTCGGCGGTAGCGGTCCGCAGGGAGGGGGGAGGCGGCCAGACGGTCCCTCCGCCCTCCCTCAACCCCGCCGCCGAAAAGTGAGAGTGTAATTTTCGCGGTCGCGAAATATTCAAAACAACGCCAGACGCCGAGATAACGGGACGTATCCGTTCCGCATCGCGACCTGCATCAGTCGCGAAATGCCTGCTTCTACGCGAGGACGTGCATGTCCGATCGGCAAGATTTAGCGATCGATTTGTCCATCGATGTTTACAATCTGATCGCGCTCCGCGTCGAACGTATTCAAAACTAGTGTTCCAGTTTTTTTGAATTTCCCGGGTTTTCTTTCCACGCGGAAATCTGGACAGTGTTAGGCTGCAGCGTGCAGTGTTTTAATTTCGCAGTCAGTCGAGCGTCGTGCGCGAGTGCCGGCGGTTACGTTTTCCTTCGTTAACGTTTTAAAACGTCAAACTTTTAAATAACGACGAAATAACTTACCACTTTACCGTGAACTTTTAAAACATATTCCAGTGTTTAAATACGTGTGAAATAAATCAAAATACATTTAATTTTTTGACTGTGATAGTTGAATAAACTTAGTGTGAGACTAGTTCTGGAATTTTCTGTGACGTTTTGGGGAAGGATTCTGTAGTTCCGGAACGGTGGAACGCTTTCCTTGGACGGTGCTGGGGGGCGCCTTCAAACTGGAAGTGGATGCTAAGCCTCTGCTCCAGCCGCTAGCCCAGGAGTTCGACTTTCTAGCCTACAGATCAGATTTCGACATGGCTAAGACTAACGGCATGGACGCGTGGATTGACGATGTGGTAGGAAACGATCTTTTCTCTTCTTGTTTTGTGCACAAATTATTTCAGTCGCATTTAAAACGCAGGGATTGTATGAAGTAGGAAAACAATTCTCGGTATTATAATAACGGTTTTAAAAGTCCCAAATATCTGCCAGCGTTGATATAAAACAAATTTAGACGAACGAAGCTCCACAAAAACTCATGACTTGGATATTATAGTGTACACATCCAGGGATCGAATACTAAAAAATATTGATTACATAAAATACAGCTTCAGATAAGGTTCCGAAAAAATATAAACCATAACTGCCCACCTAAGCTGCGCAATCGTCATATCTGCCACCATCTTTTGGTGACATGGACAAAATTTTGTACTATTTAACTTCCTCACATCACATCACACATACCGGAAGAATTTTCCCAGATTTTCTGGATAACTGAAAAGTATCTTTCTTTTCACCACATTTATTTTTTTAAATTTTATATCATTCGACGTTAAGTTTGGTTCATTTTTCATTTCATCAGATTTTTTTAATGCTGGGTGTCAATAACTTTCACAGCTTAGTTAGTCGGTTTTTCGTTGTGCTACCGTATGTTCAGGTATTAACTGTAAACGAACTATTCACATGATACCAAGCATGCTTCTTTCCATCCAACTCTTAACTAAAAGAATGTAAGTATTCTTCCAACATTATCAATTGAAAATGTTACTTAAATGTCCAAACCTGCAAGTCCACAGTTGGAACAGGATTCAAAATTAATTTGGTGTTGCAAATTTTTTAAGCGGACATGAATTAAAAATTTTTTTTTTTTTACACAATTTTTTTTATCCATGTCCGCTCCCAAATATGGTCTCCTAATAGAAGTGTCTCAACAGAATTTTTCTACGAAAACTTCTTGTTACTCAGTTGCTCAACCTCTCCTTTTTAGATGAGAGTAGGGATAGAATTATACGGCTAGGACAGGACTAGTGGTTATCGCTTTCGCTACGCCCCGTGAGGATTGGTTGTGTGGGAGGGAGTTTTAGACATCACAAACACTCACTACGAACAGAAATCCATCAATCGATTGAAAGATCAATTTGTGAAAACCGTCCGCACCGGGACATGAACCTGAGACATCCATGACCGTAGCCAACGACGCTACCAACAGCGCCACGGACGCCGACTTCACACATTACAAGTATTCAAAATCATTACCGACTTCGCTCTGCTAGTTCAAGTGTTGTAAATATGTATCATTTAATTTAATCATCAAATGTCTTTGTAGGTAATTGAAAGATTAAAATAACGTATTTACTGAATTACGTGAATATTCCACCTAAGCAACGCTGTAGGTAGAATTTTTTTCCATTATCTTTTTCGTTTATAATTTTAAACACTGACCTTGCACATAATGAATATGCAATACTGTATTATTCGCATATATTTACTGCCAATTATACGTATATACGACATAATTATGTATATAGCGTAACACAATCTTTTTATGCATAATTTTTATATTATAAGACACTGCGTTTATACAATAAAACAAAACGTGCGTTACAGATATCTACTGTCATGTAATATGCAATATTGTAGGTATAAAAAAGTAAGGCTGTTTTTCTTCGGCGCTCTGGCAAAAAACTTAAAGTCGCCAATAATTGTTTTATTTCGTCTGTATTGAATATGGTATGCTTAATCGGATACGATAATTACTATCCAATGTTTTGCAAAAAATATCCTATACACAATATCCGTTGAGCGATGAATGGATTTGAATAGGTATAGAAACGTGTAATATTTAAGATTCAATTAAAAAAATACAGTATAAAGCAAATGTTACTAAATGATAGGACTTGACAACGAGTATCTAGATACATTTTTGTATGAAAAACAATCCCGAATCACGTCGTAGCGTAGTTCAGAATGAGAATAAAAGATAGTCATGTAAACTTAGTTATTCTATCAATAAATGACAAAAATGTATTTGAAACTTATGTTTTTAAATGTGCCAGCAATTGGTGATAGAAGGGTTTCATTCGAGCTGTATTTCTCTAGGCCAGTCCTGGGCAATCAACGGCCCGCGGGTCACATGCGGTCAATAAATTGTTTGTAATTGAGAATCACTCATGTTTTAATGTTGAAATTATTTTTTCACGGTAATAAATATTATTTTTCTGTATTCCAGTAGGTACGTCGTAGGACGTGGATCTCTTAAAATCCATGTTCACACAATGTGTCTTAATCCTTATTTGAAGTTAGCGGCTGTCACAATTGTCATATAATTCATATAAGTACCACTTTCCTTATTTGGAGTGTTAGGTTCAAATTGAGTTTTTAAGAATTCCGAATTTAATAATAATTAGTACAGTGGACCTCGATTATTCAGTTTTCAAGAGACCAAAAAAAACAAATGCGGGAAATCATTTTCAGTCTCAGCTAGATTCCTAACTTTCTTCATATGGGGCTTTTTAGTAGAAAGTCAGAATAGCTCACGAGGCAAGAATGAACACTGACCGACTCGACAAGATGACAGTCAAGACAGTGGGTTCCACTGTACTTGGAGGTAGTAGGTACCTTCAAAACAAATTGTGTTTTATTTTTTTGAATATAATGCCTTTTGAGACGTCCTGATATTTTTGCGAACATTTATTTGTTTCTTGAGGGTTGGAATGGTCCAGAACGGCACTTAATTAAAAGAAAACCTTCAAAATCTTCAAACATAAGGCAAATAAAGAAATGACCACTGTTGAAATGCTAAAATAGGAACAAAAGTCTTCATAAAAGACACTAAATAAATCTTAAAAGAAAACCTTCAAAATCTTGAAAGAAAACCTTGTAAATCTCGAAAGATAAGGCAAATAAAAGAAATTAAAGACCACTGTTGAAATACTGAAATGGGAAAGTCATCCATAAAAGACACTAATAAATGTGTAAAGAAAACCTTCAAAATCTTGAAAGATAAGGGAGATGAAAGAAAAAAGCCACTGTTGAAATGCTGCAATGACAAGAAAACTTGACATGAAAGACAGTTAATAAAAGCGAAAAGAAAACCTTCAAAATCCTGAAAGATAAGGCAAATAAAAGAAATAAACCACTATTGAAATGCTAAAATGGGAGCAAAAGTCGACATAAAAGACACTAATAAAAGTAAACCTTCAAAATCCCGAAACATAAGGTTTAAAAAAGAAATGACCACTGTTGAAATGCTAAACCATCCATAAAAGACACTAATAATAGTGCTAAAATACCATCAAAATCTTCAAACGTAAGAGATAAAAAAAAAAAAATATCACATAATAAGGAGTCTGAATAATAAGAATGAATGAATAATAATAATAAGGAGGATCTGAAGAGAGTAAGGTTTGTAGTGTATATAGTAGTATATATTATATATATACGTTATCTGGCCTGACCAAGTTAGGGTCGTTAAAGAGAAAGTATCCGGTATCCGACCGGTTAATTGCCTCGTTTGCCTGACAACAGTGGTAGCTATTAGTAAACGGGAGGGGGCCTGCAATTTTGAAGTTTTAATTTTGAATTCTGCAGGCAGTTTTCGGAGGCCTTCACCGCATCGTTATAAATTGTTTTGGTTTGTTTTGAAATTGAATTTAATTTAAATTTAAAATCGTTTGTTGTGTCAACTATATTATAACTTAAAGGTAAATTCATGTGTTAAGTAAACTTAAATGTAGACTCAATTTGTTTTACTAGTAATTTTTGTGAAGTAAACCACTGCATCTTCAATAAATAAATAAGAGATTAACCGGATGAAGCGGTGTTTGATTGTGATAATATACTTCTTGGATGGTGATAACCAAGCATTCGCCCCTCTTCGACCGGGCACTCTTACTTTCTACCAAGAATTGACAGTTTGTAATTTAATGACATCACTTTTCACGTAAAGTAATAATATACATATGGTTGTCGGAGAAAATTAGTTGTAAGGCAATCAATCGTTCTCTGAGCTCCAGTTTAAAGCGTGGTAGGAATAGTTGTGTGCAGTCGGAATAGTGAAAATATCACATACAGTTATGCATTAAAATACAAATTCAAATACCTATTGATTCAAAAAATATTTTGCAAACTACCACTTTCGCTTACGCTCCATGGGAAACCTTTCTCCCTTCAAATAGGTACAGTTTTATTGACTATGGTTCTACCCCAAAGTACGTGGAATGTGGAAACTATTTAAATGAGCTTAATATGCCTAATAGATGTCTGCACTGGTCCAGGCTTGGCCCGCGGGCCTGTACTCACGGACCCACGGACCGGGCTGTGTTCGGGTGGGTAAAGACAATCCAGATTCAGGCTCTGGCTGGACCCGGATAAGTAATTAAATTCTCAGAAAAATATTGTAAATAACAAAACTTAAATAATTTATTTCACATTCGTTATGAATATCGTTAGAAAGATGGATTGTTGAAAAGTAATGTATCATGAACATTTTTCTTTGGTAAAAATGAAGCTGATAAACCCATAAAAATGTGTAGGCTAATCAAAGCTAAATCTGAAACAATGCTTTCTTTATTTACGAATGACCAATTATCATATTACTTGTTCGTCGTACATAAATAAAGTGTGATTAGTCAGTATCTGTTTTCCAGTGGTTCTAGATGGTTGACAGTTTGTTATGTCATAAAATTTATTGTTAATAAATGGAGTTGATTTGTTATCAATGATTTTTTAAAAATCGGGCTTTTTTCGGGCTGAGAAAAATAAATCTGGACTTCGGGTCGGGTTCGGGTAACAAGTGTGGTATTGAGACTCGGACCCGAAGATGTCGCTTTCGGGCCGGATAATTTTATACAATTTCGACCCGTGCAGACCTCTAAAAGCTAAGTATAGTTTTCCTCGAAAAGATTTTTCAAAGATTGGGCTTAAGTACTTCTCAGAAATATATATAAAAAAAGAAAAAAATCTTTGGCTCAATAACCCATTTATCAAAAAAGTGTAGACTTTAGAGGGAAAAGGTAAGGATTGAAAAAAATCATAGACATACATACGTAAATTTCAAATTGTGGGATTAAAACGTAAAAGCATATAGGTAGGTAATACTTTTTTTAAGATTGGAGTGATCTGCTGCTGAAACTAATAATGCCGTTATGTATATATGGTACTATAAAAGATTATGTTAAACGAATAGAATGATATATATGCATTCATTATTGAGTGAACTCTGATGAAAGATTTTGCGTATGAAATCATAATATGCGCCGCAGGCAAACTTTTTTCTTTTATTCATTCATACTATTATGTAGCTATATTTTCTTAACAATCCACTAAGAAACGCGTGTTTGAACCTGATTCCAAGACTCTAAAGTAATGTGAATTTATCTTTTAAGACGTTTTAATATTATTCTTCTATGTTTCATCAAATTTTGTCAAATCAAGTGCAAAAAAACTATTTTTAATCGACTCCTATTAAAATTTGATTGTAAAAAAACTTTAAAAAAATATGTTTGAATGATTACTTATTTATTGTCCAAGATCGGCAATTAGCTGTATCACACAAGACGTGAGCTATAAAATGATTTGTATACCTACACGACGTTGCCTACCTATGAAATGCACAAATATTTGTGTAAATTTAAAGTAATTATTTTTCTTGCTAGTAGATGTCACTGTTATCGAAATTTCAGTTTTGCTCTATGTCTTGAATAACGTTCATTGATCAATTATTGTTACCTCATAACTGTCTTTCCGAGATTTGTAATCAAGTATTGAATGATTCAGATTAGTGCTGTTACAGAAGGTCCTGTGATCAGTCTACTACTTAAAATATAAACCAGTGGTATGAAACCTAGTGCTTGCGGGCGCCGAATTGTAATTGAACAATCTGTGACGATTTTCGACGAAGAGAGGGGTTGGTAAAAAAATGTGACGTGTTAAAAAAAAATTTTTGAGAATGAAATCAATCATTTTTTTAATATTAAAAAAAATATTACCCTAAGGCATACCCACTAAGATTTTCTTTTAAATGAAAGTTCTTTGTTTTATGATTGACTTCGTTAATTGTTTTTCATTTAAAATTTGCTATACTGTCTTCCATTTGAAATCATTAATTTGTCCCCTGTTCATGTTTTCTTTTCTGATTATCCTTACTTACGTCTCACGGCATTGTAAAGTGTCACTACCAGAGCCGGCTCAGTCGTCAGTTTTTCGGGATTCAGACCGAGGCCCGTGCATACAGTGACCCAGTGCTTTGAAATATCCGCAACAAAATTTGATTATTTTCTTTTATGTTGTAGCAATGGATGAATAAGGATTAAGTAAATAAGCTTTACAGTTACTCTTTTTCGTCCCGAAAATTTACTAAATGACGCTAATATAATGCAATGCAGTTATGTAGAAAATATAATTACGAATAGGAAAATGCCAAATTATCATACACGGGAGTCAGGGACACCGATAATTCACGCGAAACACGAACATAATATAAGTATGGAAAACTCAAATGGAACTTCTTAGAACAAGCCATACAGTAAATTTTGAAATATTGTGACGAATTTTCATAGTATTTCTCATAATTTATTAGTTTCCCTGATTCCAATGTTTGATTGTTTGCCAATTTCTTATCCGCTATTAAATTTCCTAGAAAATAGCATTGTTTTTAGCAGCCTTAAATAATTTGTCAGGTTGAAAAAGAGTAGCATGTTGTTAAGCATATTTACTAAGGATATTATTTTTAACTTTAGCTGATTTTGATTATTGATTGTAAGAATAAGTTAAAATACGGAAGAGGCTTGTTTGATATTAATAGAAACTCATGCTTTTAAATCGTACTTAATAAAAAAGAAAGAGGCGCTTATAGCTCTTTACTGAAACTCTCCAGCTGGCTCTGTGCACTACCACTTTTTTTACTGTTGATATTCTTCGATTCAATAATTGGAGTTTGATTTCACCCTAAGTCCCCAACTCCCTCGTCAAGCAAAATTAAGATACAGTACACTTCGGGTGTTTGTATTGATAAAAAGTTTGCTAATCACTGTTTTGAACTACCGAGAAATCCGTTCAGCAAAAAAATCATACGAAACAACGCTATGGCCGCCTTAACCATGCCCGTGTTGTCGAGGTCATGCTATTGTGCATTATTATTTATAACAAAAACGCTTCGCAAATTTCAATGTTAAGGTCAGCCGAGACTTTTTTAATTCTCTTTTCGGTTCGGCGGGTCTATTCACGTCGGTCGGTGGGTAATTTTCGTGTAATTTTGTTTGTTGTAAATGCCCGATGTTTACGTACGGTTTCCAAAACGGATTTTTTCCATGCAGACTCAATTATAATGAATAATGTATGTGCTATGCAGCTTGTTATCGCTAGGGCTGTCAAACTCAAATATACATAAATATAAACCATCAGCGAATGTGTCAAAGAACATTGGCGAATGTGTAATAAATAATAAAGTACATCTGCACTTATATTTTACCTGGTGACTGTTTTTTCAAGCATACAAAATTGTTCTTCATTTAAATTTGATGAAATTTTTTTACTATATAGATTTAGCATTGTATCGTGGTCGCCGACCGAATTCGGAACTAATGTAACCAGTCTATGGCAGTAGCTGTCAATCGTTAACTCATCCATACCTGTTATGATTAATACTGTGAAAATACATACGTTAGGCAAATACTTCAAAAATAATGGTTGAAATGCGCAGAAGGTTGTGCGAAAAGTTTTGGCAGTTCTGTGAAGACGAAATGTCTCGAAAAGAATTGATAATTTCAACCAATTACGCTGTGAATCGTATGCCGGCCATGCTAGGTAAAGTATTATGACAACGTGCCTCACGTGACTCCAGCGCCCTCGCTAAACAGGCAGCTTATAACGGTCGACAATAACAACAGTTATTAAACGCAGCGTATAATAAATTCAACGATTTGTTCACAGCCACTTGTGGAAAATTCTTTCTAAGATTTACCCCATTATTATTATTATATTATTTCATTTACGTACGCTGGGAAGAACTCACCCATACTCGCTTACGTTGATTGCATCAAGTCTTAAGTTATTGATAAGGACTCCCACCATTTTTTATTGTGTACTATTCGGCGTGTTTCTAAACTATCCATAACGAAGACCTCCAAACACTAGTAATCGATTTGTAATTAGTAGTGTTATGGTAATCAGTTATGTCTTACCCCCCCACCCCCACATCCAGTAGAATAGGGTTTAATAAGAATAAAACCTACCATATCCTTTATTTATTAATGTAAGAATTAGAATCATTATTTACCTTTGAAATAAATAACCTTGCGATATGGTTAGTCTGAAGATGCTTGTTAAAGCGGCGAAGCGCGTCACGTTAGTGATAAAATAAGTGAAATAACAAAGTTATCAATTTTAATTTTATATTAAAAATGAATTTCCACAAAGCTACCGCTGAATCCATTGAAAATGTGTATGGTGAATTTTTGTCAGTAATTTGTCTGTCGAATTTTGTCGATTTATGATCAGAAAGCTTATAAACTTTTTGCACAATTACCACTTTTTATTGTTTTACTTGAAAATAGTTATAACTTTTAATTTAGTTAAATAACGCACTGCATTTTTAACGGTTATAAATAATTGCACTTTGTGTTAGATAGTATTCACTTGAACTTTTATTTCGATAGATTGCACTTTGGATTACATAGTATTAACTTAGTACACTCAAACTTTGATTTTAATAGTTTCCACTTAGTCACGGATTCTTTTAACAAAGTGAGTTACATTGTCGTTGGTTATGATAGAGTTGGTCTGGTTTGATTTGTGTAATATATTCTGATGCGTGGAGCAAAGACAATATAGGCGGCCTAATATAGGGTAGAGTTGCGACAATTATTTTCATTTCATTACAGCTTCGTGCAACTAGCGATTTCAAAGTGTGAGTATTTGTATTGAGTAAAAACTATTTTATCTATGTGAAAATATTTTTTCGTAAGTGTAATATATTTCATCAATGCTAAAATAATGTGGGATCACTTTATTTTTAGCGAAAGAATTTGTTTTTAGTGGAATGTATTTGTTATATGATCTAAACAAAAGTGCATTTAATTGTAAGCTTTTTTAAATATCGAATTGTGTCACTTACAATGATTGAAAATCTTGCTAGTCGGTAATACAAACTATTGCAAATAGGTAATATGATTTCAAACCTACTGCGACAGTCATGCGTATCCTTGATTAAAAATACTGAATACTTATGTTGTGTATTATTGTATAGCGAATCTTTATTACCTATATTTCGCTATTTCATTCACGCATTTGGTCGTGACCTATGGGCTGAACTATGTTAACTAACAATAATATTGTATTATATACCTACCTACTCCACTTGTTACTTTACGCGTAATTTTATATCTATTGAAAATACACGTTTTAATAATTGTTGTAATATCGTATAACCCCGAATGTAACGCGACATGTGTATTTGAGCAGAGAAATATTCAAATGCTAGATAAAGTTAAATAAATAAGAAATGTATAAAAAAATATATCTTCATTCAGACACACTTCAATTAACTTCAATTAAGTGTCGCTTAAATTATTAATACTCGATGTATCACAAATGTTACCTTTCTCTTCCCATTTAACTTCATCATCGCTCTTAACCAGACTGTTGGGGTATTCCGTGATTTAACACATTCGCAGGGGAGTAGATATAATCAAAATACGCGCAGCGGCGGGGTCGTAAAGAAATGGGTACTTCATTAACGCGTGGCTTGTAAATAATTAGTCTTAAAACAATAAAAAAATAACTACATTTAAAGAGTTATGAACGATTAATGCCGACTATATCGAAGTACGCGGAACACGCGTTCCTCGCCACTCCACAAAAATCTCCGCGATGCTGATTCCACGTTCCCCGGTGCTAACGATTTAAAACCATTTATCTTCGAATATAAACGATGAACCTACTCTTTTTCTGTTTAAAAAATGACGAAATGCCGCGGAAAACAAAGCAATTCTTTAGGAAATTTAATTGCAGATCGGAAAATGTCAAAATAATAAACATGGGAATCAAGGAAACCGATAATTTAAGCGAATTACCAAATATTTTAACGCCAAACCGTTGTTATTTCAAATTCTTGTGTATGTTTTGTTCTAAATACGACATTTTTACAAATTATGACGACTTTTTCCTCGATTCCAAAGCTTAATATTTTGACAATTTCCGATTCGCGAACAAATTTTCTAGAGAATTGCACTGCTTTCAGCAACATTAAGTAATTTTTCAGGCAGAAAAAGATTAGCATTTTGTAAAGCAGAAGTATTAACCATTTTAGATATTGACTTGTGTTTCAAGGAATGGACGTATATGTGTGATGTTTTCATTCGTATCTTGTAAACTTGGCTTAGAGAGTCATTGTCCTATCTATCCTTACATTCCTAACCCAGTACTTCTACATTTACCCTGTCTGAAATGAGTGGTCGTGCCACTGAATTGCATACGATTCTCGCTACAAAAATTTTGGTGTAATTCTTCGTTAGGATTCCATAATCTCGACATTGGGAGATAACAATAATTACAATATTTTTTCCGTCTTTTGTTCACTAAAAACATGTTCCAAGAAAGTGTTGTCTGTGCCAAAAAAAAAATAGTCGAAATTCTTTTGTTTTCGTAAAAATTTCGCAAAAATAAATCTATCGAATTGTCCTCTGCGTCTATCGATACAGGTTTTCTCGCGTTTGCTTGTGTGTATGACGCATTGTGCAGTCATTGTATGCACTTGTGTGTGTGCGTGTATATTTTTCTCTTTCGGCTGTGCATTTTTTCTATATTGCATTTCTGCATCGGACTAATGTACCCAGACGGGGAAGCGGTGTTGCCAGATTTTTTTTTACAATTTTTCAAAAATATTGTAAGGAAAGTCAACAATGAAATTTTCTCAGTCGTGCCATCAATTTAATACACAGTGTTACGAAAGCAAATAATGCATTTGTTATAACCTACATAACCTTTTATACTGGAAGGTCAGCGTGGGTCTTGTCTACCTTCATTACAGCGTTTCTTAAACTTATTGGAGTCAACGTCCATGCAATGGAAACGGCCAATTTATAGTAATACGATTTAATCCAGAATAACTGGTCCCCGGTTTTTAACCAGGTCTTTACACAAAGTAAAATTGTGTGAAGCTGGAGGAAGTGAATGTGAATCTAAAGTATCCTCGTGACAAAGATTTAGGTAGTTTAAAATAGCGTGATAATTTCTCAGAAATCAAATTTTCTTCTGTCGCTATGTCGACTCTGTTCTGAATGTAAGTACAGGTCGTCCTCGACTTACCGCCGAGATACGTTCCTGAACTTTGGTCATAAATCGAATTCCTTACTTAATATTGAAATTAAATGATGTTCGGTTGAGGTCAGTGTTAGCGGCGTCAATTTCATTTACGGAAATAATAAAGCAACTGCAACCAACAATGGTACGGATACATAAATAAAACAGAAAATAAAACGTTGTGAACACAATTTTATTATTTGCCCTGTAAAACAAGGTTTGGATGCAAGAATTAGGTTGAAAATTAAAATTTGCTTTATAATGCAAATAGATAAAATAATGTTATGCCTGCAAGAATTGCGTTAAAATTCTTTTCTAATTGCAATATTGTTTTACTTCACGAATAAATAAATTCAAAAAACAGTGTTCGAAAATAAATGGCGTCATCCACCCTTTTTTGTTGAGAAGGTAATGTAATAGTATTTTTTTTTAAATTTAGTATTTTTCAAAATTTTTGGTCGTAAGTGAAACTGTCGTAATTCGTGGACAACATGTAGTCGTATTTTGCGTTATTTATTATGTGTTTCATGTCTGTACAGTGACGTTGATTTATGGTAGTTCGAGTCGAGCTCGAACTTTGATGACTAAGGCTTGTTTTCTTTTTGTTATTTTCCGCCTTAGTAAATCGATAAACGCTGGCAAAAATGCAAATATCACCCAGTGGCCTATATACCTAGACTAGTTAATTACAGCTTATTCTTAGCTGTGGTCTAATTGCGATCATTTCATTGTTGGTAACAAGATTACATAAAGAAAAACAAATCAATTGAATTTTGGTGGACTTAAGCGACTCCTTTGCCTTGATATTAGGAATTTCAACTTGAATATTCGAATATGTGATATCCGAATATATTCGACCCTTTTTTAACTATTCTATATTCGGAATATTTGGGTAACTATTCGAATACTATCGTAATAATTTTTAATGAAATATTTTACAAAACCGACGAGAGATAACGTCACAATTTCTCCAGATTTCAAGAATACTAATGAATACCACAGGTAGTTGTTTCTCTTTTGTCTTCATCCAACTCGGACGCTTTCGGTATCATATCATACATAAATTATAATATTTATATAATTTCAGTCAGTTCGAATTCATTCGTGTGCTCGAATGCCTGAAGATTCCGAATGGCGAAACCCGGGTGATGAAATATTTGAAAATTTACAAAAATTCAACAATTCAAATTTGAACATAAAACTTGAGTTTGACAAAAGTGTTGGAACGAAAAAACCCTTTTAACATGCCGTAATTTCAGTAATTGAAAAAAAAAACAAAAAACGCTGGAGTAATCCGACGCAGCTGCAAATTTTATTTTATTGTATATAATGTTATTTTTATTATTATTTTTTCCATGTCCGCTCCCAAGGTGGAGCATATAGTCTCCTAATAGAGGTATCTTAACAGAATTTTTCTACGAGAACTGCTTGCTACTCAGTTGCTCAACCTTCCTTTTTTCGAAGAGAGTAGGGATAGAAGGATATGGCTATGACAGGACTAGTGGTCAGCTAATCGCTCTCGCTACGCCCCGTGAGGATGGAATGGGTGGGAGGGAGGACTCAGGCTACAAACAGAAATCCATAAATCGATTGAAAGATTTATCTATGAAAACCGCCCGCACCGGGAATTGTACCCGAGACATCCGTAGCCGTAGCCAGTGACGCTACCTACTGCACCACGGACGCCGACAAATTGATTTTTTATTATTATTCTCATACTTCAGAAACTATTCGAATATATTGGAATAGTTTCAGTTTTTCTATTCGTTATCCGAATAGTTAATAATGACGAATAGTTGGAATCCCTACTTGATACATTTCGAACTGTGGGAAAACACCATCTTATTCCTCAACAGATTCACTTATTTTTACGATATTTAATTTAAAAATGCGTTGTTTTATTTTACCTATCTATATGATTCATGCACAAATAATTATTCACCATCGATTCGCTCGAAACAAGTGTTTCCAACTTTTATGCCGATATCTGATTTTCAATGCAACTGGCAACACTCCGGCTGTCGTCTGGCGAGCGTGCATCGAATTCAAATCGTTTTTCCTTTGGCGTAGCAGGTGCCTGGCTGCTTCGAACGCAGCCTAGCCTAATGCTGCATCGCCAGAGGCCCCGCAAATTATAGAACATCGTACCAGCCCAAATACAATATATCCACGTTGAAATTTATAAACGTAGTCAATCACATGTTAGTAATATCAAAATCTAATCAGAATTCGTTAGAAATTATTTCGAATAATATTCGGATACTTCCTCAAATATTCGAATATCGAATATATTCGAATATTCGAGTTGGAATCCCTAATCCGGACGAGTCGATATGAGTTTTTAAGAATCGCAGACTTCAATACCTTCAGCGTGTTCAAGCACATACCAATAAGTCGATGTAATGTTAATTAAACTTATATAATATTATGTAAATTAGAACTTTAAACGCATTGCCTATTATGATTCCATTAAAACTACACCAAAACATGCTCTGCGATGTCATCCTCTTGCAGCACCGAGGATTTTTTTTAAACTTTTATTTTAATCTTATATTAATTATGCTATTCATATATTCCATTTCACCAATTCGTTACTTTGAAAACAACAAATATAAGTGATTCAAAAATATTTATTTGCATATTAAAATTAACACTGAAAAAAAATTTAAACTAAAATACAAATTAAATTTTAAGCCGACGTCAAAAAAGTAAGTATTTAAATAAGATGGCTTGAGATATGTTTAGATTATTTATCGTGCTTGACAATTTGAAACAAGTATTTTCTTTATTGTTCTCATGCGTTAATTTATCTTAATTATATTAAAAACTGTCCTTCCCATTATACGGGCTTAAAAAATAGCAATAAACAATGTGAAAAAAGCATTTTGTTTAGTATATTTTCCAGGTACAATCCAATTCATTTATTAAACCCTTAATTATTAACTAACCTGTTTGCGTGATTTTTTTATAAATATTATCTCTGATTTTTATTCCACACCCTTTTTTCATAAACGCAGTTTCATTGTTTTTCTGGATGGCCATTTGGCTGCCGAATAACAGTTTCCCATGGTAGTCGACGATGTACCCGCTACGGATTCGAAAGCCACTTGGACGTATTCCGTTACACAGCAGCGTTAAGTGTGCGTCTTCAAATGACTGTCAGGAGTGTCTTAGGAGTAGTTACCCAAAACATGTGCCGCAATAAAGACATTTGGTAATTGAAAAGTTTTTATGAGCTGCCATATGAATATCGAAGACAGGTATAATCGACTAATTATCATGTTGCAAATACATTTATTTTTTATCTTTGCCAACCAAAATCACACACAGCCATTGTCAACCAGTGGTCCGCGAGCCTCTGATGGTCCGTGAAAATAAAATGGGTTTTCCGCAGAGTTGTTGCAATGATGCGATTGGAGTTGAGAATGCATAAATTCATTTCAAAAGTGCAGCTACAATTATCACTTTTATGATCGATATTTTATAAATGTGTACCGTTGGTTTTTAGAAATCTCAGTGGTCCGCTGGTTTCAAAATGTTGAGTTTAGTGGTGCGTAAGTTCTGAAAAGTTGGCTACCGCTGATCTAAAGAATATTTTGTATGAAATTATTATTGACAGAAATATATTATTTAGAAGCTCTTGAATATTAAAAAAAGCAACACTCAAATGTCAGTTTCAGATAATTATAATATGTTCAAGGATTTCAAGTTTACAAAAAGTGAAAAAAAGTATTACCATTTGCATTAAATTTTGTTGCCAGTAAATTGAAACACGTGTTTCTTCAATTATTTCGTATTTATAGATGCTATCTTTAATAATGTGTTTTTATTGAAATCTTAAGTCGACTGATGAATAACCAATTACTTCGTATTTAAAATAGAATAGATTTGGCGTGTCTTCCATCTTAATTGTAAATATTGCTCTCCGAATATATCATTTTGAATCTGCGAATTCCGCTAGCAATGTCGAGCATATGGATTACCAATGGAGATAATCTCATCAACTGTAAAATAATTTCAAAACAATAAGTAAATCAAGTTTGTAAATTTTGATGCGATTGTTTTCCCAATTTAGGTTAAAAGTCGTTAGTATCAAATCAGTATTAAAATTAATTCAAATATCAATTAAGTTCATAGACTTAGTGATAACAATTTGTCGTATTTTATCTTATATATAAACGATATAAACTATTTACTGTCTGTCAGTTCAAGATCATTTGTGTTATCTAATGCCTGAAGATGCCGAAAGGCGAAACCCGGGTCGTTAGTGACGAATTACATGGAAATGTACATAATTTCAACAATTCAAATTTAATATTGAAATTTCATCAAGCACTCTCAATCGATATCTTAAATTAAAACAATTTAAAATCAAAATTAATATTTTTATCAAGACAGCTGTGTTACTTAGGGTTCCAAGTCGTTAAGGAAAGCGAAACCCTCATCGTTAGTGACGAAACACATGGAAATGTACAAAATTCCAATTAAATATGCATACAATATAAATATGTCCGCTACCAATAAAAAACATAATGACATGTTGCTTATCCTAACAGAAGTTTTTCTACGAGAACTTCTTGTTAATCAATAGAAGAATGACGCCGTACCATCCATTTATATTTTTTTACCCATAAATCGTCACATTGTATCGGACTCCGCCCCCTAAAGCGTGACGTCATATATGGACGGCCCTCTAGGACACGACTAGTGTTAAACTTACCGATCTTCCTACACTTCGTTTTTAGAACCCGATGGGTGGAATTTGGAGATCATTTTCGTTCATGCTTTCAAATAAAAATCAATTTATGAAAGTATCTGCACTAAGATTCGAGCCCACAGCAACCGAAGACAACGACGTTTCAACTCTATATAATTAAGCTAAAACAAATATATTTTACTATACATGAATTGAAGATAACTTTACCTTTCATTCTCTTTTCATTTGCGATTTCATAGGTTTTGTTTTGCAAATGTCCTTTTGCCTATTACGCAGAGAAAAAAAAATACGAAAACTCCAAATTGCCAAAATGTTACAACTACCCTTTTGCTTTCGAGGCGAAGATATCATCACCGTACTGGCAGAAGTTGGTAAGCAACATATTGCCAGTTCTGAGTAAACAGCAAATGAAAATTTTAGCTTGTAAGATTAAGGCTTCGATATATGATGTTATAGTATTACCAAAATTACTTGGCCGCCACCAAATTTGGAACTAGAATTTTCAGTCTAGAATAAATTTCTCCAATTGCTATTTTATGCAAAATAAATATACATGTCTACTTTTAATAACCGCACTGATCATCACGATATGTATTTAATTTAAAAAAAAATATTCATAACTTATTATGCACAGTAAAATTTCAATCAATCCATAATAAAGTAATTGTGTACTATTTCTACACACATATTTTACCAACATTTCGATCGATATTTTCTTCACACTTGTTATCGATGTATGTCTGGTAGAGAATATGTGGAGTAAATTCGTTTCTTTTCTTGATCGTTATTGCGTTACACATAACGGGTGGAGGTGGGGCAACTAACTTGTTTGTCCGTCGCTAAAATATCAGATTTGGAATTTATTGAAATTTCAGTTCTGGTTGAGTATGGCAACATTCCTAACGCGACGGTGACATCCTCACTAGCGGCCATGTTAAATTGGTACATATGTACATAGATAATTATAATATCAAAATACAGATAAATTTTCTTGCCAATCTTACACCAATCAAGTTAGGGAACAATATGCATCGTCAATCGCTTGCCTAGAAACCTGCATTAATATACTACAGATAAAATAAGTTGCTGTTTTTATTGGTATAATTAATGCACTGACTGAGTATTTCAGACAAAGAATTGACATCCAAGAATCTCATTGTGCATTTATCTAGTTTCCGTCAATTTTGTTACTTACCCACTTCTGTACGGTGACAATATAAAACAACACCAAAATAGTGAACGTTGAATTGTTAGTATGCATCTGTTTCATCGATAGTAATTGCTTTACGAGAGAATGGAGAACTAGAAAATTACTACTAGGTATATAGTATATTTGTCTTGATTTTTATGCATTTATCGTTGATCTATCGTTAACGCATTGGGTGAATATTGACTGGTGGCACTGCCATTTTTATATTTAATTCATGGAAAACCTCAAATACAACACAGTAACTTTAAAATCCACTTTCTCAACACTTTTACTACCCGCTATTGTAAGATTTAAATTCTTATGATATGGCGAGTGTTCCTAAAGTCAGCCGTAGCCAGTGGTCGACCTTTTGAGCTTAAAACTTTAATAGTGGATACACTTAAAAACAGATTTTTTATAATTCCTGTAGGTAGTCTTGCCAATTACCAATGTATATCTGCACTATACTGACCTATATGATGCAATACGCAATTAAAAAAGCACATTTTTACTTCGCAAGTTTCGACAAATTCATTTTGTATGGGAATCGCTAGCAAAATATACTTTATATTGTCATACTTTGCATCATTATGTTTTTTATTGTTCTGTCTACTCTCAGTAAATTCGTTCGCGATATTTATGAAGTTTCATAGTGATGGCCGAACACTGGGCAGCGAAAGGCCGACCATTGGATTTCGAGGGCCGATCACTGGGAGAATTGGCATTTTTTTGTAAACCTTTATCATTTTACGCTTGGTACAATATTAACTATTTTATTTTTAGTTGGTTACATTACTTAATCCCTGTTTAATGGAATAACAGCGAAACAAATATGTATTTATCATTCATTGACTGAAAATCCCTTTTGAAAGTATACCTGTCGCTTAACTGGCCGACTACGGGCGAAATGACCCTATAATATATCACAATGAAAATTTATGATTTTTCATCAGCTGACGTTTCTTAACATGAAATAAAACACATTGGATTAGATAGTTAATATATAAATATTTAGATTTTCAATGATTTTCGTCAAGGTATGTCAGTTTTTTTTGTATACCCACTCTTTAAAAGTCATCTAATTACATACATCAACAAACTAGTATTTTAAATATTAATCGAAACATCTAGAATTAATAATTATGATAATATATTTTCGCGGCCAGTAGCAGGAAGGTAAATCTTTTCGCCAACTAACTAGGTAGTTAGGTACTGTTAAATAATAATGGATGATTTTTTGCTACGCGATGCATTTTGGCGAATTAATCCAAACGAAACCGGCAATGGCCACTCAATCAACAACAATATACGTTGTGAAAAAAAAGCTGCCACAAACACGTGTCTGTTGCCGAGTGCTATATAATATGTCAAGGCCACTATAATTTCAGCAGCATACTATATAATCCTTACCTACCTCAGGAAATCAAGTTTATTTGCAAATTACGGTCTATTTGTTTAATTATATTCGATTATTAATAAAGACAATACAGAAAGGAAATACAGAAAATCCTTGATATAAAGGACTACTTTGGACAAGAGGAAGTCCGTTAAAGCCGTAAGTTGTTAGTCAGTAAATCAAGTAACTTTTTATGGTGCTAACTGTCAATTCTTGTTGGAAAGGCAACACGATTCATTTGTACTACTTCCACGTGTTTATAATGATCAGGACCGGTTACGCTCGTCACGAGCATTATCAACTGATAAAAATACAAACATAACAGGGCTATTTATATAAAATTGAGTGTTAAAATTGAAGACAAAAGACAAGTAATTACTGATCATCAAACAAATTATACATAAACCAAATAAAATAGTCTACAGTTAAAATTTTATGGACCTCTTACAAATCAATAAATACTAATCTGAAATCACAAATATAGCTACATTAAGCGTTATTGGACTTTTACTGTAGCTATATTTGTATACCTTCATTTTTAACACTCAATTATATATAAGTAACCCTGCTATGTTTTTATCAGTTGATAATGCTCGTGATGAGCGAAACCGGTCCTGATCATTATAAACATATAGAGGTAGTACAACTGAATTGTGTTTTATTTTTTAAAAATAAAGTAAGTTTTTTGAATCCATTTGTTTATTTAGAGAAAAGAACGAAGAGATTCCACAAATGAATTAAAAATATACCTATGATTTAAAAAAAATATTTATTGACTGAATTGGAATTTACATTATAGAACTCCATTATATTAGTGTACAATATGAAAGTATATATTTCTACAAAAAATTTTATTAGGTAGTTGATTGCTATTTCGGCTTAACGCCATAGTTCTACTACTTATATTTTAAAAAATATGTCATAAATATCTGTTAATAACACACAATTTGTTTTGTACTCGTCCCACATGTTTATAATGATCAGGACCGTTTCGTTCATCGCGAACATTATCAACTGATGTTTTTTTTTATTTTTAAAATGTAATGCCTTTCCAGCAAGAATTGACAGTTAACACCTTAAAAGTGATAAATATCTGTACCTGGGAAGCATACGAACGCAGTCTAAACATGGAATGTTCAGGAGAGCCAAAAAACTTTTTTATATACTATGAGGCGTAATAGTTGTTGCAGTTTAAAGATAATATATTCCTTAACTAATTTCTACATTTTTTTTTCATGTACCATACGCCTCTCAGGTACAGATATTAATTAAAACTCGTTAAAAATGCTACAACTGTGTGCTAATCGTATGCTGAACATTGTTCTGATGATGTACTATTGGATTTCATACGATGTTTTCACATTTGGTCGTAAATTTAGTCAAAGTACCATGTATTTTTATCAATTTTCAGTTTTCTATTCAATATTTTCCTATTTTTTATGATATGATGTGACACACCCTGGTTTTTGTTAAGTATAAGTTTCATTAGTGTCCAGAACTGAAATCACCCAGCGGCAACGGAAATAATTCGCAGAATCGGCCCAATCTTGTTACCAAGCCGTTCAATAGCCGCCGGCAACGTCCGCTGGACGAGTCCATTTTTGACGGAAAGGAGTAGCTCCGACGATGCAGGGAGTTTTTTTAATGCTATGTGTAGACAGTCGGTTACGATCTGTCGAGCCGGGCGAGTTGCGGCCTCGTCGCGGCGGAGGTGACGATGTGAATTGTTTGTTTTTGATTTGCATTGGACTTAATTTAAAATCGTTTATCGTATCATTTGTATTATAACTTAAAGTAAATTCAGTTGCTAAGTAAATGTAAATGTAGAATCAATTTTATGTGTTAGTAATTTTTTTTTTGTTTTGTAAACCACTGCATCTTCGATGGAAAATAAATAAGTTTTGAACCGGATTTGAAATGGTGTTTGTCTGAGATCACAGCCCTTCCAGGGCGTCGGATAACCAGCCGTTCGCCTCTCTTCGATCCGGGGTCTTCTCAGATGGATGGGAGTGGAATCTTAACGTCACAATTGTCACAGATGTCCATGCCTTACAAGTATAATTGAATAATTTGGTTGGTTTGAGGGATTGGAAGTCGGTCGCGGTAAGTCAATAGGATGAAAGCCCAAGAGCGTTAATAACTCAACCACGTGACCGTTAACATTAGACCGGCCGTATACGAAATGTAGTATCATGATAGAATCGCCATAAAAACATTTGGCTACGTCTAATTCAAAGGATAAAGTCAAGGACGACTGCACTTTCCACTAATTTCAACTTTTTGCGCCTGCATTGGTGTCGAAGTGTTTATAATATCCATGCAGTCAAGCGTCTGTTTAAAAAATTTGCTTTTTTCTCGTTTTAATAATTAGTCTCGATTGTTCTGGGAAGGCAATATTTATTTTTTATTTAATCAGTGGTCAAAAACACAGCGTCTGTGAATTGCAAGGCTTAATTCTTGATCACTTATGTTTGAGGATTTTTTAAATTTCGTCATGAGGTTTTACAGTATCTACAAAACCTCATGATTTACCCGATTACATATAAATTTAAAGTTAGTTTAGTTGAATTAGTAATAACAGGCAAGTTGCATTAATTGTTTTATGAAGAAGAAGAAAAAAACTGTTAACTTGAGAATAATATAACATTATATATATATTTTTTTCATGTCAGCTCCCAACGTGGAGCATATCGTCTCCTAATGAAGATATCTTAACAGAATTTTTCTATTAGAAGCGTTTGTTACTCAGTTGCTCAACCTCTCTTTTTTCGAAGAGAGTAGGGATAGAAGGATAGGGCTAAGACAGAACTAGTGGTTAGCTAATCGCTCTCGCTACGCCCAGTGAGGATCGGATGTGTGGGAGGGAGTTTAAGGCATCACAAACACTGACAATATTAAATTTTTTTACCATGTCTGCTCTCAACGTGGAGCATATGGCCTCCTAATGGAGGTATCTCAACAGAAGAAAACTGCTTGTTACTCAGTTTCTTAACCACTTTTTCTTCGAAGAGAGTAGGGATAGAAAGATAGTGCTAGGACTGGACTAGTAACTAATCGCTCTCGCAAGGCCCTGTTTTTGAGGATCGGGTGGGTGGGAGGGAGGAATTTTAGGCATCGTGAACATGAATACGAACAAAAATCCATAAATCGATTGAAAGATCAATTTATAAAAACCATCCGCACTCGGAATTGAACCCGAGACATCCGTAACCGTAGCCAACGACGCTACCAACTGCACCACGGACGCCAACTTTTACATAGATTGGACTAATTCTTCTTAAATAAAGACAAACTAAAAGCATTTAGTGGGTCACTAAAACTGTCCATATCTATCGGGAGTGAATTGAGAAGTCGCAATGTTATCAATAGGCGTATTGTGTGCTTGACAGGAAGAATATGTAGAGATAGAATAGACAATATGAGGTCTGCCATGAAGATAGCACAGATGTTTTGGATATTAATGAGGGTTTCACGATTACAGATTTGCCCTTTTAATACCCCCATCGAATGATTGAAAATATAAATTTAACAAAATACATATCATTATGAAACAATATATATGATGAAACAAAATGAAACGCGTATACTCTATCTGATTGGTTACATCTTAACATTTTTCCTATCGGGTATTTCTTGTTTGTTTGCGGCATTCCTTTATACTGGCAAGCGAAAACGAGCATTGACTGATCAGCCAATTACAGCGCGGGTTTTTTACGTCAGTCTTCTCTCCATTGGCTGCTTTTCTTCTCGATTATTGGCCGATTATTATCCCACAATTGCTTTGAATTAAGAGTCTCAGAGTCTACTGGCATGGCCAAAATAGAATACGAAAACTATCTAATTAAAAAATATAGTCGCCGTCGGTCAATCACTGAAGACTACACCTACGACTCCAGAGCCCTGAATGAAAACATTACAAGAAGCTCATGTAATTACGCATAATCAGTAAAATTTTAATACACTTATTTTAACGACTAATTAATGACACCACGTAGGTTCCTTTTCTAGGAACACGGGTATTACCTTGAATGATTTAATTTTAAAGTAAACGTTGTGATGTTTGAATGCGTGAGATGACATGATATTGTCTATAACTTCTGAACGGTATATATAGCTAAGCGGAAATAAGTTTAAGTATAGTTCTGACGATGGCGTAAAGCCGAAATGGCTGTTAGCTACCTGATAAAAAATTTGTAGAACTAAATACTTTGTTATTTTATTCTATTACAAAAGACTTCGGTTGGAAATCAACAAGAACAAAGAAAAAAAATGCCCTGCAGTTATATAAATTCCGTATCGGGTAAAATTATTTTTTCACACTATTTGTGCTTATTTATACCACAGTCAATGCAATCGGTTTATTTGTATGCAGTTTTGTATTTTTGGTACCCGATAACAAGCAGTATCTTTCAGCCAGAGTTATCTTATCGGTTTTAATTGCCGCCTGAATCCAACCGCTCCCGATAAAATGAATTCCTGTTCACTTTCTGATACCCGGATACTCGAGCGTTTTCGGAACCGATTTCAATTTTCACTTTAAAGCTGTTAACTGTCAATTCTTGGTGGAAGGCATTGTATTTTAAAAATAAAACACAATTTGTTTTGTACTACTTCCACATGTTTATAATGAATATATGAAAAAAAAAAGATTTCAACGATCACATACCATAATATATGATATCAAATTAAGTATTTTTTCAATGAAACTATCGCCTACCTGGGCAATATATAATAATTAAACACAATGTTCCCACCTTTACTAGTTTTACAATCATCTCGAGCTCATCACGAGCATTTTTCATTGGTATATAATAAATTTGAATTGTTGAAATTTTGTACATTTCCATGATTTCGCCACTAAAGACCCGGGTTTAGACTTTCAGCATGTTCATTCGTTTACTCGAATGCCTGAACATGCTGACAAGCGAAACTTAGGTACATACATGACAGAATACATGGATATATACACAATTTTAACAACTATTTTATAATGAAATTCCATCAAGCACCCTCCGTATCTTGAATTACAAGATGATATAATTATAATAATAAATGGCCGGCAATAATAATCTATGATTTTCAGTCGCGGCCAATTATTTACCTTTACAATATGTGCAGTATTCAAGGAACTTTACCACTTGGGCACCGTAACGGACGAAGGGATTTCCGTTGATCATTTCCATCATCATATATAAAGAAACTTGCATTCAAATTTCCAAGAATCATCTTCAGGACGCCTAAAAAATTACAGTGGTCCTCTTTTGAACCACGATACATAATAACTCCATGATGTGATGGCATTGAAAGATTCTATGAAGTTTTTTTATAGCAGGCCTAATATTTTAAAAATAAAACAATTCGTTTTGTACTACTGCCACAGTTTGTACAATTATCAAGACAGGTTTCGCTCATCGTGAATTTAATCAATTAATAATGCTCGCGAGATTTTAATCATTATAAAATTGTGAATGTAATACAGTAAAGGTTGCGTTTTATTTTGAAAATACAATGCCATTCTAACAAGAATTGACAGTTGACACACTGAAAGTGATGTAATATATTGTTTAATTATTGAATACTCGGTAACTGGTAATCGAGTACGTGGTATCTCGTCACTCGTGTTCACATCCCTACTAGACAGGGTTGTACAGTAAACATTTAATTTCTCCGAATTCTGACTTTTTTTCTTTTGTATTTTGAGCGTTATTATCTGTGAGCGGAATTTTGTGAGCGATGACTCTATGCGGAGTGTATTGATGTAGGTTATGGCAAGATCAATAAAGTCTACATAGGAAAACGGTCTACGCGTCTACGCGTCTACGCTGCTATATACTGCTGTAGCCGTTACGGACCGCATGGAAACAGCATCTCTGTACTAAGAAATATATTTTTCGGGGCTTCCGACGCGATTTAGTTGTCATTGAATTGTCGTTCTTCGGAGAAACACGAACGTACACCCAGTTGTATTATAGTTAATCTTATATGTTGTTAATTTCAGAAAAAATTATTCTAAAAAACCTTTCTTATATTAAAAACAGGATATGGTATATATATATGGTATGTATTACTGAATTAAAATACATCCGGTACTCGTTTTGCACGGGAGATACATTCGAGAGAATACCGTGTAAAAAAGCTTAGATGCACTTAAAAAAGTTTTACTTTTATTACTTGAAATACCCTCAAAATATAAAATTCTTGAATAATTGGAATTTATTTTCTATTTAAATTTGCAAATAGTTTCATAATATACATGCATACAAATTAATAAATTAAACAATATTAAACAATAAAAACGAGAGAGGGAATAAATCGAAACAAAAATGTGTCAAAACAATGACAAGTCATGCTTGAGTCATGACTACCTGCATTTTTGACGATTCCAATTTTCACAAAGGGCTGAAGTGATTTTTAAGATATATATATCGATGGCCTAATGTTATTAAACCAGGATCTGATATTTTGACGAAAATTACCCTGTAAACCGTATCTCGTTTATGTAAAATAATACAAAGTATTTAAACATTTTAATGATTTACATGTACTCTAACATACTATCCGTTTAATACTTGGAAGAAAAAAAATCTAATATACATATTAACCTAAATATTTAGTTTCTTTAAGCCTCCTGCAAAATTTGTAAAAAGTCGCTTACGGGAATATAACATGGACCTTACTTGAGTACTTTTCGATTTTTGTAACCGTGTAAAAGCAAAAAAAAAACCGTTGGTCTGTTTTCTTAGACCGTGTAAAAAATCGTGTTAAAAACATAGGATAAACAATAATCTGATTTGAAATATAATCAGCTTATAGTTGATTTAGGACTTAGTAATATGATATATTTACCTAATTATAATGTAATTCAACCAAGTAAATGCAAATCTACCTAGTATATATCAAAATGCTGTTGATAGCGCAAGCACAAAACAACGTCACTTCTCTCTATTCGACGAGTTCATTACAGCATGCAGATCGTTTGTGGTTCTTGGATAACCACGAAAGCGGCATTGAGAGGTCGTTCTTAAGTTGTACTCAATCCATATTCATGCGCCTCTTAAATATAATGTTAGTCACTAATAAATATCCAGCAATCGATGTCTGTGGACGACTAGTAAGAGAATATTCTGTATGTCTGATAATGCTGTCTTTGTCAAGTATGCATGGGTTGATCGTTCCAGTGGATAATTGGATCGACTTTCACAGTTCTACCATTCTAAAAAACATTAACAAGCTATCGACAAATTATTTTGCATATCTATGATCGACCGCACAACCGTTGCCCAATTATCTTAATCTTTTACTTAACCCGATGAACGCGCTGGACATGTTTACATGTCCAAGACTTTATCTCGTATTTCCGGCCAAACTAGAACAAAACACTTGTGGGTATATGCTTCAAAAAATATTTCAAACCTTTAAGTAGTGAAATTAGGCAACAGATCATAAAAATGTCAAGTAACAAGGAAATATTCTTTTGAATAGAGCTCTCGAATTTCAGCTTTGAACTGCCGATACGCAGCATTAATATTCAGCCCTATGTATTACACATACTTTTTCAGATACGCGCTTGCTTGTGTGCGTGTTGGCGTAGTATATGAAGACTGGCCGCAGCCATTTTGATTGCAAAATCGTAGATTAAATATTTTTCAGCTTTTTCATTCTCTTCGATTTATTTTAGCGAGAATGCGTCGAGTTTAGTTTACTTCTTGATGTATTTAGGATAACTAATATATATTTCACATAATTTTCCATTTTTTACTGTTGAAATTGATTTATTTTTAGCCATAATGAATGTTTTTACAAATCAATTGACTGAAAATAAATTCGTGCGAAATCAGTCCGCGCTGTAAGGATTAATAAAACATTCACCATCTTTGCCAACCACCGTTTTTAGTTAGCCCAGAAGTTGAATACCTGTAGTGAGTTCTGAAGGTCTCGAATCTTTCAACGTGACCTGGCAATCTGAGTATTCATGCAAACATCACGTTATTGAACTTAGCAGAAAGCGAAGAGTTCAGCATTTGTACGGATGCGCCATTCATGAGTTTCGAGTACTTGACTATCCTTTTCTTATTTCTGTATTAAGCCAAAGATTTCAATATTACCAAGGCAAATGTTGTCTTCGATAAAAGTTTTCACTAGCAACGTGTCAGAAAATTGATTGTTAGGAAAAATGTTGGTGCTTTCACTATCACATTCACTGTGTATAAAATATCTCATGCAGAGTACCTGAAAATCCGCGAATCTTTCAACGCCCAATAACTTGGTTTAAAAGCGAAAGTTATTATTATAAATTTAATCTCCCTAGACTAACTTATTCCTTCTATTCCCCAAAAAACATGGCCTTAGCGGTGTATCGTAACCAGATGATGTCAATCAAGTGCTTAACATTTCACGCTGAACGGGCTAAAGGCGCATTCAAACCGCACGCTTATTTTGCATTTTGTCGATTCATGTTTTGATTTGCGGTCGAAATAAATGTTTTTTCCATATATAATAATTCATTCTTCATACGAATTCTGTTTACACACGTGTAAATGAGCCTTTATATGAGCATATTATGAAATACTCTACACACGACCAATCAACATGAATTGTTGATATAAGCCAAAGTGTGTTTAGTCACGCGGATCATATTTGTCAAGTTTTGTAACCCTGCTGAAATTTTTTCGATCTCATGCATGTTTAATACCAAGTGAACGCACCAAGTGTAATCGTCTGACGCGCGGCTGCAATGTTTCTATGGACACACCAGGTGTGTCGGAGGCTCACAACGACTTAAATTTATTCAGTGACATACAGACTAGATAGCTTATACCAAATGTAGTTCAACAATAGTTAATTTTAAGAAGAATTCAGAAATGCCAATCATATGTATCTTCGTATTATTAATGTTTGTTTTACATCATGTGTACAAATTTCAGTTGAATTAATATAAAAAAAATGCAATGATATAAAATAATACCATTTGGGTTTGCTTTGGACCAAAAATGATACACACCTGTCCCTGTGTAATTATGGCGAAGCGAACCTTATCAATGGCTCAGAAAAGTCATATAGTGACCGTTAAGGGAAGATGTTTGCATCAGATATTGCGCGGTGAGATGGTGGTTAAATTTTGAGTGGTTAATTCGAATACAGCGGCATTTTTCGTCAGCTCGGGATACCGAACTGAAGGCTTCTGGTATGTCACGCGAACAAGCAGTGCGATTGGTGGGTTACGAGGAATACCCGAAGCGCCGCGTTTAGCCACATGCTCCACATAATGAGCGGACAGGGTCAAAGAAAAAGAACCCTCTGAAGTTCAAGAATAACCCTAAATTTCATTAATTTATAGGTTAAGATTTGGATTCATTGTATACTTTGAATATGCTTCTCAAATGTTTGCCCTAAGGGCTTTGCCCTAACGATCAGGCGGGTCTTGTTTCAAGTCCCAACAAGGTCGATATCAAATTTAAATTTGTGGTCTTGAACATGAGTTACTTTGATTTTCATGAGTTATATGATTTTCCAATTTTCAAAATATTTAACGCATTGGCTGTCTCTCAGCTGTAATGCCAGATATTTTTTTAATTAAAAAAGGCGAAACACGTGTCGCACGTAGTAACGCAAACAGTGGGATAACGTAGTTATAAATTTTATCTGCATTAAAAAATTTTGAACTTTTTAATAAAAAGAAAAAATAATGTATTTTGACAACGCTAGTTATCATAATAAATTACAAAATGGCCGCACGATAATGCGTTGTCCTGTTCAATAATTCTTGCAATATTTTACATCTGTGTTTACAGTGCCCCGCTCTTGACACTGACCTTCTTAACTGTTTCCCCATCTTGCTCTCCAAGATTCGCGACCTATATCATTTTGTTTTTGTTAAGTAAGTATTTTCACATGCTCAATAATAATGATAAATAATCGCCAAATATAACTTCGACATTTTTTATCGCATGTTTTTGTAATTTTCCGCTTCAACATAAAACGTATCGCACCCGATGATTGAATAAATGTCTATATCTCTACTATATAGCAGAAATTACTTGTAGGTAGGTATAAATGTGTCTGTCTGTCATAAGAACAACCAAACGGTGTACAGTAGCGACGTGAAATTTGCACATATCATTCTGGCTGTCATTTATAGGTCAACTGTGCTTATTTAATTAACATTATTTATTGTTTGACTATATTTTTATCAGTTGATAATGCTCGTGATGAGCGAAACTGGCTCTTATCATTATAAACATGTGGAAGAAGTACAAAAGTTGTGTTTTATTTTTAAAATATGATGCCTTTCCTCCAAGAATTGACTGTTAACACTGTTACTTGAGGTACGTTGCACAGTGATATTTTCAGTTTTCAATATTAGTTTTCGCCACAATTACGCCATCGTCTAAATGTGAGCGCGGTCTATCCACAGGGGAAGCTGGGTAATAACTAATAGATATATATAAGTTGGCTTCGGTTGCGGATATCTCGGGCTCGAATCCCGATACGTTCATTTCCATAAATTGATTTTTCAATCGATTCATGGGTTTGTTTGTAGGAGTGTTGGAAATATACTTCGGTACCTCATTTTCACTTTATACAAGTGCAGTAAATTGCTTGACGAAAATATTTTAACATAAATATTTGCCGGCGTCGTGTACACCAGTGTTCCCCAACATTTTTACACATGCGGACCGGTAAAAAAAGGAAAAACGTACCACGAATAACTAATACTGGAATAAAAATGGTTTTTATGTAGTATTTTCTTAATCTTATATTGTGACGGATGGACATAACTATAACTAACAAATATACATATGAAATTCTTGAAATATATTTAGGTAGGGTTTTGCACCTGAGTTCACTATCCAATAGCAAATATTTCCGTTCTCCCTGAGTGTACATGAGAAGAATTATGATTGTCGATTCTGAGAAAACCAGCGACCATCGTGTCGCATCATCCTACCAATAATAATAACTAAAAATACAAGTAAACGTGCATGCGAAAAAATCCTATATTTAGTATTTTTGCATGGGGAATTTCTTGAAATTTGGCATACTGTTCGCGGCCCAAAAAATATCCAACTATATTCGATTTGTTTATAAAAAACTGTCTGCTGATTTTTTTTGTAAATATTTCATTGTATGAAAACAGACTAAAATTATTTCAAGACATTTTATTTTGTAAATCTCATCGCGTAGAGCCTCTACGATATTCCGTAGACCTCATGGCGTAGCCATTAATTACGAAATTGAAAGGAAAACCCTCTACGCCGTAGATATTTTTCTATAATAGTGTTTTTTTTAAATCGGCATATTATGTGTATATGAAATTACATATTTATTTTTTCATTGAATACTAATTTGGTGACCATCGCATGCAATGTCGAGTTTTCTTTCTTTCTTTTCTTTTTCGAGCGTTATTCACCGCAATAATATTATTAGCGCCCCCCCTCCCGTTAAAACTTCACAGTATATCAAAATTACACTATTTTCTGTATTAGATTACAGTATCTATTGAAATAATGGTAAATTTGTAATAAAGTGGTTTCAATGCAGAAGATCTCGAATACACTGAGGTAAAGAAATGATCACGCCGATGTCACAAGGGCTGACATATATGACCAAATGTACTATCGCAATATGCAATCCAACTTGGATTTCAGTAGTCTTTCAAATGCTTAAAATATGAAAACATCCCCCAGATTTTTAAACCGCCGTAAGAATTGTTGCTGTAAACCTGTATAAATAAATTCTAACAAATGTTTTGGTGATGTGATCGAGCACAATGCCGGCATTCCAATTTCAAATATAAATAAGTCTTCGCTTTTGGACGCGTGAGTGTGTGCATGCATTCGAAATTTAAAAATAAATATCTTCAGAATTTTGCATGCACTCGAGCGTCGGAATAATTATTATCTTTGGCAACTCTTTTTTGTCGATCGACACTACGAAATATGTTTAACTTTCAATATTTGTTTAAATGTCTACAATATTAAATAGTTTGTTAATTATAACGTGATAATTCAAGTTCCTAATAATTTTGATGTTATTTCTACGGTATATGGTATGCGTTGTTCGTGTTACAATGAACAACTTATAATTCTTTTTGCGAATGGAAAAGGGAGTTAAGTCGAGTTAACTGAAAAACGAGTTAAATATTCTTAAATAACTATAATAGATGGGTACATGCATGTAATAGAAAAAGGACGAGTTAAATCAATGCCGCTGAATTAGTAAAATTTACGTTTAAGCATCACATTTTTCATAAAATTTCATACAAATGTTAATCTTGTTTTGGCTCTCCTGAAAATTACAAATTTTAGACTTAACGCCCTTTTCCTTTGGCACAAAAAAAAATTATTTTACAAAAAAAATCACAATGATTCAAAAGTTTTCATTTACTAACGCTCAGAATTATAATTTTAAATGATTGATTTTCTCACAATTCAATACCTACGTAAATATAAGTATGTGAAAAAAATTAAACTATTTTTTTTTTAAATAATACGTAAACAAAAGAAAGTACACTTTATTAATAATGTATTAAATTATAAACCTACATTCAAGTTGTCTATGCAAAAAACAAACTCAATTTATTTTCTTTCAATCTAGTTGAAATAATCCTTCCTGTCTGACCTATATACAATGACTTGCACATTCCACAACATAGTTTGTAAATGACACTTCGATTGGCTTTTTATTTTTCTGTTATGCTCTACGATAATAACTGAAACCACTACCAACTATGTCAGGAAAAATGCAGTAGTTGTTTCCACCTGCCGTTATGTTATGACGGACAAGTCCACTGGCTGCAATAATAATGTCGTTACACCCTTCTACCACTGCGCAATCAACATACCGCTTGCCAACCCGTTGCGATAAAAAAATGCATATTGACTGTCAGACTGTCTTGTTCTTTACCTACGGCAATACATTTTGTGTAGAGTCGCCGGAGCAACATGATTTGAATAAAAAATCACACTTACAGTACGAATACAACGATACATGCAATCTTTTAAAGTGTGTAAGTAACGATACACGTTATGTTTTATTATGCTTGTGTAGTTTGGCTTACAAACACACTTAAATCATTCGCGAAAAAATTAGCGAATTTTGCGATAGCTATGGATGTGTGTGTGCCGGTGCCGCGAGTAAGAGATCGTCAAGCTTATTTTTTGTTCGATTTTTTAGATATCTTAATAAAAAATATAAACATATAGTAACAGATACGACTGTAATTGGACACTATTATTTGATATTAAAAAAATTAATAAGCAAAAAATAAATTATGTTTCGCCGTTCAAAGAATGACGCCGATTATTATCTTTTATCATGATTAATATAAATGATAGAAAATTCAATGTCACAGAAAACTAAAAAACGGTCATGATATTAAATGTTAAATCCCTGATCTAACACCGTTATGTTATGTTCCTGATCATTTTTTGAGGAATCGTGGAGATGAATTGTTTTTTCTCTTGCCAATATTGCCTGACATATTCCACGTGGACGTGAGTGATTTCAGATAAACACTGTTTATAATGCATTAAAGCAGGTTTTGTCTAAACATACTCACTTGATAATTTCCAATATTTACCCTTTTTTGCATTGCAAAAGCCATGAAATTTTAATTTAAACATAAAATAAATTAATGCCTTACGATTATAATAATATATTCTTTCTTATTCCGCATATTAACGGTCATTCTTTGGTAGAATCATAGAATACTAATAAAATATTAACATTTGTCGTATATATTAAGCATTGAATTTGGATTATTGAGATTTTGTACACTTCCATGTATTTTGTCACTAACGACCCGGGTTTCGCCTTTCGGCATCTTCAGGCATTCGAGCACACGAATGGACTCGAACTGACTGAATTACTTAAATTATATTAAGCATTATTTATTTGAAAATTGAACAGTTTACTGCAGCTAACTAGAATAATTTTTAACCTATAATAAACCTCGCATTATTTAAAAACTACGTTCTTATATATATGTAAAGATTAGTATACAGATAAAGATGTTAAATGTATTTTGTGCCTTTATTCTTTTCTCGGTCTACTTATGAATATGAAAGATATTCTCTAACTCGCTCATATTGGTTTCACGACTTCACTTTATGGATTGGAACGTTCGTTTTGTAACATTCAGGAACAATCATAGTACATACTTATTTCAAATCTTCAGCATTAAATTTTCAATAAAATATTTATATATTTTTTTTCTTTTTCGAATTAATTTATGAACTTTCATACACAGTACCCACATACAATCAGTTAATAAGCGATTTGCTGACCGCCGTATCCCTGCCGTATCCCTTCTATCATACTGTTTCTTGATATTGAAGTACCTAACTCAATTAAATACCCGTTGTAAAATTACTTGTTAGTTCTTTGTTACAGACATTATATTATGCATAATATCCCAGACCGGTCTGTAGGCGTAGATGTAGACATTTTATTATTATCACTTACACATATTTCAATGAAATTTTCTCATGACCTTAGCGTCCGCGGTGTATATAAACAATACACACAGTTCCGACGTGACACAAATGCCGAGACAACAAACAACATTCAGTATTCAAAATTTCAATTGAGATGTTGTACATTTCCATATATATCTTAAATTATTCATCTATGACAGGCATTCTCACTAGTAAATAATAAACTTTTTATTTTACATTTTTAATACTCGAAAAGGTTTATTATCCATATTGCTTCACTTCACTCGTTCATCCAACTTGAACAATGTTTAATATCGTTTCAAAAACATCCATAAAACATGCTGCACACTAAATTGCAATATATCTATCCTTCTCTTTCATTCGCTGCTGATTTATTCGGAAAAGTGATGGAAGATAAATATATTTTTAACTAAATCACTTATCTAAACGTGTATGTAAAATATTTATTTTGGAATGTTTTTCATCTCGTTTTCGTTGGGTTGGGCGGCGATAGAGTGAATGTGATGGAAATAGCCAAATGTGTGCGTACGAGATTTTTTAGTTGTTCTGTGGCAGTATGCAGTTCTGTAAAAAAATTCAATGCGATTTAAAAGATGATGGAACCAAATTTAATATCATTACAATAATGCAGGTAATAAATACATATTTGTATATTTGAATAGCACTGCGATCTAACAAAGAGATGACAAAATCATATTAGGAATGGAAAATATTTCATTATTTGAGTTGTGCCAAAGCAACTTTAAGTTACAAGCAATGCTATAAGAACATTTGCAATTTACAAGTAGTCCTAGGAGTCTCAGTCTCTACGAACAAATTGTATGGCGGTTGTGCGAAAATCGTCTCTCAACTCCGTTTTTCGTCGAATATAACATTTATTTGAAAAGATTTCTTGTGAGTTTATTCAGTGTTTCTTTACTATAATCATTATATAATTTACGTTTCATCGAAAACCAACATATATGCATGTTAAGTAATAATTAAATCGTCCCAATAAATTATATCATACAGTCGTCATAACATAATGGCACGAAATGCGATGTGTGGCAGGGTAGATTTATTAGAATCGTAATTTATCGCAAAATACACCATTTGAATTGTCCATTAATAATAATCATTGATTACGACTAGGCTTTATAATTGCACTCTTTCAAAGTAATTAGACAACTTTATTGCTAATTTGAAATTAAAATTGATAACTTAGTTATTCCACTGGCTGTGTAACTAGATGTAACGCGTTTCGCTTCTTTAAGAAGCATCTTCAGACTAACTGTATCACCTCCAAACACTACTAGTTAATTTTATAATTAGTACTATCGTTGTTTGGCTCTTACCCCCTCCCCACGTCCAGTAAAGAAAACAAACCCACTCTACTTTTCATTTTTAATTGAGATGCAACACAGCCAGTGGAATATCTAAGTTATCAGTCTTAATTTAATATTAAAACACCAAAGTTTCCGCCGAATCCATCCAAATTATCTTTATTCCTATTAACATGAAAGATACTGCATTTAATTACACACTATTTCACATTATTGAAATATGTTAGAATTCATCGTAATTAGTCCAAAATATCGATTTCATGACTCCGTAGTTAATGTAACGGACCACTCGTCTCGAAAAATACCGGCTGACGGGCTGTACAGCATGGTTTGTAATTATAGGGGACTTTGTTTGTGAAGAATCAAAGTGGCACTTAATATTAAGTGTCTAAAAACAAAATGTTTTTGGCATGTGGTGCAGTGGTCAACGTCGTTGGCTGCGGCTACGGATGTCTCGGCTTCAATAATTCGGATAATTTTATAAAATTATTTTTTTCAATCGATTTATGGTTCGTAGGCATGGATGTTTGCGACGTCTAAAATTCCCCTCCCACCTCCCATCTGATCCTAGAAAACTTATGTTGGGATGCCTCCATTAGGAGGCCATATGATCCACGTTGGGAGCGCACATGGTAAAAAAATCAAATGTGGCATTTGATATGAGGTGTCCAAGCAAAATGTCGGGTCCGTGGTGCAGTGGTAAACGTCGATGGCTACGGGTTACGGATGTCTCGGGTTCAAGTCCCGGTACGGACAGTTTCATAAAATTGATTTTTAAATCAATATATAGATTTCTGTTCGTAGGCTTGTTTGTGATACCTAAAATTCCCCTCCCACCGCCCATCTGAGCCTAAAAACGGGGTATAGAATAAGAGAGATTAGCGAACCACCAGTCTTGTCCTAGCCCTATCCTTCTATCCCAACTATGTTGAGCAACTGAGTAACAAGCAGTTCTCGTAAAAAATCTTCTGTTGATATATGATGATGTCGTATGAGCGGACATGGTAAAAATGTATGGGTATAAGAAATGAAATGTAGTTAGCTAATCGCTCTCGCAAATCTTTTTGGGGATATGATCGGTGTGATCGGGAATGTAAACGTCATAAAAACCCATGCCTTTGTACATAAATCATTTTATGAAAGTATTAGTTTGTAAATCGAACAGGTCCCCCACCCCTCCCCCATACGTTCGTTGGCCACTCGCCGAGGGTCTAGTGGACCGATAATGCATTTGCATATTTTTATAATGTAGACATAATTTATAAACGACTCAAATTATCCTATTATTTCATATTTGCTGATCCCGCTCAATATCTGCAGACGAATATATATTTCGACCCCTATATTTTTTTTGTTTGAATAGTTGCGCACGCATGCCCTATGGGAGGGCGCGCCGGCGTTTAGAGGAGGAAGAGAAAATAATTTCATCCTATATTAAGCAAGCTTCTACCCCTACATCAACCCTGTCTGGCTCTCTTTGCTCCGGATTCTGATAACTGAACCTTTTAGAACATCGCCCAGTGTCTAATGGTTGTGTTCATAAAATAAAATTCTTATATTATGAACTAGGTACTTAAAATTTTATCTGCAGTTCTCAAATTTTAACGTGCGACACAATCTAAGCTCGCTTTTTTAGGGATCGTGAGGTAGTATTGTCGTTTATCCATGTGTGAGGTAGTCCGGCTTCTTTGACGGTATTGCGCGTTCTGCCCGTGTCTATGCTTCTGATCTTGTATTGTCTGGGATGCCATCGGTATTGATTCTTTCCTCACACTTTAAATTCGTGTTGACTGAAAATTCTTGGTGGATTGGGAAAGGTAATCATTTTGTGACAATTTATTTTAAAAATTATGTGACAAAAATATAATGAGTTTATAAACAGGAATAAGTTGAGGAAATTTTACATAGTTGTAAACCACTTAAATAATTTGATAACAATCAATGATATATTAAATAAGATATTAACATTGACACTAAGCAACACATGGTAAACTGGGAATGAAGATTTTTTCGGTCGGGAACATTCAAAAGATACCTATCTGAATAACAAAAATTTGAAAAACTAAAATCAATTCTTACAAGCAAAATTAAAATAAATATGCATAGATTAATAAAACTGAAACAATAATGGCGAAGACGAGAAAATAATTCGTACATTTAATAAATTTGAATTAGGCAAGAATTTGTATCTATTGGTTTACATTATTTCTTGTTTATCTAATTTTTAAAATTTGTTGTTTTATCGAAAGTGTGTTTATTTAGATATAAAGTGTTGTCTTTGTCAATGACCAAATGAAAACAAATGCGTTACGTTATTTTCTCTCAGTTCCCCGAATACACTATCTTTGACATGCAGAAAGCAACCAAATTTTTTAAAATCATTAATATTATAAGTTAAACACTTGAGCTATTTTTTTTATGTTAAACATAATTATTTTACTCCCCATTTCATCGAGCTTGAAACTTTACAATGATTTGTTTAAGCCTAACAACAAATTGGTTACGCATATATGAAAAGCCTTAATAAATTTTCCGTAATCTTCACCATGAATCGAAAAACGATCGTTCTCTATCGTTCATTGCCCGCGTAATATTTTTACTCAGGTCACACCCTTACACCCACACCCGCCGAAAAGGAAAACCCCGAGGCTAGTTCTGATGTTGCATACCTAGTAACGTGCTGTCTGAAATTTCCGAGTGAAAAGAAAAGTGGGTAATTTTTAGAGCTCAGCTTACTGTATATATTATAATTCTACTTTAAAATTGGACCTAATTGAAAGAGATTACGCTTCTCATTCATTTATTTATTTTCAATTTAAAAACGGCTATTTTAAGATGAGTTTTGTGATAATCCATAACGCTTAAATCACTGTAGAGAAAAATGAGCAAAGCTTATTTGAATTTTTTAGAGAATTATTGAGATTACTCTCAATATGGAGGTTTATATCAGGAATCTTCAACTATTAAATAAGTAACTAAGTAAATTCGTTTCTTTTCTTGATCGTTATTGCACTATGGAAGGCGACCGTAAAACAGCGGCTGCATACGCATAGCGGGTGGACGTGAGGCAATCAACTTGTGTACCCTATTATGTAATAGAATACTTATTTTATTATTAAGAAATTAGACTGATACGATATCGAGTGAGAGCAGCGAATATATACTTTTATTGTACTCATTCACCCTCGAAACATACGATATCACTTTGTCATACATTTTTCCAATTAACAGAGCCGTTATTAAAGTCTGTATAATATTATTAATATAACAATTTCCATTTGATTCTGGAAAGCAGAGTATGGGGCGTAGACCAGAGATGAGCAACCTGCGGCATCTTGAATGAATCTAAAAATTTCGTAAAAAGTGATTTTATTTTTTTGTCTATAATTTTCCATGACCCAAATCGCAATTAATTTCACAGATATCGTACACCTATCTACACATTGTTTGCTATTTTTAATCGAAGCTGATTTTTTAAAAAATATGTTTAATATTGTGGTGTGTAGCATCCATTTTCTCGGCTTAAAAGTGTCGATAAATATTGTGCAAACGTGCGTGCATCTGTATAGTTATGTTTACTCCCGCCAACCGCTTCCATGCTCCGTTCCAGCGCTGCCAACGTTCGTCGCGATGTTGACTCTCCATAAACGTCCGAAATTCGGCAATATCTTCTAATATGACAGTAAATGCATCCCGACTGCCCAAGCTCGTCCTCCACCTAAAGGTTCATTATTATATTGTGAGATTGTAACAATCTTACTGCAGTTTCCGCACCGCGCACCTCATCTGAAGGTTTGAACTGGGTATTCGAGTAAGTATGAATATTGATAGGTAATATTTTTAAACAAATATACATTTATACGAAAATGATGGTCCAAGCGCTTGCCATTATTTCTCTTTCTCGCTCATTCACTTGTAAAGTGAAGGGTCCGAGTGACTACAACCTACTTGCGTATACGCAAGTTAGGTTGTGTGACAGAGATAGAGATAAATCCACCGCACGCCGATGGTAGGTATATATGTTTTGTTTATATTCTAATCGGTCGGGTAATGCCCCACGTGGATGGTGAGGTGCAACGATGACCGTTCGATTATTTCGTGTCCTCCGCCCGGCGGTATACAAGGAAGTACTTATTTTTCATTGTTTTTTCAACATATTCAGTCCAGAGGCACGTATATATATGTGTCTCACTGAGCTTAACTTCATACATACGCTATTGAAATGTTACCGAATGCTAGAAATTGGATACAGTTATCACTAATATTATAATTGTTCTTTTCCGTTTTTAAAACTTATTTATTCTCGTGTAAAAACTGTGGTTTTTCCCGGTCTCGCATCACTAAATATATTACATCTTCGATCGCATAAATAATCTCAAGAAAACAAGCGTGATCTCGTGATTTTAAAACCCTAGTCTGAAATTAATAAATATTTGTTTCTTGTAAATTAATAATGTCTTGTTTTTTTTGTATTTAATAATTTAAAAAAAAAGTTTTTATTTTCATTATTGTTTTTATTAGTAGTTCTTTTTTCAATAATTATTATTATTGTTGTTACTGTTATTATGTTTGTGAAATGCATGACGCATGGGCGTCAGCTGTAATACCATGCATTTCAATTTATTAAATTTACAATAGATAAATAAATTACTTTATGCGGGTTTTCACCGCGGAAAGGTTTCCAAACACTGGCGTAGACAGAAGACATATATTTACATCAACGATGCTATAATATTTATTTAATACCGATATTACCGCATTAAAATGAAAGCGTAATGAAATTAAGCCAGTACATTATATTGTACTAGACAATAATGAATTTAACTTCTAATTCCCAGACTGACGTTACATCACGTTTCAGATTCGTGCAAATAATAGCCTCCACGTGTTGTTTTATTTTAACCTCTTCGATTTCATTAGACCAGGTCTCCAGAGACTAACTAAGTAGATTTATAATTGATTATAATTTTTCATTTATCGTCTTAGAAAGCGTGACAAGTAGGGATTCAAATCGAATATGCGAATAGGTATTCGATAATTATTCGTTGATATTTCCAAACAGAAATGTAAATTAAATGTAGGTATACCTACCTATCAGTTTGGCGGAAACGTTCAGCGATACATTATATTTTGGTATATTATCGGCTGTGTCTTGACCAATTGATGTAAAATATGAATAAAATATGAAAATATGATCTCAAAAAATATGAAAATGCGTCAATGATTGGATCTGATTTCAAAGACGACAGAACAGGTCACAGCCAAATGATGTAAATTAGAAATATAAATTTACCACTTTTTGGAAGAGAAACATCATTTTACATTAGTTTTTGGTTCAAAAATTCTGACCTCCCCACTTGATGTAAGACACTATTACATCGAGAATCCCTACGTATCATCAAGTATCTGCAAACATGGGAATTTACAGGAGTGCATTTCAAAGATTCGTAACGCAACTCTATTAAATTTGGATTATTGAGATTTTGTACACTTCCATGTATTTTCTCACTAACGACCCGGGTTTCGCCTTTCGGCATCTTCAGGCATTCGAGCACACGAATGGACTCGAACTGAACGTCAGTCGAAACCCGGGTCGTTAGTGACAAAATACATGGAAGTGTACAAAATCTCAATAATCCAAATTTGATATTGAAATTCCATCAAGCACCCTCAGTCGATGTCTTAAATTATCTCTATTAAATGTTTTCGATAAAAACAGTTTTTACTCTTCTGAACAATTTAAATTTTGAGGGTTACATCAATTGGCCAAAACACCTTCGTTATGTAGTTTTTATTTTGTTCATTTGATACTTCAAAAACTTCACTCGAAGCATTACATATTTAATGGCAATTAGTATGAAAACATATTTACAATATGGGGCATCAGAATATAAAGAAAAAAACAAAGAACTACGTATCATAACAGTCGTATTCTGAGTGGCTGGTCATAAAGTACGTAACTTATGGTGGCTAGACATTGACCTAAATATCAACAGGAAAATTTTGTTTTGGTTTCATAGTGGTTTTTTATTTTATTGGCAATGCATATTAAAACAAAAAAAACATGTTATACAAAAATAAAGCTCTAAGTGAGTGATGCACAAACCGCGGCCCAAAATGGCATTTCTTGCTTTACAAAATAACAAGCACTTCATCACCAAATTTTTCATTGAATTAATAAATTCTTTTTGGAAGCACCTACATTATTTGCGAGCAAGCGTTTTCCTTATTAAAACTAAGTCTAACATCACTGCTTTGCACTTCGAATAGCAACCACAAACAATGAACTCGACATCAAAATGCTTGCCGCCAGCATGAAGTGTCAGACATCTCACTACAGTTGAATTTCTATCGAGAAAATATGCACGTTATGCAGATTGATGCAAGTAGTTGATAAAATTATTAAACAATTGAAAATCATAAAATGCATATATAGTATAGTATATCAATATTTTCCAACACTTTTACCCTGTGCGGCCCGTGAAAATTTTGAAATTGGATCAATTGGCCTTCTTTCAAATATGTGGTGCGACTTAAAACTATGTACATGGAATAATGAAAAAACATAAAACTTAGGGAACACGTAGCATTGGAAGACTGCGAATTCGATAGATAGACTGGTGAAAGCTAGAGGTCATCGATTGTGCCTAGGGCTTCCTACCCGGTTTACCCCGTGTTTTGAAAAAAAACCGAAACCCGAATTTATTTCATTCGGATACCCTCGTTTTTTTTTGAAATATGTTTCTTAACTTCTTTTATTTATGTTATTTTTAAAATTCAACTAGTTTTAGAGGGAAAAATGTACATATTGTTGACCTCTGTCACAAAGTTGTTAAACTTATGGATAGAAATGATTTTATAAGATAAGCAATTGCACGACAAGATCAAAAAACACAAAGATTCATAATCTATGTATGACAAATAATGCATGCACATGATACACAATAGCTACTATTGTAATTGTGAGAAGTCGCCCGTAGAAATCTTGAGCAAATCATTGACAAGAATATTATTTGTAATATTACAAAAGTAAACAATTTTATGATTTATAGCAAACAATTCGTTTAATATTTTCATGTCTTTTGTGTGCTAGTTATTTTATAGATATTTCCTTTACTTGCGTTTTGGAATAAAATTCTATTCTTGGTCGAAAAATCAACAATCGCTGCTTTTAAGTGATAATTTAAAAGATATATTGTTTTTTTTTTCAACCTCTCTTTTTACGAAAGGAGTAGGGATAGAAGGATAGGGCTAGGACAGGACTAGTGGTTAGCTAATCGCTTTCGCTATGTCCCATGAGGATGGGATGGGTGAGGGGGAGGACTCAGACTACGAACAGAAATCCATAAATCGATTGAAAGGTCAATCTACGAAAACCGTCCGCACCGGGAATCGAACCCGAGACATCCGTAACCGTAGTCAGCGACGCTACCAACTGCGCCACGGACGCCGGCACTCCCTGCGTATAATTCCGTATCTGCAAACATGATAATTTACATGAATGCATTTCAAAGATTCGTAACGCAACTCACCATATAATGTTTTCGATAGAAACAGTTTTTACTCTCTCCTGAACAATTTAAATTTTGAGGGTTACACCAATTGGCCAAAGCACCGTTGATATTGAAAACAATAATATGCATAACATGAAAGAAATTAAAGATATGTAAGAACATTTTAAAACATTTAATATTTTTTCGAACCGTATCCGCTTCCTTTTCGGAGCATATGGCCATCATCCGGTTCCTCCAAGATTCTTTGTCCCCGCCAGTCTTCTTGTTTCCTCCCAGTCATCCCAGCGTCCCGTTGCGCCTCCTAGTACATTCTATGGATGGTCATCGGCGGCCTTCCAGGGCGACGGAATCCATCCGGTTGATCGGAAATTGGCAAACAATTAAACGGTGGAATCGAGGAAACCAGTAAAATATGCGAAATACTAAATATTATTACAAAAATTTCATTGCTATATTTAAAATTTGCTTCATGGTTGTGTCATCTAACTATTATTATGGTTACTTTTTCATAAATATTATGTTCGTATTTCGCTCAAATGATCGGATTCTCTTATTTCCATGTATGATTATTTGGTATTTTCCTTTTCGTAATTAAATTTCTTTCTGAACAGTTATTCGATTTACATCTGAGCACCGCATCTTTTTCAGCTCGTTCGACTTTTCGGCTGGCTTCGACGTCATATTTTTGCATTCATTTATTTAATTTCAATTCTGCGGCAACTTTGTGTTTAGGAAAAACTGAAACGATATATAATATATTATTATGAAACTTGTGTATAGTTATCAAGTCTTATCTAGTATATTGACACTTCTGATGCGAACGTAGGTCAAGTGTCGAATAACACACTTTTAATGGATTTTCACAATGTGTCCTTGATCCAACTACACGGCATTACTGTCCAATCTATACTTTACCACAATAGTACTAAACATATTTATCATTTAGGAATTTGATTTTTTGTCAATACCGTATGCTTTTTCAAGGCTTACAATTAAATGCACTTTTATTTAGATTATATTCACTTTCATAAAAAATATTTTATACTTATAACAAATACAATTTAAGACATCGACTGAGGGTGCTTGATGGAATTTCAATATCAAATTTGGATTATTGCGATTTTGTACACTTCCATGTATTTTGTCACTAACGACCCGGGTTTCGCATTCGAGCACACGAATGGACTCGAACCGAACGGTGTTTCAACGTATGTCAACGCTAACAGATGTCACTAAACGTGGAATGATTGTATATATTTACCCTTTCGTCGAATTGCATCCCGTCGAAACCCACAATACTATTATAATTGTAAAATCACTGGTAATTCCATAAGAAGTTGGAAAGCGACAATTCGCCACTCTGTAAATGTGGTGTTTACAAAATAAGGATTAAATCAATTCTCGAAATGTTAACTCAGGTATCAGTGTGGCTCTCAGACGTATAATATCTTACCTCGTAAATAATATTTGTCGTATTTGTATCTTCTATATAAACGTTAGACACTGTTTACTGTCTGTCAGTTCGAGTCCATTCGTGTGCTCGAATGCCTGAAGATGCCGAAAGGCGAAACCCGGGTCGTGAGTGACAAAATACATGGAAGTGTAAAAAATCTCAATAATCCAAATTTGATATATTGTAACATTGAAGAAATATATTACATTTAAGAAAAAATATGAAATAGTTTTCACTCAATATAAATAAATACTCACACTTTGAAATCGATGGTTGCAGGAAACTGTAATGAAATTAAAATACCTGTCGCAACTCTACCCTATATTATGAAATTTTCCATTTAAACATACAATTTGAACCCTTGGACATCGCAACCGAACAGCACGAACGCCCAATATCGTTTAACACTCCCTACGGTTGTCTTTGTGGGGATTCGAATACTGTAAAACCGAAACCATATAGGATTAATGTTGAATAATTTTCACATCGCAGCTACAGGACCGTCAATACTGAAATTATTAATTTAACAATTTAATGACACAAATGATTGAATTTACAGAATAAATTTTAGCCTTTCCGTGTGTTATCTATTTTGCGTACGAGAAGCGTGGAATGTTTTCACTTCCAAAACTTTTTTATTTATGAATTCCAATATACATTAATAAATATTTAATTATGTTATATAAACATCTCATAAGTATTGCGTCAAAGAATACGTTATGTAGAATTAATATATTCAATAAAATGTGCTGCCGCACGAACTTTTGTTATGGCAAACGCTGACATTGTAAACAATCTTTCATTTTGTAATGATTCAATTAATGTCGATTTAATTCATGCACATCAAGACGAAATATTGTTGAAGAACTTCCGTGTATTACCCATAAGCGTCATCAGTCTATTTATTGATGCTTAAGTGCCGGTTAAGTATGTGAAATCTTCATTAATGAATTAATAATTACTATAATGTACAGTTTTTTCTTTTCCTAAATTAAATAAAATTGTCTGTTAAAACCCTCAAATGCATGATTTTTCCAAAATATTTTTTTTATATAAAAAACAGTCTGAAAATGACGATGGGAAAAATAATAATAAAAAAGTACAAGTTTAGTTACTCATTTTATTTTAAAAAGACAATATTATGTTTTTCTATTAAAATCGAAATTTGAGTGTACTAAGTTCATACTATCTAATCCCAAGTGCAAACTATCGAAATAAAAGTTCAAGTGTACCAAGTGAATACTATCTAACACAAAGTGCAATTATTTATAACCCTTTTAGAAAAAGCATAGTAGTACGTAACATAAAAACCCAACCTCTAACTGCATACTGTTGTATTTCAACAACATAAATTGTTTTTGCTTTTATGCAATTATAACAAAAAATGTAAATTATAAATAAGTAAATTACGGTAGACTAACCTTTTTGCAGTATATAAATGAATTTTATTTCACTTTGTTACACATAGTAACAACAAAAAAATATTGTAAAAACTCCAAAAATGTCATGCGTCTGCAACCGACGAATAAATATTTAAAACTAAGTGTTACATCGTACTGAGACATTTAGGTCTAGAAATTGAAAGCTCAATGGCTTCACACATTGATCTAGTTCTACAGTGCCATGTAATAGAATTTCTTTATTGAACGTGAACCAAGTTATAAGCTCGTAAATGATACGTCGCAGATCTACATCTATATGCATTTTAAGGTTAAGACATTTTATTCACTGATTTGATTTTATTCGGAACAATTAGAATAATTATTCATCGACCAAATAACGGGTTTGTGGAATTTCTTAAGAATCTATGGAGATGTTCTTTTTTCTAATTTATAATCCTACGACCAAATGCATGTCATCTTAATTCTACCAGCGGCTGAAACTGGTAAACTATTTATTTTAAATATAGATGTCGTCATCCATGATTGATGAATTTGCTTTGGATCAAATAGCGGTGATTGGGGTGTTGTGAATGCTTACACGCACTCTTTCTCGGCTTAAAGCACACCGCGAGAGAGTCTGTGTGTAAAGCCTAACTCTCCGACGAATATAGCTCCGCTAAAATATGTGTTTCTCACCTCGGGGTAACCGTATACTGAGCTTCGAAAACAGATGTTGCTGTGAACACTAGGGGTACAGTGGTTTGACCTTGTCAAGAAATCGGAGGTAAGGAACGGACGGACCAGCCCTTTATTACATCCAAAGTAAAAAAGCGACGTGGACCTGGCTTTTGGACGTGTACTGCGGATGTTCCAAGAGTGCCTGAATCCTGACTGTCTCTTCTACAAGCTGGACAGATTCCGTCACTCTGGAAGGCGGCTGTTGACCATTCAAAGGATGTACTCGGTAGAGCTACGGGACGCTGGGATGACATGGGAGGAAGACTGGCGGGGACATAGAATCTCGGAGAAACCGTGCGAAGGCGACCTCTCCCCACCAGCTCGGATAAGATTTACTGTATTTTTAAAGAACAAAAAAATTACTACGGTGCGTCATACGTTATATTTAATAAAATTTTCTCATATTGCGTTAGGTCATGGTTAGACAAAAATTCACGCAAGAATACAAACATACATATAATGGACGGTGTTTTGGCACATTGAAGTAACCCTCAAAATTTTAATTGTCCAAAAACTGTTTTTATCGAAAACATTATATGGTGAGTTGCATTATGAATCTGCAGATACGGGATTATATGTAGGGAGTGTCGATATAATAGTGGCTTCCATCAAGTGGTAGTTCAGAATTTTCAAACCTAAAACCAATGAAAAATAATATTTCCCTTCCAAAAAGTGGTCAATTATTTTTTCTAATTTACATCATTTGGCTAAATCACCATCGTTATAATAATATAACATAATATGCATTCACGTTATTTGGACGCATTCCAATATTGTATGCTTTGATATATTAAATAAAACGTTGGAAATCGTTTATTTTTGGCTCCCTTTTGACGCGTTTCCTAAATTTATTGCACTATTTTAGTTCAAGCTGCAGGTTTTTAGGGGTCAGTGAAATGATACTCATGGTCGCGCGGCTAGTCACTCGGAGAAATATTATGAGTGGATTGTTTGAAGTTATATAAAAAGTGTTATTGAAAACTTAATCGTTTTTTCAATATTTTTAAGAATATAATAATACCAACTGATATCGTCATATATTAGATGACTGGTGATTAGAAACAAATTACAATAAAATTATATTCCTTGGACAAATGTCAGGTAAAATCGGAAAAATATTGGTATGAAAACGTAGCGAGTTTTCATAATTTACATATCGACTAAAAAGTATGACATAACTTGTAAAGAAAATATTTTTTACCATGACCGCTCTCAATGTGGAGAATATGGCCTCCTAATGGAGTTATCTCAACAGAATTTTTTACGAGAACTGCTTCTTACTCAGTCGCTCAACCTTTGTTTTTGTCGAAGAGACTAGGAATAAAATGATAACGCTAGGACAGGAATAGTGGTAAGCCAATCGCTCTTGCTACATCTCATTTTTAGGATCGTATAGGTGGGAGGTAGTTTTAGACATCGCAAACATCCATGCCTTTGAACCAGGGACGGCTCTTGTAAAGGAGCAAAATGCACACTGCGCTCCCATTAGTCGCATGTACATATTCCATTAATAAATGATATCCAAACATAATAATTATACCAATTTACTCATTTAAAATTTCCCGCGTGTTCCCCATAGGAATATAATGCACGAAACGATTTTGAAATCAATTTATGAAACTGTCCGTACTGTGATTCGAACCCGTGAGTTCTGTAAGTCAATAATTTAATAATAAGTTGTGTTGAAAACATCATGGTGCACCGTGCTCTACGTTACACCCACAAAATATAGTCCATAATTAATAATAATTTGAAAAGTTGGAAGTTGAAAATATCACGTGTACTGTAACCTGATGTCACACCCGCCAAATATAGCCCATCAATCAATAATAATTTTTAAATTGTCACAATTGACCTAAAAATTTCAGCTGAAAATTCACGTCGCTTCTTTTCACCGCTTGGGAGGAGTTATCGTGACAGACAGACAGATTTACACATGTATTTTCTGCTATATAGTATAGATTTATAGCAAACGCTTCGCGTCTGTTTTGTTTTAAAATAAGTAAAAATATCAAGTTTTTTTTTGAATTCATAACACAATTTACAATTATTGAGGTTACCGCATTTAAATAACTGCTTACTAATCTTACTTCGTGATTGTTCTAGATTCAGAAGGAATCTAAGAATTGCAGTTTTAATCAATTCATACATCAATATTGTTACTTGAATATACACGATGTCGACATAATTGCTACGCGAAAACTAAAAATATGCTGAGCTCTTACCCATGACCTGAATCTCTTGTTTAATTGTTTAATTAACATTAATTTTCAATTATTTTTATCCAGAAGAAATTTGATACAAACATATAAATTGCATTTCTACTAATAAACACATCTTATCATTGTAATACGATTTTTTTTTAAATAATATAGTGAAAATTTTTGCTTTTGCTTATTAGCTTTATTTATTTATTATTATTGATAGCTTTTTAAGTCACGTCTTCGCTTTAATAAACTTTTGATGTATATAAAATTAAACTCGTCAACTTTTTTATTATTCTGTTGTTTAACTAAGCGTGATTCATATTATACTACGGCCTGAAACGAAATTTTTTTCTGCCCATTCGCCTATGTTAACCCGATGAACACGCTGGACATGTTTGCATGACCAACACTTTATATCGTAATTCCGGCCAAACTAGAACGAAACACTTGTGGATGTATGCTTTAAAAAATAGTTCAAACCTTTAGGTAGAGAAATTAGGCAAAAGATCATGAAAATGTCAAGTAGAACATAAGGGAATATATTTTTGAAAAGAGTTCTCGACATTCAGATTTGAACTGCCGATACGCAACATCAATCGTCAGCCCACCAGCTCTTGCTGGTGTGCGTGGTGGCGGTGTATATGAAAACTGGCCGCAGCCATTTTGCTATCAAAGTCGTAGATTAAATATTTTTCAGCTTCTTCATTCTCTTCGATTTATTTTAGCGAGCATGCGACGAGTTTAGTTTACTTCTTGACGTAGTTGGGATAACTAATATATATTTCATTTAATTCTTCATTTTTTTACTGTTGAAATTGATCGAAATATTTTTAGCCACAGTGAGCGTTTTAACAGATCAGTTGACTGAAAATAAATCCGTGTGAAAACTTCTCGCTCTGTTAATATACTTTTTATTAATATAAAATTAAACTTTTTAACTTTAGTTATTCTTTTGTTGTATAACTAGGCGTGGTACATACATATCGGCCCATTTGTCTCTGTTAAAACACTTATTTTTAAATTGAAACTTTTTTTTCACGATAATAAATAATATTTATCTAATAATAAATTCTTACTTGCGACCTGCCATTTATTTTAAATTCCTCACGTGTCTGTATTACACTGTTTTTTGTTTTATATTGATGACCTTTAAGGTTTTAACTGTCAATTCTTGGTGGAAAGACATTATATTTTAAAAAATAAAACACAATTCGTTTGTACTACTTCCACATATTTATAATGATCAGGACCGGTTTCGCTCATCACGAGCGTCACGCTCATCAGTTGATAATGCTCGTGATGAGCGAAACCAGTCCTGATCATTATAAATATGTGGAAGTAGTACAAACGAATTGTGTTTTATTTTTTAAAATTATATTGATGATATTTCCACAAAGTAAAATTTAAGATTAAAATTTTTACTATTATATAATGTGGCATATTATAATAAATTATCAGTTATTTAATATCTTACACATCATTCCAAAGGCCATAATTACAATAGTTATTATTATGATCAATAGATATGTGGGAGGGGAATTGCAGTAAAAATATGCATACAACTCGCTGCCATATTCAATCTGACGTCATTATTTGATGAGATGCAGTGATGAATGCATTTAAATAATTTTATCATGTAAGGACATCCTTCTTATATTGACGAAAGTCATTCAATTATTATGACACTGCGGCTTAGTAGAGGAAATGCAAATTTATCAGATATCGCACCTGCTTAGCAAATAATATATTCTTACAATTAAATGTTTTTTTTTGGACGACTCCACACCCCGGCTATAAACTGAGCTATGCGCATGAAGCAAACACCTAACTGATTAACAGAATTGCTATGTTTTCATATTGTTTTTTTTTACCTTCGTTAATATACTTCGTCATTATCTTCGTTAATAGAATACATTACACAAACCAAACCAGACCAACCCTAACATAACGTACTACAACTTACTCACTTTGTTAAAAGAATCCGTGACTAAAAGGAAACTATTAAAATCAAAGTTTGAGTGTACTAAGCTAATACTATCTAATCCAAAGTGCAAACTGTCGAAATAGAAGTTCAATGGTACCAAGTGAATACTGTCTAACACAAAGTGCAATTATTTATAATCCAATAATGTATAATTGACAAGTTGCCCGGTTTTACTCTCCATGAAAATGAGACTTAAATTATTAAATATTGAATATTTAATAATTACATAATTGAATTTCCCCTGTCAATCTTTGATGAAACAGAACGTATAGATCATACAATGCAAAACAACCATTAATTTGAAGTCGTATTTTTGATAGGCATAGCAACCCGTCATAAAAATTAAATAAAGTTATTTTTAAATATCATATTAAAATTGTCGGGAGTCCGCGTTCTACCTCGATACCACGCTCGTTAGTTCTTTTAGTTATATTTAAATAGTGATCATAACCGGTAATTAATATTTCATGTCACTATATTATTAAGTAACCCTTTTTCTGCAATTTTTCTTAGACGTCAAATCTCGGTAACTTACAATAAAATATAATGAAGTCACGGCAAGGCGTAAGATAGTAGACAGGCTTCAAAACTTTACTACTTCCATAAAAAAAATGCAATAGTGTAAACAAATATTGTGAGAGTGATATTATTGAATGAAAACCACGTTTCACGAGATTAAGGTGACGAGTAGAGAGAAAACCCGCTATCTCCTCTTAATTGCCTTTCAATTCAAATTTACCATAATGTCATCTATTCAATCTTATCTTGGATACATCATAAGCCAACGCTGAATCGAAGAGTGTAAAGCGTAAATACAGAAAAATGTGTACTTATTTCTTTTACATGCAAAGTACTACCGATTCTCCTTTTGCACGGGGATACGTCACAGTGACTACCGTGTAAAACAAAAACCGTATAAAAAAAGATAAGGTACACTTGTAAAAATGGGAGGTTCCTCAAACTCAAAAATAACTAAATATTTTTTTATTTAGATATAAAAGATAGTTTCACAAGATACACACATACTCTATATATATATATATATATAAGCATGAACGTTTGTTTGTTTGTCAATTATGCGTTCTAAAACAATGAATCAAATACGTACTAACAGGACATCTCGGAAAAACATTCTGATTTATTCGTGTACGCACCAGAACACAGAAATATTGTGTTTCCGAAAGCACTACAGTAAACAAAATTAAAACACAAACCCTTTCTTTCTTTTAGTGGCATTGCAACGCAGGCCGGAAACTCACTAGTAAGTAATAAATTGACATGACTTGCGATTTAAATTTAATTTAATATGAGATGATATATGGATTCAGTGTCAGGGGTATAAAATCGAAAAATAGAAGAGCAATATGATTGTGTCAAAACAATAACACGTCATGAACACCTGCATCTTAAAATTCCACATGCCAAAAATGGCGATTTGTTTACATATTCACAAGGGCCAAAGTGGTTTTAAATATATACAAATACTGTACTGTATGTATTTTATAATACTTGTCGTGCTTTGTAACCGCTTGAAACAAAAAAATCAGTGTAAAAATAATGACTGTCCGGTTTTTTGGACCGTGCAAAAAGAGAATCGGTGTATAACGTCTGTACTGCGACTTGGGCGTTGCCTGTATGTAAATGCATTCACTGAAAAAATGTTGTTGTGTGCAGCGATGACGTAACGCATCAAAACATCCTCGCGCCCTCTACCATTTATACTGTTGACTCCTTTGTTATTTGGTTAGTTTGGCCGATAGCGAACGTTATGATAGGTCAAGGCTTAGAGATATGGAGTTTATTTTTGCATTTCGACTCTTTGTCACGTACTTTATTGCTGAATTTATTTTTCGGCGGCCGCGTACGTTGCACCGGCCCCGCTACAGTAGCGGGCGCGAAAATATTTCTGAAAAGGGCTTTTTTTATCTTATTTTAAACGTATTTATCGACAACGCGTACATAAATCGAATTTTCTGTGACATACCCCATACCCCGCAGGATAATTGTCGGTTAGTAGTGCAGTGGTCAACGTCGTTAGCTTCAGTTACTGGTTCAAATCCCGGTGCGGACAGTTTCATAAATCTATTTTCTGTGATGTCTAGAAGTCCCTCACACCCATCCGATCCCAAAAACGGACGTAGTCAGAGCGTTTTGCCAACTACTAGCCTTTTTCTAGCTCTATCCTTCTATCTCTACTCTCTGTCTAAAAAAGAGAGGCTTAGCAACTGTGTAACAAGCAGTTCTCATAGAAAACTTCCATTGAGATACCTCCGTAAGGAGCCCAAATGCTCGACATTAGGAGCAGACATGGTGAAAGAAAACACTGTTACATAATCCCTAATTCTTTGTTTTTTTATGGTCTCTTAAAAAACGACAAATTGGGCTTCCGTTATAATACAGTCAGTTACAGTCCTATTAATCTTTGATATAATATTATACAAATTACGATATTACTATTATCCGCATAATGTACTTTAAAATTTTCGCACAGTGCATCCGCAGATTTAGTACACCACTGCCTAGTAGGTAATGCATTACTAGATAACATTAAGTACATATTTTTTTGTTGTTTGTCATGTATGTCATTCTTATCAATGCAATTGCACGAGATTATTATCAGGATTATTTACTCGAATTCAAATTATTTCAGACTGCGACTTATTCCCTTTGACATTGGGAATTAATTGAAATGTCCTACATATTTTTGTAATAATCCATACATATCGCTCGAAAAACAGCAATATGTCGTATCCCACTAATTACAATTTTTGGATTACGGCATATTGATATTTGTCGAACGCTTTATTACTTTTTTATATCGCCGTTTTGCGACACAAAATTCACTCAAAATTACTGGTTTTGAGTAAAACTGTATTAAATATTTTCGTGCTCAATCTTGTACAATTAAACAATTTAATATTTAAATATCGTGAGCAATTTTAATATTTTCAATAAATGAATGTGAATTGCGTTATAAAATTTAAATTAAAAAAATGTAATTTGGTACTTTTTATTTTCTTGTTTTTATACAAAAATATATATATATAATTAATGTGTCTAGCCAATCCTGACATTATACAGTTACTAAATGAAAAAATTATGCAAACAACGGAAAACAAAACTTTTTCGACCAGTAAATATGTAATGGCATAATACTGAATGTGTAACTGTGGTATTGCAGTTTTTTGTCATTCTCTATAGGAGCATTTTTTTGAATATTTTTAAATAATAATCATTGAAATCATGGAAACCGATAATTTAAACGAATTGTTTTACCGCAAAATCGTGGTGTTATTTTAAACATATGACTAGGTATGTCTTGTTCCAAGAACGACCATTTGACATATTGTGACGACTTTTTCATACCGATATTGTGTTTGTATTTCGCGTAAATTATCGTTTTTTTTTCATTCCAATGTTTACACTTTGACAATTTCCGATTCGCAAATAAATTTCTTAAATAGTTCCAGTGTTTCCGGCAGCATTACGTAATTTTAGAGACAACATATGCACCTACCCAATATTTTATATCGTTAAATTAATTTGCGAAACACGAAAACTATCTTGGAATTTAATGAAATTCTACGACGTTGACTATTCATTACTGATACGTTTGCTTGAATTTTATATGATATTGTTATTAATTAATTTAGTCATGTAGCCTGTATTGTATGTATAAAAAAACAATGTATTGGTTTCAGCGACTTGTGTTTCCCCTGTTCACATTTTGTCCCTTGCGTGTCAATGCGAAGATAAATATTACATAAAACCGCTTTAAGACATATTTATTTGTAATACTTCGTTTCTGTTTTAAAAACTGTTATTTTGTTATTTACCCAATGTTGATGAATTGTTATTTAATGTAATGACGATTTGACTACTTTTTTATTATCCCTCCAATATAATTACTTTTTATGACACCATAAGTGAACAATTCGAACAATATACTTGATTACTTTATAATAGCACCGAAATCTTCATTGTTTTGCTTAAGTTTTTGTGCGGGAAACATAACAAACGGAACTACACGTTTTAAATTCTAAAATAACACGTTCGATGCAACATGGCATCCGGTGTAGTAGTATTCTTAAATTTCTGACCACAGACAATGGATTTCACGTTTTGGCTAGGCGATCTTTGTCTATTTTAACCATAAAAAACGCGCTCAAAAAACAGATGCGAGAACGTCGACGTGCCGAGGTGGCGGTAGGTCAGTTACCAAAAAGACAAAGATAATTTATTCATTCAAGCGTTATAATAATCATTGCGCCTCGCTTACAAGTCTAATTCGCTGCAACTAAGGAGTTTTTTTTTATTTGTTGGAATACAATGCTGGTATTTCAGTATTCAAATCGAATTCCAATTATAGTGCTCATTGTGTAGATAGCTTTTGTTATCAATTTGCATTTCAATAAATATTGTTTCAATATTGCTATACTAATGATTGAAATTTTTTTTATCCTTGTGACTCTCATCCTTTATTCCACTGCTCGAGAACCGGCGTGCCGCGGCGCAGTGCATCTAAAATGAGAAAAAATCGAGTATTTTATTAGGTTGCTAAGATCTCAGATTAAATTATTATCATCGAAACAAATATTATATTATTTTGATTCCTACCGTACAATTACTCAATGCTGCGTATATTGGGAAGCATTATTGGCGAAAATTTTTCCGATGGAATTATTACAAACAATGAACGAATCAATCAAAGTAAGAGCCTTAAATAAGCATTTTTTTTTTTTGAATAAATATCAATACCGATTTATTCGCACAATTAATTTTAATAGTTAAATTTTATTATTTCAATAACTGATTTCTCGTAGCAATTTTTTTTTATAATTCGTAATTTTCTAAAAAAAGTTTGTGTGCCAAGTGTCTCAGTACTCTGTAAAAGTAAATGGGTTTAAGTGGCTTTTTTTTTTTAAATTTGTAAGCTGCTATTTCAAATTTATCAAATAAAAACAAATTAATTCACTGTATGTTTCGTTTATGAAATTTAAATATTTTGACTTGTGGTGTGCGCTGTGAAATACTAATGAGTGCTTAGGTGTTTCGCGGGTGAGAAAAGATTGCCGAACACTGCTTTATTCTCTCGTGTTGATGACTCGATTTTTTCAACGAAATTCAAAATACAGTAATAGTTATTCTGTGTGGTGAAAATAATTATAAGATATTTAATATTCCACATTTTTTTTGAACAACTTAACCGTTTTGGCTCAACCAGTGCAAAAGCTTGACGTGCTTTTTGTCTTATGTGAAACAAGTACAATTTCATTTTAATTAAAATATAAAGCCAATTATAAATATAAGCAAACGTAAAAAAATGAGGTGCGACATAATTAAAATCAGTATTTGTTTGTTTTTTCGTTGTCATAAACAGATTATATGTCTTTCTTGAAGTCTTGTTTGTCATCGGTGTAATTTTAAAAGTGTACACGAACGAAATGTTCATTTTTTATGCTCGTTAAACCTGGCAAGACACAATTTCATTGAAACTTATATAAATTCTTGTGCACATTGTGCATTTATTATTCATTATAGAGACATTATCAACACTATTATTTCCGAAGTTTATTTTAGAATGGCTGCAATATAAAAATTGAACATGTTATCTGTAACTGAATAACATAGGTACTGAACTAAATAATATTAGACAAAGTTTCGGTCAATATCAGGGGTCACGAACCGTTTCCTGTTGGAACGCAGCATTCATTTATCTTAAAATCAAATAAGCCATATTTAAGAAACATACATAACAATGTATTTGTTTCTTTCAGTCAAAAGGCCGCACTTGAGACCCTATAAGGCCGTAGGTTCGTCACTCCTGGTATATAAATGTATATGTGACATACAAATTTATTTTAAATCCTAGCCCCCTTATAAATAATAATCAATACCTACTCATAATATTAATGATTATTCTAAAGTTTTTTTTCTTTATTTGCAGGTGAGTTACAGTCATATATCATTGGAAAAAATTACCAAAAAACAAACACTTACAGAAGTACATTTTAATGTAAGTATCTTTCACGTATAGTACGTTATTAAATTGAATCCGAAACCAATTTGTATTATCGCATTCAATCTGTAAAGCCACTGTTGCAGACTAAAAGCCTCCATCCACCGCAACGCCCGGTGACAACACCGACCTCATCACTCGCCCCTCCTTCTCAGTCGTTGCGAAGATGCCCCCTCGTTTATAATTTCCCCCGCCGCCGCTGCCCTACACTCACGGCGTTCGACCCACTTGAGTAACGTATTATTTATATTCCATGGTCATGGACTGTACACGTGCTTTGGTAAGGTCCGGTTTATGTAAACTATAATAGTTTATAAACTTAATCGTTGTGTATTGCAGTAGGAGGACACGGTACTGCAATGCTGAAATCTACTCGTATCTTCTTATTTTAAAACATTTCCCGTTACTTACTAATGTGGATACTATGGAATACTTTTGAAACAATATCAAAAGATGGCGTTAGGATAAAGAAGGATAACCCCTTCTTCATTCATTTTCAAAATCGGATATTAGCTGACTTTATACAGAAGGTTTCGACGCTGTTATAGAGTAAGAAAGAATCTGTGTGTCACTCTCGTTCAAAAGCACACAAACCACCCGATCGCACTTGGAGGCACATGTGTATATATATAACCGGCTATTGTCTGAGGTGTGGAGTAATGGGCGCATCACACTACGCAATAACGTCAGCGCTTTCAAATAGTTGTTGGAAGTGTCTCAGGAGCAATTACCGAATACGTAGTTACTATACTCTTGGTATGACTAATACCATAATTATAACACAAACTAAGTTAAGAAAATTTCATAGGGGTGCTTAAAGCATTTCCCAAAAAAAACAAATGCTCGCTCGTTTAGTTATAGTGTCCGGGTAGAATGTAGGTACCTTAATTGGAATACGCATAATTCATAGATACGGTATAACAAAGAAGTACCCATCAATGTCGACATCGGTTATGCAAAAAAAAAATTTGGTTTTCACCAGATCTGTGAAGTTTAAAAAAACTCCGAAATTTACCCGCAAGCCGACTCCAACATGAATTCTTCCAAAAACACTACGAATCCTCTACTACGCAGCTCTGGTTCTGACGATGACGCGATCCCGAAATGCCTGTTAAATACTTTTTATAACTCATTTGGAACATAATTAATACCTTGCTAGTTTTACCATTTAGTTCTGCAAAGTAAATGTCAAATTAAATTAGAGGGGGGGATCTTACACCGCGAACTATATTATATATTGTGATATTTGAAACATGTTTTTAAGTTTTTGCGATTTTTAATTAAATTCAACTAGGATTTTGTCACTCAAAAATGTCACCGTAAATTGAATATCATTTTCCACAGTAAACTTCAAGGGCCCATGTGAGTGAATCCAATAGCTTAGCTAACTAATTACACAAATAATGACATCATCACAATGTCTGCCATCGGTCCACAGACATCATTAAATATGACAGTATTTATTGCTTGTTAATTTTCTTGATAATCAAACAAGGCTGCTATTTTTTTTAATTTATAAGTCTTTTAAACTCTAAAACAAACATTTGTCTTTTTCTTATGTGTTAAATCTATAATTATTCAATGCGATTGTCAGATTATTGATCTTATAAAGAAGTAAAGATAAACTGGTGGCATTCGTATTACCTGTTTTGGCAACCTTACTTAACCAAAATTTGAGAGCGTGTTCCAATAAGAGAGTATGGTACCACATTCTTTGATATGAAAAGATTAGGTACGTATATGTTTTTTATGAATTAAAATCGGGGTAGAAATTTGTTAAGAATAAATTAATATAAAAAATGTAATATAAAATAAAAATTGATAACTTAGTTATTCCCATGGTATCTTTACTAATTGTGACACGTTTTCGCCTCTTTGAGAAGCATTTTCAGACTGAAAACTATGCAACTACACAATTAGTCTGTATGCATATATCTAAATGTGCTTCTCAGAGAGCCAAAACACATGTCACGTCACAATCTGTAAAATAACAAAGATATTTACTTACCGCCAAACCCACCAAAAATCAAAAAAATGCTAAAAACCGCTATGAGACATTGCATATGACATAGTATACAACTTTTATTTAAATAATAGGACTGGTTTCGCTCATAAACGAAATAAAACGATCACGTATACAAGCACATGCCATATAATGGTTTTTGTTAATTTACACTCGATGGTTATGAAATAATTCTTCCATGTATCAATTTTACAAATATTTATCACCAATATCCAAATGGATTGGACAAATACGACCATTTATAACATTGGTTTTGAAAATCACATTTAAGAAAAATGAGGGAAATATAAATCGATGAAATTGATTTTTAATATCATCATATACTTACGCATTGTTCAATTTTTTAAGATACATCAATTCAATCCTTTATTACGTAAAATTAAAATGTATTTGATAGTATTAAATTCAATTACTTTCATTTCCTTTCTAAAGGATTTTCTCATACCTTTGTACCTTTGTACCTTTGTACTTTGAAAGTTAAGTCGATGATTTCATCTAATATACTGCGAAGTTTCCTAAGGCGGGCAAACATGTTCATAAAAGTTTTCGTAGGACTGTTAATTTATCACTTGTTGCAATAATTCTAATATATTTTATAATCTGTTTTGCTTAATGCATGTCGCCGGAATGCCATATGTTTTCTTGTTTTTAATTATTTCTCAATAATTATATCGTAATATAATTGTTATCGATTTAGAATTGCATATTTTAAAATATCCGTCGCCAGCTGTATGATAAAAAAACTGTCGCAAGAAATAAAACGACATTTTCATGTTCTTAAAGAATTGGGAATGACGAAAAACGAGTTTGAATCAGTCCGGGGCGAAGCCGGGTAATAAATACTAGTTATCATATAAAATTGCGCGTGGGTAAATAATAAAAGTGCAATAAATCTGCATCACCTCCGCGTTATGTCACATCAATTATAATCTATTTACTTGCAGTGCAGTGTTGCATTTTTACTCGTGCACTTATTGCATCTCACAAATGCCTATTATAATAAATACGTTGCACAACATACCTGCAGGCCATCAACTGGCCTTGTTTCGCCACACATGTTGCATTGGCGTAACCTGTGCTTTTTTAAAAAATATTATTGATTTTTTATTAGAAAAAAAATTTTTCAACTTCCTTGGCTAGGGTTGCATGCGGTGACAGTTTTATAAATTAATTGCTTAATCTGTTAAAGGATTTGTCCACCAGATTTAAAGGCTCACAAGCTTAAAAAACACTGGCTTTAACCATTAAATTTCCCGATCATTCGTAAAATTGTTAAAAACATACTTTTGATGCCGAATCAAATTTCCAACAGTCACCGTTCTTAAGCAACGCTCTAAGTATGGTTATCACGTGATCATACACCTGTAGCATATTTAACGCGTGCCGGCCGATGATTTCACATGCGAGTTAATCCACACCCGGCTGTGTAAATTTAATTTGGTCACTCTAAAGGTGAAACGTTGTAATCCTAACCTTAAAATATGGATTAATACGGATTAAAAAAAATGACAGTGATAAAAACGTGTATAAATTTTTTTTAACGGTCTTTCGGCTTAAACGCACACTAAGTCATCCGTATCATTTCGAGGTGTTACTGTAATTGCTGTAACCCTCAACATGGTAGGTATAAGTGTGTGTGAAAAATTAATACATTCCTTGATATTGAATCTAACCATCAAAAAATACGAAAATGAGTTAATGATTGGATCTCATTTTAATGACGACAGAGCGGGTCTCTGCCAAACGATGTAAATTAGAAAAATTAACTGACCACTTTTTGGAAGGGAAACATCATTTTACATTAATTTCAAGTTGAAAAATTCTGATCCGGCCACTTGCTGTAAGCCACCATTATATCGATACACCCACACCCTACGTATAATCCCGTATCTGCAAACATGGGAATTTACTGGAGTGCATTTTAAAGATTCATAACGCAACTCACCAAATAATGTTTTCTAAGTTTTTACTCTCCTGAACAATTTCGATTTTGATGCTTACATTAAATGGCCAAAATAAAGTCGATATATTCTATTGTCGAACATCGGCTACGCCAATACGTCGTAGCGTCTACGACCTGCACAGTCTACGCAACGTAGTACATTCCGACTTAGTTTATCGTTTCATTAGTGTTCACTTTTTGTACGCCCCTGTATAATAAATGATTGTGTCTATTTTACCTATGATTTAATAGCTTTTAATAACAATATAATATGTGTCAACGCTTACACTGTAATTTAAATTCTATTCTAGTTTTAGTGATATTATTATATGTTATATATTATTATCATTTAATGTCTAAAACCGCTTCAACCAATGTAGGTTATCCTAATTAGAATTTTATATAGGTGAAACCGTCAGTATGAAACAAATATTCTAATTAATTTATGCCTTGTTACCAAGTGATTTTTTTTATCGATATAAATGGCCTAGTTCCATAGTGATACAACTAGAAATTGGTAGTTTTGAGATATGGCCGATTGAAGTTTTGACTCATCTAAACTGACTCGTAAAAAGTGATGCCTTATTATTTTTATTACTTTTTTATTCAAATAGGTGGTCAACAGTTTATTGTTTTAGGATTAAAGGTTGTTCCTTTATGGAACGCCACGATTCACATAATTATATCTCCACAATATTTACGACATTTCAATGTGTATGTATATGGAACTAAAAAATTATTTAATTTGGCTGATTCCCAAATGCAATTATCTGCCTTTTGAGAGAAAACTTGGACATTTAATGGTTAACTTAATTCAAAACATCAAATTTTTGACTTATCGTCCCATGGAACTGGGCTATCGTTATTATAAAAATACGCTGCATTTCTTACTGAGCGGTTGAAATCCATAGTCAAGAAATTTTTGAAAATCTGAAAGTAAAAAACCATTTCTTTTTTTAAATTCATCGGAAATCGAAATGACATTGGGTAATTGTTTCCAGAAAATTTTGCGATCACAATCGTCCAATGGCTACTTTCAAAAGTAGCGTTAAAAACTTCCATAAATATGTTTGTTTATCCCCCATTGGATTAATATCTCTTTTGAAATATCCTATTTTAAATAAAGAATTGTCATTAAAATAGTCGTAGAAATCAATTATAATAATGCAAAAATCGTTGATAATTTCTTCAGCATCACAGCATTGTCAGATATCTTAATATACATAGTGTAATTTCAGCTAATCCATGAATATCTAATTTACCCATTCTCTAGTTTGAAACATACATATTATAGAATAATTCTGTTCCATTTCATTCCTTTTGAATTTCGAATATTATTCTGAATATATCCATCTGCACATAATATCGCGTCAAGAAATACAAAGATTATGTATTCAAAGCGATTCAAATTTCGAACAACGCCAAGATTCCGCCCAAAAGAGTACCTATTGTGATTCGAAATTTCAATTTTACATTCGTTTACAAATCCATCCCTATAACACATGCACCCACAGAATGATAGTGTTGTATGGATTCTTGATTTATTTGTGCAGATTGAGCGATGGCTATATTTTGTGCTTGGATTTGAATTATTTTACAAATTTTCTTGTCTACAAATATTAATCAAGTAATTGTGTGGGTTTTGGGGTTGTATACATCCATTATGAAGATATTCCGTTAACTTCTTGATGATATTTCTAGTGAAATTTTTGTTGCTCAATATTTTGGTTTTTCGGCCGCTTTGAAGATAGATGTTTTGTTGAATCTTGATCAGTATCCCCTTAAGTTTTTTTCTACTTCACGTATTTTATTTTACTAAATACCTATCGTATAACCTAGCTCCATTTCATTTTTTATCTAATATGATATAATTGAGAAACAACAAATTACATTTATATAATTTAAGACATCGACTGAGGGTGCTTGATGGAATTCAAATTTGAAATTACATTTAAAAAATAATAAATAAATTGAAATTATATTTTAAACCAAAATTCTAAGTCTTAAATCACATCACATTATTATAATTCATTGCTCCAATTACCAAAAAATCCTGGTAAAATTGAACATTTTTATTTACAGAGCAGCAACAAAACAATCGGTATTCTTAAAGGGTTTCTTTATTTTCTACCCATTCAAAGTCTTCACTTGAGAGTATCTTTATTAATACAGTTCTTTGCAAGAACACATTCTAGAAAGTGATCGTCTGTAACTACCCTATAAATAAAAATGACCCTGACGTTGATAGTCCACTTCGCAGTTTCCGAATTGTATCGGTAAGTGTAAGGGTTTTCCGTTGGCTGTCTTTAACTTATGACGGCAGAGTATCACAATAATAAATGGCAGGTCATCGGTTGTGCCATGCGAATTCGACTATACTCGCCTCGCAATTTCCCTCCACTTCGTCGAAACTGAGAGTGACTGGCGTTCGAGTGTATGTGTGTCATTTCCAACCGGCGTTCGATATTATCTCGCCGTTGCGTCGGTGTTGGTGCCGCTGCGGCTGTGTGCGGATGTATAATGTTTCGTGTCTCGCGCACACGGTTACAGCATAGTGGCCTTGACAATGAACTAGTCTCGGAACGTGCGCACACAGACGGGGCGCACACACGCGCGAATGCAGACACACACACACTCGTAGGCCATGGAAATGTGTGTTTTATGAAAGCGGTTGGAAACATTTTTTTGTGTTTTAAATAAAAATTTACAAAAAACATACAGACGTGTAAAAAAACTGTGCATTTTTCGGTCCGCCCAATCAATTGGTTTTTAACTCAAGGCTTGACTTTTATATCATTATTTATTATAATACGTATTGAAATTATTTTTCTTTTGATTCGTGATGTTTTGCGAGTCTCAATTGCTGCTATTTATTTAGCAAATGTTAAATATGTGATATGTCTTTTTTAGTGTTGGTCTATTTTTGTCGTTTTTAAACCTATTAGCGATGTGGTTGTCTTTTATTTTTTTTCTATATACACTATTGTCATACGTACACAATTGTCATATCACATCGCTCGGCACACAGCAATATGTCATAACCCAAATATTTGTATTGATAGAACCTATTGCTTTTGTTCCATTAACCATCTTGTAGTTGTGTTGGTAGCTCTAATGGTGCTTACGTGTGAGTATTGATTGTAATTTCAATTGAAGTTGTATAGTTCTGACGATGGCGTTGAACCGAAATAGCTATCAACTACCTAATAAAATTTTGTAGAACTAAATACTTTGTTATTTTATCCTATTATAACGGAGTTCTACTATTACTCAATTATTTTTTACAAGAACTAGCAAAATTTGATTGCTGTTTGGTAGAATGATTAATTACCAGTTGATCATCAATATAAGTATATTCAACAGTGATGATCACCATGTTACTTACCCTTTACCGACGCATGCCAAAATCACAAAATACACCGTGGTGTTGTGTTAATATTTGCATTTTTTTGTTTTTTATATAAAATTATAAGTAAAGTAAATTATTTTTTAGTCAAGATTACTATTAATAGTGTATATTTGGCGAGAACTGAAGGGTGCTGAAATGTTATCGAGGAAGCGCATCGATAGACGGGTGACAGGGAATTTTGCAGACATCGCGTAGTGGCCGTATGCTTCAATATGATTCAGGATGCTGATCACATCATTTTGTAATGTTCAGGACATTGACAATGAACGATATGCTAGTCAGTCAGATCTGTTGGACCTGTCGGTCATGCCGACTTAGATGCCGAGAAATTACAAGCACTCAAAGAGCTTTCGGCGTCCTATGAAAAGCGATTGGAACGTAATTCCTAAAAACACACAGTCTTTTCGTAATGTTATTATTATTTATTTCTTAAATTGCTGCACATTAGAGTGCATGAAACCAAGTCTTGAGGAATTTCTCCCTGGAAATTTGTGGTAAAAATTTGAAACACTTATAACGTTACACTGCGGAATACGGTCTGTAAGAAGAGAGTGAAGTCGTAGCGGGCGGTGAGCGTAAAACGTCGAGTACCCTTGAGCATTTAAAAAAAAGCTTCACATACTGTACGGATATGGTCAAAGAAGACTTCACCGGTAGTTGAATGTCATATTACAGTGTGAACAGTTGTTAGTTTAAAAACTTTCCTGTCACCTATCATTTATTTCAATCAACTAAAATGACAAAAAGTAGATAGTTTTGCATAACACATTTATTCGGTAATAAAAATCGATCATGATCTATTCTCAAGGCCTGTATCTTTGTTCTTTTTTTTATTCTAAAACAGCTTTTCTTCTAAATTAAGTCGCCGGGATAAGTCACAAGCGGTAATTAACTTGTCAACGCTGCGACTCTGGCATCTTGTTTGCGTGTTTCTTATTCTTCATATCAAATATCCAGGTAAAACGACATGGTCTATAACTCCTTATCTATATTCTAAATCGTTTTCAAGACCAGTTAAAGAACGCCAATCACTTCCTTGTTCGCTTTTTTCTACCAATCAAAAATAACTTTGTCTGCAATAAAATTTTGTAACGGTATCAACATCCGTGGGAAATTTAGCTATCCAAAATTTTCAAATATGAAAACAAAACAAACATTCCAACAAAAATTAAGATTGATGTATTCATAAGTTGGATAAATAGGTAAAGGAACAATGGCTAACACGTAGTGTTATTTGGGCGTTTTAACGATAACCGTGTGAATCACGTGTGACATCGTGTAGATTTTTTGAGAAAGCAGAAGCAATGGATTCTTCCAATCTAATAATTATTTCGTTTAGAAGAAATTAAGTCTTAAAATAGATGGTGGAGAGAATACCATTCCTCACCTTATTCTATCTTCTAATCTTCTTAAGGTGTTCTGGTTCGGGCTGGACAAGCAGATGTGATTGGTATTCAGGACGTCTTCGTGGATGATAAAAAAAGCACAACCTTATGACGAGTTATCAGCTTGTCTAAACTCTAAATCTAAAGGAATAATTTCATTTATTTAAATATGTTGACAGCAAATGTAAGAGACTTCGCTATCAAGTATCGTTATAGTTTTAAGAATTTTTGATAGTCTATTGCTAAATTTATTAATCCAGAATCGATAAATTTCGTCTATAGTATTACCAACGCCCGCCTAATTTGGAATTAGAATTGTTGGTCTAGATTAAATTTCTCCAGTTGCTATGTTATGCAAAATAAATATACATGTCTACTTTTAATAACCGTCGCTAGAATATCAGTTTTGGAATTTATTGAAATTTCAGTTCTGGTTGGGTATGGCATCATTCCTAACGCGACGGCGGCGCCCTCAGTAGCGAAGTTGAATTGTTACATGTATAGTAGGTATGCAATACAATGCAGTGTCATGTACCATTATGCCTTCTTTACTTTCTTGCAAATTATCTTTAGACTTTGCTAACCGATTTATATCTTTTCTCTCTGCCGCATTAATATTTTCAACCGATTCGGTGATAACTGTCAGAAAATTTATTTTAAATTAAAATAATAAGTTCATGACATTGTTATTCCACTTGCTGTTATCAATTCCGAATGTACCTATCTATATTTCGGCTTACGTAATTTTAAAGGCATTTCCATGTTACATAAATAGTTTTATGTGATGCTGCCCAATAAAAAAACCCATGCTTCTACTGCTTCTAGAGACTAGATTTTTGGTGTGCATTTGTGACGTCATTATTTATAGCGCCAACGCCGCCATTTTGTTAATTTTCGAAAGGAATGTGCTGAATTTTTCGTGTGCATTGTTATTTCAGCACTATTTTTAGCGCCCACCTTGGAAACCGTATTCTGCATTTTGACATTTAACAGCCGAGCTGCCTACCTGGTTTTATTTGAATCTTCTTCACACGGACTGATTGATACATACCTGCTGCATTATGCATAACGTATGAACGAAAATATTTCGTATTGCTATTCCTCTATGTTCAATATGCATTGTATGTCGAAAACATAATATACCGACTAGCTGCCCGATATTGCTCCCTACAAAATCACGGGACATCACCTCATACAGTTATTCATATGTTTTTGCGAATCACTATTAAGCTGCGAACGGTCAGATAACTGGAGGACGATCAATTTAAGCGAAACTACGAGGAGCATCATTTGTATCACCTGTAGGCGCAATCCAGTTGCACATGCACTAAAGTGACTGAATGTCGTTCATAACAACTCGAACTGTGTTGAAGTCGCTTAGCAACCAAAAATATAATATTGTCGCAAAATGCAAAAATCGTAAATTTTGTCAATTTCTTTGTTAAATAACTCTAATAATATAAAACCGAAAATTATCCATCACTTAAGTTTTCAAAATCCGAAATCGGTCAAAACCTCTCAGAGAAATCATCAAAAAACATGCTTGACGTTACACACACACACATATATATATATATATATATATTGTATATTTATATATTACAAAATAACCCTCAAGATTTTTATATAGGTTTATGATTCGTTTCCTATATTTGGCGGTGTCATCTTTATTATCAAAGGCAAAATACGACGTGTCGAAATTCGAAGTGGTACGCGCATGCGCGGTAATGTCAATTCATTCGTGAAATGATTGTTTTCTATATATTAAAATATTTCCATAGCAAATAAATACCTATAATTTTCACTGTTTACCCATCGCATTTTATTTATTTGCTTAGGTGCATTTTTGTCAGACACCTATTGCGCGCTTTTTTTATAATCATAGACTTGTTATTTACCGTAATTATTAATTATTGATTTAGTATATTACGAAATTCACCGCTACCCAAAATATTCAGGATTATCTATTAATTTATAATTTGTACAGATGTTACTTCTCAATTGTGCTTTATATCAGTTGAAAATGTTCCCTCTCTGAAGAAACAGGTCCTTATCGAAAAGAAAACTTTATTTTTATAAATATAAAGACTTTCCACCAATAATAGACAATTAAGGCTATTTAAGTAGGTAATTCAACATTACGCTTAACATTATTCAGTGAATAAACTCAATTGATAATGCTTATGATGAGCGAAACTGGTTCATGTCATTATAAAAATTTGGAAGTAGTACAAAACGAATTGTTTTTTTTTTAAATACACCAAAGAAATACCTTTTCATCAAGAATTGCGGTTACAGAACACATTAAAAGTGATGATAACTTAGCTATTCCACTAGTTATTAGGAATATCATTTTAATTTGCAGTTATACCACTGAGAAATAGAATTATTGTTTACCTAAATAAATAAATAATCTTGCGATACATAATAGTTAGTCTGAAGATGTTTTTAAAGAAGTGAAACACTTGCCACATTTAACACAGCCAGTGGAATAACATTTATTAGGCTTTATCCATACTATTTGTATAATGTGCTCTTAACACGTTAGCTCCGGGGGACGCGTTCTCCGCGTCGTAAAGCTTTTTGTATTGCGGCGGGGAACGCTTTTTTCGCGTCATTCGATATAGGCGACATTAATAGCTCATAACTAATAAATTCATGTTTGATTCATAATATTATTGAAAAAAATTGATCAGTTTATTACGAAATACCTTTAGGAGAACATCTAAACTCGTTTTCGCGTAATTTTCGATTGGTCAGTTTCATGCTATTCTTTCCATTTCCTATTGTCAATTTCCTGCGAATCAGCCCCGCCGCTGCTCGTATTTTGGTAATATTTCCCCCGTTGCGAATGTGTTAAGACGTGACGAACGGAAGTACTTAAGGTAAGGTTAGGTTATATCATTTAATAGTTGTTTTTATTTTTGTGTACATAATTTAGGTGAAATAATGAATTTCGTTTTATTCGTTTAATAGTCCTAATTTCTCCGGCCGCAGCTGGCCGAAATCAAAATTTGTCCTACAGCGAATGTATGCACTCATTTATTTCGACGGTGAGTTTGTCGTATTTTTTTTTATCGAGGCGATAAGTGGCGCCATTTTATTTCCCCTACCCGAGAGCGTCAGAATCCGCGATAAAAAAAATGCGCGTCGTATCGCGAAATTACATGACCTATGTCAACTTGTTTACTGTTTGTTATGCAGCCAAATATTCGCAAAATCTCGTATGCGCTCGATTGTATTATTCGGAAAATAAAAATAACGGTGACCTTTGTCGGTTGAATATTTTTACATGCTCACTTACGTTTCGGCGCAGACATAATTGATACTGCTTGTTGCAATGTAATCGTAACCGGTCGCATTATAATTATGACAAATAATCAGTTTTTGACCGTTTTGATAAAACATATCATTGGCTTCAAACCGTGTACAAAATATCAAAAACATCGTTCAACTTTTCAGCACGTTGATACTACTTTGAAACAATGAGTGACTTTATTAACCATAATAATATATATAGCACACACTCAGCGGTCGGCAAACTGGGGCTCGCAAACACCTCAAGTGTGCACGAAGCATGATGTAAGAAGTATAGGTGAGCTGGATAAAATGTGACAGTCGCCATTTTTGTACTATGTTTACAACAGTGTTTTGATGACAATAAAAATTTGGTTCTTCAAAGTGACGTCACATATAATACAAAAAAAAAACGATCCAGCTCACCTATACTTCTTACACCATTTCCTCGAAGAATATTAATCTGAGGTTCATGCCACAAACATTCGCGTCTATAGATATATATTATACAAATATTTTATAATAATTGTAACCGGTGAACAACTATTCGATGGCGATTAAGTCTAAAATCTGCTTTTTTGAGTTATAAATTAATGTATAGTATTACCAACATTACTTGGCCGCCGCCGAATTTGTAACTAGAATTGCCAGTCTAGAATAAATTTCTCCAATTGCCATCTTATGCAAAATAAATATCTTGTCCACTTTTAAAAACCGCCGCTAAAATATCAGTTTTGGAATTTATTGAAATTTCAGTTCTGCTTGAGTATGGTAGCGTTCCTAACGTGACGGTGGCAGTCTCACTAGTGGTGAAGCTAAATTTGTATATCTATAGTACGATAGATTTTAGGAACGTCTTTATAGTCTGTACTAACATGCTCAGCCATATTCCATGTATTTTTTTTACATAATTTGAAGAAATCAATATGAATTAAGTCAATTTCATTCACAGTATTAGTGGTAAACAACTATAAAAAAGAATTACTGTGTAATACTTAAATCGAATTCGCAAATGATTAACGAATAGCATAAACTGGTTAGCTTGATAAATAATGGTTAAGTTATGTAAATAAAGAGTTTTAAATTAATTTCTTGATTTTATTTAAAGTCCGTCTATTCTTCTTCGACCATATTCACTATGTGGAGCATATGTGGCTACCACGCGGCGCATTCATGATTCCTTGTCACCCGCCAATGACTTTGTTTCCCCATGACATGCCAGAGTACCTCAGCCCCGCCGAGCACATCCAATGGTCAGTACCCGAAGATATAAAAAGTGTTTTTTCTCTAGTTCATCCATTTTGGATATGGCTGCTTTTGAAAAATAGCGACTCATATGTATTAAATTAAATATAATACACAGACTTTGGTGTACATCAGTACAAAAGATATTAACTGAGCTATTTGAGAATAACTATGTTGTTATGTACTTCCAGAACAATAAAATGCCTGTTTTATATAAAAGATAATGGAGAAGGTATCACCTTACATAAGATAATCCGACAAAACAAACACTTAGTAAGTAGAGTCAATTCAAATGCTATGTTTTTTATATAACTACTTATAAAATAGGGAAACAAACTTCTCTTTATAACAAATTGCACATCTCACAAAATCGTAATGCTGAAGAAATATATTAATTACTTTTCCTTTAAAATAATTGAAAAGTTTCACATTCGGAGACAGTGACATCTATGAGAAAACTTGTTAAATGATTTTTCTCTACAAAAATTCGTGTGATTGATAAACACTACCTTACAATAATTTTGTGAACGACTCACTTGATTAAAGTATACTTTATAATACGATTCCAATAACTGTCTACTGTATTGGGTCAATTGAGCCCCAGTGCCGTCTTTAAAATGTAGCCTAATATATTTTAAACATCTCAATAACACCCTCCTTATTTAAAAAAAAAAATGTCGAAAATTAGTTTAGTTCCAATAGATATCTTTATGTTTTGTTAAACATTCGTAGCTAAATAAGTATCCATTTACCAGCTGTTTAATTTAGCAAAAAAGATCCGTTGACATTTTGTACAACTCACACTTTTATAATGATACTAGAATGGTGGAAACCAAAAATTATTTTTTGACTGCCAATATCTCCGTTTTATTTAATTTTAAGACGTCATCCATGTTACAAAAAAATTGTCACATAGATGTACCAATTTAACTTGGCCGCTAGTGAGAGTGCCACCGTCACGTTAGAAATGTTGCCATACTCATACAGAACTGAAATTTTTAAACAAACTCCAAAACTGATATTTTAGCGACGGCTATTAAAAGTAGACAGTATATTTATTTTGCACAAAATGGCAATTGGAGAAATTAATTCTAGACTGACAATTCTCTTCAAATTCTGCGGCGGCCAAGTAATTTTAGTAATACTATAATTTCGATATTTTAGACGAATCACATAACCAGGATGAAGAGCTTAACATTTTGACTTGCAGATTTAATGATAATTATCCGAAATTGAAAATTCTAAATCAACATCTGCGTATTTAAATAAAATAATTATTCAACCGAAATGTCAAGTCGTTTAATTTTACTTCACTTTTAATTTCAATTCGTTGTGTTTTAAATTATTCTAAAATCTGCTGTTATGAACTTTCGTGTATTCGGCAAATCATTACCGCCAAGAAATAAAACATTTTAGTGATCCCGACTTTATATATATATATTTTCTGTAACAGAAAAAAATCGAGTTTCCCTTAACAGAAATTTATTAAAGGCTTAATGAATCCACAAACTAAATTACCAACGTATGTGAATTCTTAATGGAGCATTTGACCAGAAGTGTAGCGAAACATGACGCTACAGATTTACGAAAAAACATTCTTGGTGTTTTCATCAGCATTATTGACGAGGCATAATTAATTGGCAAATAATATTTTATTTTACCGATGTACGACACGGATTCTGCATACGCTGCGATACAGGTAAACGCAATCCACAACAGTATATATGAACACATAAGGAGGATCGGATTCATTCTGTAATCGCCCACCGAACGTGGATTTTCTCGCCACTCGCCGAACGGGAAACAGCTCCTCTCAACTTCATAATCGTCATCATCATCTAATAAGCTAATAGTCCCATATTTATTCTATCAACTTTACAGGAGGAGCAAAAAAGTGTTACTAAAACGGTTTTTATTGTATATTAATTAGCATAGTTGTTCTCTTAATGTTTTTTTTCTTTTGCAATTGAATAGATTTATAGGACGGCGAAATCATGATTTTTTTAGGATTTAATGGACATAGGATTGTTTACTACGTAAACGCAATGTGACATAGGACTGATTTTGGACAGGATTTTTCGGTAACCAGCCCACATACTTTTATTTACCCATTAATAGATCTTAAAATTCCAAATAATGTGACAGTTATAACTCAATTTCGCTATTTTTGGACATAGGACTATAATAGCCTATGAGGTAAAGATATGTTAAAACGGGACTTGGAAATTTAATGACTTGTAGAGTGTTGATTGGTGTGTGTTTGCCTCGTTTTCAAAATGGGATTGGGGATGAGTAGGACAGAATGAAGAATCATATACCCCCTACGGAGCGAACACTATTATGAGAAATATTGTTTTCCATAACAATTTAAATCTTCATAGGGTCGTTTAAAAATTCGGCGAGTTTGAACAGATGTTTTTTCAATGATAAGCTTTCATCCTGTTTGTATTTATAAGAATATTTTGAGAATGGCATTATTTAAATTCATGTGGATCTTTGCATTTTGCGCCTAAGTAAAATAAACAAGTTTCCCCGAAAAGGTTATTTCACCGGTTCCTTAAACTGGATTTTTTTATTGACTGCCTGAATGATCTTTTGATAAATTTAATCAATGTACATGTGAACCCAACCCCCATTTTTTCGTAACTTATCGTCTAATAAAAAGACTCAGTCTGTAGCAAATACAGATACTCAATCAAGACAAATACGTGTGTTAGGGATTTTTTTAATATTCCAAATTGACTCGGTAATAACTGTTCAATAAATTTAAGAGTTTTGGTATTGAGTTAGTGGTTCTTTTAGTGCTTTCTTTGCCCGTACTAACATATTATTTTTTGGAGCTATCCCACGTTCTGAATTCACCGACCCTGTTCACGAAATCGCTTATTGTTTGCTTCGAAATCATGTTTGTATAGTATATCATTCTCTTTATGAAAATAATACATTACAGACCCGTTTTCGTCTCTTCAAACACAGAACCAAACCGGATCCCGCAAATCTTTGAATTTTGACGGAAACGGATATTCCCCTTGGCGATGAGCGAGCGGCTCAACAATGTTCGTGTTATTTATTATCCGGTGTTGCCATTCTCTATCCACCGCGTGTTGCCTTGCTGTAGGTCGGGAATCGCGAGCGTCTCTTTTGCCCTCTAAATAATTTAGTGCGGTGACGTCTTCTTTTTTTTATTTTATAATTCGAACGGCCACTGACGAAAACATAGACACTGACAATCGGATCGGCTTATCGCACTGGTCGATTGCGTTTAATATCTTTGAGATAGCTTACGTTCTTTTTTTAATGTTAGCATTGGTCTAAAAGTGAAAAAATTGCGCCGATGTCTCGGAGGCACCTGTGCATACAGTATGCAACTTGTTTAAAAATTAAAGTTACGATTGAATAATTATTTTATTATAATCAGCTTCTCTCAAATAAAAATATGTATAGAAATTTTAATAAGTAAAAAAAAGCAAACAATTTTATAGCCATTTCGGCATCACACCATCGTCAAATCAATAATAAGAGATATAATTTAAGACATCGACTGAGGGTGCTTGATGGAATTTCAATATCAAATTTGGATTATTGAGATTTTGTACACTTCCATGTATTTTGTCACTAACGACCCGGGTTTCGCCTTTCGGCATCTTCAGGCATTCGAGCACACGAATGGACTCGAACTGAGAGTCCGAGTCAGTTCGAGTCCATTCGTGTGATCGAATGCCTGAAGATGCCGAAAGACGAAACCCGGGTCGTTAGTGACAAAATACATGGAAGTGTACAAAATCTCAATAATCCAAATTTAATAATAAGAGATGTAAAATAACGTAGAAAAATATAATTTAAGATATCGACTGAGGCTGCTTGATGGAATTTCAATATCAAAATCTCAACAATTCAAATCTGAAGTAGATAGATATTTCACCATGACACCATCGGCAGATACTCGCTTAATTTCAATCAAAATACATATTATTCGTTATTTTTCCTAGAACGATTTTAATACATATTTAGTTCATAATATTGTCTACTTATCCCTTCCAAGTTAATATATAAATATTAACAACATTCATCGCTCTTTTTTTACAATATTTTACAAGAATTCTACCAGGTAAACGCCAATTCATTGTTCTTATTGTAAAAACTATTATAAGTACATTAACTCCTGAGGCTTCAATTTTTTCTTTGGTTTGTTAAATTAATAAATGGTTTTAATATGTGTTCAACTCTCGTGCCCTCTTGTGAGAATATTGCCGAGCAGTGGGTTCCGAGGACCACAGTGTCAAAATCGATAAGTACAATATTAAATGTTTCATCGCGAAAATGTATATGCTACTTTGTTACAATTTTGATACTATCTACTCTCATTCCCATCTCATCGTACAAGACGATTCGGAAATTGTTGTCTGCGTCAGATTATATTCAAAGTAAATTATTCATTAATTTTCCCATTAAAAGTTTTTCCAGGGAGCGAAACTTCTCCGCCGGGACACTAACTTATCTTTTTTCTTTATAAAAGTATTTTACAATTAAATACATACAAAGTTTTATATATATATATAATCTTAGACAGCGATTGTTTGTGCTTGATGTGATTTCAATATCAAATTTGAATTGTTGAGATTTTGTACATTTCCATGTATTTTGTTACTCGAACTGACTTCACTCGTGTGCTCGAATGCCTGAAGATGACGAAAGGCGAAACCCTGGTCGTTAGTCACAAAATACGTGGAAATGTACAAAATCTCAATAATTCTAATTTTACATACAAAGTTTTGATTGCATTGATATAATGTGATTGATAAAAATCCAGTATAATAGAGAATAAAATATCTTGTAGGTACAAAATATTATCTTAAGTTATTTCAGCTTTACGTCATTATCAGAACTATGCCTAAACATGGTCAATAACACCAGAAAACATACATTTACTTAAATGATACATGTCAATACCAGCAAGAGCCATTTAATTGCGGGCCCTTCCTTATTTTCTTTATCATATAACAATTATTGGAAATACTTAAATTAAGTCAGGATTGTACCTCCCAAAATACGGTTATTTAATTTAAAGGAGTTTTATATACTTAATTGGGAAACCGACCCTGATATTTAAATAAAAAAACGTTACCCCTGCTTATGCACACAAGATAGACGCACATCGTTACGCTCGTCGTAACAGTTCCGCAAAATAGAAAAGTAATATATTTTTAATGACGACAAAAAAGTATGTAAATAAATAACATAAAAATCATTTAGATTATTAGTGTCATTTTGTTTATATATCGCATATCCGGTGCAACAACTTCACAAGTGCTAAATTTTAAACTGAGATTTATGTGTCTAAACATCCCTATGTAATGGGTTATGGAATTAACATCTGGTGCGTTAATTTCATTGGTATAATTATTATAGTTTGCGACTTATAGTAAATTATAGCAATCATGAAACCATGTGACTCTACCAAGTTCAGAATCTTTAAATGCTTCTCATGGGAAAAAGGTGTTTTGCACATATGAAGTTATAGCAACGTTACTTTTTTCTTCTGCATAACTGTATTATATGCGCATCTGTATTTTGTGAATTTGCGCACTTATTTTGTGCAAGATTGCATGGACATTTACTACTTACATAATAAGACATGCCCTTTTCTTCTATAGGTAATAAGTTAATATTATTTCATTCAATTATTTTAGATACATTGAAATATAATATGCAAGCTAAACGTACCAGTAGTGGGTCGCTTAAGAGAAAAATTCAACAAAAATAACGATCAACGTTTAGCATTAGACCGAATGATGACAAAGCAAGTTTATCCATAATGGATCAAATGTCTTAATTAATATGATAAGACAAAAATTAGTATTAGGAAATTAAATTGGCTCTCTTTTTACAATGATATAAGGTAAACGTACCAGTGGTTGACCGTTTAAGAGAAAAATTAATCAAAAATAACGATTAACGTTTATCATTAGACCGAATGATGACAATGAAAGTGTATTCATAATGAATCAAATGTCTTAATTAATATGATAACAAAAATTACAAAAGGTGTTCAATTTTAAACAACTTTCAAATTTGGATTATTGAGCGACAATTCGCCACTCTGTAAATGTGGTGTTTACAAAATAAGGATTAAAGAAATTCTCGAAATTTTAACTCAGGTATCAGTGTGGCTCTCAGACGTATAATATCTTACCTCGTAAATAATATTTGTCGTATTTGTATCTTCTATATAAACGTTACACACTGTTTACTGTCTGTCAGTTCGAGTCCATTCGTGTGCTCGAATGCCTGAAGATGCCGAAAGGCGAAACCCGGGTCGTTAGTGACAAAATACATGGAAGTGTACAAAATCTCAATAATCCAAATTTGATATTGAAATTCCATCAAGCACCCTCAGTCGATGTCTTAAATTATTAAACAACTTTGTAAATGTTTCAGTTGTCGACCATTTAAAAAATTGAAAGTTTCAGTAGTTGAGCACTTTTTTCCAGTGGTTGACTATGTCTAATCGGAGGGTTTCATGACAACCTTTCATCAGAGTTGCCTCAGAGCTTCCTGTAAGACCACTCTTGGTTAAATCAAGTAGCATAAGCTTACATTCACTGATATCCCTAACAATTCTCAAGAAATTCAAAATCAAATACTTACTGCGTAATGCATTTTTTTCAAATGGCCGCTATGACACCCCAATAACATATATGGGTGATGTGTTAGTTTCTCAATCCGACAAAAGATGGTTTCACTTTCCTGAACTCTACAATTTAGAGCAATCCCGCGTCTACGTTTCTTATTTTGGGCACTTTTATTGAAAGAAGGTCAACTACCATTACATTTACCTTATAATTATTTCCTTTAAATGTTTGCATATATACAGGAACATACCATGAATCGATCGATGTCTCATCTCTCGCTTTTCTAATTACGCCATTCGTACTTCACACTGCCCGCCCACAGACAGCGGCGTTTTATGTAGAGACGAAATCGATAGAATCCTAACCTACATCAACGTACTACGGCCTTGCGCGCGGTTACTAACATTATGTCGATAATCGTAGAGCCTCTACGGCCTACGCCGCACACTAATACTATTATTATCTAAGTATAATGTGGGACTTGGGCTTCATAACGAGTTATTACTGGCATAGTTTTACAATTTTGTTAAGTGGAATTTCTGTTTAACGTCGAGCTATGTAGTACACATTTCTAGGTGTACGTTTAGTGGAATTAAAATTCCGAAATTACTATTTAATTTATTTCTAAATGAAAACAATTATGAAAAAGAATATTCGAATTTTATTTGTTTATTGATTTAACAGCGCAATCATGTCAACATAATGAAAATTGGCAAAGTAATCTTTGGAGAAAGTTTCGCCAAAGTTTGCCATACTTACTCTCAACACCTATTTAGCTGTCCGGCGTTAACGTTGAATATCATCGGAATCAACATTGCTGAACAATGTCTAATTTCATCCAAGTGGCATCATCATTGGCAAGCTGATACTATACCATGAGAGAAAAAACAGTTTATGCCGACGATTCTTCAAATAAAAAAAGTTATCATTTTGACCTCGTATAAGCCGAAAGATTTTTGATAGTTTACTTTTAAATAACTTTAATTTTTACACTTCTAAACGTACATATAAGTAAATAAGTTACACTATAAAAATACGGCTTATTAGATATGTAGTTATGTACAAATTTAAACGGTCAGTGTTGGAAAACGATGAATTGAGGGACGGTCGATTTTATATGAGCGTTTTCGGGATCTGATCAAATGAACGATACGTGCGGAAAGACGACGGATCGAGAACGATTCCGTGTTACCTCAGTTCTCATCCCGCAGCCTTTGTCTTGTCACTGTTCGCCCATCGCCACTTTGTAAGCACCGCCAATAGGCAATGATGACAACTGAAATTACACTCGTATACAAATATCAACAATCATTCAAATTGAATTGGTTAAGTACTGTACAAATTGGAATAGGTAATACGGTAAGTATGTATAGTGCACATTAATATATCATACACCTAAACGTCATCATTGCATTTAGGTAAGTAGGGTTCGCCATCAAACATAGTTCATAGGTATGTACATCGTGATTAGTTGAATACCAGCTTTGCGAAGTTGGAGTCGCGCTGTTTCTTCCGGAGTCGGAGTTGTAAAAAACAAGTGACTCTGGTTACTTTTTCTTTAAAGTGCATTTTTGCATTTATCCGTGTTTTAATGTACTTGTTTCATTTTTATTTATGCTTGTAATACCTTCTTGACCTGCAATAATGTGTATAATATGAAAAAAATTGGCTATTTGCCAGATTGGTTGGTTGGTTGGTGTTTAATTTGAAGACCAATTGCACATAAATAGGAAATGTAGGAAAAAAGCCGGAAAAATTAGACTTCTTTTAGTCGTAATCTGAGTCGAATTGTTAGTCAATGTCGGAGATGGAGTCGCGTTTTTTATGGACGACTCCACACCCCGGCTCTAAACTGAACTATGCACATACACTTGTCGGCGTCCGCGGCGCAGTTGATAGCGTCGCTGGCTACGGCTACGGATGTCTCGGCTTCAATTCCCGGTGCGGACGGTTTTCATAGATTGACCTTTCAATCGATTTATGGATTTCTGTTCGTAGTCCGGGTCGTCCCTTCCACCCATCCCATCCTCACGGGGAGTAGCGAGAGCGGTTAGCCAACCACTAGTCCTGTCCTAGCCCTATCCTTCTATCCCTACTCTCTTCCAAAAAAAAATAGAGGTTGAGCAACTGAGTAACAAGCAGTTCTCGTACAAAAATTCCGTTGAGATACCTCCATTAGGAGACCATATGTTCCACATTGGGAGCGGACATGGAGAAAAAAAAAGGCGCATAGAGCAAACATCTAACTAATCAACAGAAATGCTATGTTTTCATATCGTTTTTTAACCTTGTTAATATAAAATTTGGATTTTTGAGATTTTGTACACTTCCATGCATTTTGTCACTAACGACCCGGGTTTCGCCTTTCGGCATCTTCAGGCATTCGAGCACACGAATGGACTCGGAACTGTCAGTTCGAGTCCATTGTAGAAGTGTACAAAATCTCAATAATCCAAATTTTATATTAACAAGGTTAAAAAACTGTCCATTCGTGTGCTCGAATGCCTGAAGATGCCGAAAGGCGAAACCCGGGTCGTTAGTGATAAAATACATGGAAGTGTACAAAATCTCAATAATCCAAATTTGATATTGAAATTCCATCAGGCACCCTCAGTCGAAGGCTTAAATTAACTTGTTAATATACTTCATTTAACATGCTGTGTCACACTTAGTTATTTGAAAAATTAATCAATTTAATCTTTTTGTATGAAAATATTTCCGAAAATTAATCGCCGAATTCAACGGAGATATTTTGCTCACTCGAGTCGGGTAATAAATACTTTTTTTTACCATGTCCACTCTCAGTGTGGAGCATATGGCTTCCTAATGGAGGTATCTCAACAGAAGTTTTCTACGAGAACTGCTTTTTACTCAGTTGCTCAACCTCTCTTTTTTGAATTGAGTGGAGATAGAAGGATAGCGCTAGGACAGGAATGGTGGTTGGTTAATCGCTCTCGCTATGCCCCGTTTGGGATCGGATCGGTGGGAGGAAATTTTAGACATCACAAACATTCATACCTACGAACAGAATTTCAGAAATTAATTTATGAAACTTTCCGCAACGGTACTTGAATCCGAGACATCCGTAACGGTAGCCAACGACGTTAACCACTGCACCACGTAGCCGACTAGTAATATATAATGCAATTAAAATGTATTTAAAAATGTAAATACCCCTTTGCATATTTTTCTAAACAGTCTTATAAGATTATATCTTTACTTCAAACAGAATTTTGATAAAACCAGACATTAGTTTTTAAATAATTCCTTGTACGTACTGATTGATTGATTTCAGCCATTCGTAAAATAATAAAGACATGCGCACAATTCCCTCCCGTTCTCTGTCTGCCTGCCTGCCTCATGATCATATAACTACGTCAATACATGCTCTTATCTACACCAAAATCTACCAAAAATACACATATGTATTTCCCTTGTTGCCGTGCCTTGTTGCTATACGAGGGATTAACACCCAGGTTTCAAGGATACGTAGTGAGGCAGGTACATACATAATATATTTTTTATTTTTTAAAGACTCACTATCACCATTGTAAAATTGTAGTGCGGATATATCTTTATATCAACGTGTTAGTATCGTTTGTCAGAGTTCTCATCATCGCTAAGAGCGCGACAAGCAAGGATGGGTCCTGGCTGCCACCACTAAATGTCTTGGCTATGCCAATATTATTATCATTTTTACATTGACTGGACGTAAAGTTAAAATTTATATTTTTTTCTTCTCGCTGTGTAATTAAGTGTGGCACAACTCGTGGAATAAGAAATTATGTCTGCTTTGGCGAAATGGGTTATTCACAATAATATGCGTTCCGTCAAAAAGAATAAAACGGCAAATCACTAAATTTTCGCAGTGATTTATACATTATTAACCCTCAACTATTTTCTTTTCAAATACCTTCTACATCTAACATCAGGTTGGGAAAATGAAACACCGATTTTTACTTGTCAAGTATATGTATATTCTAAGACATCGACTGAGGGTGCTTGATGGAATTTCAATATCAAATTTGAATTATTGAGATTTTGTACACTTCTATGTATTTTGTCACTAACCGCGGTCAGTTCGAGTCCATTCGTGTGCTCGAATGCCTGAAGATGCCGAAAGGCGAAACCCGGGTCGTTAGTGACAAAATACATGGAAGTGTACAAAATCTCAATAATCCAAATTAAATATGTATATTCTTTATTTTAAAAAATAAAACACAATTCATTTGTATTACTTCCACATATTTATAATGATCAGGACCGGTTTCGCTCATCACGAGCAATATCAACTGATGATAATACTCGTGATGAGCGAAACCGGCCCTGATCATTATATATATATATATGTGGAAGTAGTACAAATGCATTGTGTTTTATTTTTTTAAATATAATGTCTTTCCACCAAGAATTGACAGTTAACACCTTAAAAGTATATTCTTTATATTGACTAGAACTCAAAATATCTAAACAAAACTTCTTTATGGTCTGAAATATTTGTTCTGTGCGGGTCCCTCGGGCCTAAGACGTAAAAAAGTAAACTATAAACGTATCTGGTAGTTTTTAAAATTCTTTATGTTTCGGAAGAAAATTATGTGATCAGGCAATTATCAGCATTTTACTTCCGTTGCATACATTGACCAATCACAAAATTCTGATTACTTTATCCTGGATTGCATAAGAGATACATTTGTTCACATCGATCTTTCCACGTAATAGTTGGAGGCAGTGAGGCAAAGTTTCTTAAGCTGTCTGAAGAATATGTGCATTATCATTTCAGACTATCAACTAAAATGATAATATATATTGATAGTTCCTTCTGGATGATTATTAGTTGAAGTAATCAAATTAAGAGGACCAGGGTTGATTAATCCTGAATTTTTTTAATAGTTAATTCAATTGGCGATTAAAATATATTAACGTAATTGATAAAATGTAGCTCGCTAGAATTTTGCAATGGCTTTGTTACGTCAGCTGCCGCGGAGAGACATAGGAACTGCTTGCACACGTGTTGCAGATGCCTTCGGAGTGTCTCAAGTCTCAACCCTGCTTGCCGGTGGGGTTCCGGCGTCTTTCCGTGTTCCTCAACTGAAAATACAGATCGCAATATTATTTATCATTTAAATTTAAGACGCTTGAAAATGGTCATAACCTTAAAGAGTTACAACAAAAAAACATGCGTGCAAGTTACAAATATACATTTATAACGAGAAATACCTTTATTAATTGTTATTTACTTACGCGGGATTGCTCTAAATTTTAGACCGAGTTCAGACACGTGAAACCATTTTTTGTCGGATTGAGGAACAAACACATAACCATATATGTCATTGGGGTCATAGCGGCCATTTAAAAACAACACCTTATGCATTAAGTATTTTATTTTGAATTTTTTAAGAGAATTGTTAAAGATAACAGTGAATATAAGTATATGCTACTTGATTCAACCAAGAGTTGTCTTACAGAAAGCTCTGATGGAAGGTTGTCATGAAACCCTCTGATTAGGCATAGTCAACTTCTGAAAAAAAAGTGATCAAAAGTGCAACTTTCAATTTTTTAGATGGTCAGTTACTGACACAAAAACATGGTTGTTATAAATTGGTTGTTAAAAACACCCTTTTCTAATTTTTGTCTTATCATATTAATTAAAACATTTGATCCGTTATGAATACACTTGATTTGTCATCATTCGGTCTAATGCTAAACGTTAATCGTTATTTTTGTTGAATTTTTCTCTTAAACGATCAACCACTGGTACGTTTACCTTATATCATTATACAAAGAGAGCCAATTTTAGATGACAGCAGTTTATATTATAATGCATGCATTATGCTTTCTTCAGCTGCTGATTGCGTAAGTATACCCGTTAGTTACTGCGTCATCCATTTCGTCACTATCACCATGAAAGTGAGCTGTGCAAAAAATTCACATAGATTCAGTTTGTTGCATTTTTGCAAAGTATTTGCATAATTTTATGTGCAATGTCACAGGAAGTGACCCCTAAAATTTGCAACGGCTTTAAACGATCGCTTATCGGTAATCAAATGCGAATTTCGTTTCACATCTCATTGACATTGACTTTATTGCGGTAGGTTACGTAAAAAAATATATCACTGACCTGCTCTATTAGTTTATTCTAACACACATTGTTATGATGGTTGTTTTATACACACTTCTCTGTAAATAAGTATGTATGTGTCTGTATTATTTGGCAAACTGTTATAAATCTTTTATCTTGCATTATCTGTAAATTGTATGCCTTATACCTACACATTTTACTTATAATGTAAATTTATATATGCCTGATATTCTGGTACCAACCTACTTGACAGATTGGTATGTAGGAATTCCGGAAATAGAGATTGTTTACATGTCGTTGGTGCCCTATCTGTAGTTATTCTTCTCTGACGCTGAAGTCCAGTGTAAGCCTTGGCCTCTCCAATCAATCTTCCCCAGTAAAATATAAAATGCCAAATCTTCTTCATTCGTACCCCAATCGTTTGTCCCAGCACTCGTAAGTCTTGTGGCACCCCATCCATCCAGTGAAGTCGCGGTCTTTCAACAGGAGGAGAACATGTGAGGCGCTTTGAAAATTTCCAGTGTCTATGCGTGATATACATTCGGCCCAGGTGTTGAGTTTTTTACAAATCTAACGATGGCTCAGTGTAGAGGGCATTGAACGCATGGTTGTGTCGACGTCATTATTGCAGACAGGGCCGAAAATATTTCGCTGGATCTTATGCTCGTAGATCCTGGGTGAAGACGGAGCGTTAAAATACCTCGAGTTAGCAGTATGGGTGGGATGTCACAGACACTGGGACGACCTGAGAGCCAATCAAAGGTGGTAAATAATATAGGCCATCAAGGTACACCCCAGACCGGACGAAAGTGTCAAAGAAGAGGAAAATAGCATACTGAAAGAAGTAAAATCTTTCGAGGGCGTCATATGACCGACCCCAGATCTTGGCAATGTACAAAGTTATTTTAATATTGTTACGAGACGAATATTTTTTATTATTTTATCTCTTCGGAAATGAACCACGTCCAAATTTGTGACACAATTTTAATTGCAATGTTTGCTTTTGATAGCAGAGCAAATAAATTTATCAGTTTTATAAATTTCATTGCCAAATCACTTCCTCGTGATATGCAACGTTGCGCGAGTTCTTAATTGCAGCTATTTTTATGAGATAAGAATATTCTTTTATGGATATTTTGTTATCATCAGGATTTTTTCGTCTCGATAGAGATAAGCATGTAATTTTATATCCAGCACTCTTTCTGTCGTTTTCATCGTTGGCTTCAATAAAATCAATCAAAGTCCAAATGCTACTTTTTGGATTTGATCAGTTTTTTCGAACTGTCACGTTTCTTTAAAATAATTTTTGATCTGGTTCATCCTGGCATCTTTTCGGTCAATTGTCTGCAAAGTTAGTTTCTCGTCTGGGTTCTTTTGACTGTTTGTTTATTCTTGTATTCCGGTTTATATTACTGTGTATTCTTTTGTGCTTTATTTTTATTTGAGATTCTGGTCTACAGACCTTTTATCTTGTCCATTACGTAACTATTTATTTTTTGCAAATTCGTCCACAATTCAATCAGATTTAATAATTCTCTTTTTGCTTTGTTCAGAAAAGTTATTAAATAATTTACAACATTTCGACTGAATCCATATCGAATAAAGTCATTTGTAGGAAAACTAATGCTTGAAATACTTACATATTTACGATGGCTGTCTAAACACCATCCGTTCTTTTTCTCGGCTGCCTTACACGAAGATCAGTAAAACAATCTTTAATGTTTATATTTCTTTCGTATCTTTCATTATTGTGATTTTTTTAAATAATACTTATCACTTTCGACATTTCAAATTTAAAACCACGCATAAAAAAATACACAAATAAAAATATATTTAATATAAATTTAGCCTTTTCACATGTAGTAGTGTGTTGCTTGAACAGAAAATTGATTCCTGTTAGGTTTCAAAAGTTATTACCTCAAATAAATGATATTTTGTTGAGAGAAAGTATTATAACGACTTATCGGAACTAATTCTTAACCGACCTAACAAAATTAAAAGAGGTGAATTTTGATTCAGGAGGAAATTCTAAGTCACCAATATTCATACAGTCAGTACGCAGCCTTCAGTTTATCAGGCCTGCTATTTCTTTTACAGATAACGCAAATACTTTTGGTTTTGGAGATATTTAGTCGAATTATTTAAGATATCGACTGAGGTTGAGGTTAATATTCATACAGTCAGTACGCAGCCTTCAGTTTATCAGGCCTGCTATTTCTTTTACAGATAACGCAAATACTTTTGGTTTTGGAGATATTTAGTCGAATTATTTAAGATATCGACTGAGGTTGCTTGGTGGAATTTGTAAACTGTTTACTGTCTCTCAGTTCGAATCGGAACCCGGGTTGACAGAGTGACAAAATACACGGAAATGTACAATATTTTGACAATTCAAATTTAGTCTGATTATATTAATTTTGAAAATTTCCAATTAAAAAAATGATTATTTTTAAATTTCGCTAAAATACAAATTCAAATTAAAAGCAGGTCCTTTCAACCTAGGAAGGTTGGAAACCTTCACGTTAGTAAATAATACATACGAGTTATTTATTATATTACAGATTTTTGGATCGCCTCGCATAATTTTGTAACCCAGCCCCGCAAAAGTTCTCGCCGGTCCTGAAGCGTTTTGTCAACAATTTTAATAAATATACATATGTAAGTTTAAAAACGTGATTGGCTCTTTCCATGTTCCAGAAATAATTCATGTAACGGTGTTCATGTAAATTCAAACTTTAAATGGACACAACATAGACAACCGCGCCTGAAGCATTTTAATTTCTGGTAAGGTAATAATAATTCAGTCCATAAACAAGATGCTTCAACGACAATTTTCGCCATAAATTACGGTTACGTTCTAATTAACCATGTATTTACCCAAGGGATACAGTAACATAACCTTTATGCATAATTACTGCCGTTTATAGCTTAATTTTGTTCTATAAAATTGCTTATACAATTTCAAATCTGGTATCCACCATTGGAAGTATATGTATTGTACCATGAGCGTCTGTTCTATTCGATCGTAGTGTCCACTGGCTCAAATTCCCCGTACGGGCAATTTCATAAATTAATTTTTCAATACTTATACGTCTGAGAGCCACACCGATACCTGAGTTAACATTTCGAGAATCGCCTTAATCATTATTTTGTAAACAACACATTAACAGAGTGGCGAATTGCCGCTTTCCAACTTCTTTTAGAATTACCAGTGATTTTATAATATTTTACCTCGTAAATAATATTTGTCGTATTTGTATCTTCTATATAAACGTTAGACACTGTTTACTGCCTGTCAGTTCGAGTCCATTCGTGTGTTCGAATTCCTGAAGATGGCGAAAGGCGAAACCCGGGTCGTTAGTGACAAAATACATGGAAGTGTACAAAATCTCAATAATCCAAATTTGATATCATTTTGTTTGTTACCAAGCTTCTAATTAAATGTTAAGATTAACTTTTCACTTTGAAAACATTAATGAGAGATTTATCATTCTTTCTGTTTATAAACAAACCATCCTTTTATCATATTTTTTTTATTTTTTTACTCCTAATGGAAGTATCTAAACAGAATTTTTTCAATGTCAACTGTTTGCTACTCAATTGCTCAACTTATTTGTTTTTTTGACGAGTCTAGGGATAGAAGGATTGGGCTAGGACAGGAATAGTGGTTAGCTAATCGCTCTCGCTACGTCCCGTTTTTAGGATCAGACGGGCGGGAGAGAATTTTAGACATCACACACCTCCACGCCTACGAACAGTGTTCTATAAATCGATTGAAAAATCAATTTATGAAACCGGCCGTACCGAGACTTGAACCCGAGACATCCGTAATCTTAGCCAACGACGTTGACCACTGCGCCACGGACTCGACCTTTATTTACCGATTTTACTCTCTTAATTGATTTTTTTATTTTATTTTAACGAGCCGCATTAGAAATACGAAAAAATCGCTACGAGGTGTCAATGTTCGACCACTTATATTGCAAACGCTGAGCGAAACCGGCCCTGATTAAGCATCATATTTCAAAAATGTAATATGTATTCAAATTTTAATTTTTGAGATTTTGTATATTTTCATGTATTTTGTCACTAACGACTCGGGTTTCGTCTTTCGGCATCCTCAGGCATTCGAGCACACGAATGAACTCGAATTGAAAGGCTAAACCCGGGTCGTTAGTGGCAAAATACATGGAAATGTACAAAATCTCAACAATTCAAATTTGATAATGAAATTCCATCAAGCACCCTCAGTCGATGTCTTAAATAATATGCATCATTTTATAACAAAAAATATCTGTTTCTAGTAAAGCTTGTTTCTGTCAGGTAAACGCTCCGCTAAAGAACGAAGTTTTTAATTATAAATACAGTTAATCAAAAATACAGTTCATTAAAAATACAGTTTATTATAAATACAGTTATCGAAATATAATAGCCTTGAGAGATACGTGGCATTCATCCGTCGAATAATCCCGCCATACGCACTGTCTGGCATTACTCATATTAATTTATCACCAATACATTTGAGGAATAGAAAACACCCACACAGCTCTATCGTGTCTATGTGTGTATTTGCCTAAATTTAAAAGGAAAAGTGAACGTCGTTTTGCTATTACAAATATTATACATACTGCAGGTAGTTGGGTTTCTAAGTATTTTACACACACTATTACATTATCCACGGTGAAATGGAAAGCTATACTGTTTTCATCCCGTCTGGCTTTTGCCGTTTATAGTATGTTTTCCTGCCGTGTTCGTCTGTATGTATTATATTTTTCCAGTAATTCTTAAACGTTTTATTTTCTGTTATCATTGATATCGATTGAGGTACCTTGGAGAAACTTCAATACTTAGAGAATTCGAATCATTCAGAGTTCGAATCGTCAGTTTGACTTCACCCGTGCGCTTTTAATGACTGAAAATACCGCAAAACCCGGCTCGTTAGTGACAAAACTGATGCAAGCTTACAAAATTTTAACGATTCAGATATGTTTAATCTGATTTATCGGTTCTGCTATTTATAAAAGACTGATAGTTATATAATTTAAGACATCGACTGAGGGTGCTTGATGGAATTTCAATATCAAATTTGGATTATTGAGATTTTGCACACAAAATACATGGAAGTGTACAAAATCTCAATAATCCAAATTTGATAGTTATATCTTACGTTGAATAAAATGTTGAATGTAAAATTAAATATCCGATCTCAACGTGAAGCATATGGGCTCTTGTCAAGTGGAGCTATCAGCAGCAATTGTGTTTGCGTGAATCGGTTGTTACTTGGTCGGTTAAATTCTCCGTGGTGGAAATAGGACACGATTTGTAGTTAGCTTATTACTATCCTCACGTTCTTCTCCGTGGGAGGGAATATTATCAACATAAAATTCCATGCCTTTGTACACCAAGTCTAAATCCATAAACCGATTAAAAACTGACTTCGAAACGTGTCCACGAAAAAGTGTCCGTTCGGGGCTCCAACTCTTACTCTTCTTACCTCAGTAAGTGAACAATACAAACACCCAAGAGACCACTCTCCTAAAGAACCGGGATTTATGTTTACTGATATTTTCGAAGAAAGCGAGCTAAATAGGGGCGTTTTGGTATTCTACGTGTCATGAAATATCATAAAAGTGAAGTTAGCTAAGTAAATACAAACTTCAAAAGTATTTTATTGAGTAAGAAGTTAAATTAATGTAAGAAGAGCATTTAACTAAAACTTTGAACAAATAATTTTCACCATATTATCAGTTTCAATTCGTCTTTACTATTGTAATATTTTTATACAGTTCTTATTAGGTGTCTGATTAAATTTGATCATCCTATCGCAATTCACATTATTTTCAAATTATTTCATTCGCTACCTGTTTCAACATGATGATAACTAAAATGAAGCCATAGGTATTACTTTATGCTGGTAGGTATTAATAAATTGCTAAAGCGACTTAAAGTTCCCGCGCATAGGGACCAGTAACTAAAATATCAACCATTTGCGCCGTGCTGAAACAAAGCAGCTTGGATGCTGGAAGTCGGGATCTTGGTCATTCAGATTCTTAATACAACCAATCTTGTAGAGCCCCTGTTAACTGCAATCATTTCTCGTCTATTATAACATTCCGAACGGATTCGTTGGCGGTGCTCACGTGACCGAATCCCAATATGAACAGTTTCATAAATTGATTTACAAATTTCTGTTCGAAAGCATGATGGATTGATTTATAAAATTAAGATCCTAAAAACGAGGCCTAGCAAGCACATTTAAGTGGGCCATTAGCCATTTTACCACAACACATGAATTATAAGTCTCATTAATTAGCAATGGATCTGCTTATAACAAACTATATTTTTCATAGTCGATTAAACAATTTTCGTACCTTTTTGTAATGTTTAGATTATTAAATTTTATGAATAGAAACTCAATGACAGTACCAATTTTTGGCGTTGTATAGTTTGAAAAGCTCTGGTCTGAGTTATTACTGTATAGGTGGATAGAATTTTCCCGCCCACGTTTTCGCGGCATATCTTCGAGTACTCGTGCACCGAGAGCCCGGGCAAGCCGACTCCAAACTTGCTTGGCCCAGGTCAGTGCGGCGCGATGCATTGCGCATGCCTCCAAATCAGCCCATCCCTCTCGCTTAGCACTGCGATTGACAATGTGCGAATGCGATAAAGATACCCGTCGCCTTGACATTGAAAATTTCGCATAAAGCTATCTCGCTCTCTGCGCTGTACTCCCATGCGTACGAATGAAATGTCGATATACTTACACATTCCGAACCAAGTCCTTATGTAAATAACGTGTTGGGCAGTGTTTATTTTTAATGTTTTGTATTAACATGGATAATGCTAGATTTATATAGCCCACATTTATTAAACTAAGTCTGACATTAAATATTGCGGGTTTTAAGGCTCAAATTAAATTTAAATACTTGTCACCAATTTGAAGTAATAAATAAAGCGTATCAGTTAACTCGGATGATGCATATCGTACTGTTTTACCAAGCGTTCTGGATTGGCTGACATCAACTCGGAATGTAAGGACCTCTTCAGTTACACAAATATGGAATTTTAAAGTATTCCTAAATATCACAGGAAGCCACTGTATTATTTTAAGCATACTACGGCTCACAATTCTCCACACATAAGCAGGAATTACTTTTTGTCAAAGTCAACCTAAATGCCTTAATTTGTTCTACCCGAAAGTCTTAATGAACGCAATAGAATTTCTGTTTTAGACCGCACGTCTTAGAATTGACTTAGAAATTGTCTTACTAACGGTGTACGGATTATATTTCAAAAATAAATTAATGGAATCTATTTTTAGCAAGTCGGTAGATATTAATATATATTATTTCATTCTTATCTGAAATAATCTAATTTATATCCAGAAGTTTACATCGGTCTACCACGCTATTAATGTTATCTAAACATTGATGAGGTATCTGAACAAATGCAGACAGTTATTCAAATTGATAATTTATATACATACAAATTTACCTTTGATATCATTTATACTTACGAATTTCTAAAATGTCACATTGTCGATTAAGTTAAAATACTGTGTACCTAGATAACGAGCATTTGTATTTACATATTTTATTTTTTATTCACGAATATTGCCACGAACCTAACGTGTTAGCCATATAAAGTTTTTATTTAACCTTCTATCCTGCTCGGATATTCACAAAATTGCGCGAGCAAACGCGACAGGCGTAGTTCGCCTTGGCCGTGAAATAATATACCCCCTTGTCCTCCTTCCTCCCGTTCCTCTTCCGTCTGGCGCGACTGAGCGAAATATAAAAATATTTGGCCCTGAAATACAACCAAGCATGATAACGTACAATAATTGCTTTTTTTAAGGCAGAGTTTGAATTCTAAAGTTCAACCGGTTTCGTTTTGTGTAATTATTGTAGAAACTATATTCTTGAAAGTATGTGTTCTACAATAAATGGAGCTCAAATGTTAATTATTTATGCGTAATCTTACAAAAGGAAACCGAGTGTCTGACTTTAATCCCCTACAACCACGATTAATTTTATTTTGTATGCTCTAAAAATACTTAAATTAGGGTATATATACTAATAACTATTATGCATCTATATTATTTGTTAAAACTATGCGCATCTTTGTAAAAAATGCCATAATCACAGAAAACTAGTACTATTTAACTATAATATCTAACTAAATTTACTCATTCTTACCTAGTCTTGACTCCGTACGATATATTTTTAAAGTGATTACGGTCAGATAAACAATTTAGTATCGTCACAATATTATTTTGTTTTCATACATTTTGACATCGTGTATTTAGAATTAAATCAAACCAAACAATGGCATAGTAACTTCTTGTCAAATTTGCATAGTTTATACTTAATAGCATATTGTTGAAAACAAATTAATTAGTTATTAAAATTGATTGAACAAGTCGTATTACTGCTTAAAATGGTAAACATAATCCATACAAGTAATGAAATATTTGCATAAATTAACCGTGTTTAATGTTTTTTGTAGCGTTTATACGTATAGTTATATATCTAGTATACACTTGCTTCGTTTATTTGTATCCTTGAATGTTTTGAAAGTAATGACTAAATTTCAACCAATATGAAAAATCTATGTATATACATACTTATCTAACAGTCTATGTAGGTATCGCTCAAGAATAATATCATATTCAATTCCTGAAACAGGACGTGACACATTGTATTATTTGGCTTGAATTAGTGAAAATTATTATATCATGGCTGTTAGGGCTACGAACGTGTTACCGAATGCTATCTATCTCTCACACCCACCCGCCTCGCGCGGTCATATTGAACGAGAAGGAGATGCTTTCGCCTTGGCCGTGAAATAAAATTATCTCACTGCTTTCTCCCTTTCCCCCGCGCTGCCCTTTGACTTCCATTCGTTTTATTTCTCAGACTTTTCCGTTGTCTTTATTTAAGCTTGCTCACATCAAAAGTATTAGGTATTTAATTTTTCCCAAGTTTGAAGTTTATATTTGAATAAAGAACACGACACTTTTAGAGAGTTGGCCGAGTTACCCGTATGTGTTACCCGTATGAAAAATGATAACATTACCATTCCTTCGTTATTCGATAATAAATAGGTTTTTTTTAGAATGAAACAAAAATCATTGCTCAGATATATAAATAGATAGCGGTAATAATAATTTGGAAACGTGTGAATTTGTAATTCATCGTCTATTTATAAATAAAACTTGGAATAATATTTATGCAACATTCAGTCATTTTCGTTTTACGAAATTTATTACTAGTTTTTGGAATACCTACAGAAGGTATGATTGTTTTATTGAGATTTATTTTGATATTTTGTGCAAATGTTATTGTTCAAATCGTATTCTGGCATCACATTATGATATTATCGTTTTTTGGCAATCAAATAAGTAGCCAACAAAATTGCATTTTTTTTATTCTTTTTTGACGGTTTAAGAGTGTCATAGTTGATATAGCACAGTATTTATTTTATGTAGCTACTAAAGGAACGCAACTAAATCTCAATTATGACATTACTCCATGGTGTAAGAAGTATAGGTGAGCTGGATCGTTGTTTTTGTATTATATGTGACGTCACTTTGACGAACCAAATTTTTATTGTCACCAAAACACTGTTGTAAACATAGTGCATTGTATTTGGATAAGCACGTAATGACGTCAACAAATACAAAAGTGGCGACTGTCATCTTTTATCCAGCTCACCTGTACATCTTAACATCATGACCTTACTCTATGGTAGTTAGTTTATTATTACGCCCGTTTTGCTATGTTTACTTTAAGTATAGGAAATATTACTTATTTAAAAATTTTAAGTATTCGAAAAAGTAAAAGAGCAGTATTCATTTTTATCACAAGAGATATCTTTTTATAGTAATGATTACGGAACTTAACATACTTTTGGGATAAAATAAAAAATTTTAATACCATGACATAATATAAAAGTGCCCATTTAAACGTATTTTTTTTTTAATTTGTTTAAATTCATCGATGGATCTGGCAACATTTTGTTCCAGCTCGTTCTTACAAGCTCATTTTTGCTGCTAAACTTGTACAAATCTATCCATAAATCTCAACATCATAAAAAGAAACATTAACTTTCGGAGAGAACCCCATCTCCGAATAGTTCCACTACTGCTCGGAATCCTTATTCTAAGCCAACATTAAAAGTGAGAATTGCTAAGATTATCGCACTATCGGTGACCTTCGCGCGAAGAGAAGATAAGTTTGTCTACCAAAAAAATATTGCGCACAAATTTTGGTCCCATGATAATCTCACATAGCAACCGTTTCGCAATGAAAGGGCCATTCGAATTCGTTCGAACAAATTTGTATTTCGAATATATAATTTTTCGAAAGCGTGTTCAGTAAATTCAGTCTTTATATTCTGTAATATTATACTTACCCAAATTTATTCGGCTCGGTAAATTCATTCTAAATATTTTGATGTAGGTAAGCGGCGGAAAGTGATGCTCGAACATTTTCTACGTTGCGATAGGTCATGTCGCGTAGCCGCTGTTGATATGGAGAAGTTGGAAGGGAGATTGCTTATTATTTAATCATACAATACCTCTTTTAAGATGTAACCTGTCAATTGTTTTTGGAAAGGCATTATATTTTTAAAATAAAACACAGCTTGTGTTGTACTACTTCGAAATTTTTATAATGATAAGATTCATGAGCGAAGCCGTTACAAAAAAAATTGTGTTTTATTTTTAAAACATACAACACCTTTTCATGATTTCATTTTTTAACAAAAAAAAGCAATTAAACATTTTATTTATCTTATATATATTTACCTAGTAAAACTATGTTGAGCTTGTAGAGCGGGTTTTCAGTTTCCCGACTATTTTATTTGTTTTTGAGTCGTTATATATTTTTATACGTTGTTAGATTCCGTAGGTAGGTATACCTATGTGGACCTGTAGTCGAGTGTCCAACGCCGTCATCTTTAGTTGCGGTGTTCACAGGCTTGAATTGCAGCATTTTTCAATTAATTTATCGATTTGTGTTCACGTATATTCGATCCTTGAGACGGAGCTTAGCGAGAACAATTATCCAACAACTGTCCCTGTCCTAAAACCATCTTTCTATCCTCACATTCTCTAAAAAAAAAGGTTGAGCAACTGAGTAACAGGTTAGTACAATATTTCTCCTAGAATCCAGCAGGATCCATCTAGTCCATCTGCTCCATATAGGGGGTAGGCATGGTTAAAACAACGCTCTATCACACACATATTTTATAATTATTTGTGACTTAATATAGTATATCATTTATTTTCATTTATAGATAATATGTCCTGCTATATCTTGTAAATGGTCGTAGGTATGTGCGAGATAGGGCTTTTTGTCTTTAATAATATGATTATGGCATTGCCGAATCCGGGTTTAACGTAAAATATACATATTTGTAGTTAGGCCTCTGTAATTAATCTTAAGCCGTCGAAATGTTGGTTTATTCTGACCGAATAAAACTGTTAATAAAAGCCATTACTAGTTACTGACCAAGTGTAATTATGTAATCAGTTACATTTAAAAAAAAATCATGTACCATTGGTATTTAACGCTAGAAACCTGCAGCTAATTTATAAATAATTTGAACAGTAAATTACTTAATGTCGCTTTTCGAAACGCTGTTGAGCAGATTTGACAATTATTATAATTGCCGTAACAGAGAATCACATTAAACTTTTATTGCTAGTGCTGTTGACATTTGGGTTTACACAAATGTAATAATGCCGAATCGCCGATTTAGATTTTTAAAATTAAATATTCTCATAGCCGCTTCGGTTGCATCGCATCCAGTCCGCTGATGCAGCATCAGAAATGAGATCACCGCCCAATGTGCATGCGCTGCGTCTCGCTCTCCCGTTCGGCTCGCCTCGCAAAATAACCGGCTGACCTTGGCATTGAATTATGTCTGATTGCAGTTTTTCTGATTCTTTTTACGGCCGCTGTGTTCCCAAAAAATACGAACAGGAGCGAATCGAGCCCCACCAGGCGACGCGATATGAGCGCGCATCTTTATTAGGTCGCCATGAAATTTAACAATCGTTTTATGTTATAATTTTTTTACGAAGCTCTCGAGTCGTTCTCATCATACTTGTCGTAGACACAAAAACTACGTAAAAAAATTTGGATTGTTAAGATTTTGTACATTCCCATGAATTGTGTCACTAACGACCCGGGTTTCGAGGCATTCGAGCACACGAGTGAACTCGGACTGACAATATCGCGGTCTAATATATCAAATTCAACGGGATAAAGTTTTTGATATCTGTTTCTGTCAGTTCCATCAAGCACCCTCAGTCGATATCTTAATAAAAACTACGTAATTAAAATATGTATATTTTTGCCGTGATCTTTCTTTTGATGTGATAACCTAACACGAACTCACTCCTTTCTCTCTGTCAGCGCATGCGCATAGAGAGTGTGTGTTAGTTTTCAGTGATTTTTAACATACCCACTTTCTCTGTCTACACACCAAGCGTACTGTGCGAGTGAGTTGGCAATACCAAATGGTTATATATATTTTTAACCAGAAAATCAAGTGTCAAAACAACTTTCGTCGCCCAGCAAAGTTTTTAGAGGAATTTAAAGAAATTAAATGAAAAGTAAATACATTCTTCGTGTAAAAAGACTAAAGGTAAATTTAGTTTTCTTGAACAGACTATGCTCATCATCGATATACATAATACAAAACATGTTTTTGTCGTCTCACCCATTGATGTGTGTATTTATACCGTCAGTGTGACCAAAAGATTCAACAGTCAATAATAGATCAACCGGATCGAAGCAATAGACGAAAATATTCACTACGGTTTCCGCGAAAACGTCTTGATACAGTCCTGCCTTCGGATACATTTTTTGCACAACTCCGGTCTGCGATCCGTACAATTCTTAGAAGTTTTCATGCAACAGAGTCATCGTTGTTTCGGTTTGTTGTATCGTTTTTTTCCGTTCCGACTGCAGCCAAACCGGGATTGTTTTTTTTTTTTTGTTAAAAACAAAAAGCAATAATACAGCGCAATTCATGCAGATTTTTCAGTCATTAAAAATGCAGCGAGATGATTAATTTGCAATTCAATTATCGTGTACAAATCATTGCAATAAAACACTTGCGATATTATTATTGATTTAGCTAACTATCGCAATGGTACTAACAAATGTTTGTCCATTTAAAACTATTTTTTTTTGTATTCATAGCCTTGTTTTTAAGGATCGCGATTTATAAGAAATTCTTCCAATACGTATTTTCTTTATTCGCATCCTGATGGTATCGTTTTTTGATCAGGTATTCGGCTGTCGCAAATCACAACCAAATTTTTCAGGTTTTCATCGCAAGCATATGCACCCGATTCTCTTTTTGCACGGTAAAAGAAAACGTAGCAATTATTGCTTTTACACGGTTAAAAGGCACGACAAGTTTTATAATATACAGTAGATGTAACCTATACGTTTAAAAACACTTCGGCTATTGTTTGTGAATATTGGAATCATTTTCGCCATTTGGCGAATTTTAACATGCAAATATTGCAAATGTTCGTGACTTGTTATTATTTTGACACATTTATATTACTCTTCTATTTTTCTATTTTATTCCCCCGACACTCAATGAATAGATTTTCTCATATTAAATTAAATTTAAAACGCAAAAAATGTAAATTTGTTACTTGTTATGTATACCTAAATAAAAAATAAATTCCAATTACTTTTAAGTTCAAGAATTTTATATTTTGGGGGTATTTAAAGTAATGGAACATAATGCCCATTTTTATATTTACACCTCATTGTTATTTACAGAGTTTTTTTGCACGATAGTCAATGGAACGTGTCCACAGTGTAAAAAGAGAATCGAGTGTGTATGTTCATTTGAACGAATGAACTGTCAAAAAACTGTTGATTACTATTTATATAATATGTATTACATTTTCTATTTTTTATAATAAATATCGCGTAATGGTGTAATCTATTGCGGCTATACTACTACATAAGTATTTTCGACAAATTCTCCCGTTACTTTGTAGATGTTGCATATAAAAGGACAAGGACTGCAAAATATAGTTAAAAGCTATGTGAAACTAATTGAACGTCAGTTCTGATGATGGTGTAATTTCGATACAGCTATCAAATGGTTTATTGCATGTCTTGTAGAATTTAATGTTTTTCTAGTTTTTTTTATCTTAGTTAAATGGAGTTTTACCTAGAATCTAGATAATGCCAATTCAATCAATGAAATTCGAAAAAAATTCTTCACAAATGTGTGTCTGTCAATACAAGAGCATTAATGATCTTTTATCTAGATTTGTTAAATCATTTGCACTTTCAATGTATAGCATATTGACCTGTAATCGACCGTTTCAACATTTCCTTGTTTCAGATAACATAAGAGCATAGAGTTTTTAGGTTAAGATACAAGTTACTAGTTAGATAAACGTTTTTTTAAGCCTTGTTATCGGGTATTGATCGGGTGTTGATCGTGTGAATCGGGTGACGGTAAGTGGGAATAGATTAATATAACTGACCCTATGAATACAAATGTATAAATCGATTGAAAAATCAACAAGTGAAAGTGTTTATTCGGGGATTCTAAAACATGAACTTCCGATCAAGTAGAACGACATCCCACTCGCCCACGGTGTCCGCCGACTGCACTTCATTTTGATTTGATTGCTATTGTTTACTATTAATTCTTATTGGCTATTATCGTTAGTATCATTTAAATACACCAAATCTGTTACATTCAAAATAAATCTTATGTTCTATGAAGATATATTTATTCTTGGTATTATAAAATGAATGAGTCTGGCGAAAATCGCGTGTTTTTAAAATGGTGGAGTACACAACATAAAATGGTCGATCGCAAACATCGAAAATATTTGAAATACAACTTGATATTATAAAATGAATGAGTCTGGAAAATACAAAATCGCATGCACAAACACTCGTGCATTATTTGGCAGCGAATGCAGCAGAAATGCGAAGTTTACATTGACCCCAAATATATTTCCGTTATCTACGTACAAACGAGCTTTCCTATCTACATAATAATAACATGCATCTACCTTTACGGGCGCAGTCTATGGTCTACGCCCCTCTACGAGCGTAGAGCCTAAGCTTTTCGCGTCTACGTCGCTTGAAATAATTGCCTTTTATGTCATACTTATTTTTGTATCGTTGTTATAAAACGCATGTATTTTTATTCTTCATAAAAAAATCAGCGAGTTTGTTCTGAAGATTGGTAACGCTACATTTTAAGGGGTAACATGTTTCGCAAGTATTGGTTGTTAGTCGTTTAATTGCCCATCGATTGTAATCTTCTACATTTTTTTTAACATTCTTTATACCATTTCCGCTCCCAATATTATTACAGCATATGGTCACATAATGAAGGTATCTCAACAGAATTTATTTTTCTACGAAACTGCTTGTTACTCAGTTGTTTAAAGTTTTTTCTTGACAAAAGTACTATGACATGCGGAGTGGTTAATTAATAAGTCATTTACCATTCAGAAAAAAGTAAACAATTATGATGTTTCTAAAAAATTTGAAAACATGCAGTACACAGTACATACAGCATTTCGCAATCCCCGCTTTGTAATTGCGGCGTCGCACGCTTCGCTGCACTACGCCGGCCATCTTTTGCTGCATGAAATTGTGTGCTTTTCCACCCTGCGCCACCCATCCATTCACGAATACCCCCTGTTAGCAGCCTTCCGCTCAGCCTCCACGACGATTACTCATGACTGTGCTTTCGCTTTTCCCGGAAAGCTCAGTTTGAAAACTTTCGCTGAGTAAGAATAGACGGTTCCGAGATAGGCATGCAACATGCAAATGCAAATGACCTCGTACTGAAAATAAAGCATTTGCTTCGCTTTGTCGATTCTGAGTTACCACTTCTATTTTTTTAAATTGAATTCTAATTGGGAAGTGCAATGCTGAAACTTTTTTATTGTGACAATAATCATCTATTATTGACTATCATTGATCAGGACATCGATCGGACGATATCACATGGACGTGAGTGAGTCAGACACTACATTTTTTTATCTTTAAAAGTAAACTTTGTCGAAACTTACTCGGTTGATTTCCATGCCATTTTTTATCATTCGTCAAATTTCAAAATCAATAAATCTATAATTTGTGTTCTTTTGTTAAGTGCACTTTTTTTTAAATTGTGTATAATATATATTATAAACTGAATTGAATCATTGACAATTTATTAATTAAATAATACACTAAGACACCTATCAATAAACATAATTCGTTATCGAGCATTATTTGAATATGAGTAAAACTGCTAGAGTCCAACACAATACAATGTTGGTAACGTCTCAGATTTTTTGATTCAAGAGTTCGAGGTTAAGAGAGAGAGTGAGGATAGATGGATTGTGCTAATTAATACATAGCTGGTAGTTTGCTTATCGCTGTCGTTATGCCCGGGATTCTATTATAAGTACTTTTAATTTATAACATGTCTCTAACAAGCAGATAATTGATTGTATTGGCATTTTCTTGGTAGAACTTCATTATTACTTTGATATTTTACTCTATTATTACTAAAATTAAATTTGGATTATTGAAATTTTGTACGCTTCCATGTATTTTGTCACTAACGACCCGGGTTTCGCCTTTCGGCATCTTCAGGCATTCGAGCACACGAATGGACTCGAACTGACAGACAGTAAACAGTGTCTATCGTTTATATAGAAGATACAAATACGACAAATATTATTTACGAGGTAAAATATTATACGTCTGAGAGCCACACTGATACCCGAGTTAACATTTCGAGAATTGCCTTAATCCTTATTTTGTAAACAACACATTAACAGAGTGGCGAATTGCCGAAGGCAAATTGCCGCTTTCCAACTTCTTTTAGAATTACCAGTGATTTTACAATTATAATAGCATTTTGAGTTTCGACGGGATGCAATTCGAAAGAAAGGGTAAGTATATACTAATCATTCCACATTTAGTGACATCTGTTAGGTGTTTCAACGTATAGGATACAATAAAGGAGAATTAGGAAGGTTCAGCTGCTCATTCAGAATTGGCAAGGAATTTAACTGGGCTGAAGATGCCGAAAGGCGAAACCCGGGTCGTTAGTGACAAAATACATGGAAGTGTACAAAATCTCAATAATCCAAATTTGATATTGAAATTCCATCAAGCACCCTCAGTCGATGTCTTAAATTATACTATATTATTTGGCACATTGTATTGAATATCAAACTAAAAAATATTTTTTTTTTGTCACGTCTTTGACAGATAACTACAGCTCGCAATAAAACTTTCTCGACTGGACGTTTTGTTACCATAACCTGCTTTAATTTACCTACGCTTTTACCTTCTTCGTCTTACAATTATGTCATAACGATATCATCCACAGCGATTTTACTAAATAAATTAATGCATATTATATTATCAAGATCCTCACGTGCGACTCTCATTGTCAATTATCATTAAAAAGGGGTAACGGAAATGACGCCATCTTGCCTAAATTGAATTAATAATAGTGCCTATCATTAATTGGATCGAAGACAATGCTTAACCATATCAGTTTAAATTGTTGTGTTTGTAATAATACATTGACAAGAAATTAATATTTATTTTAACCTATAGTATTCGCATAATTTTATTTATTATCAACTATTATATGACTATGAGTTAAATATATCGAAGGCTTACCTACTGACAGAACGCATTAAGTCAGTTTTTGATGGTTTTCTGTTTTAAATGTTGCAATTTCTGCAATTCAACGCTCTACGGTGGTTAGGGATTCCAGCTCGAATATTCGACATCCGGATACATTCGGCCCTTTTTTAACTATTCGATATTCAAATATTTGGGCAACTATTCGAATACTATTCGTAATAATTTTTAATGAAATATTTTACAAAATCGACGAAAGATCACATCACAATATTGAGTACCTCACGTAGTGGTTTTTATTTTCTTCACCCAACTCGGCGTTAAAAAAAACTTTTAATCATGCCATATTTTCAGTAATTTTTGTAATTAATCAGTAGCAATCCGACACAGCTGCAAATTTTAAATATTGTGATGGAACAATGGAACTTTATTGAAATGTGTATTCATATTGTCTCTATCTGAGATTGGGCAGATGCAGGAAAAGATTTAGTCGTAAATTATTATAAGATGTAGGTATCTCATCTTTAAGGAAATATAATATATGACGTATATCAGTGATTTAATATTTGAATAAATGTGATTTTTATCATAAATAAGCTTGTTTTAAAATTTTAATGTACTGTTTAAATTATTATTTTAGTTTGGATTATTCGAATATATATATCGAACTGAGAAGTTCGGAGTCCATTCGTGTGCTCGAATGCCTGAAGATGCCGAAGGGCGAAACCCGGGTCGTTAGTGACAAAATGCATGGAAGTGTACAAAATCTCAATAATCCAAATGTGATATTGAAATTCCATCAAGCACTATGTTATTAATTATTCAAATCGATTTTTTAATATTATTTTCATAATTCAGAAACTATTCTAATATGTTCGAATAGGTTCAGTTTTATTATTCGATATCCGAATAGATATTTGATAATGAACGAATAGTGGAAATCCCTATTACTGATAGAACACAGAACGCATGGAGTCATAGGATATAATAATGGCTTTGAAATAGAAAATGTTTTGTAGTCATTTTGTTTATTTTTGTTATTCTTGCAGAAAGCATGATATGACTTTATAATAACTCATCAATACCAAATCTGATGATTTGTATGCTAAAAAGATAAATAATTGTACGTTTGAGACCACTTTTAAAATAATGGATTAAATGCAATTATCTTAGAACTAGTTTGTATGACTTAATGCCTTCTGTCAGTAGGTATACCCTCGATATATATCTAATAAGTACTAAACGTATATTGTCTATGAATGTACTTACAACAATATAATGAGAGACAATAACATTATCCATTATATAATTGTGTAATCAACCCATATTAAACTAATAGATACAATATACTTTCATTTGATATTTTGTTACTCTAAATTCATGTTTGTATTATGCGTAGACTAAACATTTATACAACGACTGTTAATAAAATAATCTCGAGAGAAATTCTGTGTTTTCAGAAAGTTTAGTAAATTTTCTAGACGAAATTCTACTTATTAACAAATCTTTTCTTACTTAAACATAATCGCCTACTCACTGTTTTAAAACGGAAAATTTATTTGTTATTTACAGAAGTAATCTTCTTCGTTTTTGGATCGAAGAGGTAATATTAAGAAAGAATATTATGATTTCAACTTAAGATGTATTAAATTTCTACTCGACAGCGACGATGTAGTAACAAGATTGCGAAATCCTTAATTCTCCGCACGACGCCGATACTCCTGGCGATTTCCTGCGCGCTGAAGGGAGACAGAAATCATTACGGCAGCAGACGGCTGGAGTAGGGGGAATCCCTGACACTCCAGACGCTCTCACACCGTCTTCCGTTCGGAGGAAACTCATAGGAAGGGCGTCGGGTGGTTGCGTCATAGACTTTTTATTTCAAATTTTCCGTCATGGTATTCGCAAGATGGCAAGGAAATTAAAATAGTTTCTGCCAATTACGAAAGAGTTTGATTAACATTAGTTTTAAAGAATGCTCCTATTTCCAGCCATAATTTGAGTACTTGGACATTAATTTGGTGGGACTGCAACGGCATAAATTATTTTGAAACACTCAAATATAGACAAACAATAAACGCCCGTGTTTATTGTGATCATGTCACTAGTCAGCGAAGATGCAGAAATAACAAGAAAAAAATACCTGCAATAGCTAATCGCGGACTAGTGTTTTTGCATCAAGATAACGTCCGACCACATTCTGCAAAACTCGCAAAAGAAAAAAATCAAGGAACTGGTATGGAAGACAATATACGTCACCCGCCATATTAAATGGACATTGCTCCATCTGATTATCATTTGTTTCGGTTAATGCAACACTCTTTGGGTGGCAAAGAATATTAAAGTTATGATTAGATAAAAATAGGCATATCTGAGTAATATTATTTTGCCTCAAAACCAATTGAATTTTACGAAAGAGGGATTAAAATTCACAGATATGTGGAAACATATGAAATGATAGAAATTATATTATGGAATAAGGTTTGACAACTAAATATGTTAAGTATATGAAATTTTTTCGGTACCCCTATTATTCTAACGGAAGTGCAATGCAAAGAAAACTTCAACCATCATTTTAAGACGGCTATCAATAGGCTGGGTAACATTTAGGCAAAAACGTGTTAACGAACTGCTTTGTAAATTAACGATTCCTCGCCTTCGTAATGTGTTAGCGGCCAATGGGACTTCATTTTTCTTTGGACATCTTATTCTTAAATAAACTTCCACGCCAATGTATGAAAAATGATGTGTCGAGTATTATTGTCCAATCAATATTTACCTCCAATAATATTAATAATTGCCAGTATACTAAAATCCAGTACAAAGAACCTCTGTCTCTCTATAACCCTTTCATTTTTACTGTATTTCAATTAAGGAATACATTTGTAACAGACATTGCAACACCAGATCCAATAATCAAATTTCGAATTTTTGACAGATTTCCGCGAATTTTCAGGAATCTTTCTAAGCTGACAAATTTTTAAATAACTAAACAATGGAAAATGATATTTCAGGCACAGGAAAGAATTGCAATATTCTTGAAAAGGGTTCTGTTTGGATCAATGCACCAAAACAATACATGCATTATCCTTTCGTCAGTATTATTCATGTCACAAACACCACGACACGATATTTCCATACATGAAAAAGTCTCACGCCAACTGCATGCATGTGTTTCACCCACACTTCGAAACACTACTGGAATACTAAACCTATCGGCGATGTTGGAATCCATATGTAGTTGTGTTATCACACCTGTGTTGGTGTCCGTCTGTGTGTCGATTTTTTTAGCAGTGTTATTTGTGTTCAAGTTCAGGGTCACGCGCTTGTCTGCTGGAATTTTTTATCATAAATTATCGTGCGATGGTTTGTTTTGTCAAGGGGGGGGGTGGTGAGGACCGTGATATGATCGGGGGGCTATCGCTGCGGTTTTACGGCCAGCCAGCCGCGGCCTTTCGGGAATTCAAAATGGCTGGAGGACGTAACGGAAACCAGCGCACCGAAAATTACGCGGGACTTCATTTTTTTCACCCGGCTAACCGTTTTCGTACGTTTATGGCTGATGAATTTCGGCTAGACGCTCCAATTTTGAAAATTGCTCACCTATCTTTATGTGATTTGCTTAATAATTTTAACCCTTACATCGCGATTGGCTAATGTAAACCAATTTCACTCTCACTATGAACGTATTTTATTTCTTCACATTTTCATTGACTTATCGACGCAATTTTGTGAATTTTGACAACACGGCTTTACCTACTAGGTATTCATTTATATAAACTTGATAAATATAATATACATCTATGTTACGTTTTTGGAATTATTGTTGCATAGGTAGGTACATTTGTATTTTAAGTAGATATAGATTGTCGAGTCCGCGGTGCAATGGTCAACGTCGTTGGCTACGTTTACGGATGCCTCGAGTTCAAGTCGATAGGTTGATTTTTCAATCAATTTATAGATTTCTGTTAGTAGGCATGGATGTTTGTGATGTCTAAAAAATTCCCTCCCACCCAGCCGATCCTTAAAACGGGGCGTTGGGAGAGCGGTTAGCTAACCACTATTCATGTAACCAGCAACTGAGTAACAAGCAGTTATTTTAGAAGAAAAAACGTCTGTTGAGATACCTTCATTAGGAGGCCATATGCTCCACATTGGCTGGGAGTGGACATGTGAAAGAAAAATATGCAGTCGGAAAAATCAGGAAATCAGTTGTAAATGCTCGCGATGAGTGAAACTGGTCCTGATTATTTGATAAAATTATGTAATCATTCCAAAAAGCAATTTTTAATATTATAAATTTGATGGAACTTCCACCAAGAATAATTCTGTGTGCTAAAGGAAAAGGTCGTTTAAGTCTAAAATTGGTACTTTTCAGGAGAGCCAAAACAAGATTTGCAATTGTATGAAATTTGATGTTTGAACGTGAATTTTATCAATTCAGCAGCTTTGATTCGATACTTCCTTTTTATATTATACGCATGTATGTATTGTAGTTATTTTAGAATATTTAACTCATTTTTCAATTTACTCAACTTAACTGTCAATTTTGCCTGCGAAAGGATAAGGGAGTTAACCATAAAAGTGATAAATTATAGAGTTTTGCTACCAGGATTCGCCTGAATTTAGAGATTCTGATTTTATTTTCTATTGAATGACGTAGCGAGCTGAAAATAGTGAATTCGTTCGGATTTTTTTAGAAAATTTTTGTGTGACGAATATATTTTTATTTTTTGGCTTTCATCGTATTGATTAATTGTTGTTTTATCAGTAATTCGCATGCAACATAGTATGTATGAATGGCTAACTTACTTGTATGGTTGTCTGTTTTCAGGTTTCCATGATGTCGGGGGATGTAGGGGCCGTGGGCGTGACTGAAACGCCGGCCGTCGGAGGTGGAGAGGCGGTCCTCCATCGAGTCAAACAGGAAGCAGAGGCATGCTCCCCCTCCACCAACATGTACTCCCCTGGGGCCACCATTCTTCATCAAGAGGTATTTGGAACAAAATTTCATTGATTTTTATTTTCGTATTAATATTTTTTCATTTTAACATGTTTTTAATCAGTGATGTTCAAATGGTGCCTCGAGAGCCGACCATCATTTTTAACGATCAGATAATATTGAATGATTATAACGTAATAATATTTGACATTAAAGCTATTACTACACAATATCAATTCTAGACATGTTAATTGAAGCCATCAATATTTATTGACACATTGCCAAGAATTGAACCCGGAACATTCTGATATAGGTCTTAAAGCTAGACTAGCCCTTGTAATAACCCTTAATTTTAAAGAATATCTAATATAAAAGAAATTATATGTATTTTTTTTTAATTTCTAAATTCTGTGCGTCAATTTTCCTACACCTTCAACAAGAGGAAAACAACCATTGAATTATACTTCAAAGTAAAATAAAAAATAAGGTATGGCATTAATCAAAAGAATCGTGAATTGTGAAGCCAAAGATTTATGGAGAGGCTAAAAAACCACGTAATACTTGCGCTACCAAAAAATCTGAATGTACTGCAACCGGAGCATGCCCCAGACATTTCTTGAATTTTTATTGTCGTGTTTCTAGGTTGAATACAGCCAGAGTCCCGAAGATACAAAGTACCCAATGTCCCCAGCGAGTCCAGACCGACATTTCTGCTCATCAACAACGCAACCTATCGGAACTCCTCAAACTGAGGTGACATGACATTTTTTTGTACTATTAATTAGCCACAGTAAATATAATATAATCATAACAATCCAATGAGGATTTCTGAAACAAAAAATCTGCCATAAAATAGTATAATATATAATCTAAAAAGAGCTAAGTCCGCTATGTTGGATAATGGCGACCGAATATGACTTAAGTTGTACCTTAAACACAAGGTCTAATATTTTGTTTTGTCAACAGATACCTCTATTGATACTTTTTTTTTACCATGCCCACTCTCAGTGTGAAACGTATAGACTCCCAATAGAAGCATCTCAACAGAATTTGTTCTATGAGAACTGCTTGTCATTCAGTCGCTCAACATTTTTTTATTGGAAAGAATAAGGATATTGCTAGGACAAGACTAGTAGTTAGCTAATCACTCTCGTTACGCACCTTTTTTTCGATCGGCAGTGTGAGATGGAATTTTAGACATCACACACATCTGTCCCATTGAACACAAATAATACATAAATCAATTTTTGAAAGTGTCCATACTGAGATTCGGACCCGCAAACATCATCCTAAGGGTGAGGTGTGTCGGGGTTCAACTCTTAATCCCGTATATATACGGAATGGGCAGTGAACAGGTTAAGATGAAAAAATATTCCTGTCACATATTATTTCATGTTAAACAGTTTCCATTACATTTTATATATTTTTTTTAGGAAAACATCAAAGAAGAGGAGTCTCCAAGGCGGCTGTGCTTAGTCTGCGGAGATGTGGCTTCCGGATTCCACTACGGCGTCGCTTCCTGCGAAGCCTGCAAGGCCTTCTTCAAAAGGACAATACAAGGTAAAAGAAAAGGTCATTTGAAAGAAACAAATTTTATTTTTTCGCAACTAAGAGTCATCCACCATATCATCGCTGCACATCATCATCATCTTGTTAACCAGGTTCGCCGCATGGCTGGAAGAGTTTCATTCATTCCGTTCTTGTCGATATAATCGACATTGGTAAATATGCTTTACAGAATGCTACTCTTTTTCTACCCAATTTACTTAAAGTTCTGTAGGAAATTTGACTAAGAATCCATGGGAATCAGAAAAAACCGATAATTTACGCAAAATATGAAACATAATATCAGTATGAAAGAGTCACCAATAATATCGACAGTGCTTTGGTCAATTGATGTAACCCTCAAAAAATACGAAAATGAGTTAATGATTCGACTTAATTTTAAAGACGACAGAGCAGGTCTCTGTCAAATGATGTAAATTAGAAAAATAAATTGACCACTTTTTGGAAGGGAAACATCATTTTACATTGGTTTTATGTTTAAAAATTCTGATCCCCCACTTGATATTTAAGCCAACTATTATGTCGACACGCAAACACGAGAATTTACAGGAGTGCATTTTATAGATTCATAACGTAACTCACCATATAATGTTTTCGATAAAAACAGTTTTTACTCTCTCCTGAACAATTTCGTTACTGGGTCGTCGTTTAGGAGGCCTAAGCGTCCGAGGCTTTTGCAGTGATGGTGTTGTAATTTTTTTATGAACAATTTCAATTTTGAAGGTTACATCAATTGGACAAAACACAAATTTCAAATGGCTCGTTCTTCTAACGTAGAAGAATGATCCATAGAACAGAATATTGTGATGAATTTTCTTACTAATATTTCGTAATTGACGTTAATCGTCAGTTTCCTTGATTCAAATCTTTGGTTTTTTTGTATTCCCCTATTCACAACTAAATTTTCTGCATAATTGCATTATTTTTAAGGCATTTAGACAATTTTCAGCTAGAAAAAGAGTAGCATGCTGTAAAGCATATTTGCCATGTTTTAAAGACAGAGCGTTTCATATATCATCACAATAAAATGTATATCAATTTTATAGTTCTCTGATGGATGTAAAAAAATCAGAACAGTGGAACCATGGTTTATCATTTTCTAAGGGACCCTGAACAAAAATACCATGAATGCAGAAAGTTGCGAAATCCATATTTTTCTAATAGAAAGTTATTTAATCACCATAATTATTTATATTGAATCCATCAATAATAAATATTGACGGCTTGCGCCTCAAAATTAGACCCTTACTGGACTCAGCATATTAGCATAAATTGAATTGAAAGTTTAGTTGCTACTACCAGAAATATTCCTAAATCAACATGCTTTCCTCCCGGGTTTTTTTCAACTTCATTAGTTGATAATGCTCGTGATGAGCGAAACCGGTCCTGATCATTATAAATATGTGGAAGTAGTACAAATGAATTGTATTTTATTTTTTAAAATATTAATGTATTGCAAGCATACCCACAAACTTGTGGGTGAGTAATGTGGGAGCAATTTGTTGAATAATCCACAAATGAGGAGAAGAAAACCAATATCTGAACAAGATACCACAAATTTTGGTTACAAACACAGATACCAATTTTAAATCCTGCTTTATGGGTCACTCACTGTGCAGAGGTTGTTGATCCTTTCCCGTCTTCCTATTTAATAGAATGTGGGTTTAGTGCAGTTATGAACCTCATCATACTTTAAATATCAAAATGTTTTATTTGTAATTTATTTTTACATCACCATTTACCAATCGAGACATCAAATTTAACTTCATATTTTTTTATTATGGAGTTACGTAGAGTTATTTTACTTAGGGGGTTAATGGTCAGGTTTTTTTTCTTTAAGACGGATCCATGGGCATAATATCTTTGGAAACCACTGAGTTAAACCGATTCACCGTGTAGTCAGTGAGTCAGCAGCAGAAACATGCATGACAACAGAACTGTTCTTGCAGAGTTGCAGTATTGGTTATTGTGAAAACAGGATAGCTATAGCAGCTAGATGGATTCACACTAGCTTTCGAGCAAGGTGTAAAAATTTTTAACAAAATTGGTAGATAGGAAAGTGATGAATGCAAAATTATTTTTAACACTGTTCTTATGAACGAGAATGATATACCGAGGTTCCACTGTATCTAAAAATTTCACAAACTTAATAATGATTCTATCACCTTATACAAAATGCTATTATTAACTCGGATTCTGCCTTTATAAAGAAAAATGCTTTAAAAGCATTTGATTATCAGTAATATGCATTTTGCTGTTTTTTTGCTTATGACAGTAATATTTTTCTCAATCAATAATCATTCATCTAGTTCATAGGTGTCCAATCTTTATCGGGTGGCGACCCCATTTTATAAAAGCCATGTGACCCGCGACCCCGATGCAATTGAAAAAGGCATTTTTAATAAGGTAATTAAAAGAAAAAACAAAAATTATGACACCACAGAAAACGCGTGATCTAGTATAGTAGTTGCAAAGATTTTCTTAATTCAGCGACTGCTTTAGAGAGACTTACTTATTTTAGTTTTCATTTGTTGTGAAATTTTATGTTCACTTTATTTGGATTAGATATTTGTTACATTACCTTACCTTTAATCGAGACAAATTGATATTGACGGGTCACACAACAGGTGGAATAACAAAGATATTAATTTCACATAGGAAATGAATCTCCACAAAGACACTGCTGACTTCACCAAAAATATGAAATCTTTTTTCATTACGATTATTGATTGAGAACTTCATATAATATTAAGTAGAGAAACTTATATTGAGGCAACTCCATTAGAAGTCCATGTACTCCACATTGGGAGTGGAGATGGATAAAAAATATAATAAGTGATTATGTACAAGAATGTGCAGCGAAAATGGTTTTATATTGTCAAATAAATGTGATCAAACTTATTCTGCTCAGCACCTATATCGTTAACCCAAAGTATTTGACGCAGGTAATATAGAATATACGTGTCCAGCCTCCAATGACTGCGAGATAAATAAACGGCGACGTAAGGCATGTCAGGCCTGCCGCTTCAGGAAGTGTCTCCGGACGGGAATGCTGAAGGAGGGTGTGCGATTGGATCGAGTGAGAGGCGGGAGGCAGAAGTATCGAAGACACGCTGATACCCAACCTCACGCACTCGTGTCTTCGTTCAGTACGCAGCCACGGCCAGCTTTGGAAGGTTAGTTTGCTACTTTTTTATTACTTATGTACAATGGTTCCAACCTCTAATTGAGAAGCTTAGATTACAACGCAATCATAATGATAAAATATGTTATGTCGAAGATAGCAGTTTTTAGTATTTGTGTAAAATGATGTCGGCTCCGTGGTGCAGTTGGTAATGTCGGTCAATTCCTGGTGCGGACAGTTTCAATAAATTGATCTTTCAATCGATTTATGGAATTCTGTTCGTAGTCTGAGTGTTTGTGATATCTAAAACTCCCTCTCAACCATTTGATACTCTAAAATGGGGTACAGCGAGAGCGATTAGCTAACCGCTAGTTCTGTCCTAGCCCTATCCTTCTATTCCTACTCTCTTCGAAAAAAGAGAGGTTGAGCAACTGAGTAACGAGCAGTTCTCTGTTGAGATACCTCCATTAGGAGGAAATATTCTCCACTCCAGGAGCAGACATAGGAAAAAAAATGTGGAAAACCCTCATCAAACCAGTTCTCTCTAGCGAGTGGATCAGAGGCCTGAACGCTTAGTTCCAGAGTCTCTCAGAAGCTGCAAGTGCTTGAGGATTTAAGTTCTTTCTTGCATTTATTTGATTTATTTGATTTATACACATATTATTTTGATTTGAGTTACGATATAGTGCCTTGCTCTTCTTCTATTAACCGTTTTTTTTTTTCAATGTGTTCCAGATATCAAAATCCTTGAAGTGCTGTGTTCATATGAACCAGAACTCCTTGTTGCATCATCACCTCCAGGTAGTGGCCTCGTCAGCTCTCACAACATGCTTTGCCTGCTGAGTGATGTCTACGACCGAGAATTAGTAGGCATAATCGGTTGGGCAAAACAAATACCTGGTAAGTAACCTATTCATTGTTGTGGAATATGCCCTTTAAAACCTTTTCGAAAGAAAGTGTACAATCTTAAATATATTTTTGCAAACGAAAATTGTTTGTGCAAAACTTCACTTAAACACTGGTAGTGTTGATAAACTGATTGTTTCTTCGTTTTCAGGATTCACTGACCTGCAGCTGAACGATCAAATGAGGTTACTGCAGAGCACGTGGGCAGAGATGCTGACACTTATGGTTGCCTTCCGATCAATGCAGACCTTAAACCAAGTATGACTGCCACATTAATTGCAAAAATAAATAATTTTAGATATCGACTGAGGGTGCTTGACGGGACTTCAACCCGGGTTGTTAGTGACACGAAATACATGAAAATGTACAAAATTTCAACAATTAAAATTTGCGAAAATATATGTCAACCTAGAACCTGAAAACTTTCAGACCAGGGGATCCTAATCGGCGGAGAATTGCTGCCATTTATAAAGTGTTTCAATATGCATATTATTTGAAATGCACCTTTTAAGTTAGAGTTAGACTAACTTGGGAAGGAAGGAATTCTATTCTGAACAATGGTGAAAGAGGTAATGGAGCAAAAAATTATGGGAGCCCCTCGGACTACTGTTGATTGATGTTTCTGAAATAATATTCTGTATCTAAATCTCTTGTTTTAGTGTTTAACACAAACCCCGGGAAGCAGTGTCAGATTAAGGTTTGCAGCCGATCTCACTCTCGATGAACGAGAGGCCAAAGAAGCCGGAGCAAATGAACTATATTTCCATGTAAGTTAATTCGAAATGTTAAGATATTCAAGCAAATATCACTCTTAACCCTTTCTTAACCTACTTCAATCTTCTTCTTAGACTATATTCGCTCCCTATGTAGTAGACACCATTTATTTATTTCTTATCATTCGTCAATTGTTTTGCTTCCTCCCATGACATGCCAGTATACTTCAGTCCCACGTACATCCTATGGATAGTACCCGATAGTCGTTTAGGGCTCTCCAGAGGCATCTGCAGCCAGTTCCGTAACGTAATATGGCACTGCCTGGTAAGTTCCTTAATCACCAAATGCTTCACCAAATCAAACCACCTCACCTCCAATACCTGACGCAAAAATCTATTCTCGAAGCTATAGGGTTCATCTTCGTTAGGTGCCATGATTTGCTACTGCAAAGCAGCACTGGTTGAATCGAGGCATTGAACAAATGGAATTTTGTTTTAATTGTATACAGCTGTGTATCCAGGAGTCCACATTGTTGCAAATGTGGCTCCAGCCATTCCTAAGCAAATGGCACAAGCTCTTTCTTCTGACATAGGCAATTAAAAATATAAGGCTGCGAATAGTAAACTGTGGAAGCTTTATTATTTTGTAAAACTGATCCTTATATATTTTTAATTTACTAGACGTTTTCAGTAATAGATAATTACACTCATTCTCCTCTGTCGCAACCCACAAATGAAACAGTAACCATGTAGAATTTGCCTGAGGCCTGCCTGCGAGTAAATGAATTTTGTTTTATATTTCAGTTTGTACAAGTGATAACTCGTTTGGAGAGAGTCGCCGTCCTGAAGGAGGAGTATTACCTGCTCAAGGCACTGGTCCTCGCCAATTCGGACATCCGGCTTGACGAGCAGACACATCTCAAAAAGTTCAAAGACAGCATCTTATCTTCCCTCAACGATTGTCTAAACATCTTGAGGTAAACTTTTTTACACCATTCTGTTTTCCAAAAAAAAGATTGTCTGGGTGGGTTCGTCTTCCACTGAAAACCACTGCAACTTTTCTGATTTATCAATTTGCCAATAAGTTGTAACGACAACTTCAACTATCAATTGCTGGTGGACAGAGACATAATATTTATTTTATAATATCAGCTCGAGGAGAAAAGACACAACCCCATGCCCAACATCTCAAATGTTAAATTGAAATAATCTAAATTTTGTCGTGACTTGCCATTTTCAACGATTATATTGAATTCAATGATCATTTATTGCAGGCCATACAATGCGTCCAATGTTCTGCAGCAGCTACTTCTAATCCTACCTGCGTTGAGACAAGCCGATCACATCGTGAGAAAGTTCTGGTCGTCGGTGCACCGTGAAGGAAAGGTACCCATGAACAAGCTGTTTGTTGAAATGCTCGAGGCCTTCTACCGGTAAGGGTGAGCTCACGGGCTGCAAGGACTGTGAATGACCCTCTCGGAAGACTTCGATTATTCCTTAGCGCTCGTGTTGAGCCGAACGGCGAGCGGCACTGCGCCGCCAGGAGACGGAGCGAGAACCCGGCGAGACCATCCAAGTGTGTCGTCCTTCGAAAATAACAAATGCTGTGACCTTTTTAGAATGGTTTATGGAACGCTGAGTGTTTTGAACGGTTTTTATCTGAATTTGTTAAGCAATCGTTTTTTCATTTGAAGATAATATGAAATTTTAATCAAAAAGTCAATTCGTTTGAATACAGTATTTATTTACACTCCAAACTAAAATATATTAACTATTTTAATTTGATTAAAAACCAAAAAAATGTAGACTTTGACCAATTCAATCAATGAATATACCTTATTTCCTACAATGCCATAAATATTTTTTTTATTCTCGTATATATATATTTATCGGACAATAATCTTCCTTTCTTCTACATTTATTAAACTTTTTTATTTCATCGTTTTTTAGCCTCTTATATTTGTAGAAAAGTTTATTCCATATATTCATATCGATTCATTATAAACTATATTTAAAAATTGTCATGGTGTACATGTGACACTTTGATTTTAAATAAACTAATTTAAAACATTTTATTGTACCAGAATTTGTTTGAGCCAAATCAATTGTGTTTAAAAATTGTTTATATACAGGTTTTAGCTATCTATTATATCAGCCACCTCTATTTTGAATGACGAAACTCTGTAACTCCATCGTCCCTTGATTGATTAAAAATTTACATTTATCAATTGACTTGAAAGCAACCCGTATAAATTTATATCAGATCTGTATTTATCACAATTCAAAAAATCACTTTTCTTAGAATAACTTAAAACGTCATAATTTCAAATTTCTTACATCAATTTAGGTACAGATCATTTCGTATCCAACTAATCATTCGAATCTCAAAAGCTTATCAAGAATAGTAGAATAGGTTCCCATTTGAAAAGCTGATAAATGGACCTTTATCTATTGATTTCCACCATTTAATTATGGATGATATTATTATTTACTGTTCATTCTCCACTTTAAATACTGCATTTCAGAACATGGGTATTCAATTAGGCATTGTTAATCATTCACCTTCTTTCTGGGTTTCTCCTACAAGAAATATTCATTGAAATATAGTCCTACAATTAATTTATTATATTCTTGAAACATCACGTAAATAATTCATGAATTGCTTGACATTTTCGATAAAAAAGACGTTCAATATGTTTGCAATAAAATGTAAAGAAAATACCATTTTCTTAAAATAAGCATCAGATGTATATAGTAAATAAGACATTGTTAATGTTTGTTGCATGTTTATTTTATTATTTTATTACCGTCAATATATATTTAAAACTGCGCTTTTTATTGACGATTAACGAAGATAATAACTTTGTTGGCGATTATTATTAATATAAATTATAAATTTTATAGTTTTTATTGGTAATTTAAATTGGTGGCAACGTTTAATATTTTAGCATGCTAATTTTTTTTTATACAAATCTTACAATAATGATTATTTGAATACTTAAATAGCTTGTTTTTAACACAAATTTTACTGTTCAAATGATGTAGCAATGTATCTAATTCTACAAAATTTTTACTGAAATTGAAAAAACATTAAGTGCCTACTGCAAAGCGACCAGCCACTCATATGAGCTCTAGGCGGTTGGCTGCCGGTGTGTATGGGCACTAAGTCGATTAAAAAATATTAAATTTTTTGTGATGGTGACATCTATTTATGAAAAAATATACTAATTTTTTAATAATATTATTCATGAAATATTTGAACTTTTATCATCTTATCTGAGTTATATATTACTTTAAAAATAAATGATTCACATTTTAAAGATGATTGGCATCCTATCGGCCCTTTATTGCCGATGGTTAATGGTATAGTGGTAAAAAAATAATACCTGAATTTTAATAACTATTTTTTTTAATCAACAGACTTCGCTGTCACAGAAGTTTCAATAATGTTTATTAAATTTGTATTTTGGACGTGTTTACATGACAGCTATAAAATTAACAATCCGAATTAGAAGCACATTTTGGACAAAAAATAATTATGCAAGATAGAGGCACCCGTCATTCAAAGTGTTGCTATCTAATTAAATTTTCCATGAAAACCTTAAATAAATACTGTATTATACTTCGACCTCATTTATAAATTTAGTGATTGTAACTGAAGTATTGTTTTGTAAAATTAAATTCATGGCTATTTTAATGCAAATGGCAACACGATAAGTAAAGGTGTATTTATTTGACCACTTTTTTTCTACGCTGAATAACGTGGCAATGTTAACTTCATTTGTTAGTTATTATATTGTGAAACACAATCAATAGTGATGCATCAATGTTTTAGGAATGATTGCTTCTCCCTTATTAAGTAAACCATGTCATGCTGGCTTCACCAGTGTATCAGGATTGCATGAAAGTATATAAAACACTTGATTTATTTTTTTAATCCTTACTCCAGTAAGGTTGATATTTCCTCATTTTTTTATCTCAGTGTTCCAGTTAATTTTGTTGAGCTATCATCTTAGAGGAGGTAAGAGTTTTTTATTCGACATCTTATAGTGGCTTTCACAAAATTCCAGTCAGTACTGCTGTCACAAAGCTACTCAATATCGTACTGACCACAAAAACTACATGACTTCACACATTTCCGAGTGTTTCAAATTTTTGCCAGTAGTGTCTATCCTTCAAAACGCCTCACATTTTCTAACCTTGAGGTAGTGTTGGAAGTCTGTCACTTTGCTATCACAAGACTGGGGGTCAGCGATTGGCTTGAACAGACAGAGGATTGAGCAGAGTGGAGAAGATTGATGGAGGCAGCCAAGATTCGCCCAGATCAGTCCTTATGTGCTATAATTAATGGAAAAACTTCTACCATCCTGTGAATTTTTTGAATGCCTTACTATTTTCACTAGACGCAACCAAGTCGGTATGCTTGATGTGGCTGGCAGATCTAAATGATGGTTTTGAGCAATTCTTCCATTTATTCTTCATATCTGAAAATTCCCGGAAGATGTGATCAGCATCTTGAATCACATTGCCGCAGTAGTAGCTGATTCGAATTGTACATGTGACAATTTCAAACAATAAGAAGAATTCTGATAGCCTGCCATCTAGCAGTTGAAATTAAATATTTTTAATAATCATTTTATTGAATACAGAAACGCGCCTCCACTAAGTGATAGCTCAAAGGTTGATGGCCGTCATTATATATTATGAAACTATTAAAAGCAAAGATAAAATTTCTTTTATTTTACTTAGTTTCTAATAACTGCATATTTTATATTATTTAGTTTTAAGAAGCATCTGAGTGTGTGTGTGAATCGCGTATGACAAACTTCCATTGCTTTTTTTTATGTTTAAATTCTTGTTGTTTAAAAAATTATTTCATATTACCGTTTAAAATATTGATCTCAACCATTTTAATTTAGATTAGGATTTGACATTCGGCATAATCGATCGTTATCTCTTATATAAAAGAACCAAACAACGTTGTACCAGTGACGAACATTATCAATTTCAATTATGTATACACTTGCAACAGTGGTCATCCAAATATAAAACGGTGCTCTTCCTGCATATTACAATATAATTTTTAAGATTTCATTATTATATCATCATACTGGGTAAAAAATCAATCGTTTTTATCAAGCTACGAATTCACTTTGAAGCTCAAAAATATTCAAGATAGCCTTATTTGGTTTAATAATAATTAATTCTGACGTTTTTAGCCAACAAACAGTATCCCAACCACATTATTAACCTATTGAGGCGTGAATTGTTATTGGAAAAATATTGGCAATCAGTTTTGGCATAAATAGTTAAAATAGTCTGAATTGAATGTTTATTTAAAATGTCCAAATGATGTTTTTTTATGATTTTTATTTAAAAGGGGAATAATTGGTCACCCCACGTCAATTTAACCTTGTTCGGACTTGAAGGGTTAACGAATAGAAATCTCCAATTCAAACATCTATTGATATAAGACCTGTGTTATATTTGGATGATGTGGTTCTTTTACAGACAGAATTTGCACATGCGTTTACAATAAACATCACGTTTTTTTACACCTTTTTTATAAATTTATCAGTCACCCAGTAATCAATTTAAAAAAATTCTAAATAGCCAGAGTTTTGATGACTCTTTTAAGTTTTTCAGTTGAAATTTATGAACAAATAAGTGATTTGATTATAAATCAATGAAATCAAAACTGAAAATAGATAAAATTGTTACTGATGTGTGAACGGATAGCAAAATATTTTATACTATAGGTGTAGGTAAACCCTTATCATCAAGTGATAATTCTAATAAAAATATTTGTAAAAATTATCAATAACAACCATTACTTTACTCGGATGCATCATGTTTAACATAGTTTTGGAACGTGTGAAACATTTTAGACATGATTGTTACGCCGACGTTCCGCGAAATGACAAGATGGTAGCCATCTTTTGTCAGTTTATCGGAGGTCGGCCGTTATTTTTGAATTGTTTCAAAAACGCAGTGTGATAATAACTATAAACTGTAATGTACATCTTTAAGGCTAGGTTTAACGATTGATAAATAGTATATATAATACGCCATAAAAAATATTATTATGTAATTTAAATATGTAATTCATGGGAATTTGGGAAGGAATTTTGTAGATCAAGTTATTGACGATTTATTATTATGTTTTAATAGTGCAAAATTTCAGTGTTTAAAAATTATTATTAATTTAAAATAATAAATGTACAGTTTTTAATATCACCGATTTAATGTTGGTTTTAAATGAATATTATTGCATGAAATAATTATCGTCTCTGATGTAGTCTATTCGTTTACTATTCGGGTGACGATCCCGTAACCATCAAATCTTACTTCACTTGTTTTATTTTAGAATCATTTTAATCATCATTATTGTTTATAAAAAAAATCTTTTGTGATTCCAAAATGACAATCATTTAACTACAAAAAGTTTTCATTTCTTAAATACTGTTAGTTTAAAATTAATGTTATTATAAACTTACGTAAATCAATTTAACAAGCAATATTGCTTTTTAACCTATGGCAATCGTGCACTAAAAATGATCAGTAAAAAAAATTATTATTTTCTGTCATCAAAACAATGCATACAGTGAAGTAATTAATTCCAATGCCAAAATCTGTAATTCAATTTGAAGTATTGCAATAAATATTTGTTTTACCTTATTTTCAATTCAGTTTTTTTTTAATTAACCTTCCATAAATCTACATTTTGAACCGTTTCCTAAGGAAAGTTTGTTTAAACGGATATTCTAAACATCTAATGATGGAGATACATTTTGCATTGCAGCCTCTTGCAGCAATCTGCTGGGGAATTTCTCAGGGTGAGACTGCAGAACCATGTGTTGATGCGATTTCTCTGACTTTGGCTAGTTGATTTTATCCACATTCAAAATGATACTCCGATTTCTATATTGAGTAATCGTACTGATAATTATCTATCAAGTGTTAGATAATTATCAAGTTATACATATTCGAGTGACGATTTCACCAAAACAACTTATTCTCACAAGTGCTTTCTGAACATCAAAGACAACCAATGGCACCTAGGATTCATTCTGTGCAGAGTGCTTTTCAAACTGTGTTGAAACGCCTGTACATCGGTTGATGAACGTAATCCGTTCAAAGACTGCGTTCACTACCTGAATTATTCGCTAACCGATTATACAACTGTCAGTTTCGTTCCGGAAACTGTTCATAGATGGCAGTTAAATACAAATTTACTTGAAGGTGTTTGTGGTCCAAACAAAAAAATCTTTCGCGAAAGTGTTGTTCATTAACCGATTGTCCGCTGTATTACGGTTTTGAAACATTTAAATCAAAAATCTGACATTAAATATTTTCAAAAACACAGTAGTACGTCAAAATAAAACAAATTATCAGACATATTAACACATATGGAGCTATTGATCCATTTTTAGACAGTTGTTTATTTGATTAATTGTCAGGGACGTAGATTTTGTTTATTATTAGCATTATTATCTTACCTACGCTAGTTATTTCAACAAAAGTTGAAAAAGAGCTACAAAATGCATGTTTTATATCTTAGTATGGTTTTTTTTATTGGTTCCATTTTTTGTTTGTTTTTTAGGTGTCAGATGTATACACGAATATAATTTTCTTGCTTTGTATTGGAAATCTTAATTTGTAGAGGGAATGTTGTAAACCAATCATACCTTAATTCGTTTTTGTTATAAAAATAGCATAAATTTTACATTATAAGATTTCTAAAAATAAGTTAATTAACGGCTGTAATAAACACAGCTTTCATTGTGATCATGGATTAGACATATAATAGGTAAGGAAACATTTTGAAAATGTGCTCGCATGTCGTGTATAGTGTTTATTAATTAAATATTTGACCATGTTCGATAATTTTAATGTTTATTTTTCATAATAAGATATATATTCAATAACCACTAGAAAGCAATCAATATTTTTCGACAAAGTCGAATATCTCTTTCATAAATTCATTATTTTTTATTCTCGCTGCAATAAATTCTAAATATGCTTTACAACATAACAAACTACTCTTTTTCTACCCATATTTTTACTAAATGTCTATTATAACTATGCAGTTCTGTAGGAAATTTTATTTCGAATAAGAAAATGTCAAATTATCATACATGGGAATCAGGAAAACCGATAATTTACTTGAAATATAAATATAGTGTCAGTATGAAAAATTCTCCATATGTCATTTATAATGACGAATTTTTTTACACATATTTCGTAATTCGCATAAATTCCTTGATCGGTAAGTTTCGTTGATTCCAATGGTTTGTTTTTTTGGTTTTGCTTACTTGCAATTAAATTTCCTAGATAATTGCATTGTTTTTTACGGCATTTAATAAATTCTCAGTTAGAAACAGAGTACCGTGCTTTGAAGTATATTTACTGAATAAACTAATTATATACCTAAGCATGACTTTTAACTTTATATCAAGACCACTTTCATGTAATGAAAAAACGATTTAAACTTATTCACAATGCAAAAATAATCCTAGTATTTTTGTTTATTAAAATTATGTGGTGTCTTTTATGAAAATATTGATAATCTTCATAAATATTTACATGCTACATGCTTCTAAAATATTATTCAAATTGAATTTGACATAAAAACCCATCATTGGATAACATGGCTAAAGAATTTTATACACTACTAGAAATTGAATGTATTAATTATCAAGTAATTGAAAAAAATAATCTACTAACAGTATTTTTTTACCGGCCATCTATCGATTGAATTTTTCTTTAATAAAATTTCCAGAAATAAATAAACTTTTTGCGCCATTATAAAACATAGATGTTTACAACTTTATTCATTTTGAGAGGAAAAAACAAACTTAGCTAAAGAAAAGTAAATCATTAGTCCATTCTTGGTTTGTAAGCCACACATGAATGGTAACAGAAATGATATTTGAATACAATACAAGTATATTTATCAAATTGAAAGTAAATACCTTTATATTCCTATGTATATGCATTCTTTAATTTCTGATTTTTGTTGAGTAGAATATCTAATACCACTGTCCTGGGGCACCACTAGAGCCCTATCTGCCCTGTACAGCAGACTGCAAGAGAAATAGTATTTTAAATAATACGTTTATCAACAGAGACAGTTAGAACATTAGCAAGTAGGACTTGATTTTACTATTACTTTTGTTAATTTCAATTACATATGTCACTTATAATGAACCTTTAGTCTAGCTTTTCACTATAATATGTAATGCATGGGGAATCTTGTGAACTATTTAAGACTTGAAATAGGCAATAATTAACTATACAATTTATGGTGACAAATATCCATTGATGTGTAAGGGCTGAGATTGCTCAGTAACCATTAAAAAAATATGATCTCATACAGCAATTACTTGTATCAAGTGTAAAACTATTCATAGTATAGTCAATTATTATACTACCTACACTAAATTTTTCCAAAAAATCAACTGTCCAACTGAAAAGTCGATCCCCATAGGATTCTTCAAGCGTTACATTAAACAAAACTAAGTGGATATTTTTCTTTACTTGATGATAACGGGCACACTTCTAAAGCGGTAAACATACCCATCCTTTATAATATGACCACCATTCGCCGATATGGGTATTAATATCTTTCTCATTTATAAGGTGTTGACAACATTTTGTTAAAATTTGTCACAAACCAAGAATAGGCTAACAAGATTACTATTAAAAATATTCAGAGTACAGCTTAATACATTGTTAATTATTATTATTTTACTTAATTTATAAACATAGTTTTTTCATCATATTGTGAAATGTAAAAAAATACCCTGTGAAATCTAGTTATCATTGTTATTATTTTAAATAAAATCTGTCTACCTCATGTACCATAAATTGTACAGTAGAGTTGTCAATCTATAAAATAAAAGGTTTTGTAGAACTCTATTAACGCTCAAAATGTGAAAGCGGCACATTGCGTGATGTTAATATTTATTAATGGTTGTGTTTAAGAAATAAATGATACTGTATTGTTGAAAAAAAAACGGTAAACAAATCATAAAGTTTTTAATATATTTTGTAAATAACTACCCACCTTTGATTAGGGTCTACTGTCATAACGAAAGAGTTAAAATAAACAAAAGAAAAGGCTTTAAGATCAAATTAAAATTAAAATCAAAATCAAATTTCAAGACATTCAGTTGTTCATTTTGTATAATTTTTCAATAATCATTTTAAATACTGGTTTTATAAAAAAGTAATATATTATGCATTCAGATGCATTTATTAAATGAGTGAAGTAATCCACATAATAAGGTGATCCACAAAGCCGAAGCTTCTGTTATAGTAACATCATATCGATGAAAATAATTAGTTATTGAAAAATATTTGTCTATTAGATTGACTGTTCTAAAGTCCAGCTTACCATAATGTTGACAACAGCCTAAAAATTGATAAGATTGATCAACTTCATACTTTCTTTTTCAATTGATGATTACAGAAGCTTCAGTGTTGCTAGAAAGATTTTTGCTTCTAATATTTTGTGGAAGCATAATTGATGACTTCAAATAAATAAATCTATTAGTATTTTTTCCTGATTAGATTAGATTAGATGGCAATGCTGCAAATCATTTATTTTAAATTGTTTCGGCCGAGATCACTTCATCAGCCTTATTTGCTACATCATTTTGATTTCTAAACTGCTAACCTCCCAATATTACAATTATTTTTCCAATCACAATGAAAATAATCACATATATTGGCTATTTTATTTTATCACTAAAAATAATTTAATTAATTTGTCATTGGCAATTTTTCTAAATTTACTTTTCAAAGTGCCATAACTGTGGATTTGTTTAAATCTGATAATTCAGAATTATAAAAAGAAACAAATGAATAACAATCGGACAGAAAGGGTTGAGTGTTATTTTATTATAATTATGAATCTTTTTGTTATGTGTTCTAATTTTATTGTTTCTTTATTACTGTAGTAAAGAACAAAATTGGTATGTCAAAATACGTATAAATTAAAAATTCAATTTTTATCAAATTAGAGGGTTGGTTCTATAGCCTTTATATTAATTAACTCGACACCTAAGTGAATAGTTATATTATACTAAGCGAAAGGGGTTTTTTTTCATAATACCTTACTTACTTAAAAATGCAAGCTTTCAATTTGACAATCTGTGAAACCAAGTGAAATCTTTTGAAAGCAAAGTTTCTGGTTAAATAAATATGTTTTTGTTTTGAAATATTTCTTTTTTTATAAAAGTATATAATATAATTGTGTTGATGTTTTATCAATGGATGATATTGTATGCAAATAATTGTTCACATTTGTTTGTAAATCACATAGACCGAATTCCTTTTTGACGAAGAATACATTCTATTAACATCCTTTGCATTAAATAGCCCATTCTATTCACAATATAAAAGATAGATTTAAAAAACTCGAACGGTTTTATATTAAAATTTCCATTTTTACCAAAATTGAAAGGATTATGATTATTATGTAAAATTGTTGCAGAAATTTTATTAATGATGTCGGCATATTTTAATCAATAATCTATTAAATTTATTAAATCAATTAAGTAAACTAACAAATCTCCAGATGTTGCCAGCAAAAAAGAAACCATTTGAGGTGTACATAATTTATTTATTAAGGTTTATTAAAATGTTAACCAGTTTTATTTAGGGGAATACTAATTTTTTTTTTATTACCGAACCTCGTAGAGTTTTAGTTAACCTCAATATAAAGTACAATATAGATTCTTATTTCTAAGGAAAAATACGTGAAAAAAATCTATTATGTGTGTGTATCTATTAACAACATATGGAAACTATTTGCATATTTTAGGAATATGGTAATGTTATATTAATTAAAAAAATAATTTGTATGCTTTGTTTTATTTAATCATATATATTATATCGATAACCGAGGATTGGTTTGTATTATCTTCTCGGAAACAATTTGAGAAATTGGCAGTTTTAGATGGTAAGAAATCATGGAGACGCTATTGGTGGCGTTTTACTCTATATACGAGAGGATATGGTTAACGAGCAGAATAATAAGAAGAAAAATATACCGAAAGCTCATGATATAAATTAAAAATAAAATAAAAACCTTATTTAAATACAGAAAGTAGAACAGCTCTACTTTTAGTTGTTGCGTTCACGGAATCAAATCCCAGTATAATCAGTTGATTTTTCAAACTGTTTATGGATTTACATCGGAAGCCATAACCCATGTCTGTTCCCAATGTGGAGCATTTGAATTATTGGAGTTTATCTCAACTGACGTTATTATAGACGAAGGATACTAGAACAGGACTAGCGGTAAGCTAATCGCTCTTGCTACACCTCATTTGAAGGATCGGGTGGTTTAGAGGGACTTCCGAACACAAATACATAAATCAATTGAAAAATTAATTTGTGATAGTTTTTATTTGTGGTTTTAACCCGTGTACACTTCAACAGAATAGAATAAACGGTCAAGAGCGTTAACCATTCGGCTACAGGATCAGGCAGAAGTCTTAAGATTTGGCTGCCCCTTTAATTTGAGAAATTATAATTTAGATTAAAATCCTATGTAATAACTAAGTTTTATTTATTATCAAAAAAAACTACCATCTAATTTTCTAGAAATATTTAAATAATAAATTTTAGATAATTATTTTTCATCATGGCAGCATCTCATTGCACAACACGAGGCTGAAAGAGACAACAATATACCTCTATTTTCTGCTCAATATACGCGATAGAACGAGATAAAAACACATCTGGACCAGCACGGAAGCTGTATTGATTTTTCACCCCATCTATTTTCGATGATAAGTCTAAATATAAAACGTCATAAGTGACGTGGTACTGTACAACAAAAAAAGCTCTTAATGATAGTAAGCTTACTGCAGTTATTTGTTTAAATTTCGTTTGACAGTTGTTCCTTTATTATAGTTAAATTTATTTTGTTTGGTTTCCTTGTGTGTGATGCAAGCTCAAGGAGTATGAAATGAGGGCAGGATTTTCGTACCCAAACAGAACTGTCAGTCTGTTTAATGTGCACTCACGTGTAATGTTGGTTGTAACGCCGTTGGATCTACTTATTTTTGCAAAACTGAGTAAGTATAATATTATTAAAAATATACTTAATGTTACATATTTCTTTAAAAACTGTCATCAATGACTTCGCAATATTTTAATTATAGTATTATATAATTAGTTAGATCGAAATTTTGGAGAGCGAAACACCGGACAATATTAATTGTATTTACCATTTTTTTTTGAGTCAGTGATAGTGAACATTTTAAATACATGTTTATTTTACTCCAATTCATAAAGTGTTTGTTTATATTGTATAATAATAAGCAGAAAGATAACAAGAAACTATGGTTGGTCGATGTGGTTTGTGAACCATAAAGCAATCACGCGACACCTCTATGCTTGCTGCCACCCACCAACCGCTTTGCATTTTCTCATGCCGAGCCAGCATTTTTTAATGCCACCGGTTGGAAGAAGAGGCAAATAGGTTTGACCCTACCTTGCCCTTCTCCATCCACCACTGCTGTCCCACCCGATAATAGTATACGACAGTATCCAGTGGCGTAACAAACGTTAAGCATATCTACAGTTTTCTCCCTTGATTGGGAGTGTCTTTGGAGCAACTGCCCAATACTTGGTGGCGTGCACTTAAGTGTACAGAAAATCAATCCCTCTGGATAAATGAAAAGCTTCTATGAGTTGAGGTATACTCGCTCGCCGTATGACGCCGAAAATCTTTTGAAGGCCTCGTAATTTGCCTTATTCGCCACCAAGTCGCCAATTGAAGGTTGCACCGACTTGGGCAGCTCTTCAGTAACGACATGCATTAAATGACACTTCCGTAGGTTTGAGACTCTCAAGTATCTGCAGAACGTTTCCCCGCCAGTTCCAACATTTCTCCATGACTCCGAACGTCGCAGGTAGCTGCCCGATTCGTTCACTAATCTCTCAACTCCTCACAAATTACCTTATACCTCACATCCAATATTGGATGGCATCAATTATATCCTTGAAGCTAATAAACGGTTTACAAAAGCGCAAATAAAACAATAATTTGAATACAATATACGGAAAACATATTTCCGTTTATGGTAAATCTGCTGATTTAAGATATTGGCTGAGGGTGCTTGATAGAATTTCAATATCAAATTTAAACGATTCAAATCTGCTGATGTTATTTGATAAAAAATACGTTTAAACTGATGAACGTGCTGGACAGGTTTACATGTCCAAAACTTTATCTCGTATTTCCAGCCAAACTAGAAGGAGCGCTTGTGGATATGTGCTTTTAAAAATGGTTCAAACCTTTAGGGAGAGAAATTAGGCAACAGATCATAAAAATGTCAAATAGAACACAAGGAAATATATGTTTAAAAAGAGCTCTCAATATTCACTCTTTTGAATTTCAGCTTTGAACTGCCCATACGCAGCATTAATTATCAGTCTTATATATTACCCATAATCATGCGGCTACGCGCTTGCTTGGTCCGTGTTGACGACGTATATGAAGACGAGCCGCAACCAATTTGTTTGCAAAGTCGTATATTAAATATTTTTCAGCTTCTTCATTTTCTTCGATTTATTTTAGCTAGAATGTGACTTCTTGATGTATTTGGGATAACTTATATATATATATATATATTTCACATAGTTCTACATTTTTTACTGTTGAAATTGATTTATTTTTAGCCACAATGAGTGTTTTAACAAATCAATTGACTGAAAATAAATTCGTGCGAAAATGGCTGGTTAAGGTACATAAACATGTAATGGTCTCTACAGTTCGACATAAATAACTCATTTTTTCGCATATTTAATGTAAATTGATCACAGTTCATTATTATTTTTTGTTAATATTAAACTTTCTCGGGAAGGAATTCAACTATTGTTATATATATTAATTTTGTCTCTGGGAGAAAATCTATCACATGAGCAGTTTTAAAGTCGCCTCAGAGCGGAACCACGCGTGATTTTGATAATATCAAAATAATCTATGGCATTAGTGTTGATATGTTTTAACTCTTTCCACTCTGAAGGCCAGACATTCTGTCCCAAGTAATACTGGTGGGGTAAAAGTTTACTCGCCAGTTCATAAGCGTGTAGGTAAATTATACCATGTATTATGATGAAAAATTATCTAAACGCTATTAACAGCGAGTAATGTGAAGAAAGGAAATCACGGAAAAAGTTTTTATGATTCTTGTATGACTGAGCATTCTTCCAATTTTTTTCGCTGGTTATAATGAGAATATTATCAAGGATTGAAAAGTGGAGTTAGTCGGTTTTACTCAATTCAATTCCCGTTCCAGGCAACGTTTAACGCGCGTTCAAAACTCGGTAGCCTATTACTCCCCGTTCGGAAAACTAGCCAAAACAAACACATACACAGAGGCTGAGTCTGGGGCTGGTTGTATCCGTACGCAGTATTTATTATTGTATATACGGCTTTCCTTCCCAGGGTTTTCGCGAAGGTTGCGTGGTTGTAGACAGACGCTTTCGAGTTTTAGTTTTGCAAGGAGCCGGCGCGATTTTTTTGTGTCAATATAACATATTTTAACAACACAAACAATAGTCTTCGACAGCCGAGATCCGGATTAACGTCATGTAATTATTAAATATATTATCCATTGATTATTAAATCTATTCAACTAAGATGCTTACAGTGTTTCAAACAACTTTGTTTTAGAGTCAGTTAATCTTTACAAAGCCATCCTCACCAGTTTCATATATTTTATTATCATTAATGGTCAGTTTTTTGTTGTTACAGTTTCCATACAATATTTAATAACAATATTACTATAGATCTATCTAATATTAAATATATATCATCGTAAATATAGACCAAAGAAATTAACGGACAAATCATAATATTGCTTTATTTATTAATTACAATCGTGCACAATTCGCAAGGCCGAAAATTTCATTTTTGTGCCATTTAAACCAAAATTTTCCTTTTTCTCAAGCTCTGGAAAACCTCAACATTTTATTTCAATAATAAAACATGCAGTAATTAAGGAAAAATACCTCACTTTAAGTTTGATGTGAGAATTTGTTAATCTGAATCTCATAATTAATAGCTTCGCGTGCATTTATTATTTGTATAACACACAATAATTGTTTGCTTGTATGTGGATTGATAAAGACATGAATTTTGAGCATTTTGCGATAGATGCTAAGTTATGCGAAAATAGTAAAATATGCTAATAGATACTAAAATCGAGTACTATTCAAATAATCTATAATTAATGTTGAATGAGAAAAAAGGACTGAGATGCTTGTCACAATAATCTGAAATCATCTGTCGATACATGTTGCACGCTTAATTTTAGTATGTTTATTATATTTTATTGATTTTTTTATCATTTAATTATACATACAAATATATAATTATGTCGAAATGTATTGAAATTCATGACTTTTTGCAATTTATGTGTAATAAAGATGGTACAAAACCCGATAATTTAAAATCAAAATGCTAAGATTGATTAAAGTAGGTAGATGCTCAAAATAAAGGTTGAGCGCACAAACATTCAACATCGATTTGCAAGTACATATAGGTACATGATTAAATGTTTTTTACCAGAAAGGCTACGATCTATGCGAGAAGTCAAATTATTTTGATGAGATTATTCATTACAGGCGCTAGACATTAAAATGAATTCGTTGATTTATTTCATCTATATGAACATTCGCTGTCGATTTTCCGATATCAGAACTGCCATGTATACAACTAAACGAACACAATTATTATTTTCTTGAAAATACTAAACTTTCATTATCATGTATTTATTCTATGCTAAGTCACGTGATAAATGTCACATTTTTGTACCTAATTCAATAATGTTGCATTAACAATTGTACATATTAAATTTGAATTGTTTAAACTCTGTACATCTCTATGTATTTCGTCAATAACGACCCGGGATTTGCCTTTCGACATCTTCAGGGATTCGAGTAGATACAGGAATGAACTCGAACATATCTTAAATTATATTTGTAAATGTATTATTACGTCCTTTTATCTAAAACAAATGATGATTGCAAATTCAGCAAAATATCATCGTATTTGTTTTGATATTTACTTTCAAAGTATTTAATTACATAATACCTACAAGTGTTGCAAACGCATAATTTAACTAAAGCAACCTATTTAAAAGATCAAGAATCTCGATTTTAAAGATCTTAAAATTACTATTAACTCTTTTTCAGAATACAATTTTTATATTTTACCATTAATTGTACTAATGTGTACTTCTTTAGTATCTTCCTTTTATTTTAACATTTTCGGTTAAATAAGAAAATAGTGTTCCGAAAATATTTTTTGATAGTTATAATGAGAGTGTCAGTGCCATCTAACAAAAATTCTTGGATGTGGCCAAGTCTTGGAACAGAAATTTATTCGATTTAAATCACATTTAAACTAAATCAATCAATATTTTATTTTACTTCTCAATAGACAATCCACTAAAATTTTATTACAATACGTGTGTAAATTGGCTCACAATTTTACATTTAGAAATGACTGGCATACAGATAAATAAAGACACATAAAAACTAATTCGAATTGTTGAGCTTTTGTACATTTTCATGTATTTCGTCATTAACGACGCGGATTTCTATCTTAAATTACACATAAAAACGTTTATTATAATACGAACATTACAATCATCTTTTTATTATATTTAACAATTCTATTCCATCGCACATTTTTAATAGCACTAAATTCGTATATCCAGATTTACCAAAACAATGCGAATGATATGCATTCCATTGTTTTCTATTCAAATTCAACAAGTTAATAAAAATTTCCACACACTAACATCTCAGCGAAACGTGGATCTACTTTAAACATACTTATAAATAATATATATTTTACAGCATTGTGTTTAAAATTCAAGAAACCATAGAATGGCGTGGACGTAAGCATTTTCTTCGCAGCTGTTACGGTGAAAAATATTTTTTATAAGGCTTCATAACCTTCCCCTCTGTCACAAGCAGGGTTGGCAATCATGCAAGGATGCCGTATATCAGTATCGGTATTGATATCTGTGTACTCTAATATAATATTAAAATTCTGTTAACTAAATCATAATAACTCTTCGCAATCCAATCCTCTCGCGCTCTTCATAAAAAAAATATTGTTGCGTACTTTCACTGAACATGATTATTATATCAATCTAACGAAGGCAAAACTTTCAATAACACTGTTTTACTAAAATATTCAAGCTTTTCTCTTTACATATGGTTATTTGACGTCTTTCAACATTTATCTCGTCGTTATTAATTCAAAACCAAACATATGGTAAATAAATAAGTCAATATATTAAATATTCTATTCTTCTACAATTTTTTTTACAATATATTGATGAATAAAAACGATTCATATGATTAAAATAAGGTTTTTTTTATTAATTTTCAAAAATTAATCGATTGAATCCATCGTAGTGTACAGTGTGAATTTATTTGGATTTAATCTGACATAAAATCACAAGATGTGACATATTCTCCGATGTTTTATCTCTTTTTATATTATGCAGTGACACAATTTTTGAGATTTCTTTTAGTATTATATTTCCGTATGTTGTTTTTCTCGATGTCACATTTTATACAACCCCACTCTTGGTTCGTTATGCCATAAATATAATAATAGAAGGTTCCTTAATACCGAAAACCTGTCGTGTCCGACAATACCGGTGAAACGAAAACAGTTCTGTAATCCCTAATCACATGCCGTAAAACGTGCTTACAAATCAGAAATTCGCCCGTATCCATTACGAAATGAATAAAATCCTTTTGTCTTTCTCTGAAACAACTAATGGAAATGTTCCTTTAGTTGTATTTTAATGTTTTAGAAGCAAGTGCAGCAATTTTCTGTGAGAAATAAATTGAAAGTTCGATCACGCAAGTACTAATTTATTAAACGACAATCTTGCCAAACAAATTGCCGATTGGTTCAATAATTGAAAACCGATATTTCGATTTAATATTAATTTGTTCCGTGAGTATTTTAATAATTCATTCGGCCTTTTTTTAAACATTGATAGTATTATTAAATGCAATATAACACGATTTATATTTTGAAAAATACCAAATAAAAATCACTAATGTTCAAAACTATGGGTTTTTATGTAATATGAAAAAAAACTGGCATATGTTCTTTATCATTTATGCATAATATAATATTATGTATATGAACAATCAGTATTTTCAAGTATAAATAATATAAAGAGCAAACTGGTAAGCCAAATAACCGATGGAAACTTGGGAATAAAAACTAATACGAACCAAATTTAAATATGTAAACATTAATAAGAAAAATTAGTTTTTATGAATACTTGTGCATTGTGCGCAATTATTTATTTATGAAAAATATATTTCCATTAAATAACAACGGTAAGAAATGCATATTTTTAAATATTTCTTTCAGTTTTATTTAGGAAATCCATGTTGATGTCTGTCACAAAACACATTTTTTTCATATTGGTTGTAAAAGACATTTACTGTTTCCAAGTCAAAGTGGCCTGAACTATGTTTTCAGAAAAGCAGCATAATATATTTTAGAGCCAAGTTGGGGTACTTTTTTTTTTGAATATATCTTTGTACAGTTGTTTGGAGTCATAGACAGAGAATCGAGAAATGCAATACAATGGAAAATAGTGGACATTTTTTGGTTTTAGGCAAAGCTCTTTAATTTGTTTTACTTAAATAAGCAGTTCTTCTAAAACTAGGTTTCTAAAATAATCTAATGCGTCGCGTATAATTTGAAGATTTCTGTTGAAAACTTTTGGATTTACGTCATGTCATATCTGAAAAATGCTAATATATACCGTTATTTATATCTTACAAAATAAAACACCATTTGTTTTGTACTAATTTTACAATTTTATAATGATTAGAAAATGTTGCAGTAGTATCATTTATAACATAGTGCTTTTCCAACAAGAATTGACAGTTAACAACTTAAATGTGTTTATTTATATCATTTTTGTTTATTGTTTACAGGGAAAAACATAAGGGGTGAATTCGAGGTTGCAATATGGAAGGAAAAAATGAAATATAGTCATAGATTTTATCGTTATTTTTAATAAATAAAAAATTCAAAATGGAAGTCTTAAAATTATTTAAAGGTATAACTTTTTGCCTTCTGTGGTACTTCAGCATTTTTTTCGGTAAGTACCTTTTTCATTATTTTGTTTGAGTATTGTGAATTCAATTTTTTTTTTTAATTGAGTACTATCTTTATCGAAAAGGAAATATTAGTAATGATAATAATTCATTAATTTCAGTATAAGACACAAACAACATCGCGTTTGTTTTTACTTGCTTGTTAATCAAGCGTATTATTAAGAGAGTTTGGATACAGTAATAGATCAAAGGCAGGGCTTAACTAAACACTCTCGCTACGCCCAATTTGTAAGATAGGTTGGGTGACAATGAATTTTGGACATAAGACATGTATGACTTCGAAAACAAATCTGTAAATCGGTTGAAAAATCATTTTGTGAAACTGTCCGTACTGTGAACCTTTGAATACAGCGGACGACGTTGACCACTCGACTAAAGGCACGGCGAATGTATTCATATTAGGCTTGGGAAATTAGTCGATTATTGGTCATTGCGATTCGTTCGTTCGAGTCGCCTTATTGGATGTGCTAATCAACTGTTTTGATTGCTAATTTTGCCTAATAAGTATGAATTATAAATTAATAATATGCATTTGTTAAACAAGCTTTCATATTATACATGGAATTGTTTTCCATGAACGATAATAAATATTGTTCATTAAATTTTGTTTTGTAGCCACCGGTTTCAGAAACGTAATAAATCTTGGCAGTTATTGCGTCTTTCACGCGATTCCTTGATCCCGCGGTTTTAGTATGACTACGTTCGTTTAAGCGGTTCTTCCGATTCTCGGTTCGTTCACTTCAAAGATTAGGTCGTTTGGATTCTTTTTCTTTTTCGAACGACGCATGTCTAGTTTACACAGTTCTAAAATTCCTTTACCTATATTAACAGCCCTTTACGATTTGACATAATATTATTTTACTTTACTTTTAATTATTAATTACAGGATGTCTTGCTTTATACTGCCCTCTGGTGCCACTGATACTATTTAGCACCAATGTCTTCAGGACCCTTACTGATAGGATATTCGCTTTCTGGGAGTTATATCCAACTGTGAGTAACTCATAATTTATTTGATGGATTTGTCGATAAGTCCGTAAGAATCACTTTCCATATAAATGCAAATTGATATTTTTGTTGTTTCACTAATTATAGCACTGTTTGAGAAGCATATTCATCATTGAGGATTGGATTGAAAGGATTGAAAATGTGTAGCTTAAAATATCTTTATAAACCGAAAATAGAAAATTATTAAATAAACTTGTTCTTTCAGGCATTGATGCGATTATTTGGCACAAAAATCTTCGTCCATGGCGATTACGTGAACCCTAAAGAAACCGCTATCGTTGTCATGAACCATCGCACCAGAGTGGACTGGAACTACATGTGGATGTGTATGTTCCACGCAACCAGAAAACCAGCCTATATCAACGGCCACGAAGAGAGTAAATATAGTATTGCAGATAAAAATGGTATACATCTACAAAATGGTGGCCACGCTCATCAAAATGGCGGATCTGTTCAGATAAAAAATTACAATAACGGAAGGAGCAAGGCTTTGGAAGAAAAACGTACCAAATGGAGTTTCTTGGAAGCGATTAACCATAAACTACGAATGAAATATGTGCTGAAGGATGAGATTAGACATATTCCAGGACCAGGTTTGTTTCATTCTTCAAAATGTATTTTGGAGATTTTTTCAAAAAGCGTATGCAATGTTCATGTCATTCATGACAGATATTTAAAATGAGGCGCGAATCAAACACTTTCACTGAGTCAATTGCTTACTTAAATTTGTTGTTACAGATTCATTCATTTGAGTTACAACATCAAATTACTTGCGGTTCAATTCTTATTGCATTCTCAGCCAGTCATTTTTTTCTCACTCTGCTCGCTATTGATAAGACACTGTTAGAGTGAGATAGTAAATGACTTTCAGTTCAATATTTATCTTATTTGAAGTTGAGTGAGATATTTGTTTTCTCACTCTGCCGGCAGAAAAATACATCAATGATTCTAATATTTTCATTAAAGGTAAACGAATGACTGACAAAAATGAAGTTATGTGGATTCGTTTGTTTGTAAATGAATCATGTTTAATACATAATATATTTATATCTAATTTCCATGTCACACAGTTATTATTTTGAAATTAAAATGTTTATTCAATAAATTTGTTTTCAGGTTGGGTAATGCAGATGAGCTGTTTTATTTACATCAAAAGAAATTGGCAACACGATGAATCTGAGATAAATAAAGTACTTCAATACTTCAAAGACATGGACTACACATATCAGATGCTCATCTTCCCTGAAGGAACGGATCTCACACCACAGAGCATGAAAAAGAGTGATTCGTTTGCAAAGAAAAATAATCTGGAAGTAAGCACCTAATGCAGATTATCAACTTATTTTTATTGTTTACTAGTGAGTACCCGGCATGCGTTGCAATGCCACTCAAAGAAAGAAAGTGTTTGTGTTTTAATTCTGTTTATTGAAGTGTTTTTGGACACACAATATTTTTTGTTTCCTGTCTGGTGTGTACACGAATAAATCAGAAGATTTTCCGAGATGTCGCTACTTGTACGAATTCGATTCTTTATTTTAGATTTTAGATATATCTGGATTGTGAGATTGATTTTTATATTTAATAAGACCTACTGTGAGCTAAAAATTTAAAAGTTGAGAGTTGGGCTTGTCCCGTGCCGGGCCTGATTGTACTATGCCCATGCCCTTAGCAATAACTTGATAGAGTTTAATCGGAATCGGATGAACGGTATGGCAGTGCATAAGATACGAACAAACCCACATTGATTTTTATATATTAGATTATAAACGTTTCTAGTTATTTAAATAATTTATTTTATTAATTTAGCTAGATCTAAATAAATTTCGTAGTTAAATTTAGCCACTAGCCCAACAAAGTCTATGTTAATTAATTGAGAAACTTTGACGTTTGGAAAAGGAAAAATTAGATGAATATTTGTTATTTATAGAACTATTTTTACACATCCTGAAGAGAGTGGTAATTTTTTTAATTAATTACATGGCCTCTAGCCGATTGGTTAACGTTGTCGGTTACAGTTACGGTGCTCACTGGTTTGAATCTTAGTATGGATTGTTTAATAAATTGATTCTTCAGTTGATTTATAGATTTGTTTTCTACGGCATGGATGGCTGTGATGTTGGAAACTGGGCATAGCAGGTCCATTTAGCTAACCACCACTCCTGCGCTAGTCTTCTTCTTCTTTTCTTACTCTCTTCAAAAACAAAATGCTTGAGAAACTCAGTAATAAGCAGTTGTCGTAGAAAACTTCTGTTGAAAAAAGCTCCATTAGGAGTCCGTATGGTCCACATTGGGAGCAGACACGTTAAAAAAAAATCCTAAAAAATGGGAGGACTTAATATTTAACTTATTAAATGATAAATGCAATATTCTTCTACATTTCAATGTAAAATTGTATAATCTCAAAAAGAATAAATCAGAATGAAATTGTATTAATATAAACTGAATTTCTCATATTCCAGCCATATCAACAAGTGTTACACCCACGTACACGTGGATTCTCTCACCTAGCTAAAGCTCTACGACCAGGCTTACAAAGCGGTCTACGACGTTACAGTCGGCTATGCTGGATTCCCTGGGAAACGTGGATGCTCGTTGCGAGATCTTGCCGTTGGAAATTTCCCACCCGAAGTTCATTTCTACATAAAACGGTAAACAATTGTATAATAATCTTTTTTCAAAACATGTTTCCCTTACATGCCACTTATATTTAATATTTAAGCACACAAGCAGGTACAATATTTATATCGATATACCACTTCACTATCACAGCATGCTCGACAGTGGGGCACCAAGACTTTTTTTTCCATGTCCGCTCCCAATGTGGAGCATATGGTCTAATAATGGAGGTATCTTAACAGAATTTTTCTATGAGAACTGCTTGTTACTCAGTCGCTGAACCTCTCTTTTTTCGAAGAGAGTAAGGATAGAAGGATAAGGCTAGGACAGGACTAGTGGTTAGCTAATCGTTCTCGCTACGCCCAGTGATGATCGGATGGGTAGGAGGGAGTTTTTTTAGACATCACAAACACTCAGTCTACGAACAGAAATCAATAAATCGATCGGAAGGTCAATTTATGAAAACCGTCCGCACCGGGAATTGAACCCGAGACATCCGTAACCGTAGCCAACAACGCTACCAACTGCACCACGGACGCTGAGGTTAAATGAATATTACCCATGATTTCTAGCTAATTTTCTTTAAGGAATGTTCACATTTAATAGTTTGAGTGTGCATAGAGAAATATACCAGGCCGCATATTTCTTTCAGGTTATAACAGGAGTCAATTCATTATATTCCAGATAATTACCTAAGAAATCGTGGACATGTATTGTTTCATCTCCTGAAGTTCAGAACAAGCCTGCTGATATTGACAATACATTCTTTAATATTATGCTTCGAATATACACTGTTAAACTTTTAAGGTGTTAGCTGTCAATTATTGGTGGAAAGGCATTATATTTTCAAACTAAAACATAATTTGTTTTCACTACTTACTTACACATTTTTATAATGTCAGTATTATATAAATTATACAGTTATAATCAGCTAACAATCGTCGCGATGAGTGAAACCATTCTGTAGGCATGCAAAATGAGTCATTTAGAAGCTAATTGAACACTTGAGTCAACTATTTTCTTCTCCAATTTGTTTTCACTGATTTATATTCAAAGTGTAATAAAAACAAATAACTCGCATTTCAATTCCATTGTAGTTAAATTATCAGCGATTCATTTGTTTTCTCATTTTGCTTGCTATTAATAAAGTGGTGGTTAGAGTGGGAAGGTGATATGCTTCTCAATGATTCTGATAATTCTATGAAGACAAACGAGTGACTCTCATTCACTACATAGGTTGTTTGGATTTATTCGTCTGTGAAGAACACCTGTTTAATATAAATATTCTTTTAACTTTGTTGGATTAACTATGTTTTACAATATATCTCTTAGATATCCTGCAAACCTTTTACCGGATGGTGAAGAACCTCTTGGCAACTGGCTTAATGAGAGATGGAAATGTAAAGAAGAACAACTGAAAAACTTCTACAAACATGGTAAGTTAAGTCTACCGATCACTTATAATAGTCCTACATTTATTGGGTTAGTTACTGTTGCGATTGGTCAGTAGGAAATAATAAATGATCAGCATACACATTGTCAGGTAATAAAATGAATGGTCAGATATTAATATAAAATGTCAGTTTTTTAATTAAACATAACCTAACCTAACCTCTATTTATTTGGCAATTATAATTATTAACTGACCATTTATTATTTCTTACTGACCATTTACGGAATCAGTTACTGACCAAATAATTAGTGACCAGCGAATTCAACTTATAGCATGTTCAACTTATATAAAACAATATATTTGATAATTTTGTTTGGCTTGATCTCTCCCCTATGATGAACAAGATGAATCATCAAAAGACTTGGGACATCATATAGAAATGAGCAAGATTGGATTTAATTATTGAAATTGATAAAATCTAGCAAGCAAGAATTTTTACAACTGTTCAGTTGATTAAAATATTCCTTATATTATTATTCCGCTAACCATTTACTGTACACGACAAATGGAGCCACAGTGGTGTGGTTAAACAGTGACCGATTATTAGCCTCTGACGCTTTCCGATTCCTCAACCCTTACAGCGCGAGCCATTTTCGCACGAATTTATTTTCAGTCAATTGATCTGTTAAAACGCTCACTACGGCTAAAAATAGATCAATTTCAACAGTAAAAAATGGAGAATTATGTAACATTTTGCAACTAAAATGGCTGCGGCCAGTCTTCATATACACCGCCAACACGCACACAAGCAAGAGCGTAGCCGCATAATTATGTGTAATACATAGGACTGACCATTAATGCTGCGTATCGGCAGTTTAAAGCTGAAATTCTAAAGACTGAATATCGAGAGTTCTTTTCTAAAATATATTTCCTTGTGTTCTACGTGACATTTTCATAATCTGTTGCCTAAATTCTGTACTTAAGGGCTTGAACTATTTTTTAAAGCATGTATGCACAAGTGTTTCCTTTTAGTTTGGCCGGAAATATGAGCTAAAGTGTTGGATATGTAAACATGTCCAGCGCATTCATCGGGTTAAAGTCATTTTTATGTATTTACAGGACGTTTCGTGGAAGCAGTCAACCGGTTAGAGCACGCTCATAATGGAGAACTAATGTTTGCTTTTGTGTTCTGGACTCTTCTAATTTTTCTATGCATTTTTGCAATGATTAAGTCTTTGGATGTCCGCGTGTTCTTCGCAATGCACTGCATCATCTTTCCAGTGCTTGGAATTTCTTCCAGAGGCTTCCATCATATGGAGATGGCTTGCTTTGAACTGAAACAACGCTTGTTCTCTAGAAATTGTTCGAAAAACGATTAACTGTATTAATGGAAACCCTTTTATATTTATTTACATAATTATGATCCTGTTTTCAATATATTGAAGGTAGTTTATTTTTCTTTTAACAATGGCTGTTCTTTTCTCTTTTTCTACAACTCTATCAGTACTGTCCCATTAGGCACTACCAAAAATATCTGACTATTCTACGTATTTTGTTATTTTGATTCTTAATTACTAAAACGACTTATCAAGATTATTTTGACCGACAATAGGTATATTATATCGTTACGTCCTGGCAGGAGTTGGTAGGTATCAAAATTGACAAAAACGAGATAAAATCACAATGATATTCTTGGATATCAATTTATTCTTTGTCTGGAGTAATTCAGTAGGTGCGTTTATTATACCAATTTGGCAAAAACAGTAATTAATTTTATTATTACGTACATTAATGAAGATTTATATGCAGGCAATTGTTCCTCTCTATTGATCCCTAACTTTATTTGTATCAGATCGACATAAATCCATCTATATTTTGATATTATAAGTATCTATTTAGCATAAAATATTGAGGCTAGAGGCATTCTAAAAGCTCAAATTTTCTTTTGCTGTTTTCTTGGAACTATCAATTTGTTATTCACCAACTTCTTCCCGTATGGTGACAATACACTCAAAATTATCTTTGGTTTATTTCTTGCACCTGACTGAAAATGAATTAATATTTTAACTAGGCCTAACACAACACAATAGTTAGAGAAAATTGAAAATGAGAAATGGACACTGTTACTAAAAACGTTTGTAAAGAATTCATTTAACACCTTTTTGGGGTAAAGACAGCAGGGGTTGGTAATTTCCTCTATTTATACCCCTGCATTCAATAGAGGATTTTTAAAAAATAGCTTAATAATCTGTTTATTATTATGTAATACTTCCGTTATAGGGAGCGGACTTATGAGGGTGCTATACCATTGCGTTGTTGATTATTATTTGCAGGAATTATACTGATATATGTATCTTGTTCGAAATTGTATTATTTTTTACACATCTTTGGATGAACAATACTCTTGTCATTGTTTTGTTATTAGGAGAGAATTGGGGAAGTCTTAAAGTCAAGCAATTGTTTATTAGCTGACCATATACAAACAAATCTCTTCATGCAGACAGCACAATTCTAAACGTCTAGTGTTTGTTAGTGGGATAATTTATCAAAGAATCTCGACAATGTTCTGATACTTGATTTTTATTCCGTCTTACGTTGACAGTTATACCAAAGTTATGGAATCGTTAAAAAAACTCCAACTCCAAATTGTCCCACAATCTGAAAAATGTTAAATTGAATTTTTCTCCAATTCCTGGTTTTAACATCCATAACATATTTATACATTATATGTATTTACAAATCAAAATGTTGGTATTGATAGTCATAAATAAAAATGAGACAAGTACATTGTGATGGCTTTCACCAAAACACGAGAAAAAGGCAGATATCTGTAAAGATTTTCTATTTGCAACATGCTGCTTGCAATAATATAATAATGATGCTGGCAAGTTGTCTGACTGTATGGCAAAAATAGATTTTGGATTTCCCCTGATCTTGAAATATGCAACTCTCCCCACTTGCGTGAGAGAGATAATCAATCAAATCATATTTTAAAAGACTTATTGACAACATCTTAATAGCCCCTGTCTTAATTGCTTTCGGGTATGATTTAATTAAAACCTCTAACCAAATAATATATTCGCCCCAATGTTTTATCCAACTTCGATGCTTCGATTTTATATTCCAATTTAATATGGCTAATATATTATAAAAATTATTCAACGTTTATATAGTAATGTGGACTTAAAAATAGACTGTGTTTATAGATAATAGCCATAGATTTAAGTAAATTTCATTAAGAAGAGTTATTGTAATATTCAGGGTTGGGCCAAACGGTTTTTGCCACTTATATCAGTCTTAATTGTAATATTTACAATATGTACGAAATAAAAAAATGTGTTTCTCGAAGTAAAAGCTTGATTGACTCAGAAGAAAAAATAATTTTTCATTCCAGTAATTTGAATGTTACAGAAAACAATCACTATTGAAATCGAAAAATTTCTTCTTCTGTTGCATTTAACAAAATATATTTAATTTCTTTCGATTATATTAACTATTCTTTGGTTTGGCATCTTAATCAAAACCAATTTTAGTTAGTTATAATAAAAACAGACAAACCCAATGCGTCAGATATTTTGAAATTGTAAATCATTCGAAATCAAGTGCATAAAGGAGACTTTGTGCACAGTCACAGTCACAGAAAAGACATAACAAACACAAATACTCAAGTAACAATATTTTAAGTTGAAAAAATTCAACATTCGTTAATGACTGATGACGATAATTGATCAGTGAGCGGAGTTTTTACCGATAGGCTACTAACGGTTTCCATGTTAGCGAAGGCGACAAACCCATGACTAAAATACACTTTTACTGCTCACAATTCCTTGTCACATTGACAGATATTCAATATTTATTAAAAAATCGGAATACATAAGACACATAGACTAGAAACACTTGGCACAACCCTGCATTTATTATTAATTTGTGATTGATATATTTCAGTTCATTTTTGGATAAACTATGTATGTATTTTATGAAACTTTATATTATACCTATAAGTATTAACTCTTTGTGTTTAATAATTTAATTTCAGTACTTTTTTAATATTTGTTTTTAAATAACTACACATCTATTTTTTGAAAGCTGTTTTATCTGCGATAGTTTAAGTTTCACCAGATAAACATATTTTTATTTTATACCATACTGTGCGTCTTGTATTCATAGAGTAAGTTCGTAAAATTGTATACTAATCAATCTACAGTGTATTTGCACTAGTTTCTTTAATCCCTAGAATGTATAAGTTAATACAGAGCGTATTCTTTATATATTTATCTATATTATATATAATAATTAATTGAAATTAGTATGCGTAGGTTGATTTACTTTTGTTTGTTTTATTGTAATTTAATACGATTAAGTTATTTTGAAAATTCAGTATTTTTTATTAAAATATGGATATTAATATAGTTTGCAGTCTCAGAAATCATAGTAATTACCCTGAAAATGAAAATGGAATTTATAATAAGTAAAGCGATATTTAGATTTAACTAAAAAGAAAAATTCCATTTCACATTGAAGTGATGACCTATTTTGATTGTTTTTTTTTATAATTTACACTCTTAGATTGTAAACTACAGTAACACCATTTTGTGAAAAAATCTTCGCTAAATTTCATTGACGATTTTTGTAAACATTTGAACTGAAATATAAAGATGATTGTAAATATAACCAAATGCCACTTTGGGTAGAAATATGTGTATTACATAATTTCTGTATATTTTTTGTGAGACCAAGCATGTCGTTTTAGTAAAAATTTTCACTAAATGCTTCGAAAATTTTACACCAATAAATATATTTTTAATTAGTGAAGAAATAATTTTAGAAATTGAAAAAAAACGTCAATCTTTCAAGGTGCTAGGCCATAATTTCGTAAATATTTTTGAATAACGTAGCCGAAAATCTTTACATTTTCTTGAGCAATGAAAATTCAAGGATTTTTTAAATTTTAAATTTTTGGACAACTAAGTCCAATTTTTGTATTTACTAAGATAATTTCATTCTATTATAATATATTACATTGCTTTAACCTTTTACATATTTTGGTATAAAAACCTTTACGAATTAACACACCATCAAACCGTTCATGAGTATTTTCCATCTATTAACTTCTATTTTATTGCCCCTCATAACTACTTTCTACCTCTTTAACTACTTTCAATTGAGATTTGTCATTGAGTCTGCTCTCCATTAGAGAAAATGGATTTTACAGTAGTAAATATTTTTCCGGACCTTCTCTTTATTAGAAAAGGTATTCTTTGATAAACAATTGTTTAAAACCGTTTAATAGTTCACTAAGTAATTTAAAAACAAGTGTGATTATTTTGAAATGCAAGAGGGGTAAAATATTGATGGAATGATTTTTTTAAATTCAATTACAGACGAACATCTGCAAACTAAACTACGTCACCTAATATTTGCATTTCTTTTCAATTTATTTTATTAATAATAAATATTGTTTTGTACATATTGAAAAAATTATAAAGCGACCCAGAACACCCGTACTAATATAATAATTAGAATTAGGTTTTAAAAATATTTAATGTGTGGTATTGAATAAAAATTATGTACATAAAATAATTATGAAAAACTCAATTAGCCTTAATTCGAACAAAAAATTTTTATAAAAATATTGCTTAAAAAAAATTCATAAATGTTTTTATTTTAAAAACACATATTTTAGGTTTACTTTTTTGAGATTTGGATCGATTTCGCTCATCGCGATTTTATGATTGTCAATAATTTCAGATTGAATAAACTTTTTTTGTAAACATATATGAATTAAATTATAGTTAGTGATTTTCCTTATAATACTGAAGATAAGATATAATAGTTTAAAAGTTGAAACGACACTATAATCATCAAAAATAGGAACAATGTTAAATCTGTTTCAATACAATAAACGTAATTACATTTCAAAAACTATTTCTGAGTATAATCGTATGATGCCAAAGTTGAAATTCATAAATACCAATTTAGATTTTCTCTTGTTAGTAGTATATAGCTTAATTCTGTTACCTCTATATATGACTTATTGTGTTATCGAACGTTACTTTTTGCGCATGCCAATTTTTTTTTTGATGTTTATGGTGCTACTAACATGTCAAGACAGTTTTTTCATGTTATTTGAAAATTCGAAATTAACATGGAATTTCATAAAAAAATGAATGCATTACTTTTTATAAATTTTACCCTAAAACGTCAACATAAGTCATTGAGTTTTTTGCTATTGTACATCGGATGCACTAATATGCTTGATATCTTATATATTTCGCTATTTTTAGTAATAAACATGCCAATCTAGAAACAACAGTCATTCATTCCAAATTTGGAACCGTATTTAATTAAAATAATTACCAAAATTACTGACATACAATTAACTATTAACGTGCCACCAAAAGTTACAAATGTCCTACCACTGACACACTTGCCATAGATTCACCATACCTGATTTACATCATTAATTTCTTTGCTATAATTTTTAGAAACATCTGCAAATAACATCCTATCCTTTTCTGGAATTAATTATTTTTCATTTTAATAACACTAATGCATGTGAAATTTTTTTATTTCAAATAAATTAGCTCAATAATACAGTAGAAACTAGCCATAAGTATTTATAATATTATATAAATGTAGTAGAACCTTAGGTTTTTAGATATACAATAATTTAAATAAAAAACTTTAAAATAGTTTTAAAAAAATCAACTGTGAATTCTTCGCTGTGCCAAAGATGTGTGAATTTAGATTTAATTGTGAAATATTTATAAACTTTTATAGTAATAATTAAGATAATGATATTATATTTGTGTCGTGAGTCATTAGCTATGTTTTGTAAATAACCTGTCAACAGAATGAAATCAGTTTTCAAATATATTTCTCTAAATTGCAGACTTACATTTAGCAAATAAACATCAAAAAGAGTTAAGCAAAGGGAACTAGTTGACATTTTCAGGTATTTTGTGTCACAGATATTCCAATGTTTAGTATTTATCATAGCCATTATCGGGCAAAATACGGCCCAATTCATATTTTTGTACAGCCCAATCGTTTCATTAAATTGATCATTATCAGAGAATCATTTTTGTTAATATTCTCTTTTATGATAGTAAATACTTACGTCTGAAAATGGTATTTTACATACGGCCCGGCCGTAGCTCAATTTTAAATTCCTGATGTGGTCATTTGGCCAAGAAGTTTGCCCAGATCTGTATTATACGCGTTGCCTCTGAATAAACCTTTTTACTATTAACTTCTTCTCGAATTATCAGAAAATATTTTAGAAATAAAAGTTTGTGAGGCCTAACACCAGCTGTGCCCCGTTCTGCCCTACGTCACAAAGAAATAAAACTAATTTTTTCATTAGATATGCATTGTTTTCTTTTTATGTAGCTAAATAATAAATTTGTAACTTTAGAACAAGACTTTGATGTCCACTTTCTCCGTTTGATTGTCAGACAGATCGTTTTTGTTTCACTCTTTATAACTGATTGCTAATATAAATAAAAATATAAAGCTATTCATGTTTAAAAAATTCTATGAATCGATGCAAACCAAACGTGGACATCTCTATAAATTTTAATTAAAAATAAATAAAATATTTTGTACACTGATTGTGCTTGTAATGGCCTTGACCAATTTTGGTTTAATTTTGCTATATTTATGAAATTTATTTCAAAGGAACAGTGCTTTTGTTATCTATTGCAACGAAATATTACTTTTTAAATTATTTTTTTGGAAATGACCTTGTTTGATATGCGCAGGATCTATATATGCTTCCAATGTGGAGCATATGACCTACAAATGGACGTATCTCAACCAATTTTTTCTACAAAAACTGCTTGTTATCAGTTGCTCAGCCTTTATTTTAAGAAGATAGTAGGGATAGAAGGATAGGGCTAGGATAGGACTAGTGTTTAGCTAATCGCTCTCGCTATGCCTCTTTTTTAGGATCGGTTGGGTGGGAAGGAATTTGAGATATAACAATCATACATGCCTTTGAACATGCCGCCATAAATCGATTTACAATTTTTAAAAGGGATATGAATCCGTGAGCACCGTAACCGATCCCAATGGCTTTAACAACTCGAGTGCAGACGCGAGAAATGTTAACAATTATAATCTGCAATTTTTTTCATAAATATCAAATAACAATAAAATCTCAAATCAAAATTACTTTTTGCATTTATCAAATATCTGATATTAATAATATACATATTTTTATAATATCAATGTCTTTATTTGACTATTTTTAATTGCTCATAAAAACCGAAACTGAACATTACAGATTCAATAATTAGTATTCGGTATTTGTATTTAAAAACTGTGTGTCACCTAGTCTAATGATGTTTAGTAAATAAAATTAAGTGTAAAAACTATATTTATAACAGTTTAATTGATGTTGTTAATATTTTACAGTTCAACTAGTTATGTATACGTCTTGTCCAATAACCAGATTAATGGCTAATGATTGTGTTTATTAATACAATTCATTGGGTTTAATATTATTTATTTCATTGTATAGCTCATAGATGTCAGTGTTGTATTAGGAATTATACCGGTCACTTCTTATTAAATTATTTACAAATTACGTCGACCCCTTGGATTGATTTAGCTGTCAATTCTTGGTCGAAAGACATTATATTCATGAAAATATAACATAATTTATGATACTTATTCCGCCATAACGCGTACTATTTAATCTTCATAACTATTTTATAAATTATTGACATTTACAACTCAAATTTAAATATACTTTCATTAGTTTTGATGCTCATAATAATGTACTGCTTATCTTTTTCGTTTCCATAATATTAATTTTGATTTATGAGTATTATGAACATTAAACTAACCTAATGCAGCTGATGGATCAATTTCACTCCATCTTCTGCCAGCCTGGTCCTGGTCACTCCACCTCATTGATGCACATGATCTGTCCTTTTTTTCTGACCTTAAGAGCCAGGAATATTTATATGTTAACACCTGACACACACTGTACCCGTAAAAATTAAGAGTAATATTGCAAAATGTACCACATGTAAAATTGGTATATTGAGTAATTTAAATCCAATGTTATTTTGTGTCGATAAAATTTGAACTAACTCACACACTTTGATATCACATAAAGAGTCTTTAATTTTAACACAAAAAAAGATAAATTAATAATGTACTACTGTGGAAATAGGGAAGGTTTCGTAAAATCAACAATATATTTATATTATGCTTAAATTTTTTCACAATATTTTACTCCCTTCCACAAATATTATTGTTACTCTCTTCATTGGTAATGAAACGATGACGATTTAAACCAGTGTTTCCCTATCGAAATGTATGTAATGTCTATGTACAATATAAGATTTTTCCTATTTTGATGGTATACACTGATTTAAACAATTTAATAATTACATTTTACAACTTTTTGGAAGGATGTAACGCATAGTGATACGAGGCCAGGAAAAAACTCGCATGAGAAAATTGGGAAAAAATGGAAATAAAACAATTTTGATCAATGATAACTGTATATCATTTTTAGCATTTGGTAACTCTTATTTTAAATGAATGGCATTTTTGGCGTATGCACACATTGTGTCCCCAAATGGTTATAGTGAGTTACTAGTTTGGTGATTTAGATGGAAGTTTAGTTCTCTATGGATGAAAGTAAGAAACTTTATTCAATATCGGATCATGTATGACATCTATGTATACTTGAACCAACACAAAATATTAACAGGAACAAACATGTTTTGATGTATGAAGCTAAACCTGGTGTTAAACACATAAATGTATATTTACACCTGGACTCAATATGTATAAAAAACAATGAAATTATCACATTTAACAGTTTATTCCCAATTTTCCCTGTTTTTTTCTCAATCCATTCAAAATTCCTGGATTTTTGTAACGAATTTTAAATGTGGCAGGGTTGGGGGATTAGATATTTTGTGATGAAGTGTGATTTGTTAATGAGATTTAAGTACGTATTGGAATGTCACTCTGCAAATGGCCAACTGGTGGGAGTCATGTTCTGATGTGCAAATACTTTTTATCAAAGCATTGATTCTGTTATGTATCTTAGCAGTAAGTTATTTTAATAATATTTATGTCTTGTACCAAAACTGATGAATATATTATAATAAATAGTATAAGGCTATAATTCATATGAAATAATTATTGTCTAAATAGATATATTAATAATGTCATTATAAAAACTACTGATAAAGTTTGGCGTAACATGCTCAATTTTTGAGATTGTTCGTGTTTAGTGTTTTAATAATAATTGTACATAAAATATTAAAAATAATTTGTAATATTAATTGAAATTCTACATATATTATTTATTCTTAAAAAAGATGTCATTAACTAAAAACGATCATGAAAAATTCTCGAAATTAAACCATAATATTTGTAACATAGTAATTTTTTTTGGGAAGACATTACGTTTTAATAGGGTCACTATTATAATGGAGTTTTACCAAGTATATACCAATTCAATCAATACATTACGTTTTGATTGATTCACCTCTATACCACCAAATTTGAGGTCAAATTTGCAAGTGATTTTTTTAAGGACTCCATTTAAAGTTTCTGAACATGCAAGAGAATATCACAGTAAAATAAAATTATTTTATTTTATTATATACAGCTGCGAATGTTTCAATTCTGTGGCTCATGGCAGCTACCCTCTTGTATGAGATTGATTACCACATGTTTCTAAAACGTTGCAGGTTATATTTTTAATTGTAACACTGATTACCACCACATTATATATAACGTGGTTGAATAATTCTGGTAAGCATGAAGGCCTACATACAACTTCTGATTTCTTTGATTTAAATAAATATGGTTTATTTTAGATTTATGGTAATATTTTCTTTCCCATTAGCATCAGAAACGAATTTATTCGTGGATAATGAATTTATATTCTGTATTTTTTGAAATCTTATATTATATTGACTGTTTTTAGTTTTAGGATGTGTTTTCGATTTCATTGAAAATTTATAAGGAATAACTACTTTCCAGATAGATTATACCACATATAGGTTATTATTATGAGTATACCAAAGATATGAATTAAATACATCATATATTATGATTTATATTTCAGCATCAAAACTGTCATTTGTATTCATTATTTTATTAAGCCCAATAAATTTATTTATTTATTTTTACTGGTGTATTATTGTTTAACCTATCAGCCTCGGCCACTTTGGTCTAGTGCAGTGCTTCCCAAACAATAGGCCTTGGTTCCATGGGGGGGGGTTGTAGGGCTTCTGCTGTGGGCCGCAAAATAAGTATTTAATTATGCATTCTTTTTCCTTTTACATAATATTTTTTCTAAAGGTTTTTAGAGTTTTGGGTAAATCACGAAAAACTGTCATGGGCAGTGTGATAGTTTTATGTATAATTTAAGTTATTTTGTGTCTACCGGTGTATAAGGAAAAGTAACATATTCTTTTATACGGTTGTTTTTTCGGAACGCGACCGTGTAAAACGAGAATCAAGATTGGGTAAAAAAACGACATTTTTATGTTTTAACAGAGGACGATAGGAAGAAATTTTAGACTTGCAACTGGAAAAATTGATAGATCTATCGATCGAGCACATACTTAAATAAAAAACTTTTTTATCGAAAGATCGCCAGGCGCGTGTTTTGCGATTCAGCGACTCATATATTCATTACATAAGAACACATTATTTGTGATTTTATATTTTTTTTGCCTTTGATATAATATATTCAAATGAAGCTTTTAATAAATAAAAAAATTTATGTTAGGGGTAGAGGACCATGCAATTAGAATGTTTGCGAAGCAGTGGTATGGCTGTAAGAGCTTTGTTTTTAATGTAGGTACTATTAATGTTATTCGATTATTATTGTTGTTAGTCTTGTGAAAACTTTAAACAGTGTTTCCAAGAACCAATAGAATAAAATCTCAAACACTCTCCATCTTGTCCCTTTCTAGCTCATTGCGATTAAATACTACGTAAACTAAAGTGTGCTACGATTAATTTCCACAAACTCAAGAGAAATTAACTCTATTAATAGTTGAACTGAAGAAAAATCCGGTTCATGGACACAAATAAATAATACATCTACAGTTATTAATAAGGTGATGAACACTTCCATAGTTCACTGCTCCGGTATGAAGATATTCAAACAGGGGGCAGTGGTCCTCCAGTGGTCCAGTAAATTCGTTTTTATACCGAATAAGAAGACTTCTTACGATAAGCGTTGCTAAGTATATGAAATTTATTTAATAAAACCTAAATTTGCCATTTTGCAAGAGAGTAATTTTTCATCAATTCGCTGTAAATACAAAAGAATTCTCGATGTATAAAATGTTGTTTTTTATAGTAGGAAAAAATTTCAAAAAAGGAAAAAAAGGTGCTAGAATGACTTGGGAGAAAGGAAGAGACTGGCGGGGACAGATAATCTTGGAGGAAGCGTGTGATGGCGATATGCTCCGAATAGGGAGCAGAACGGCTAAAAAAAATTCTTCTGTGAGAAAGTCCACGCGGTCACCCTTGAGCTACTGTAGAAAGTCAGTTAAGGACTGGGCTGGTTGAAGTAAGCTCTTCAAGTATAACATCACTTTACTAAAAATTCCTGATTGAACTCCAAGAATTGAGCAATTTTGTTAAACACCCACATCAGTATTCGAGTAAGAGTTTTTTAAAATTATTTTGCCATTAAAAGACTTCATTTGATCTTTAACAATACAGTACTTAGCTAGAACACATGCGGGAAAGGGATATAAAAGCTTAGTCTGTACTCAACCTGAAAATGAAAATAGCTAGGAAAAACATAATTAAGTATAGAGACAAGGAAAAGAAAAAAAACTGATTTTTTAAAGTAAAAGAATAATGAATATCACTGGCGAAAGACGTCAGCCATTTTGAAAACTTTCACCATGTCATGGCGTCATGTTGTCATCACGGTGTTCTCACCTCACGCAGTGTAAAAAATATATACCAACACCGAAGCTAATATAATTATTATATTATAAAATGCGTGGGGGCAGACAGACGTCTCAGGGCTTGTTGCAAGGCTGATGGGTATTCCAAGCTGCAATATGTATATGATTCCAATTTTGTATTTGACCTCGTTATTACGATACCTGAAATAGGATATCCTGATGCCTCAAAATTGCGTAAAATGAGAAATAAAACTAATTTGTCTGTTTAACTTTTTAATTATTGAATGAACCAAAATGATGTCATGTTTTTTTATGTGAAAGTTTGTTAAAAATATCTTATAATATTTCTGTAAAAACACTCGACAATAAAGTGTTTTAATTTTTCTGTCGGTTTCAGTTTCATAAATTGATTTTTCTCTTGGTTTATGGAAATCTGTCCGAAGGCATGGATGTTTAAAATGTCTAAGAAAATTCAGAAGTCGGTCTGAAATCCTAGTTTTTAAATTTATCGTAGTAAATATATACGTTTTTTCCTTTTCATTTCTTGTTTTTTTGATCTATTGGTTTAAATAAAAAGGTGTTTGGATACTTTTCTAACTGGGTTTCGTTGCCCATTAAAATCGGTTGCCATGTGCGCCGCACAACTTGCGCATGAAGTATAATTAGGCTTGGTTTGACTAATTGCAATTTCTGATTAAAAACGTTTTCTTAATATGCTTCGTTAGGAGTCCGCATGTTCCAATATAAGAGATGACAGTGAAAAAATCTATGTTAAGAGTTTTATAAATACTTACTGAAACAACGCTATTTTCTATCCGGGCATAAGTACACTTATTTAGTGAAAGAGAATAATCTATATAACTAAAAACGAAGATTTGTTTGTTTGTTTGTCCTATATGCATTCCTTTACCATTAATCCGATTTCGATAAACTTTGGTGAGTTGTTGTGCGCACATCCGTGAAGGTGTCTGAAGAAGAAAAAATAAAATCTGAAATCTAAAAAAAAGAATCAAATACTTACAACTAGCGACATCTCTGAACCAGACGGAAAAACAAAAAATATTTTATATCCAAAATAGTGGCCTGTGCAGGCCTTTACCAGAGTTTGGGCGTGTACAGACACTTCAGATTCGGTCTCGGGTAAGAAATTCAAATTTAAGAAAAAAATTTCGTACTGTATTCGGTTCATGACTCAGCCATAAGGCAAAAGTTTTCATAACTTAAATAATTTATTTCACATGTGCTATGAATATCGTTGGAAATATGGAAACAATAACATGTATTGAAAAAAATAAATCGGGCGTCCTTCGGGATGAGAAAAATAAAACTAGGCTTCGGGTCAGGTTTGGGTACAAGTGTGATATTGAGACTTAGGCTCGGGCCGGGCCGGGCTTGAAGATAACTGAAGTAATTTTATGAAATTTCGGCCCGTGCAGACCTCTAATCTAAAAGCACTTCACTAAACAGAATTCAAACACAAACCCTTTCATTCATTGAGTGGCATTGCAACGCATGCCGGGTACTCACTAGTATTTTATAAATGTACGTTAAAAAGTTTCTGTCTTTACCACGCGTTTTTACCTCTTGACGTTTTCACACGTTGTTTACTGAAATATCCAAAAAATAGTGTTTTACAAATTGTTTTGTACTACTTCACCATGTTTATAATGATCAGGACTGAATTCGCTCATCGCAAGCATTATCAACTGATGATTAATGCTCGGCATGAGCGAAACCGGTGTTGATCATTATAAACATGTGGAAGTAGAACAAATAAATTGTTTAATTTTTTAAATATTGCCTTTCCACCGAGAATTGACAAGTAACAACTAAATAGTGTTTGTTTAATAATGATAACAACGAAGAACACAATATATCCATGCTTTATTTTTCGACTTCATCTTTGTCAAAGTATAACGTAGACCCCCCGATAACACGATTGCGGAAAACTCGTTTTTCATTCCAATTTTCAACTGCTCGTTGGTTACAGGTTAAAATACTCTTGTGCAGCATGCGTATGTTATAATTTTGTATGAATATGGTAGCCCCAATAGCCTGCTCCGAGATAGCTCGCTCTCTATCTACCGTTTTATCAGAGTCTACTGTATATTAATTTATTTTATACTAGTGAGTACCCGGCATGCGTTGCAATGCCACTCAAAGAAAGAAAGGGTTTGTGTTTTAATTCTGTTTATTGAACTGCTTTTGGATTAGAGGTCTGCACAGGCCGAAATTTCACAGACTTACCCGGTTCGAGCCCATCATCTTCAGGTCTGGCCCGACCCGAACGAGAGTTTCAATATCACACTTGTTATAACACAATATTTTTGTTTTTCGTCTGGTGCGTACACGAATAAATCAGAAGGTTTTTCCTAGATGTCGCTGTATGTACGTATTTGATTCTTTTTTTCAATTTTAGATTTTCAATTTTTTTTCTTCAGAACCCTTCACGGGTGTGTGCACAACAACTCACCGAAGTTTCGTCGATATCGCATGAATGGTAAAGAAACGCGTAAAGGACAAACAAACATTTATTTTATATAATATTTCCCGACATGATCACAATAAGTCCTTCCTGAAAGTTTCGTCGCGATCGGTTGAGTAGTTTAGGAGCCTATAAGATCCGGACAAACCAACAAACCAACAAACAGACATTCATTTTTATATATATAGATAAATTTTGCCTTGTAATATAAAGCAAGGATAAGGCTTTTTTTCTTTGGTGGAATAATCATCTTTTTTGAGAAGTTATCACGAGATTTTCATCAAATATATTTTGCCGAGAAAAGTTAATGAAAATATACATTGCATGATAAATTGAAATATTCAAATAATCGACATCGATATTACTAGCTCTTTTGTGTATCAATCGCTGAATTTAACGTTCATAAATTCTCGGTCGAAATTTCGGCACGGTTGTAAATGCAATGTATGAATATATCTATCAGTGCAACATAATTTACGTTGTCGATTTTTTATTGTTACTTTCGAAAATCGTAGAATGCGAACAAAATATTTTAATAAGCGATTCAAATTATTGTTGGGTAAATAGCCAGCTACACACATCTGAAAAACAATTAAACAGACAATCGCAGAGATGTGTTTTTTACTTCTGCTGCTATCACTAATCGTGTATTGCCAACAGAAAACTTTCAACTACATCATATTTTATTTTAAACCTTTTCTAGCATTCAACATTAAATATACAAGCATTTCCACACTTTTAAGTGTGATAATTTATCAAAAGAAAAATTATACCCAAAAATATATATATCTGCCAACGTTACTACGTTGATTCAATTTAAGATGGCCTGCAATTATCAGATCAGTAACTAATTCAATAAATAGTCGCTATACACGTGGCAGTTAATAAAATAAACTGTCAGTAATTTATATAATATATATTAAAAGGTTAGATAATTACATGAAACTGACAGTTTTTTTATTAAACATACCCTATTGCAGTCTTTATTTATTTGGCAATTATTTACTGAATTGTTAACTAACCGTATATTATTTCTTACTGACCATTTATGGAATTAGTTACTGACCAAATAATAAGTTGCTTCTGAGACAGTGATGACAATTTTTATTGAATTTAGTCACCATCTTAGCTTTGTAATATGGTTATTTTAATTAGTTATAATTTATTGAAATACAAACAATGTAAAAGGCCGGTTGTGAGCTATCCGGTAATAACTTTAACATTTTTAATGATGTGTCTCCAAAATAGATGATTATACGCCAGATATTAATACTATCATTTTTTTGGTCTTTGTCCGAGTAAATGTTATCAATAGTTACTTTATTTGCGAGCTTTCGTTTGAATAATATGCTTTTAACCACGGTGTAAGAAGTACAAGGTGAGCTGGATAAAAGGTGACAGTCGAATTTTTTGTATTTGTTGACGTCACTACGTGTTTATCCAATTACAATGTACTACGTTTACAATGGTGTTTTGGTGACAATGAAAATTTGGTTCGTCAAAGTGACGTCACATATAACACGAAAACAACGATCCAGCTCATCGTGTACTTCTTACACCATGGCTTTTAACTTAATCAGCGCTGTAACCGTGATTGCATACTATTTACTTTGTAGTATTTAACTCTTCATCTAATATCTTACCTAATGAACATTTACCGAAGTTTTAACATGACCAATTGGAATAAATAAATGTTTTTTTCGTTATTTTTCTCTTTTGACATAGCATTTTAATAAAAAAAATGTCCAATCTAACCGAACTCAAAAACTCTGGCAGATTTTGGTAATTAATTAATTTATAGGTCTGAATAAACACCAAATGAAAATTTGAGCATTTTGGATAAATTCTCTACCTTCGATATTTTATGTAACATAGATAGTTATTATTGTGCATCTGTATCAATAATAAATACCGATAATATGAATTGGTTTATATAATAAATGCACTAACGGAATTATTCCAGACAATGAATTGATATGCAAGAATGTCAATGTGAACTTACCTTATTTTTGTCAATTTTGTTACTTACCAGTTTCTAACAGTATAATGAAGTGACGATGTGTTACCTTAATTTCCAAACAGATACAACAATGATTATGGCGTCAAAGCCAGTTAGAAAAATCATTACTAACGATCGTAACAAAAAAATTATATGAACAATATTGTCCAATACTATAATTCCCAATTTCGTAACAAACTCTTTGCGTGAAATATCCTCAACAACTTATTGTACATCCGTTTCACGCCATTGTCTGAGACACACTTTGTTTTTTTGTACAATCATCAAAACAATTTCTAGAATAATGCTGTTGCTCAACATACTAATCGCCTTGGACACCTATCATCGACTCCATTTATGATTTATTACAATATATTGAAAAAGACGTGTTTTGAATTATTCATACCAAAAAGCTTCCTTTTCAAACACACTTATTCGTTATTATAATAATTGTCTTTGCAATAGAATTCTGCATTGATTAAAATATTCGATGATTGCGGAAATTCATATTTAATATGACGCTGATTCTAAGCGAGCGTTTCGTCTATTTAAAGGGATCTTAGAGACTGTTTAATATCTTTTAATATTATTTTTATAGTGGTGAAGCACATACATAATAATATTTATATATTTCGTTATTTAATATTGAATTTCAATACTACTAGATTCAAATGCATTCATAGCTCTAGATCATGTTTGAAGAAAGCTTTTCTTTTCGATTAATCATGAGAGTATAGATACAGAAATTACATAAAAAATGAGACACAATCCGTTTTAATTATATTGCAAATTTAAAGCTCGATCAGGCTTCATTTTGAGTTAGGATTATCAACAAAACCTTTACTGCATTTACTTATATTTTTATAAATTTGAAGCATATGCTATCAAATATCATGTAGAAATAAAGAGAAAATAGGTTATCGCTAGTTTAGGATAAATAGATTCAATAAAGAAAGAAAGTAAATTCAATAATATAATGTCATGTACATTTAAAAATGTCGTTAAGTTAAGAATAGTTAAAGAAGATTCTGCTATGTATAAATAAAGAAGTTAGTTGATTTTATGTTAAATTTAATAGTTAGAAAAGATTAAAAAAAACTTTCATACCTGTTTGCACTGTAAGCTCTCATTAATTATTTAAAAGTTAGCTCGTCGATACGCAAGAAGTTGTGACAATAAACTCGCGGTGTGGTTATGCCCTTCTGCTCTTACCAGATATATCCAGTGTGGAGCATATGGCCTCATAATGGAGGTATCTCAACGGAAGTTTTCTACGAGAACCGCTTGTTACTCAGTTCCTCGACCTCTCCTTTTCGAAGAGAGTAGGGATAGAATGATTAGCTAATCTAATTACAGAATAGCGGTTAGCTAATCGCTCTAGCTTTGCCCTGTTTTTAGGATTGGATGGGTGGGAGGGAATTTCAGACATCACAAGCATTCATGACTACGTACAGAAATCGATTGAAAAATCAATTTATGAAACTGTCAGCACCGGGAATTGAACCCGAGATATACGTAGCCGTATGCAACGACGTTAACCACTGCATCACGGAGCCGACATACAACTATATGGTTTTGTTAGTTAGTTATTTTATAACTATTATTGAAGTTGTTTTCATAAATTGTGGAATCTAATAAAATACATATGATTTACATTTTTCATTTACGTCGTCCTTTCAATTACCGTGAGGTAGTGGGTCTTCAGTTCTCTTTTAGAATCGGCTGTTGCCTAAGCAAGCGATCATTTCCATGTTTACCATCTATGAAAAAACTTGCGAATAATAACAAACATTCATTCAATACACACGAAACTTCACTGGTAATTTGTTTTAGCTTGAACACATCATATTTAAAAATCGATTGGAAAAGTATTCTTTGGGTACGTAATAGTATGTTTATGATCTCATCATTTTTTGCCAATAATAATTTATTTTTTGATAGTTCAAATGATTCTTTGACACCCATTGAAACGGTGTTGTGTAAAACCGACGCTTTTTATGTAAAAAAGATTCTTCTTGCGTGTCGATAAATTAATGCTGAATGATTTCGTCATCATTCATTTCTTTCGGTTGAATATGGCATTGTATTGATGATTTTATAAATGTTTTTCTAATAACTTAACAGAAAAATGGGTCTTGAAAATTGTTCGCATGAATTTGACACATTTTTTATATCGTCGTATTAGAAAAAAATATGTCGTAAGTACCCACTATTTTTGTGTAAATAAAAATGGAAAAAATACTTTTTGTATAAATATAGTATACATAAAGATAATATGTTAATAGATATATGTGAATATCACGCGCGTGCCTAGAAATTATCTCTTTTTCGCTCAATCACACGTAAAGTAAACGGTGCTAGCGAAATACGGGTGCATGCTCTTGCATCCTACTTGCTCATACGCAAGTGATACTGTGCGATAGAGATTGAACCACCGTACGCCGATGAAGTCAAACTAATTATATTCACAAGAATCATTCATCATAGTTAATAGGTATTTCAGTATCATGCCATCCTCAGAGCTAGTTTAATATGAGCTCTATCGATGGTTTAACTTTGTTACATATTTCTTGTATAAGTAAACAATATTTTGTTATTTTTAAGTAAATACCGATGCAATTAGTAAACAAATTATTTGGTTTTGTTAAAAAGATGTTCTTTTAGATTCAATTTCTTGTGCAACAAATTTTTCATAATTATATTACAAAATATTTCGTTCAATTTAGAGATTCAATTTGGTTACTAACGTCATCGATATATTTATGGTTATGGAGCATATGGAATCTTAATGGAGCTTATCTCGTAAAAATCTTTTATACGAAAACTGCATGTTACTCAGTTGCTCAATCTCTCTTTTTTTTAAGTCAAGTGAGGTAAATTTTAGACGTCACTTGGAAAAAGAATCCATAAAGCGATTGACAAATACAATTTATGAATCTGTTATTCGAAGACAACGCACTCGACTAAAATCCCGGTATTATTATTGTACACATTGCATAATATCAGTTCGTCATGATAAGTTTCAATTTGCACGTTAGCGCCCTCGATATATGAAGCTAGTCGCAAAGTTGTTATTAATCAAATAAAGTTGCCTGGCGTCACGGATTCGCCTCTAAGTAGACCGGATGGTGGAGAAAAGTTTGAGTAACGATGCTAATCCATTGCATTGTTGTAAAGAAGGCCGACCATTACGTCGATTGCAGTGGCGTGCTGCCGTAGACATTTTTTCATAGAATTATGTTGCTACTGAAAGAAAAATCAATTCCTCGGTTTAATTTTTTCAATGCTATTCTGCTTTTTTGACATTGTTTACATTGTTACGTCGTTCGTTTCAGTTCCAGTGCTCACTAACTTGAATCCTAGTACGGGCAGTTTCATAAGTTGATGTTTACATCGATTTATGTTTGATGGCATGAATGTATGTAATATCTAAAACTCCCTCCAACTCATCCCATCCTAAGACGGGGGGGGGTAGTAGGAATGATTAGTTAACCACTAGTCCTGCCCTACCCCTTATCTCTACTTTAAATTTAAAAAAAGAGAAATTGGGCAATCGATTATCAAACAGTAGATAAGTCTCTATTGCTATAACCCAGAGGTAACGAACCTGCGGCCTTATAAGGTCTCAAATGCGGCCTTTTTACTAAAATAAATAAATTTCATTGTTTTTCGTACATCCATTTTTATGTATTTATATTTCCTAAATGCGGCCTTATTTGATTTTAAAATATATGAATGCATTTTTTTTTCAATTTAATAGTCCTCACAATTACTACATATATGATTTGATTTATCTGTATGTCTCTAATGTCAAAGGTATGCACACGGACACTCTTTCTCTTTATTAGAATCGTGCGCATTGAGTTAATATATAAATGATATGTAAACAAACACGATTGGGTCGTGTCAAGATATGTGACGCCATATTTCGTGTCCAAGTTATTTTAAATAACATCATTTAAATAGCAGAAACAATTCAATTATTGATAGATTCAAAAACTATCTCTGAAACATAATAAAAATGCACGGTGAGTATTTTCTACGGAATTCCTCGAGATCGCATTTGTATTTTCTACGCCGTTTGCATAAAATGACGGGTTACGACGCGTAAGGTCGTTCGTGGCGGGGATTTCCCTTAACCAACCATCATAGTATTCTGTATCAAAAATAGCGCCATGAATCAGCAATAATTCTATTTAGGTTATACTACATTGATTATACCGGGCAAATTTCAAACAAAGGTGTATTGACGTTGAAGTGTTGCCTTCAAAACTAAAAGGAAAATGACGAATGAGTCTTGTGAATAATTGGTATCCTGTTTGAGATATTTCATAACAAAATCTATTTATGTAATTCTAATGAAATCATCACCACATATTTATTTACTATTGTCTATTTTTTCAATCAATCAGAGCGGTTTCTCAATGTTGAGCACAAGGGTTCAGAATGACGAATCTTTACAGAACTGGTTAGAATTCAGTTACTAAAAATTAAATATTCCACCAAGAATTGACAGTTAAGATGATGTTGAAGCTAGAAAACACTACTTTTTATAATAACAATAAACGATCAAATTATTGTTTTTTTAAGTAACAAGTAATGTAGATAAACTAGCAATTCCGTCACAATACATGACAGTATTACACTCACAGTAGATTATTCAGAAGTGAATATTTTTGATATTCATTAATTGTGTTAACTGTTTCTTGCTGTTAAAAAAATATAATTTAACAGGAATTTTAAAAGTCGAAGTTATTATGGTGTGATTAAGAAATAAATTTATATAATTTGATGTGTGTAAATACGCAGCTATGTAATTCAAAAGAAAAGCTGTTAAGTTTAATATCCCGTTTCCGGAAGATTAAATAAATTGTCATAATGGTCACTCATCCACATCCGGTCAATAACCCAAGGCATTAAAGTGGTCAATTTGATTATTATTCATCATATCGTGTATAACTGTGCCAGATTCATCTGCCATATTACCATATTATTGCGATGGTCAAAGTTACACACCGTTTATGATTATGCATATCATCATTAACCCATATTTTATGGAATCTATTTTTATATATTGTATATAAATTCAAATGTCAATATTTAATGAAAAAAATAAATAATAATTATTGCAGATTTCGTTAAAATCAAACTCACATAATTAAATTATTATCACATAATCTTCATTGTCACAAACTAAAGAAAACGATAAAGACCGTTTAGAAAAATAAATAAAAATGTCTTGTTGCACTTAAAGGCTTTCTGTGGTTTTTCGATCAAGAAACCTTTCATCAAAGTCTATTATTTTTAATATGTTAATCAGTCTCTCCCTGCGTTCAGTAGAAAAATCTCACTTTTCATTTTTGTCATTTATTTGTTAAGAATTACAAGATGCTTCTAAAGATTCTAAAGAAACCGAAATACGTGTCAAAACCAGTGAAATAATAAAGTTTTTAATGTTAAATTTATATTCAATCATACTCCATTGGCTAATAATCAAACGAATTTATTCAACTTTAGATAACGGTGGTGGGTGAATGAATTTGATTTAGTGACAAATCAGAGATGATAATGATCTATTCATCTACAGCAAGTATTGTCATATATTTTATTATTATTTTTAGCGTACTTAAGATTGAATTTCCATCTTCTATAAATTGACTCAACCGTACAATTTTTGACATTTAACAACCCTGCCGGGAGCATTTAATTCAGATATGGGGAACATGCGGCTTTGCGGCTGCTTGCGGTCTTCTAGTTCCTAGGATGCGGCTTTCTGACTATTTGTTAATCATTTCATTGTTTTGTATGTACATCTTATTGAATTTTTTTGAATGCGTATTTATAAGATGAACCACTGTTTTAGGCAAATGAATTATGATCATTGGGTTTAAGAGAGGGTACGAATATACGGGATGGAGACATTATTGACCAGTAGTTAGTTTAACATTTCTTCTTCGTCCCGTTTTCAAGAATAAATATGGTGAGTGTAAAATATGAGAATAATACGGACGGTAATTCCATTCGTAGATAAATTTACCAATTTGTTCATTCTGGCATCTAAACTATAGTAAACGTAACCGAGTAAGAAGTAGCTCTAGAACATTACCACTCGGCAACGAGATTTTGCCATTGGCCTTTTTAATGATGATATCAGGGATCAAGAAATATAAATTTACCTTGAACCGCTTGTTATACCGGTTAATTTTTTTCACGTAGGAAAAAAATAAAATCATAATTTACGGAAGTATTTTACTTGTCTTGAGCTTATTGGAAAGTGCGTTATATCCGGTTCACGACTTAAATCAAAAATAGACCAAAATGTTCCTTAAAGAATCGTGTACCGAACTTAATGAAATCCCGTTTTTTACTGTCTAATTGGCGATGAAACAAGATTATGTTTTTAACATATTCTAAAGACTTTCTGAAAATATTTCATAGATGAAGTACGTATTTTCTTTTTAGTAAGAGAGCAATGAAATAATATATCAAGAAACATGTTTGCTGTAATCCGTAGTGGTCTGGTGACTTTATGTGAAATGAGAGTCAATTCCACAGCATAATTATTTGCGTATTGACCATAATACTGACAATAGTATCTGAGAAATAATGTTGTATGTTGTTTTGGATGGTGCTATGGTTAATAAAGGTTCACGGCAAGCCTTTGGGGCGTATATGAATCTCTCTCCCTCTTCAGCCCTTCAATTCCAGTCTCTCTGTATCCTCTTCGATGTTGTCTGCACATCTTCTCCAGGAGTGACACAGGGGTTGAGTGCTTACTTGGATACTTTCATTCAAATTGTGGACACCTCTATATTTCTTGTAGCAAACAACAATACAATAGTTCACGTAAGTATTTGTGTCTTAATAATGTAAACTGTATTGGATTTAAAAAGCTAAAAGAGCTATATGTTTGTTCGGATGGGGTAACTTTGAGTTTCATTATAACTATGTTCCAAATATTCAAAGTAGAATTTTATTTTCAAATACCTGGATAGCCTTTTCACGATTATACGTCAGGCTGAAGCTATCACACCCATTCAGAACTATGGGTTTTCCGATCACACTGTTTATCTGAAATTTAATTTTCTTGGACAACAATTAGGACCAGAATAGTCTTCAGTGCGAAAAGCGAAGCATTTTCACTGATCAGTCTACTGGCGAGACCTTTGGACATTTCATTATTTACGGAAAGAACTTAAATAAGGAAGTATTTTCAAATGTTCCCTAATGAAATATTACAAAGCATTCAGAGATCTCCCAGAAAAGTTTAGCGTTTAGATATAGAAATATGTTGATGTAATAGTGTATTCTATGGAGCAACGGGATAATCATAATAAAAATATTATGTCCACGCTAATTATTATGCCATTAGAATAAAAATAATATAAAATTTGTACTTAATTATGCTGTGACAAAATCTCAGGCTTTGTGCCAATCATTTTTCATTTTAGCAGTGGTGTAGCGGGTATAAAGAAGTTGATATTCGAACCATTTACCGTCGACAAGTGAAAACCACTAAGCTTAGTAACCTTTCAACAGTTCGTCACGCCTATAAATGATTGTCAAATGTTCACTAAGCAATTTTCTATAATATGCTAGTGAGTACCCGGCTTGCGTTGCAATGCCACTCAAAGAAAGAAAGGGTTTGTGCTTTTGGTTTAGATGTCTCCACAGGCTGAAATTTCATAAAATTATCCGGTCCGAGACCATCATCTTCTTGCCTAGCCTGGCCCGAGTCCGACTCTTAATATCACACTTGTTACCCGAACCCAACCCGAAGCCCAGATTTATTTTTCTCAGCCTGAAAAAAGCCCGATTTATTTTTAAATATAGTAATTCATTTATACTTTTCAAACAATACCTGTTATTGTTTCCATATTTCCAACGATATTCATAGCACATGTGAAATAAACTATCTAAGTTATGAAAATTATTGCCTTATGGCTGACCCATGACCCGAACATAGTACGAAACATTTTTCTTAAATTTTAATTCCTTATCCGAGCCCGGCCCAAGCCGGAATCTGAATTGTCTTTACCCGCCCAAGCCGGGCCCGTGCAGACCTCTATTTTGGATATACAATATTTTGTTTCAGAGAGTTTGGCTAGTTTGTCTAGTTGTACGTATTTGATTCTTTTTTTTTTAAAAATCTTCAGAAACCTTCACGGGTGTGCGCACAATAACTCACCAAAGTTTCAATGAAATTGTATAAATGGTAAAGGAATGCATAGAGGACAAACAAACAAACCTTCATTTTTATATATATATATATATAGACTAGCTGCCCGGGACTGCTCCCTGCAGGATTACGAGGCGTCACTTAATACAGCTGTTCATTGTTCATGTGATTGCTAATCACTGTCAAACTGTTTAGAACTGAACTGCCTTGGGAACTGAATTTAGACACCACTGTCAGATGAATGGAGGCTGATTCATAAAAGGAAAACCACGAGGGCGCATTGAAATTGGTAATAAAGCTATCCTAGTAAAAAGGTTAAGTATTTAGATATTCAAATTTAAATTTTTAACTGTGAATTATTTCTTGATGGAAAATAAACATGTTTATACAAATAAAATAATTATTTTGTACTAATCCCACATTTTTTACAATGATCAGGAATGGTTTTGCTCATCGTGAGCATTATCAAGTGATGAAAAAGTCAAATTCAAACAAGGTTATTTGTATAGAATTGTCTATGATTAATTGACAAGGTTTACACATAACTGAAATAACCTTGTTTGAATTTACCTTTCATCTATTAATTGTGGAATTAGTACAAAAATTTGTTTTATTTTATGAATATAGCATGCATTGTTCGAAATTCATCATTTTTACTACTCCACCACTGTATTGTAAAGAAAATATTAAAACAATAGATTTATTAAATAACTACACTTGAAAGAAAATTATATTCTTCACACGGGGCATTTGACTTCTTCTGTTGAATAACCATGATGTTTTGTATGGTACGGTACAAATGGGAAATAATGAATTATGAAACACAAATTGCAGCTAAATCACATAATATCACGCAAATGGATGTTTGCACTTGGATAAAATGACGCAGCGATTGGCTAATATAAACTCAGCAAAGCATCTAATATAACCCACATAATGTTTTGAACAGTTGACTCAACTACAACTAATGAATGCTATGTATCAGGGTTGGCCAGAGCATCAGCCGCGGTCTACCGGTCGCCTGTGAATCCATTTATGACCGAACCCGGGTGGAAGTTGGGGAAAAAATGATCGAATCTAATTTTAGCACGCTTGTTCAACTATACTTAGTTGGAAAACATTGGAGGTCTATGACTAAAATAGTATCATCTATGTAACACATCGTAAAAGTTGTGTGGCTTTGTTCAGTTTTCTTTTCTGTGAATCAAACTATCTGGCTTATTGGATTTTTTAGGTACCGCTGAAAAAAGTTCTTTTGCATTTAGTTTTTACCCACTCTTGTACAGTAGTGTTTCTTAACCAGTGCTCCTTGAACTTTTGACAAGTGTTACGCGAAATTATAAGAGCTCTATACTAGAAAGGAAACGTAATGTATAAGAGCTAATATTGCTGAAATTTGTAGTAGCAACAAGCTTTCGATTATTTTCGAATCATTTTTATAAATTAGTCTTTTTACGTGTAGTATTTATTACATTTCGTCGGCGTCCGTGGCACAGTTGGTAGCGTCGCTGGCTACGTTTACGGGTTTCTCGGGTTCAATTCCCGGTGCGGACGGTTTTCATAGATTGATCTGTCAATCGATTTATGGATATCTGTTCGTAGTCAAAGTCCTGACGGGCGTAGCAAGAGCTATTAACTAACCACTAGTCCTGTCATAGCCCTATCCTTCTATCCCTACTCTTTTTGAAAAAAGAGAGGTTGAGCAACTGAGTAACGAGCAGTTCTCGTAGAAAAATTCTGTTAAGATACCTCCATTAGGAGACCATACGCTCCAAATTGGGAGCGGACATGGAAAAAAAAAAATTATTACAAATGCAAGTTATTTCTCATGTTATTATTTTTACTTTTATATAATTTATAAAATATTAACAGTTTCATTTTGTACCCGTTAACATTTTTCGGTTTTTCCACACCAACCAAATAACACCAAGTTTCGTGCGTCACAAATTTATTTATGGAAACGGCATCTTTCCTTTTTAATATGTAAATAAGTTCTTGTCAGTCTTCTGCTTTCTATTTAATCTATATTTCTATGGAACAATAGATACGTTTGCACCTTTCGATCATTAGTTTTCTGGCCTGAGTGATTTTATTGCTCTGTTTTTTCAAACAATCAAAAGTCCTTCATAATTTCGAAAATGTTTAGAATTACTACACTACTGCACCACGAACGAATACGTTTTGAAACCACTCGACTTTTGAGTGAATATTTTATATACCGTTTGAGAGCTACTGTCAGACATTTTAGCAACGATGTCAAACATGCAAACTGGGTTCAAAAACGTTCTAAGTACAACGCGACACAAAAAGATGCCCGGCGACGCTCAGCCGAAGCGGCACACAACACAACAACAATATTTTTGAAGTTTATAACACTTTTGTGACCTCGTTTCGAGCCACTCTGTGTCCGCATGTATTAATTCAATGCAATTGAACATTTGAGGATTCATTTCAAAGCAAAATCAAGGGCAGGATGCCGGATCTTAAATTTGCATCAACTCAAACTGCGGCCATTATTTGATTAAGTTCAAAATAAGAATTATTTGCCAAAGAACTTCACTTAGCTTTTTGAAAATATGTAATAAATGAATCTGGATGTTGATAATCATTTATCCTTGTGATTTGATCTAACATTACCTAACCAAAGATTGCAATTCTTTTTCGATTTTTTCGATAACGTGATTTCATCAATTTACAAAGAATATTAATTTATTTACATTCTTTTAGCCATATCTCCCACCTTCCAATGCCTGTAAACTTCTGATACCTACATGTGATACGTGATAATAATAAAATGTCTACAGAGCGGTCTGGGTTATTATATATAAGATTCTCTTTTCGGAAACGGTAAGGAAAGAATGATTAGGCTAAGAAAGTACTTACTAGTGGTTAGCTTATAGCTAAGCTAATATCTTTACACCCCGTTTTCAGAATGGAATAGGGGTGAGTGGAGAAGAAATAAATCTTCTAGGGCAACAATTACATGAAATTGGATTGATACCATACTAGTTTTATTTCGAATAAAGTTGGCTGTCTCACATAGAAAAAAGATAACAAATTCCGCCATGTCCATATTTGCCCTCTTTTGTGATCAGCAGGGTTGGAGCAAACCTAGGGCACGCCTGAAGGTTTTAAAGTTTCATTTTTTTAAATGTATTTCAAGAAATAAAATGATCCATGCAGTTGGGCGTGTAAATAACAAAATGCGATGAAATATAAACCTGATGATATATAGAACATTTGGTATAATCTACAGCCGCAAAAATATTATTGATAAATTAACTACAGTGAAACCCCAATCAATTGCTCTCGCATTCATCACTTTTTTGAGTGGCTCTTAAAAGCGATAAATCGGAGTTGCACTATAATTAGTATTTTTATTAGTTGTGAGTTAATTTATATGAAATGCTATTGTAATTTTCACAATTTAAATTTTTACATAATCTTATGTTTATGCTATTAACTGTTTTAAATAAATAAAACTTTTTTTACATGGCATTTCGGGAAGATGAATTAAAATATGGCAACAAATTAAATGTTCAGAATTTAAATCAATTTTTGGTGAGAATTCGAATCAACTTTTGCTCGAATAAAATTTAATGTTTCGTCAGAATAAAAATATGAACGGTTTGAATAAAATATTGACCATAAATTATTTATTCTTAGGTTTGTAATTCTGACCGATAAATTATGACTATTGAATATAAATCTTGACCAGAAAAATGCGAGCCTTAAAATATTTGGTAAACGCACACATACAAAAGATTCACCACCAATGGCCACAGAGCTTTACTACTAAATCACAGTATCTTTCTTCCGTCTTATTTTTTCATTCATGAATTGGCGTAAAGCCTATCATCAAGATTTGACGATCGACAATAATTATAATTCGATCAATTCTTAAAGGAAACAACCGTTTCAAAATATCTGTTGACTGAATTGACGAAATAAATACGCTGACATTTAAACTCTTTCGCCTATTTTGTAGCGTATCTTTATTCTCTATTACAACCGTTACGCAGAGTGTTTCCGCATGCTGATGGGTATTAAATAACAGACCGTTGGTAAGTTTACGGTTTCTGCCAAGTATTTAACCTGGCTTGGGAACATTTTTGTAAGTAAGTTCGTGATAATGGTACCCCATGTTTGTGGTCTCACATGGGGCGTTATGTGGTTTTTACGAAAAGCCTGAGATTGTAATTGAATTGTCAACTATGCACCTAATAATAAACAGAATATTGCTTTCTGTCAATTAAATTCGAAAGTGAAAAAGTATTATCTAGATAATTATGACACGAAATTTATTTAAAAGTATTTATCTGCATGTTTATTAAGTTTAAAAAGAGAGAACTTTTATCGTCCAGTTGGTAACTGTTCTCAACGTATTTAAAAAGATGTTGAACAAAGATATTTGTACAAAATGGTGACCTAATTAACTTTATTTATTAAAAAAGGGTAAAAAACAACAAGAATATAATGATCGTCATACAAATATTTTATAAATGTAAACGAGCTAGTATAGATAAAATTAAAAATCCACAACCTCTTCTCCCGGAAAATAAACTAATTTATAAGATATATGGAGAAACGAATAAATACGGCGGACATCACTGACGAGCTAACAACACTTATTGAAGCAGAGATACCTACAGAACGAGTCATACCATACACCGAGACGGACGATAGACAGAACGCGATCGAACGTCATAGAAGCCTGACTACCTAACTCTTCTGAAAAAGGCAACAATAATATTTCAAAATGTTAAAATTTCTGGAATTACACAAGACGAATAAACAAATTCCAAAAGATATTACTAATAACATAAATAATACTATATTTTACTTTAAATAGGTATAATTAAGTCTTTTTAGATAAGCTTGTAGGACATATAGGAGATTTCTAAAACGGATTGCGTTCAAGAGGATGGATGTCACATTCCTACCCATTTGATCCTAAAAACGGGACGTAGCAAAAGCGATAAACTAATTTTAGTAGTACTCCAGTTCTAGCTCCATATTTAAACTCTTGATCTCTACAAAAGAGAGGGTTTGAGTGACTGAGTAGCAAGCAATTCTTCTAGAACAACTTTAGTTGATATTGGCTCCATTAAAAAGTCCATATGGTTCAAACTTCGAGCGGAATTATTGACAGGAAAATTTATGGATAGTTAATACTGACTTAAATTTAAAACATCTGATCTTGACGTTGAGTTTGAATATTAATTTCCCCTTCTGAACTCAAGAAGAAATTACAGGAAACAGGAAATTGATAATATCTTTCAATCAGTTATTTATCAATTTATCCGGCACAAACCGCAAAACGCTATACAAAGGTACCTTTCTAAGCGGATCATGGAAACGTTTTTTTAATTTATTCTACCGAAATATCTTTTAAGCAATATATTGGCAAAGAGAAACGATACCAGGAAATTGTGTCGTATATTGGTAGTGAATTTGATATTATAAACATGATGAGGTTCGGGCCACGGAGGCATGTTAAGTTATTGACCTTCCTTACAATCAACCTTGATACATTATCTATCCGAGACCAATGTGGAATTTTTGTCGTTATATTGCAACTATTTTTAAGATATTCGTAAAAATAAAATTTAGATATATTCCACAATTTGATGTAATGATAAGAAAGTTTTTCGCTCAGGACGAGCATTTCCAACCGATGCAGAATAAAATAGAAGAGAGTTTGTATTTTATAATATCGTCAGTCGTCACTGTTCTGGAAGAAAACAGTAAATCGAAAAATTACATATTAAGTTAGTAATACCAAAATTTTTCACTTATTTTTATAAATTATACATTTACTTAAAAACAGTTTTCTACAAACAAACTAAATGAAAAAAGATATGGTATTTAAAACATTTGAAAAACTTCAAAGTCCGATTACTCGAGACAAATATTTTTCAGTTAGTGTCTTCTTCCAGAACAACGACGATATATAATCTATTATATTGTCTTTTCTACAAAGAATTTATAGTTTACCTTAAAAGTAATTTAAACCATTGTCCAATCATATCAATGAAGAACATTATTTTTGAACAACATTGTGCTAAAACTTCAACAAGAGGTATGTAAAATCACTGTCTCTTACCATTCACCAGTAAACGATGTTTATTAATTTAAAGTGAAACGGGTCTCAATCATTTTAAATACTAAAAAAATATATAGTTTACCTAGCCTATTCTTCTATCTTTACAATTTTCAAAAAGGGGAGATTGTGCGACTGAATACTACATATGCTTCACATTAAGGATCGGACATGTTTAAAAAATAAACATACAGAAATTTTGTACTGACGTGTTTGTACGCTGCAGATTGGGAGCGAACATGGCTTTCAAAATAAATTTTACAATTATAAGAAAGCAGATTACAATATAAATTGAATCGAAAATATAATTGTGTTCGGGTGTATTTTAAGTGAAAAATATCTGGCGCATTGGCGATCAGCTCGAATGCCAAGTATTATAATTGAGGAATGCATAAACTATTATACTCAATTATTAACTCTTCTTTTAATAACAAACCTATATTCCGTTAATGCTGGAAGTGGTAATAAAATTTAATACATAATAAAATAATGCACTTGCAGTCGATCGCTTTCTTCTGACGTATTTATTACAGTTTCCCACTGAATCTTAGCGATGGAGAAATGTACTTGCACCGTGGCCCAGTGGTCGGCGCTGGGAGACGGTCGTTGGTGGGGCGTAGGCAGGGGCTGCAATACCGGTAATAAGGAAAATTTATCGTCATATTTAATTTGGTCTATGGTTTTTTTCTGAAAAAGAACTGGAGGTGTTAACTGTCAATTCTTGGTGTATATTTTAAGAATATATCACAATACGTTTTATACTACTGGCAATTTTTTTATAATGGTTTGCACATGGCGTGTATTATTAACTGATCAGTTGATAATGCTTGCGATGGGTGAATACGGTAATGATCATTATAAAAATGAGTAAAAGTGTAATACAAAGCAGATTACGTTTTATTTATATAACTTATACAAACCATTGATTGCATTGGTATTTACTTGGTGGAACTTCATTATAATAGGATAAAACATCAAAGTCTTTAGTTCTACAAATTTTGTAGAACTAATTTATCCTGATTTTATACTGATATTATATTCGTATTTCTCATAGATAACCAGTTTCCTTGATTCCTGTGTAGGTTAATTAAGTAATCTCACAAAGTTACCTCCAAATACATAAAAAATAGTAAAGCATTCTCAAATTTGTAATTAAATTTATTACCGAATTGCATTGTATTGTTTATTTGTGGTATTTAGTAAATTTTCGTAAAACATATCTACCTTTAATATGCAATACCGAATAACCGGTAATAATCTTATATTCGTCCGGCAATGCAATCCCTAGGCGCAGGCTGATGGGAGAGGAGGCAGACAGTTCGTACTCTGCTAGCAAGTCACCCAGCCCGAAAGTCGGTCAGTATGGTTCGGAAACTGTGCTACTGAGAAATTCGAACCGGATCTTTCAATAGAGTGCGGCGACCAACTATTCGAAAACAGCGATGCAATTATTTAGAAACGGGTTTGGTAATTTTACGATATGAAATATTATGTACGTAACGATTATAAGAATTATAGAAATAATGATTCTTAGCCTGTTGAAGTCATACATTTTTAAAAGCAAATTGTGTTACGAAAGTTTGACGAATTCATTTGATCGTTGGGATATTTCAACATTAGATGTACCCTTGCCTCCGATTTCAAAGACGTTAGAATAAAAGGAAACTATTATGGAGATGAACAATCTTGCTTAACCTTTTTAACAAATACATTTCTATTCATGATAAACCTCGTTCACGAGAAAAAACTTTAGGTATTTCGTATTTTGAGTTGTTTATATATTGTACTAAAATTTTCTTTTTTCACTATTAATTCTATTATTAAAACAAAAATAAGAACTTGTTGGTGTAACAAAAAAACTTTAAATGTATTATATATCCCATAACCAGATTCATATCGACTCTTCAGAGTCAATGAAACGTATCTTAATTTTTGACGATTTCGAGTTACTTTTAGTAATGAACTTAAAATAATTAAATACTGTTTACAGACTAATTAAAAGGATAAACAGATATTAAGATAGTTTGATATTTTTTCATAGGTTACTTAGAAAGCCTTTGTGGGCTGTAAAATAAATAAAAAATAGATACCTTTCTTTGACCCTAAGGGACTGATATGCAGAACCGACACCAACCGTTTTCCGCCCCAGGAAAGATAAAACTAAACCAAAGAAAGGAATAATATTTTACAAAAAATCATTCGGTTTTTTTTCAGAATTTGCTATAAGTATTTGCCTTTTTACTTATGGTTTATCAAATTAACAGCAAGCATAATAATTTTAACGGGTTTTTACAATTTTGCATACATACTGATTCAATGAATTTGCGTATTATAATTTGTTGTAAATATAAAAAGTTTTCTTAAAAATTGAAATACACAAAAAATCATGGTCACCATAGGATGAAAACGCCGACACAAATTCATCCACATGAGAGGTATAGCATTACCCTTTTGACATGTCAAGGAAAAAATTTACTCTCTCTCCAACGTGTCCGGTTAATTTATTGCTTACTTCTCAATGAAACTCTTCACTAACCAAATATCCTCATACTTTTATGTGATAAATATAGTTTAAATTTTTACAAAAAAATCTACAGAATATTTTGCACGCATGTAGTATTTTAAATGTATCAGTGAAAAATATAATACATTATCTTATATATGTTTTGTCAGGTATTAAAAGTAGTCAAACACTTTTTGTAGAAAATGAGATAAATAGAAAAAAAAATATAAATTAATGTAAGTCTTAAAAGAAGTTTTATTTATGTATTCTATAACATTTTAAGTAAAGAAACTATTTTTTACACGTAAAATGAATTAATATTAAAAATTTTTCGTATTATAAATGATTTAATTTTGGATTTGTGCATTTCTTATATGAAATTGAGAATTTGACCACTTTTGAAACAAAATCATGCCGATCTTTTTACTTTTTATACAAAGTTTTTACTCGCCCACTACAAGTCGTCAGCCATTAATGTTGATTATTATGAACTAAGCCCATGGTGTAAGAAGTACAGTTCATGGTGTAAGAAGTACAAGGTGAGCTGGATCGTTGTTTTTGTATTACATGTGACGTCACTTTGACGAAGCAAATTTTTATTGTCACCAAACCACCGCTGTAAACATAGTACATTGTAATTGGACAAGCACATAGTGACGTCAACAAATACAAAAATGGCGACTGTCACCTTTTATCCAGCTCACCTTGTACTTCTTACACCATGAACTAAGCCTAAGCCTTGTGGCACTGTTGGTAAATGTGGTAGGCCGATTCAGATTTGACTGGTAGTCAATTTGTTATGAAAAAATATTTAACTTGCGTTTTCATTGAATAATGTTGGGTTTGTTGAAGTTTATTAAACTATATATCTAGATGTTATATCAGAGTTTCACACTGCATACTCAGTTGAAAACAAGCTAAATATGGATTTGGCCAATTATGATACCAGACAACACATATCTGTCATCTATAATATTTGTTGAAATCAGAGTCAAAGATTATAGATTTTCAAGTGATTCCACAGCCCAGAAAAGATATTGAAAGAATATGTTTTTAAATCGTAATAATGACAATATGGATGATATATTACCGTTTTATTGCACTTCGAAAATTGTACTTCCGCCGTCAGATATTGTATTTTGATTACTGTTTGTTTTATTTAATCAAAACTAACCTGTCAAATTCCCGTGTTCGAAAATACTCCCCGAGATTGCAGCAGTTAACTATGAACATGGTCCAAAAATATGTTTACACGTGCGTCTATGAATAATGATGATAAAAATAATGTTCGCTTATTTTATTTTAAAGACTACAATTATCATTTACATTCTATTTTGATTGCAATTCGTCTATCTAATGTACCATTAACTGCATTCTATGCTAAAGCCACAGTGAGTAGAAAAACAATCTATAACTCATTATTAAACGGAATACAATATTCGGAAAAAAATTCAAGTATTGCCAAAGTCATTATGTGGATCTGCGGCTCTAGAACTTTTTAATTGAGGTCACTCTTATCAAATCTTAAATATAAAATTCATAAATTTTTGGTAAAGGAAAAATTTCAAACCCACACATCGCTATACTGGAATTTTGTTTTTTTTCGAAATGAAATGAAAATGAGTTTTCTTTGACAATTTATTGAGCGGAGGTAAAATAGAGGTACGAAATAAATTGTAACCACAATCTACCTATCTGCTTTCCCGTATTCATTGTTTTTTTTGATAAGACATTAAAAAGCGATGAATCGGGGTTTCGCTGTATTATAAAAATACGCCGAAAATATTGAATGGAACTTCTTAAACAGTTTATTAACCAAGGAAATTTCAGATCAAATAAAAAAATAAAACGTTTTTTTTTCATACCGGTCTCAATATGAAATAGAACTAAAATTCGAATTTCGAATTATGCATTTATTCCAAGGCTGATTGATACATTACTGATTGAAATAAACAATACAATTTCGAAATTTCTCTGATGCATCAAGGTCTATCGAGCACATTCTTTAATGTAATACTATTTCAAAATCTTTTAAAACGAAGTGTATTATTGCCATTACTCAGAATAAGCCGCCATTAAATTTCGTATGAATACGGATGAACATTTTGAAGTTAGAACAATCCGTCAAAATTATGGCGGGAGGTAAAAACGGCATGAGTCAGTCAGCTTGAGTTTTATACACGAAGCGATACGCGCTATGTTTTGTCTGAACAGAACCACCGAACGTAAAGCACGTGTTCAGCGAAGATACCATAAAGAAAGCAGATCGCCGAGTTGCGTAGTTTTTTTTCACTTTAATGGTTGTTTGGTAAGTCGATGAGTGTCTTAATGACTTTATACCGTGAACGTGCATTTTAAAAAGTTGTCTATGGACGTTGTGAATTTGTACAATAATAATAAATTGTCTAATTAACAGTGTTGCTTGATTGGTGTATTTTTTTGTGTGTAGTTATTGAATTAAAAAATATTTTGACTGCATAAATTAAAAAGTGAACAAGTGACGGATAATTTTTATTTTTATTGTTCTGATGAACTTCAGTAATTGACTGCTGTTATACAAAGAGGATATTTCAAATTAAGGTTTGTTTTTTTAATTTTATTTATCAAAAATCATTCATGAATATTATTTTTTATTTATACGTAAACAAAATTTATGATGGCCCACATTTAGACAAAAAAATGAATTTATCATCTTTTCATAAGAATGCCATACAAATAATGATTTTGGTTTGTATACTACAAAAACTCTCAAAAACTTTATTTACAAACCTCAATAGCCTATGCCCGCTTTAGTTACGCTACAGGTTACAGTAGTAAACAAATTATTATTTTTAAACAGTTTAATTCAAATACTAAACCATTGAAATTTCAAATCGGTTGTATTCAATTTTCACTCGAATCGAAAAAAAAAATACATTATAAACATTTTGATTAACAATCAAGCGTATTTCCTACGATCAAAGGTCACCAAAAACCTTATAAATGTTTTCATTGTTAATTTGATCATATTATTATATCTGATCTGTTAGTACAAACAACCGATGAATGAAGGTATCTCTAAATATCAATCGAACGTTTTCTATGTAACACGATAAACTCAACCATCGGGTAAAATAAAGGATGTTTTCTAGCTTCAGAAGATTATTTATCAATAATTTATTCATTGTGGACCCTAGATACTTAAAAGACGATTTGGGGGTTTCCTTGCAAACTTTTACTCTAATATGTTTAAAAGTCTTTCCTTTGGATCAAAAATTTCACCGAAAGTTGTTCAATACATTATTATCGTTCCTGAATTCTTCTAGGTAAATTATTTAATACAGATCGAAAAAGAAAAATTATGAAAATATTAGATTAATAACAAATAAGAGTTTTCATTTCATTTTCGCAATTTTAGTTACGATGTGTAATCTAAATCATTCAATTCTTTTTCCACTTTCATATTTAGTTACCTTAGTCGATCGTCAATTATTGCATACTAAATAACATTTTGTGATAAAATGTTTTTTGAATAATTATTTTAAGATATTGAAGTTTTGAAATCCAAAATTAGATAATCTGTAATGTGTTATTGTATTATTATATTTACACATTCAAAAAAAGAGTTTTAAATTTATAGTATTTAGATCTTGTTCCTAGTTTATTGTACAATAATTTAAATGACTATATTTACATAAATACTTTCTTTATGTCAAGAAAAAAATCATACAATATAAAGAAAAGCTCACTTGTGATTTGTCCAAATAACGAGTTTTTGAGAAACGACAATTTAATGTTTTCAAAAAAAGTCAAATTCAGTTTTATTGTCTGTGATTTTCTTATTTTATAAATTGGGTTATTCAAAAAGATGTTCACACTATACACATGAAAGATTTAGACAAAATAAATTGAACTAAATGACTGGCTCAATATTGACTGAATGGATATAACACATATTATGTGCTTTAAATACAGTAGTTCAATGAACCTCTCGTTGCAATATTTATAATACGATTTCAAAAAGCAGGATGTTTCATAATTCTTAATAGTCTAAAATATATTTAAAAACGCACGCCATTCTGTTAATTGTTATATTTCACACAAGATTGCTGTACATTGAAATAAATGCTGAATATAATGCTTGCCGTTCTGATCGTATGTGCATACCGGATCTGGCTATAGAAAGCTGAGAGTTGCGTGTCGGCCGAAGAAAGTCCACTGCGGGCCACGGCAATGTATGCATTGACTTACATTTCATCTTCGTGGAATCTAATTCGGCATATATGAGCGAGCGAGATATGTAAAAAAGGGAAATATTGCGGTCTAACGGTGTCAGATCCTAGTGTCCTAATTATGACAGGTTTGTAACATAGCATCGTAACGAATATTTCAACACGTCCTACGTAATATGCTGTATCTGCAAATCTACTTTTACAAGAGATCATTGAAGGCGATTTTATCCATGTTTCAAAACAGTTAATTTAATTATTATAAGTTGCAATATACGTGACAAAGAACATAAATCTAGGATACGTTTAACATAGTTAGAGTACATTAATTAGGTCATATTAATTTGATAAAAGGATATGTTTTACAATTGAGTTGGTATTAGATTCATTTTAGGAGAAAGAGTTAAAATTTAAGCTTGAACTAAAATTATCAAAAACATTTTTATTTTTTTTATCATGTCCGCTCCCAATATCGAGTATATGACTTCGTAATGGAGGTATCTAAATAGAGGTTTTCTACGAGAACTGCTTGGTATTAAGTTGCTCAACCTATTTTTTTCAAATAGAGTAGGGATAGAAGTATAGTGCTAGGACAGGAATAGTGGTTAGCTAATCGCTCTCGCTATCCCGGGTTTTTAGGATCGGGTTGGTCGGAGGGAGTTTTCGACATCACACGTATTCATGACTACGAACAGAAATCCATAAATCCATTGAAAAATCAATTTATGAGACTATCCGTACCAAGACTTGAACCCGAAACATCCGTAACCGTACCCAACGACGCTGACCTCTACACTACGGACCCGACCACCACGATCTCATAAATATTAATGCAACTTAATCCAGTTTGCTGTAATGTTCGAAACACCTCAGTTATTAAGTATTATTTATTACACTATTTTTCTGACAGTCCTGGATCGGCGACTTCTTGAAAGCATTTTCTCTTTTCTTTACCATATAAGCTGTTAGCATAATCTACGCAATCAGTAAACCGAAAAACGAACAATGTTTACGTTATTTTATATACAAACCTTGGTTTAAAATTAATTTTATAACGACGTACAAAATGATATATCATACATTCACCATATTTCAAAAAATAAAATTATCTAGAAACAAAGATTGGGAACCTTGAAATTACAAAATTTCACATAGACATGTGAATAATTTAAGTAAACAATGCACTATAAACACTGTTAATAAACATTGAACTTTCATACAGATAATGTCCATTTCAATCGTGCTGTATAATATAAATATGCTGATTTACAGTGTATTTTTAGTTGTCCAAAGAATACATTTATTTCATAAAACTCAATGTTTAAACTACAACTAGAATATAACACACTTACTTGACGATATCGTTGTAATTTATACAAACTTATCAATCTCCTAAATCCAATAGAATTTTATGTCCATAACACAAGAACCAGTTTTGATTTCCATAGTTAATCGATACAAACCAATCACTTTCGTAACTATACCCAGTAGTTTTAATGTTGTTTTAATAAACTTGGTTGCTATAAAAATCAGTTTATACTAGCGTAGATAAAAACATTGAAGAAAACCAGTAAATGTATATTTTTATTTCATGAATTTATTTAAAACATCTGGCGGAAAACAAAAGATCATTGAAATAAAAATCACAAGAAATTTTTAACTGAAATAAATGAAAACGTTCCTTATTTGAATCTTTTAATTGCTAGATCCTTATTAATATAACAATATTTTAATAATATTTTTTTGATTGTTTGTTATTGACCTCACGAATTTACAGTAGCGATTTACCCAAAACTGTTATTTCCGACAAAACTTTTTTTTTCTATATGACTTCAATTTACTTATTTAATAATAACTTAGATCGAACACAAAAACCCATGCTTTGGTCTCTAAGTGGGCGCCATGAGACTAACAGATTATAAATTTCAAAAACCAGGTATCCCAACGTAAAAATATTTTTTAAATTCACGAATAACTCTACGTCTCAGCTGTGTACAGATAATAGTAGCTTAAAAAAACAGTTGGCTTGTTATAAATTTTATTCGTAGCCGTAATAATTAAATAATTAAGTACATCTTGAATTCGGAATATTATCTGTCGTTTAGAAAATTTTGCAGATTAAAACTAGTTTATCTATTGGAATATAAAAAATGCTACCATATAAATTATTATTGATCGCAATCAACAATTATAGGTATTTTTTGATTCATTAGTATTGTCAGATTCGATAATTATACTTAACATGGTTGTATAATATTATAAATTTACGATATTTCCTTATTAGATGGGCATTAAAGGCCATTTTTTGTATTTCAAAACCGTGCGAAATTTGAAAAAGAATGGTATGCAAAAAGCAATGTTAAAAACAACACTTATCTTAGAATTCTCAGACTGTTGGAGGACAAAAAACAAAACTAAAAAACGTCTAAAAAGGATACTCGAATGCGAATGACTTTTTTTTATACCTCGTGGAACGCTTGATTAAGCATTGATTGGCGATTTAAGTTTTATAATAATCAATCACTAACTGATTAGAAATACATAGTGTATAATTAAGTTATTTGTATTGTTTATACACAATTATTATATTATGTGAAAACAGCAGGAATCTTGTCTTTCCTAGCCGTCTTTGTGTAAAATGTAATGATAATTAACAAAGAGGTTACATATAGAAATTTTAAAATTATATTTAACACTAGTGAGTACGTGGCATGCGTTGCAATGCCACTCAGGGTTTGTGCTTTGATTCTGTTTATTGAAGTGCTTTTGGATTAGAGGAATGCACGAGCTGAAATTTCATAGAATTACCCCGTCCAAGCCCGTCATCTTCAGGCCCGACTCGAGCCCGACTCATTAATATCACACTTGTTACCCGAACCCGACCTGAAGCCCAGATTTATTTTTCTCAACCCGAAAAAAGCCCGATTTTTTAAAATATACAATAATGTTGTTTCCATATTTTTCGTTTTTTCGTCTGATTCTGAAATGTCGCTAGTTGTACGTATTTGATTCTTTTTTGTATATATATTGTTTTACATTTCAGAGTTTAAATCTTTTTGTGACATCGAAATCGGATGAATGTTAAAGGAACGCATACAGGACAAACAAGGGGTGTGGTCAATAAACACCCAATAATCGTGTGGAATCATTTAAGATACGTATACGTTTAAATGTCTGTTCTATCATCGATGTCGTACCTGTGCAAATCATTGCACCTAGTCAAGATTCTTTGCTTTGAAAATCAAGTACATTCGTAAGGTCAATAGTCACTTTGAAAGCCTCACAATCTGAGAACATATATTTTAATATCACTTCTCAAGTCGTGCCCAATGGCGCATGCCGTCTAGAAGTGCACCTCCCCAAGCCATTTTCTGGCAATTACTCGGTTGCTTTTTAATGCATTTGAACTCAATGTTTATCAATTAGGAAGCAAACAATAATCAATGACTTATCTCTTAAATCACATAAAAATACATCAAACAATGGGTTTTTAGTATAGATAATTTTTTGATATACAATTCGCAAACTACTAGACGCTTAAGGTGTAACTTTTCGCAATTGTGACACTGAACATAGTGAATTTATGTAAAGAGAAGTTGTTTTTATCTAAATCTTCATTTCCAGATAGAGGAGTATAGTATGAGATGAAGATAAGACTGACGTAAACACTAGAAGTGGTGAGACCAAGTGGAGAAAAATATAATAAAATACATAGGGTCACTGAATCTGCATGAATATTAATATTAAAATAAATTATTTATGAATTTATCTCTTTCTTGCTTGTGAAAACTCATATTATATTGAGAGAAGCGATGGATATTAATAATTGTGGTTATGGAGACGTCTTAAATTAAAATATAATCGAATGTACTACAGTTAACCTTTTCTTTACTGAGTCTAAATTACGATAGGGTTTTTACCGTCTCTGCCAAAAATACTTTTGTGTGTTTAAAAAAAGAAACTTGCAACATTTTAAAATGCCAACCCTAAACATACCTTTTTATATTATCTTCATTAGGTTTGGTACGTAGACGTTTGTCGAGATTTTAAATAGTTTTTTTATCATTCATTCAAATGCCAGGACTTTAATAGCATAAATCCAATATCTGAGTAAATTAAAATCATGCGGCATCCTGCATGCTCCCTTATATTTAAAAAAAATACATTTTATGACCTTTTGTATATTATTCTGAAGCGAACCTTACACGAGTAATTTGAATGATAATCTTATTCAGGAATGTAAATCTTATTCATAATGTACAGTAGTGATTGAAGGAATGATAATTGTGATTCTGTACCATGCTCTGACTGTCAATCTGAATGATTCGTTCGGATTGTCATTGCGATTGATCGTGTAAGGTTTGCTTTAGACATCAAATCTTGGTTACCAATAAACTAATTCTTACATTTTTACTGATGTAAAGCATTTTTATCCAGGCTGTAAAACCGGTATCAATTTATTTAACTTTATACTTGATAATATTATTTTCGGCGGAATAAGAAATGAAAAAACTTTAACTAACACTTGTTCATTTTTCCACGACGTAATTTGTAAGGTTGATGTATTTCCATGGGAACGATTTTGGTATTCTGCTATTAGGGTGCTTTAAGACTAGACAATCGTGTATGTTGTTCATTTTGTCAGCTGGGAACTGGCAATACTATATTATTTCACTTAAGTAAGATAGAATAAACTTAAAACAATCAACTTTAATTTAATTACTTGCAAATGGATTATTTGACCATATTATCAACGATTTTAATATGGTTAGTTTTTACGTGAAAGGATTATATCGACTGTGTTCTAGCTAATTGATGTAATTGATGAAATTGTTCAAGAGAGAGTAAAAACTGTTTTTATCCAAAACATTATATGGTGAGTTGCGTTATGAATCTTTGAAATGCACTCCTGTAAATTTTCATGTTTGCAGATACAGGATTACACGAAGGGAGTGTCGATATAGTAGTGGCTTACATTAAGTGGCCGGGTCAGAATTTTTAAACCTAAAACCAATGTAAAATGATGTTTCCCTTTCAAAAAGTGGTAAATTTATTTTTCTAATTTACATCATTTTGCCGAGACCTGCTCCGTCGTCTTTAAAATGTGATCCAATCATTAACTAATTTTCGTATTTTTGAGGGTTACATCAATTGACCAAACACAGTCGATATTAACGTATAACTATTAACTTTCTATTGCTAAATCTTAAGATACGACTATAATGAGACCAACAAAATGAGGTTAGGTTGGTTATTTTTATTGAATTATAAAGCAAAGTAACGGATACTAATCATATTAAATATATTTTTTGGCTGTCGTGGGATTTATTTATTTGAACTGTGTGAACCATCTAGTTTAGTACAAACAAATCGATCCAAGTGATAAAATTTTGCCTTACAATGTAATGTTGAGATTTATTTTTTGACGTGAAATAAATAAGTTTATTCGTATTGAAATAAGCTTTTTTTCGTGTAACAGATTTGTGATATGAGAAGCATTTTTTTACCATTTCCACATCTGGCTAGGAGTATATTGATTCCTAATGTAGGTATCCCAAGAGAAGTCGAGAAACTCCTTTTTCGGAGAAAAGAATATAAGGATGGAGATAGATATGGATTTTTAAGAATCATCTTAATTAAAAATGAAAATTGCGATGAACTTGTTTGTATCACACCGGAGATCATGTCTCCTCAATGATACATTAAGTTCATAATAAATATTTATAATATAAGTAACAATAAGAAATAATAATAATGTAACATTTAAAGGAATATGATGAGTACACAATAATTATATTAAAGTCGTCAACTAACAATTAATTTAAATACACAGAACTTTCTATGTTGAGGCCACAATGATAGTACTAATTATAAAATTAACTACTAGTGTTTGGAGGTGATATAGTTAGTCGGAAGATGTTTCTTCAATGATTGTTATTAATGGACAATTCAAAGTGTGTATTTTACGATAAATTACGATTCTAATAAATCTACCCTGCCACACATCGCATTTCGTGCCATTCACTACATATATTATGACGACTGTACGATATAATTTATTGGGACGATTTAATTATTACTTAACAAGCACATATGTTGGTTTTCGATGAATCGTAAATTATATAATGATTATAGTAAAGAACCACTGCATAAACTCACAAGAAATCTTTTCAAAGATATTTTATATTCGACGAAAAACGGAGTTGAGAGATGATCTTCGCACAACCGCCATACAATTTGTTCGTAGAGGCTGAGAATCCTAGGACTACTCGTAAATTGCAAATTTTCTTCTAGTGTTGCTTGTAACTTAAGGTTGCTTTGCTGAAACACCGTTACTTAACATTTTTAAGTGATAAAATAATGCTTTGTCCTCAGCGAGACTTTAAGCCGCAACATTTAATTAACAATTCACAACTCTTAAGATAGTCTAATTAAATAACAATGCGAAAAAATTAACGGACGTTGGTAAAAACTTTTGTTTTATGAAACAATATAACTCGTTAAAAATAACCATGCATTAATTTGCATGATATCCGAGTTTTTAACAATTTCTAAAACAATAGGTCGATTTATTTGAATATCTTTTCTCAGTGTAATTACAGCTAAAATACAGATGAGCAAAAATGTGAAATAATTATTTTATCAGTAGAATTTTACATGAAATATTTTTTGTATTGGTATAAAAATATGTTTTCAAATTATAAAGATAATAAAAATAAGACAACCAAATCGTAGAGAGTAGGGATAGCGGAATAAGGCTAGGGCAGGACTAATGATTAGAAAAACGGTCTCGCTACAACCCGTTTTTAAAATTGGATGGACGGGGGCCATGTCCCTGAGAGATAAAAGTTTCTCTACTGAGATCCGTAACCGAACAACCGACAACGACGTTGTGCTCTGCACCACAGCCCTGGCAGATTTTAAGTACATCACATAACTAAAATCCTGATATACAAATACATATGCTAACAATCAATAAATGCTTTCAAGTAATTCAAGTGATTGTCTTTCGGTTTTATTTGCATTAATTTTTGTAATCACGTTCATACTAAGCTTAATTAAACATTTTTTTACGTATATTAAAGAACAATTTTATGAATTGATTTATGCAGTTGTATTCCAAGAAATCTATGTCTTTGATATGTACGTCCCCTCCTGCCCGTTCGATCCTTAAAACAGGGTGAAACGAGATATAATATCTATAATCTTGTCTCTTCTTGACGGCATTATTCTACATTTAGCCACTCCAAAAAAGTTATTGCGGCTTGATTGAAAAAATATATGAAGTAGTAAGAAACCTTCGATCATTAAATTCATGCTGAACTACAAATGTCGAAAGTAAAAAATAAATTCGCCTGCGGCGCATATTATATTTAACTACTTCATCGGCAAAGAAATTAAAAATGTATAATGTGGCAAGCAGTTTTGTCGTAGCGAATTATGTTGTATTCCAAAAAACATGTCGTTATAATATAAGTGTATAATTATTTTAATTCCTTGGCTCTGTATGCATCTATAAAATTCAACATTAAAAAAAAATGAGGTTACGTTTAAGTAAGTAATAAAAACTATATATACTTTAGAGCTATCGTCTATGATTTTTTACGTCTAGAAAGAACCACCTAATCATATTATGGAGAACAATTTTTTTCACTCAGCAATGGGTCAGCAAACTTTGATCAGGTTTTTTTCGTTCGAGTCGATTTGAAAGCGGACTACTTATCCACATAGTCATAGACTGTCGCCCACTGAGCGGCGTTTCTTTCACACGTACCTTAAATAATTATTATCATACCATAAACGGTGAGTTTTAAAAAACTTATATTATTCCGTGAAAACCTCAGTTGGCCTACAATACATAATGCCATGTAAATCTCAGTAATGATATTTAACAGTTTCTTCGAGTTTATCTCATGTGATGCGGATTGTTCAATTATTAGCTAAAATGTCAAATATTTTTATAATATTATTAAACACACTTTATTGGTGTTTTTCGAACGATTACTTTTATGCAGTCGGAAGCGTGTTATATCGACCCTCTTATCTATTTAGCATAACGTCATGTTTAAATATGCTTAAATAAATTTATTAGTTTTTTTGCGATAATAATAATAAATTAGATATTTTCGTATTGTTTTGTTTATTTATTAATTTGAAATATTAATTTATAATTTTACTTTCTTCTCTATAAATAAAGGATATCGCTTTATATATTCTTTAAAATGATTTTAGCGTTTGAAAATAAACTAAACTCGTAAATTTAAAAACTACTGTTATGCATGACATTACATAATATTATATAAATATTATGGCACGTATGAAAAAACTTCGAATTCGACAAACAAAATAATATTCGTCATGTCGGGTACGTGGTCAAGTGGTCAACATCATTGGCTTCGGTTGCGGAGTTTACGGGTTCGAAACCCAGTAATAACAGCTTTATAAATTGATTTTTCAATCGATGTGATGTCTAAAATTACCTTCACTCATTTGATCTTAAAAAACGGGGCGTAGCAAGAGTGATTAGCTGGCCAATATCCTTTTTAGTCCAATTCTTCTATTCCTAAACTCTTTGAAAAGACGATCGGTTAAGCAACTGAGTATCAAGCAGATCTCGTATAAAACTTCTGTTCAGATGGAGGTCATTAGGATTCTTCATGCTGACATGGTTGAAAGAAAGAAAAATGTCATCATGATTCATCACGTACACTCCATACCAGAGTTTCCCAAACTTTTCTCGCGATGGAACACTTTGCAACCCTTAAAATTTGAATGGAACATCTTGTTTATTTTGTTGGGCATATAATACCAAAACGGCGGTAAGTCTTAAAAATTAATAAATGAGTTGAATATGCCGAGATAACTATAATGCATAAAATAAAAAAGGGACACGTTGAAAAAATGCTGCTAAATTAGTATATTTCATGTTGAAACTTCGCATTTTTCAATAAAGTTCATACAAACGTAAATCTTTTTTTGGCTCTCCTGAAAAGTACTGATTTTGTACATAACACCCTTTTTCTTTCGCACACAGCCATATTAAGTGAAAAATGTTTTAATTAGTTGCAACTGCAGTACCATACAAAACCATTCCAAGTTTCACATCTTTTCCAGTTCTGCGGAATACAGTTTGGGAAACCCTGCTCTATATTTTATAATTATTATGTTTTAAACACTTATGTATCTCAGCATCGTAAAGAATAATTGTACTATCATTGTGATCCATCTTTTTGAAGCAACAGAAGCATCGGAATGCTGAATCTAGACCAATAAATAGCACACCTCTTCTTTACCCTTCTCTGTTTTCCAGCGCATCATAATTGTTATTGTTATATTACCTTGAAGCTTGAAACATGGCATTTAGGCATTGTTTTAAAATCCAATAATATCGCCTCGAATGACATTTCTGTAAACTATTTATCGAAAGTGCATATTTGCGGATCGCTGCGACACGAATATCATGAGATGCAATCGTTTGAATAGGTCGGAATGTCTTAAGTCACGAATAAGGCATTTGATTAAGTGTGACTTATGTGTGCAAAACGAAACATCTCTTTTCTGCTTCATTGAAGTGATTGGAATGTTAGCATTTTTGCGCATCGTCGATTTGAGGTTACAGCAAAACTGTTACATGTATTATAACTGATTTTCAATCTTAGCACAAGACGATGTATAAAAAATGTTAGTGTAACGATTGTGTTTGATTAAAAGTTCTAAACAGGGCTGTCCTAAGGAAAAGAATAATAAAATTATATGCCAAGTCCATCAATAATGATCCTGATCAAAAAGTGTTGTCCATTATATTGGTTTGTTCACAGTATAGGAGTGACTGCTATAGTAATTGGACACTTAAGGAAGTACTTTCCTTTAACCTTTCCCTTACTATGTAAAATAAATCCACGCACTACAGTGGAATGTATTCATTACACATCATGTATTTATGACTGATTACAAGTGATTGATAGCCGGTAAAATAAGAATATTCACAGACATCGCTTAAATTTATTAAAGTTGAAGACGACATAGTCGACATGAAGTAATAATTAAAATTGTATACCTGAAAACATGAAGAAACATCGGCCGACGACAAACGGCTTAGCAGACTACCTCAAACGTAGGCTCGAAAGCTACTGGCTTGCGTTCGACACTTTTCGTTTCGTGCAATCTTGAAACAAACGACGCGACTGGGCCTCTCTGTCTCGTGCGTCATCATTCATATGTGAGCTAAAGGGAAAAATGTTCGGTGTTCCCCGCTGGCCGTTGCATTCACTCGCACAACTCAGAATGTGTACACAACACACTCGCACACGTATGATTGTATTGGTAAATTTATCCCGGACTTTCGACAAAATATCCCCGCTGCGCCCAATGGCATGTTATTCTTATTACTATTATTATGTTATTGAATGCATAAATGTACAACGGAGGAATACCTAAAATCTAAACGCAGTATTTATTATATATATAGAGATATTTTCATTATTAGAAGCTATGTGCAGTACATATACATCACAGAAAAGGAAAAGTTAACAGTGTATAAGTAAAAAAAAAAAATATGTAGGAAACATGTAAGATATGTAGAGATGAAGAATTTAATGAGCTTCAAGGAAATGAACACAACAGTAATAAAAACAAAAGGTTTTTTTTAGATGTTTGTATTAGACTGAAAAATATGGAAAAACATATTAATTAGACACATTTACTTTTTAGGTTAGTTGTTGTACCACTATTTAAATATCAATGAATATTGACAGCTTGTCTCTCACGCTTTCCTGAGAGGTTTCGTTACGAAATTCATGAAACTTTTATAAAGTAAATGTCACTAAAATATCACTGTTTCTTAAAGGGTCTGCTAACACGATTTTGACCCAACGTCACATACAAATGAAGTTTTTTCAGTATTGTCATCTAGTAGTGGATAATTGAGGCTACAGTTACATAGATATAGAAAGACTAGATATATTTGTCTCCTTCAGACCAACAAGAATGTTTAGCTACTCTTATTTTGGACGTTTAATAACTATCGCCGTCCAATTACTATTGCAGTCACCCTATACTTAACTATATCATACTTTAGCCATTCCCGCTCCGCACTCAATGGGGAGCATAATATGAACTCTTGGGTTACATTTTACATACTATTGTAGCTTTATCTTCTGAATGGAAAAAAATTGAATTAATTTTGATTTGGGAAGTTTTTTTAAATGGTTTAACCAAATTTATCACAAGAGAAATAATTTACGTATATGTTTTCGTCAATTCCACCACTCTTGGCCCTTAAAGATGACCCTACAGGACGTCTTTTACTGTAGCCTACAATAGTCACACTACTTAATATTTAAGAGGAGATTAATAGGTGAAATGTGTGTACTTAAAATGTTTTCTAATTTTATCCACATAATTATATTTAGACTTTGATAAATGTACCGGTTAAAAATGCTCAGCCGCTGAAACCGTAAATATATCATAATAAACACAATACCGTGAATCAAATATATATGCGATAAAACCATTTGAGATTCTAAAAATATAATAGTTAAGCGACAATAGTTGATTGCATTTATTTATATACTGCTTTTTTGTTATTGAAGTTCTGATGATGTCAAACGGTGCAACCAGCAAGGGAGTGACTATAGTGTAACGATTTCTGTATTGAATCTTTAAATTAAGCCATCGTAATGGTCAGAATAATCCCTTTTTAACGTTTTCAAACATGAAAGCAAATCCTATTTACATACATTTTATCCGTCTCATTTTAAATATCACTTACGTTACTTAGTTTATGGGAATTTTTATTCAAAACTACTTACGGTAACCGATGCGCCTTTTTTTAAAGCTTTATTCCACATTTCTTTTACCTTCATACCCACAACAAAACCAAACAATCTTTATAATATATCTATATTCCATATAGATTGTATTATTCGATAACTGTGTTAAATCCTCAAGGCAAACGCTGCACTATCCCTGACATAGAACACTCTTACGATTTCTTCTTCCATAAGCGGACTATAGAACAATTATCATTTAAAAATAAGGAGTGTCACATTATACGTATTGCATTGTGTATTCAGAGATGGCCTGGCTACAAAATACGTGTTCACGAATTCAAATTGCTCAAACAGTCACTTCTATACCGAAGACACCACTATGTTTCATATTGTACATGGTTTGTTTATTCGTGACTTCATGACAATATCAGTGGCATAGACACTAGAAAAAATAGACAAGATAATATTATAATTATTGACAGATGTGATTCTTTTTTCAAATTAGACTTATTATGTTGGTAGGTACTGTGGCCATTTAAGACTAAGCATAAATAAATGATATAATTATTATTCTATTTTCAAATAACCTGCACCGTAAGATTATGTTGTCAAATTATAGTAGTTGTACTTCAATAATTATCTGAAATTGAATGAAATTCGGTGGAGAACCATCTGCATTTATATTAAAAATATAATTAAACGCATTTCACACAAAAATCATAATATAAGAAACCCTGTGTTTTCAATTAAAGATATGCGATTTATAAATAACAATAAACTACACGAATGAGAAATGTATGAACGAATTTTTTATTATTTCGGAAGCCATTTGTAGACAGATTTTTGTATCGCATAAATTGGATTGATCGATTAATAATTATGAGTCGCTTTTATATACCATCGAAGTGTGCGTTTCTATCAATCAAAATATTAGAAATCATGTCTACAAATCTTATATATGATGGCCCAGAGAACTCTGTAGACGGCTTAGTGCTCGGCTAGAGCCAACGCGCGACGGCGGGGCGGGCGCGGCGTTTGAAACCGAAATGCAAAACCACTCAAGACAAGATGCGCCAACTTTTAGTCCCTGCGCATTAACTACGGACATTGCAAAAGCATGCTATGCATTTCAGTTTTAAGCGTTGACTGTGCCCGAACACTTGTTATTTTCACATATCGCATTTAGGTATGAAATTTTCTCATGACCTAAGCGTCGCGGTTCGCGGTGTAAAATATAAAATAAAATGTTATCCAATGCACACGCAGTTTCCGACGTACTAGCTACTTTAGACATTCAGTATTTCAATTTCAACACCGTCATCCATGACGGGTATAGTTATACTAGTTTCAATATAAACATATTAATTTAAACGTGTTAAAATGAATAAAAGGAATTTTACTTAAAAACACATATTTATCTTTTTAAATAAAAATATATTTACAACACACAAAAAGAGGAATTAGTAAGGTGGCATTTTTTTTCCATTCAAATCAACCATGTTATTATGGGGTTGATATAAACCACTCTCCTGATCGTGGGCATTCAAAATCAAACTAAGGAATGTGTTCGGGCGGAAGCTACAGGATATTTATGTTATAATGTATGATATGTCTCTCAAAAAAAGCCTCGATTGAGAAGAAATGCTTATCATGTAGATATAATTAATAAAAAAATTCGTCCTTCAAAATGAATGGATATCTTTGATGAGACAATTATGGACTGTTTTTGAAGAAAAATCTGAAAACTCCTAAAACTTTCTTTGCGCAGACTTGGGTGAATTTTATATACCACCACATAACCGTACCCGTCATAGATGACGGTATTAAAATTGAAATACTGAATGTCTAAAGTAGCAAATTGCATAACATTTTATTTTATTATACACCGCGAACCGCGAACGCTTAGGTCATGATAAAATTTCATATCTACATGTCAACTGTGGAAAGGAAAGAGGACGCAACCCACACACAAAAAATATTGTGTATAGCCCAAACAAAACGTCTATTAAATTGTATACATTGTGATTATCGAAAAAAAATAAATCGTTTTGCCTTTCTACAGTCTATATATTATATATTTATATAAATATAGTGTATTATCACGTTTTGTGGGTGTTTTACACAATATTTTTGGTGTGGGTTACGTCCTTTTTCCTTTCCAACAATTACAATTTTATGAAAGAGCGTAATTTCGCATCTTGGTATAGATATTGTTACTATACGTAATCTCTACCCTAAATCATGGTTCCGTTTATGCGCCTCATAATCGTTCTTTCAATGATGTCGACATTTTGATATAATATATACCAAATGTAAATCAATCTGTGATATATTTAAATTTGTAAAAATGAAGTGGGACAGTTTAGAAATCATAAAGAGGTGGCATCCACGGCACCTGGCCACCTCAAACACTGGAGTAAAAAATATATAATGATGCATAATATGGGTCATAAATTCATTGTCACATCCACATGTCTTTGTATGGTAATTTTAATGGCGTTAATTTTATATATTTACAAGATTTGTCATGGCATGGAGTAACAATAATAATTTAGAAAGCAGTTTACCTTGGGATTTTTTCAAACAATGACCTTATGACCTATTCGAGATAACATCAAAGCTAATAAGGTCACATAAAAACTATATAAAATGGCGCACGTCTAAATATTTCAATCGGAATTCTTAGAGAAAGTAAAATTAAAATCATGTGTGTTTTACTCTCACATCTTCCATCCATACAAATAATATGCTCGGACAGTGAATGCTGAAATGATAAAAGAATGGTTAAATATTCCATTTATGCTTTGAATAATATATTAACTTTTTAATAGTTACAAGAAGACCTATCTAAGCTTGAAGGGCTTAGCTTGCTAATCTTCAACAACTACCTCTAAATAAGCTTAGTTCGTAGTTCATTTAAATTACACCTATTTTTTCTGAAGATAATGTACAGCATAATGAAGATAATGTATTTCAGCAACAATTAAAATATTTAATTAGAGTCTATATAATATATAGACGACTTAACGGTTGAGAAAAATGTTTTTACTCCATGAAATTGATTCTATTTTGATTATTTAAGATTTCAATTTAAGAGGATGAATATTAAAATAACTATAACACGTGTCACACTCAAATGGAATAGGAATGGTGAAAATTTCATATTGAAAATGGTAAATTCTACAAAATAACAACCGCAGTACTGAAAGCGTTAACATTTAAAATTAAATGCAATCGGTAGGCTTAATTTCCACGACATTTATTTCGTTCCTATACACTTTTTTCAAACCTAGATACGTATTTTGAAAGTTAAGTCAATTATATTTATACGTATATTGGGAAAGTTAACGAATCTCTGGTATGGTAATAATATGGCATGCGTTTATAGTATACATCACGGAATTTTTATAAGTTGTATCATTTTAATGATGCCTATTGTATTTCACACGGAATCAAGTCAACGGTTCACGTGACTGTATTGTATTGTATACACCTGTGAATATTTTATCGCCGTCGTGAAAAGGTTAATTTTCAATTCACGAAAGAAATGCTTCTTTATGGCTATCTCGTCCGGTAAAGTTAACATGCAGTGGCGCACCTTTCAGATGAATTTAATACATAATCGCTAGCTGTAAATGGTAAATCACAAAGTCAAATTTGCTGTCTTACTGAACGATCAGATAATAAATAATACTCAGCGAACATTCTTTCGCCTGCAAAAAATATCATTATTAATTCTTACCCACACTTCTGACGGAACTGTGCTCTGTCTTAAATTAATAGAACCCCGTCAAAAGCTTTCTAACTTTTAAATAGCATCATTACAATTTTTGACTTTCCTACAGTTTTTTTTGTATCTATTTATTTTACAAATACTAGTGAAGAAGATCTTCTTTGACAGATTAATTCAGTTTTTATATTTATCAAAATAAATTTTGATGTAAATGTAATAAAAATATATAGAATATGACATGTGATGTTGCCATTATGGCGTGATATACAGACAATTACAAATATAACGAATCGTTGAAATCAATATTACAATAGATGATCAAAATGAAAACGAGTTTGGGTATACTTAAAGCTACGTGGATACATTCGACGATATTTTGGCCAATTGATGTAACTCTCAAAAAATACGAAAATGAGTTAATGATTGGATCACATTTTAAAGACGACTGAGCAGGTCTCGGCCAAACGATGTAAATTAGAAAAATAAATTGAACAATTTTCGGAAGGGAAACATCATTTTAAATTGGTCTTAGGTTTAAAAATTCTGACCCAGCCACTTGATGTAAGTCACTATTATATTGACACTTCCTTAATATAACCCCGTATCTGCAATTATGAGAATTTACAGGAGTGCATTTCAAAGATTCATAACGCACCCCAACATACAATATAATTTAAGATATAATTTAAGACATCGAGTGAGGGTGCTTGATGGAACTTCAATATCAAATTTGAGTTATTGAGATTTTGTAAACTTCCATGTATTTTGTCACTAATGACCCGGGTTTCACCTTTCGGCATCTTCAAGCATTCGTGTGCTCACTAACTCAAATTTTCAACATATAATGTTTTCGATAAAAACAGTTTTTACTCTCTCCTGAACAATTTCAATTTTGAGGGTTACATCAAGTGGCCAAAACACCATCGAAATAAAAGAGATCATTATAATGGAAGCGTTTAATTCAAAAACCCATCCTTTTTATAAGTGAGGAGTGTCTACGATATCGCTAATTAATTGAAAGAATGTTTTTGATACTATTTTTTTACATTAGTTTTATACACATAATAAATTTAAATTTGTTTTATTTATCCGTTCGTTGTTGATACGCAACATTTAAGATCTTGCAAGTAAGCATTTCTCTACTGCACTGACGGATCAACAAACCCGCGCGCACTGGAAGAAAGTCTTATTAAAAATACTCTACTCAAATTTATTAACCTTGACTCTTTTACGGTGGGAACCCGACTTAATAACCTCTCGATTGTCTTGCTCGGTGTGCAAAATTATTACACCGCAGATGCCAAACTAACGTTAAAAATTCGCTACAGTTATTCTGTACGACATTCAAATTTCGAAATAACCGTATTTTATCATTGTCTGTTCATATAATGACCTGGGAAGGGAATCGAATAATGGCTGATTTTTTGAATATTGCATGATGTTTCCATTACGTGTAAATATTAATATAATTTTTCACGTGCGATTAAAAATGCATTTGTTTAATTTAGTAGTGCTATTTGTACCTACTCAAATCTGTTATATTATGTGCAACGTTTATGTAAATATACCCATAAGACAATGACTGTTGTAATTAATGGCATGTTTAAAATTGTTCATGTTTCACTCATTTGAGAAACATCTCCGGACTTCTCAACGAATCACATTATAATTATTTATCTATGGTTTTAAGAGTTCCAAAACACAAAAATTTCCTGCGATGGTATAAGAATAAATATGAAAAATTTCATATCTAAGACTTCATTGTTAAGAAGAGTAATAAGACAATTATTTATTTAATTAAGCTTTATATGATTACCAAAAAGATTCTATCTCTCATAATAAGATGATAATTAATGCAGAAGGTTCGTGGCAACCATTTGAAACCGTTTTTCTACCATGTCTGTTACTATTGCAGAGTGTACAGATTCATAATGAAGCATCTCAGCTGTGGTTGATTAAAAATCTTAGTCAGAAAGATTACCGGTTGACGGTCAGTCACTTAATCTATCTTTTTGAAGAACGTGAGTAAAGAAGGGTGGAATTAAAAAAAACGTTTAGCAGTTAGCTAATCCCTCTTACTATATAAAATTATTATGATCGAATAAGTTTGTTGAGGATTTACGAAAACACCACTTAAACGATAATTGGAGTGAAAAATCAATAAATGAAAGTGTACATTCGCGAATCCTTGACTACAAGACGAATTGTAGGTTGCCACTCAGCTACAAGACCAGATTCCTTTATAGTTTTTCAACCATGATTAGATTAGAAGTTAAACCTATCCTGTTGTTTGATTTTCTGGTAAGAGTATCAACAACAGTTAATTTAGTGTTGAATTAAAGTTTCTCCAATTTCCATAAAACGCCTTGCTGGTAGACAATATCGCAAGATGATTATGTTCTACACGTACCTATATTTGAATGTAGGCCGTCCCATACACAATGCAATAATATTTATTCAATAATATTTACCGTGCCCATATATATATTTGATATATTCAAATGGCAACCTTTAACCAAATTATTACATTACTGCCAAACTGATCTCAAGGCAAACGGGTAGTACTGTCCAACACCACACAAAGGAAGACATGTCTTGTGTAATTTATTATGAAATATTATAAATAGCACCCGTCTCTTGTGTCGTCCAACTAACAGGTGTGTCCATTCAACTCCGTACAATAGTGGAATAGGGATTTTAGTAACATCATAAGCAGAGAAAATATTCGTTATACTTTATAATATAAGCTCTGAAGCTTTCGTTGAAATTATTTGCGCAAATACTATGTACGTTCCTTACCCGCTGCATTTAGTAACTATTTTGAATCGATTCAATTAACATCGGTCACTTATATTATAAGAACAAGAGAGTAACTATTTCATGTTGGAAGACCGCATTCATTTATCTGTAATCAAATAAAACTGTATTGAAGAAACTCCAATTGGATATTTATAATCTGATAAATGAATGAAAGTAATGAAATGAAAATTTTGGATTAAGTCTAAATTCTGCACTTGAGGACTACAAGATCGCATGTTCCCGCCCTCTGGTCTAGGGCTTCAGTTCTATTTGGCTGCGGTACAAAAACCCGAACGCACAGTTATGTATATTTATATTTTTTTGTTTATTTTATCTGTGCATAGATTTCATAAAGACCTTTTTGAATAAAAAATTTAAAAAATAAGAAAATCAAAGAGTCATTTAAACATTCAATTTTGTTTTCTCAATAACTCGTTATTTGGACATACCACATCTGTGCTTTAAAATATCGATATTTCAATTTTACCTTAGTCATAAATAATGATCCAGGTCCCGTAACTGAGTGGTAAGAACCATAACTTAATATGTACATTATTATTACCATTATAAAAATACAATTAATACTGTTTACCGCTTATCCTTCGTGGGAAGACATTATAAGGCAATCATGAAAAATAGAAATGCAGCACACATCTCATGTTTAAAATAAGAATACCAGTTTTTCTCAAACGGTAACTATTTGAAAACTCTGACTTTCTAATCGAAAACTTCTTGTCCTCTATATCAATAAATATTCATAATACGATATGTACGCTTCTATACAATTATTATTAATCTGTTATAATTAATTGAAATTGGTATCTAAATAATGTGTTTTAACACTTCTAATAATTATTACGTAATAAATTATTATACTGATTTGAAAATCGATGTAATGTTACACACACGAAGCAAAATCGATGACGTCCTTAAGATATTTGAGTGGGCAAACTGTTATGCAAGGATTTTCTCCATGTAAAAAGAATAAGCGATTGGAAATCATCGTTCATACGAGCGTGTCATATTAGACAGTTTGGTTACCTAACACTGTTTATTGCATAACGTTAATATCGTTACTTCTCATTACACATCGTAAAATATTGATTAGAGAGTAGTTATTAAAATAGTTTGATACTATAATTAGTTATTACAATAATTATAGTAGCGTTCAAAATAGAAAATTTAGTTAATAACTGCATGAGTCAATGCACCCGGTGTAATATCATCATCGTATCTGAAAATGAATCGCTAAAGCATTGTTTCATTTTTGTAAATATAATTTGATATATTTGATCGAAATACAATACTCTCAGTTGTTACATATAAATATTATTATCCATGTTATGTTCTTATATTTGATTAATCGTATCGTATGCCAGTCTTGGATTTTTTAAATATGTTCCACCTGTATTTGTGGGTTGTTTTTTAATTTGCCTTTAAGGCAGTGGTTTCCAACCGGGGAGGAGCCAAAATTTTGTAATTAAAAAATAATTTTCATACCATAATATCTACAAATAAATAAAATTTCATATCGCAACATAACAGTAAAAATTCAGTACATAAAAGCCTTACTAGCCAAACGACCAATGCGCATTAAACGGGACATCAGGGAAGTACTCAAGTCGGTAGAAAGTATTGTCTTACGACCGCCCACCATGTTGAGCCCTATGGAAGTAACTCCGCAACGGAAGAACATAGCACCCGAATGGGAGTACTATGGGCCACCACTGCTGAAAAAAACTTGTGCAGATACCTCCGATTAGCTGGAGGAGTTCTTCGGAGCAGTGAACATGACTGAAGAGGATATTGAGTACACGCGGAACAATCGAACCTACGTGTTAAAACTTAAAGTCCTTACATTAAATGATTATAACTTGAACCTTTGAAAAGACTTCTTATTTTAATTGTGATATAAACATATATTATAATAAACAATAATCAACACAGGAAATTATATCTAGCTCTCTTTTTTAAATGACAATTAATAAATTGTACGAATTTTAATTAAGGATACTTAAAATAAAGCTGTATTTAAATAATTGTTGTTTTCTTGTTATTTTATCAATAAATAGTTAATTAGACAATAAATAAACTATTTTGTTCGTTATAAATAATCAGGAAGTCTACAATAAAATAAATTGATTTTAATCTGCTTAGATTTTAACAGCTGTTGTAAAATTGCATTGCAATATACGCGCAATATGTTTTTAATTAAATTTAAAAAAACACTACAGTATAGATTTATTGTATTATTTTTCATATTCGATTACATGTATTTCGTCATAATCAATTTTACTACAATATAAATTATCAAACGACTGTAAAAATATGCAAACAATCCGACATAAATTCGATAATATAACCAGGTTAATAGTAGGGGCACCACCGAAATATCACCCAACGAATCGGTGTAATAATACGAAACCGTCCACTCATGCACAATAACAACATACATTGACGTTTTGATAATATTTATGTAGAAAAAAGTAAGGCTATTTTTAATGGTGTTTATCGTGTTGGTTAACTTACTAGCTTGCTCACTTAGGGTTTCACAAACTGCATGTAAAATCGTATACATTATACTATTGAGTACCCGGCATGCGTTGCAATGCCACTCATAGAAAGAAAGGGTTTTTGTTTTAATTCTGTTCATTAAAGTGCTTTTGGATTAGAGGAACGCATGGGTGAGATTTCATAAAATTACCCGGTCCGAGCCCGTCATCTTCAGGCCCGGCCTCATCGAATCTCAATATCACTCTTGTTACCCGAACTCCACCCGAAGCCAAGATTTTTTTTTCTGAGCCCGATAAAAACGATTTTTAAATATAGTAATTCATTTATAAATTTCAAACAATATATATGTCATTGTTTCCTTATTTCCATATTTTTTGTTTTCTTTCTGGTTCAGAGTTGTCGCTCGTTGTACGTATTTGATTTTTTTTAGATTTAAAATTTTTTTCATCAGAAACCTTCACGGGTGTGCGCACAACAACTCACCAAAGTTTGATAGAAGTCGGATGAATGGTAAAGTAATGCATAGAGGACAAACAAACAAATTTTCATTTATATATATATATACCTCATCATTCACTGTCTTTGCACCCCTGCAATCAGGGTTTTTTAGAGTTTCTTTGACATTTCTAATCCAATGAAGGTTTCATTTTCAATGCTTTTGAGAAAGTATTACGATGTATTGTTTAAAATGAATTGTTGGCCTCTGTGGTCTAGTGGTAAGAGATTTTCCCGAGCAATCAGGTGGGTTTTGGTTCAAATCCCAGAAAGGTCAATTTCAAATTTAGATTTTTTCGATTTAAATTTGTTATCCTGGACATGAGTGACTTATAAAAATGCTCATCGAGTTTATCTCGAATTATTTTCCGATTTTCAAAATATTTAGCGCATTGGTTGTCAGCTGTAATGCCAGATATTTTTTAAAATATTAAATTACTGTTAAAAAATATTTTTTTTATTACGGTGACATCAGTTTAAATACATAATCACCCGAAATATTGCCATAAAAGTATGTATAATTTTGTATAAAATTTGTAGAATTAATAACGCTTTACATATGTTCGTCATTTTATATAAAAACTTGCATATTTTATTAAAAAAATCATTTAATTGTGTAAAGTTTATTTTTTGCGCCAATTCGAAGATTTAATGGGACGATTGTAATGCATGATACAAAAAAACGTGGGATGCATTTAATGCACATATACAGCAATAAATTAAGCCATAATGGTTATAACTTTTTTAACAATTTTTTCGCAACACTAATTTCATTTTTGGCGTGAGCGAAAATGATCTCCATGATGAGTCATCCCTCGAAGATGTATCATCAATACGCTGGACATCGATACAAAAATAAAATTATACCGATGTAGAAATAAAAAACACTTCATTGTTAAGAAATTACTCCACAATTTTACAATATAATCAGAATTGTTTTCAGTTAGTGAGTGAGTGAGCGCTTACCGTATTTATAATTGCTCAAGTAATTCCAGAAAGCATCTTCCGTTAAATGAATATAATCCGAGATGGGATGCTGTTTTCAATGCCTCTGAACAGCTCAAGTCGTAGACCTTGCCTAAGTAATTTTGTAATGAATTTTCAGGATAATTTAACATGCATGTTAACCAAAATTTTAATACACTGGAAAAAGGATTTAGAATTCGAAATAAGTATCTCGTATCATTTTTGATCGATTGAAGGTTTCCGCAAAGTAAAATGAATGTTATACATTTCATAGGATTTTGTCACCTTGGACGACAATAGTGCAAACTATATGAATAGACACTTGCAAGTTTCGATTTAGGTTGAAGAAACGAAAAAGAATACAATATTTTTTATCATTTTCATAATTGAATTTTTTAAAAAATCCGAATTCTTGATGAAATCTACGACAATAAGAAAGCATTTTCTTCAAGTAAAGATTCCATCACGAATTGGTAATGAAAAAATAATATGTAATTATCTTTCTTCACCATTACCAGACGACAGGTGCTGCACGGTGTAATCGAAAGAAATCGTTTAGAAAATCGGTTTATTTTCGTTTTCAATTCACATGACACGGCATGACCATCGTAATATAAAAAGAATGAATATATTAATTCATGTACGAGTGAAATAATTATTAAAAATGTCATACTTACGAAAATAGAGATGCCAACCAGTGTATCGAATAACTGAACAACTAATCCGGTACAAAATGTGGTTTCAAGTAGTTCCTCTATTTATTTGATGTCGTAGTTTTTACGTGACTTACAACACGGTAATTTTAGTTAATAATTTATTTTATTTATAACTGATATAATATACAAAAGCTCACACAGCTAAACTTATTGTATGTCCCGTTTTTTCTATAAATAAGTATTTTTTTATCAAACAGTTGATTCATTAAAATCGTAAAAGAATTCTTGAAACAATAATAAACGCCTCATATCAATTTCTTTGTTTCAATATGCACAGATTTTTTAAAATGAAGATACACTTTTAATAATAAAAATTAACAAATTGCATTTCAGATTAAGCATTCCGTAAGAATCGCAATTAATTTTCAACTCGAAACTGGTCCTAATCGTTACGAGTATACTAGCGAGGCACAAAAGATTGCAGTCTAGGGAAATGAAAGTTTTAATAGAATCAAACACTTATATTAATTTTTCGATATACTCACTGTTAATTTCAACACATCTATTAGACCGGCTAATTAACTTTTCTTCACCACTAAAAAACATTCGTGTTGTCTCAAAAATGTAAAAATATTTTTAAAAATGTCTAAGGGTAAGTACATACCAATAATATCGATGGTTTTTTGGCCAATTGATGTAACCGTCAAAATTGAAATTGTTCGGGACAGCGTAAAAATTATTTTTATCGAAAACATTAAATTATGATGGGTTGCCTTATAAATCTTTGAAATGCACTAATGTAAATTCTCATGTTTGCAGATACGGGATTATACGTAGGAAGTGTCGATATAGTAGTGGCTTACACCAAGGGAATGGGTTAGAACTTTTAATCCTAAAATCATTGTAAAATGACGTTTCAAAAAAGTGGTAAATTTATTTTTCTAATTTACATCATTTGGCCAAGACCTGCTTATTCGTCTTTAAAATGAGATCCAATCATTAACTCATTTTCATATTATTCATTTTGAATTGAACATTATTTTTTTGTTCACAGCTTACTGTATAATAGTGTGCTTTTAAACGTACAGCACTACATTTGAAATGAATTGCAGTTAATAAAGTACAATGACAAACACGCAATTTTCATCTACGGGCATCTACATTCCATATTCTGATTAGACGAGTATTGAAATACTCGAATACACTAAAATACTCGAATACTCATTTATTAAATCGAGTATGTATGTATACATGACTGTAATGTAACATGAAACCGCATATAAGATGCGTTGGTCTGTTGCACGGAGCGTTTTCCAAATTGGATATTATCATTATTCCGGTCTCAACTACTAATTTATTTCACTTTCTATTGGAGAGAATGAATCACGAATGGCAGCCGCAGTCGACTAACCAATAACAGTTATTTAACCTATTCTTTTCTTTCACCACACATAAAACACATGAAAAAATGCAATACAAATGACTAACTGTGCGGCGGCCTTTCAAAACAATCCAAAAGAAAGCTAAGCTTTATATTTTTAACATAATTTAAATTGACTTTTTGTGTTACGATAGTTCTGTATTTTTGCTTTTATTTGGTTTAAATTACGCTTCATTTTTCATCGCTCATAATTAACCGTTAGCTGTATTTTTAGATTCATATTCTGGCTTTCGGGATTTCACGGATTCAATCCAGAGATTTTCGGAATAGAAAACCATGGCTAGGTGCCGTTTTTCATGCTAATTTTATACATAACTAGTGATTACCCGACATGCGTTGCAATGGCGCTCGAAGAAAGAAAGGGTTGGTGTTTTAATTTTATTGAAGTGCTTTTGGATAGACAATATTTTCTGTTCTATTTGGTACGTACCCGAATAAATCAGAAGGTTTTTCCAAGATATCACCGTTTTTACGAATTTTATTCTTTTTTTTAGATTTTAGATTGTTTCCGATACCTTCACAGGTGTGCGCACAACAACATATCAAAGAAACGCATAGGGGTGAAACAAGCAAACATTCATTATACATATGTAATTATCATGATAATATAAATGGTTGGAAATACAATTAATTATAATGTCTGACTTGTATGATCGAAATGTAAAATACATTCTTACCTCTTGATATTCAATTTTTGGCTACAACAATGGTTTTACAAACTAACCGTAGTTACCTGATACAAGATACAACAAATCTTAGAATGAAAGGAAAAGTATATACTATATTGCGAAGATGCATTATAAGATTTAATTATATACACAATAATGAAAAAATTCCTTGTGCTCCAATACAACTTAAACAAAATAATATTTTTCTATTTTTCATTGGAAAACATATATTTGAAATTGGAACACATATTGGAAATAAACAATAATTTAAAAACATAGAGCAAATGCATATCAAATTCTTTATAATCTAGGTAGGTATGCAGCATAGAGTATGCAATTTGAAAATAGAGCGAAGAGGTTGCATACCTAAGAAAATTACATATTATGAACATAGTCGCTAACATTCGAAAACTATAAAGTAATTCATTCTTACCACAGTTACAACTGCGTAATATTGGAAAGTGGTCATGGAATGGTGACTACACATCTCGGAACAGGCATGTTGAAGAGGCACCTACTAATTTACTAGACAATGGCTAATTTTTTTCACTTAGCGTCTACAATTTATCATTGCGAATGAATGTACTGCGCCATTCATTTAAAAATTCCAAACCCGTTGATGGACATAAGCAACGTATAATAAACATTGTTTTATTAGAAAGTATTTAGACTACTCTAGAAACTATAGATTGATATAAATGAATCGTACAATTTGGTTCTAACAATACGTTATTGATTACCAGTTCCAAAGAGTGCTCTTTTAAGAGCAGTAATCGATGGGTATCCGTTAAATTTTTATTTGTAACGAATCAATTATTAAAATTAATTATATTAAAATCAGTGCTCAGAGCTTGGAGTCGGGGATGTCAAAATCGTCTGACTCCTTTCAATAAAAATACACTATTCGGCGTAGTGATTGTCAAAATTAAGACTAGAAACTAATTATAACATGACAAAATTAGATTAATGAAACAAAGAGTAATTTGAATACGAAAAAATATTTTAAAACGTTTAATTGTGTATATAACCCAAATAATTATGCATAGTAATACTATCTACGTTTATTTAACACGCAAAGCTATTTGAATGAATGCTAAATAGTATCGACATTATTATTATGGAAATACTACGCAAAGAGGATAAACATACGGCCATATGTATATTATTATCCAAACGGTTACGAGGCCAAACATGTTAGTTGTTATCAATAAACATTTGACATGTTACGCAGCCTCCCGATTATAAATATATACAAAAGTAACGCATGTACATCAACATATTAATAAAATATTTAATTTAAATTGAAAAAGGTGACAAATCGAATCAAAGGTATCTTAACCTGAGAATATATTATAATATACAATATACATCAACCTTCCAATTCGATCATTTCAACAGATATATAAGAAGTCCACTAACGAGTATAGCACCTTTCGTAAAAGCTAAAGGCTTAACTAGAGGAATTGATGTTACCGAAATATATGAGCATGCTGCTTAGCCGTAAGCATTTTCTCCTGAGACACTCCTGATTAAAAGAAAAACAACACTAGATATACACATTACCACTGACCACCGTCGTATCAAACCAAATTATTATGGCATATGAACCGTGGGGACAGTAAATGTGTAATATGATTGGCTGTAGTTCAGTCAGACAATAGGTTAATTTTTCTTTTTATATACCTAACGTAGAAAGATGCAATAGACTTTTGCCACAATAATTATTTTGTGAATATAGCAACAAGAGATGACAACAACAATAAATCATGGAATAAGTGCTTTCGAGTCATATTCAAAACTTTATAAATCTCTATAATAAATTTTACTATGCTTAAGGTATTAATGAGATCTTTATTGACAAATTAACAATGAATATGATACAGGCATCTTTTTAGATGATTGGAAGTCATGCCAAGTAAGACGAAGTTCTCAAATATGGTGGTATAATATACACGTGACATAACACACTGACTGACTGACTGATATAATACTACAACGAATTTTCTTTTTTGTCAGTTTTCAACAGCAAACAATTGACGATAATTTATTCCTTGTTACAGCGGAAATCAACAATGAATGATAGGTATGTTATCTTTTGAATGGTGATGGAAACGAAAGCCATTGTCTAGCGTGTTCCTGACGGAAATTAAATATATCAATAAATTAACTCGGCTTTTGTATTAATTACCACGAAGCTGGACAGCTCGTAGCAACATAATTATTATGTAATATATCGTTCCAGAAATGGTAAAGTCAGGTTCTATGGTTCAATTAAAATTAAATCGGTATATAGGAACGTTGTGAGATTTTAATTAAACTGATCGCTCGATCTTCATTGTCGAATATGTAAAAGATATAAGAATGGGGCAATCATAGTTTTGTCAATGAATCTTTCTGCGATTTTTAGATTTGAATATGAGGTTGGTGTAAGAGAAATAAAACGTAACATACATCCATGCCGTGGAATTGACAATTGACTCGTCAATTAGAGTCCATTCGTGCGCTCGAATGCCTGAGGATACCGAGGGGCGAAACAAAATACATGGAAGTGTACAAAATCTCAATAATTATTATTTGATATTGAAGTTCCATCAAACACCCTCAGTCGATGTGTTAAATTATATCAATGTTTAAAAGTTTTCGTTCGGGGATTATAACGAACATCCAAGAACTTTGACCATTCAGCGAAACGGCCGGTATTTTTCCTAATTATAATGGAGCTGAACAAAGTCAACGTCAAAGCAATGTACTGTTTTTACTACATATACAACCATCTGCTGTGTAGATATAAGGTGCCCTAAGTAGTGATATTATTTTAAACAAATTTCATAAATTCACAAGCAGACCTATGCATACATAGAACCTCTTCTTTCACTCCATCTGACAATGGAGATCGAGTTACAACATGCGTAAAAATATATTCTTTTTAAGTTATTGGAATACTGAATTAGTTAAAAATAATTGAAACACATGTTAATTAGTCGGTTCCATTCATTGCAGATCTAATATAAAAAAGTGATCAAGGAAATCCGAAAGAATACATAAGATTTAACCTTATTTGTTCAAATTTCATATTTGTTCATGAAGCCGGTACCGGTAAAAATTAAAATAATTAGGACAATATGACGTGTCTTTTATCTCACGGCATCACATTTTCATTAAAAAATCTGCATAATTAAAACAGGTAAGAAAACATTTTATTAAAATTATTTATATGAATATTATGGCCTCAATAAATTCAACGGTGTTTAGCTAAATTTCGAGGCAACAAAATGTTTTTTTTCACATGCGCACGCTGATCCAATTTCCGTATTTATTGTATGTTTACACTTTTTGTGTAAAAATCACCGAAGTAGAACAATTTGGTAAACGAAAATCAACCAAAAATAACCAACGCGACGATGGTGCCAACAAAAACTATTTCGTTTTATATTGAATTTATAAATATTCTTGCCAGCTTCAATTATAATTATACTTTTTTAGAATAAGAAGATTTTTATTAAATCAACACGTTTATCCTAGTTGTCTAGTTACTCTAATAAAGAATGCAAACAGAAAACAAGAATTTTCTTCCTCATCTAAATGTTGAATTCTTTGCGGTGTACAACTGTTCGTTCTATTTTCAAATTATGTTGTTCGATTTTAATTGTCTATGCATCTTCTTTATCTTAACGCTTAGAATTAATTTGTTCTTGTTTTTTTGAAATCATTGTTCATTCCAACACATATTGCAATTTCAAATCGTTTCTTTGGCAACTGCCCCTCATTTCCTTCTTGCTAGTGTTGTACTGCAGAAAAAACGAAATTTGATTCTAGCTTAACTACATATCAATAGTTTATGCACTAAATAATGTTCAAAATAAACAATTTATTATAGATCAGTAATTTTCACAAACTATAACATATTTCGGCCCGTTCGACACGTGCTTAAAACCAAACAGTACAGCAGAATAACCCCGAGTCCCTCTTATCTTGCGGTTTGTTTAATTGAAGCTATAATATGTAACCCTGCGTTTCTTATTCGAGCGAAAATAATAATCAGCTATTGAGGGATCAAACCAAAATCAAATATAAAACACACATGACCGTCGAATATTACACAATAAAGGGAGCGCCGGTAATAATAGTTTGAGAAAAACTGTTAGCCCATGCATACATCCGTAAGTAAATTGTGTACATGTTATTTCAATGTTAAAATTATTTATTTGATATATAAACTAACCATATTTTGTGGTTTATTTTAAACGATATTAAGATGATTAATATTCATATTTTAAGCATCAAGGGAGCCGCACCGTAATTCGTTTCGACTCCAACCTTCACACAGCCGACTTTCGAAAATGTAAATCGGTGTAACAAGAACTTTAAGTGTATCATTTTTGTAAGAAACTATTTTTACCGCTTCGTAATAAATATCATACAATTGCGTTATTTAGTGTACGGCAAACATGGTGGAATATATTATTATCAAATTATTGCGTGATGTATGAATTAAGTGGGCACATTAGCACAGAATTGCTGTGAATAAGAAAAATGACACACGTGTGGAATGTTTCATTGAAGGAAATGTTGTATTTTTATTTGAATGACAGCGAAAAGGTGATATTATTTAATATTCGATCATTAAATTATATTGGGCGGACATGTAAGTGTACTATAACATACTTGTATTATAAATACCTAATGGCAATGCCACCTGTCATACGGTCAATGCGATCGCGATGCGAAGACAGCGAGAAAGAGTGTAATGTATTGCCTGGTATCAGTGTGCAGTGTGAAACTCTGGTATACCATCTATAGAAATAATTTAACAATCTTGAATAAATCCAACATTATTCAGTGAAAACGCAAGTAAAATCTTTTTTTCATTTTAAATCTAATCAAATCTGAATGGTCATCAACAGTGTCACAAACATTCACCAATAGTGTCACATGACCTATGCTTCGTTCATAGTAATCAACAGTAATGGCTGACGATTTGTATTGGGCTAGTAAAAACTTTGTATAAAAGGTACACAAATCCTGTGAGAGAGGTAAAATGTCTGCTGCTACTCGAGGGGAAGGAGAGGTCTACAGCCCCAAGTCCGGCGTGGTGACAAAGGATAATTCACAGGTTCCTTCGTCTTCCATTAAAATCCGGTCGTATTCAGTATACTCTCTCTTTAATTGCAGTTAGTTTATACTTATAAATTCCTCGAAGACAGTTACACACACACAAACAGATTTAAAATACACAATTTCAATTTAAAAACACAGCAAGTGATTTTATTATAGGGTCATCCCTTTCACCGAACCGCCGCGGGGCTATGTCGGCCACTAACCGCCAAACCCTAGGCCGAGGGACAAGTTCTCCTTTCCCTAAGCATCGTCCGCTTTTTGTTTACTTCTAACGGTAAACAAACAATTATGACAAATTATTTTTGAATGCCTTAGGAGAGAAATTAGATATTAAATTTGAATGAATAGAAAGAGTCTGCAGACGGGTTTTGAAGACCCCTGTCCGCCCCATAAGTAAGGGGAAGTGTCACCTGATGATTTTGTTTCAAAGTGGTCAAATCCTCAATTTCACATCAGAAATTGCTGAATCCAAAGTTAAATCATTTATAATACAAAAAGTTGCCTTATTTAAAATGTTGAACACTACATAAATAAAACTTCTGTTAAAAATTGTATTAATTTATAAAACGTTTTTTCTATTTATCTCATTTTCTATAAAAAGGGATTTGACCACTTTTGATACCAGACAGCACGTATGTGTGTGTGTGTAGAATTTTGCTGTACTATGAATACCTTGGAAGTTACAGCAGCAGATAAATCAAGAATTATTAATATTAATATGTTGTAATAAAAACGGCATATTTTAAATGGTAAACTTTTTTTAACGCTCCAAATAGAAGCCTCTTTACGATCTGCACAAATTAATGCTCAAAATTATATCAATAACCGCATCGAAAAGGAATGTATCCAACACTTTTTTAAGAAACCATATTAGTGACTTTACTGATTGAATTAACATTTTACTTTATTTTTACCATTTCCGCCTTGTAATGGTGGCCTCAGTTGCTGAACATCTCTTTTTTCGAAGAGAGTAGGGATAGAAGGATAGAACTTGGACAGGACTAATGGTTAGATAATCGCTCTCGCTACGCCCCGTTTTTTCTAGGATCGAATGGGTCGAAGGGATCTGTGGACATCACAAACATTCATGACTGCAAACATAAATCCATAAATCGATTGAAAAATCAGTTTATGAAACTGTCCGTACCGGGACATGAACCCGAGACATCCGTAATTGTAGCCAACGACGTTGACCACTGCGCAACACGTAGCCGACAATTATAACAAAGTAAACATAGAAAAGCTTCTAGTTCCACACTACCGACATCTACCTAATCTACCGAAAAACCAAGAGAAAATAATTATGTTTCATTTTATAACGCAAAACAACTAAACAAGGATAATGTTTCTTTTCATTCTCAATTTTTATTAAGAAACTAGAATATATTTATATCTCTTTTTATTATTTTCTCGATTGTCTAATCTATTCTATTGGAATGCTACAATGAGTGTCGTGCTAAACGCACGTGGCACGTGGCACGTATAGACAAATAAATCTATCACGAAGATCTTTTTGCAATCTAATAGGTAATCCACACTAAAAAAAGTTGCGGAATTTTAATTACAATCGCTATTGCATTATTTGATCCAACTATTGTGAAAAATACTGTTTTTATACTTTTTATTTCTGATGAAGCAATTTTGATTTTTTTTAGTAATTCAAATCGTTTTTATTGAAATTATACCTACGCGCCGTTTTAATTGTGTATTTTTATAAAGTATCTTCACTGAAATCATCTATTATATTATTATTCATAGACTAGAAATTACCAGGTGGTGTTACAACCTGTCAAAATTCTTGGAAGTTGCTTGGTTTTGCAGCGGAAATTATTTCGATTAAAATCAAATTTAGTTGTTAAATATTTTAATTCCGTTGGGCAACACACTTCAATCAAAAATCTGTGTTGCAATACGTGTTTTGTATATAAATGCGTTAAATATAGATAATTCGCGACACATATATATTATAATCAAAAATAAATCGCCACGACAGTGGTTATGTATGTGAGATTTGAAACTATAGCTGGCCATCATCACCAGGTATGCTGATAATCGAAATCTAAAAAATATACCAGTGAATTAATCCATCTTAATGGAAGATCTATAATAACCATAAGTGGTTCACTTTTTTCAACGCTTTTCATTGGGGCTGTGGAAGTCCGATCTGCTCAACTGTTTAATTGTCGTAAAGACTAATTCCAGTGACATCGATTAGAAATCTAATATTTATTAAACACATTTTTTTGTATTACCTCAGCAATCATGTTGAATAATCAAAGCCGGCTTAGCGTCAGTTGAAAGAGCATTTTCAACGAATGCTCGCTATTAACGAAACCGGTCCTGATCGTTATATAAAAAATATTTTTATAAATATAACGCCATACCACTAAGAGTCGACAGTTAACATCTAAAAAAGGAACAATTAAAGTATGTACTCTAAAATGTGTGTGTTAAGAAATGCAAGCTTTATTATCGTTCATCTGAACGGTTCCTTGGTTCAGGTCAGTTTTCAAAAGGGATTTTATAACCAATAAAGAAGATTCTTATGTGATACGTGTTTCTGTATAAGAAACGATTCACGAATCGAATGACTCTAATATATCCACATCCGATAACAAGTGACTCTCATTTACTACACAGATTATATCGCTTGGATTTGTTTGTTCGCGAACAATACATGTCTAAATTATTTATTAAGGATTACTTCCAATATGGAAGTGAAATTTATTAGTAAATTGAAGTGTGATGCATATTTAATGTTGTTTATTGACATTTTATTATGAATTTTAATTAAAGTAGATGTATTGTTTACCTTTATGGTATGCTATGACCTACTTTAATGGTTTTGATAGCAGGTAGGTCAACTTCCAGGTACCCACAGTCAGCTGTATCAATACAAAACGACCTCAACTATACATTGATAATATATTTACAAGCAAACAAGAAATATTTGAATTAGGAATATGATAATATCAAGTACTGCTAAAATTTTTTTAAATGTGCGAAGAATTCAGTTATTAGTTACGCTTACAGATGGAAGTAAGTGGTTTACGGTAAACGTAAGATACAAAAATAAATAATGTTATGTATTTTAATCTAGTACAAGGTTTCCCAAACGTTTCCTGAAATGGAACACTTCACAATCCCGGAAATTTTAACGGAACAACTAACTTATTTTTTTGGTTGGGTAATTCCTACTAAAAATTAAAAAAAAATGTTCTTAAAACACATTATTTATTTAGTAATTATTTTTAAATATAAACTATAATATAATATAAAAATAAAAATATGAATATATAAAACACTTAATGACTTTGATGGTTTTGAGTCGTTGAATTGCATATCTTCTTGATATCAGGCGTCGAGCCTATTTCTGCACTTTGATTTCGTTACAGCATAATACGAAAATGCCGCTTCTCATAAATAGGTTGTCGAAAACGGAAATAAAACAATAATAGCTTATTTTGAAAAATTGTGGTACTCTTCTGACAAACTCGCTCAGAAATTATTTAAAGGCTGAACTTTGTATTTTTGTTGCAAATCAGAGTAATTGCATAATTCAATTTTCCTGGTCACTTGCAGTCAGGTAAAAACAATATAACCCATCTCTCTCATTCGCGCAGTGTGAAAGATTTTACTCCGCCTGTATCTAAATACTTAACGTCATAAACATCAGTGGAAATTGATCATAAATCGCCTTTCAATATGAAGTAGCAGGTCTTTAAATGTGTTGCTGTGTATAAAACCTTTACAAATTGTCGCGAAACACCTATTAAGGTTATCGGAACATAGTTTGGGAAACCCTGATCTAGTATATTGTAATGATTTCGTTATACAGTTATATTTTAGGTGAATCTAAATACTGTTATATAAATTTTAAGCTTTAAATAAATTGTCTACGTTCTAGCAAAAAATCATTAGTTTTGAGTTATTGATAATACTACTAAAATGTTTAAATTGATATCTATTTATTTCACTGGTTGTGTTACTAACAAATTCTTTTGTAAGATAAGATGTTTTTCTGTTCTTAACTGCGGGTCCGTGTCGTTGGCTTCGGTTGCGTTGGTCACGGGCTCGAATCCCAGTACGGACAGATTCATAAATGTTTTTTTCAATCGAATTACGGATGCATGTGATGTGTACAATTCCCTCTCATCCGTGCGATCCTTAAAACGGGGCCTAGCGAAAGCGAATAGTTAGCCCTGTCGTAGCCCTGTCTTTATGTTCCTACTCTCTCTGAAAAAGAGAGGTTGAGCAACAGATTAACAAGCATTTCTCGTAGAAAAATTGTTTTTGAGATAAAATCCATTGGAAATCCGTATACTCCACATTGGGAGCGGACATACTTAAAATAAAAAATAACTTATTCTAATTAGAAATGCAATGTTAATTTTTTCAAACTCTATTCTTGTTCAAAACGCACAAATTCATTGAAATAAATTTCTCATTTAATGTTACCCACCCGCAATTAAATTAAAATTTTAGTTATTTATTTTTGGCATTTTAATATGCTCATAGTGATTATAAACAAAACATGAATACGTGCACAAATTATCTGTTTTATATGGAATAATAAAAAATGGAATCTTATAAATAAGTACATTCATAATAATAATATATTTTCATGCTTTCATCTCTCAAAAGTTAATGATTTTACGATGTTTAATAATTTCTACACAAATATTCAACATCTGTTTACTAGTAGTTACACTGAAAATACCACCACGCCGTTCGAAAAATATTTACCGAAAGAACTTTAAAATGATAAAAAAACATTCTCGCAATGTTCAATATCAAATATTTAATGCATTTTTCTTTTTATCGCCATCACTTTAATGACCTAACAAAACCAATAGATAAGGTATTGCCATTCGATGTAGTCTTAAATTACCTGTGAATCAAAATTGAATAAATGGATAGCAAAAAGTAAATCATCAAAGCATATAACAGGAGATAATAATGATGTCAAAAAAAGTGTCAACACAATGTGCTGAACAATCGATATTTATTATGATTCACAGTGATTTATTCTATTAAAATTGGTGACCATCAAATGATTATTTTTATTTTGACAGAGTCATAAAAAATGGCCGCCGCATTGAAACCTGATTGGAATCTTTATTCGCCGAATGCCATTCAAATTATTTTTCAATTTAGAATGCTGAGAATAATAATAATTGTGTTAGTGGGTATTCGGACTAATTTTGACAGCAAGTAAAAATGTTATGGCTTCACTATAATGGTTTTACTACTGAAGCTCGATTTTACGGTGCGATGAATAGCTATATCGCTACGAAGTTTTCTCAGTATGGTTGAGCTCTTTTTCCAGTTTTTTAACAATCTTGATTATAGTAAATAGTTGTCGCCATCTTTTGAGTCACTGCATGTACTAATTCGAAGCAATTTTGGCTGAGAAAAATACCATCGCATACAAAATCCTCTTAAAAATAGTGGATAAATGAAAAATGTTTTAAAACAACCAAATATCAAAATCAAATGACCAATGACAATGTGATTCAAATATATTTTTTCTATTCGATTGGATTTAATAAGGGTGAATTATATATTATTCAAGTATTTAAAAAGTAGACATGTGTACGAAAGTTAATCCTTTACTAACCAAGTATACATTAAAAACGAAGTCAGCAGTCGAAGCAGTTGGTACCATCGTTGGCTACGGTTGAGGATGTCTCGGGTTCAATTCCCGGTGCGAACGGTTTTCATAAATTGATCATTCGATCGATTTATGGATTTCTTTTCGTAGTTGCGCACAATTATTGCGCACGTAGACGTACAAAATTATATAAATATATTTAATTAAGTACAAACAGTGCCCACATATGTGTGTGAAGATAGAAATATGTTGAGATTAGATTTATATGAACTGAACCAAATCAATCTGTGCCGTATTTTAAAAGTGGTGATAAAAGTGAGATTAACTATTGATAATATGGTTCTGAATAAAATTTTTAATGTTGTTAATGTTTAATCACATGTTTTACTCTTGTTACAGGATACCTAATCAGACAAATGCTGCCATGGATGGGCTGTGTCAAAAAACCATAATCTTTTTAGTAACGCTACTTGTCGTCGCCTCTTCTGCCCTAGGTAAGTTTATTCTGCGATGTTAAAAAATAACAAATCTCACTATATTACTATTTTAAATATAAATATTTTATCATCCGGACCAAGGAGTTTGACAGTTCTTTATAGAGTTAGATAATCATTACATTTGGTCAGTTAATAACTTAATAATCAGCCGGTAATAAATCTTCAACAGTCAGTAAACAATTAATTTTGTCAATAATATCTTCATAAGGTTATCACTGTTTTGTTTAAATTACTGACCGTTTAATTTGGTAGATGATCACATTATATTATAGAAGTTAATTTATAAAATAGGTACATTTAATATGACATAATAAATCAGCTGTCGCCAACTGGTGGTGGGTGTGAAAAATTTTGTGGTCTGCAGAGTTGTTGCAGTAACTTCATTGGAGCCAAAAATCCATAAACTTATTTTAAGCATACAGCAACAAATATCACACTACTTAATTTATTATACTTAAACAAGGGTAAATACCATTTTATAATAAAAAAATGTCACTTGATTGATCATACATACTTTTCTATATGTTTGTACTTTTTAAGAAAATATCATGTTCATGAAAAAGTCCGAAAAGTTGTCCACTGCTGTAATATACGAGTGACTTCATATTAACGTATTATTTTAGCCACTAAAAGTGATTGAAATACTGACCTAATACTGGCCCTTTATAAATAATAAAGTTTAGTATTTTGAACTAAATCTGTAGCTTCAAAAACACTAAAACTAACTATTCAACTTCATTATTTGCACATTCGCTATACATCTAATAACATTTTTTCAATACTTTATTTTAAAACTGAATTTCCGTTGGCTAGCGCTATTCTACACATTAAAATCTGAGCTTAATATTTTCTTGAATCTATTTTATGTTACTTTACTATGCTTTCTAATTGGACAGAAGAAGGTCAAAGGAGTGGAAGCTGTCCACCATTAAAAAGATGGGGAGTCTGTCCTGATGGTGCATCCACCTGTTCAACAGATAAGGAGTGCGGAGACGATATGAGATGCTGCGAAAGTGGTTGTGGAAGCGTTTGCGCGCAACCTCTATTTACGGGTAATTCAAAATTCTAATTTTAAATCAGTGGGAAATTTTGCATCTAAAAATGATCCGGAAAATTAATATTACGTTTTCGCCATTTTATAAATAAAGTTAAAATTTTAATGCTGCTCACAAATGCAACTATTAACATTAAATGTTACAATTATGATGTTTATTAAGGTTTGATTTACAACGCTAAATAGCTAAACCAGCCAAAAGTAAATGGCCGGTGTATATGCTTAGATTGATTGATTCTATTAGAGATTTAAATTGAATAATCGATATTCGGTGTTTGAATTATTTATTTAACGAATATTTTGAACGCCCACCTGTTATAGATGGTACTGTTATGTTATTTTACAATTCGATCCGAAAATTATAGATATTTTGAGATTTGATTAATGCGATTTTTTAAATATTATCTCTTACAGAATAAGTTTTTAGTGTATGAAATAAAATATGAAATTAAATGAAAATTTGAATATAAATTTGGTAGAAATGCTGCTAAAATATTTCAATAATTTACGTATTTAGTGTAGTCGAAAACGTATTTATTTATCAATACTTCGTTTATTGTCTGTTTTCACGCACAGCACAACACTGCGCTACGCATGAGCGTGAGGCAAATAGTGAGTCTGTAAGAAAGAGAGTGTGAGTGTTTATATAATATTGACAGGTGGCACTGAAACATGGGAGGGGGGTGTGTATATAATATTTCTAATAATTTTCTAATAAATTACCGCAAATTTTGTGAAAATAGAAAAAATCACGGGGCAAATAAAACTAATGATTTTCCGTATATAAAATCATTTTTATTTATTTAATCCTTGACTCATTCCAGGATGTGAACACTTACAAATGGCAGCCACTCGGCGGGCGAGAGCACTCGGTTCAGAGGGTCGCTCGGTGCGAATCCCGCGATGCGATTCAAAGGGCGACTTCGACCCGATCCAGTGCGACAATGAGATCGTCGGAAGCTGTTGGTGCGTTGATGATTCAGGGTTCGAGCAGCCAGGCACGAGAGCGCCGGCGAGGGGCTTAGTCAACTGTTCAGGTATGCTGTCATCAAATATTAGTAATATATTTATAAGATAATTCGATTTGACCATGTTTTTCATCTTAACTAATTAATACCTGATACCCTCCAGCAAAATTATTGTGATGTTTCGTCTAATTTACTCACAATCTTAACTATAAAATACAAAATCCACTCAACCCTCAATTTTCGTAGTACCCGTTAAAACGGGCTAAAACTTAAAAGTTGCTAAAATTTGAGTTTCTTTAAAAATATGATATTCTATCGTATGTTCATTCTTTCCCCAAATAACTCATTTCAATTGCGTCAAAATTCATAATAGCAATTACATATATCTTCATCTGTAAAAACGAAAAATTGTTTGAAAAATTTAACTCAATAATGTTGATAAAATTACAGTGAATATTTTTTATTTTTGAATAAATTTACGTATTTCATTACAATTTGCGTGAGATGTATTGCTAATTTATACACAATAAAAAATCTACATAAATATACATTATTTATATTCCTCACATCAATAATATTGACACAAAGAGAATATTTTAAAGATTAATGTGTTTAGTTTTAAAAAAAATGGACCTACGTCCTTTTATATCGCAAAGATCTATCTATCTTTACACAACAAAATAATTTAAGTCGTCCATATGTATAATACAAAATGTTTCTTCCATGAGCTCAGTTAAATTTGCTTACAATAATAATTATTTCTCTTCGCTTTTTAATCAGCTCCAGCGGCATGCGCAGCCGCTACTTGCAGAATGCTCTGTCCACACGGTTTCGTTGTGGCTCCTGATGGCTGTCCACTTTGTCAATGCAGAGATCCTTGTCAAGGAGTCCGGTGTCCAGGTCAACTCTCGTGTCAACTCGAGGAAGTGGCCTGTCTAAGACAACCCTGTCCACCAGTGCCAACTTGTGAGTGTGATATTTTCAATAATTTTCATTCAAATCAATAAAAGACTTTCCCAAACTTGTTATAGTCTCTGAACTGACATTTTGGCGATTTTTTATATTTTAAATCAGAAAATTTAATCTTGAAATCTACAATATTGATTTCAATAATAATGAATAACAATAACGGCTCGAAATTTAAAAATATATTAACCATGCAGTATACTATTTTTTCTGTTAATTAAATTTGTCAAGTATTACATAACATTTACAAGTATTATGAAATGTAAGTCTACCTTTCATGTCGTACTCGTACATAAATGATATGATAATTCGAATGTGGAAACAGTTACCTGCTTTACCATCATGGTAAATGGAGGAATTCAATTTGTGAATTTTTGATGGCTTGGAAGGTTACAATGTGGATGTTCATTTTTAATATAAAATTAGAACTGATAATAATATATTAGTATGTACATGTTTAGATTCCTGTTTAACTTATCGCTAGCAATGGAGGTAACATCACTACTTTTGGTATTTAAAACATTGTGTCTAGAACAATATTAAAAGAAGAAAAACGAACGAAACACATTTCTTTCCAATCGAAGATCTAGAATATGGTTTTATCGTTTCTCGCTAATTCCATTTTCACACTAATCGTACAGATAACTATAACTGTGACGTTTATGACAGCGTAGAGAAAGTAAATAGCAAAATATTTACGAAAAGTAGTTATGGATTTAGTGACAAGTCATCGTTCATCGCGTTACTCATTTTTCCGGCACACTTTCGCCTTCTATGTTTTATGCAAATAACTAACAAAAAACAAGAAACTTGCACCTAGCATTTTGTATGCGGCAGTGGCAAGTTTTCCAACAAATAAGGTCGCGCATTCGTTTCTTTCTTGTTAAACTGGTATTATTTATTTATTTAAGAGTTAATTTTTTTTTTAATATGGTTGGTTAAGCAATTTAAATTGCTATAAATATAACATAACATAACAATGATCTATGAATCTATAAGTCATAAAAATGTGACGTAAATTAGACAAGGTGTGCAAAATACTTTGTGAAGAAATATGAAAATGATTATCTTTTTCAGGCAAAAGAGGCAGGAGTCTTGATAACATTTGCCCCGTTGGAGATCCCTTGATGATATCTGACACCCACAGACCTTTCCTCTGCGGAACCGATCCAGGGAAACCAGCGTGTCCTCCGCTCTACCAATGCTTTGTTCAAAGAGGTATTGATTAATTGTATTGGATGCTTTTTAGACTTCTAGTTCAAAATGATACCTATACTATTTACTAGATGTAAATTTTTATGTATGAAAAATAGCATTATAACTTTTGCCAACCTATTGCTGGCACATCAGAAACCCATGTTGTCGCGCAACGCACATTTAGTTCAGTGTGATAAATCAGCCAACACTTGTTTGTAAACATTGCCTGAAGTTTTGTTAATATATTTAGGAATATAATTCCAATTGTTTTATGATTGACGCGATTCAACTGTATATGATGATAATGAAGATTATGCAGTTGAGGGAGATGTCTCCAGCTCGACGGGCGGTGACAGACACCCAATTCGATATATTTCAGCCATATCATTACTAGTTATAATTATTTTGATCTGTGGTTTTGTAAGTAATAATTGCGTATTTATTCTTGCAGTGTTAGTAAGATTTCGCAAATTAGTCCATTTTTTTATATAAAATATAATAATTTTACTTTTTGGCAAGATACAATTATATAGATTTTTAAAACACAAGAAAATCAAAATGACTAAATTTATATAACTTTGTTTTATAATATTATATTTAATTGTAAAAGGGAAAAAAAATAGTCATATTTTGTGTTATCATATTCATAAAATACTTTTTTGCCACCTTTGGAACAACAAAAAAATGCATAGTAATAGTTGTTTAAATAATTTTTCTCAAATTAATGTTGTTTAAATTAAATTCAGGAAACGATTATGGAGTCTGCTGCCCGGCATCCTTGAAGATTAAAAAGCCAGGAGTATGCCCAACTAGTGCATCTATCAACAGCACAATGTTACACGTGGAGTGTGATGCTCCATGTAGCCATGATTTGGAGTGCCCGTCAATGCAGAAGTGTTGCCACAGTGATGCGTGTGGGCAACATTGCATATTCCCGGAAAACCTTACCGGTAAAACAATCTTGATCAGCATTTACAAAATAATCTTGCCTTGCCTGTAACCTACTGACCACAACACATTTTGAGTAGAGACATTAAGAATATTTTGCTTTTTTTTACAGAATGCCTCCAACAAAAAGCTCTCGCTGAAGCCCTGTCAGTGAGTGAGCGCAGTGGTCGAGGTTATATACCCCAGTGCTCAGAAAAAGACAGCACGTTCGAATCTAGACAGTGCTCCAGAAATGGCCTAGTCTGCTGGTGCGTTGACCGCACTGGCCTCAAGGCAAAGGGATCCATGGGGCCAGCTGATAAAGTCGATTGCACCCGATATGTAGGAGAAAAAGGTAGTTGACTTTTGCATATGCAAGTTGTATTGCAGGATTAGTGATAGTTTGGTAGGAAGTGCAGTCTATGAATCCAATAATATTGTTTTAACCATGTCCGCTATCTATATTGATCATATAGACTTCTAATGAAGCTTCCTCCGAAATCTAAATAAAAATATTTTAACAATTCCATGGTCAAATTGTTTTTTCAGCTCGTTCTGTCGGACGATCCTTATCTGGAGACCTCTGCGACAGGAACATCTGTGCTTCAATCTGTGAATATGGTTTCCGAGTTGGAGAAGACGGCTGTCCGTCTTGTGAATGCGACAATCCTTGTGAAGGATTCAATTGTAAAGCTGGAGAAGAATGTGTCCCTGTCAAAGAGCAAGGGTGTCAGGATGACCTTTGCCCCAGTTACCCAGTCTGTAAGTATTTAGATTTAAATTTATTCATTTAAACTAGTACTATGGATAATATAATAAATATATAGATCTAAATTTTATAGGAAATACTTTTAATCTTGATCTGTAATGATTTATTTTCATATTGGTATCCTTTCAATAACTGATAAATTATCAAATTCGATTCATTCGTCACCTTTAAATATTTTGGAAGGAAGAATTCAGCGTCTAATTGAACAACAATAATAGTATTTTTAACTTGTCCATAATTTTTTTCTATTAAGTCACTTCCTTGCCCTAGGTCGACCAAAAGTGACTTACGTGAACCCTTGCTCCCACGATGCGCCGCTGACCAATGAAACATCAGGCGACATCATCAACTGCGATCCCAACAGAGAAGACGAAGTAGATGGCCTCTCAGACTGCCCGCTGACTCACCACTGTATGTCCATTGCGAGAACAGAGCAGGCAGTGTGCTGTCCAATCGACGATATCATGGAAGAAGATGATGAAGATGACGAAGACTACGATTCGAAGCCTGGACTGTGCCCGTTCAATATCAACAAGATGTGCAGTTTGAACGATACAAAGACTTGCTCTACCGACAATGACTGCAATGGTGAGATGAAATGTTGCCTGACTTCGAACTGTGGGTCGGTATGTGCTGATGCAGAAATCCGAGAATTGGATACTGATCTTGATTTCGACAGATCTCCTTCAAGTAAGTTAAGATTTCTTTAAATTTGATTTAGATCATGGGATTAATTTAGAACCCCTTGACTCTCTTGGGCCACATTGATTGAAGAGCAATTGTTTTGGGACACGCATAATTATGACATTTGATACAGAGAATAAATAATAATGTTCCTTATGTTTGCACTAATGAGATACTCGATTCCGAATATCAATTTCAATAGAAGTGGTAGCAATAATTATTAGCGAATTCTCGAGATGCTTGTTATAATCTTTACATTTAGTGTGCTTCTTTTTAGAAAATGTCTATAAATAAACTGTGCAGGAAGATATCAATTTTACCCTGGGAAAAAAACTATTACAAATACATTCAATATCTGTTGGAAGTCAGTAAATTAAATGTTTAAATTTGGAGATGCAATCATATTGACTGAAAATGGAGTCTAAAATATTACTAAGCACTGATTATTTTTTGTGCCACATTACTTTCTGTTCTGGGCTGAGGGTCGAACACAACTGACGACAATTGAATGATAATTAAATCGATTGAGAAGACTGCTTACGATATTACTTTAAAAGAATGCAGAATGAGATATTTACATAATTGTTACTTTCTTTCAGTGTGTGAATACCTCCGTGATTTCAATGAGAAGATGGAAGGCACCCACGATGGAATGAAGTTGGCTCTAGCCACACAAGAGTGTTACGCGAATGGCTCCTTTGTTGCATCACAATGTAAAACTAATGAAAAGGGTGTAAAACAATGTTGGTGCGTTGACAATTTTGGAACTGAAATTCCAAAGACGAAAGGAAATGGAAATGCCTCGGTTGATTGTGTGAAGTGAGTATTTTTTAAGCAATATTGTTGAAATAAATAAATATTATCGTCATTAACGCAGTTAAAAAAATTTTGATAACATCAAAACTGACTGAAAATGCATTTACAAAAATAATTCAAGACTCAATATTGATAAATTGATTTTTCAATTGATTTATGGATTTCTGTTCAAAGGCATGGGTGTCTGCGATGTCTTGAATTCTATCATACCTCTTCGATCCTTTAAACGGTGGCATAATCAGAACAATAAACTAACCACTAGTTCTGTCTTAGCCTTTCTTCTCTTCTAAAAAGAGAAATTGAAAAACTGAGTATCAATCGGTCTCGTAAAAAAACTTCTTTTAAGATAAGCTTCACTAGGAGCCATATGCTCTACATTGGGACATGGGTTCAAAGAAACAATCTGATTATATTACTATTAAAATGGGCTATTTTGATTTCAGTTTACGAGAGACTTCTGAGTGTCTCGAGCTTACGTGCCGATTAGGCTGCGATTATGGCTTTGTCATCAGCGCTGAGACTCAGTGCCCAGTCTGTCAATGCAGGAATCCTTGCCAAGACGTTTCCTGCTCTAAGGGACACGAGTGTCAGATGGTTGACGTAGCCTGCGACAATGATTATTGTCCCCCAGTGCCAGCCTGTAAGTCATCAATGTCTGCATTAGTTTAAAATACAATTATGATAGTGGGCGAATGTGTCATTATGATATAATCAAAACATTTATAACTTATCACAGGTCTTCCTCAAAAAGTTGGTCAGTGCCCATACTTGGTACCCAGCCAAGCTGGTTCTTGTGAATACGGTTGCCAATCAGATTCTCAGTGCGGAGGTAGCATGAGGTGCTGCAGCAATGGATGTGGAACCCATTGCGTACAACCAATTCTCAAGACCGCATGCCAACATCAACAGGTAATAAAGTATTAAAATATTTATATCCTTCTTATAAAAATTGAGATATTGATTAGCAATGGGTCGTCATAATAATAACCAATTTTTATATGCCATTATTATGACTCCATCATAATCACATTTTTCATGAGACACAGAAACAGTTTAAATATTGTTTATTGCAACGTTTGCAAATATTTGTTTTGAATATTATAATCAGATATTTGTGAAATTAGTATAAATAAAAAGTTTCTCAATAAAGAGATTGATTTAGTTTACTTGCTGTAGATTGAATTCGGCAAACAAAAAGGTCGAATATAAAAATGTAATTTTCAATCACAACAATAATTACAATATGGTTAATTTTTTTATCATTGATCATATAGATTGACTTATAAATTATTAACATATCGATTATTTTAACATCTTTTCATAAAAATGGGTCATTATTTTCTCAAAAAACTCTACAAACATTCTTTGCAATTATTTTTCCTTCTCTCCACAAATTAAGACAGAGAAACTAGTTATCTTTACTCATTGCAAAGCTAGAACGGTTGTCGATTCTCACAATACTGAAAAATACAACAAAAATGCGAATGTATTCTATGTAATAATTGTAGGCAATCGTCCTGCATAAAGCATCAGAATCTGGAATACCAGCAAGGCAACTGTATGTACCTGCCTGCCGAGAGTCCGATGGCGGATTCGAGATGATTCAATGCAATCCTGCCGCAGGATATTGCTGGTGCGTCGACGATGGTGGAAACGAAATTCAGGGTACCAGAACAAAAGAGCCGGCAAAACCTAAATGCCAAGGTATGATAACACTTTCATCTACTTATAATTATCAGTTTTTCCTTATCAGTATGGAAATATTACTGTTTTAAAAACATTGTAAGAAACAGTTAACTCTTAATTGAAAGAAATGAATATTTATGACATTCCATTTATATTTTACCAATATACAATTAATTAATTGACATAATCGCATCTTTAGGTGCTGTTTCGATAAAAAAGGTTTTACTTTCAAATCAATTAGGATATGTACATGAAGTGGATTTAAATATAATCACCATCTATTTAATGCTTTTTGTATTGTTTGCAATTAGCTCCCACGTCTTGCCCGACTAACGACTGCTCTTTGAAGTGCGAACATGGGCTTATGTTGGATCACAACGGTTGCAATATTTGCGAATGTCGAGACCCCTGTGCAGATATGACTTGCCCCAACGAAGGAGAAGTCTGCAAAGTTGTCAGTGAGTATTTTTAATATGCTTATCATAAAAGGAGAAACGAGACTTCAAATATAACAGATTTCAAATATCTTGAGCGATTTGAAAAGAGTTGTATCAATTAATCTGTCATGCTTAAATCTTTCCAAAAATATACAGTTAAATGAAACAAAAATAATTTGTATTCCGCTGGTTTCAAAATCTCCAAACTATTGGGTAGCTTTCTCATTATTCAGTAATTCTCTTGTGAATTTTTTGGGAATACATTTCATTCCATGTCAACCTTTTTACGATTTACGTTCTGTGAATTTCTCATTTTTATCGTTAATTTTTGTTTCTGTCAAATATCTGAGATTTTTCTATTTCTTCTGTTTTAATCCAGATGTTAATGAATTCATATGATGAAGCAAATAAATTTAAAAAGTTATTCTCTTGCACAGCTTCGTGGATATTTTGAATGATAAAAATCTTGATAAACGGTGGTACAGATATATTAATGATATTTTATATTCTATTGAAGGTTTTTATAACAGGTTTTCATGCATATCACGCATTATAGACACAATGTCTTAAGGGGCTCAATGGGCTCACATCTAATATTAAAAAATAATTAACCCACATTTAATAGTACAGAATAATTGGTAGCTGCACTGAATGAGGTACTAAAACTCACATACTCTACAATCAGCTGTGACTTATTAACATAGTATTACTTTCAGGTGTCCAGTGCGTGACAGCACCGTGTCCTCCTGTAGCAGTATGCGTCGGGGGAAGTGAACTAAGCGCTTGCGGAGGAGCAGGGGGCGACAGCCCAGCTCGACGATGCGGACCTTCCGAGCCACCCTGTCCTTCTTCACACAAGTGTCATCTGTCACCTTTGACTGAATCTACTGATGAACCGCCGATATGCTGCCCAAAGCCAAGTAGTTATTCAATTAAATTTTAGGTTGAATTTATTTTACTTTTACTTTATTTCACAATTTGAATGAGAAAATTAACAAATTTTTTAGTTGTATAAAACAATTCCAGAAAATAAATCAATTTTTAAAATTTTATTTTACCGTGTATTTTATTATGTAATATCCATTTGTCTTAATTATCTGACGTTTTGTAACGTACAGCGCAACATTTTCTTGCACATGATGTTCGTCTTGGGAGAGAGTGAGTGTCAGCATAAATCTTGCATGCTAGCAGGTGGAATTGCTATCTGGTTTATAATATATAACTCATAACAGAAGAAATAACATATTTTTTGTTGTCTTCTAGGATCTGTATGCTTTGATCCAAAAGATGACGGCACCTGTGTCCTAACACCTGCTGGAGCACATAATATTTCAATCCGTTGGTTCTTCAATCCGGAGAAGAATCAGTGCCAACAATTTAAATACGGCGGTTGCTCAGGAAACCACAACAACTTCCAAACTGAAAATATTTGTAACACCGTATGCCCAGGTAAACACTCAATTCAATAAATCTATTAGCACCATAATTCATATTGTTCATATTGTTCTGAGCGCAAAAGAATTACTTTAATCATACCAATTTTTGAAATTTTCTATTCCAGTACTAAGTCAATGTGAGAGACTACGTGAAAAAAATCAAAAGGCTGCAATCAGATATAAGAAAGACACATTCGCACCTCGTTGTAAATCAGAGACGGGGGAATGGGAGCCCGTACAATGCATGGAACACATTGGAGTCTGCTGGTGCGTCAGCGGAAAGGGAGATCCGTTGAAGGGATCTCTCGTCAGAGGAACGAAGCCGCAATGTAACTTCAGACAGGCCAGGAGGAGAATGGATTCAACCCCTGCCATCACTTCGGCGGATGATGGTAATTAGTATATTACTTTATTTATCTATCATATAGAAATGGTCACCAAGTCGGCACACTCACTGCAAATTTAGCAAACAGCTTACCGATCTAACCTTCATGCATTCATGAAAAATGGCACCGGTTGATTTACTAATCCTGTCCATAGTAAAATTGCTGATTTTTTCATTCAACTTTGTAAAATATAAATTACAAATATTAACTCACGAGGAGAGAGATTCATGATTAAGATTCGCAGTACTAGAAAAAAGTGCGTATCAAAATGTACCAAGCTTGAAGCAAAATTCAAATCGGCGTCCGTGGAGCAGTTGGTTTCGTCGCTGGCTACGGTTACGGATGTCTCGGGTTCAATTCCCGGTGCGGACGGTTTTCATAGATTAATCTTTCAATCGATTTATGGATTTCTGTTCGTAGTCTGAGTCCTCCCTCCCACCAATCCCATCCTCACGGGGCGTAACGAGAGCGATTAGCTAACCACTAGTCCTGTCATACCCCTATCCTTCTATCCCTACTCTCTTCGAAAAAGAAAAGAGAGGTTGAGCAACTGAGTGACAAGCAGTTCTCGTAAAAAAAATTCTGTCAAGATACCTCCATTAGGAGACCATATGCTCCACATTGGGAGCGGACATGGAAAAAAAAAAAAAAAAAACTCCCTCCCACCTATCCGATTCTCACGGGGCGTAGCGAGATTGATTAGCTAATCACTAGTCCTGTTCTAGCCTTATCCTTCTATCCCTACTCTCTTCGAAAAAAGAGCAACTGAGTAACAAGCAGTTCTCATAGAAAAATTCTGTTAAGATACCTCCATTAGGAGACCATATGTTCCACATTGGGAGCAGACATGGATTTTTTTTTATAAATTAATGTTTCCTCTTCTCTAAATCAGTTTTTGTATTTTTTTTGGAAAAATTTGTTTTATTTTTATCATTGAATGTGTGATATTTTTATGAAATGTGTTTTATTTGGCCCTCATAATTATTTAGAGAGTATTAAAAATCATCAAAAAGGTAAAACATGTGTTTCTATGCAAAAACCACTTTTACCATACACCAATTAAATATACTTGGCACTAAAATGGTTAAGAGAAAATTAAGGAAGTTTGAAACATTAAATTAAAAATAAATGGCTCATTATCTTAATTAGTTGTAATTTATTGCTTTTTCTTATATTCAATAAATGAATAAATCATTTTGGAATAAATGTGGCATGAAATATAATGAATTATGAATTTCATTCATCATGAATGCTTGTATAATACAAGCATTCTTATAAGCTTTATAATTCTGTGGAGTCATTTTAAAACTTTTTAAAATAATAAACCGTGTTTTTATCATTGCAGTTCTTGAGGAATTGGTGAGACAGATGACCGCCTACAATTTCATTGATACAATTGATGATATAGAGCCCAAATCCGAAAACCTTGTTTTGTCATCAACGACTAACACAAAGCCCTCCATTTTGAAGAGCCGCTGTTTGTCAACACAGCAGCAACTCGTGGGCTCTTCAGCATCATATGAAGTCAACTGCGATTCTAATGGAAGATTCACACCAACACAGTGTGAAGGAATCTCTAATGATGCGAAATGCTGGTGTGTTGATGAAGCTGGTAATCAGTTACCAGGAACTTCAACTTTCTCTAAAGGGGATAGCATCTGTTGTAAGTATAGGCTTATATTGAATACATTAACCCGATCCTTGTGGTACTTTCCCAATCTAAAACCTTTCAGCTTTTCAAAAATATTGCATTTACGAAAATATTTATACTTTTTGTATAAATATATCGTTGTTGTTCTGGAAGAAGGCACTAACTGGAAAAAACTAGTTTTGAGTAATTGGGCTTTGAAGTTTGTGAAATGCTTGAAATGCTATACCTTTTTCATTTTGTGTGGTTATACAAAACTCTTTTTAAGTAAAAAGTATAATTTATAAAAATAAGTGTGTTCTTTCATACGGTAGAGTTTGAAATAAGGATCATTTTGGTATCACTAACTCATTATGTCATTTTTTCGATTTAGTGTTTTCTTCCAGAACAGCGACGATATGTATATTAAGTCCTTGGAGAATAGTTTTTGTTTGCTTATATAAAATAATTTAGATCTGATTATTATAAAATCATGCTATGGTTATGTTCGGTAAGAATTTGTGAAAAAATTATGATTTATTTTTACAAGAAAGCATTTAACTTTGTTACAGTACCCACTCCAATAGAAGCTGTCGACATCACCCTCGGATTTTTCGGTGAATTCTCCCATGACATTGGCAATAAAATGAAAATGCAAGTTCTCACAAATCTGGACACACTGGGAGCCACTCTAAAAGACAAAGTTATTGAGATAATAAACGAGCCGGAAGTCACATATATCCATTTCACAGTTATTGGAAATAATAAAGTGGATGTAGCATATCATCTTGAAGAGATGGTAAGCACCTTGATCTATGTTCTAAGTGTTTTTTAATATCCAAATTTATTAAATTTGTACAGCGTTTATTGTACATCAGACCAAATGTCAATATAAATGGTAGACAGAGCATGTCAACTCATAGAACACTTTAATAGAGAGATCTGTGACTGACTTTTTATAATTTTTCCGTGTTTATCATTTATTTTCACAAATCCCTTGAGATAGATCATGAATCCACTTTAATGCATTTCTATCTATAAACAATGCATGAAATAACATTACATTTATTTAACAGGTAAAACAAGAAGAACTGGCGTTAAGTAAGGACTTAATCAACAGTAACATTAAGATGGTTGCCGATATCAAGAAGTCCAGATTCCATCACAAGCTGGGAGTTGCTGAAAGTCGAAGCAATGCCGACAATAAGATCATTGCTCTGCAACATCGAGAAATATTGTCAGAATCAACTGTAAGCTATGTTAATATTGTATATTTATAATCTTAATGTGTCCAATGTATACCAAATTATATGGTCGACATGTTGATTTTCAATATTATTCACTGTATAGTAGACTATTCATCTTGCCATGTTATAGCTTTCTTTTAAATTTAACAAAATAAATCAAAAATTAGGTGAAAATTTATTGATACTTGTTAAAAGCATATGTTTGCTAGCATATGAAATTTCAGCTAAGTTTTTCATCAATCACTCCTAAGCATATGAATAGTAGACAAAACACTTTCATCAAATTATTTATTTTTATTGATTGAATTGGCACTTACTTGGTAGAACTTCATTAATAGTTTAGATAGTTTTGATATATGATGGTATAAAACCGAAATAGCTATCAACTACCTAATAAAAATTTTGTAGAACTAAATACTTTGTTATTTTATCCTATTATTTATTTTTATGTAATCTGTACCTACAGTCAAAGTTCTAGTGTTACATTATAGTACATACTCGCATTTAGGGCTTTTTAGAGGCAATACAAGGATCAAGGCAAGCAATATTTTTTAGAAACTTCATAATCCAAAATTAATGTGAAGAAATTATGATATAATCTTTTATTCATTTGGTATATTATTTAACAACAGCTATTCTCACTATAAGAGTTGCCAATTGAGGCTAGTAGAATTTTTTTTTTCCTCATCATTCTCTGATATTGCCTGCTCTAATGTTATAGTACCTGAAAGTTAATTGTTCTGCTTTATGATATGAAGTTACAATATCTTTGGATAGTATATTTGTTAAGATTAGAATTGTCTCACTATTATTCACCATATCAAGTGAATGTATATGTAAGTTATTTCATTGTTTTTTTATTTTGCTTTATAGGTATCTGTCGTTACTACTTACCACACAGCCATAATTGTGCTCGCAGCTGCCTCGGCATTTGTAATAAGCACAATGAGTGTTTTAATAATGCTATACAGAAAAAAGGTCTCCACAATGGGAAGACTGAACAACGATAAAGTGACTGCGTTCAATGAAAGGTTCCTACCGTACGACACGCCAGTGTACGTTTTATCTAAGTCCGAGAAAGAAGATTTAGCAGAAGCTATGAAAATTAACGAAAGAAAATCATTAGAAAAAGTTTGATTTAGTTTGCAACGATTGAGTCATGTATTTTCAACACTTAACTCTCGATTTTGTTAAAAGTTAGCTATCTTTTCATGAAACAATTTTCTACCCAAGTTGCTTATGTAAATTTTTAAAAAAAATTGTTGGATGGCAGTATTCCTCGATTATTAATTCGAAAAAAGACAACTCCAAATGATTGCTGTTGATATTGCTATTTTTTATGGTACCTGCCAAGCTTCTCTAAAAAATATTGTTTAATTTCAATAAATGAAAATCGATCTTAAAGTGGTTTACAAGATTGAAAATTATTTTTTAATCTACCCACTCAGAGAGAAACGAGGCTTAATCCGAATATTAAAAAAAATGTTGTTGTAAAAATATGACTCAATTGGATATTTTGAAAGATAGTTATCCATAAATTGATTATTGGTTGTCTTATGACACTCAATAAACTACATTATTTAATTCTGCAATTCTTTCTCAGTTTTGCCTAAAGATTTTTAAATTTTAACTGAATAATTTTACATGTCGTTTCTGTTGGGGCAAAAAAACATTTGAATAATCCTGTTTTGGGTTGTTTATATCAATATGCTTCACATTTTTCATTTCAAGTCAATTCCAATGCAGCCGTTGTTCAAAGTTTATTATTATTATTATGATGTTTAAACAATCCATTGTTTAATTTAAGACATCGACTGAGGGTGCTTGATGAAATTTCAATATCAAATTTGGATTATTAATAATCCAAATTTAATACATTGTTTAATTATCCTTGATTGATAAGCAAATATTCAACATTGGTGTATTCAAAACATTAATTTTTTTGCCAAAACGAGAACGATATTCAGCTCTGCTAAACTGGCATTTATTATAGTCTGACATAAACCACTCTAAATATTCCTTGTGTTATAGTATTTTTAGATACAACATTGTTAACTGCCCATAGTTTTACGGGTATGTGAGAGAATTCTATTAATTTTTTGACCAAAAACATTTCCGAAAGTTTCAAACGGTTTAAATGCTTAATAACTCTACCTACTTACTATCACACTAATCTGAAATATTTTGAAATCCCAGTTTACTTTTTATTTAAAATTAAATAAACGATTTAGTTACAATATAAAGAATTGATATTGATCTAAATAAAACGACTTTTATAATTATTCTTTTCAGATTCATTTTATTTATTATTTCATATTATAATCCACTATAAAAGAATTAAATAGGAATTGAAAAGAATTATGAATAGATCATTAAAATTGATTGACTTGAACTTTTAAAGTTCTACTTAACCTTTTCTGTGCCTCAGTTATTTGATATAAATGTTGACTATAACTACTACTGCAGTATGAAAGTTATCAATGATGATATAAACAAAACAACGCCCAACAAACTATTGCATCAGGGCATCCCTGTGCTAGCATTAGAAGTAATTGTCAAAGAATAGTGAAACTTTTATCGACAATCTTGTTGATACAAAATGGTTTGAATCCAACACAAAATTTTAATAGAAGGCTTACAGATATCACATAATAAAATCGAATCTTTCATCACATTAGAATATATGTCTTTGAATTCTACAAAGAATATAACCTCTCAAGCCTTATCTGCATGGACAGTGAATATGAGATATCTTATATTTGGCACAGAAAGGGTTCAAATGGGTTTGATAATGACCATATTTAGGTAAAAGGCGATAACAATATAAACAATTGCTTTAGATGTAAAATTTTGGCAAGAGAACACATATATTTTTAAAATACATGTTCTAGTATAGTAATGAAGCAAATCTTGCCGAACTTTTTTACTTTGAATATCAAACAAAAATTGCCTCCTGTAAAATTTGGTTTTTTTGGACTGTGCCCTTTTACCTCTCAATAGAGTCAATCTAGTTTTTAAAATGCAATACGAAGACTGAAATTAAAGTCTTTGATTAATTTGCTATGTAAATAATAATATTCCGAACTTGTATTCAATTTAATATAGACTATTCTCTTTGTGAGCTAAAATAGATATTTCAGCTGAGACGGCCTCTGTTGGTAGACAAAATAATTTTCCAAATCTCTAAATAGTATGTAAAAAACCATATTTGTCATTCGTTCAGAGTTTTATTTAAAAAATATTACACTGGATGTTTATCTACCAATGAACCACTAGCCATTGTTTCATGGAATTATTTTAGTTTTCCATCGATTAACGATAAAGATTTTGATGCTTTACTTGAATCTGGTTTGTATATTATTTCTTTACTTTGTACATAATAATTATAAGACACGTTTACCCATAACGTATTATTTAAAATGTATAAATTTTATAAAATAATAAAATGTAAAAAAACAACTTTACGAGTTTCATTAATGTATCAAATTACATATTTCTATGCCCGCTGATGCATAGTTCTATGGACTCCACTATTCTCTCAGCCATCTTATTTTTGGACAATATCCCTTCCCTATGTGGAGCATATGGCCACCATGCAGTGCCTCTTAGTTTTCCTATCGTCAGCCAATTGCTTTTCTTCCACCAATGACATACCAGCATCCTTTAGTTCTGCTGAGTACACCCTATGGATAGTACACAACGGTCATCCAGAACGCTGGAATCTCATCAGTCAAAAGGAGAGGCTCTCCAGACACATCCGCAGCACGTAACCAAGACAGTTCAACCCAGGATGTCTCCAGCACTACAGAAGTAACAAGACGCTGCCTAGTCCATTTCCTAATCTCAATCTAGCCATTTATCTCAATGAATTAGTTAACATTGAAATTCTGTCTGTGAAATTTTGATTCATAGTTGTCACTATGACTCTTCATGTTTGTTTCTCTCTTTGATCTGTTCTTGGATGTCATATTCAAACAATTCTAACTTAAATTATTTAATATTTATATTTATTGAGATATCTATGTTTTATTGATAATATTCTCAGTAATATAACAAAACTCGATAAAAATAAATGCATTAAAAAAAATCACACATAATGTATAAACAGTTTCTGTGCCATAAGTGTGTGTGTACTATTGTTCAATGTAATATACATCAATGAACTTATGCATGTGTATACGATACAAATGTGTGCATTGGAAATACTGGAGTTAACCTCAGTAAAAGTAATAGAGAAAACTTAAATTTAACAAAGTTGGATTCAACCATTGCACTCTCGAAAAAAAAGAAAAAAAAAAGGCAACCTGTTGAATTGAAGCAAGATTGAAAGGATAAATTACAATAAACCAAATATTAATGTGAGAATCTTTTTTCAAAAAAACTACAACACCCTCCCTGTTGAATTATGTCTTTCGTATTTTTATTTTCAGACGAGTTCAGTAATGGACAAATGATTGAAGTTATCCTTTCACCACTTTTATCATCTTCGTTATTTACAGGGCGACACTGTCCAATATTTAGGCTGTATACAGTGCTATCTGATGAGCGAATATCATTCAATATCTTGTCGTCTGAGTCTCTTTTTGATTTGATGGACACTTGCATCCGTTCATCTGTAGAATCTGACTTGATTTCATAGACGTTGTCTTCGTCGTAAGGAATGTATATTTCATATTGTGGGTTGTCTCTATTGGCCAACCCTAGTAAATTAATCAGTATGTTAATTTCTTCAATTGTTTTCTCCTGAAAATGTGATGCAAAATTATTACAATGCCTGACATAGTAGTGATAGAATCATGATTTATGAATATTTTTAGAGAGTCTTTGAGAGTTTATAAATAGTTTTTCAATACAGAAAGAGAAAAATAATATTTTTGTCCAAACTTTGCAGTGGATCGATATTATATAAATAAATATACTTATGAAATAACAGCATATATGAACGGAATATTAGTGCCTTCCATATCACTACAGCATTGATTATTATTTATTAATTTTTGTTACCATTTTTATTTTACTCGATTCAAATTGAACATGATATGAAGATTTGTGTAAATCATCTTCTCTGTCATTGTTTTCCACAACAGTTTCTGTTTTGTTTCCACATCTTTGACTGAGTAAAAGAATACCTTTTTAGAACAAGTATCAGAGATAGAATAATATTAATTAATTTTACAAATTCTTTATTTGATATAGTTGTCAATGTGTAAAATATTGCCGCATCTAATTGAGAATAAAACTGGCCTGAAGATTACTTCTAGAATAAGTCCAGAAGCAAGATATATAGATTGAAATCAAATAACGGCAAGAACCGTCAACAAATAATTAAAATATTACTGAACTGACAAACATTTTTTTTAACAAACAATAAAGGAATTTCATCTGCTGTTACAACTGTCAGCATATTATGTTTCAACAAGTTGAGATAGAATTATGTACCTGGATTACAATAACCAATAAAGTAAAAAAATATTTTTATTCAAGCTACATTAAATTGGAATACGTAAAAATTAAATTTGAATAGTTTATAATGGAGTATGCACCAACCCGAGAGGAGTGTACGGGTGTCTACATATGCTGCATGGTCGCGAACGCCCACAGCTTAGAGAAAACATTACGTATAACACAATTCAATACTATGATTGGACGTGGATTCACCCAGCAAGGAAGCATTTGGAAAGAAAACACACCTTAATAATTTCTCATTGTTTTTTTGCCTGTTTATCTCACTTGAATAAAAATCTACATAGTCTTGTATTGATGGTCTGAAATCTACAAACAGTTTCTTATTGTTACTTCTTGATAAGTTTTCATTCATAATATTTTCCTCATTTCTAAAATGTTTAATCTGGGTTTTATGCATTGTGGCATTTAGTTTATCGTCACATTTCACATTTTCTTCCTTGTATTTGGGCAACTGAGTCTCGTATGTTTTCATAAAATTTTGTGTAGTTGGAAATTCCTGACACTCTTTCTCAAAATTTTTATGTTTATATTCATCTTTGAAAAGACAAGCATCAGTCTGTGTGCTTTTCTGGAGAGTTTTGCTTAAAGTAGGCTTGATTTTTGATGATTTTTTTTCACATTTACAGATACATCTTTTATTAAGATCTTTATTAGAATACACAGTGTCCAATTCATTCAATGAATATGTTTTGAATGATGTTATGGACATTGTTTGTGAGTCATTGAAGGAAGTCATAATTCAGAACTTATCGCCACTATAATTCATATATCATTTATGTTAACCTTTATTTTGCTGCGTAGAACTCACAACAACATTTAGTTCATAACAATATGTTGAAAACGTATAATTAATATTATCAAAACAGTATTATCTTTGCTATCCCTTGAATATTTTGAGCAATACGCTTAGCTCACAGTAAAATCAGAGTGGGCTAGTTCTAAATCTTATACAGCTGTAATATGTGACGCAGTAAGTAATATGTTGTTTTTAGATTGAATCATGAAAACATATTCATTAGGTACTTACTTAATTAAAGTACAACATAACTGTGCAGGCAAGATTATAATAGGAATTTCAACCATTGTTGCACATTGATTTCAATAGTGAACAAGTGGTTATAGTGATAAATCTGATGTGGTTTAATTTTTATATTCTGAAATTATACGATAATAAACTTTATAATTTCATATACTTAACTACCGAGATTTTGATTTATATTTAAGAATTTTTGTCAAAATATCTTCTTATTGTATTTATATTTAGTCTGTTTTGTTTATTCAAATTTGAATTCCCCAAGGTACCAACGTAATATCTTTTTTTTTTTTAATAAAACACAATTTGTTTGTATTTATTCCACATGTTTATAATATCGGTGTTGCTCATTGCAAACATTATCAACATTAAAATTTCATATTATGAATTTTATACGACAACCTACTAGCTGTAAATGAATACACGATGAATAATAAATACGTGACATATCATGTAAACTTAAAACTTTCATTAAAATTAACCTGCAGTTGTCACTTTTAGTAACCTTACATAAATTTAAAAACTATTGATTCGTTCTTTTCAAAATAATTCTTGGAACAATGACTTGGAATAATAAATTGTCATTGGTTGGTTTAGATGAATTGTCCATGGTATTCAAACCATGTGTCAAATACTGACCAATTACAGGTTTCTCTTTATACTTTTAGCAATAGAATCTGGATTCCCGAATTACAATTACAAATGTCAGAGCCTGGGTTACTGCTGATGTGTAGCTCAATTGCTTAATCAATTATTTCATACAATTAAATAAGTTTAAGCCAGATCTGTTTATATGACACGATTTATCTGTGCCAGATTGTAATGAATTACAACCCGAACACGTCGACCGCAAACGGTATGACTCAATATTGACATTCAAATTTTGACAGCTATTTGTCGTTGTGGTTCAACTTTGTGTAATTAAACGTATTTTATTTTATTTAGCTGGAATGTCTGGTCTCGGTCGCAAGCCCAAACGCGTGAGCGATGTAGGAGCGCTGGGTATGGGTGCAATGTCAGCCGGCGGAATGCCCGCTCCGACTGGCTTTCCTCAAGCCCCTTACGATTCTTCGTTCGGTGGAAATATGACCCAAAGTAACCCTCCTAATTTCAATGGAAATGGATTTGAGCAGAATAATTACGGATACAATACTCCAGTGTCCAATGCACGTAAGTAACAGATCTATTAACTAATTATACACCTAAAGTCATTGTTAAGTACAACCACTCGATTATGATTTTGACAATATACCCAACAATAGTTGGATGACTCTTTATAAATATAGAGATAATTTACTTACTAAGTATTTGTATTTCATGCAAATTAGATTGATTTCCTAAGGTCTACTTGCATGCTTGTTCAATGCCAACATTTAATCATGGATGTACATTTAGTAAATCAATATTTTAATTTATGGATCTGGTTCAAACGTATGGATGACTGCGATGCTTAAATTGTCTGTGACCAAAGCTCTCTTTGTTAAGGCTGTAGATGTTACAGGGCGTAGGTACAGTGATTAGCTAACTACTATACAATCCCTAGTGACATCTTTCTATTCTTACCCTCTCTGGAAAAGAAATCTTGAGCAACTGAATTAGTCCTCGTAAAGCAATTCCTGTTGGGATGCTCTATTCAGAGTCCATATGTTTCACATTCTGAGCGGATACGGTTGAAAAAAAACCAATAATATTCATTTCCATTCCAGCATACCCACAGTATATGGCCGGAGGAGGGTTTAACACCCAAGCTCCTGTGACCGCTCCGTTTCCCCAAGCTGCTTCACAGTTTGGTAACATGCTGCAGCAACCCATTGTCCAGGATATGGCCATGCAATATGGACAGCAGCTAGCCAGCCAAGGAAAGAGTATGGTCAACAGGGAAATTGAAAAATATGTTCCTGTCTCCAGACTCAAATATTATTTTGCCGTAGACACAAAATATGTTATAAAGAAATTACTTTTGATATTTTTCCCTTTCACACATAAGGTAAGCATGGTTTTATATTTTTTCTGACAACTGAATATCGTATTTACTCGACTATAAGACGCCATTGATTATAAGAAATGCCCTTATTTTTAAACACCAATAACAAAAACATAACGAAAACTTAGTTTTAAAAAAATAAGTGCATAATAAAAATATAAAGCATTTAAAGTAGGTGTATTAGATAAGCACTTTCTTACCATCAGACCGCAGCTTCATCAGATTCAGTATGATCTTTCTGAATCACTTTTTCCCAGTCTTCCTAGAAAATATCTTTTGCATTTTTGTAAGCGGTTGTAAAACATACTATGAATTCAAAGATTCCATAGTAGGTAAAAACATGTCTCTTATAATCGAGGAAATACAGTATATTAAAATCTTTAGGACAATCACATTACGTATTTATGTATTAAATGTTATATCACACTCGTTTTTGTGTTATCTTAGTGAGGTTGAGCTCTTTTTCTATTTTTATAAATTCCGATTTTAGAAAATAGTCGTAGTTATCTTTAGAGCCACTGCACACAGTAGTTAGATCCATTTATGGACGTCTCTTTCATTGTGGATGGACGACTATAAATTGTATATCAAACTTTGTGCATAGTAAAATTATTGCCGTTAAATGAAAAAAATGTTTCTTTTGACTTATTATCTGGTGACCTGTGGCCCTAAATTAGACATTTTGTGAAACATAAATTCGCTAATGTTTTGTAGATTAGAAAATGAGACACACTGAAACTTATTTCAGATTATAACTGGCTCATGACCAGAGTCTGTACAGCATTTGTAGAAGGACATTTCAAAAGCAACTCAGTGACATAGTCAAGTTTAGTGTTTATATTAGTCTTGACAAATAAAAATTTGATTTATTAAAAAATATTTAGAATTTGTTGTCACTTGAGAACTGAACACTTTTAATGTGTTTACAATCCTTGGTGGAAAGGCGTTATATCACGAGCATTTTAAAGTGATGGATAAGTGAAACCAGTCCTTATCATTATATAAAATTGTGTAATTAGTATCAAAAAAATCACTTGTTCCCATGAAAGAAAAGGCTCCACAGAATACTTGGAGCGATTTAAGAAAGCCATAGGTATCAGAAGAAGAAAGATATCATAATTATATAGAAGGTATGTGAAGGCAACCCCGGTGACTCTACTCTCATAAGAGATGGATGGACAATAGGAGGGATTTGTAGGGATGGGTATAATGACTGGAGAGAGGGAGCCCGTTTCAGAGATGCCCGGAGCACAGTTGTGAATAATTGTGTGAAGGTGGTAGTGCCAGCCAAACATTCGTTTTATAATTTCCTGTTCCTGTGCCAACTTTTCATCGCAATACCATAATAAATGGTTTTCATTGAATATGCTATCGTATATTTATGAATAATTTGCAATTATAAGCTGGTTAACCCACCATTACTATCTTGCTTTCTATACAGCCACCTTCTATAATGATATAAATGAGTGGAGAGAATGAAATCTTATTTGATGTTTTCGGTTTTCAGGATTGGAGCGTCAAATATGAACAAGACCATCCGGTACAGCCACGATATGAACTCAACGCTCCAGATCTCTATATTCCTACTATGGCCTATGTCACTTATGTTGTATTAGCTGGATTCGTGTTAGGTATGGTGTCAATATATTTATGTGCTTAACTGATAACACTTGAGAGACACAATTTTTTTTCAATATATTTAATAAACTTAATTTCATCGCAAATACTTTACTCGAAAGGTTATGAAGCATTTCTGTGGATCAATCTCATATTCTTACTTTCCAGGCATGCAACATCGTTTCTCTCCCGAGCAAATAGGGATCCAAGCATCGAGTGCACTCGCCTATAGCATTTTAGAGATATGCCTCTACCTGGCAACATTGTATGTGACGAACATACAAACAAGCCTTACAACATTTGACTTGGTTTCATTTTCTGGTTACAAATATGTTATCATAATTGCTGCCACCGTCACGAGTTTGATTTTCAAGAAATTAGGATATTATCTCGCTCTGATTTACTGCAGTTTTTCATTGGCATTCTTTTTAGTAAGTACAAACACCCTTTTTATGATTTATTTTGTATCAATCAATATTCAACAAATTACCTTGGCAGTTTCAGAGTATTGTTGATTTTTTCTATCAATTGAATATGTAATTATATCATTAAATTTATATTGTTAGTTCACCACTAAAAACATATAACAGTTGTTTCATTAATTCAAAGTTGGCAAAGAACTAGACTTGGGTCGTTTGCGAATGAACAAATCAAAACAACCTAATCTTTGCAGTGAATGAGACTCATCGCTGATTAATTTTTTTTTCACTTTACACTGCTTTGTTAATAGCAGGCAGAGACAAATTATTCACTGCAATCATAAGTGACAACAAATGAAGCAATCAGCATTGAACCTGTGTCATTTGTTATTCCACTTCTAACAGCGCAGGGCATTACAGCTGATGCCAACGTGCTATGCATTTGACAAATGTGGTGTAAACAGTATATGAAACCAAAAAAAAGCGGAGAATCCTATTTGGATTGAAAGGAGAATCATGTGTTTTTTTATGCCACTAAATATCACTTTAAGTATTCTGTTTCTGTGTAGAATAGTATTGACTGGTTGAAGTTTAGATGTCATCTGATAATGGAAAATTGTGTTTGCATCCATTTATTTTCACTTACTAGCCAGTGACAAATTTATAAATTCCCAGATGTTTAGTCAAGGCTTTCAAGGGATCGTATTTAATTTATGAAAGTTTGCATAATTAAGTAAACTGCAGCATTGTGACTCTTTTGTATTTTTCAGGTAAGAACGCTGAAGGTTCAAGTCTTAATAGAGCCGTCAACTCAAAATGAAGGATATCCTCAAGATGCGTATTCACATCAGAGAAATAGCGGAGGATCCAAGCGCCGAGTCTACTTCCTATTGTTTGTTGCCGTTATGCAACCAATATTTTCATGGTGGCTGACTTGGCATCTGATACCTTCAACTGCTAGCGTAATAACCCCAGTGGAAACTCTCTGACCGCCATAATATGATACACAATTTGTATTTTTAATAGCCATTTCTTGTTTCATAGGATTGTAAAAATGGAAAACACAAGGCAAAGTAACAATTACTTGAAATGTATTTTTATATAAACAAAGTTATGTATTGTTAGAAAAACAATACAGAAAATAATATGAGAATATTGAATGTTTCTCAAAATAAGTTATTACCATAGTTAAGGGAATTCAATTATTGTTTATTAAATTGTAAAACTTTCTACTGAAGAAAATATATTTCAATCGTGGATTCAACATTTTTTTTTTAATGCAGTGATATACCATTTTTGTTAAATGTAGTAATGAACATTTTTGTTACGAGTTCTGTGAATTATTAAACTTTTTCTACGCCTACCATTGCTGTCAGCTTGCACCATAAATTTAATAACCTTTCTTAATTAATTTGTGAAGTAAATTATTTTTACATTTTGAATTCACATTCATTGTTTTCCAACATCAATGGCTTATCAACTGTTATCAAAAATCTGCTGCATTCATAAAATTATTTTTAAAAAGATGTATTCAAATATAAGGTTTATTAATTTTTTTTTTGAAGTTTTCGTATTGTTTTAAAGAAGCAAGCAGTATGGTGTAAAAAATCTCTTTATTTGTCTTGTGTTTTTCATGTTTATTGCAAATTATTTGTGTTTGAATGAATTTTAAATTTACCATGTATATAATGCTGGCATATATACTGACGCATATCTTGATACATAATTATTGAATCTTTAAAATTCTTGATGCAAAATAATAAACGGAAAGCATAGTTTTATTGTATGACACCCAATCATTAATTTATATTTCAAATGAACTTCAGAAATTCACAATATAACTCAAGAAACACTAATTTATGTATTAATATTTCCTAATTTTAGTGCAACAGTACAATGTTATGTGATCATTTTGAAAATCACATCCACGTTGCTTCAACAGAATTTAATCTGTATTTCCTTGATTATAAGACACATTTTTGTTCCTATTGCGGTGTTTATGGATTTGATGTCTGTATAATAATCGATGGTGTATTAAAATAACTGTGAAAAAAGCAGCAGTCGTGACGATACCTGGAAGTAGAAAATATGTGAAAAGATGTCGGAGAGTGAAAAACTCTTGAGAAATGTTCCATCACATCTTTATTTGATGGCACAGAAAACGATATTTTATAGGAAGATGCAGCTTATGATAGAGGAAATATGATAACTCAAAATATGACAGGTTTCATTGTTTAAATTCTTGATTTAAAACATTAAAAATCTAAAAAATTCGAATATTCATGGTGATTTTTCCCTTATTCAATTCCCAAGAGGCTTTGATATCTATAATTTACTATATGACTTGTATCTTCATAATAATTTAATATTCAGACAGTGAATTTGTTCTTGCAACTTATCTACGAAAATATAGTATACTGACAAATGACTTTTATGTTACATGATTTCATTCCATTATATATTTTCTCTAGTTAAAAATATATAAACGTTCAACGAGGGTGATTGATGCCATAAATTTATTCCAATCTCAAACAAAGTACTACAAAACGTTTGTCTATTGTGAAATTTGTTTTGTGATTGCAAGAAATTCAATGTTTCATTGGATTGAAGAAAAACCTAGGACCGAAAAATAATTTACCATTTATTTACATAAGTTAAAATTATTGTGTCTACATTTGATTTAGTATTTTCTTCCTTAGCATTTTAAATGTCAAATGTTGAATCTTCCTATAACTCGTTACCAAATAAAATTCAAATTTATTAGGTGAGAAATTAATGTTTTATATCCAATGTAGTAACTTTCGTAAAAATAATTTGTATCTAAAACCATAAACTTGCACTGCCCAAAATTCTTGCATTTTTTTATAACAGTATTTATGGTTTTTTGTGTGTTGAGATAATTACTTAGTTGTTAGATTAGAAATGTCTGTTATATTTAATCTATTACATTTTGAAGTGCTTACTATTATTTAATACATTTTTATAACAATAAAAAAATACTCAAAATATTTATATTATTTCTACAGTTGTTTATTTTATGAAACCAATTGCATCAGAATAAAAACATCTAATCGAAAACCTTTGATTTCCAACTTTAGAAGAAAAAAGACCTGTGTTTCGAAAACCAGCTGCAAATCTTGACAAGTGAGTAAAACAACAGCATTTATCGCGTTCAATCGATTCTTTATTTACGAGAATTGAAATATACACAAAACAATATTTACATAACATTTAAAAGCTTCAATAGGTATGTAAAATTAACAATTATCAGTGAATGCCTGAAAAAAATAAATTCAAAAACAGTTTTGATATAATCAGTAAAATAATACTAGATTTTCGTAAAATCGATTAAACTGTTCAACAATTAAAAAATAGATATAAAATATCTGAAAAAAATGCTAATATATTAGTTTTGAGTTCATAAATATTTTTTTCAGGTGTAATATTATAGTTGTTTCATTGAATAGTCAAATTTAGGCCCGTGAAACATCAATAGTGATTTAAAAATATTGAAATCATTCAAGATTGTTGTTCGCCAAACAAATTTATCTATGCAGCATTTTTATATTATGTAATAATTTCAAGTGCATTTATGTTGCGTACGTACAAAGACTTTGCTATAGCATTCCCGTCTCAATGAGCACATGACACACTGACCCATTTCCCGATTTATATCGCGTTCCAAACTAGGCAGGATTTTCAACTAAATCAACGTTTGTCCGTGTTCGAAGTTGTAATCAATACTTGAAATACATTTGGAGGTAAAGCACATGCCTTCTTAGCTCAGTAATAAATTATTTCATTATCTGTCACCATACAGAAATACGTTGTCGCAAAGTATTCGTGATTTTATTTTTAAAAACATTATTTTGTAAAAATAAACGTAGGTGTGTTAGTAAAATACAGCAGTGTACTTTTACGAACATGCGCAATTTCAATATTTAGCTAAGTTCATGACAGTTTAGTAGTACCAAAATTTTGTACCCTGATCCAATATGGCGGCTGACTCAGGAATGGATACGTGCCCTAGTCCAGAAATTGCGGATTCCCGAAAGCGTCCCTTGGACGGAGATACAGAAAATGGGGAAATTAAAAGATCGCACTTTAGTTCAGGTATTTATTATCTTACGTTATTGTTAAAGTTTTTTTTATGCATGTTTTGTTGTCACAAGTCGCCTTTTATTTCATTACGTCTTTAGCCACCATGGGATTTGACCGTGCAGTTTTATTAATTATATACTAAGATTATCTTAAATGATTCTCCATAATATATTCTTCTTAGCATTGCTAAATGTCTTAGCAGTTTAAGTGACATCTTTTATAAAAATAACTCTTTTTCGTATCTACAGTTCGACACGAATTTGCAAATTTCTGTTTACAAATTTCCATACGTCACTACTCCCAGCTGGTGACGAATACATTTCGAATGAAGCTCACTGTAAGCTGGCAGATTTCTTTCTTAAAAGTGTTTTTCATTAGATTAAATAGTTTTCCATACATTTTTACTCATTCTTGTGCTTTAATTCATCTACTTTGACCGTACATGTTTTCTGTCAGTTTGAATACCGCGAATCTTTCGTTAAAACCGACGAACGAATAAAACTTGTCTTCGCGTATGTGTTGAAAAGTGTCATATTGATTAAGTAATATTAAATGTTTCTTTAAATATATTTCGAAGCCTAGTTATTTTGTTGTGCCGCATTAAAACACGGAACTGTTTTTGTTTTAGTGGATTCAATCACAAATTAATTGCCACGATAGGGTACATAGTGTAAAATTATTTATTTTCTGTGAGTGATTGAAGGATTAATTCCTCAAATGTTAAACAACAGTGGTGATTATTTTATGGTGGATGATTTGGTGACAGCTTTGGTGCCACTGGGGAACGGCCATGGACAGAATTCAACATTTAATTTTGGTGAGTTGTCATACAACTCTTCTACGTTTATTACCTGCCTATTAAATGACATTATGTGTTTGTGTGACGGCCTTCATAAAACTAGACACATATTAAATAATGATATAGCATTATGCTTCGTAGCATCACATTATTTTTATCATTAAATTCTTCACAATTTACCTTATACCACTCAATGTCATAATTTCGAATTACAAAGTTTTCATCGGTGAAACGTAACTTGTCATTCGCACGTCGGAATATCGGCCTATCAATTTGTTCTTATCAATATTTCCAAGCCCTGTATCGTATTATTTGAAATGAAACAAACGAACAGCGAGACAAACTCCTTATCAGATTCTGGGTTGATTCCAATTAGAATTCATATTTTGAATTACCTAATAGGTACATCTGCTGTTCGATTCTTTAGATGTCAGTTACATAATTTAACACCTATCACTGGATAATTAATACCTACCTATAATTATTGTGATACGAAACATTTAATTTAGAAATCGAACGAGCGGGATCTCTAAAATGATAACTTATTCAACGTACATTATGTCAACATTTAACATTATTATTAATACTTAATTACTAAATTAGACCGATGTGAGAAAGTATTTTGTTATCACAACTTAACTAATTGATATCGCATCAACTGTCAATATTTAATCATGCATAAACCAGCGATACATGTAGCAGTCGCTTAGATGTATAGAACTTTAAATTTGAAATAAATTAAGGATATCGCTTATTCAATTACTCAAAAAAAGAATAATAGTCAAACAAGCTAGTTTTTATATTGCCAGTATCTTATGCACGAAAATCGTGAAAATGCATTTCAATAGTATATCATATCACTAAGAAAACACTAAACCGAAAAAATGACATATTGAGTTAGTCATACCTAGATGTTTCTTATTTCGAACTCTACCGTATGGAAGAACTTACTTATTCTTTATAAATTATAATTTTACTTAACGTTTTGTATAAATAAACCAAATGAAAAAGGTATAGCATTTCAAACATTTGAAAAACTTCATAGTCCAATTCCTCAAAACTACTATTTTTCAGTTAGTGTCTTCTTACAGAACAAGATGATAATATATCGTCGTTGTTCTGAAAGAAAACATTAAATCAAAAAAGTGACGTATGGAGTTAGTTCTACCAAAATGTTCCTTATTTCGAACTCCATCGTATGAAAGAATACACTTATTTTTATAAATTATACGTTTATTTAAAAACAGTTTTGTTCAAACAAACAAAATGAAAAAGGTATGGCATTTCAAACATTTGACAATCTTCAAAAGCCAATTACTCAAAATTAGTATTTTTCAGTTAACGTTTTCTTCCAGAAGAACGACGATATATTGTATTATAATTACCAGATTTGTATTCTTTAAACATTTCTTTCATAAAGAGTTCGCTATTTTCAATAATTGTACACATAAAACCGAGAGAAATTATTGGTGATAAAATGCAATTCCATAAATCACATTATTTCCGGCTTCGTATTTTTTATTTGAATTTACACCCAAATACAAGCAACGTAAAATAAAAATTCACTATTGGTACCTATCTCACTTTTTCTGCGTGTTCATCCATGTTACGTGAAATATGAATGCTGCCATAGAGAATGCACAAAAGAATATTTTTTATCGTTTCGTGTGTTTCACATTAAATATATTATGTAAATCCTTATTTATTGATCAAAATTCCATAGATATCGTGAGATAATTTATGCTGTAATCATTTCTATACTTGTAATGACATATTTTTGATTCAACGATTATTAATATATATGTTGTTATTTATAATGATTATAAATATAAATATATTCTTGTATGAACTGTCTGAAAACAAGACGTTATCTTGTCGATGCGTAATCTAAATGTCAAAATCATATTTGTGCATGTTCCTTCCGGTATCTTGTCGCGTAGGTGTATTTTTTGTTTTAATTGATGTATTATGTACATAGTCTGTTCGTATGCTGTTAATTAGCACTTTATTCACATATATGTCATTGTATTGCATGCAGATCTTTAAACATTGAATGCGTCAAAAAAAAATGTTAAATATGCAGCGAATTAACGTCACAATAAATCGAAATAGTTAAAAAAACGCTGTACTTTACTGTCGCTAAAATTCACCACTTGGTTGACAATGTTCCACGTAAATGTCATTTGTTATTTCGGATGAAATAATTTTAGTGATACAGATTCCGAGGAATTTAGCTCGTCTATTTTTCGAAATTAATGTAATTTTCATGATTTATTATTCGACGTTTTACAATATAAAAACTTATGTCGCTCGTTGAAGTAATCGAAACAGCATCTGAGATAAAACAAAATCTTGTCGATTGTCTTCTGTTTCTTTTTTATGCGATCTAGTTTTGAAATTTAAGCCTTACTGTTATCAACCCAAATGAGTGCTCATGATTACAAGGGAAAAAGTCGTTCATAATCTCATCAATATGCTTTATTTAAACTAAAAAAGGTTACTATATTACTTTGAAAAACACGTTGTTTTTATAATCCATTAAAAACGTTTTAAAACCACCTATCCAAGGCGCGGGAAACCTTTTCATGCAGATAGGCCGCATTAATATATCTATTATCTGATAAAGACGCATTCAAGAATCTTCTATTTTATATAATTAAAATATACCTAGGTAAAAATTTGGATTATTGAGATTTTGTACACTTCCATGTATTTTGTCACTAACGACCCAGGTTTCGCCTTTAGGCATCTTCAGGCATTCAGTTCGTTCAACTGTCAGTTCGAGTCCATTCGTGTGCTCGAATGCCTGAAGATGCCGAAAGGCGAAACCCGGGTCGTTAGTGACAAAATACATGGAAGTGTACAAAATCTCAATAATCCAAATTTGATATCGAAATTCCATCAAGCCCCCTCAGTCGATGTCTTAAATTATATACCTAGCTAAATTAATAAAATCAATGAAAAGGAAAATTTCAATTCGGTCAAAAGGTCACACTTTTGGACTTAAAAGGTCGCAGGTTTCCCCACCTCTCGCCTTACTTCTCAGCAATGTATTCGGGTTATACATTCCAAATTGGGAGCGATGTAATGTAAAGAAAATAATAAAAATTAAATCTTTGTTCTTGTTTTTACTTAAATGCCAACTAGATAATTCCAACTCGAATATACGATTATACTCTGCCTTTTTTAACTATTCGATATTCGAATATTTGGAAAACTATTAACCAATAGTATTCGTAAGAATTTTTAATGAAATCGACGAATGATCACATCATAATTTCTCGAGATTTCAAGAACAGTAACGAATATCCCATGTAATGGCGCTTTCAATATCTTATCATGATACTTGAGGTCTAAAAAACCCTTTAAAAATGTCGGAATTTCTATAATTGAAGAAATGATTTTGTAGTAATACGACGCAGCGGCAAATTTTAATTTATCGGTTGGCCATACTTATCGTTGAAATAAAATCACTGCGGCCTTGAAAATTCACCTTTGAATCTTTGACTCCGCGACGGTGACGATTCGTCGGTAACCCGTCGATAGCGCTCCGGCATAGGCATAACCAGCCGAATTGGCCTTTTGGTAACTTTCTAATAAAATCAACACATTATGCACATCGCGCGTTGACGTGTGGGACGTTTGAAAATAAATGCATCGTCTGTTTACTCTATCGCCGATGACTTTTTACTCTTACGTTCGTTGTTTGCGGATTTATTCATTGGGAGCTCTCTATCCGTAATCAATAACACTTCCTGTAGCAGGGGTTCCCAAATTATTTTACTCCATTCCCCCTTTCAACAATGTTTAGAATATAATTCCCTCTTCCCAAATAATATAATCTAACTCTCACTCAGAAGGTGCACTCCAAATATCGTCGTCTTAACTAGCAAATTGCTTATCTACATTTCAGCAAAATGTTCAGGAGAGCTTAAAACACTCAATAAGTTCAGTTTCAACCAATGTCATTTTTAAATTTCACATAATATATATTATAGAAATAATAATTTAACATTATTCATATTCATACAATGACATTGTTTAAAACAGAATTTATTAAGTTTTTAAACTTTCCTGAACAGTTTGCTGAAATGTAAGCAGTTTGCCGGTGATATGCTATATATCTAATATTAAAAATCTTCAATAAACAGCAGCAATCAATCTCACCCCCTGGAACTCTAAACTTCACCTCTAGTGAGAGAATTCCATACTCGTTGGGAACCACTGGTCTATACCGTATCATAATAAGGTAAACATATCAAAGTATTTAGTTCTACAAGAATTATAGAATATAACTATTTATTTCGGCTCAACTATGGCTTGCTATCAACAAATTCTTATAATTCTCGTGGAACTGAATACATTGATATTTTTACTTTATTATTATGGAGTTCTACCGAGTAAATGCCAATTCAGTCAATATCTAACCACTCTCGACTAGCTGTGCACGAATGACGTTCTCAAAACTGTTATTTCAGTTTATGCATAATATAAATCGATGTTATTTTGCAAAGATATTGTATGTCCAGTTTGTTTCTTTTGAGAAAATCTAATTTGAAGATTTGAGACGCATGAACAATATAGGAAATATTTATGCGTTCATCTCCTCAAATATCCTATTTAGACGTACAATATTTTTACAACATGAAGCTATGATGCATAGGAACGTTCTGTGTAGGTTAATTCAATGTCGACAAAGACTGGACGTACAATATCTTTGCACTAAGCTAAGGCATCGAAATCTTCTTACGGGTCATATCGACGCAACTATTTCTGATAGTCCGGACGATGGCGCGTATCACCTCAATATATCCTAAAATATTTGTACAACTAAATACTTTTTTTACTTTATTACAGCGGAGTTCTTCCAAGTAATTAATATCATATATCAACCGTCAAATACCATACTGTTATCGCTCTGCATCTAACAATATTTAGGTAGATTGAATAGACACCTACCGGAGATATTAAATAGAACTCGTAGCATGTTGTATGATATTAGTACCGCTTTCGCTTGGCGTTGGAGCGTTTTCAACCGATGCTTCAACATGTTTACACGGTGGAAGTCCACTAATGTTAAATAAAGATTAATATCATAATGCTTATGTTTTTATTTATCTTTAATATAGATAAATATATCGATACCTATTTCGGCACCACTGTATTGACTCAAATGATCGATACAGAGCTAGGTAAAACAGATTTTTATCAACATGTTCGGTTCAAAGATAAAATGCAAAAACTACTTATCGTACATAACGACATTTTTCTCATAAAAAAGGACCGATTTCGCTCATTTGGTGAGCATTTTCAACTGCATCATCAGACCTGTTTTTTTATATAATTAAGACATCGACTGAGGGTGCTTGATGGAATTTCAATATCAAATTTGAATTGTTGTGATTTTGTATATTTCGATGTATTTTGTCACCTGAAGATGCCGAAAGGCGAAACCCGACTCGTTAGTGACAAAATACATGAAAATGTACAAAACCTCAACAATTCAAATTAAACCTGCTGTGTTTTTAAATTAAGTGTATATTTATAAATCATTCATAGATTTTTCAATAAATTTATCTTTGTCGAGCGTTGTCATAATTTTATCTTTACATTAAAGGTAATTATCATATTTCATAAATATAATTTTGACCGTTTAAATTTATTAAGACCAAAACCTCTGATAGTTAAGCACGATTCAAGTCTACAGACACCTAGCGGAAAATATTCCAAAACACAAAAGTTGTCTATTGAATTGTCTATGGGCGCATTTACATTAACGTAATACACACGGTACGCAACAACGGCACAGAACAAGTCAACAGTGTGCAAGAGAAGGAATTTGTTTACTACCTTTGTTGCATGTAGATAATAATCCTTAAATAATTAACATACAACAGTATTAAAATTTATTAAGTAGACAGTCGCCATTTTTTTTGCTTAGCAACCCGATAATTTACAACAAAAAAAAAACATTAATTCTGAAATGATAGCGAAGAAACAGAAATACCGTGGTTTCCAATAAAAAATAAATAATTAAAAATAAACCGCAAATGAATTAAATCTTAGAGAAAGCTGTCTGCGTCAAAATTACCCTGACATTTCAAAATGGTATATAAAAAAGCGTTATTATAATACTTAACTTTATATAATAGAATTGTTGATATTCTACTATCTAATTTCAAACTTCTTCATTATCAAGGTTTTTTCTTATAATATACGAATAACAAAGTAAGTCACTGTAATTCGCAATAAATATTCCACGCTCTATCTAGAATCAAGCTAAACCCGCCACTGATAAATTCCTACATTTTCAAGTATTTAAATGTCAATATTGTAAAAAAAAAAACACCTTTTTATTTTATGCATTATTTTCGATTAACCTATTGCGTTTCTTTCATTTGTTCAGGTGTTTATATAATATAAATATGTATGCGTTGCAGGTAGCTACATATTAACAATTCAACGCCAAATACTTGTTAATTTGTATTCAATTTGTAAACTATTGTAAAACTCTTTTTAAATAATAATTTTCGCACGTAAAACTGACATTTGTTTTATTAATGTTCGTAAAATGCAATGTTATTATCCGTGAAATTTAATGCGATTGTTTTACAGTGTTGTCGAATGTTTTAATTAATGCCAAGATTTAATAAATTTTATAGTCATTGTTCTGTGTTTAGTTATACCAAAATGAGTTAATGCTAAATAGCCGTTCGGAAAAGAAACGAAAAAAAACACGCGCCAATATCTTTATTACGTTCGGTAGCTGGTGTATTATTGTTTGCTTTATTTAAGAAATCTTTTAATATAAAAATTGAATGAGAAAACGTGGTTATTTCAATGGTCACGTATTTGAATTATTGTTATTATGATTTAGCTGTCAAATTTGAATTTGGAATTTTTAGAAGCTTTTATCACAGCATTGGAATGGAAAGTCATGATCTCTATTAACAATATTAGTATGTATCCAAACATTAGATATGTATATGATTTTATTTAACGCAAGCGTGTGAAAATGCGGAATGTGAAAGTACTTAGTATTTATTTGGGTTTACTTGATATTACGAAACTAGCGAAACCAGAATTCACCAGTGCCCCATTATTAGCATTTTAAAATACAGCCTTTTTGAATACGGCCACATATTTTATTCTATACGAGCGCTAGGGGGCAGCGTGTTTCGTGTAGTGTGACTAGTGTGTGACATGACGTATGCATTGCACATTGAATTGTTCGACTGACGTTAACACCGTGCTATCAGATATGTTTGAAAACAATGAAACTTGGCGACATAATAATTAGAATTAAAATCCAAAGTATTTAATATAGAATTTTCCGGCAATTGTATATCTTTTTTTGTTGTTTTTTTACGAACAACTTTATAAAGGCTTAAATTGTGATGATTGTTTTTTTTTCAAATACAATGTCTCAATTAAGTAGGTATTTCTGAACATTAACGCCTGATTTAGCGGAAAAGCTATTTTTCGCACTATAATTAAATATCTCAATATTATTTTTATTTTGAAGGAATTCGCATCTCTATTGATACATTAATACAAATATTGTAGAAAATTAATATTGTATTTTGAGCTCGTTATATTATAATTAACTATTTTACACAAATACTGTATATTTTAGCGGTGTTTGACATCCATATTTGGCGCCGATGCCTGCTCGCGCCTAGAGATTGCAATGCCGGTATTACCATAACCGGGATCCCGGTTTTGAAAATGGAAACTACCGGACTGTTCGCCCAGCAAACATTTAATTTGATAGGGCTTTTTCTACAGTCGGACTTCATTTTCGAGGATCCGTCAAGATTGACAGATTCCAGCATTGTTGAACTAGCATTTAGGTCTTATTTGATTCAAAGAAACAATAAAGGAAACGCTATTATTATTTTTTTGCTGATTGTGATTAATTTTTGAAATACCGGTATGTAATATGAAATACCGATATTGACACATATTCGTCCGGTATTGCGATCCCTATCTGCGCCTGCCTGTCCGCTCGCTACTGATTTGCATATTATTTTTCTTATGCCCGATGTTTTGGAGGCAATAAAGCAAACGAGTTTTAATGAAATTCCGAAATTCATGCGACATGGTTTTTAAATGGAGGTATTTCGCGCTGATATTAATTCTTAAATGCCTTTGTATATATATAATATAATAATGTATTCAAACGAGGAAATGCAGATTTGTACAACGCTTAGTATGTTGCACGAATTAATTTTATGTTGCGCAGTTTTTGTCTGTACAGTCAACGGTGACAGAAATCTTATTTGTTTTTTTTTTTCAACAATGGCCGCTATCAATTTGTACCATATCTTTGTCAAAATTTTGATTGTTTATAATGTGATAGAAGGGATAGAAGAATGAAGTTGGTAAAGGAGTGATAGTTATCTCGAGACTCGTACCATTGAAACACAATTCCATTGAGAAATCAATTTATGATTTTGTCCACGTGGAGATTTGATCCTGCCCGAGCCCAAGAGCTTTAAATACTTGACTACAGGATCCGTAAACTGACCCTTTTTTCTACATGTTTTTTTTGAAGAAACCGTTGGACCGTTGAAGAAACCGTGGACTCGTTAATAAGTTAACAACGCGGAATCCAATTTCGATAATGTCGTGTTGTCTTTGCGCAAAGGACATAATCGTAACTTAACCAACCACAGCGTCGAATAGGCTAATTTTGAAATATTCTGGACATCATAAATAATTATATAAGTGCAGCAGCTGATGCGGCATAGCTATAAATAAAAAAGAAGGATGTAAATATATTCGTGCACAATAAATAAGGCAGTCGAAGTCGGCCGATTTCCGACAACTCGGGCTTCACAGCTCAGGAAAAACGTGAAATCACTGAAATTGCACCGAAAGTTGACAAGGTTTGTTCAGCAACACAGCTTGTTCTGACGACGGCGTGATGCCGAAATGGCTATTTTTAAACCAAATACTTTGCTACCTTATTTTTATACCGCTAAATTCAGATGCCTTTTACTCTTAGACATATCGTCTGGAAGAAAACACTAACTGAAAGATACTAGTTTTGTGGAATAGTATTTTGAAGTTTGTCAAATGTTCGAAATGCCATACCTTTTAAATTTTGTTTGTTTGTACAAAACTGTTTCTAAGTAGAAGTATAATTGATAAAAATAAGTTAAAACATTGACTGAGGGTGCTTGATAGAATTTCAATATCAAGTTTGAATTATTGAGATTTTGTACACTTCCATGTATGTTGTCACTAACGACGAATCGAAATGAATTCGAGTCCATTCGTGTGCTCGAATGCCTGAAGATGCCGAAAGGCGAAATCCGGGTCGTTAGTGACAAAATACACGGAAGTGTACAAAATCTCAATAATTCAAATTTGATAAAAATAAGTGTGTTATTCCATATGGTAGAGTTTGGAATATAAAACCCTTTGGTATAACTAACTCAATATGTCATTTTTTTTCTATTTAGCGTTTTCTTCCAGAACAGCGACGATATTATCTATGGTCATAGGCTCTATAAAAGTATGTTGTTAATCAATTTATTTAGTTAAATTTTGTTTCTTAAGAGTTTTGCCTATATTATTTTACTAGAGAAAAGGAATATGTTTAATATTCTAAAAACCGTTGGAATAGCATTCGAGATAATATCTTAAAAGTATTTGTTAAACGTGGGCGCTAAAGCTTTTTTTATACCAAATCCTGGATCCTTTGTTACGCGATTTGAAATTTTTGTTATAGAGAATATTTTAACACTGCTTTATCTATGTGTTTTAATGGCTGTCAAAAAACGATTCCCTTTAAGCGAACGAGTTTTTTTTTCTAAAAATACTATTTGGACGTCACTTAGCTCGTAAAAATATCCTCGCAACTTTTATTGTTGTTATTTCAAACATTTTCAATGAATAACACCTGCCGGTTAAATGTCAAACTGCGCATGCTCGCGTCTCTTTTCTTCACTCTCTGTCTCTTTATCTGCGCTATCATCGAATTGTCTATGACTGAAAGAAAATAATATCGCAGGATAGACAGCGGAACCTACTGGCGGTTGTGTTTTAATTTCCGGCAACACTGAACTATGTGTTCAACTTCGTTTCTGTTTGTCCTAGAAATGTATCGAATTTTCTCTCGACATTTCCGACCGTTTTCAATTTTTATTTGTACGCTCGAGTTGACGTTAATAGACTATTGTCCCACTCTTAACGGCCTTGTGCGCTAAAGATACTTTTCACCGATTTCACAAATAATATTAAATTTATACATGTTCTATTCCTGGCAGCGATTTCAAAATAAGAACAAATCAATTCTGCACGACGTGTATTCAATTATTGAACGTATTTTAATATAAAACTTGAACATGTATCCACAATGAAAAAATTGAACATTCTCGCTATTACTTTTATTAATGTTTAGAAAACTTACTACTATGAAATAACTAGAGCATTGGTGAGTTTTATTCGAATTGTTACAAGGGTCATAATTTTCCTTAAACTATTTATTACGATATTTTTAAGTGGCAACTAATTATTTGGTCAGTAACTAACTCCATAAATTGTCAGTAAGAAATAATAAGTGATCACTTAATTATTATGTTTGGTCAGTAAATAATTGCTAAATAAAAAAAGATTATCTTAGGTTAGGTTTAATTAAAAAACTAAAGCGTTTTATACATCAATATCTAACTATTAAATTTAATAACTCGTCCATTTTATATAAGTTACCGAGCGTTTATTTTATTAACTGACCACGTGTATAACGACTATTTATCGTATTAGTTACTGACCGTTTATTAGTTTTTACTAAGCAAAAATTGAAATAGTTACTGATCCAATAAATGCAAGCTTTTTAAATTATTTTACTGGGGCAGTTTAGAAATATGGTGGATTTAAATAAATTCATTATTTTTTAGAACATCCATTAAATATAAGTGAGGCAAAGTGCTGAGAATTTAGTGAAGATGGTTTTTTTTTATTGTCAGAATACATATTTTACTAATTGCTGTCTATTCAAATAATACTCTGTTCAATTCCCGCTTTCAACTTCTGAATTTATTTTCTTACACACAACTTTTCGATCTTATCATAATAAAAACAGACAATTCTCCGTTAGTTGTAATACACGAGGCATAGAAATGCTGAAAGGCGAAATCGAACGTAAAATAACACCCACAAATTTATTTGATCAAATAATATGTTGAATATATATATATATATATTATTTGTATATGTTTATATTTATATATAAGATATTTTCCATCAGTTGATAGTAATCATGTTGGAAGATTTACATCTGCAATATTGTAGCATAAAATAAACAAAACAACGACCACTTTTTATGGCCGTGTTCTCATCTAACCTAACATATACGTGCCGGTTTTTTATTAGACATACATAATATGCTTTCCTACGACGTAGCGAGTCTTGGGGTTCCAATCGAATTTTCGAATATAACCGACGCTTTTTTGATATTTGATTACACCGAATTCTCCTTTTGCACGGATTCGAAATAACACGGTTCAAGAAAACGTTTTTTTTTTAACACGGTTTTAAACCAAAGATAAAAATCACATATTGCACTGCATTATGTGCACCTGCACCCTCTGCAAATCCAGCGTGGCTTAAAAATGATATGAACCTAAAAAAAAATCACAGCATCTGACGACCAAATTTGTATTTTAAATCAATGAAACAAAAGATAGACATTTTATTCAAGATACACATCTTGATAAATCGCCAATAAAAATTTCCAGTGGTGAGTTTTGGAACGTATCCCCCGTGCAAAAAGAGAATTTGGTGTATTCGAAAAATTATTCGTTAATAAAATTATGGCTGATGTGCATTATATTTTATTTAACAAAAAAAAACGTTAAAATATGTTTTTTTCTTTTAAAAGTATTTGTTTACACTATTGCACTTTTATTTAAATGGAAATACTTTAGCTTTCAAGCCTGTCTAGCAAAGAGTTGACACCTGTTTTTCAGACATGCTTTTACATATAAAAAAAAAAAATATTTCGACGTTTCATATTTTTGGGCGACGAATTACGATTAACGATGTTCTCAAAACGAGAGAAAGATTTACTAATACCTCTTAAGACCCAAACGAACGAAAGAATGAATTAAATTATTACATAATATTTAAAAATGGAAAAATCTTCGTTTCTACAAAAATGTATAAGTAAGGAACAATTTCTTTGTTGTGTAATCTATCGGAGTATGTCAAGTAATTCCAAATCTGATATACCGGCACAGCAGAATCAAATAAGAACAATTATTTACTGTGTAGTGTTTCAAAATTTCTGTTCTGAAAAGAAATAGAATTCTAAATCACTGAAAGCGTATCAATATATTTTGATGAAAATAAAGACGTTGTGGAAATGTTCAGTTTTCAATTATTTTCGAGTTTAAATATACCCGAAACAATGTAGCTATACATAATCAAAAGTTTTTCGAAACGGAGCCGTTTTGTACGAATTCGACACATTATGTTACATTAATATGGGTGTTTGCGCAATAGATTTACCTTTACGAGAATTTTCTTCTGTATTAGCATAATCGAAAACAAAGTGTCTTACGTAACTTTAATACACACATAGGCTCGCGATGTAAACATATACGTATTGTATTTTATGGCTCAGTGTGTAAACTGTAGATTTCTGGAAACCCTTTCTAGTAAATTGGTTGTATGGTGGTTCGCCCACTTTAAAGCCAATCTTAAATCCGGTACCAGCTTTATGTTGCGCAAACTATATCGTTGTCTATTGAAGTGGTTGCGCTCGCTGGGCACCCAAGTGCTTTCGAAGCATATTTAAGATGATTTTAAATGAATTTATTAAGTCCAAAATAAATTTAAATAATTTCAGAGATTATATCGTATTATATCTTAAGAGATAATCGCGATGGACTTCCTGAAACGGTCAGAAAAGCTAAACATATTATTAATACAATTGCAATAAGCTCCGCAGAGGCGGAACGAAGGTTTTTCGTTAATGATTACTATTTTTTGAGAAAAAAGGGAAATTTAAGTATTTGACATAATATATTAGACTTAATGACCATTAATTAATTTGATAGGTTTGCCACTGACTTCATGGGATTCCACACCATTCGTTAAACCATGATTCAGAAGTCACCGTCATGCAGCACATAATAGATGAATAAGACCCGTCACAAGTTTCGAATGAAAATCAAAACACTATTTCAAGCTAATTTATGTAATGTAAATAAATAATTTTGTAATCAATGATAATTTTTTCTTTTTAATTTGAAAAAAAAATGTATAAAATTGGGGGTTGATGTTTATCAAGGTGCGAGCCAGTTGATAGAATTTTAGCAGCACATCACTGGCTATTATAATACAGATCGAGGTAGACGTTTATGTTGCTATTCTCTTTTCTGTCAGTCTAATTGTATCTTGTGTAAAGCATGACGTCCAGTGGGTCCATTGGTCACTCATGTCTCATGGCAGTGCATTTTGAACGGGATTTGATTTTACTCTAAACTCTCTTCTTCCCATTCGGTAAAATTGTTGCACAGTGCCTTTTATTATATGCTTACCACTCGCGTTGTCCGTTTTATTAAAAAAGTTTGTCAACCAATGGTATATGGAATACCGCTAAGTTCTCAAATACCGACTTAGAAATACTTACGGCTGGCAACACTACACGTTGATTGATATTTAGCTACGGCGAACTGTTCATTATAACCAAAACTCTATTAATTAGCATCTATGAATTAGTCAAGACTTTATATTGATTCTGATGTTGTAACTTGTAGCATCTTTGTCATAAATTTAGCTACATACTTTAATTCATAATCCCAATTGTGGCCGTTATCGAAAAAAAAATGGTACCGTAAACCAGTACTTCGCAAACTTTTCCATTCCACGGCCCCCTACGTGTTATATGACATGATATAAATATACATACCTGTATTCTGCAATCGCCTCAAAGACACAATTAAAAAAAAATAACATGAATAATGTATTCTTGTATACACAAATAAATACATAATATGCCAAAGGAAGAAATGCATAAACAAATACTTCGTCTACTAAATCATATTAAGGCACTTCGCAGATATCATACCAGTACGACCCGTAGTTCGGTAGGCAATGAAATGCCGTAAACCAGTGCTACTTAGACTTTTTCAGTGTGCGGACCAGTAAATAATTTTCAGTTGTGCAAATAAAAAAAATATGGTAGTAATATATTTTTATTGAATTCAAAGAATTAAAATTCAGAGATATTACATGAGACACGCGTCGATATTAATTATTGTTATCATTTTTAACTAGATATATTATTTATTTTGTTGTGCTTGGACCGGCTTTTGCCAGCCCGCGGACCAGTGCTGGTCCACGGACCACCATTTGAGTAGCACTTGCCGTAAACGACGTCTTCAAGCGAATCCGCTTAACGGATACCGAACATCCGTAGTCATTTAAAGAACTGTTTTCCGTTCGTCTTTCTTATTACTCGAACAATTCTTACTTGTAGTATTATATTTGGAAATCGAAGACTCCTGTATTTTGCAGCGACGTATAGAATGTCTATTGTAAAAATGTTTCAAATTAATTATATTAAAAAATAAAATTGTTAAACCAAGCTCTCCGCTGAATGCGTTATTTACGTCTGGTTATTTGCAAATTCATTTAGTTTTTGAATCATTCGGTCCGGCAATAATGATCTCTGACATAACGCATAACTGCTACCGCTATAAATACGTACACATGTAATTTCTCATCAACGGTGGATTGGAGAACACTTAAATACAAAAAGATAACTTTTCTGTTCGTCATTATTTATTTAAGGTTAAATATTGTTAAAAATTAATCCTCGGTGGAAACAAATTTCATTCGTATCACCCCACTTATATTTGACTTTTTAACATCAGCTACAAGTAAGTAATTTAAATATAAATTGCGATGTGCTAAGAATGCTGTACACATTCTTAGAATTTTCTGTACGTTTTTCATTAACAAAATGATATGAAATTGAGTTACAGAAATTATTCTCTGTTTTATTTTGTAATTTACAATTGTTATTCGTTTAAATACTCTTCTTTATCATTCTTTTGTCAATTATTTAAAGCATCTCTGACTATATTTAACTTTTTAAATTTTAAAAAATATTTGCATTGAAAAGTAACATTAATTTGTGGAGAAATGAATAAATACTGCGGACAACACCGACGAGCTGACGATATTGAACAAAACCTAAGATACCTACATTACACAGATACCGAGACATAAACGGCTCATAGAAGCCGCATTACCTAACTCTTCTGAAAAAGGCAACAATAATTTCTCAACACCGTTGACTGGAAAGTTGGCGGTAGATCCATTCCAAAATCTAAAAATATCTGTAATTACACCATTCAATAAACACATTTTTAAAAATTTGTCATAATATGTATACATATTGATATGTTGGTTGTGGCTCTGGCATTAAAGCGAAAGGTTGGTGGCAGACTCTGCAGAATCCTTTTGTTATTTGCGTGGCTATGTTCCTTCAACATGCCTTAGATCTTAGATTTATCGTCAGGTTAAAACATTAAAGTAAGTGTACAAAATCTTTGATTTCGTTCGTAGAAACTCTTCTTTCGCTCGTTTACTAACATCTTCATTGAAGATGTCATTATTTTTTTTTGATTGTCTCACAATAATTAAACACGATTTAAAAATGTTCAAAACGTATTTTGTGGCAGGACAAATAGTGCAATTACATCGCGCAGTGCCGTTCCACGATATGCGCGCTATTGTGGAGGACGAGTCTCATTATCTGTCGCAAAATTTTCGCTCGGAGAGGACACGGTTGTTGTGAGAACCGCTGATAACGAGGTAGTGCTCTATTCATTAAGAAAATGTGTTTTTGTCATATTGTAGGCGAACTGTAGGCGAAGTAAATGGTAATTGAATGAACCTAAATCGATACTTACCATACAAACAGACTAAGCATTTCAATTCATGATGCGATGGATTGTATATAAAATATTATTCGATACTATTGTAAATTTAACACTTCTTCAGATTTGACGTTTGCTATAGGTCCTATAAGATATATCCATTCAACATAATATAGTATCGACCATGCGGGTGGCAAGTGCTCAGAGTTTTACTCCAACTAAAGTTAAGTGACGTAGTGTACCTACGTAGTACAGTGTACGGAAGTGAGCCATAACCCTCAACTCGTGGGACGCGTGCGGCCCAAAATAACATTTATTGCTGCTCACAGACTAAATACTACGTTTCCCAAGGCTTATTTTCAATTTTGGATAATGAAAAGTTTATTATTATTTAATTTGATATCACTTCCAATAGAAGGTCTTAAGAACGAAAAATATATGTCGCGCTGTATGCAATGCAGGTGAAGTCTATTATTCGATTTAAGTGTTAGTTCCCCACATACGTTTCGTCAAACTGCTACGTTTTATATGTTTGGAAGCAATTAAATTCCATTTCGGTATGTATTATATGCACGTAAAGCAGAGTACATAAGGTCTGGAGTGTTTGGCATGTAGCTCTAAAATAAACAAAGTAATACGACGTGTGTGTGATAGACTCGGGAGAGGTAATATCGTAATCTGAAAAACTTAATATTTACGGCCCTCAAACCGTAGAAAATGGATAAGCTGACTGTACTGCTAAATGCGTTGTGCATCACTGGTGTACGGCATAGAAGTTTGTCTGCCACGTGACTCGAGCAGCCGACTTTGGTGAACTTCTCCACCACCACACCCTTGCCTTTTGTGACGTCAGCTAAAACGAAAACACCCCGCCAGCCCTCCTTATCCGTCCCTCCTGATCTACCGCATTCATATGGAAATTTTATGGCCGTAAACCGAAACACAGTGTTGACCATTATTGACTTTTCGGCGTAGCGAAAATGGGCACTGGAGTGCGTTTTGTGGCTTGCATGGGGGTGCAGTGATAAGTGGATTCTGTAAATTCGCAGTTTAGTGGACTTATTTACATTATTATAGCAATAAAACTATAATTACAACGATGTAATTTGTTGTTGCCTGAAGTCGCGGAAGTGAAACTCGTTGTGTGGTAACGCTTAAAAGTTTTCGTCATACACGGCATAAGCAACCGGCAGGAGAAAAATAGTTTAAAAAAGACTGAAAAGATTGCTTCATAGATTGATCTTTTAAATCGATTTATATTTTTAACCTATCAGCATGCACACCTGAGATGTTTTCATCCTTTTGATTCCTGCAAACGACGGGGCGTTAGATAAAGCGATAACCTTCACTAACTCAATAATTATTATAATTTTACACAACTGCTTTTATATAAAAGCGAACGGCGAGCCTGTAACGCGATTTATTTTCCTTCGCGTTGGTTCGGCTTTATCTGTCGCGTGTCTTATTTACAATACGTAAAAGTACGCTACATTAAGTCGTCAGAACAGCAATGATAATATGGATATTTTAACTCCCTAAACCCACCCTCCTTAAACCCACTATCCCATTAACACGGCAGGTTTCGTTATTTAGAAAATGAATTGTCCAACAGGGGCGAAAATAATTCGATAAATATAATAGAATTTATTTTAATAATGCTCAAATCGTGAACTCTACAAAATTAATTATTTCGCACACATTTTTAAGTCCTCGTTCTTGAAATAAATCGGAACACAGGCGATCACGCCACCACTGCGCGCAGGGCCGCCGCGTGAACTCTCAACCCCCTCCGCGGATTTTTTGAACTTTGCAGATTTTTTTGCGCCACCCAACGCCAAGACACGCTTTTGAATTTTAATTAAGGCCCGCCCGCCTACGAAATAGTTTTTTGATTTCGGCAGGAGCATTAATTTTATTGCCGGCTAACAAATATCGGACCCGTCCGGCTAGGCCGGTACCTGTCCCGAGCGTTTCTGGTTTGGCCACTATGCATACTGATTGTGCAATTTATGTAATCTTCTACTCGATGCTGTATTTCATACAAACTTTTTTATATTCTATCAGCAGAAGATCAAAGTTTACATGTAGCATCTTGAGACTTGGCGACGTATGGTTTTTTGTTGCTTTTGTGTTTTTATATTAGTTATATTAAAAAAATGAAATTGAGCAATACTGCAAGCTTAATTGAGTATTCATGAATTTATTATCTTATATTGTATTGTAGTATGTATGGAGGATATACTGACAGAAGACAATAAGTCATAAAAACAACTTCTGATATAATCGAATTTAAACCATTATTTTTTTCAAAGAACTCTACCAAGTACAATTTTTTGATTTTTAAAAAGATTTTTCCTAGATTATAAAGAACAATCTTTTTGACATGCAAATTATAAGAGTTGGTATCTATGAGTTATATTTATAGCATGCTTAATGCCAGAATAAAAATATATCAATTTGATTTTTTTCATATTTATCATATCCTATGACGTCATGTTTTCTACCAGTAAGTAGAGTGTTAAATTGCCTACATTTTGACATTTAAAACAGATCGTCAAAAACTGACAATGCTTTCTGTCAGTATAGCCTCGATATTATAGGTTTCCCGAGTAATCAGTGTTTCTCTGACAAGGTCTGTTTTCTTATAAATTTTAATTCCTTTTAACTAGCCATTTTTATTTTACCCTTTTCCACTAAAACGAGGCTACAGTATACAATGGTCTTTATCAGTTTCTGCTGAGGAGAAACAAGAAGGTGTTCTCACCATGTCCGCTTTCAATGTGACTGGTTGTAACTCAACCGCTAACCCCACATGGACGGTATAGATTTACGTGTAGGTGTAGTAAGTGAGTAGTAATTAGCTAATAATTGTCGTTGTCTCCCGTTGTGGTCTTTACGGACTCGAATCCCAGTAGGTACAGTTTCATATATTTATTTATAAAGGTGTGGCTATCTGTGATAGCTAAATCTCCCCACCATTCATTCGATTCTAAAGACAGTGTTCTAGTTCTACCCTAGCCTCATCTTTATATCCTCACTCTCTCCTAAATAGAGACGTTGATTGACGGAATAACAAGCACTTCTCGTAGAACAATATCTGTTTCGATAAGCACCATCAAGGAGGGGTCCGTGCAGTCCACACATGGGAATAAAAAAAATTAGCTAATCACTCTCTGGACGAATTGTACCATCGGCCGTCGCTACCAGTGCTCATATAATTACTCGTTAATTTGGGAGTTTAATCGGTTAATAAATGTTGCAAATTATAATCGACCTAAACACATTCCCATTAGGCTTCTACCACGGTATATAGTAAGGAGTAGACGCTCGCGTGAACCTGTCAATAGGAAGTCGATTGATGAACGATATGCTTTCGCATCAGGGCACCCGTCGGCAGGTCGATAACGACACTCGCCGGAAGTGAAAACAGACATCCTTCATTCATTATTTTGGCCTCTCCCCGCCGAAACGTAGATGATGAAAAATGTGTTTTGTAGTAGTAACCCATTCGCCCCTAGCTCGCAACTTTTCATTTGGATCTTTTCTCAATGTCGTTTTAAAAGCAATCTATTTTTTTTTTGTCATTGTTGGTATTTTTGTAATTCGCGATCAACAAAAATATTCAAGAGTGTAACGAAAGTCAACCGAAAGTCAACCGAAAGAGTCCATTTAATTGACAATTTTACATATTACACTTTACCGTGTAAAATTTAATAAAATCTACTGGTTAATTTCATACACTTTTTCCACTTCGAATTTTTTCGAAACGTAAATTCATTTTTTGAATGTCAAGCTGCTGATTTTTTTAATGTAAAAAATTTGTTAATAGTAGATGACTATCATTTTTATTTACTTAACAATGTTTTAACTTTTTAAAAAAAAAATATTCGTTGAACTTGTTGTGTTTCACACCGAAGATCAGTTAACTTAAATAAACGATATAGCGATGATAAAAAAATGTTGAGATGTTAAAATAAACAATAAAATCACGATTTATCGAATTTCTGCGGAAAGTGTAGGGTCGTTGCGGGTCACAAGAATCGCGTCGTTGCCTCGCCAAGCCTTTTCACACTATTTTTAGTCTTTTGCCAACGTCACGCGGGCGCATTCTGTCCCCAACTCTCAACCCTCTGGCCACCCTCGCCACACATATATATATAGCGGAGCAGTGTACCCGCTAGAAATGCAACGTGCACCAAGAGCATAACTCGGGAGTTGACAGCTTATTCTTCTGGTGGTATTTTTGTTTTTCTTATTTTTCCTTGCGAGGATGATGCGCTCTTGCTGTAGAGCGGGGAATTGTTTACTCTGGCTGATTGGATTCTGGTTTTTTTAGTCGATCTTACATAATATGTATTTTGTAAGCCTTGTTATCATTATTATACCGGTTAGATTGGTTTATGCAACTGGATTACATTACGAATGTCGCAAAATAACACTATTTCAATACGTTATTAGTGAATGTTATTATTTATTGGGATGTGAAATAATTCATTCAATACTGAAGTCATATTGTATGAAACTATTTTGGTGTATTCATGGCTACAATCAATGGAACAAGTACACTCGGAATAAGTTATTGATCGTTCCCGTCCAAATAAACAACCTCATTCGGAGGTTGTTTTCAGCTCAGCAATTTTTCTTATCTGTAATCAAGGCCGCATTTAAGAAACTTCAATTAGATATACGGTCAATCTGTGTAACTTTGAGCCAATTCTGAGGGTTTTTGTATTTTTATGGTTCGCCATTGCATTTATGTGTGTTATTGTCCTACGTAAATATGAACTAATGTCTTGAGATGAAATTTAATCAAAATAAATAGATTTATTGTTATAATTGATATACAAATATAGATAGAACAAGGAGGGCAAAAGTTTCATTCAAATCGGGTAACTTTGGCCCACGATACAAATAATTACTGTCCTTACTATAAATTCAGTGATTTTAAAGTCTTGTCAACTTTTCTTTATACTTTCATATATTCTATACATAATTGAGATGGGAAAAAATATACAGCATTTGGTTTACAGATTAGTAATACAAATTGAAAATATGGCCAATCAAATTTATTTCAAGACAAGTTTTGAAATTGTGTTTTAACATTTTCCAAGCTGACAGCTTACTTAGCAAATTATGCTGCACATTAATTTATATTTTTACCACCAGAAGGCTACTTAATACATTTGATTAACTAAAAAATATTCATATGGCATTAGTAGTATCATGGTATTATAACAGTACCTTTTTCCAGGTAGTAGCCAATCTTAGACCGGTGGGCAAACTTAACCAAATTGATGATAATTGTATTAAATTATTTTGTAAATAAATGTAAACATTGAAATGAAAAAAATGTATTCAGGCCGTATTTGAGGATCTGAAGGCCATACCTTCCTGACCTTCCCCACATTTGACTTAACCTAACACTGCAGCATTAGCAACAGCGTCGAACTGATGTAACTGTGGAAAGGATCTTTCATCCGACTGAGTGGAGTTTTGCTGACAATTGAACATTTTAACATCAGTTAAAAAATGTATTTGGCAGATGTTGAGATAATTTTAGAGATGTCGCCAGGCCACATGGCTGGATTCGTGAGATTAAGAATAACGTGAAATACCAACGTAAAAATAATTTTAAATTTATTTCATTACGGTGATTTATTTTGATAAATTAATAAAAAAATAACATAAGTACAAATTGAATCATGGAGTTGCAAAAGCACTCTGGAAGTTTTTCATGTTTCGAGTAATGAAACTGCTGTGTATACATACCAAGCATTAAATGTGTTATTTTTTTGCCATTTCCTAATGTCTTTCTGACCACGTAGAATGCATTTCGAAGCTCTCACCCGGCTTACTAGATAGAATTTAAGTTAATAAAAAAAGATAGCATTCACAGGTCATTTTCATACAAATTCCTAGAATGGTTTTTACAACTCAGTGATTTAATTATAGACTTCCAAAAGACATTATTTTACATTTGTGATTACAAATTGTCTGTTTCATTGCAATGGAATCTCTCGTATTCGTCATTGTAACTATAATATCAACAAAACGGTTTTTTGTTAAGCAATATTTGAGTAAGTTAAAAGTAAGTGTAAGAATATACACACCCTACAACTTTAATGATGTTACTTACTGTAAATTTTTGTTATTAAGATATATAATAATACAGCCAAATGCACAGTAGGTACATAGGTATTCCGACTTAATTTATGATTGATACTATAATAAACAAGTGCATTATATCAACCGATCAAGTCTGTTCATATAACAATGCTCATTCTTGTTGAAACCAGCCCCAATGATAATAAAACGATTATTGTGAAATAGCTATCAAATATATAAAAAATCGGTTCGTACTTTTTACAAAAGTTGTAAATTAGACGTGGGAAATGAATCACTTAGGTAAGATTTGTTAACTCGAATCGTGTCACTGCGATACATAAATAATTAACTCGGCTAAATAATTGTTTGATTATTCGTACATTCTTTAATTGTCTCACTCCTGCTGCCTGCTGTTGACAAAGCAGTGTTAAAATGGGAAAACAAATGATGTACACTTGAATTCTTATTGGATTCTCTGAGTCATTGAAAAAATTATTTATTAGCGGAAAACAAGGGATTTGCGACGATTCTAATATTCCATACAGGCAAACGCGTTACTCGTACACTAAAAAGTCAATGGACGGCTTGCCGTTTACTAAGTCAATGTACATATAAATTCTTTTAGTTTTATTCGCAACAATTTATCCGTAAATCTTTATATAATTAATTAGGCAAACTTTGGATTCTTTTAGAGCCCTTCACATAGCTCTCACACTATTCAGGTACTATCATTCAATACGTAATGGCACTCGGCGCAGAGTTAATAGCCAGCGTAAATAATTTTCTACTCCACGCGCCCTGTAAACGGATAGTCGGTTCTATCGCCCTGATTAATATCGCAGCTGTTTTATCTCTAGAGATTATATCTCATCAACAGCCGTTTAAATAATTCACGATTAGCGGCTAAGCCTCTGAATTTATGGCGCATTATTATAATCAGCTGTTTAGTGTACAGTGCTGCCAGCCCAACCAAATCGATTCCGACTAGGGACTCCAATCGAATATTATACTATTCGATATTCGAATATATTTGGCTCTTTTTTAATTCGGTATTCGTATATTCGAATATTTGATAAATTATTCTCTCGTATTATTAATACATAAAAAGAGAAAAATTTGCGTTGAATTATATCGTCGTTTTTCTGGAGAAAGACACTAACTGAAAAATACTAGTTTGGAGTAATTGAACTTTGAAGTTTTTAAATGTTTGTAATATTTGTAAAAATGAGTGTGTTCTTCCATACGGTTGAGTTTGAAATAAGAAACATTTTGGTATAACTAACTCAATATGTTTTCTTCCAGAACAGCGACGGTATTATCTTGATATAATCTACTTTGTGTATTTAAAGAACATAATACTCTATATAGAATTAAGATGAATTTCCGCAAACGTTACCGCCGAATCAATCGAAAACCATAATACTCACTCAAGATACGTGGTGCTAATTCATGTGCAATTAAAAATTAATCACTAATTCTGGCCAAAAATGGATATAACCCTCAAAAAATACGAAATTAAGTCAACAATTGGATCTCATTTTAAAGACGCTGGCCAAATGATGTAATTTAGAAAAATAAATTGACCACTTTTTGGAAGGGAAACATCATTTTACATTGGTTTTAAAAATTCTGACCCCCCCACTTTATGTAAGCCACTATTATATCGACACTACCTTCGTATAATCACGTATCTGCAAATATGATAATTTACAGGGTGCATTTCAAAGATTCATAAAGCAACTCACCATATAATGTATTCGATAAAAACAGTTTTAACTCTCTCCCGAACAATTTCATTTTTGAGGGTTACATCAATTGGTCAAAACTCCGTCGATATAATGTAATTCAGACTTTTTTTATTAGAACATTTGAATACAATAAGGTTTTAATATCCGATATTCGAATATTTGGAATCTCTAATTACGACGCAATATTCAGTCGATGCTTGTTAAACCGTATCAATTATACATTGAATTCTGTTCATCATTCTCGTCCTATTAATGTAACTGATTATTTAGAATTCAGATTCAATGCGTATCAATGTATCATCCACGTGATGTGGAATAATTAATTCAAAGATTTTGTCAATGCTACAATCTTGTCGCCGCCATATATATATTTTCGTTTTGCACGGGAAATACGCTGCGAGACTACCGTGAGAAAAAGCTGAGGTGCACGTATAAAAATGGTAGATCGGTCAAAAATAATGGTTCGTATTTTCCTGGTCAGAATTTTCAATACTTTGGTCGGAATTTATATTACATTTGTCAGAATTTATATTAAATGGTCACAATGTATCGGTCAGAATTACAGAGAGCAGAATAAATAATTTCTATCCTAACCTAACCTTTTATTCTGACCATTTATTAATTTCTTGCCAAAAATAATTGGAATTTATTTTTTATTTATACATAGGGATGTGAAAATAGTTTCATTAGATACATACATTATAGTAAGTAATAAATTCATATGTTTTGCGATTAAATTATATATTAGACATTACAAAATAAAAACTCGAGCGCGAATAAAATCGACACATAGAAGAGTACCATAAATGTGTCAAAACGATGACGAAGTCATGGGTGAGTCGTGAACACCTGCATCTCAACCCTTACATCGTAAGCCGTTTTCGCAGGGATTTATTTTCAATCAATTGTTCTGTTAAAACGTTCACTATGGCTAGAAATAGATCAATTTCAACAATAAAAAATTGAAAATTATGTGAAATATATATTAGTTATCCCAAATGCATCATGAAGTAAACTAAACTCGTCGCATCCTCGCTAAAATAAATCGAAGAAAATTAAGAACCTGCTAAATATTTCATCTACGACCTTCCAAGCAAAATGGCTGCGGCCAGTCTTCATATACACCGCCAGCACGCACGCAAGCAAGCGCGTAGCCGCATTATTATGTGTAATACATAGTGCTGACAATTAATGCTGCGTATAGGCAGTTCGGAGAATATCTGAGAGCTCTTTTCAAAAATATTTTCCCTTGTGTTCTACTTGAAATTTTCACGATCTGTTGCCTAATTTCTCTTCCTAAAAGTTTGAACTATTTTTTATATCATATATCCACAAGTGTTTCCTTCTAATTTGGCCGGAAATACGAGATAAAGTTTTGGCTTGTAAACATGTCCAGCGCATTCATCGAGTTAATAATACTTTTCATTATTTGTAACGTTTAAAAGTAAAATAACCAATGTAAGAAAAATAATTGGTTCGTTTTCTTCGACCGTAAAAAAAAACGTGCAAAAATAGAATCGTGTGTGCAATATGATAAATGTATGCGATACGAAAGTAATAACGGAATAAATGTAAAACGCAGTATTTGAGCTGTATCTACATAAAACATTCATCACATCGATTTGATCACCATAATTACATTTTGAAAAACTACGGTTTTTATAAATCAAATACCTTGACCTGCTTTATCGATAATATTCGCATAAACTGTACACAACGTCTTTACTTATAAAACGTTAAACTGTGAATTCCTAACGTCAGTTAAAACAGTTTAACAAACACGTATTAAATGTACTATTTTCGGCTCGCTACGTCCTTCCACTTCCGTGTTACCACCACGGCTCTACTATGCGTATGTACCAGAGGTGTGCACGGGCCGAAATTTGATGAAATTCTTGATACATATTCATTCTTTCCGGTCCTCGCTGAAGGTACTAAACATTTTATATTCGCATTGTCAAAATACCAATATCATAAGCTGCGTCTATTAAAAAACGTCTATTGAAAACTGCGCTGAATATTTTCACCATATTCCTTATCAGTAACCAATGCTGATCAACGATTAATTATATATGTGTTAATACATTCATACATCACCAACAATTATTTTGTATGTAAATAAAATATTCATTCAAAAACACACGCTGACTTCATATTGTATGCTGAACCGCTGGGCGATCTAGCAAAAAAAAAATATCGGAAAAAACGATCTTGCCTATTATAAATATTTGGTTTTATATCAGGGACCCGAACTGGAACCGAAGCGAAAAAAACCGTTATTTTTGCCGGAACGAAAACCGAACCCATATTTATTTCAGTTTTTTTTTCTATTTACGAGAAAATTTGTCGCTTATAAAGGTCAGATTTAATTAATAAATTGTATTTTTATCAGTTAACAATTCTCGCGATGAGCGACACTGGTCCTGATCATGTTGAAGTAGTACAAACATATTGTAATATTTTTAAAATATGACGCCTTTCCACCAAGTATTGACAGTTAACACCTTAAAAGTGATTGAAATACGAGCTGAACCGGAAACCGGAACTGAACCGATATATTTTTATTTTACGGTTCGCGTTCCTGGTTTATATATTAAAAAACAGCGAAAATAATCCTTGCCCTTCATTTATATGTATTTTTTGAAAAGATAAAAATAACTGTACCTATGTATTCGTCTTCATTAAATTAGATTCATTTGATTGCACTAAACTTTGAATTAGTGAATTTTAGTTATTACTTATTTTATTTCAAATACCTGTTATTCGCGGTTTCACACGAAGACATTTTTTTGACGCGTTGCCCACCTGTGATCCATCTACGTCACTGTTTCTCTATTTTGTGTTATAATTGGGTGGGTGTTTTTTTAATATTCTGTTCGATTGCGGTCGTGATTCCGAAATCTATCTCACCGGCAATATTTGAAATCTCTGTATAACTAAATATATTTCTAATGAATACCTCGTTATCGTGGAGTTCTACGTTCTGCCAACTAAATCCTGATTCAATCAATATGATTTTGAAAAAAAATATGTAAATTCATCGATTACCTACATATTTGTTATCACCTTTTGACAAAGATTAGACGTTCAGTCGGGTATGGATCCGCGAACACAACAATGCCAGTCGTTGTGTGGAAGCGGTGCTCAATGCCTTGTAGAACATGAATGGATTTCGCCTCTTATCACGATAGTGCATCTCGAGCGAAAGGGGTCGAATTGGTGGTTTCCTATCCGCGTCTATTCCGATCTGATACCGTCGATTAGGTGTATGTATATTGATCCGTTCTGCGAAAAAAAATGTTTTGAAACCTTTGACGTGGTGATAAAATAGCTCCAAAGTAGATTTAAAAATAGATACGAAGAATTTGGTCTCCGTATCAAAGTCAGCATGTTATAATATTAATTGTAAGTAACTGACAATCGCGGAATACCGAAATGGCTACCGATATCATTTTTGTTGTTGTTGTTGATAAGAACGTTTTGTTATCCGGGTTTGCATCGCCAGTTTTATATTTTTACTAATATTGTACTACCGGACTTTCTATTCATTACAATTTTATCTTCCTCGATACATAACGCGGGAAGGAAATAACATAGTCCGGTGTAAATAGTCAATTAGTGTGTATTTGTCAAGCGTAATTAACCATTTTTTTTACAGCATTCAACGTGCGAAAATTGTGTCTGACAGACTGAAAGTATTTTGTATTTTATTGTAAAGATATCTGTTAACCCTGTTTCTTTAAATGGGGAATAGACTCATCTATCTGCTTACGACAAACAGTCTTCATTAAATACCAACCATACACATATTCCATTGATAGTCCATATCGGGGGTTACGAACTTGCGGTCTTTTAGGGTCTCAAGTGCGGCCTGTTGAGTGAAATAAACAAATGCGTAATCAAATAAATTTCATTGTTTTCCTTCATTTACAAAATAACGTAAATACAAGTTTGAAACGCCTGGCTCGTTCGAGACCTCGATGTATTCGTGTGCTCGAATGCCTGAATATGCCGAAAGGCGAAACCCGGGTCGAAATGTACAAAATTTCAACAATTAAAATTTGATATTCTATCAAGCACCCTCAGTCGATATATTAGATAAACGTACACACATTTTATGTTTCTTAAATGTGGCCTTATTTGATTTTAAGATTGATGAACCGACAGAAAAAGGTTCGCCGCCGATGATCCGCATCGTGTTACGTATCTCAGTAATGTATTACAAATGAAAATCTTTTCATATCGGAAGGCGCACTCATCTATCTGCAATCTTACATAGCCACATTAAAGAAGCTGTAACTAGATATACTAAAAAATGTATTAAATTTGGATTATTGAGATTTTGTACACTTCCATGCATTTTGTCACTAACGACCCGGGTTTCGTCTTTCGGCATCTTCAGGCATTCGAGCACACGGATGGACTCGAACTGACGAATGCATGGAAGTGTACAAAATCTCAATAATCCAAATTTGATATTGAAATTCCATCAAACACCCTGAGTCGATGTCTTAAATGATGAAAAATGTATGTTCATTATTTTGTAAATGAATGAAAACAATAAGATGACATTTAGATTCAATCAGAATGCCGCATTTAAGTACATAGAAGGCCGCAGGTTCCGTGCCCCATTTCTCTTCTATAACAAAGGAAAGTATTTAAGTGCATACATTTTTTAGCTTTGATCGCAAGTGAATTTTCACTCATTTGTAAAATTCAACCGGTAAAATAAATTTCGTGGTAGCTGGCGTAAATAAATTATTTGATACAATATGTCCACTGTCAGAAATAACTCCTAATTATTGCCGGCCGGTTTCCCGTCGAAAATGACAGGATGTCATAATGAAATGATAAAATTCGACACGTTGGTATTTTAATGCAACCTTTTTTACATAGATAACAAACATTGCTACTTTCATGATAATAAATTAATCAAATACATTAGAAGCGAAACGGTGCAAGTCCAATTTTTAATACAGCCAACAATAGTTTTTATCAATGATGTAATAATGTTTTCAATCCTCAACGCCCGGAAGAATTGAATTTCGACCCGACGAATGTTGCCAGAATGTCACCAATGGTTTTGCTGGTTGTGAATATGTACTGTCATCGCTAAGATCATAGTTTTCAAAACAGCGTAAGGGCTACGACAACTGGTGGAACAAATGTATAAAAAAAGTCACTTTTACCCGGCATTTGGTAGTCGGTATTTAATCATAAAGACCGGAACCTGTCTCGGTTGGCGATTCAATTAAGCATGTGATGCCTATGTTTTCTTGAAAAATAAACAGTATAACTAATAATAAGATGGCACTGAATTTGCATGCCACTAAAACTAAAATAGTTTTACCTGCCGTTCGAAATAAATTTGCAGTATTACTCAGTCCCTGTCCGAAGTTTTTAGCGCTAACTACTTTGAAAGTTAATATAGTCGTAAAAACCGCTTCAAGTACTAATGATGATTGTGACGAGTTTTCCGAAACGGACGCCTGACTAAACGGACGGTGGCCCACTTGCATACTTGATTACGACGGGGAATTAATGATCCATAGCTTAAATTATAAATATGTTTTATAACGTATGGCTTGCAACTTTCTTTTATTTTCATCTTTCGTTTTGTCATAGTGTGATCGGTATACCGGTGACCATATTTAATTCGTTATCTCATAAATGTGTCTTAATTTACCTACTCGAGCTTACGATTCGTTTAAAACGAACTCGTTAACTATTGAATTAGTGTTGAGCCGAAAGTATGTACACCAGTGACAGATGATAATTCATTTTCTCAACTTAGAAGTAATCTACAAAAAATCTTCAGGATAATTAAAAAAACATGTTCCATCACATATTTGACAATATGCAATAATGTTGAGCTCACTTAAATGTGCACTGATTTAAAATCAACATTTCAATAGCGGTTTATGTATTATGTACGTTTCGTGCCACCCTATTTTTATTAAAAACCCATGTGCGCCATTTGCAAATTTTAGTTTTATATTATATATATATCCTAATAAGGGCTTAATAAATAGTCGAGATTTTTTTAAACCCTTGTATAACCTTTTTTTGGATTGCCGGTCACCGGTGACCTCCACGGCGTGATTGAGTACTTTTTTAAGCATATTTTTCTCGCCATCTCATAATTTTCATTGTTCCGGTCAGGAAACACCCCTGACCTCAAACCCATTCAAAATCTGTGGGCAAAATATTTGGCAGGTTTGAGACAATGAAATTGATGGCCAATATCTGAAATCTTTGTATGCATCCCTTCTGAGAAGGGTGGAGGCTGTAATAAAGAGCAAAGGAAAAGATACAAAACAATAAATTTCTAAACATGTAAAAAGATTTATTTTATCTCAAACTAACTGTTATTACTCACTAATTGCATAACAAAATTCCGACAGAATAAAAGTATATGAGTACTTGCTTGGGTGACCGTCATAAATCAACTCTATTGAGTCCCTCCTGCCAGCTTGTAAAAATGCTTCCATTCAATAAATACGTATTATTTTAATATTTTATGTCAATCCTTTCTTCAAAATAAAAAGGGTAGTATAATGTTTGTCGGCGTCCGTGGCGCAGTTAGTAGCGTCGCTGGCTACGGTTACGGATGTCTCGGGTTCGATTCCCGGTGCGGACGGTTTTCATAGATTGATCTTTCAATCGATTCATGGATTTCTGTTCGTAGTCTGAGTCCTCCCTCCCTCCCATCAATCCCATCCTCACGGGGCGTAGCGAGAGCGATTAGCTAACCACTAGTTCTCTCATAGCCCTATCCTTCTATCCCTACTGTCTTTGGAAAAAAAAGAGAGGTTGAGCAACTGAGTAACAAGCAGTTCTCGTAGAAAAAGTCTGTTGAGATACCTCCATTAGGAGACCATATGCTCCACATTGGGAGCGGACATGGAAAAAAAATAATGTTCTCGCCCAGGAACCGAGAGGCGTTACCATTTTTCAAATACAATCCAATCGGGAACTATTACAATTGTAATTAGTTCAAAATAATCCCTTTATGGGGGAAACTTGTTCGAAATATATAAGGAGATGCGTTTCAAAATATGTCATTATATTTAACATCAACTTGTTACGTATAGCATTCGAAGATATATTTTGATTTCGAGCCCTAGAGCAGGTTTGTATTTTTACACACATAATAGTTATATTATCTCATTCAATTTAATATTTTTTAACAATTTTATTTTTCAGTTTTATCCCATAAATATATGGCAAGAAGTTTATCAGATGATGATTTGTCAATTGACGAATTATCTGAAGGTGAAGATGAAGCAACGGAACTACTTTTGAATACGGCAGTGGTGAATGCCAGAGTGATATATGAAGAAGTGACAAAAAAAAACATTACTATTGTGGAATTTCGAAAACAATTAGCATTATATCTTACCAGCTGCGTAGATTCTAACCAACCATCAACATCAACACCAATCCAAAAAAGAGCACGCCATGAACTTTTAAAAAAAGAAGGTCAAGCACGAAAGGTTCGCCGTTACTGTATCAGGTGTTATAAATCGAACGTAAAATTTGGACGAAAAATCGCGAAAAATAAAACTAAACAGGTTGTGACATATTGTGGCGGTTGTGATGGAAACCCCTTTTATTGCTTACCATGTTTCAATACGGAACATAGAAATGTATCCATGTAAATACAATGTTTTTTGAATATAAAATAAATAATTATTACCTCTTCTCCTGTTTTTATTTTTTCATCATATTTCGACCTTATTGGTATTTTTTGTTTTCTAGTTTTATGACAATCTAAAATTTTTACCATGTAGTTACTCTTCTGAAATAGTATTCGATGTTTTTCTCCATGATAATCTTTCGTATTATCGATCACATATGTGTACAATCATATCCAAATCATATTTCATGATTTCATATGTTTTACGTTTGTTTTTAACTTTGAAATAATATTTGTCGATGTTTTTATGTGCATCTGGTTGGGTGACGCCATGTGAGTCACATCTGATGATAAATATCACGGTAGAAGTGCCCGGCGGCGCCCGACGACACTTTATGGAATCTGGTTTTTGCCGGGCACCGGTGACTGACACGGCGCAGTGGTCAATGTTGATGCCGGTCACCGGTGCCCGGCATGGCACGAAACGTTTTAACAACAGTATTGGAAACAAACGGAAGTTCTAAAAGAAAGCAGTTACTAGGTTTTAAAATTGGGCAGCCGACAATCGAGAAAATACAATAGTATTATGTTCATGCACGCATTAACACCGCGAGCGCCGCGCTGTTGTTAGTGAATGTTTTTGAAAAGCGTTCGCGTTTTAGTGAACTGTTCGTGATTTAATTCAAGACATCGGCTGAGGGTGCTTGATGGAATTTCAATATCAAATTTGAATTGTTGAGATTTTGTACATTCCCATGTATTTCGTCACTAACGACCCGGATTTCGCCTTTCGAATACACGAATGCCTGAAGATGCCGAAAGGCGAAACCCGGGTCGTTAGTGACGAAATAGATGGAAATGTACAAAATCTTGACAATTCAAATTAAATTTTTTATTCCGAGATTTATTAAAAAAAAATAAGATATTTAGTATAAAAATGTCCTGTCTGGTACGTTTGGGCAAAGTGACGGATCGCAATTACTCTCCTGTGTTCAGTGAGATTTATCGCTTATTCACTCCTCGCGATTATGGAGAATTGAGTAACATTATAAAGAAAATGTTGATCACGTGTAAAAGCAGGATCTTACATTCAAATCAATAAAGGTATTTGATGATCATACGATATGAATACCAAAGTGTCAGTTGCTAGAGAAGCTAAAGCAACTTCTTTTATCTTGTATTTGATTTTATCCTTTCAACTCTACTCCGAATAAACATGTCGCTTTGTATTTGGGCTAATGTTGTGTGTAAATGTTTACTTCAATAATTTCGACGCCAAATTCATTAGACAAAACCGCGCAATATTTATTGAACGGACGCTAAACAATAGCCTTCCTCCAGTCGCCATTTATTAAACTCATTTGACAGTGTGTCGTGCCGGAGGAGGCCGAGATGATATAACGCGGGCGGCGAAATAATATTTGCCACGCATGCCAGCGGAGTGCCCGAGGCGGCGCGCCCCTGTCCGCCACCTGTGCCCCCCTCGCCCCCACGTTTCCAATAATATTATGACACGAGGCACGCTCCAGCACCATTTGCCCGGCGACTAATTTCGGAGACGCCTTCACGAAATTCAATGGACCCCGTCCTAAAAGTGACACGTTTTGCACTCGTACAGGTGGCTACTATGGATACGATAACCATGCGTCCTTTAGTTGATTGATCTGTCATTTAGATTTCTTTATTTTCTACAATCACCATTTTGTCCTGTTAATGTATCAACTATATCAATTTGATTTGAACGGCTTGAGGCCCACACCTTTTTTACAATATATTTTTTCAAGCACACTAGTGCATGGTACAAAATCGATCCTGTGCAGCTCCGCTCGGGCCATGAATGTGAGGGGTAGACTCCTTTTCCAATGAATAGCGTTGTGGTACGTGGCTTTGATACACCCGCTGCGTGTACACCAACTTGTATTTTACGATTTGATAATGGACGCGCTGCACACGTTCAACAAAATTATTAAGAGAAATTAGTAGGTTTTTCTGTCATTTTGACTTGTGAAATTTTTTATTACATGTCAAAAAATAATATTTTATAAAATTATTTACCGATTATATATTTACCATTCAAATATAATCTGAAGAAATAACGAGTGTGGTGTCGAGGTAGACGACGGACTCCGACTTTATCATAATGGAAGGTAATAAAAACATTTCCCCGAAAAATGAATACTATTTATTTCTCTTAATATTTTTTTTGTTAAAAGACGTATATAATAGAATTTCTTGTTGCTCAATTTTTTAAAAAAAATATGTTCATTATAATTCTACTTTAAATATCAGTCAGAAAAAGTGCGAGAAAACGAATTCTTTGGTACATTTCAAAAATCTTTATAGAATCGTTATATTCAATAAATTGCAAATTCCGTTACCACCACTTTCTTAAAAATACTTTGTTCTACGATTTTGACTGAGATATCAAATCTCGATAACCTACAATAAACCCTAATCTAGTCACGGTGTAAAGCAAATAAAAGCATTTCTGAAAAAAATAGGTGTCAATTTTTTGCTAGACAGGTTTGAAAACTTTAATATTTTCATTTAAAGTGCAATAGTATAAACAAATACTTGGAGAATGCAATTATTAAAAGAAAAAAAAAGTTTTCGACGTTTCATATTTTTTAGGGGACGGAAAACGATGAACGATTTTCGCGAAAAGCCTACTTATTCACCATAAATCGTCACTTTGGCAGCCGTCGCTAGCAGCGCGGCGCCGGTGTCGTTGGAGTGTGTGTAAGTGTAACCAAATTGTATGCTCTGCATTGGGCTTGTTGTGCTCAAGTAGCGGTAAGAATGAGAGGACGTCTTGAAGTTGTGACATTGTATTAGTCACTGATGCCCTCAACATTTATTGGTTGGGTACGAAGTTTGTTCTTAACGTATTGTAAATTGAAAAGATTTTATGATTTTTGCTTCATTTTCTTTAAACAAATATGGTCACAGTAATAGCTATGGGCCACCTATATCATTAACACGTCCACCCTTAAAACTGTTACTCGGTTGACAACCTGTTTACTATTACTCTGTGATATCATAGTTGAATTACATGCTTATTGAATAAAGTGCAAAGTTTTACGGCATATACCCTACCAGTTATAAATTGACTGGTCCACAAATCTGTAGTTAAAACATCTCCATTCACAATATCGTATTCGTAAAGAATTCATGATTTTTTACATACGGAAAGCGAATTGAATTGGCACTGATGAAAAAAATATATGCATATTATATCATTCAAGTGTTAAATTAAATTATCATGCAGTATGGTATTTAAATGATGTAAATTAATTATACCTTAGAAACTGAAATGAGATAGACATCGTTTGTTCTGATGTCATCCATCGCCACTTTGCACCAAGAGCAGTTTGTCTTACCTCATTTATTTGGTCAACCAGTGACCAGCGTTTATTAATCATGGTGTGTACTACAAATAACCTGTAGTTAAAAATGTTGCTGAGTGTTTTAACAGATATCACTAAATATCTATGCAAAACAAAGTGACTCGGTTCTACTGTATGGATTAAATTTATTCGTATACTTTTTCGGACCCTTATCGTTCGCTTTTATGTTTTAGTCTCACAACATCAATACGATTATTGTTTAGTTCTGCATATAATGAGTGCGTATTTATGCACCATGAAATAATCTACTATGCACTTGCTGAATTCATATATTTTTATTGGAAATGTTATGAATTTCTGAAGACGATTGCTGCAATCGGCGTCCTTGAAATTGTTTTATTATTACGTGCGCTGCATTTTTATTCCATCGAGTTTATACCGACAGAAGGCATTAAGTCATAAAAACATGTTCTGAAATAATCGCATTTAAAACATAATTTTTTTCAAATAACTCTTTACTTAGTGCAATTGTTAATTTTTTTGTACATTATGAAGAGAAGTCTTTTCTGCATACAATTCATAAGATTTGTTATCGATGAGTTATAGTCAGTGGCGGACTGGCTCTAAAAATATTGGTTGCCAGGAGTCAATGGAGGCCCATCCAAAATTTTGGGGAAGGCGCTTCTACCATAAATACTAAATCCTGTGTACTGTACTAATAATTATTTGATAATTACAAAGATTCACATGTTACAGACATATAGAATAAGTATGCAAACATGGTGAGGTTCATTGTGTATATCGTAAGAAAACATATTTATTTGTATTGATGAAATACCCAAAGTGGTTTATCCTGTATATTTTTCAACACGTGAAGTAGTTAAAAAGTTATTTGATTTTACTGAGGGACCCTAACATACAGTGGGGCCCACTTTCCATCGGACAACCTGGCTCATATGGCCATTCCGCCACAGGTTATAGATACATGCTTTTGCCAGAATAAAGAAATAACAATATTACTTAATACTGTTTTTTTGAAAGCCATGATATCCTTTGACTTCGTGCGTTCTATCAGTTGACAGTCTACACGTTGACATTTAAAACCGACAATCATCAAAAACCGATTTAATGCTTTCTGTCAGTATAACCTCGATATTATCGGTCCCTTTGTCATGTTATTTTTTACTATTGCCGTAGTGATTGTCAATTATAAAAAAACGTATTTATAATATATATTTATTGTGTTGAATATGTACATTACAATCAGTAGCTTTGTTAGTATAGCTGTAGAATAGCATTGTATTTTAATTTTGATTGGGATGTCGAAATCGCACCATCGTTAGAAAATGACAACGTTTCCACTGAGTTTTGTAAATTAAACTAACTATTTAAAGTAGTACATGGGTTTCCGTAATATAATTAATATTTTGTTATGTAATAATATTATCAATACATTGAAAAATGTATTTTTTTATCCGATAACGTGTGTGTGTAAGCAGCCCACTGTAACAACAGTCGGGCACAGTGGGCTGCGAGATTCGTTCCCTTATTTTATACCACGTTATTTACGAAATCATTCCAGTTTTACCAACATAATTCGCTGCCTGAAAGCAGGTATCTGTTTCCGAAGCTCAACATGCGGTTATTTTGAGTCTTCGTTAGGTGCTAAGTTCTCTTCAGTGAAGAAGCATCGCCATCGTGTCGAATAAACAAAACATGCTTGTGGTAAAGAACTGTGATACCCAGATGGTTTGCATGCAGATATAAGTCAGTACAGCTAGTCCCTAGATAATTCCACGGTTTCGTCCTCACCACCACACACTACGTTTTAGAATATTACAGGGTGTATTCCGAAATGTATTCAAGATAATCGTGTATCAACAGTTGCAATTGTATGTGCTGTAAATAATACCGAATGTGGATAATGGAAGAGCTTTAATGAGTTGAGATCTAATCGCTCTCGATATATCTGAAGGGGTCGATAGATTCGATCGAGACGTATCGTCTGGAGCAATGTCTCCCATTCATTTTTCATATCCGAACATCCCGAGATGATGTGATCAGCATCCTGAATCATATTGCCGCATTAACGTTTTGGACTATACACGAACGGGCGAAGCTGGAAGAGCTGTGAAATGGCCATAGGCTATTGTGAATCGGTTAGTCGAAAAATCGTATGTCAAAGTTCACCACATTTTCGGATAGTAGATAACGTAAGTAATATAGCGTCACAAATTTGTCATCGAAAGTGTGAACGTACACGAGATAATACAACAAATTACTTATCCAAATTCTCTGTGATTTTTTTTGTTAATCTCTGCGTATAAATCAACACTGCAGTTCCAGTTTTAGTATAATAATATGCAATAATTGCAAGTATGTGGTGAGATATCGTGTAGTGTAATCAACCAGAATAAGCCTGACTACACAAAATGACATCACTGTCCAATAATTTTATTTTTAGTAAAGTATTATAGTTAAATATATTTTTAGACAGAATAAACTCTCGCAGAGAAGTGAGTATTACTACATTGAATGATTCAATAGTTGTTTCTGACGCCGGTATAACAGGTTTTCTAGTATTGTAATATTGTCTAGTTTTCAGACAACATCGTTAGTGTGTTTGACTATGAAGCAGGTTTTGTGCTAGGTCCAAGTCTACCAACTCTTTGTAATGGTTTAAATATGAAAATAACAATTAATTTATTTTACTTTACAAATATTGCTTTTGCAACGTGTAAAATAGTTCCTACAAATTTTATATAATATCGTCGTTTCTATTGAAAAATTGTACGTCTTCTAAATCTCAGCTTTTCAGGGGAGCATGAAAACAGTTTTAAAATAACTTTATCGTATTAAAACAATAATAGAAAAGCACGTACATAATTAATATTAAATACATTTATGGAATACTGATAGTACATATTAAGTCAGTTTTTGATGATTTTCTGTTTTAAATGTCAAAATGTGTGCAATTTAACGATATACGTACTGACTGGTTGAACGAATGAAGTCATATGATAATATATAATGACTGAAAAAATCAGTATTAAGTCGTGTTGCTATTTTTTTTATTTTGGCAAATAGCATGATATAACTACAACTCATCAATACTAAATCTCATGACTCTTATACCAAAAAGATTTTTCTTTAGTATCTACAAAAAAAATCTTTTTAGAACTAATATTGTACTTGGAGAAGGTAAATAGGTACTTTGAAAAAAAAATGCTTTAATTGTGATTATTTCAGAACTTGTTTTTATGACAGCTGCCTTCTGTCGGTATACCCCATATTCACCTGTCAGCATATTAAGTTTTGTTATATTGCATGCGCTTAATGGTGATTTTTTTCAGCATTAATAACACAAAAAGTCGAAAACGCGTATGCAGATATACAATTTTGCAATTGAAACGACGATGTATTACATTAAAGTCTGAAGATGCTTCTTAAAGGGGCGAAACGCGTCACGTTAGTGATAAAACCAGTGGAATAACAAAGTTACCATTTGTAATATTATATTACAAATGAATTTCGACAGAGTTACCGCCGAATCCATAGAAAATATGTGTTGTATTATTTGAATACTGTAAGCTTTTTAATATGTATTCGATTATTTCTTTCAACGAATATTTGGAATCCGCTGTCGCTGTGCCATGTGAGTAAGTCTTTGATCCGGCCCAATCGTGGTACATGTGTTATTTCGTCTCCTTTAATCTCGTTTTCCGTTGACCCACGCTGGGGGCCACACCACGATGTTGATACTTGTCCGAACGCGTCTTAGTCTCTCCAACGATATTTTTTATTTACTATCACGATAATTGGATACAGATAGCAATGTTAGACCTTTTAATTTTGATAATTTTCTTTGGAACGTTCCATTTAGTCAAAGGATTTCTCCTTCATAAATTATCAACTACTTCCACACTTTTTATCACTGAGAAAGGGAGTTTTTGATAAATTTCTTGTGATATATATTATCATTGATGTAACCCTCAAAAAATACGAAAATGAGTTAATGATTGGATCTCACTCTAAACACGACAGAGCAGGTCTCGCCCAAATGATTAATTAGAAAAATAATTGACCACTTTTTGGAAAGGAAACATAATTTTACATTGTTTTTAAGATTAATTAATACTGACCCGTCCACTTGATGTAAGCCAGTATTATATCGACCCTCCATGCGTATAATCCTGTATCTGCAAACATGAGAATTTACATTTGAATGTGCATTTCAAAGATGCATAACGCAACTGACCGTTTTTACTCTCTCCTGAACAATTTCTATTTTGAGGGTTACTTCAATTGGCCAAAACTACGTCGATATTATCACGCATATAATATTCAAGGTTCGCGAGAGAAATGGCTTAACCCTTTGAGTAGTACAGCGACGCATTTTGTCATCTATTTCTATTTTTTGTGGAATTGTAACTATTTCTTCAGAAAATATGGATAATACACATATCTATCAATGATTTTTGGCATCCACATTATTTTTAGTATTTGTTTTAAATGTACAAAAGAATTTTGTGAAATGGTTAATATTTAGAAACAAATCTGTAGCTATAAAAAATAATGTTGAGCGTAAAAAATCATTTCGATTCGACTGCTTTCATGAAATAAACGTATATAAAGATCTAAGGCCACATTGGAAGTGAACTGTTCTAGATAATTATTATTTGAAAGTAATGATGAATAATTTCATTTGAATTTTTAAATATGCGTTTTAAAATTCTAAAAAAATATTCACTACCACTTGAATATAATATGTAAAATTCTTCTCAGATTGACCCCATTACAAAAATAATTGTTATATTTTTGTGCGTAGTAATAATAAAACTGCGTAGTAATTAAAATCAAAGGGTTAACCTCATGTTTTTATAACCATATATACGTTTTCCTACTAAGCATCTCAACAGAAAATGTTTTTACTAGATTAGACCGTTATTCAGTCGCTGAACGCTACTTTCGGAGCCGGTAGGGATGGAAAGGATGAGGACTATTAATTACTTAGTCAATCGCTCTCCGTTTTTAGGATCGGATGAGTGGGAGATCACAGACCTCAGTGACTTGAACACACATCTATAATTTGATTGAACAATCGAACCCGTGGACAATGCAACCGAATAGGACTGACTGCTCACAACGTTGACCAATCTGCTACAGAACTAAGCAAAAAATAATTCTTTTACGGTTACCTCATACGTATTTTATCCATCTGCTACACAAAATCTCTACTGCTTACAACTCTACCAAAATCTCTACTCTATCTTCTAAAGCAGTGTGTCTACTGTCTACATATATTATTTTGCGCTAATTATACTTTCGTAATTACGACATTATTCATTTAATTGACGTAAACGTGTTATCAGTCGCTTCATTACGGACTTTAATCATAACGTGTAATTTTGCCTAAATGCTTTTAACTTATCACCATTACCAATATCGTCCATTATGTCATGAAGTATTTTATAACATTATTATGAAATAAATGGGCGTATTTGAAAAGCATTGTTCCCGATATACCGTCACTAGATATAATGTATAATCAACAATTAAATTGAACTGTGTCCTCCAAACGAATGTATTATATTCGATTGATTCGGCAATTTGTGGAAATTAACTTTCAATATAAATTTAAATTGGTACTTGACTTTATTATTGCACTTGTCAAATGAATTTCTGTTGGTAAGGGTATATATACCATTGCGTAATGGCATTTATGAACTTTCGTGCAACGTCTGTCAGTCGAATACGTTGGTCAAGCTAGAAGTTTTTTTATACATAGTAGCATAAATTAGCGTAAAAGATAATATCGTCGATATTCTGGAAGAAAACACTAAATCGAAAAAATTACATATTGAGTTAGTTATACCAAAATTTTCCTTATTTCAAACTCTACCTTATGACAGAACACACTTATTTTTATAAATTATACTTTTATTTAAAAACAGTTGTGTACAGATAAATAAAATGAAAAACGTATGGCATTTCAAGCATTTGGCAAACTTCAACGTCCAATTACTCAAAACTAATATTTTCTAATTAGTGTCTTCTTCCAGAACAACGACGATATGGTTGTAATATCTCAGATTTTGTAAGCGTTATTAGAAATACTTGATTGCAGAAATAGTAAATGTTTGAAAATGAATACTTTGGAATTTTTGGAAATGAATAAGAACCTTAATAGCTGTCAATTCTTGCAAAGCAAATTACGTTTGAAATAAAACACTTGTATGTTTTCCCTTGTGATCTTGCTTTGCCAAGTTATTTCAGTAATGCTAATCACCATGCACGATACTTAGCAGTAAAATTCCACCTCTACTTAATTTAAATTTAGATTGAATTAACGAGTAGCCTAATATATAGATACATTTTTACGATACATTTATTCTGAAGATGCTTCTCAAAGAAACGAAACACCCGGAATAACAACAATGCCAATTTTAGTTTTAAGTATTTTCTCAAATGTGTTCTAATATTGGTATACTTATTGATTTATTTTTGTTTCAGGTAAGGACATTTTCTTCTCTGTGACATTATTCATATAACGCTTGAATGAGGTAAGTTTTTATGAGAAAATTAAAATAGTTCGATCGACGATTGAAACGGTTAAACAATCATTTATAATTCCTTTATAAAGCTAAGCCGGCCGCAGTTTTAACTTAAATTTCATTAATAGTAATTGCATAATTTAACCCTACGTCGCGGTACACCCGCCCCCAGGCGGCCGTAAACCGATCCAGAGGAATATTTCATACGTTTTCGCGTCACGCCATCGGATACTTGAAACCGTGGCTTTCTGCCCCGCTAATAGGCATACTAATTCCCATGGTGCATGCCGTAACTTCGCCAAGGGGGGAAACAACTCTGCATTTTGATAGGCTGGTGGGTGGCGAGCGATTCTCCAATCAGTGCTGTACTTGTTTATGATCCATCATTTGAAATTAAAATATGTTCATCGGGATGTCAGTGCCCGATAAAAAATAGAAAAGCAGATACTTGCTTTGTTCTTTAATATTTACATACATAGGGGAATTTATTATACATAAGGGAAGGTAAACAGATGGTTGTTGATACCTCTCTTATTTTTAAGAATTTAGTAGCCATAACATTGTTTACACGTTAGATTGTTTAATTAATAAGTCAAATCAAATATTGGTTAATGGATTAATTAGAACCGAAGAGTAGATGCTTTTTATTCAGTATAAAATTAATTTCCCATTAAAAGCTGCATAAATATATCTAATAGATTATTAAAAATATTCAGTATTTTTATTTCCTGTGCTAAAACAGCCTATTTCCGGTGCTTGAAATAAAATGAACAATAATTCCAATGTATTGTAACAAAGTTAATGCAACAGCAATCAAATGAGAAACCCTGATATAATGGATTCATCGAATTGGCTTTTCTATATTGTTTTTTTTTACCATGTTTGTTTCTAATATGGAGCATATGGACTCCTAATGGAGCTTAACTGAACATAAGTTTTTGTACGAGAACTGTTTGTTACTCAGTTGCTCAACCTCTCATTTTCGAAGACAGCAACGATAGAGGGATAGGACTAGGGCAGGACTAGTGGTAAGCTTATTGCTCCCGCTACGCCACGTTTTTAGGATCGGATCACAACAAACCACAAAAAATCTATAGAACTACGTGCTGTGGGATTGGAACCCTGGAGCACCGTAACCGTAAATCATCGACGTTGACTACTCGTATAAATGCCTAAAGTAAATAATTAAATACCCAATCAATTTTTCACTGAACCGCTTTTATGAGTTAATTAGTATAAACTTACCCGTCATAGATAACGGTATTGAAACTGAAATACTGATTCTCTAAAGTAGCTAGTACGTCGGAACTGCATATGATATGTGATAATAATAAAGCGTCTATTATATAGAAAATTATTTATGACTGCATTGAATTATTATTTTTTTTTGATTTACCGCTAAGTGGTTATCTCCAATGTTAGCAACAAATATTTGTTTATTTAATCGATTCAGAGCAAAGTGCATAATATGGCAATTATCAATTCATGACCTCATAAAGCCCGCTTAATTTTTACTCTAAACAAAACGCATGAATTATTTATGAATGGTTACATTTTTAATTTCCTTTAATATCTATGTTTTACCGATAATAATCTGACCACTTGACGTCATCGTTCTAATGTGAAAATAACTACCGATGTAAATTATATTTACCGTAATAACGTGATTTCTCGTAATGTTGGCGAAGCATTATTTGAATATTCACGTAATTATGACACGGCGTAATTTCTATTTACAATTGTCGCACAACCGTTATGATTATCATTATTATACAGGTGCAATTCATAATATGCGATTAAACCAGGATGCATTTATCTATATTCTAAAGACATGGAATATGAAACATTATTTAATAGAGTGCTGCGGATTCGCTTGAAAACCTACGTTTTGGTGTTTTACATGTCATAAAAATGAAGTGAGCTAAGTAAATACAGCCTGCAAAACTATTTCATTCTTTAATAATTAAAATTAAATAACGTGTAAATTAATGTAAGTAGATCTTTTAACAAAAACTTTCAATAAACAAGTTTTACTATTTTATCACTCGGCTCACTTCACTTCTCGACGGCTAAATTTTGAATACCGCTCACGGCTAACGTAATTTTATTTTGAAAAGCTACAAACATAAAATAATCATCAAAATATGTGATATTTGCTGTTACGTGTTCGAAATAAGTTTATAGAGTCTTGGCAACTCCGTGGACCACCGGTTGGTGACCGCTGTCATATCCCATCTACTTTGTATATAAACTCTTATATTGCGTACAAATTGTTGTACATTCGTCTCCACCATATGTATTTTTAAAGATATAAAAAAAATATTTTGATACTAACAGAACGATACAAATTATATTATGTTCTTTGATGCAATCAGTTAAAATATAAATTAATTGTTATAAGAGTTTTTCACTTTTTTTTTGTATCTATCGTTAGTGTAATTAGTAGCTGTATAAATAATGTGGCGTCCGTGGCGCAGTTGGTAGCGTCGTTGGTTACGGTAACTGATGTCACGGGTTCAATTTTCGGTGCGGACAAGTTCATAAATTGATCTTTCAAACGATTTATGGATTTTTGTTCGTAGTCTGAGTATTTGTGATGTATAAAAAACTCCCTCCCGCCCATCCTGTAACCACTGATCCTGGCCTAACCCTATCCTTCTATCCCTACTATCTTGGCAAAAAGAGAGGATGAGCAACTGAGTAACAAGCATTTCTCATAGAAAAATTCTGTTGAGATACCTTTATTAGGAGACCATATGCTCCACGTTGGGAGCGGACATGGCAACATAATAATGTAACAGTAGCGGTGGGTCAACCAACTGGTATCATTCAATAAATGAATAAATTAAACTTGTGCCCGGTCTCTGACAACGTAAAATAACGCCACGCTATTCATGTTGTATCAGTGATTTGATTCAATAAACAAATTTAAATTCAATCGATAAATAAATTTACGTGGAACGAAATTGGCCAGCACTCGGTGTTGTTTGGCAGTCCTACGCCCGATCGAACACCTTTCAGCGATGCTCGCCGCCCACCCCAGGGTCTCTCTTGTACGGGTTGGATTAGAACTACCCTTATCTAATCTTGACCTTCCCCCCGATAGGAATAAATCCCCTCACTCTTCTGTCAATATATTATGTCTAATTTACCAAGATATATATGTGTTCCATTGATGGGCAGTAATATGTTATCTGAGAGCACTTACTGAAGCAGCCGATAGTTTGCGGCATAATGGTGAAGTTAGTTGGTTTCTAGATAGTTTCGAGATGATGTTTCTCAGAGGCGCACTCTGGATTTTTGCTTAGGGGCGGTGGGTCTAACTGAAATTTATTTTAAATTCAGGTTCTATTTTTTTGCAATAAGAAGAGTCAATCCGCATTTTTTTTATTTATATAATGTACTTACTTACTCAGCAGTTTGTATCCGACGATTAAAATGATGATATGATTAAAACATCAAAATCGGCGACGGAACTTACAATTTTGTCGGTCCTCCTTGTAATATAAAACAAACGTATTTACTAGGAAGCTTTATTCAACATGTTCAAAATATAAGGAAGAAGACTGTAACCACATACGACTTATAGGTGCGCCCCAGGCTGAATTTTTTAACAAAATTTTTCGATTCGAAATTTATGGAAAAACAAAAACAACTGGCGCCGCATGGAAAATTTGTTTTGTACGAATTGAACAAATCGCTACGTCTAAATACCCACAATAAATCGCTTCTTTTATACTTCCTATCATAATTTCCACCCTTAATTACGATAACAGTTATAAGTAAAAATTACGTTATAGCAAAACCACAATATTTTAACTCTGGGATGTATAAACAATAAAATGGTCATCGTTTCTTTCTAAGAAGTCATTTTTCGCTCCCTATTCGGAGCATATGGCCATCACGCGGTTCCTCCAAGCTACTCTGTCTCCCTCCAGCCTCCTCGCCTCCTCCCAGGTCATCCCAGCGTCCCGTAGCTCCGCCGAATACATCCTATGGATGGTTATCAGCGACCTTCCAGGGCGACGGAATCCACCTGGTTGGTAGAAGAGACAGGCAGGATTCAGGCTCCCCTGGGGCATCCGCAGCACGTGTCCAAGCCAGGTCCATCGTCGCTTTTTTTATTTTGGACGTAATAAGAGGCTGGTCCGTCCGCTCTCTTACCTCCGAGTTCCTGACAAAATCAAACCACCGTACCCCTAGTATTCGCCGCAAACATCTGTTTTCAAAGCACAGTATACGGTTACCATGTGTCTTGGTGAGGTGCCATGACTCGCAACCGTAAAGCAACACTGTCAGGATGCATGCGTTGAATAAGTGAAGAAGTCATAAAACAATGAAACCCTTCTGTTTTACGTTTGGCGAGAGGAAGTGGTGGAGAACAAAATATAAATATTTTCAAATCCTAGTGGCGGTCTGTACCCACTGGACCGTCCCCTTGTGTGCGCCCATGATGCTTCTAATTCAGAATCGAGATTAAATACATGCTTTCTTGTGAAGATTTTCATCTTGGGTGCGTATTGCATGCTATGATATATATATTATAACGACCGAAACTCGTGTTATGTGTTATCAGTAATAAAACAACTGTCATTCACCAAGTTATTGATTGGTTTGCTTAAAATGAATATATGCCATATTTAGATAGTGGGAAAGCTTCTATTTCTTCAAGATTCTACCAACCTTCCGGAAGATGCTCGTGGACCTCAAACATGATTTTTTCTGTAAAAATATGTAAAATAATAATCTTAAAAGTTACTGTGTTATTTAATTATAAAAAAAAATCACAATGATATTTCCTGCTGCGTGCTTGAAATAAATCTATGGATTCTTAGCTTCAATTACGATACTACAATAACTATGTAGACCGCAAAAATTTTCTCGCGGACCACTGGTTGGCAATTACAGACCTAGAGTACTTAACGTTGTTTCCACCACCACCCGCTACGGATTCACACTCTTATTACAGCTGTATATTCCATAGCGTAACAACGTTTTTCGTGTTTTAAATTTTTGCCAGTAATGTCAGCGGAGAAACTCCTCAAGGCTTGGTTGCATGCACTGTAGGGTGCTGAAAGATGAATAATAAAAAAAATAGTTTATATTAGTCGAGGTCTCGCTCTCTGTATGAAAATTTTTTAAAGGTCTCGCAATTTGCATTATTGCCACCGAACTTGCTAGGCCAATCGATCCTCTTCCGTTTCCTCATGCATTAAATGACACTCATGTGCTCATCACCCTGCTTTATAGCGCTTAGCAAACATTAACTATTAATATTAAATGATTCCCTACTATGTGTTAGAATTATACTAACTATTATCTAATCACTGTAAACTCCAAGCTTACGATCCGCACATCCGCCAGTGAATTTATGAAGTTCTCAATGCAAGTGAAGTGCGAACACGATAAATCCTGACATGATTGCAAAACACCCTCCTTTCCCCCTCGAGAGCTGCACATAACACCTTCTTGCTTGTTCCAATCTTTTACACTCCGTACCTAAGATAGGGATGTACAATTATTACTATTTTTATTTATTTAAATTAATTGTACAGATGGGATTCCAGCCACTCAATCAAGCCTCGTAATTAATATTTATATGTAGTAACTTCGACCATATTGTCTTTGAGAAAATAAATGACAGATTCTAACTGAGCATCGAATTCGTTTTGAACTGACTCTCTATGAAACAAAGTACATCAGTGAATACAACGTCGCAATTTCACACATTCAACTATTTTACAATTTAGGTATACACAATCAGTAACATACAATATGTGCAACACAACACACATCCACATTAATGTCACCGGCGCCGCGCCGCTAGCGAGTGCCTGTAAAATTACACTGTAATATTTCCGTGGGCCGTGTACATCACAAGATCCAAATATCGGTTCACACTGCTTATGTTAAAAGTAACAAGGGCTGAAATTTCGGTTGTGTCTGTTTTTTCTAAATATGTCATCAACAATAAATTATCGAATATAGTCGATTATAATGGAAATCTTTTAAATTATTTATTGTAATAAACCCAGTCAATGTTTTTTGTGCAAAAAAACTCTTAGGGTGTTTTTCATTTGAAATATAATATTTTCTGGGAGTATAAAAGTTAATCATAGTTTCAATGATGGCGTGATGCCAAAATATTGTGTATTTTTTTTATAATTATTTATAAATACATTACATACTAGTGTTTACCGCATTACCCCATTTATTATTGTTTTCGTAAATAAGCGGAATGGCATACGCTCTCCGCAAATAAATGACTAATAGATTCATATTTTATTATTAATTCATCAGTTTTGCGGTTGGCATCCCTGACTGCGAATCTTACACGGGGAGAAAAATCTTGACTGGATTAGTGTGAATAGTTTTCAAAAGCTCTCTCCCTCTCTGTGCGAACGCGGGACTTCGGCGGGCTTAAAAGCTCGCCTTGTTTGTGTCGTCCTACTTACTTACGGCCGCCTCCAATAACACCCCCTAATGGTATTGGACGGTAGTACGTGCGGGAAATCACACTTTTTTTGTCCAAGTTATACAGCTGCGAATCTATTAGGTAAAATATTTTCAAAATGACTTCAACAACCAAGTATTATATATAATCGTATTAAAAAAATATATTATTGATAGAATTTGTATCTGTAGCGATTTTTCATATTGAAAAAAAAATGAGAGTTATATTGAAAAGAATCAATACGGCAACCAGTGTTTTCGCGTTAATAATATGTGACTTAGGTTGACGAGAAAAAAATCTTATTTGAATGAAGTATTCTGTTTGTTGTTTTCTTAATAGTTTTTTTACGTACCAAGAATTAATTGAAAATAGCTATATCTATACATAATGGCTAAGCACGACAATGTCGGTCATTCGCTGTAGGTGATTGTACTTTCTTTGTCATTTATATGTCTATGATGTCTTCATCCCTCTTCAAATAACATATCTAGATAGGGAGAGATTAGCTTACGAATAGTCCTTTCTCGACCGCATCCTTCTACCCTTACCATATCGCCCATCCAGTATAAAACAACCATAAGTGCCAAATTTGTAATTTTCTGTTTTAAATGCAAAAATTTCCGTAGGATTCACATAATTGTAGTGTCAAAACATCACTACTGCTAGTCACATTCATATTTGATGCTTAGTATATTTAACAAATTTATGATATTTACAATTAAAAAACAACATAAATGTCGCGATATTTTCAGATATTTTTGTTGAAATCAGTTTGAAACATACTATTTTACTGTAGAAACAAAAAAAAAATATCTTCACACCTGAGATATTTGATCTGAAAAGAGTGTTTTAAATGGATGAAAAACGTCAAATGCGATTTTCTCAAAACTATGAATTTGCAGTTATGGTTGTTTTATACTAGACGGGCGATATGTGAGAAGAGGAATTGAATGACTACCTCGCCCTCCTCCGCCCACCACTGCTTTCCCATCCGTTAATTTTATACGGCAGTAGCCAGTGGCATAACAAACTTTAAGCGTATCTACAGTTTTTTTTCTCTTAATTGGGAGTGTCTTTGAAGAAACTGTTCAAGACTTGGTGGCATCCACTTAACACATCTTGAGCGGGAAGGGTAATAATACCTGCCAGCTCGACTGCTGCTCAACGGCGGGAAGAGTAGTTTTACCTTTTCCCCCGGATCCGCTTTAAAGGCGGGTAACTATATCTACTCGATTATTTCAAATCATTATTATTATATACCAATCTCTTGAGGACAGTCACAGCTACACATACATTCACAAGAAAAATAATAATACTTCGTTTCCTTTACCCACCAACACTTCATATTATATGAATCACCAACAATACTCATGCTTATTTTTTATGACATTTTGTGTGTGTAGTGTTTTTGGTTTTGATAATTAGTGTTGGTAAAGAGTCTATGGTGGTCTAAATTATGTCTGTCTTCTTGCATTTAGATTTCCTTTAGCGCGAGAGCGAAACATACGACATTTCAGCTATTGTAATGAATTCTTTAAAACATTGTTGGTCGATTGTTTTAGTAATGTAAATATTATTTCTTATGACGATACCAAATATATACTATGGTTTCTTCTAACACTTGATTATCCTTCAATTGAGTGAGCGAAAAAGCGGGATTTCGTAAGCCATCAAAATGCATTCGAAGCCCATGCATGTGTATTATGTATCGCCCGTTGCACCAGTGCGTGTCACAAAAAAAAAACATAACATGTGTGGATCGAATTTCTGAAATCCACCCCGATTTAAATAGAAATCGTTACTTTATCCAAATATTAAACAGCATTATGTAGGATATATAAATATGTATTTTTAGTGAAAGAATTATTTGTTTATAAAAATCGTGCTGTGAATGTGTGATAATTGTAATATGCTTATGCAACCTTAAATTATTCGTTGAAAAAAAATCAGTAGTAGGCAGTTGAATATGGTAAGTATGCATTCCAAATTTCATTAAAATATAACCACTAGTTTGAAAGATAGTGCGATTACTATGAAATTTGATTTTTTTTCATTTGCCGCTGATTTTCGCCCGCTGCACGTACCTGTGACTTATTAGCAAAGCCCGCTCATAGTGTGTTTAAAGTTAGCGGAAAATCAATTTCTCCAGATAAACGAAAAGCTTCTTTGAGTTGATGTCTACTCGCTCTCCGTATGACGCTGCAAATTTTTTAAAGGCCTGATAATTTGCTTTTATTTGCAACCAAGTCAGCGTGGCCGATCGATCCAACGGAAAGTTAGACTGACTTGCGCAGCTCTTTCCGCATCCTTACAATGACACTCACACAGAGGTTGGATTGAGTTACTAATTAACGACACTTTCGGTTGATATGCTCACTAGGAGTCCATATGTACCGCATCGGAAGAGGGCATGGTTGTACATAGTTTTTCGATTAATGAGAACACGACCTGTCAATGTTCCGAAGCGACACTAAATAATATCATTAACCTTAGATAAACGATGATATCGAAAATCCCTGCGTATAATCTCGTATCTGCAAACGTCACATTTTACAGGAGAGCGTCTCAAAGATTCAAAACACAGTTGCAAAGTAACGGCTGCATCTATCTTCTTCAAAATTGTGACAGTGCTATTATTTAAAATCTAGTTTCTAATTTTATATAAAGTTTTGCTGAAAAGTTAATAGTTTTTTAAATATTACAAATACGACTTCGGGTTTTACGTATACTTTACGAAAAAAGTATGTACTTTTCCCAATGTTTTTTGATGCTTACTTTTACAACTGAATGCGTAGATAACGAAAATGCAAATTATGATTATACGTAGGAAGTGTCGATATGGTTAATGAGAAATGAAAACTGTTTAATTAAAATTTTGCGATGTTATCTTAACGATGAAGCGTAAAAAGAAATGTTGATACATTTTTTTGGAAATCTGCATCTAAACCGCTGCTTTAAAAATGTCTGCAAGTTATAAAACAAATTCGTACGATTAAGATTAAATCATATTTCATTTTAATTATATAATATAAATCTCGTCGAATAAAATTTATATTTCGTGGGTATTATAATCGTGTAATAAATTTGTTTGTACGTAATCAATTCCGGACACCGTTGTATAACCCAGGCACCTACCACATATCGTAATAATGAAGACCCTACCCGACGGCGTAGGTACGTTGGTACACAATAGGAAAACTCCCTTGTATGATTGAATGGATTTGCAAAGCTCGTACTTAAATGACCGTTAGGGTTGCCAAAATACGACAAAGATTGTTTTTTAAGCGTGTGTATTTATTCTTGATTTTGAATTCCTTTATTGTGATAATCCATCCTGTAATATAGTTTTTTGTGAAAATGATAACGTCTAATACGGACTGACCACCTCAGTTTACTTGCTAAGCGCAACCAATTCTGATCTTTTGAGTAATAAAAATTTATAATATTAAATCAATCATTATTTGTATTCACCAACGGTCTATTAATACATACATGCATATAAGAGAAAAGGGAAGAGTTAAATCAATTAAGGCGAATAAGTAGGTTTTTCTGTCATTTCGCGAATATTGATAATCGTTTTCCGTCGCCTAAAAGATACGTCGAAATATTTTTTTTTTTTTTTAATAATTGCGTTCTCATAGTATTTGTTTACACTATGTATTGCACTTTTATTTAAATGGAAATAGTGAAGTTTTCAAGCCTGTCTAGCAAAGAGTTGACACCTGTTTTTCAGAAATGCTTTTATTTGCTTTACGTCGTGACTAGATTAGGGTTTATTGTAGGTTATCGAGATTTGACGTCTTAGACAAAATCGTAGAACAAAGTATTTGTAAGGAAGTGATGCGAAGGGAATTTGTAATTTATTGAATATAGCGATTCTATAAAGATTTTTGAAATGTACTTTTTTTTATCAAATTTCATACAAATGCAAATCTTGTTTTTGGCTTGAATAGTACCAATTTTAGACTTGACACACTTTTCCTTTCGTACAAAGAAATTTTCTATTATAATTGTTAAATCTTGTAGACTAGAATTATTTAAATTTCTTTCTCTTTTATAATATTTTCGTTACATTCTCGGCGATAACTTATTATAAGTTAATATTTAATTTTCAATGAAAATTGATGATCTTTTTCCACCAGATTTGACATTTTCATTTAAATCACAAAGTTTCTCACTTTTAATTCGATATTATTTCTATAACATCATTCTATTATAGGTTTTATAGATTTAATATGATATTAAAATTTAGTCTCATTAAAAGTGGAAATATTTAGACTGCAATAATTTGATATATTCAAGCAACTAACAATAAAGCTTCGAAATGACTTAATTAAAATTGTCTTTTTTTGTACCTGGCAATTCGAAATGACTGCGAAATTAAACACAAATTAAATGGAGACTTTTCATAAAAAAATATTTCCAACAAACCATCTCGTGCTCATGAAAACTGTCACATAAAACATACATCGAGATATCCGAATAAATATATCAATTACGCAAGGATATCGGCTCCCTGGTGGCCGCTTTAAATTTTGTCTGAGTGAAAGCTCTTTAGGGTTTTCATTTCCCGATAGAATACCGTATGTATGGTAGCATGCCGTACGTAAGTAACGTTGGTTCTGTGACCTACCCTTATGTTACATAACTACACTTTACGTACACTGAATGGGATTGACCGAGTGTCTGTCATGACCCAAATTCACTGCCACTGTACTAAGCCGCTCTAGAACGCCAGTGGTGCGTGGTTTTTGGTCTACGATTCGTTCTAAAAATATATTTATTCAACTTTTTTTGATTACCGTTTGAAAACCAGGTCCGCGAAAACTTTTTGGCTGACTAAAATACTATTTTTACACAAACTTTATTTATTTGAAAAATAAAAAATAATTTGTTTTGTACTACTTTCACGTTTTTAAAATAATCAGGACCGGTTTAGCTCATAGCGAGCATTACCAACTCAGTTAAACCGTTCCAGATCATTATAAACATGTGGAAGTAGTACAAAAGAAATAGGGTTTTCTTTTTAAAATATAATGCCTGTCCACCAAGAATTGACGATTAACATAACATTAATTTCTGCCGTGAAAATGATTTTCAACATAAAACAGTGTGTGAGTGTTTCTCTAATAAATAACAAGTTATTGACAGTATAGTGGGACACATAAAAGTACGTGTCAGGCCGCATGTGGTCCGCGGGCTGTAGCCGGAGTCTGCACAGGCTTGGGTTAAACGAACGTTTCCGACAAAAAGGTTTTTTTTTTATAATTGTAGCCTTATAAAAACACATGTATAAAATGTAGTAGTTGGTTCTTACAAGAAAACATAATTTATTACCACTGTCTGAAATATTGTCAATAACGGAAAATTTCGACAACAGGAGGCCTCGTTAATAAACGTGACATCAACATCACTTTTAAAGTCACTTATCTCAACATTCTTTTCAGTGTATTATCATACATACTGTTAATCCACAAGAATCCTTCCGATGTTCAATTCGATAAAGTTGCCAACCAAATATTTGATAGATTAGCATCTAAGCGTAAGGTTTTAAAGTTTGGAAAAACAGATAACCAGAGACGTGCTGATCTGTAAATTGAAGAAAAAAGATAAATATTTATTATGAGTGTGTTAAATAGATTAGAGAGCTTTAATGATGGTACTACCATAGTAATTTTATTATGTGTTAAATAAAATAGTGATCGTAGACATTATATTTTATCACAATCACGTTTTCATGTATAATGCCTTGCCGAATATTGTGAATATATATATATATGAATTAACCCTTACAGTGCGAGCCGTTTTCGCACGGATTTATTTTCAGTCAATAATTGATATGTTAAAACGTTCACTATGGCTAAAAATAAATCAATTTCAACATTAAAAATGAAGAATTATATAATAGTTATCCTAAATACACCAAGAAGTAAACTAAACTCGTTGCATTCTCGCTAAAATAAATCGAAGACAAACTGAAAAATATTTAATCTACGACTTTGCAAGCAAAATGGCTGCGGCAGTTTTCATATACAACGCCAACACGCACACAAGCAAGCGCGTAGCTGCATAAGTGTGTGTAATACTTAACTGTGGCTGACGATTAATCAAGAGCTCTTTTCAAAAATATATTTCCTTGTGTTCTACTAGACATTTTTATGATCTGTTGCCCAATTTCTCCACTACCTAAAAGTTTGAACAATTTTTTAAAGCATGTATCCACAAGTGTTTCCTTCTTATTTGGCCGGAAATACGAGATAACGTCATGGCCATGTAAACACGTCCAGCGCGTTCATCGGGTTAAGATATAAAATTTTTATCAAGGCGCCGATGAAAACCATCAATATTATTCATTACGTTTGGACGTTACTGTTTTCGACGCCAGCCTGAAGTCACCCACTAGTGTCTCACTCGGTAAAATTCTACCCCTCGTGGCGTCCTCTTGTTCCCAAAGAGGATTTCAGTCTCTGTGTACTCTTCTTTTTCCAACAAGTGCTGAGTCGGTGTGTTGATTGGAATATATTAATTAAGTTGCTCGTTACCTTTTTTGTTATCCTGGACTGGACCCAAGCCATTGTTTCTATCGTCAGTGATTCATATCGAACTTCTTGCGTGATTATGTCATTTTCATTAAGTAGAATAAATTGCCTTTGTGATTTATTCGTTCTAAAGTTCTCATTCTTATTTTTTTTTTAAATAAAACAATTCGTTTGTACCACTTGCACATAATGATCAGGACCGTTTTCGCTCATCACGAGCATTATCAACTGATAAAAATACAATCATAATAGGGTTATTTATCCAAAATTGAATGTTAACAATTACAGAGTATATAAAACAGTTGGTTCATGAATTAAGACAACAATTCACAGGTAATCAAAAAATACTAATCTGAAATAAATATGAAGCTACATTAAAAATTCATTAGCGGATCAAAATTGTAATGAGGTTAACTAATGCGTAAATATTCATTATGCAAAATAGCAGTTTGGGAATTTTTTATAAGAAATTAGTGAACCATTAAATATGATAATGCCTTTTCACCAAGAATTGACAGTTAACATCTTAAAAGAGATCTCATTCTTGTCTGTTGTGCATAATAGGATGGACATAATCGTCGGCCACTGTGATCTAGCGATCGAATGGGTCTGCGTTCAAGTACCGTCAAGGTCAATGTCAAATTTAGATTTTTTTTAAATATATGTCTTGGGCTTTGTTGCTTGTGATATCTTTTCTCGTCGAGTTGGATTTGAGTAAAATTAAAAAAAAAATACATCGAGCTTATTTTGTAATTGCATCAAGCGGAGAGCCAGACATTAATTTTAAGTAGCGTTTAGCTAACCACTAGTACTATCCCAGCCATATCCTTATATCCATACTTTCTTGGAAACCTTTCTAATAGACAAACTTCTTTTAAGATACCTCTTTTAGGAAGCCATATGCTCCACATTGGAGGCGGACACGGTAAAAACATATAATAGAGTTCTAATTCCGTTTAATTTTAATGTTACTTATCATGGTGTTGTTCTTGTTTCAGGTAAGGATATATTCTTTTCTGCAAGGCTGGCTACCTAACGGGAGGTAGGATGAGTTTTGTATAACATATCGTTTCACACCCCCACAGATGCCCTCAAAACCAAATTCGTAGTTTAATAAAAAAAAATACAATTTCTGTAAATTATATAATTACCAGTGCACCACGACGACCGAAAATGGTTTTCTCCATAAATAGTATGTATATTAATACGTGTACATAACAATAGCCGATTAAGGTACTCAAATCGTCATGTCGACAGAAATTTCAGGCAGAAAAAATATATTCCCATCCTTAAAAGTATTTTTTCGTTACACTTTATCAGCTGAAATCTTTCAAATTTGGATTATTGAGATTTTGTACACTTCCATGTATTTTGTCACTAACGACCCGGGTTTCGCCTTTCGGCATCTTCAGGCACTCGAGCACACGAATGGACTCGAACTGAGAGACAGTAAACAGTGTCTAACGTTTATATAGAAGATACAAATACGACAAATATTATTTACGAGGTAAGATATTATAAGTCCGAGAGCCACACCGATACCTGAGTTAAAATTTCGGGAATCGTCCTAATCCTTATTTTGTAAACACCATATTAACAGAGTGGCGAATTGCCGTTTTTCAACTTCTTTTAGAAATACCAGTGATTTTACAATTATAATAGTATTGTGGGTTTTGACGGGATGTAATTCGACGAATGGGTAAATATTATATATACTCAGGTATCAGTGTGGCTCTCAGACGTATAATATCTTACCTCGTAAATAATATTTGTCGCATTTGTATCTTCTATATAAACGTTAGACACTGTTTACTGTCTCTCAGTTCGAGTCCATTCGTGTGCTCGAGTGCCTGAAGATGCCGAAGGGCGAAACCCGGGTCGTTAGTGACAAAATACATGGAAGTGTACAAAATCTCAATAATCCAAATTTGATATTGAAATTCCATCAATCACCCTCAGTCGATGTCTTAAATTATATGAAATCTTTCACTTAAAAGAAATTAAAAAAAAATCTAGCGACATGCTGCCACGAAAAAAAAAACACATTTAAAGAGACAAAACACAAGGTTATAGAAGTGGTATCAACAAGGTATTCGTTACACAACATGTGCGCTAGTTTTGGGGATGGCATCATTATCTGTCGCAAGGCATCATATATCTATCCCATATTCTTTTTTGAGAGAGAACAAAGATGTAAAACGAGGGATCAGTATTTTTGATTGCAACCAAAAGTAAAACGGACACTTTTTATTATTGTGCTCGAAAAACACTGACGAAGAAAATGCTCTGAAAAGTCGTTGTAGCTCGTTTTAATATTCCCTGTCATGGAAAATAATTAGTACTTATTGTGTCAGAGACTACTATAAATACAATTTTAATTTTCGACTAATTATTTAAACGCAAAACTATTTCTTTGTTTGCGCCGAGATGATGAAATACGTGCGCGCCCGTTTCGTTGCGCGCAACCGTCATCAATCACGCTGGGAAAATCCCTCGGACGTCCTTCGCCTGATGAAAACCCATCCTTCAGCGCCGCGGCGGCAAAGAAAATTATGGAATTTCAAAAATTAAACGTTACCTAATTTTCTTTGATGCCTTCAGCTCTTTCTGTGTGTGTGTGTAAAACTCGCAATATCTGACCTCCGTCATACTGTTTGTTATTGTTTCTCCGTGATTAAATAAGTATGTTAGTACAATGGCGTAAAGAAATCGTCTGAATAAAGTAATGAAACAGAGTTGTAAACAATTAATTATTTACGACCCCGCGGTTATTCTGATTATGATTTTTTCATACTCCGATAATTATTATTCCGTTGCCATTAACGGTTATTTTTTTTTTACATAAAGCACACAATCAGCGATGATAATATCCGTATACGATTTTTTACCATAGGCTGTGAAACTTTTTTTTTCAATTGTGAACACGCTTAACTAAAACCATACATACAGTCGGCCGAAAGATATTCCGAATTTAATTCATGGAAATATTGATGTGTTATTTTTGCAATTGAACTTTATCGATCTCGATTGACTTTTAAATTTTTTTATTTATCCCAAAGTGATTTGAAAATGGACACGCTATTAACATATTCGTGGTTTGTAATGCAACATATTTTTTAATTTCTCTATTTCTAGTTTTATGAAATGTTTTGGGAGACGGTTATTGAAAGAATATTCAGCTGTTGATATACAACGTACGTACAGTAGACTACCGATTATCCGTGTGCGGTAATATCTGGTTTACGGATTATCCGTTCATAAATGTTATTTTAAAAAATCGCTCGCTTTCATGTTTACGCGTCTTATATTTAAGTGCACAAACAATAATAAATAATGAGTATTAGACACTGTCAGCTTTATAAATGTGTAATATCGACAGTGAACATGTCCACGTTTTGTGATTTGGGAGTTATGATGATTCCTGATCCCGTATATTCTGCCACATTGTTTGGTAAATTCGTCGCATTCGTGTATGTATCATACAAAGTGCGTAAATAACTAAAAACATTAATATAAATTTTAAAATTGATAACTTAGTTATTCCACTTGGTTTATCACTAACGTGACGCGTTTCGCCTTTTTAAGAAGCATCTTCAGATTAACCGTATCGTAAGGTTATTTATTTCTTAGGTAAACGATGAATTTATTCTTAAAAGGGTTTGGGTGGGTTTTATTACATTTTACTGGACGTGTGGAAGGGGGTAAGCTATAAGCACTATTGCACTATAAACAAATCAATTACTGGCACCTGGATGTGAAAAACCCAAGGGGAATAAATTTAATAATGGCAAGCCGCCTGTTCTGTTTAAAATGTTATTTACTAATCCTCCATTACTCTTAATGGTTTTATAAAAATTCTAGGCTATTCATTTGAATATCTTTTTTATTTATACAATGGAGTATTTCTACGTTTTTATTTTTATCATTAGTATCATTTTCAATTAAATGATTCGCAAACTCTGAAAAATTATTACTTTTGAGACATCTGATATGTTCTTTAACTCTAATATTAAAGTTTCCATCTGTCTGTCCTATATAGGAAGTTTGACAGTCTTCACAAGAGAGGTGGTATATTCCACACTGTGACAATGATTCTATTCTATCTTTATTGTTCAATAAGATTTTACCTAAGTTGTTAACTGTATAAAAAGATGCCTGCAAATTATCCGGTAACAGCTTTGACATTTTTAATGATGTCTCTCCAAAATAAAGCTAGGGTAAAGTTCTCACCACTAGACCACAGAAGCCGACATTATAAACAACGACTAACAATCGGTACTTTTTCAATATTCCATCTATCGCTTGAACCACTTAATTTAAACCTATTATCAGATTAGATGTCTTATAAAAACTCAACGAATTTATCTAATAAAATTTATTCGACAGTATATATTATATGACCGTTTGATGTAGTATTATGTCTCCATAATTGTGGCGAATTTCGATAGCGCTTGCAAACGTTGCTGGACAATTCGGGCAATTTACATTATTGAATAATGCGTGCTTTTGACATAGAAATGTTCAAGTTTTTTTTTTAATACCTAAAGATTCGCTCCAGGTCTGCTGCAGTCCCGTATTATTATTCGTGACGAGAGCATTACTATGGGGAAATGCACGTCTTACTAGCTAACGCGAAAGATCCATATGTTCCACATAAGAAGCGTCAATCATTTAACAAATGATATTTTATTGAAAATTTATCGTCACTGAGGATTGTTTTTTTTGTAGCAAAAGGTTTTTGCGTGTTCTGTATACAATTTTGCAGTGCGCCGTTCTCGCTAATGCGTGTATCGATGTGATCAATCAGCTTCTTGTGTGCACATCGTTCAACTCGCAATACTAATTCGGTTCAAACTTTTTTGCCTTCCATCACACCATTACGTTACGTCGCTCGATGTAATAATGTTTTATCCGTTTCCTCGGGTGCCGTAGTTCATTTTTTAACTAACACAATAACCTAGTTATACCGAAATATATGTATATTTTGTATTCCGTTATGCTTTGAAAATAATCAAAAGAGAGTAATGAACTTTGGCATTTCAGGGTTTTTTTAGAATTAATACAAAAAAAAAGAAAAGGTCTGCAGAAAAGGCTCTCAAGTTTTGCATGAGTAAATATACGACAAGTTAATTTCACTTTCACACGAAAAATAAAACATTTTCTTATAGAAAAGTTAAGTAACTTTCTTTAATCATCTACTAAAGTGAAATGGCATTGCAGAAATTGTACGCAAATAGAGGGATAATGTTAATTCAGGGAACGTTAAATCGGGGGCTTACTCCTGAAAGCTGAATACATCGCCAGACTGTGCAAAGCTCGTGCACTATGATTTTTTAAATCTTATCTATCCTGAAACTCGCAAAGCGAAACAACATGCAAATAATATTAAAAAATAAAGTAACATTTTCGGGTTAATTGAAATAATTGACAATGTGAATGTCAATGATCATATCTTGATTTTAAAACATACATAAATCCTATATGATTTTTGGAGTTTTATACGTAATTAGGATTTAGACAATTGCCACAGATACAATTGTACAGGGACAAGCAGATTTATGTCAATAATTAAAATAAAGAGAAAAAGAGAATCATTGAGTTTATTAAACGAATAGTTTGTTTTTATGCATCAGCAAGTATTTATTGCCCGGTTTCACTCTGGATATATTCAAACTAGTTCTTTATTCATTAACACGTCCACTTTATACCAAATCACAAACATGTAGCTCATCGCAGGAATACGGCACGCTTATATAAATATAACATTTGTGTTCTATAGATATAATATATAGGTGTACTACCCGGCTGCGCCTCGGTTGTATTGAACTTCCAAACGCAGTCACCGGAAATACAAATATTTGCGTCTGCGTTATGGCGCTATTTTCGTACCTCATGTAACACCAACAATGTGTAGTCCATCAATCAATAATAAAAGTTAAAAATGGCAGAGTTGTCATAGAAATGGCAGGCCGAATAACATGTGCAATTTCACGTTGCTACTGTTCACCTTTTGGGAGGAGCTCTTGTGACAGACAGACAGACAAACACGTGTATTTTCTATTTTATATTAATGTCCAAACGATTCACATTTTTCATACTAAAATCGTTTTTATTTCATATTATTATTTTTTTTAATAGTAATATGCTGTTAACATAAGGACGCAGAATCATTTGTAAAATTGTCACACTGTGACGATGAAGAAAGATGTCTGGAGGGTGCATTTATTATAGCATTTTCTATTTGAACAATTTTCTTTTTTGATTTATTTTTGATCCAGCTGGACGTCCTCTTTTAGAAGTTTGTGAAACTTTGTTTTTAGCGACTTATTCTCTGGCTTGGTAATATAGTTTCACATCTTCTACACGTACACTTTTTCCTGCATGAATTGGTATTTGAAATTTCTGGATTTTTTTAAGTTCCAAATCAGATTTTCTTCTCTCTTCTAAGTATTGCTTGAAATGTTCACCTATACTGTTTTGTACATCAGTCGTTGTGGCTGCGTAGCCTGGTAATTTTTTAAGTACCATTTCAGGTGAAAAGGGATATATTCCAGTGCACCTAAAACCAGCCTTTAAATTTTCTTCGGCACTCAGCATATTTAAATCAAGTGTTCTTTTAATAAGCTGGGCAAATAAATTTTTGACCGCTATCCTGAAATCGTTCATACAAATTGGAATACCTTTGTCACTCAAAGCAAGGAGGTGATTCCTAAACATTTCTTCTTCTTCATTCGTTAACACGATAGGTCTTCCGACCTTCTTCATATGCTTCGATTTTAGTTTATAATATATGTAGTATGCGGTATTAAAAAATGTCTGGCGGCCTCTCGTGAGGTCATTGTAGCAGACCTAATTTTTTCCAGTACTTCGGTAAGTGTATCTTCTGTATAATTTGACTAACTTCCATATTTCCTGGTCCCTGGCTTTGGAACTAAACTTTTTCTTGGCATTGTGTGGGTAGCTAATAAATATTAAAAATGAACTCCTTTCCGCATGTGTATATATAGGTACATAGTATGTAGATTATATAAGTAAAATAAAATCATTAACATAATAATGTGTATGCATCTGGAAATCATTATAGTATTCCTATGTTGAAATTCAAAGTTACCCAAATTAAGAAGCTTTTGGTTCAGGGTAACATTGAATGTTCAATGTTACCCTGGTTAGTGATCATTTTAGGATAAGGTAGTTTGTCAATGAATTTCAATATAAAAACACATTATATTATATACTCTTCATCTCTCATAGTTAAATAAAGGATTATATAACCCAATAAGAGTAATAGCTGACCGTAAACACAAGTTCAGCAACTAAATAAATGTAATTGAAAATACGTTATCTCAAGACGGACTTTTGACTACTTCGTTCAAATTAGCGGGAAATTTGTTTTTTTGACAGCAGTGTTATGTTTCGTTTATGATAGATAGTGCATTCATTAAGGTTACTACAAATATTTGGATCTAGTATACCAGACCATTCAATAGGGAAATAAAAATTGTTCAACGAAATATTTAGGTGTTGTTCAATGTTACCCAGGTGTTCAAAGATACCCAGACTGACTGTACTGGAGTTACTTTTAAAAAATCACAAAATTTTATCTCTCCCTTTTCCCCCAGCACAGTCAATAACGCGCATAGATATGCAAACGGTGGGCGCACGACGTGTTTTTTAAGGTAGTAATTTGAGAATCACCGGACCAAGGCATTGCCCTTTTTTCATAAACTACCCCCGAGTTTCCTTTTGTGAAACGCGTGTTAGCCGGCTAGTAATAAAAATCTTTATTTGATGATTCCCTACCTATCCCGCGCCGATTCTCTTTCGTTTTTATTTGTTTTTATTTTCTTACTTCTTTGTATAGAAGCCGTTTTGTTACGCTTTTTTCCGTGGTGTAATTTCGTTTTATTCTTTGTAATTTTTCGAATGTTCAACCTAAAATCGTTCGCACACGCTGGTAATTAGCAATCCTTTCGATTATTTAGTGTACGCTTTGCCCACTGTGTCAAGCAACTATTTGATTAATATAATAATTATAGATAAGTAGTGTAAATTGTGTTTGCCATATCAATAAATGACTGTTTTATTTTCAAATTGAATTACATGCCCGCCCTTTCAAATAGACAATGAAGAGTGTGTCTGAAAACAAAGACGGCTTTTCAATCTGAAGACGCTTGTTAGATTATTAATTTTATTCATTTTTATTCTTTGAAAATCAATTTTAAAAAGTACAACGTCTTCAACCATTTGCATTCCTTAATTAATTTAAAGATTTTAATAATATTCGAACGTTTTTGAATCAAATGGGTGATACACATACAATAATTAATTAATAACATATTTTATAATTATTTCATGATTGCTTAGTTGTGAGGTATCAAATAAAAAAAAATGTAGCATTTCGAAGTGTGATATTTTTCAAAACATTCCCCTGGGTAAAGAGTAGGTTTCCTCTGACAAGTGTCTCGTTTCTTCCTCCTGGAACCTTCCTGTAAGAACATACCATACAGTCCTTATGTTTCTTTTGCGAAAATAAGAAATGGATGCGTCCATTCACATGCTGGTCAGCGTCACCTGTAGAAAGTCACTGTGTTACATAATGCTCCATAAATTTGCTTATTTATTACTATTATAATAATGATATTTTCCTGTATCTAATGTCGCGATCGGACAATACACATCCTGTGCAATACCAATAAATGGTACTTGAAAGGAAAAATGCACTATAATAATCGTAAATTTATTTTCAAAGTGTGCTGTAAAATGTCGAGTCCAACTCTACATAAGAATTGTTTAAGTGAACATTTATCGATCGACTATTTGCTTGATGGATCGACAGGAGTGTCGTTTCGATCGTCTACAAGCATAATAAGCTTCTATTCGCTTCTCACAGTTGGTTTTCTGTGAAGACTGATTACTGCAATATCTGTACGCACCCGTACATCTCCTAAAAATCAGATTTAACGTTTAAACTTGCATTTTGAAAGGGTTCTATTTTATTTGGAATATGAGCACTTAGACAGTAAATTAAAGGTATTATTAAACAATGGAGCTAGGTTGCAAATATGTGAATTAAATTTAAATAAATGACAACCAATTAAATACTTATCCATACATACACACATCGAAGTAAAACGTTTTGGATCAATAACCACGCACTTTCTACCCCTACACGGCTCGAATCGTTTTTGCCGTGGGAGTTTTTGTAATTATATAATACAGCGTATTCTCACCTCTATTATACTGCGCGCTTACTTATCTCAGGTAATTACAAATCAGGGGGAATCCCCCGGCGTGTATTTGAGTTAACCGGTATTTATTTTGTTAACGCTAAAGAAGTGGTACCTCGCGGAACAGCCGCCCACAGTTTGTTTTGTCGAATCTGAGAATGTTTGCCGTTGTATATCAATCGGTACACATACGTGTAAAGGATGCTCGAGGACTTAATTTACTGAGTCACTTGGCAGTATCAAACAAAGGTATCGCTGGGAAATTTGTTGTGCTCCAAGCATTATCTTGCTTACGTTCTTAAGCTGCAAACACGTGTATGTGTAAAGTAAACCGATGGAAAGTCACCAGTATTCTTCTTTACAGGTAGTCGTCGACTTACCTCGATGTATGCCAAGAACCAAAAATTTAAAAAATTTACTATCATAACCGCCTCAACAAAAGGGTGGATGATGCAATTTATTTTCGAAGACTTTTTTAATTTATTGATTCTTGAAGTAAAACAATATTGTAATCAGAAAGGAATTTTAACGCAATTCTTGCAGGCATAACATTTTTTTATCCACTGTCGAGGACAACCTGGATATTATACTCTGTATGGTTTGTGAAGTTTATCCTTCTGACACCTGACTTGTTAGCTACCTTCGTAGCTTTATGTTATTTTGATCGCGGTCAACGATGGGATCATCTCATAATCACTATGAACAAACAACTGAAATTTATTTTTTCGAGACATTATCGACACTCCCTACGTATAATCCCGTATCTGCAAACATGCCATTTTACAGGAGAGCGTCTCAAAGATTCAAAACGCAGTTGCAAAGTAACGACTGCATCTATCTTCTTTAAAATTGTGACAGTGCTATTATTATGATAGTAGATATGATAGTCTTTGAAATATTACAGATACGACCTTATTGGATTTCGAATTTTATGTAAAGGCTTTTGTGTAAATGGCTAGTTACGTGTTTATACTTTACGAAAAAAGTAGGTACTTTTCCCAATGTTTTTTTATGTCTATCTATAGAACTGAGTGCGTAGACAACACAAATGCAAAATATATATATCACGTATGTGGCACTTTCGTGATTTTACATAGGAAGTGTCGATATCATCGAATTAATTGCTCTCCATATCATTTTTCTCAATCGTCGTAGGGACATATTTTCAAAGTTTTGCCATGTCGTTCGTAGTAAGCATTTTTAAAAAAAAATATTTTAACCAAATTAAACGTTATAACGTTGTACCTCTGGGATTGCATTTATATGCTACGCGGAAAGGTTAAAAAGGGCCAATGAAATGTGCGTAGATTAGTGTTTTTTTTTTAATTAATCGCAGACATATTTCGTGAGCTGTCGCAGTTAGTGGACTCCGCCCGGTTTGCATGATGGCGCTGTCTTGTCGCGTGTGTGGAAGGGCGTCGATTTATCTGCGCCGGCACTCGTATCAATCTGGGCTTCTTAGAGTTCAAAGTGGTAAATAGAAGAATCGCAAAATGGCAAACGTAACTATCGTCGACGGGGCATGTGTGAAGCGAATGATTGAGCAACTTTGATTTTGGCTCACTTTTAATTGGTTGAAAGACATTGTAGAATATAAGAAAAAAAATTCTTATGAATGGTAAAATTGATTTTTTCCCAATAAATTGAAATTGATACATATGCTATTCCACTGGTTGTGTAACTATACTAAGTGTGACTCTTACACACCACCTGACGTATATTCAGACTGAATGATATCAATTTTGATTAAATATATAAATTGAATTTCCACAAAGTTCATCCATCGAACAAAAACAAGACCGTTTTGCTATACCTAAATATGTCTTGTTCCAGTTTGAAATAATGAAATTTTGGTACTTCCGACATAGTGTTTTTTTGCTAGAACAGGGAAGAAGTGTTGTCCCGATGTTGTCGAACTTCGATGGTCTCTCAGCTGGGAGCCATTTGAAAAGTATGACTTATCTGGCGTGCTGATGATGACGGTTTTTTTTTTGTTCAATCAAACACGCCACGGACACGAATATAATAAATTTCGCTAAGATGTCAACTAACTCGACTCGATAAAACTGTTCGGAAAAATTGAACCTTCGTGCTCAGTATTAAAAAAGTAATATTTTTTGTCCTAAGTATTTTATAGATTGTCGATATCTGTGTATGTATATTTAATTTAGTCTCGCTTACCCTTTGAGTGGCTTCGCCTCGTTACGGGGAATCTTTCTGCTTTGTTTTTGGGAACCGGGGAGTGTTCCCCGCCTAGTCCGCAATGCGGAGTTGAACGCGACTGCGTCCGAAAATCGTTAGTGAATTTCCGTTTTTGGAGATGAATAACAGTCTACCGTGCAGACACAAACGCCCGACCCGCCGGATATATGGCATACCGAAAACTGTCCAAGACCCGTATTACAGCATACACCATATTCATATGTGAATTGTGCTCATCCAAGTAATATCTTACTTGGTGGAGCACAATCTTAATAAAGCTTACCTTTTATTCCATCAGATCACTAATTTTCATGACCTCTTACGAAGTCATGGGTTTTAAATTGGTGAAGATAAATCGGAAGGACCGTGTGGTGGCCGTATGCTCCGAATAAGAAACGGACATGGTAAAAATAAAAGATGAATTAAATTGTTTGTCACGTCTTTTTTCATCGAGTTGATCTCATGTGATTTTAAAATATCTTGCGCCTTGGCTATTTATAAGCATTAATACTAAGTACATTTTTAAAATGTAATTAAAAAAAAGCTTAGCAGCCACGAATGCAGTGATATCTTCGCTTTCCATTTCTAAAAATCATGATCATCAAAATATCAGAATAATCGCCGCCATGTTTTGTGCCGCAGCACATAGTAATTCAATGCACATGTGTAAAGCTAAAACTAAATGGAAATATTTCTATAAGGTGATTCAAATATGTTCTACTTCATCATTTATTATGAGTTTATTTGAAATTTGATTTGTTGAGATTTTGTACATTTCCACGTATTTCGTCACTAACGACTCGGGTTTCGCCTTTCGATATCTTCAGGCATTCGGGTACACGAATGAACTCGAACTGACTCGTGCACTCAAATACCTGAAGGTGCCGAAAGGTGAAACCCGGGTCTTTAGTAACGAAATACGTAGAATTGTACAAAATCTCAACAATTTAAATTTGATATTGAAATTCCAATAATATATAGATGATCGATTGAAATCTAAGAACATTCCAATTTTTAATTATTTAACTTTTTAATATGAAATAGTATCAATTCGAAGTTATTTACACTTCTGAAGAGGGCGAAACCAGGACGATGAAAAGATGAAATTTTCACAAAAAATGTGTGGTTCATCTCCATTCATTTAAAAGCTCAGTAAATGATAATACATAATCATGGAAATTCTCCGAGAGTATTACCTTGTAATACGGGCCCAACTCTTTTCCTTTACATTCACTGTATGTATTCTTTTCTATGAATTCCTTTGTTCTTTGTTTTTCTTTTTAACTTTACGAGGTTTCCTTGTGGGTGCGTAGCACTATGAATATGAAGCTTTTAATGTTGTGTTGTTATGTACTACGTATATAAAAGTTTCTTTTCTTCAGTAAATATTCCGCCAGCTTTTTATTATACATAAACTTTCATGTGTTTCCAATTTTATCTTCGACTACTCAAAATTAATATTAATACATTTTCTTTTAAACTGACGAAACCTTTTTTGAACATTTGTTTTTGAGTTGGGAATAGGGATCGCAATATAGCTGAATACATATCAATGTCATAAATATTAAAATCATTTGTGGTGTTTCGTGTTATGTCAATATATGTAATATATATTTGAAAGTTGTACGCAAGTTTTATGATGTGGAAGCGAATAACTGGTTATCAGCATCCAGGATAGGCGGGAAGATCTCAGTACAAACGTCACTTCTGTCCGGTTAACCTATTTTATTCGCTGCAGTGGTTTATAGCAAATACAAAATTGACTTTACATTCCAATTTAAACACAATTATTAATTAAACAATTTAAGACAAACAAATGAGTTTACATTTCCCTTTAAACGCAATTATTAATTAGACAATTTAAAACGACAAACACGGTTAAAAATAGAAGCATTTTCAAAACAAATTGAAAGGCGAGGTGACCCGACCCTTCCATGCGCCCGATTGGCTCCTCGAACGTCTTTTATAGAAGGCCGCTTAGAAACAAGTGACAAACATAAAAAACAATTTAATAATTAAAAATATTTAATGCAGTTTCTCTTTATCAAGGGTTTAGAATGCGACATGGTTAAAAAACGATATTTCATAGTTTATACCGGTATAAAAAAATATAAGCATAAAAGGCTGATTTCACAAATATGTTTGTGCGATAAATATATTTGTACAACGCTCCGTTGTCCACTCGGTTATGATATATATAACATTTTTTTTATATAAGGCCTCACGGTAAATTCCACAAGGTCGAAACATGTGTCACCATTCGAACACGTGTAGATAGGTATGCTATGCTATAATGCGTGAGCATATTTTCAATTTACGATTTAAAAACGAATAACTCACAGTTATGACACGTGTAGAGGCGAACAGTGGAGAGATTCAAAGGCGAGTTTGTTGCAGAGGGAACAAGATAGTACTCTGAGATTTAGCTGTCACGCTTGACTATCTTCTCTACTATTATCTAATGTACACACATTACTGCTAAATACGTCGAAGATATATAGATGGTATCATTCGTATGAACCAACCCTTACCCGTAGGGTTGGCAATACCGGCTTTGCAAATTTTAAAACCGGTATTTCAAAAATAGCAAAAAAAAAACATTTGCGGCCATTATGAATCTCAATATGTACCCTTATTTCAATAGATATCATATGCTAGTAGCCACAGTGAAAATTTATGTAACATGCATTTTGATACGTGCGACATTTTTCCTATAGCAAGTTTTTAGAAATATATTACAAGTAAGTAACGCGAACAGAAGAAGAATAAATACGTACAAGTTAAACAAAATAGGTCGTGCGATATAACTTTTATAGCAGGAAAATGATTGGTTTTTTGATTTTGTTGAGAATTTGAACAAATAACAAAAAAAAACCCTAACTTAATTTTTTCATAGAACTCTAAACTTCTATAACACGGAACCTATTTCTGTGTTATAGAAGGGATGACAAGCGTTGAATTTAAATATGACTCTTAATTTGCTGTCAATCATAATCTGAAATTCGTGCTAATAAGTCCGTCTGCAGAAAAACCCTTAGTTCAAGTCTTATTGGACGAACAGACCGATTCAAAATAATGCGATACAATTTAATAAATGTACCGTAATAATATATATTTTTATTACGAAATACCTTTTTTTAACATCTTCAAAACCGGTATTTCTATAATGAAAAAAAAAAAAAAATATTACCGGAGTCTCAGTAATACCGGTATTGCTATCCCTGGTTATGAACTGTTCCCGATTCCATATACAGTATAATAAAACGATTTTAATACCTTAGTGACTCTTGGTAGTTTTTTATTGATAGTCATTGATGTTTTGTGTTCCAACCCATTGGCTTGACCTTATAAAGTTGCCTGTTTTCGACATTTTTTTTAATACGATATAGGTCACAGCCTTTTTGCCAGGGAACGGAATACGATTGCATGTTATTCGCATGTAAATCATCGCGAATGAGGCTTTTACTCAGGCAAAAGAGATTTAAACGAAACATATTACTTATCTATTCCTTAACCCTTTTACTCCCACGGGTCTAAATATCGGCCCACACCAGTTGTGTTAAAACCCCCACTCTTCAAATAAAATTTACTAGTTATATTAATTTTACTTTGTTTGCGATATATCTTAATATTACTTAAGAAAGCATCGATTTAAACATAATGCTTATTAAAAAATCGTCATATTTTTTTGCTAAAGAAGTTTGGGAGTTTGCCGAAGTAATCTGACAAAGGGTCTAACCGTTAAACAGTCTTTTTGTCTGTGGTTTAATCATAAATAACTCGGGTTCGACTTGTTTTCATAAGGTTTCGTTATCTATATATGTTACATTAAAAGAATATTTCTTTCAAACTTTTTTTTGGTAATGTGAACGTCTTGCAATTTATAGAATCATTAGATCCGAAAATGATAGCTAAGTAAATTGTCAAGTTAGTATCAGTGTGGTGGGCTTAGAACTAGTAGACTGAACTATTATCGTTTGTTTTTCCAACCATTCTCTAAATCAGTGCACCCAAGGTACACCTAAGCATGCATTAATATTTCGCGACACACCACATGGCAAAATATATCAAAAAGGATTTTTTTGATTCACACTCGAGACAAACCCCACTCTATTCCCCATCACTTCAGTTGCACTATCCGTGCTGTTTGCAATACTATTTGCCATTACATATCAAAATAATACAATTTTTGTTTCAACGAGAATAATTGAAACGGAAATCTTTCCCTCCGAATATCTTTATTTTTTTCTAATATGAAAATCGCAGAACTCGCTTTTTTCTTGTTTTGGACGTACTGTGCCACGGCACACCTGTTGTCATCTCGAGGCCACCAGTGTGCTGCGGCGCACCGGTTGCGGAGCTCTGCTCTAAATATATAATTGACAGCGAAAATGTATCACTTGACAAAAGCTTGAAGAAAATTATAATAAATTCCCTCGAGGGAGAAAAGGCACCATAAACATAACACTCATGCCCAAGACGTTAATTGTTAATTGAAAAAATCAACATTTGAAACCGATATTGTAGAGTCTTAATCTGCCAAGTAAATGTACGCTTACTCACGTAGGCTATTCACTATCGTTGTCCTCTGTTTATCGTAATGACACATATAAATTCTGTTTTTAAAGTTTTTAGAACCTATTCCCTTTTTAAAAACAGAATTTATATTACAGAGATATATAAGAGTAGTTAATATCTTTCACATTGATAATCTAACAATAACCGGTTAATTTGAATTATTTTATTGGCGTGTGTGCGATTTTTACTGCTTCAGTTAACCTTCACAATGTGTCCATTTATAAAGCTTTGATTACGTATTTTTATCGCTGTGCCACCGACCATGAAATTTTTCTATGAATACATAATTTTAAAGCATCGAAAATTTTGCTATTTCGTTTAATATCGTAAAACGTATGATTTTTCGTAACCATCTCTTCCTTATTAGGTTATTATTAAACATTCTGGCAGGTTGGTCATCGTGGCGTTTTGTCTAAATAACTACCGACAATTTTAAGCAATTCTTGTCTAACTAAAATGATTTTTTTTAACCTACATTAACGAAGTTATAATTGCTAATTCAATTACTAATATACTAGTGTAAAAATTGAGACCAACGTGCATTACTATTACTTTAATGGAGTTAGATTTAAATGTACTTTTCACACTTGCACGGGATAGATCTTTCGACATGAGGGGATTTGAAGAAAGATATCATTTAATGGCAAACAAGAAAAACACAATAAATAACAAATTTTGAAGAATAATCTCGATTTATCTGCTGTATTTTATCAAAGGTAGATGAGTAAGTCCTTTATATTAATTAAAATAGAACATAATTTTGTTAATATTATTACTATTACAGAACACCGGTTCAGTTAATTTTAAACTGTAATTTGTTTTGAAAGTTATGCTACATTGCTTCAACAAATAAATGCTTATGTTCTAAAAAATAATAACATTTTGATAATTATTGTAAGAATGGTTTATAATCATACACATATTAATGATACTATTAAATGTTGAAGTTCAAATCTGTACGGGATCCTATGAGCTTTGTGCGAAATGAAAGTAAATACATATTGCGAAATCTTTTTAAAAAATGGATAGCATTTGTCTCGATGTAGCTTGGCGCATTATTTTCAGCATTTACGATCTACGACACCAAAGCAAACAATCTTAGATCTAATACATTAAGTAAATATATTTCATGTCGTTTTTGATGTATGTTTATTTAGATATCAGTCGAGTAAGTGTTGTAAAAGATAAGGCGCGTGGGAGACCGTTTTCAATTAAATGCCGAGAAGATTAAAAGTGTAAAAAGTCCAATTGGCATTTTGATTGAAAAGCGGTCCCACTATGATCCGTCGCGCAAGACTGACCGGTTCACCAGACCAAGGATATCAACTTCGCTAAGATTGTTGTTAGACCTTTGGAGTCCACAGAAATCCTGAATTGAAATTAACGCTGCGAATTGTCATAATTTTGCCATTAAATTTATAATATATTATAGGTAATAGAAGATTGCTTATTTATTTATTTGAGGATAACACATGAATATACTAATATCATTAACAAAACGCGGCAAAGGCGATTTTCTGAGGCGTAAAAAAATACACACTTTAAATGGATGAAATTAATTATGCACATCTACATAAATACTATTGAGACGGCGAAACAGAAAGTGTTCAGAGGGTAACAAAAGCAGAATTGGTTTAGCTCAACATTTAAACATTTTTAACTTCAGTTTAATTGTATCTTGTAATCTGTGTTTTGTAGAAGAGAAGAACAACCAAAATACTGTTTAACAGGACAAGCATTTTAAACTATATGAGTACACTACTTTATTTATTTATTATCAATGAATGATTATAAATTTACTATCATGTTTAACAATGCCTATAAAGAATCGAAAAATCTTCCGTGTTTACACAAAAACATGAATGAAATAAATGTTGTTTTTTTCACATAAATCTCGATTTTGCTAAAATGGTTGTTCAGGTCTTTTCACAAAACAACTACGTTTTATTATGGCTCCGCAATCAGTCATGCCATTTTATACAGATATAAGTCGAAATTGTTTACTTCTTATGTGAAACCGGTTCACTTGTTGTCATCTTTACTGATTTTCCATTTTAGCCCGCTGCTTCCCGACGAAAAGCTTTTTTTGTTTTTCATCTGCCCCCTCAGTGAATTTACGAATTATTCCTACGCTTTTTTGGCTGAACAACCTCCATGTGTAATAAATAGGTCCTCCAGCCGAAACTACTACACGTCTGTATCGATTATGCTGTTCTATATTTTAATACCTCTGGCTTTTGCCATGTTTGCATGCTTAATTTAATGCCCAGGAGTCGGAACACTCCGCTGCACGCACGTCTCTATAAATAATTTCATGAATGAATAAGGCACCTGCTTATTTTGTTCTCCACTTGGCTGTTTGTTTGCTTGCGGATGACGGAAAAGCTTCGACGGGCCCAGTACCCCCTCACCCGGCCCCATTACGAATACCGGAGTGGTGTTAATCGTCGATTATTTATGCATTAGGCCAAGTTTTCAGTCAGATTCGTTATCACTTATTTAAAATGCGTAGTTAATCTAGATTGGATATCCGCGGTGTTCAACTGCTTTGTTTTATTTTAATGACCACCATTGGGAATCGAACTACAACGTATTAAATATTATAAAAGATTATCGGCTGTGAATAAGTTAACGAAATATTACTGTGGTTCAATTAAAAGCACTGTTTCTTAACCTGATTGAAGTCATCGCCCCCCTTTACCACAGTGTTATATGGAACACGCTACGTCATTTTTTAAACTAGGGACAATCAGCACACTAAAGAGCAAACCGCGTAGTTATGTGCAGCTGCTCCCGAGATAATCCCAATACAAAAGCTGAAATAACACGCTTCACATTGTTTACGCCACGGGAGTCTCCTGCCAAGAGCAGCGGTGGTGAGGATATTGCTAAGTACAATTATTCAACACCCCCCCGGTCCCTAATCTGCTAAAATTGGACATTACATTATTGTAAATGGTGGCCAATTTATTCCATAGTAGGACAGCGCCCACAAATGCTAAAAATATTAAAACATCACAAGGGGGCCTTTAATCCAATAAGAAACACTAATTTAGAATATAAAAACATTTTATATTGATAAATAATGCTATATCGTTTGATAATAGGCCGATTGCTTCAACTTTGAAATGTATCCTTATTGCGGAGTGCTTTGAACAGGGGTGGGGGAATCTTTTCATGTTAGGAGGTCACATTCATTTATCTGTAATCAAATATTTAAGAGACTTCCGTTATATATCAATAAAAATATATGTTCGTTATTTTTAAATGAATGAAGACAATGAAATCAAAGATATGGATTCAATCAAAATTCCGCTCTTGAGAAATGTCTTTGGTGAGCTCACGTGTGCATAACCACAAATCTCTTTCGGCTCTTATGACACCACAATGAGAATTCTTCCATCCTTGAGCATGTCAAAATTTACGATTGCCTGAGAAATTGTGGGCACGAATAGTTAGTTACTTTTGACATGATGTGTACACTCGTTTGGGCGTCCACAAGCTACACGTTTGTAGGGGACATGTTCATGAATTTTTTTTTAAGAGAGAGCAAATTGAAATCCATTTCCAAAAAAAAATATAGTGTACGTTGTACATAATACACGTTTTGTGTTTCGTATAAAATATCACGTTTTCCTTTTACCTTTCTTCGGATAATACCTGCCCTTCCCAGAAATTTCGTGACCTCGCGTGACTATCTAATTTTAATATTTTGATCATTTAAATCTCTTCTTTACTACCTTTATTATTAATACTCTAAACTTGACAAGTTTGTCGTGGATTGTCGTATTCTCCCGGACACCATTGCTTTATAAAAAAAAGCAGTTTCGTAAGAATATTTTAAATATTATTAGCCAATATCACATTATATTGAAATAATAAAAGTGTATGAATTCTTTCTTATAATATTTGATACTTTTTTTAATATAACGAAAATACTAAAAGGGGTTCTGATCTAAAATACAATATAAATTGAAAAAATTAGAGTGTATGTAATAATGATATTCATATTTGTAAGATATATATTTTTTTAATACCAGCCACCACCACCCGCTACGACTTCACACTCTTACAGGGTGTATTCCGCAGCGTGACAACGTTATGCGTGTTTCAAATGTATTTATAAGATATATTATATATGTTTCGGCACCTGCCTGTATTAGAGCGCGTGCGTATCAATGAAAACAACTGAGTGTTAATGAAAGTTCTGGGTTCGACCCTGGGTCATTTTATTCTATAATGACCAGGCGCCAAACAAAATACGGTTTTTTTCCGAATAATTTAGAAAACATGTTATGCGTAGATTTGTGTACATCCAAAAATTAATTAATGAATATTTACGATGCGGGATTCTGACTCTGAACCGCGTAACCGAGTCAGACGATATCTCAAAAGTGTATTATCCGGTTACGGAACAGGCAAACACGTGAAAATGATCGAAGTTTTTCCTTTTGATTCCAAAGTTTTTTGATGTATAAGACTAGTCTTCCGACACACCGATACCCAATATTAATGAACCTGTGTAATTTTAACTGTCACGTCACACATTTTGCTCTGTTCTACTTTTATTCAAATAGCTGAGACGCAGAGAGAGAGAAATAAGCCAGTGTCAAAGAATTCAAGTTCCCATGTAAGGTTAAACGATTCAAGCAGGTTTTGTTCGGCATAACGTTCGCTTAGGTCTTATGGATAAATTACTGCCTTAATTGGCAGTCCGTCGTGTGGGATTCTCCAAATAGTTCTTTACAACCCATTCACAACCTTTCGATATATATGTCTCAATTTATTTTAATCTCTGTAACGAATAATATTACACTGCGCTTGCGAACGGTGCGCGATAGAGAGTGTGTGCGTGCGAAATATGATATATCTGACTGAAGCAATATGACGATTACTATAACATTTTTTTTATTCCTAGAACTTGTCTGTATCACATAGAAGATCATATCTCCTCAATGATACATTAAGGGTACATATCTTATATATAATAGCCCAGACCGCTCTGTAGACGTTTTATTATTATCACATATGTAAACAATGTAAACAACGTACTAGCTACTTAAGACATTCAGTATTTCAATTTCAATACCATCGTTTATGACTAACTACCAGAGGCTAATTGTCCTTTGTCCAAAAATAGCGAAATTGAGTCACGTTATTTGGAATTTTAAGATCTATAGATGCATAAATAACACTTTGGTGTATGCGGGCTAGTTATCGCGAAACCCTATCCAAAATCAGTCCCATGTCATAATGCATTTACGGGGTAAACAATCCTATGTCCACTAAATCCTAAAAAAACTCATGATTTCACCTGAAAACGAAACTCTCCAAGCCCCTTATCTATCCAAATGCAAAAGAACAAAAAAAAGACAACAACTATGCTAATTGACATAAAATAAAAACCGTTGTAGAAAAACGTTTTTGCTCCTCCATTAAAGTCGATAAAATGGACATAGCCTCTTAGCCTCTCAGGTACTGATATATATTATTGTAATTATAATGCATATTTATGTATTCTCCATACATCAATGTCTCCAAATAATATGTTTTAGAACCACTGATTTCGTGAGTACTGTAATGGTGAGGCCTTTTTGAAATGGTGGCAATGTCACCCGGTTTTTGAAGGATTTGGCGATCTATGCCGTATTAGTTCATTTATCCCCACTCTTGGTCCATCGCCCGATTAAATAAATTTATTTTCTTTGCTGCCGTGGTTAGCCTAGAGCAGGTATCTTTTGTTGAGGGATTGACAGATACGCCATTATCTTTGAAACTTAAAAAATGTGATTTGATACTGTATATTACTTTATATTGTATATTAATTTACGGATGATAAAAAAAACCCTGACCTTATAAAATAGGAAATGTTTGCCAAATGAATTGCAACATTTATAATTACATATTAATTCCATTTTAAACCTAAAATCATTCTCAGACTACCTAAATACTAAGTAGGCGTGGGAATTGAGTCAAGTTGAATATTTCACGTCTATTGCATTCTAAGATTTTTTCATACGATTCGTATCACTGCTTCACGAAATCGTAGTATCAATTCTAATTTGATTCTCCGCGAGTCATTTGTTTTCTCATTCTGCCTTCTATTGCGTTAAGTGTTGGAGTGGAAAAGTAAGTGATCCGTGACGGTCAGAATATTTTCAGAGGTGAAAGAGCGAATCTCGGTCACTACAAAGGAATCAGGTCGTCCGAGAATACTTTTTGCAAGTGAATCCGAATGTATATACTTATTGTTACCCACCAAAAAACTGCTGCGAAAAACATTTACCTGGTGTCAGAGGGAAACGAAAGTTTCATATAATTCAAATGTGGAGTCCACATAATAAATAAACACCGCAGTTTCTTCATTCAAAAACAAAATGTTTCAAGCTACGAAGCGAACGTCTTTCGCCGTTTTATGTGCGTGCCTATAAAAAATATTTATCATGTTAAATAACCTCTGAACAGCTACTTTCAACGTTACAAAGATTTTATAATATTGTTGAGTAAAAATATTGTGTTACATATAGAGGGGGGGGGGGGACCGTGGTGTGGCTCTCTTAGTTATCGATTTTTGGCTATTTGAATTCCAGCAATCAGTTTGGTGGGCATTATTTGCGAATATGCGGGGCTAAGTGTGTGTGTGTATATCTTGCAGTGGTGTGGCCAACCCTTTAAAATGAGAGATAGCTTATTTGAAAACAGCGTTGGTCGCATACATATCACAGGTTTGATTAATCACTTTAACTGTCAATTTGTAATGGTAAATACTTTATATTGTACCTCTTCCACAATTTTTACAAGGACCGGATTAGATTCCCGAGAAAGCTATGTAACGAAATATTAGATTTGCAATTAACTTCTCGAACAAAGAAATGAAATATTGTATGGTCATTTTGTTTAGCTAATAATTCGACATGCGTGTTGTTGCAGCCTCTTGTTACTTCAATAACGCGAGACTGCAGCTTGAACGTATTTTGCACGTATTAAATTTTGTTACACTGAAGGAATAACGAATTTCACAGTTATCAATATTCTAGGTATGTAACAACGCGACAGATGTGGACACTCCCGTAATAGGTGAACCGCACTTTGTGCGTTATTTTCATAGGTACAATTCTAATAGTTTCTGTCTTATAGTAACTTATAGCGATCATGAAACCATGTGACTTTATCAAGTTCAGAATCTTTAAATGCTTCTCCAGAAAAATATTGTGTAATATATTTACGGCGTTAAAGCACCCGGATGTACGATATAATAGCAAATCGTCGATCCAAAATGCATGATTTAATTATTTTCATTCCAGGTATTATTAACACAAGATTTTACTTTTATAATAATAACGGATTAAGTATATTAATCGGTTATTAATTATCTATCTCATTTTATCATTGAAAGGAAGGAAACTTACACTATATGTTTATTCCATTCGTAAAACCGCTGGTTTTCCATCCTTGCATTAATGTATACGTAACAACTTCTTGAGTACGACACAGGCAGAAAGAGATGGATGTAGACATTTCCCAGCAATAAAAATGTTTTCGTGAAAATCGCGTGGAATCAGATACGGCTCGTTTTTCCCGAAATGTTATAGGTCGCCGAGAGTCTCGTCGGCGTGGCCGTAATCTTTGAATTGATTTATTATACGTATTTCGGAATGACAGGTTGTCTTCTGCAACAATTTAATTCACTCAGACCTCCCGGGTCTCCCGGCGGTCGGAGAATTTTGCCAGTGAAATAATAATTGGTACTACCGTATTTCCCTGTCAGAATTTGACAAAGAGTGACTTATTGTTGCAGCCGATAATTAATTTTACGTAGGGAAATATTAAATAATATATTACGTGTATTGACACAATAATACAAGTAATTATAAATAATATATGTTCTATCCTCATGGGGTAGTAAACAAAAATATATTGAATCCTTGGCTTCAATTTTAACGATTTACTTACACAGTCTTATCATTAATGAAATTACATTCAAAAACTCTATGCGAAAAATAATCCTGATAGCGACAGGTAATCTGTAATAATTATTGCGATTGGTCATCTGAGTTATTGGACCTTCTGAATTAAATAAAGTTGCTAATGTCAAGCCTCTCCACTCTTCCCCGTTGATTTTAACGGAACTAACATTGTAATATTTTGCTTATTACATCTTAAAATCACCAACTAAGTTCCTAGCTTATTTCCATGGCCTGCATTTATTCGGTCAGTAACTATTTGAATTATTGATCAGTAACAAATTCGATAAATGATCAGTAGGTATACACGTGTTCAGTTAATTAAATTTCAGTTAATTAAGTTCAGATAATTAATTTATATAAAACTAGTGAGTACCCGGCATGCGTTGCAATGCCACTCAAAGAAAAAAAGGGTTTGTGTTTTAATTCTGTTTATTGAACTGCTTTTGGATCAGAGGTCTGCATAGGCCGAAATTTCATAGACTTACCCGGTTCGAGCCCATCTTCTTCAGGTCTGGCCCGACCCGAACCCGAGTTTCAATATCACACTTGTTATAACACAATATTTTTGTTTTTCGTCTGGTGCGTACACGAATAAATCAGAAGGTTTTTCCTAGATGTCGCTGTATGTACGTATTTGATTCTTTTTTTCAATTTTAGATTTTCAATTTTTTTTCTTCAGAACCCTTCACGGGTGTCTTCACAACAACTCACCGAAGTTTCATCGAAATCGTGTGAATGGTAAAGGAACGCGTAAAGGACAAACAAACATTTATTTTATATAATATTTCCCGGCATGATCACAATAAGTCCTTCCTGAAAGTTTCGTCGCGATCGGTTGAGTAGTTTAGGAGCCTATAAGATCCGGACAAACCAACAAACAGACATTCATTTTTACATATATAGATGGTCGGTTATTAAATTAAACGGTCCAATATTTATATGAAACGGTCAGTTTTTTAATTAAACTAACATTTATTTTTTAATTAAATTAACATTAAACTAAACTAACATTTGGCAATTATTTACTGACCATCTATCGAATTAGTTACTGACAAATAATTAGTTGCCTTTTCATAATCGACCACGCCTCACTTTTGGACCAAAGGACCAAGCGCATAATATTGGGAATTCGTCGACAAACTAATGCATCCGTAATTTTTAAGTTTTTATTTCACTTTTTCAAAAAACACAAAGATTCGATTTTTTGGCATTTGATGGCTTTTATTGTTACACTATATTTCGCAGCTTTATTAAAAATGCAACAGTGTCTCGTTATTATTGGTTTGTTATAACCTGTCATATTTATTGAATTTTTGTCGTTTGTTTCAGGTAAGAGCAATTCTCTTTTCTGAAGGGGCTTGTCAAGTTGCCGGGAGGGTGAGTTGAATTTAAAATTTTAAATAGAAGGCATTAAAAATAGGTAACGGATTTATTGTCACGTTCGTGTTAATGTGCCGAGAGTGAAAATTGTCCGCCGCTTTTTATCCTTTTTTATTTCGTCGCGGCTAATCCGACATTTTTCGTTATCATAACAGGGTGAGGTTATACAATTCAATTACAATGTTTTAAATTGCTTTTTTAACGTCATCAACGATTAATACGAATTTTTCTGATTGGAAGTAATCAAAAATTATTAATCATTTTAATATTGTCGCACGTCAATTTCTGGTTCAATTCTATTATCGAATTCAACGAAAAATAATTAATTTTCACGAAATCATCATTAAGATACATTATGGATTTCTCTTTTGATTGTTAAGTCAGTTTCTTTTCCTTATTGTGTACTTTTAGTACTGTGGAAATCGTCTCGAAATTTTTTCGCTTTCTGGCGCAACTTAAGTGTCTCAAAGCACGCATTCAAAAACAATAATAATTATTTAGTTTGTTATATAAGACAGTTTTCTTTTTCGACCGACTGGTCAATGTTTTTGTCTACGGTGACGGTGATCACGGGACTAGGTGCGGGGCATCTACGTCGCTGCTGCGGGAACAATACCGCCTAACAAACATTTTGCCTGTTCACACCAGGGACGGCTCTTGTAAAGGAGCAAAGGGTGCAATGCACTCCAATAAGTCCCATCAAAATATTCCATTAATAAACGATATTCAAATATAATAATTATACCAATTCACTAATTATAAATTTTCCTCGTGTTCCCCATAGGAAAATATTGCAGGAAACGATGATCAATAAACACGACTAGCAAACGTATTCTGCGTCGATTCAGAATACGCATGAAAGTCGGTCGATGACGCGGTAGGAGCATAAATTCTCTTGCATTCCTTAGACGTCTGTAATGTTCTATGTATTTTGACATATTTGTGACGTTGCGCCAGTATGAACTACGCGTTATTTGCATTTTATATGGACTGTTTTTGCGGGCCCTTGAGCAGCGATCCTCCTGGCGGAAATTCCCGAACGTACTCGAAAGCGATTTGACGTTTGAGTTTATAAGCCTGTAACAGTCATTTGTAAGAATGAAAAAGAGCAGTGGAACAAGCGTAGTAAGCTCATTTAATTTCAATATGATTCTTTAACTATACGCTCTTCAATAAGAATAATATTTACCTACCATTATAACTTTTGGAGTGATGAATACAATTTATAAAATTATAACTATGATCTTGTATAATACCGAGTAGATATAATTGAATATTTAAAATAGGATAGTTTCGAGTTTTTTACCTGGCTGGCCTTACCTATTCCATAATATTCAACTGTGTATCTGGTTCAGTTTCGTAATACACCTTCCTCTAATATTTTTTATATTCTTCAATATTGAATTCTACAAATTACTTTCCCCAAAAAATACTTATGCGAAAAATTTCCGGTTTAATACAGAATTATTCCAATTGCAGACATTAATACGGTAACCTTAACATACGATTTCATGGAGGAATTTAAACTTAAATTGAACTAACTGTCTTATACAGCAGAGAAGATTTTTACGATGTCGTTGGAGCCCTGTCTATACTTCAACTCTTTACGAATAAAAAATACATGTAGTATTTAGCTAAACCGTTAAGCCATTACAAATAATTTATACAATATCGATGACTTCCGTCGAAAGTGAGTGTTACTTCTAAAATTTAAAAAGGATCAATTCATTTTGAGAAATACCACGACTTAAGACAGACAAGGTTTCCCAAACTATCATCCGCGACAACCTGGAATGGTTGTATATGCTGCTAGGACTGCAACAAATTTAGACGTACTCAAATTCATATTGATATTACCTACCAAAAAAAAAAGAAACAAGGTGGTCCGTCGAAATTAATCCTCAGGAAAGGTTTGGGAAACCCTGGTGAAGAGAAACAGTTGATATCGCCAATATCAGACTTATATTTTCGTATATGTCTAATAGTACTTTCAAAATCCAATATGTGGAGGATGGATTTCTTACATAAATATGTGAATCTTTTTTTGCACTCTCTAATATTCCTGTCACCGGCCGCCACTGGTTCACACCAAGGTTCACTTCAGTTGTCGCCCGAAAAGTTATGAATGTCGTTTTGTACAATATAAAATTTATCTTAAACCTATACAATTACATATTCTTATTAATTTGAAGCATTTTGAATTGAAACAAAATAATTATTATGAAAACGTGACATATTTGGCAATGATTTTTACGATTATATCTAAACTATGAAAATAGGGGTGTCACTTTGACATTTCACGTCACATATTCTTGATAACCTCAAAAAGTAGAGTGGTGTATAACGGTGCATCTTGGTCATATAGGTTCGTGATACGAAAATATTACTCAGTAAAGGCATCCATAGTTCCGTCATATTTAGATGATTTTAATTATCAATAATAAATACATTTTTAATTGAAATCACCCGTATACACTCGCCAACATCTGACATGTCGATCATGCGCTCGCTTCCGACGCGTACACATGCGACATCTCCCGTGTCACGTAGTAATGCTGCACTATGTTACGTGAGACGTTGGGGGACAGTACGCAACGATGCAGCGTCACGTATACATGTCGCGGGACATATTGTCTCCTAAGGCTATAAGCTAACCACTAGTCTAAGGTGAGTCCAAGGTACTTGACTGTTTTGGATCACTTGATCTCTGTATTGTGCACGCGAATGCAATCAAAATTGGGTTTTCTGATAAAGCCCTAAGAAAACTTAACTGCCGCGCTCTTTTCAGCATTAATTTTGATTCTCCAGTTGTCACACCAATCCGTTATGGTATTGACGACTGAACTTGTGTGACAGCACTTTACCGGTTACGGGATTTTGCTAAAATAGCCATATCATCTTCGTACTGAGCTCTGATCATATCATTTCCCCTTGGACTCACTTTAGATAGTAGACTTAAATTCAACGAACACACCGCGATCAAAAAACGTTATGCTAATACTGCAATAGGACGATTAAACTTCATGATAAATGCGAGAAGCAATCTTAACTCTCAAAAGCAAGCTGCTCCTCTATACAGCAATAACTCGCCCAATTATGGTGTACGCTACTCTGGTATGCTCACCACAAGCTTCTGAAGACTCTTAAAACTATTCCAAATAAATCATTGCGACAAATATGTAACGCCACGTAACTCGCTACTACACAGAGACTTAAAAGCACCTACAATTCGAGATTTCGTTCGAGAAATGTCTCAAAAGTTTCACATTGATGTAGGCAAATATTATGACCCAACGATCTCTTACCTACAAAATTACGATGAGACAATACTTAAGAATCGGTTTAGACCGAGATCAGTTCTGCTCGACGACCCCCCATAGATGCAAACAGGGATTTTCTTTATTCAAATTGAAGAAACACGACCCCCTGTAATAGAAAATGACTTTCTTCTGGATGCTTCCTTGCGTATTGTATGTGCATATGTGTATGTGTGTATGCGTTTGTATATTTATATATATATATGTGTGTGGGTGCGGTATGCGGGGAGGTATATTTATATAAATGCTTTAGTGGCCACGTGAATTGGCCTCACTGTGGATTGCTTAACTCTGCAGTGACCACGCCCTTCTATCTGCAAAGATGGAAGTGAAACAAAAAAAAATTAAGGAGACTCAAAGACCTATGACGCTAACGCGCCTTAGGACTTAACGCTCCATCAAATTGATATAAAAAAAAAAAACCACTTGTCCTGCTCCCAAGCCTTATCTTTCTATCCATACTTTCTTCGAAAAAAGGGAGTTTTATCAACCGAGTAAAAAGTTCTCCTACAACAACTTCTGTTGAGTTAAGCTCCATTTCGATTCCACATGCTCCATACTGGGTGCAAACATGGGATAAAAAAACCTTTTTTTACGAGAAGGATTTTACATAATAAATATGCCTCATGTTGAACGATCTCTGTGGAGCTATTAACACTTCTACCGTAGGTAATCGTTGGTATAATAGTGGTGCAGTGTTTGGCGATGTGCTACTGGTAAATCGGGCCAAATGATTATATTGTATGGGTAAGTGCTTGTCTATTTGCCCAAGTTAGTTGGAACGATTCGCAAGACGCGATCGCTGTAGTCATGTCACCAGTAGAGCTGGCCATAATGCCGCTGTTTTCAAAGCGTACGTGTTGCGTTTGAAAATTCGTATTCTTAGATATTTCTTTTATGACGAAATATTTCCTCTTTCAAGCTCCATAGCACGGCTTCCCAACCTTTTTTTGCTTCATTCCCCCTTTCACCAATGTTCAGAATATAATTCCCTCTTCCCAGGATAATTTAACTCTAACTCAAAAGGTGCTTCCCAAATTTTTGGATATGCGATGTTGAAAATCCCCCTGGAACTCTAAAAACTCAGCCTTGAATTTGCCACTGCTCTATAGTCAACATATCATCAGAAAGAATGTCATCGACTAATAAAAAATCAACTAAAAAAAAAATGACTTAACATGACCCACAAATGTCAAAATAATCCATGTGAATACAATTTGAATTTTTAGAGATGACGAATGTTCCAACGGTTTTAATGATAATGTTACCCTTTTACAGTTGTTCACTTTAGCATATCACATTATCATTTATTTCGTTCTTTACAAAATTTCTTGAAATAGTAAAAATTCAATAGTCATGATGATATCAAATCGCGCTAGGCTCAGTTTTTTCCAAGAAAAACCATAATTTTTATAAACTTGAAATTTTAATGCTGTCTAAAAGATGTGAAAAAATCATCGATAAAAATGGACAAATACATAATTTAATACAAATATTTCGTTCTATCCGAAAGTTGTCTTTTTATTTTCATTAAATAATCAGCAATTACTTAGTTTCCTACCTAATCTATATATATATAAATGAATGTTTGTTTGTCCTCTATGCGTTCCTTTGCCATTCATTCGATTTCGACGAAACTTTGGTGAGTTGTTGTGCAGAACACCCGTGAAGGTTTCTGAAAATAAAAATCAAATCTAAAAAAAGAACCAAATACGTGCAAACAGCGAAATCTCGGAAAACGGAAAAACAAAAAATATTGTGTATTCAAAAGCACTTCAATAAGCAGAATTAAAACACAGACCCTTTCTTTCTTTGAGTGGCATTGCAACGCATGCCGGGTACTTACTAGTATAATATATTTAAAAAAATCGTAAAAAAGAGTTAGTCTTAATTTCTCACTTTAAATTAAAAATGAAAACTCGTTGGCCGTAAGCGGTACTGATCTTTGAAAACTATTTTTAAAACGTAAGTGTTTTACGCTTATGAATATACCTTACAATTAATTTATTATTTAGCCGTTGGGTATGTTTGTAATTCAGGGTTCATTGATTTATTGTCACGCTCGAATGTCGTATAAAATTTTTCATATTCGTGAGAATTTTTATTTACGCTATTTATTCTCCGTTCGAGTATTTAATCACATCGGAAAGTTCAATATCGCTCATAACAAGTTCAAAATAATCGCAGCAGTTATCGGCCGCGATATTATCGGAACGTTCGATATTTTTACGACCCCTCGCGATGAAAACACCACGAAGGAAGGCGATTTAAAAAGTCATCGAAATTTCAATTCAATTTATTACTTTTCAGTTTATTAAGTAATAAAAGAACACTGTTGTTTGTTAATTGCTTTCCGCCGCACGTTAAAAACAGTACATAAAAGAAACTCTTGAGTCCCACCGATATAAATCTATTGCCCATATCTTCGAGTCGACCATTATATATATATGTATATATTTTTTAACAATATCCGCTTGCTATTCGGAGCATATGGCCATTACACGGTTCCTTCAAGATTCTGTGTCCCCCGCCAGTCTTCCTGCTTCCTCCCATGTCATCCCAACGTGCCGTTGCTCCGCCTAGTACGTTCTATGGATGGCCATCAGCGGCCTTCCAGGGCGACGGAATCCATCCGGTTGGTAGAAGAGACAGACAGGATTCAGGCTCCCTTGGAGCATCCGCAGCACATGTATTATATTTATCAATGTACGAACATTATTTTTATCAATGTAATATTTCTTAATAATTACCGGTTTTTAAACATACTAGATCATCATCTAAAATCTAAATAAAGACATTGCTTTCAAGAAACTTCCATTAGATATACTAAAAAATGTTTTTAAATTATTTTGTAAATGAAATCGAAAATTTTGACCCACTCGAAAAGCTCCTGGTTCCACATCTTACCCACCGATTCCATCAAAAGTATTGAAATAAGTAGTTTTAATTTTGGTTTCAAATACCCGTTGTAAATTGATGTAAGGAACAGTCTTAGCCCTAGGCAGAAAAAGCCCAGTGTTTGGGTTTAAAAATTGTAAAGCAGCTCTACACTACACTAAAAAGGCAGCTAATCGATTATTCTATTAGTTTCATTGTATTATATCGACTTCTGAAACAAACACTACAAATGATTATAATGGTTGAAATCACAGCGTTATGCTTTATTTCTCCGTATAAGCTGCTTATCATTAGATGTTTTTTAACTTACGAAAGCAGTTTATTTAAACGCGTAGAATGTGTAAGGGTTGTATTTGAAATTTTGTTTTAGAAAAGGTTTTATGAAAATAAAACACGACAGCGAAATCGCAGTGTCTATTTTCATACAAGAGAGAAAACTTTATCCATGATGTAGATATGCTTTCGTAAATCGCGTCTCGCCCGCTGCCAGAAAATACTGCATGCACCATTTGCCTAGTCCTCCTTCCCCCACGCCACAATCTGCAACGTCGCAGTGGTCCGACTCGAGCATACTCCGGGAATATTTCGCTGCATTTTCATTTACGAACAAGTTTTTTACTCGTCGCGTTGCCTCGGCTTTCCACACTATTTTGACACGCGCCCTTGAAAGCTGTCATAGAGTATCTCTATTTCGATAGCCAGAGCCAGGGAAATAATCTTAAAATAATATACAATCATGCCGAGTTTTGTGAATGCTATTTTTGACGTGTCAAATGTCTTAGTCCACGGTAATGACAGGTCGTCGATCATCAATGTTGGACATCAATCATCGTTTTTTTTACACTAGCAACTCGTCGTCCCTACTTACTAATTTACATTACTTATTTTGCTGTTTGATGGAGAACTCGCTCGAATAAAAAAGAACAACAAGCACGTACTTCACAATTGACTAAATTATATTTTATCATTACACATACTCTATTATTTACTGGCAATTTTTTAATTGTGCTGTATAAATCCGTCGAATAATCATGTAACATTAATAATAAATATACGCATGGCTACAATTAATGGACAAATGCAACAATAACTTCGCACGCGCGGAAAGTGCTAAACAACACATATTGCGGTTGAACCAACAGTGAAATATTATTACAGTGACACCGCCCCGTACTTATGGGGCGGACAGGGTCTTCAAAACCAATCTGCAGACTCTTCCTATTAATGAAAATTTAAGAATGTAATACCCCTGCTGAGGCGTTAAGGGTGGGGGTCGGATTTGTTGGTTGATGTTGTTGATTTGCAGTTTGAAGTGGGGGGGAAGCGCCTGCGATCCTGCGAGAGTGGGCTCCCGACCGTTCCGGAGGAGAGGTCGCGGCCTGATCCCTTCGATTACTATAAAACCACTTACACAGTTTAACTTAAAAGTATGTAATTCTGTTGTGTCTAATGTCTTGTGAAACTGTAGCTAATTGCAAATAAATCAGATGAGTACGCGGAAAAACGACCGGGGTTTTAAGACGAAGAAACAGTTGTTTTCTCCTTTGTTGTCCTTATCCCAGGACGCGGGCCTTGAAGTGTGTTGAAGCCCGCACCCCGCTTCTCCCCGCTCCTACACCGTCATCCCTCGAGCGGCGAGCGAGACAGATGTGATTTTGTTGTTTCTTTTCGCCCTACTCTCTCAAGTGTCGCCTGCAACGTGGGCCGTGGAGGTTTAAATACCTCAGGACTTGACGACCTGAGACGCTAGCCGGAAGATTGCAATTAGTCAGGGTGAAACTCCCTGTGGCGCCCAACAACGGAAAGTGAATGTGGAAATACAAAAATGCATAGAAAATGCGAATGGCGAAATTGCGAGGAAGTTCCGCGATATCCGCCGAAGCCATCCGGCCGAAGAAGGAACCGGAGGAATAAAAATGAGTCCGCATATAGGCCGAGTCAAGTCGGATCTTATAGTGACCGCATGTGTGCGGAAAAGCCCCGTTATGTGCCGAATCAGTTTGAATCGTATGATAAACGGGTGTACGTAAACAAACCCCGTTATTGTAGAGACAATACCTCGGAACAAACATATGTAAACCGGAATTACGTAAACAAACCACGTGAAAATACTTCGAAATACACGTATGGAGACAGTGTGTACGTAGATAATTCGCGGTACACGTCGAATAGGTTCGACACCTTGGAATACGTTAACGATGACCGGATGTACGATGAGCCTCGCTATAAGCCGAATCAATATGCTAACGATGATTGGATGTACGCCGACGGATCGCGCGACACGTCATACGAATACGCAGACGACGATCGGATGTACGCTGAGGATCCGCCCTACTCATCACATGAGTCTGAAGCTGACGATGACCGGATGTACGAGGAAGAGATTACTTACATCCGCCCGCCAATAACCAAGCTTTCGCAAACCGGCATGAGGTTTGATGGAGACCCGATGATGACCGCAGAGCGCTTCCTGGAGTATTGTGAAGGAGCGCTCCCTAGAACCGGGACACCTATATCGTCCTGGGTGGCACAGACTGCCGACATCTTGGAAGGAGAGGCCAAAAGCTGGTTCACAGCGCTCCGCGAGAAGCCAGCTAACTGGGAGACGTTCAAGGTTGCTATTATCGATCATTATAGTGACGAGAACCGCCGAGCTCGTGACAGGATTGCGCTGATGACGACGAGGCAACGTGAGGACGAACCAATCGTCCTTTTTATGATAATAAAACGGGACCTAGCCCTGAACGCCGGCCCGAGTGATGACTCGGAACAATTGGCGAAGGTCTGCCACAGATTGATGCTGCCGAGAGACCAGCGAGAGATGAGTCAGCGCTCTTGGAGAACGTTGAACGAACTCTTTGATGCCGTCCTCCGATACGAGGGAGGCCAAGAGGAGCCCGGCTACGAAGCCGCGCACATCATCGCGACGCCAGTAGATGACGTCATGACGTCACAACGCTACGAAACGGCCGAGTTAACGGGTCGTAACGAAGTCGCCTCTACACTTACGAATGACGAAGTTGTGACGTCACTAAACTTGGACGCCGTATGTTCGATTCAAAGTGGAATCGCGCCGACGTCCGCTCATGAAACCGAATTGCCGCCCACACCTCGAAATCAGCCCGTCTACACTGAAGGAAAGCAAGATGGCCAGACAGTCGAACAAGCCCCCGACGTTGTGCAACGACACCCTAGCTCCGAAAGCGGACTAGAGGAAGACGCCGGTGAAATACATTCACTATCTGCCATCGCCGCCCTTATTCCCGACGTGGCTGCCACCAGTGACAGTGAGGTCGGAGACCAGCCCTTGGACGAGAACTGGAAGCCCGTTCGACCACCCCGCCGGGCGAAAAAGGCACCAGTAACGCTACTGCCTAGTCTGCAGTTGCCAATTACGCCACTGCCTGATTTGCAGCCACTAGTAACGACACCGATTAATTTGCCGTTACTATTTACACCGCTACCCGCTAAGCAATTACCAGAGATGTCACTGCCTGAGGGGCCATTGCCTGATATGAAGTCGCAAGTAACGACACTGATCAATGTGTCGTTGCTAGTGACACCACTGGCCGCAAAGATAGTGCCAGAGATGTCGCTGCCTGAGTCGACAGTGCCTGATGCGAGGTCGCCAGTAACGATACTGCCGGATGGGCAGCTACCAGATACGCAGCCGCTGGTAATGCCGCTGATAACGACGCCGCTGGTTGCGGCCATGCTTGATATGCGTACACCGGGTAAGCCGCTGCCTATGATGCCACCCGACGTTTGGCCGTCTGGTAGACCATCACCCGAAGTGCTACGCAAGCGTGCGCCCGATATGCAGCTTAGAGAGCTGCCTGAGATGAGCCTGGAGTCGCCGCCTATGATAAAAAGGTTGCGACCATCCGCCCTGCCACCCGAACTGTGGGAGATAAGCCTGGAGTCGCCGCCTACGCTGACGATATTACGGCCGGCCGCAAAGCCACCCGATACGCCGTTCAGTGATCCGGTGAAGTTTAAGTGGGAATCTTCGTTGCGCAAACTTGCGCCACCGCCAAAGCCGCCTGATGAGACGTCGCGACGCCGACGAACGCGCCACTTCGCTTAGTGACTTATGCGCGTATTTACAGAATTTCTTGCAGTTTAGAACGTTAGTTTTTGTGTTTGATATGTCATTTCCATTCTGTGTTTGTGTTTCAGTTGAAATTTCTCTTTAGTGCTTATGTTTAATTTGACATTTCTATTTTTGTGGTTTTTATGATTGACATTCCTGTTTGTTTTTACGTTATTTTTGAGCTTATTTTATATTTTGCTGGAAGAGCTGCAGACGGTTATTGAACATTGGGAGTGTGGTGATTTGACACCGCCCCGTACTTATGGGGCGGACAGGGTCTTCAAAACCAATCTGCAGACTCTTCCTATTAATGAAAATTTAAGAATGTAATACCCCTGCTGAGGCGTTAAGGGTGGGGGTCGGATTTGTTGGTTGATGTTGTTGATTTGCAGTTTGAAGTGGGGGGGAAGCGACTGCGATCCTGCGAGAGTGGGCTCCCGACCGTTCCGGAGGAGAGGTCGCGGCCTGATCCCTTCGATTACTATAAAACCACTTACACAGTTTAACTTAAAAGTATGTAATTCTGTTGTGTCTAATGTCTTGTGAAACTGTAGCTAATTGCAAATAAATCAGATGAGTACGCGGAAAAACGACCGGGGTTTTAAGACGAAGAAACAGTTGTTTTCTCCTTTGTTGTCCTTATCCCAGGACGCGGGCCTTGAAGTGTGTTGAAGCCCGCACCCCGCTTCTCCCCGCTCCTACACCGTCATCCCTCGAGCGGCGAGCGAGACAGATGTGATTTTGTTGTTTCTTTTCGCCCTACTCTCTCAACAGCTAAATAAATCGAAATTGCTATTTTTTATACTGTTGTAAGGAAATTTTAACAAGAAAATGCCATTATATTAACCGTAAATTATAACAATGATTTAAACATGCAATATATTGTATCGATGTACATTTAAAAAAAAATATGCCGTTACTTAAGTTGAGACAAATTCAACTCGACTTTTATAAAAACTAAAATCCCATAGAATGCAAGTATTTGTACAATTTCTTTCTTAGCGACATTTCTCCTCGTCTATTCATTTTTATTTCCGTAACCAAATTCTTTTTCAACAAATTTCATTGTCATCGAGTATCGTAGTGTTTATTATTATTATGAATGTTTGCAAGTTTTTTTTTTTTTGTTGTTTCCTTTTGGCTTGAGCCGCGAGCTTTCAAAGGTCGAGGTCGCTTGCACTGCTCGTCGCCGCATTGCGAGCTGATATTATAACATTACGCAGAAGTGGCAAACTCATTGCAAGCAATATTTAATAATTTAATCCGAAATTATATGCCAAGATAGCAGCACCAATAGAATTTAAAAATCCAACGCAACGTCATGGCCGGTTTGTGAAGGATATTATGTTTTTTTTTATTTAGCTGTGATAAATTATAGCCTCGAACAATAGACTAGCCGGATGCGGGTGATTTTTAGCGATTTGTGCAAAAATATATAACTTTCTTAAAATAAGTACAACTTCTAAACCAAACAACATCTTTGATTGAAATTTTCAAAGGAATTATGTGTGATATTTGGTCATCATAAATAAAATAAAAACACTCTTATTATGTCATAATTTCACCATATTTCTAAGCTGAATATAAACACTTGTTATCAATTTAGTAAATGGCACTACACATATTTTCAATATGAAATATTTAAAACATTCCACTTAGAAGATATCATAGTTATCCACTCCGTATAATCATATAATAAATAATAACATATACTTGCCATTTCCACATTTTACAATCATTGGAAGTGTGTGTAATCTGAAGACGTAAATTTATAAAAGTGTCTTTTTTAAAAAGTATCTTTTTTAAAAAGTAATGAATGAGAACATTCAGTCCATAATAATTGCTTCTTGTCAAAAATGGGTCTCTTGCATCAACTTATAAATCACTCTAATGATAATTAGTTGTGGCGTTTTATTTCACGCTATCAAGCAAACTCGTGATATGCCGTGTCTCGCAAACAGCCGACCGTCCGCGAAAAACGGCATTCGCCGGGTCCCGCATTCAACCGGCAGTCACAATAAACGGCAAATACCAGTTCCCGCAAACAACCTGTTAATATTTTCGGATAGTTGGAAAAACTCTTGCCAAGACGTAAAAGTCTCTTTCGTATATGTCAACAAGAATTGCTATAAATAAATCAAATGAATATGATGCTAGGAATTCACATACCACAAATTCTAAGATATGTGGGTTTCTTTAGTCACATTAATTTTCTTTTATGATTTATTTACAAGACTATGAACAGAATTTTCTTTTTGGTTTGTGTCAATTGTCAATAATTATGATTGATAGAAAGACATTACATTTATAAAAATCAAACACAATTTATACCATTTAATCTATTGTCTTCAATTAAAAATGCTCATTCGTGAAAGAAATGTCACTTGTGAAATTTGTGGTCACAATCGTAGTGTAAAACGTTTGCTTTTCATAAATTATTTATTGTTTTAATGTTAGCAGTCAGCACCAACAATACCTTCAGTTTGCGACCTACACCTTTGCACACATAATCGGCAATCGTCGACCGTAAGCGAATGTGACGCAACGCTCTCTCGCTCGCTCGCAGCGAGCGCACGTAAAGTACTCGAGTGCGTTGGTGTTGGTATCTACCTACTTGCCGAGTTGGCTCAGTGGGGCACGCCGCACGGCCGACTGGCAAAGTAACCCAGTGACCGCGTGACGGCTCTACGCCTGCCCGCAGCGCGGCGCCCGACGACGCCCGCGGAACTTTAAGCTCTACGAGCGACGCCGTCTCCCATTAGCATAGCTTCTTCTTTAACATAGACAACCGTCTACGTTGCACTTCTATATTCCCTCGGGCACTCTTTTGCTAATGGATTCTTAGTGCTATCGACTTGATTTGTTTAAAGATTAAACCAGATATGATAAATAAAAAATATTACTGCACGTTTATTGACGTTGGTGACAGACGGCTCCGATAGTGAATTGCAGGACATATATTACAGAAATATAGGTCATGCAATTCGAATTATTACGAATTCGTGAATTATTACAGAAACCCCGCCATTAACGTCAAATAACGCAGACGCAAATATTTGTATTTATTTTCTGCGTTTGGAAGTTCGTTTACATGTTGAAAATTTGGTAAAAAATGAGCGTGGTCTGTACTCGTAATGAATAAAGAAAGAGTTTGAATCTATCCTGGGCTAAGCCGAGCAATATATACTAGTTGTTGTGATCTAGAAGTTATTCAAACAATCTCTACACAATTGCTTCCGCTATACAATATTACTTGGTTACTTTTACAAGTATTTTAGTTTTGGCTTTATGTGTGTATTTAACACGTCGACTTCTTTCCAATATTGCTCTATATCAGGGGTTCAAAGTTTTTTTATTCCATTCTGCCTTTTAACAATGTTCAGAATATAATCCGCCTCCCTGCCCAAGATAATGTAACTGTAACTCAAAAGGTGCTTTACAAATATGCACTTATGGGAAATCTTAAATAAACGGCAGCAATCCCCCCCCCCCTGGAACTATAAAATTCTCCACTTCTTGGGAACATACCGAAAAAAGCGTGTGTGCGCAGACATTTACCCCAACCAACTCTTCTAACTCGACGATCTTGGCTCAAGTATCGTTTTACTGAAACCGTAGAAACCCTGTGGGACTGTAGAACCTCATTACCGGCGACATATAACACAATGCGAGACCGCTTCTCCTGTTATGCGACACATGGCTATTTTCCTGGAAGCGCTTTTTAGTGTTTTCAGTAATATTTACTACGTGTTGACTAATTATTCATTGCGGCTGAAATTTATAATAGATGACTTTAATGTTTTTATTGCAACATTATTGTATTCGCAGAGGAAAGTTTTTTTGTGATTTTCAATCGTATCAAAACGAACGAGTGGATTCGGGAAATATCTCAGACACTGAGGTAAGCCAACATTACAAACGCCCAATGATGTCTTGTCTTTATAACTGTGTCGAGACAATACTTACAAATCTTTCAAGACCATAAGCAGTTCTGCTCGACGATCCGCGCCTCCTAGATTAAATTGATTTAAAAAATATTAAATAAAACAACTTCTCTCAGTGTACAAACAAATGATCGTCTTAATCACGGGGTAAAATGACAAGGAAACTAAAGCAAACTTGAATGTATATTTAAAATAAATGATCCCTTATATTTTCGACGTTTACGTCGCTAGCAATTTACTCCTCATGTTAAGAATTTTGATTTATAGTTAAGTATTTTAAGAAGAATAATGGGTATATGCGTACAATATTCGGATAAACAAAATCATTCGCTACAATCCTTCGTTTTAAGCAGGTAGATTCGGGAAGACAGAATAAAAATATACTGATACATCCATTTGATCGATCTCATATCGTCGGAGTATCAAAAGGTATTCGTGTCTGTAATACATACATAATTAGTAAAAATAAGTGCGATTCCGTTTTATTTGATTAAATTTAACACTTATTTAAAAATCGTAACCTTGTAAAATTTAATCAATTGCATCCAGTTTTTATTGTCTTCCCAGCATTATTTATTCTCTAATCTGAAATCGAATAGATAAATATGCACATTACCATGCTCACAACGACGAAAACAAATAGCTTTTGCTACCGTTTTCGATGGCTGTAAATAATGTACAATGTCACATTTCTAACACATTTTTGACACAACTGTGTACACATCGTCAGAGCAAAACGTAGTTTTAATGATATCGTTGTACAATTGAAATTCTGAATTAAAATTAATAATTTCAATCGATCTGAAACACGCTGATAAACAACGTAATCTTTGTTATAAAATTAAAATTGATTTGTTTGTTATCGCATTCGTTGTATCACGTCTTACTATCAAAGTTATGAATTTTAATTTTAGATTGAAAATTAATTTCCACAAAGTAACTGCCGAGCGCACTGAACACTGAACTTAGTTGATTGAATTGATTTTTAATGAGCAAGTACATTAGTCTTTTATCAAACATTTACATCAACAAGTTAATATGATGGGTATTTTCTTTACAACTAATTAGACAAAGTATTAAAGTGTCACATAAACTATATAATACAGCATATTTGTTGAAACTTCTTACTACATTACGCGGCGCATAGTTAATGGTTACGATTTTTTTATTTATCACTGATTCATTTGCTTCTGTAACGTTTTGGTTTTATTGTCGTTATATTGTAGTGTGTATATTTTCCTTCAATATTTATTCAGTCCGAAGTTTTTGTTTTTGTGTAAGCCCGCAAAGTATCTTGCCTTAGTAAAATGTTTTAACGACAAATTGATGATAAAACAAGCAGAAAGCACGATTAACCGATTTCCATCTTTCTAGTCTGACAACAGTTTTACGGAATAATTACTGACGCACGTGTCAGTTTTCACCGCGAAACAAACAACTTTAAACATTTATAAAATGTAGTACATGTTTTTTATTTTAAATATGCATAAACTTTATTGACCAATATGGTCCACCTTATACATGTCATTGTTCAATACATCTAAGAATTTCTAATTCTAATTCTAATTAACTTTCCATTCTTGTTAGCCGTGACGGAAAGACTGGCAGATGTCGTACTGTCTACTTGGTCAGTGGGCGAAAATCACATTGCGTCAAATGCAAAAAAATGTTCCAGAAATGGACTCTTATTGTATTAAATTGAAATTATTATTCATTCATTTTCAAAGACTTGCAATTTGCTGTCTCTGTTATATTTTTTTCATTGCGTTGCCTACCTATGGTCCACGACTTATTTTCAACGATTGTATGAGAAGAATTTATTTGCACGGAGGATATGTTCCAGCGACCACGGTGTAAAAAATAAACTATAAAAAGATATTTTTATATGGTGTTCAGTTTTCGAACAGCAACAATATATAATAATTACTTTTGTTGTATTTTCATTGCATTAACTAATTACTCTGGTTTCTTAGACCGTGCAATAAGAGAATCGGGGGTTTATAACAATTAGGTATAAAATACGATCGGCACAATTAGGAGCAAGCGTCATCTCACACTGTCGCAGTCCCGATACAATAATGTAATATACTGGCAGTGTTATTAGTGCAGGCCTGGTCCTGAAAAGCTGTGGCCCTATTCGCCGCTCGCACGTTGTCGCGCCCGCGTGCGGTGGTGAGGGCACGTGAGCGCGTGTGGGCCCGCCCCTGCGTGGGTGCGGTAACACCTTGTCACATTATTATTGAATATTATCACCACTCTGCAATGTTTTGGCATGTCTGCGTATGAAAGATTTCTGGCCGCTTGGATTCGGGATGTGGCAATTGTGATTGGTGAAAAAGTTAACCTTTATGAGAAGACAATATGAACGTAAACATTTTTTTTAGTATCGATGTATGTACTACCCTACCCTCCTTCTTATGATTTCTTATCGTATGTGCAAATGGTGATAACCTTTAAACCTCATTAATCTCTTTCTTACTTGACGCCTAATTCTCTCAAGTTTACTAATTATTATCTAAATATTATTAGGTACCACACAAATATTTGACTACTTACATATAATCAGAATGGCGATGCCCTAAAATGAGAAAAGTGTTTTAAATAATACCTACGGATGACTCTTTTCTGTTGAATTTAATTCCGGTGCCCCACCTCATGATATTGTAACGATTGTTTTTTTTTATTACTTTGTAAAAATAGTGAAAGAATTTGTTTCATTTATGGAAGAATAAATTGATTATTTCATACGACCTATGTATCATGGAACCAGTTTTTAAATTTGTCTATTATATTTTAAAGATATCACGAGCATCATGGACTGATAAAATATGAATTATAAAAATGTGGAAAGCAGTACGGAGCAAATTGTGTTTATTTTTAAAACATACAACTAATGCCTTTCTAGTTAGAATTGACAGTTAACACCTCAAAAGTGAAAGTGATAAAAGTGATAACAATATTGCATCGAATCGTTTGTTACTTCTCTAACCAACATCTAATCCAGTGTTTGCCAAACTATGGCCGCTGCTTTCCGTAAGACTTCATAGAAGTACAAGTATTTAATTAAGCACTTTTTTCTTTTTATAAATGTATGTATTCTTTATATGAGAACTCATTAAGTATATTATATATTTTTTTTCCATGTCCGCTCCCAATATGGAGCATATGGTCTCCTAATGGAGGTATCTTAACAGAATGTTTCTACGAGAACTGCTTGTTATTCAGCTGCTCAACCTCTCTTTTTTCGAAAAGAGTAGGGATGGAAGGATAGGGCTACGACAGGACTAATGGTTAGCTAATCGCTCTCGCTACGCCCCGTAAGGATGGGATGGGTGGGAGGGAGGACTACGGACAGAAATCCATAAATCGATTGAGAGATCAATCTATGAAAACCGTCCTCACCGGCAATTGAACCCGAGACATCCGTAACCGTAGGCAGCGACGCTATCAACTGCGCCACGGACGCCGAATATTATATATTATGTCAAATAATGCTTTCAATAATTAAATTAATGTAATTTTCGGGGTAGGGGGCCGTGGAATGAAAAAGTTTGGGAAACACTGATCTAATCGAATTGTCTCTTGAAAAGAAGAAAATATTCGATAATTTTTCAATAACTCGAAACGAAATCTGTAATCTCTTTGAAAATCACAAATGTTTTCAAAATTTTTATTTTCTCCTTACAATACACGTGCGAGCGTTTCCGAGATTGTGTAATATAAATATTTGAAGGTGAGTTGATAGTGTATAGCGTTTATTACACCGCACGGACCCTGTTAGGGTCAGCATTTTGTCAATTTTATTGCTTTTTTTGATAAATATAATGTCATGCCATTCGGCTTCATATAATGAACGTCAATAAAACTTTACGTAGCCATAGCCACCGGCAGAGGGCTCTTTATCTCGACATAATTGGACGCATACACACTGGCGATGTCATAAAATAACTATTCAAGAAAAATACGGCATACCATTAGTCATCTTCAGTCTTCAGCTACAGCAGTGCTTCTTAACGGGGGCGTTTTTATATTTCTATTATTTGGGGGAGCTAGTTGCTGAGATCCAAGAATTTCGATTGAATATTGCTATGATATCAGTCATCTCTGTCTATCTTTGAGCGGCGCTTATTTCTTTTCGTCAATGCTTCCGAGTTGTTTTGTATCGAACATTATAAAGACAAAATTGCTGGGATTGAAATTTTTTTTTAAGTAAATTCATTTTTAAAATATGTGTTATATTTGTATTTCAAATATTACCTACCTGAAATCCATTGTATGAAATACATAGTCTATCATGTGTGTATAATCCAGGCTTTCCTAAACTTTTTCTGCAATGGAACACTTGATATAATAAAATCCTGACATTTTAACAGAACGCCTTATGTATTTTACAGGGTAGGTAATCTATATATAAAAAATGAATGTTTGTTTGTCCCGTATGCGTTCCTATTGTACCATTAATTCGATTGCGATGAAATACGTAATCAAATACGTACAACCAGTGACATCTCGGAAAACCCTTCTGATTTATTCGTGTCTTAATAGAGGTCTGCACGGGCTCGAGCGGGTAAAGACAATTCAGATTCGGGTTCGGGCTGGGCCCGGGTAAGGAATTCAATTTTAAGAAAAATATTTCGTACTATGTTCGGGTCATGAGTTAGCCACAAGGCAATGTATTCACAACTTAAATAATTTATTTCACATGTGCTATGAAAATCGTTTGGAAATATGGAAACAATAAGATGTACTGTTTGAAAAGTATAAATGAGTTATTAGAAAAAAATTGGGGTTTTTCGGGCTGAGAAAAATAAATCTGGGCTTCGGGTAACAAGTGTGATATTGAGACTCTTGTACTCGGGCCGGGCCTAAAGATGGTGGGTTCGTACCGAGTAGTTTTATGAAACTTCCAAAAGTACTTCAATAAACAGAATTAAAACACAAACCCTTTCTTTCTTTGAGTGGCATTGCGACGCATGCCAGGTACTCCCTAGTTATAGATAAATAATCAATAAAACGACATTAATTATTTTTAAAACAACTTCAAACAAATACAAGTGAATAAATTTCTTAAAACTTTTGATTTGTGGTCCTTGAATTGCCAAACTTCTTGATATCAGACACATGTGTTATGGTGTCTACACTGTTCCTTGACTGTGTCTTCGTTGCAACATAATGAGTAAATTCTAACTTGCATTAATTGGTCGTAGTAAAAGGAAGGTATACAATAGTAGCTGTTCGGATAAATACGCCACAGAAAAACCACAGTTTATGTATTCTTTTAATCTTTAATCGTATATGTATACGTATACTTGAGATAACAATTAATAGAGAGCCATTACATGTTTTCGCGGAACCTGTTCACGTTCCGCGAAACATAGTTTGTGATGCCCTGGACTATAAAAAATAGTGTAATTTTGAAATTTAGTCTTTACCTGGAGGCAGGGAGTGGTAGACCTTGAATAATTTTAGATTGGTAAAGAGCTTAATTATATAAATTATCTAATTTCATTAACACATTTTTTCGTATTCTCTTGATGAAGCTGTAAATTGGTTGAGTCATACATTTCTAGTGCTAACTTTAAGGTGTTATCGTATAGAAATATGTAATCCATGGTGAAGCCAGCTCACGTGATTGCAGTAGACATTTTGTTTGCTAGTGTATTCTGAGTTATCTATTGTTTTTTTTTACTTTCCTAACCTATTGGCTCTTATTAAGCGTAATTTCTGTTGATTTTTGGTAAAACTTTCTCTTTCAGCAAGTCTAATACAACGCGTCAGATATAAAAAATATATCTCCCAATTTTATTTCTGTTCTTCGCTACGCAGCGTAACGAAGATGTGACGCAATCAAGATGATCGTGTATATAAAAAAAAATGTTCCATAACGTAAAATGTCCGTATTTTTTCCGTAGGCTTCTTTTCCGCAAAGCCTCCCCCAGGACCCGCGTGGTCTTGCGGTTTGAAAAATTACATCGATTTAGACTGTGGATGCTACTCTGGCGGATGGAAAGCTCTCTCGGCGACTCCCTCGGGACGTTTAAAGCGAAAATTAATCCGAGTAAACTTGCCTTACTTTATTTTCATCCGCGCATTAAAAACACACGCAGTCTCGACGATGGGGCAATGCCGAAATAGTCACCGGTATTAAATTACTGATTGAGTTAAATTTCGGAAGTTAGTATTTTTTTGTGTAAATGTAAAGTGAAAAATATTTTATTACACAATCAATTACTCTTTTTTTTTTGTTTATGATATTAATTTCATATTATTTCGGCTTGTCTTGTGTTCTTTTGGTAATACCATTAATTATAATATCGACGGTGTTTTAGTAAATTGATGTATAACCCTCAAAATTGAAATTGTGTTTTTATCGAAAACGTACTGTGAGTTGCGTAATGAATCTTTAAAATTCTCAACGAAAAAAGTAATGGCATTCTGTATGCACAAAGCATCGCTGCGTTGGTCCGTTAATCGTAGCCACGCGCACCTTGCGACGAACATTTATTGCATTATTATCTTTCTTTCCAAAATAGTTCAGCTTAGCTGTACGATTTGGGTGTTGGTGTAGGTGTTGACATATTTTTGAATGATTTATTGCGCACCACACAAAATATATTACAAGTTGAAGTACGTTAAAATTAGAGAATGCTTTCCTGATGCATGTTTAAATACAGTGACTGATGATGGTAATGACATTTAAAAGTGTGACAAGAAAATAATCTTGTTATTTTATTTACATCGCTGCCGTATTTTCTTTTGGCACACATTTTCATGCAATTCCACATCTGACACAAGATTTTCTTGTTTTGCAATACTGGCCAAATATTTAGAGGAGTGGATTATCGTGAAAACATTTTTTTGGCTCGTTCTATGCAGCTTTCTATTTACGAAGTTTATGTTATTATGAAATTTGACAATTTTCATTGCTGTACGATTTCGTTTGTTTTGATATAATCACAATATATCGTTTTGTATTTTAAATTAAACAAATTATCGATGATTTTTTGTAAAACAGGAAGAGAGCACATGTAACTTACATATTCTGCAATTCGACTAATTATATTGTAATGCAACACTCGTATTGCAATCCTCTTATAATTCAAAATAAAATCTGACAAACAGACTGAGGAAATAAATTGTAACTTTGCAAATTTTTTTTGTTACCTATACGTATCTAAGCTAATCTATCAATAGAAACCGAAACGACGCATTCATCATTTTCAATATTGAAAAATCAGTGAATTGCCAAAGTTATTTGAAAGTACATTGATTCCCAACAAAAACTTAATACGGGTTGGGTAATTTTTGCTCAAAATCATCTTGAATTTTGAGAGTTGTTTGCCTACTTTGGTATTCTTCAAATATTTATTTTTTTACGATGTCCGCTCCCAACGTGGAGCATATGGCTTCCTAATGAAGATACCTCAACATAAGTTTTCTATGAGAACTGCTTGTTACACAGTTGCTCAACCTCTCTTTTTCGGATAAAGTAGGTATAGAAGAATAGGGTTAGGACAGAATTAGCGGTCAGCTAATCACCCTCGGATTGGATGGGTGGGAGGGAGTTTTAGACATCACAAACATTCATCACTACGAATATAAATCTATAAATCGATTGAAATATCAATTTATGAAACTGTCCGCACCGGGAATTGACCCGAGACATCCGTAACCATAACCAACGACGTTACCAACTGCGCCACGGACGCCGACAATTTTATTCAACTCACATTGTTTTCATATTGATAAAATAAACATATTATGTAAAGAGTTGCATTTTATACTCTCGTAATGCTGGGACTAAATTTGTTAAATTCAGGTATTGGGAAAATGTCTAAATATTGCAATTGCTAATAATAGACTATTGATATTGAATATTCATACCTACAGCCAATCCGGTTTAGATTAATGAATTAAATCTGGATTTTTAACGCGTTAATTTTAATAAAACTTTTTAGAAGTTTACATAATGTAAAATTTGGATTATTGAGATTTTGTACACTTCCATGTATTTTGTCACTAACGACCCGGGTTTCGCCTTTCGGCATCTTCAGGCATTCGAGCACACGAATGGACTCGAACTGAGGAGAACAAAATACATGGAAGTGTACAAAATCTCAATAATCCTAATTTTATATTGAAATTCCATCAAGCACCCTCAGTCGATGTCTTAAATTATTTACATAATGTAGTTATTTCTACTGTTTTATTTATTCTTGCGGTGATAATTCACTGTAATGTAACAATAAATATATTTATTTATTTATAAAGGCGTGCTTAAAAAACGTTACTGCTTCCTTTGTTTAAGCGCGTAAAATAATAAATCAAGAAAATCTCGTGCCTTACCTGGTATAATATTAATTATACTCCCTCATTTATCAAGTAATTTTGCGTAGGCTCTTAAATTACTACTACTATAGGTAGGTAGGTACCTTAGCAAGGTCAAATCACGTGCCTTTTGGCTTATTGAAACTGAAAAATAGGGATGGAGAGTTTTTTTCTAATGTAGTGGTATTTTTACACTTTTGTTTATCTGCGCAATTTCAAATAGTAGATGATTCCTACGATTTAGATATCAAAATATGTGCAGCGAAACACACTACACTCATAAAACACTTATCTGTGAAATTTTGATTAAATCAATTTCTACGGATAGTTAGCCGTGGACGAGTACTTTGCAACATTGTTATCTCTTGATATTTTTCATGCGGGATAGTGAAAGAATAACTGATTATATCGATACTCGCTAACGCTAAAATTTTCGTCATAGTTTGATCGTTTTAAGTCATGAATTATGCCTTTAACCATTGTAGAAATCTGCACGGGCCCGGGATTGGCCCGACCCGTTGACTGGGTTCGGACGGGTAAAGACAATTCAGATTCAGGCTGGGCCCGGATAAGGAATTTAAATTCCAGAAAATATTTCGGACTATGTTCGGGTGATCAGTCAGCTATAAGACAATACTATTAACAACGTGTGCTATGAATATCGTTGGAAATATGGAAAATATGACGTGTTTCAATGAAAAGTATAAATGAATTTCTATATTGAAAAAATCGGGCTTTTTTTGGGCTGAGGAAGATAAATCTGGGCTCCGGATCGGGTTCGGGTAACGAGTGGTATATTGAGACTCGGGCCGGGCCTGTCAATTGGTGTAACTAGGACTCAACTTTTCAAAAAAGTGAGCTAATTTGTGTTATTGCCAAAATAGGTTTTGATTTCATCGACTTAAAATATTAATCGAATTTAGTTCTATAAAACTCCCGCTTCTGGAGACGATATTGCGGTGACGCCGAGTCCACTACGAGTTAGACTTTTCCAAGATCTACAAGACAGGTTGTCGGGGGATATGTCTAACTACGTATTGATAGCAATACCGTCAACGGAAAAAAATAAGCCCTGTAGAACATGCAAGGTGTGTGCAAAGCTCAAGAAAAGGAGTGAGACTCGGTACATGTGTAAACATTGTCGTGTGGCTCTTCACAAAGGGAAATGTTGGAAATTTTACCATATAAAAAATAAATATTAAACAATTCCAACAGGTTTCATTTGATTTCATCCACTATTTCCATAGTTATAACACTTTTAGTAAACGCTTAAGGAAAATGATATTTCTTCGAAAATGGGCCGGGCACAGGGGTTGGTTTTACCTGATTTTGACCGGAGCTGATCGAGTTTAAAGTACTCTAGTGAAGAGTTAGAGCAATCAGCACTCGGCCGACGTAATTGCAAATATTTGCCACGAACGTTTTCAGATTCAAAATATGTTAATCTATTAATTTACGCTTCGGTTTCGCTTTATTTTGAAAGGTAACGAAATACCGGTATTTTGACTATTCTAAACCGGTTATTCTATGTTGAAATTACAGCCGAAATAATTGGATCCCGGTTTCGGTAACACCGGTATTGCAATTCCTAAGTTCAATCCTCCCGTTGCAGACGAAACAATTGGAGGCCGACTTAAATACAGTTGAATGACCAAGATTGGCAATAACGCTTCTGAAACGAACTGAAAAACGTCTTGTGGTTGTTGTATGAATCATTTGTCTACCAGCACAAGATTGATTGCAGACGATGTTGATTTATTAAACTTGTATTTTTATATTTTCCCTTTGCGTGTGAGTGTTCTCATCTAATCATGTTCAGTTGCTTACGTGGCTATTTTTTTGTTTTTTGTTTACGTATTACACGAAAAATGAAAGTATTCATTTCCTAATTCATACGTCTATAGTGTATTTATTTTAGGATCAAATTAATCACCGAAGGTTGCTAATTATAGCGAACACTTTCAGTGGAATTTATGCAACTTCCGTTTTACTTTTCGAGCATAGTATGCGCGAATGTATTATTCTCTCTTAATTTTTTATTTTGCCAAATCGTCGTCATCACAATGCCATCTGGTTTCGAAGAATCTAAAAAAAATGCCGTGCTTTTCTTTGTTTTGACGCAAGCGATTACTCACATCGAGGATTATTTTAGTGTTGTGAAAATGTTTTTCAAACAATATTATTCTTAGACTCCTACAGACTTACTTTAAGGAATTTTTCGTTAACTTATCTTAAAAAAATATTAGTTAATTATTAATTTAGTGGGGTCTTATAAGTAAACTAGTGTAACCGTACCCATCATAGATGACGGTATTGAAATTGAAATACTGAATGTCTAAAGTAGCTATTACGTAGGAACTGTGTGTGCATTGCATAACATTTTATTTTATATCACCACGGACGCTTACGTTATGAGAAAATTTCATACCTACATGTGAAATTTGATAATAATAAATCGTCTACGGAGCGGTTTGGCTATTATATTTATATAAGATACATGACGCAGGTTTACATGAATCATTATTTCGTCATCAAAAATATTTAAAGAAATTACTGAGAAAGTAAATTTATTATATTATAGGTACATATAGAGGTATTTATTTATTTTTATCAGTGGTCAACAGATATACACACGCTAGTTACCGGTAGCTCGCTGTGGTCTTTTTATTTTTGTTTAATTATGCGAATTGAATAAATTCCAAAATGTTGCATTCATATTATTTTAAAACTTTGCCTTTTTTTAGTCGATCTTGAATCTTAACAAATTGCGGTACACATAGGTAGATGCGTATTAAAATTGATGAATTGATAATATAATAACAATTAATACGCCTCTCAGGAAAAGAACCCCATCGTGAATACATTGATATATTATTTTCCTTATCGAAACTCCTTCCCCCTAATTAATTAACTCGTTTGGTCATAAGTATTTAAAATATATGATGATAATATATCTAGACAGTTTTTTTAGGTTTCTAAATTATATCCTTTGTTTTTTTAATGTGTTCATTGTCAATTAATTGGCGGAAAGGCATATTAAAAAAAATTGTTGCAATTGAATAAATAATATGAATAGTCTTATTAAATAAATTGGCGATATAATTTTTGCCGCTTAAATTACCCAATAATAAACGATTATATCTCACTCGTGGTCAATCATAATAAAACCGATGCGTATGATTTCATATCGATGTTTTAGTATAAATAATATAAAATTTTATTTGAGAACTTAGTTATTCCACTTGGTTTATCACTAACGTGACGCGTTTCGCCTCTTTAAGAAGCATCTTCAGACTAACCATATCGCAGGGTTATTTATTTCTAAAGTAAACAATGATTCTAATTCTTACATTGAAATATAGGGTGGGGGTGGGTTTTCTTCCATTTTACTGGACGTGAAGAGGGGGTAAGATATAAAGCACTTACAAATCAATCACTGGTACTTGGAGGTGAAAAAACCAATGAAATAAATTTAATAATGGTGAGCAGCCTGTTCTGTTTAAAATGTTATCTAATCCTCCATTACTGTTAATGGTTTTATTAATTTCTTTAAAACTCTAAGATATTCATTTTAATGCCTTTTTTATTTACTCGATGTAGTTTTTCTACGTTATTATTTTTATTAAAATTATTATCATTTCCAATTAAATGATTCGCAAACTCTGAAAAATTATTACTTTACCTGACTGTCCTATGTAGGAAGCTTGACAGTCTTCACACGAGAGGCGGCATATTCCGCACTGTGACAATGATTCTATTCGATCTTTATCGTTCAATAAAATTTTACCTAAATTGTTAACTGTATAAAAAGCTGCCTGCAAGTTATCCGGTAACAGCTTTGACATTTTTAATGATGTCTCTCCAAAATAAATGATTCTACGCCAGCTAAAAGTTCTATCATATGTTTGGTTTTTGTAGAGATAATATAGCATTAATTTATTTGATTGCTTTCGTTTTAATATAATTTTAACTAAATCGGTGCTATAACCGTTATTGAACCCAATTTGCTTTATAGCGTTTAATTTTGTTTCAAAACTTATCTGTGTTTAAGTGGATATTTTTAATTTGATATTAAAAATGAACTTCCACAAAGTTACCGCCGAATCCATAGAAAATATCGATGTTTTAGTGTTTAGTACAAAGATATTGCATGTTCAGTTTTGCTTGTATTGAAAAAATTGAATTCGAATATCTGAGAAATGGACATATGCGTTTGAATGATACCATAACTCCTGAAATATCCTATTTCGACGTACAATATTTTTACAGACGATGGGTATTATTTTTAACATGTTCGTTCAATGGAGGTGTCTCAACAGAAGTTCTTCTACGAGATACGATGACTGCTTGTTACTCAGTTGCTCAACCTCTCTTTTTCGTAGAGTAGGGATACAGGACTAGTGGTTAGCTAATCGCTCTCGCTACGCCCCGTTTTTGGGATCGGATGGATGGGAAGGAATGCTAGATATTACAAACATCCATGCCTACGAACAGAAATCCATAAATCGATTGAAAAATCAGTTTATGGGACTGTCCCTACCGTGATTTGAACCCGAGACGCCCGTAACCGAAGCCAACGACGTTGACCACTGCTCTATTGAACCGGCATGAGTTTTGTGCGTGTTAACTGAATTTTGACAAACACTGGACATACAGTATCTTTGCACAAAGACATCGAAGAATTGTGTATCCCGTTTGTAGATAGATTTTGCGAAAAATCAATGTTTATCATAATTGTCCCGGTGATAAATAAATGCGTCATTTTTATATTTCTATAACTACATAAACATACATTTAGTACTTCTGGGTGTGGTTAGAATTGTGGACATATTTATCCATTTAGAGTTAGCTTTGTATTCGGATTCACAGAATTTGCTATTTTCCATTTAAAGTTTTCTGTGCGGTAACCGGCTGATATTTTATTTACGAAAGAAAAGTCAACACGAGTTGGTGTAAGTGTGGAAGTTTGAATGAATTTGTGACAAAGTGTGTTTGGATCAATCCCTCGCACAGAGCAAGGGTGGATACAGAGTGGCAACTTTCTATTTGGTTTCCCCAAATTGAATGATTGATTAGATTTTCATTTCCCGAACTTCGCGAACTTGGGCCTTGGGTGGGTTAATAGCGGTCACCGCAATTACTCTCTTGTAATATGTATAATCTCTTTTGAATATCGCATGTTTTTTTTTACCCTGTAAGCGGAGCATATGGATTTATAATGGAGTTTATCTGAATAAAATTTTTTATACGTAAAGTGCTTATTTCAGTTGCTCAACCTCTCTCGAATATAGTAGAGATAGAATGATAGGACTAGTTAGTTAATCGTTGCCGATGCTTACCGTTTTTAGGATCGAATGGGTGGGAGAGATTTTAGACGTCACAAACATTCATGCCTTCAAATAAAATCCATAAATCGGTTGAAAAAGCAATTCATGGAATATGTTCGAAACCGGGAACACGGTAACTGAAGCCAATGACGTTGACCACTTGACCACGGAGCCGGCTGTATTCTCACATTGAAATATGTATAATATTTAAAATTCCTACAAATTATAAAAAACTGGTAGCGTAGTGTAAAATAAAACAGCTATACAACAGATTGTGCTTAATGTAACATTTGTGAAAGAAGTAACGCACGCGTTATAATTGCAATATTCTCCCCTATTAAAGTGTAGTGTGGAAACTGGCCTATTTACGCCATACGTTGTGTTTTAAAATACAATATTATTTTTGTAAACTGACTGATTTAAAGCTTTGTATTTAATGAACGACAATGTTGAACGGTTCTTTTGTTGTAGGAAATGGGGTTTTTACTGCAGTCTATTCTTTTTAGTTGTACCCGTAAAATATTGCATTATGATCATCATTATTTCTCGTTAAAATAATTACAAATATTTTATCTTGCAATAGGCTTTTTTTAACGTGGCACGAAACGAGCTAAGAGTCGAACGCATCCATTTTCTTCATCATATGTTGTGTTAATCAGCAAGCATTTTGCCTGAGCTGCCAGAAAACAAAACAAACATTTTTATTATTATTGATATCATTTTTCTGTGTCCGGTGTAGTATAGTTAAATACAGCAATATTTTATACGTGTGTTGGAAAGTTTAGTCAGATTAAAGAACATATAGGCAATTCCTGTAATAGGAAAAGTTTGTCCGTTTCTGGTAACAAGGTACAATAAAATTCATTCGATGATTTTTCTTTACTCGATCAAAATCCTCGCCCCCCTTTATCTACCACAGTTTTAATTTATATTCTTCCTCAAGTGAAAACGAAATTTCAAAACGCCGTGATAAGGTAATTTATATTAATATAATATTAATGCAGAAGAACTCGGCATAACTGACGCAAAGGAATGGAAATGCCCGATTGATAAAGATGACTGTATGTATAATAGTAATAAGCAACAGTGAATTTTCAGCAACGAGCCCTAAATGCGTACATTATAAAACGCTTTAGGAGGGCGTTAGACGATGCTTAGAAGCTTATTTTAAATAATAACGATAATTCCTGATAACGTTACAACGTTAACTAAAAGCACTTTTCAAAAACACGTTATCAAAGTATAATATGATACCGTTATATTGAAATATATTATAAATCTATATTTTTTCATGATATTATATAGTCTGTCGTGTGATACATCAATTTTTGCCCTGACATATCAGCGTTGTGAGGCTTTACAATTTATTCAAGGTGGACCGATAAGTATTTGAAAAGGGTTTTTTTTTAAACCCTAAACGGATAGATTGACACTATCGTGAAAATGAAAAATTAAATCGCAACCCCCTCTCCCCCCAAACAAGCTAAAACCCTTGATAAATATGAAAAAAACTCGGAACTATGGCGATGAATCCCACGTCCGATAATAGCAGTTTTGTTCGCGCTTCGTAGTCTTCATACCGAGCTCGTGATTTATTTGATCAACTAGAAATCATAAAATTATTCCGCTTGCAAATTTATTCAATATATTTTCGTAATTATCACTGTGCGAATCCGCATACAATGGGCGTAAAAATACTATTAACAGCTGCTTTGAAAGTAAAACTAATTTGCAATTCACACATGTTCGGTATGTTAGCTTAGTTGGTCATACGTGAGTGCTTGCTTGTGTATACTGTTTTTATTATTGGTCGAATATATTTCATTTTTTTTGTGTATTCCCGTCTCTCATCCGATGAACGCACAAAACACACAAATCTTAAACGGATCATCATCACGCGTGCTTGCAAAAATAACCAATTTCTCCGGTCGAGTTGGATTGATAGAGATGTGCTCGATAATGTTTTGAAAATTCGATATTTATTAGTCGTGTCTTTGAATCGAAGCTACTTTTAAATAAAGTAAAATAATAGATTTTTTTTCCAAATCTTTATCAAATAATAGACTAATACTAGAATATATATTATTATTTTTATATACTATAACTTACGAAAATTCTGGCAATGTTTCAAATGTGGCTGATACATTTATTCTACAATGGCTGTTCTTCGAGTAAATTGATTTATTAGAGATAATTCAAAAAAAGATAATTTTACAACATCCGTTAAATCAATCACTTGACCTCTAAGAGAGTGGATGACGAGCATCGTGCACGAATGAAACCGAAGGAGCTATCTGATAATTGGCTGAAGAGAAATGAAAGACAACGGAAACACCGATGGTTCTAGATCCAACTCAACTCAAGTGTATCATTATTTGCAAATCAAAGTCAGCTATCTCCATTAAATTAATATTAAAGATGATTCCTTAAATTCGAGTAACATTTATTACTAGAAACCGTTGCGTTTTTTTTCTATGAACACAGGCGTTTTATGAGAAACTATTATTTTACAATGTATGTGATACACGAAGAAATCTCTAAAACTTACTTATACTTAAGCAAATATATATATCTAAGTATTTAGTTCTGCATTATAGAATATAATTGAAAGTATAGTCAGTATGATCGTTATAGGATATAGTTGAAATCTGCTTTGGTGTTACGCATTGAAAAAACCGTGCACGAAATAATAATAGTTAGTAGTAAAATTTATTTATTTAGAACAAAACACATACTTTTTTGGTATTATTGATTCGCAGCGAATCAAAAAAAGCTGTATAGCTAACGGTACAAGTACCGACCATTTCGATACCTGGACATACCACATCTCTTAATATTTATCCGTGGGAATCATCATTGCGTGATTATTGACAGTGGTCAGCAGGTCCCTCGTCGCGTATGCGTTCTACCGTGTCTGAGATTATCACGCGTCGTATCGAAGAGACGCGCCGACCGAAGGCGTCGCGGCGTTCGGCTGTTCGGCACCGACCGTTTGACGGCGTCTAACGCTTGTCGATTGGTCGGGCATCTGAAATACACAGTATCGTTTACTGTGTGAATCGCGTATATTAAAAACTCAACACTAACAATGTTTTACTGGTATTATAAAACATATTGTAAATTCTCTTTTAATCAAAGATATCGACTAAGTGTGTTTGATATATCTTCAGTATCAAATTAGAATCCAGTTATATTTGGCTTTACCTTTTGTGCGTATCAAAAAAAATCTTTCTTGTTAGAGGTCAATCGTGCTATAATTTATTTTAATGTTAGAAGTATTTGTTTACCAACGAGTGTATTTCTGCTTTTGGGAATGCAGAAATCGACTTTACGATCCGATACTACTCAAGACTTTATTGTATGCAACTATACGTTGACGTCTATTAAAAAAAACTAGATAATAGTTCATTTTAAATAATATAAACGAAAAAATGAATTTAATAACCGTTCAGATGGACCATAAAGTATTTACGTTTATTCTCTTTGTATACATATAAAACAGATATTGAACAAACTGAATTACTATTCGGTATTTTCTTGAGAAATTAACGACCAGACTCAACGGAATGTCAATTATTGTAAACATCATGCACTCTTGCATATTCAATCTAACCAGACACGAATTTATGGTCCATCAGTGAAATTCGTTTTCTAAATTGTTCCTACCAACTGTCAACGGAATAATGAAAATGTTTTTTTTTTATTAATATATATTAATAAATATTTGCCTCATGTTCTATGCTCGTTGTACTTATTATACCATTTTTTATATTAATCATATGTTTGTTTATTTTCAGGTGAGTACTATAAACGATAGGTATAGAAGATATCGAGCTGATCATATATAGACAGCACGCGCCTTTAACTACTAAACGATTAACGCGATAGGTAAGTTACGATCTTAAGTATTTTATGATATTTGACAATTGGTAAAATATTAAACCATATTTCATATAATATTTATTTCCTTGGAAAATAATAGCAAACTTATTACTAAAGCCGCTGCTCAAAACTGGTTCTATTATCCCTTGTAATGATGCAGTTTATATATATGGGTGTGAGAGGAACAATCGCATAATTCAATATTGCAAGGTTTTCAGGGGACAGTTTTTCTTTTATTTTTAACACAAAATTTAACAATAGATAAATCACTATCTGATCACGTGAGTCTGACTTATTTATGTCTCCCTGTATTTGAAAAACACTATTTCGTGTGTTTATCAACAATACTATATATTACAAAAATATTTGATGTGTTTGGGCACACATGTGAAGATATGCTAATACTTCTTAATGAGAGAATTAAAAAAAAAAACTTGGCTTATGTGATTGTTCACCCCAGTCATTATTACATCTCCAATAATTACGTCAGTCATTCAGTTGGAAAATAGTGTTACCGCCCTCTAAAATATATATTATGGTTGTGAGGTCAAACATTATGCTGGTAGCTGCGTGTTTTACTCGATTACTTGTATTTTGTTAAAATGTAGTGTGTAAATCTTGTGTGTATGTACGGTATCTTTCCTCAGCATTTAAATGACCATCGCGAAATTGAAATATCTTTTAATTCATAATAAAGTTTCCATTTTAATTCATGAAAAAGTTGGAATAGTTAATATCGGTCAATTTAATACGACAAGAACATTATTCAAAATCGTGCAATCGTTCATACGTTTTAGGACCGTTTCCACTTAGCCAGCTTCTTTTGTAGAAAACAAACAACCTTAAAAATTCATCAGTTTTTTTTTTCACGAAAGACAATAAGTTTTAAGAATCTTTGGATTAAAAAAAATGGCAAATAGGTCACCGTGCCCTAGGCAAACACGGCTCAAACTTTTTTCTCTCGTTGAAAAGTTGAAAAGAAATATTAAATGCTCCCCACTTCGCTGTTCTTTTTTCCTACAATGAACTGTGCCCGTCCCCCCCTCCCGAAGGCTTTGCCCCCTCCCCCGAGGTTGTTCCCTCCCACTATTCCGACCCTGTAAGAATCTTCGCGTCATTAGGCTCGATAATTTCTCAGGCAAAGAAAGAAAATGACAAAACTTCGCTTCGGCATTTGTTTGTTCGATTTCCAAATAAATTCTTGGCACTTCATTTTATTAATCTATTAAAACGGTAGATCGACGTTTCTCAGATACAAGCATTACAAAGTTTTAAACCTAAAGGTCGTCTTGGTTCAGATTCTACAGTATTTTAAATGTAAAAGCTTTTTGAAAGGCGAACACGACGGGTGAGAAAATATTTGTAATATATCAAAGAAGCTATTGAGGCGAGCGCTACTCTCTGGGAACGTGGAGTTTTTTTGACAACTATTTAATTACGAGAGTTTACCCGATTTGATTTGAATGTGTACTATAACCATGAATTGGTTTTTTTTGACATTTATTTCGGTGGAAATTCACATTAAAAGAAGTATAAAATTCAATGAGATTTTTAAATATCGTTATGATTGAAAAAAAGCCACAATATGTATAATCTGTTGTTCAAACCATGAATTGGTTTTTTTTGACATTTATTTCGGTGGAAATTCACATTAAAAGAAGTATAAAATTCAATGAGATTTTTAAATATCGTTATGATTGAAAAAAAGCCACAATATGTATAATCTGTTGTTAAAGTGGTGTAAGGACGTATTTATTGTTCATTAACTATCGACCTTGCCGAAAGCAAAGTTTTCTTTAATTGATTAAAATATAAAGTAATTCTATAATATATTTTAACGTGTTAATTGTCAATTCTTGGTTGTGGAAGGCATTATATTTTAAAAAATAAAATAGAATTTGTTGATCTACGTCCGCATGTTTATAATGATGAGGACCGGTTTCGCTCATCACGAGCGTTATCAACTGATGATAATGTTATAAACATGTGGAAGTAGTAAACACAAATTGTGTTTTAAATTAAAATTTTTGAGATTTTCTACATCTCCATGTATTTCGTCACTAACTTCATGTCAGTCTGTTGATCTGTCAGTTCCGAGCTCAGTCGTGTACTCGAATGCATGAAGATGCCGAAAGACGAAATCCGGGTCGTTAGTGACGAAATATATGGAAATGTACAAAATCTCAACAATTCAAATTTGATATTGAAATTCCTTCAAGCACCCTCAGTCGATTTCTTTTATTATATCAAATTATATCAATTGTGTTTTATTTTAAAAATATATATATAATGTAATATCTTACTTATCAGATGACGTTGCCACATCTGAAATATTATTTTTTCTTCAGCGATGACTCGTTAAAAATGAAAAAAAATACTAAAACGGATAGCTTTTTGTCAAGACCAGATAGTTTCGTCATGCTAAAACGTTTTTTCAAACTTATTTCCCGCCAATCTTACTTTCAGAAACATTCTGTTTTACTGAAGCTTTTTCTTTTTTCAAAAATATTATATTCAGGCCATCTTTGCGAAAGCTGAAGCAAAAACTTGTTCTTCTATTTAACTTTTCTATTGTATACATACTAAAATAAATAGAAAACATTATTTAAGCGCGTTCTTCGAAAAGCAATTATTATTTAATATCTGTTTGAACAAACAAATTGTGAGTTGACGGAATTTTGGCTTCTGTCACTTCGACTTCTCTTTGCCTGCCTTGTAACAATAATATTTGCCTTTAGTCAACTCGTCCCGTCAAACCGAAACCAACTAACTTAATTTTATTCAAATTATTTTTTTTCACTTTTATTGAATAATTTTAGCGTTTTATTCTAAAAATAAATTATGTTAATGCTGACATATCGAATGTCAGTATTATTTTGCATTCAATGGAGATTGTTTCTACGGTAGAAATACTCCGTTCATTTATATTTTATTAAACATATTTTTTCATGTAATGAATTACAAATTCATCATTTGAATATAACCGTTCATTTATCATTTGCGATACTTAAATTATTTTAATCTCTTGAAAAAAATAATATTTTTGCTTAGTTTTGCCCCTTATGGGAGTACATGAAACTTTGAAGGGGACACTATTTAGTATTAAAAAATTAAATACGCTTTACGCAACTGTCATTCTGTCCACCTATGTGCTAAACACAAATAAAATTATATTAGTCGAATCACATTACCGATGTTCGTTTGTTTTCAACATTTTTCTCAACCATAGTTGTTAATTATTCATAACTACTATGCGCGGTGGCTTAAAAGATGCTAAATATTTTTCTTTCTCCTATTACCATATCTTCTAATGCTTTCAAAGGACATTCCTAGCCAATGAGTGTCGAAATATCAATTGTTCAATTTATTACTTTTAATACATCTAGAAACAAGGGACTGTGGAACTTAAGTATTTCTATAATTTAAGATATCGTCTGGGGGTGCTTGATGAAATTTCAATATCACATTTGTCATCAATGTCAGTTCGAGTTCATTCGTGTGCTCGAATGCTTGAAGATGTTAGTGACGAAATACATGAAAGGGTATATCAACAATTCAAATTAAGTATTATCAAAATAAAATATGATGTTTTGCGTTTTTTGATGAAGAAAAATCACTGTTTAAGACTCTACCTGCGCCCTAACTGCCTTACATTAGTGGAATAGCAAGATTTTATATATTACACGAGTGAATTTTTAATATCAATACATTGGCACTGTTACACAAAGTGTCTATCGTTACTTTCGATTTTGTAAAATGTTTATCGTAACAATTACGCGGTTCTGTCTCGTAGCATCGAATACGGCGGAAAGTATTTTTTTTAAAAACATTGCTTACTTACAACTTTTCCTAGGTTCAGTAAGTCTGCCTGTCTCGTCTTTTATGTGTGCGTATATAATACACTATGTATACATAATGCTGTCAACTTTTTTTCGCGGTTTTTGCCGATATGAATGTTCGCTTTTTTATATTCATCGAAGTTTTTCTTTTGAAATTTGTTTTTTTTTTTTATTCATCGGTTTGGCAAGGCCTTATCGCACAAACACGTTTGTTTTGCCGTTTCGGTGATTTAATTAGGTTAATCTGCAGATATTATTTTATTTCATAATTAATAACTCCATATTGATTTCATGAGATATTGACAAATCTATTCTGTTGTGATATGTATAGCACTATTTATAAACATACGTCATCCGGCATGCAATAACGCGATAGCGACGGTTTTACTCAAACTCATTGTTGATGACATACGAAGCCAAATCTATTTTTCCGCGAATGTGCATTCATTGAATGCCGGATGTTTGTTTTAGGGTTATAATTAGTTGCACTTGGTGTTGGATAATATTCATTTGGTACACTTGAACTTTTATTTCGATAGTTTGCACTTTGGATGAGATAGTATTAACTCAGTACACTCAAACTTTTATTTTAATAGTTTCCACTTAGTCACGGATTCTTTTAACAAATAAGTTAAGTTGTAGTAGGTTACGTTAGGGTTGGTCTGGTTTGGTGTGTGTATTGTATTCTAATGCGTAGAAAAATGACAATATGGGCGGCCTAATATAGGGTAGAGTTGCGACAAGTATTTTCATTTCATCACAGCTTCGTGCACTATCGATTTCAAAGTGTGAGTATTTATATTGAGTGAAAACTATTTTATCTATGCGAAAATATTTTTTCGTAAGTGTCATATATTTCTTCAATGTTCAAATTTATTTATTTATTTTTAGTGAAAGAATTTGTTTTTTTGTGAACTGTATTTTTTTAAAGTGAAAACTATTTTTATGTAAGTGAATATGATATTAACAAAATTGCATTAAATTGTAAGCCTTTGTTTTAATGCAACTTGTTGCACAGATTTAATTGTATTCCATTCTCAAATTTAAAAAGTATCAACATTTTTATTTCTATTCCATAATTTATTTTGTATCGCTAACACGGTGTTGCATGTCGTTACGGACCTGGATTTTTTCTCACTTGTATAGTAAAAGGCCAGGACCGGTTGCACGCAATGAGTAAGAAATGAAAAATTTATTTTTATCTGAGTAGTGGAAAATTCATAATATCGATCCCACACCTTCCGGTATTTAGGCCATTTGCTCAGCACCGAGAACGGGTGTGACAAATTATTATCTTTTACGTAAGTACGATACATGGATAATTTATTATACTGGTAGTTCAATTATTTTTTTTCAGTATAATGGCCAGAGATCTATCACATTGAAATTACGTCTAAATATATTTAATCCGTAGATAAAATTGAATTCATTAGTATGTTTGTTTTGACTCGTTGTTTTTTGCAATCTAATTGTTTATGTTAATCTGAATTGCAACTATCGACTTATAAGTTCTGAATCTGCAAACCTGTTTTCAGAAAACAACATGATAATAATTGAATTCGTGTAATGATTTCGGATATTTTTACAAAATGTACCGTCATTAATATTATACACGCCTCTATGTTCTGTATTTTAAAATAAATAGAAAATCTTTTTTAATTTCCTCCGACATTTTGACGTTTAACTTTCATTAATTTGTTCAAGCGTCGTTGTTTAAACGATCATACTATTTTCTCATGGATTATTGGATTTCAAATTTCGAACAGCTCTCTGAAAAACGAAAACTTATTCGCTATTATATTACCCTACACGTGAGTGATCTTGTCCGATAATTCACGCAGGTGTCCTATCTATCTATCGCTTTGTCACACTTTTTCGGTCACATCCAGATGGAATCGGTAGTTGAAAATTGGAACAAACTCACACAGATATATTCATACACGTGTAGGAACACAAACAGCCATAGACTAAACGCGTCGTTATGTGAATTATTGCCAGGGACAAAGGAATAGCTAGAAGAGTGACGTGACACCAAACCGCAAAGAATGGCGACGGGGGGAAAGCTTATATTGAGGACATTTATACTGTCAGGCTGGATGATATGGGAGCTTTCGAGCAAAATACGTTTTCTGTATTCTTAAAGAATGTAAAATCATTCTTGTATTATTGTTAGACTTCTGTCATACGCGCGATGACATTTTATTTAGAATAGGGTGTCCTAATAATACACAAGTTAAATATTAACTACGTGATGTTTATTTGAATATAGGGTCATTTCGCCAGTGGTCGGCCAGTTAAACGACAGGTGTATTTACTTTCGAAAGGAATTTTGGGTCCAATGAATGATAAATACATATTTTTTCGCTGTTATTCCATTAAACAGGGATTAAGTAATGTAACCAACAAAAAATAAAATAGTTAATATTGTACCCAGCATAAAATAATGGAAGTTTACAAAAAAATGCCAATTCTCCCAGTGGTCGGGCCCCAAAATCCAATGGTCCCTTTTGTTGCCCAGTGTTCGTCCATCACTATGAAACTTCATAAATAAATTTAATTTAATTGCTTATTGCATCATATAGGTCAGTATAGTGCAGATTTTAAACAAATTTTAAAGAAATCTGTTTTTTTAAATCTATCCACTGTTATTTAAGTTTTAAGCTCAAAAGGACGACCACTGGCGACGTCTGACTTTAGGACCACTCGCCCTAATACAGGCTATCGTTGATCTGAATTTATTACTTTTTATGCGTTTTTCTGTTTTAATTCTAGTACAAGTGGCAAATATACTCAACCTTTATTTACCCTTTGCTATTCGACGGTACAAAAAAGTACCACGACAAATTTTTTTTCATGTCCGCTCCCAACGTGGAGCATATGGATATGGCTTCTTAATGGAGGTATCTCAACAGAATTTTTCTATAAGAGCTGCTTGTTACTCAGTTGCCCAACCTCTCTTTTTTGAAGAGAGTAATGATAGAGATTTTGGGTTAGGACAGGACTAGTGGTTTAGCTATCACTCTCGCTACGCCCCGTGAGGATCGGATGGGTGGGAGGGAGTTTTTAGACATCACAGACATTCAGACTACGAACAGAAATTCATAAATCGATGGAATGATCAATTTATGATAACCGTACGCACTGAGAATTGAACTCGAGACATCCGTAACCTTAGCCAACGACGCTACCAACTGCGCCACGGACGCCGACAAAATAGATCCCATTAAATATGCCAGGGTAAATATTTTCCAACTTAATCTATGACAGTACTTATTTGGACAGTTTTGGACGTATTGGCAGCAAGGCAATTTTTAGTTCGGCAAAATACCACCACGGTAGTAAGTTGTAATTGAGCAGTCAGAGAAATTTGTCATGCAAAAATCGTGATGCTTTGAAAGCTGAAGCATTCATTGACCATGAAAAAAGAATTATGATATTTTTATTATTTAAAATTGTTATTTTTTTAAGTCGTATGATTCTTGATTTAAAAATACATATAATGTAACTGTGACCTACTGATAAAAAGAGCATGATTTTTGCCTTCTAATACCTGACAGTACAGTGGCTTTTCCGGAAAATTTTGAAAAAAATCAGTTATAGCTTTTAAAACACATGATAGATGATTGACTAAAGATATTTTAAAAAATAAAACACAATTCGTTTGTACTACTTCCACATGTTTATAATGATCAGACCCGGTTTCGCTCATCACGAGCATTGTCAACTGATCAACTGATTCATCAGTTGACAATGCTCGTGATGAGCGAAACAGGTCCTGATCATTATAAACATTTGGAAGTGGTACAAACGAATTGTGTTTTATCTTTTAAAGCATAACGCCATTCCACCAAGATTTGACAGTTAATACCTTAAAAGTGATTATTAAGAATAACTGGAAAAAAATGTTGATTTCCATGTTCAGGCAGCAAAGGGTTAATCGGATTCATTACGTAGTTTTATGCTAGAAGTGATACATTTCAAAGTTCTAGAGTTGTTGAATGTGTGCTCGTATAGATAGATAACTGCATGTGCTGCACATTGACTTTTTCAGATGACATTAGCGCCGAGACAAATTTGCCGTTTTTTTTTTTTAGCTCTTTAGCGATTTTTACTTTGGGTGTTGTGGTAACACATTTAAACCAACACGATTATACCTCTAACAGCTAGAGTTCTCTGATTTCGCTTTTTTATTTAAGTATTATATAAAATATTTATTCACGTCACTATTATCTCTTTATTTCCTGACTCGGAAGCTTCTGCCCCTCACTTGATTCAACTTTACTCCTCTTGATATACAATGGCCCAAATATTGAATCGATTAAAAGCAGGGTTTTTTAATGGAGGTATTTTAAAAATCTGCATGATTTCTAGGATTGCATAATTTTATAATATATTGCGATAATGCAATCAGTTATACCTGTTCCTTGCGAGAAAAGTAGCAGTTTCCGAATTATTCTGCATTAAAATCAGCTTAATATACATTGGTACATATACATATCGTCGCTGTTCTGGAAGAAAACACTGAATCGAAAAATGACATTGAGTTTGTTATACCAAAATATTTCTTTCTTATTTTGAACTCTGCACCTTTATTTTTAGTTTTTGTATAAACAAGCTAAATGAAAAAGGTGTACTGCCGTACTAATAATACCATGTTCATTACATGTTCAATGATTCATCCTAATCATACTTTATATGTTAATTTACCTTTTTTTCTATCTGAATAGTGATTTTTTGGGATAATGTACATAATTGTAAGTAATAACACAGTTTTTTCAAACATTTGAAAAAAGTTCAATTACTCAAAACTACTATTTTTCAGTTACTGTCTTCTTCCAGAACATCGACGTTAAAAACAGTATTTTAACGCTGATTTAGTAGAGCATCCTTGTTTCTGATTTAAAGTATGGTTATCATTATTGCTTACTCACCTTTTCAAATGCACGTCAAGCGTCACAGAGAAATATTGCACCACTTCTTTTGTCGTAATTCTATTCACCTCATCCCTGGATATATGACGATCGTTATCATGATAATGTAAACCCAAAGTATTATATGTTGATTGTAACATCCGGTATAATAAATACAACCGAGACGTTCATGCCAAAATCAAAGAGATTTATGGTGACAAAGCGAACGCAAGAATGTGTTTTACCTTTTACGACATTTGAAGTATACTTCAGCCGTACTTAAGTATTGTCAGATCTTACGAAACATTATTTTTTTGTATTCATATACAAAAGCAGTTGTTCTTATATCAATCGTTACATTTTTTTAAAACTTTTTCGTCTCTTATATGAATTGATAGATTACTCGTGGTGTTAAAACTAAGAATTATTGCTGCATTTGATTTCTCTAGATTTGAGATAAGCTTTCATTATAAATCAATTATCGAAATAAACTATAATATAAATATATGAGTATATGAGAATACATTAAATATGTACAATCTAGAAAAAAACAATGTTTGTTTGTTCGTATCTTATGCACTGCTATACCGTTCATCCGATTTCGATGAAACTTTGGTGAGTTGTTGTGCGCACACCCGTGAAGTTTACTGAAAAAAATCTAAAAAAAATAATCAAATAAACTGAATTAATCACAAACGCTTCCTTTCTTATAGTGGCATTGCAACGCATGCCGGGTACTCGCTAGTTTATTATAAAAAAAATTAACAAAATGTTATTTATGTAACTTCAAAGTTTAGTATTATATAAGTTATCATGTAAAAACTGTCATGCTGGTTATGTCGGCAGAAAGTTAGAAACGTTAATTTATAAGCTAATAAACATATAAACAGTTCATTATGCTTGCGATTATCCGAACCGTTCTTCGTCATTATATTAAATGTGGATTTGGTACAAATAAAAATGTAGAAATAATCCATCGATCAATTCATAAAGAATATAAAATTAATGCGCTGGGATTATTTAAAATAAGTAAAAACCTAAATAGAAATCATTTATTAATGTTGAAAAAAAGACAGCTAACTGCCCACTTTAAAATGTTTTTTCCTATGAGAAATTCCCCTCCAAACAGAAGTAAATAATTATTAATATTGTAAATATCTTCGACGTATCCTCTCTACGTCCAATATAACGGAACATCTCACTGTTGGTTCCCCATGTTTAATACAAAAGTAAAGAATCAAAGTTTCCGTTATAGCATTAAAAATCTTCGCCAATCGATCGAGTTAGTTAGATCATGATTCGTAAGAGACTAAACATGTGTCGCACTTATCAGAGGAATAGCGAAGTTATCAACACTAATTTTATATTGAATCTATCATTTTTTCCCATTGGTTAATAACGCCATTACTATTATAATGAACACTCGGCAGTTGTTTGTTTATTTTAACTAAACTTCTAACATCAATAAACATCGAATAATAATCATCATAAAAAAATCTCCACCAAAGCATACCGTTTGGTGGGCTTTTGAAGTTTAGTTGAAACATACTTCAAAATACATCATCATCGATAGTTTAGAGATAAAATCTTGTATAAACCGTTTCGTATAAGAAGACACAACAACTTAATTGCTTATTTAGTTTTTTTGTGCCGTCAATATGCTACTTAACACGCCGTAATTTTTTAACACCGCAATTATAAATTGTTTCTTTTTTAATTGTCATATTGTTTTTTACTATATCTCTTCATAAGGCTCCAATTTGCGATATTTGCGATAAGTTAACAATGCAAAATAATAGTAATTCTTTAATTAAATTAGCGGTTTTCAAATATTTTAAAAAACATGTTGAACTACTAATTTTAGTGTAATAATCTACCTATCTAAATTCCAGCGACACTCGTTGACAGATTGATTGCAGTTTTATTGCAAAGTTTATTATACTGTCATGTATTCAATGTGTCATTCATGGATAGTGTAATTAGTATATATAACATAATAATAATTGAATTACATCTCGTTGCTACAGATTGTCGTTACAATTATCTTTATGTATCTGATGACTTTGACAACTCCGATATTGTCAGAATGGTATTAATCAGGGCTTAAAATAAAACGAAAAATAAAAAATTATTTGTGTATTTTATAAATAATGAATGTGTAATGTTCCTGCGTCGGCGGCAGAGGTATGCACATCTGAGAGACAAAGTATTTACTTTTTGGCGAAATTCCTCTCAATTCACATATTTCATTTCTATTTATGCACTAGCGAGTACCCGGCATGCGTTACAATGCCACTCAAAGAAAGAAAGTGTTTGTGTTTTAATTCTGTTTATTGAAGTGCTTTTGGATACACAATATTTTTTGTTTTGTCGTCTGGTGAGTACACGAATAAATCAGAAGATTTTCCGACGCATACAGCAGTCTATGTGAGAAGCATGGATTTTCCAAATGTAGTCCACACACCTGTTGCGATTCTCCCGGTGCTTTGTTGATGATGGTCATTGCAAATGCGAGTCGCACTGGAAACTGCAGACGTTTGAATTCAACTGACATGTTTGTCGGAATCATTGATAATGCGTAGCAACAGTACATATTCTCCTTTAAATTTTCCATTTAAGACCGCCAAATGGAATTTAACAATTATACACACACTTGTTATTTCACACACCAACTGAAACTTTTTTTTTAATTATATTTTTGTTAGATTTTTTTTCAGAAATCATCTTGGGTGTGCGCACAACAACTCACCAAAGTTTCATCGCAATCGGATGCATGGTATAGAAACGCACACAAGACAACAAAAACGTTCATTTTTATGTATCAATACCAACTTTTTGATATCAAATACATATAGTACGTCATGGAGTTAAAACCAGGAATTGTAGGACTAAATTGTTCAGAAAAAGATAATTTTACGTTTTCAAAATCGGCGTCGGGCTTACGTTATTTTTAACGACTCCACAGCCCTAGTAAGAATAAAATGAACTAATAAAATTTTCAACTCGATTATACCATTGTACTGCAAACATCCGCTCACGCATCGATTTTTAAATCGCGAATTATATTAATTACGACCCCGAGGAGTGTCCTCATTGAATAAATATAATTATTGTACAATTATTTATTCATTATTTATGGTTTGCTGTTTATTTTTCATATATAGTATCGATACTCATGGTATATCTTCAACACTAATTTTATTCAACGCTCTGCCTACAACTATAATAGTTCTATCCAAAGCAGCTTACTTCCCGCTCCAGAACACCGAAGACCTTAAGTTTTAACTCGACGACATCTATCCATATTGTACGAGGCTTCGTTACAATTCGATCTTTTTAAATGTACTTATAACAGTTTTGGCGCTAAAGAAATGAAATGAGAATCAATAAAACTATATTATGTGTATGTAAATTGAATCGGTTTTAGTCAACTCAAACGACTTGTTCTAATTTAGACACAAGTCGACGATGTGCACTGTCAAATTAACGAAACATTATTTCACACACCGGCTGAGAGTGCTTGATGGAATTTCAACATCAAATTAAAAAAATTAAACCATTAAAATTTAACTAAACATATTCTGTATGATTCTACAATTTCTATGTAAATACATTAAAAAAACATTTTAAACAGAAAATCTACCGCGGGCTAAATAAACAAATGCCAATCCTTTATTTTGCTGCCGTGCCGGTACGGAGCGAATGTGGAATTATAAATCGTGACGTCAGCAGATACGTTTAACCGGTACACTGGTACCTCCCAATTACACCTTATCGGGACGGGCTATCTGTGCAAACTTTAAACGAACACAACGACGCCTTCGCACCTACCCTGCTCTCTATTCCCGGCCGGCTCGCGTTGTGTGTAAGCGGAAAATTTTGTGTTGAGGTGCGCAAATGTACCAAACCGTTAATTTTATCGGTTATATACTTATTTTTTGATTCAAATAACTATCTTGCCTTATTATTATTATACAGTAAACCCCCCGATAACACGATTGCGGAAAAATCGTTTTTCATTAAAATTTCCAACTGCTCCTTGATTACAGGTTAAAATACTCCAGTGACGCATGCGTATGCTCTGATTTTGTATGAATAAGGTAGCCCCAATAGTCCGCTCCGAGATAGCTTGCCCCCATATCTGCCTGTTATCGGGGAATCTACTGTATTTATACATTCAGCCGTAGTCGAAAAAAGCTTAAGATTTTATAGTTACTGAATATATAATGTAACATTCTTAATAACATATAGGTACAAACACAAAAAACTACTCGGTCATTTTAAATATCAATGACGGTTAACCGGTTGGTAAAATAAACCGACAGTGCAAACCCTGGCTGCCACTGACAGTAATGTTCTTTGTGGTCTACTGCCGCAAAATACTGTGTTTGATTTTTTACATTTTCCCGACCAGTCGTGCGAAATCATTGCTTACCCTACTCGTACGCATTATATAAGTTATGTACTACAACGTAGCGAAGCACGGCCACTATAATGCATATTTTCCGACCCGTATTTTGTGCCGAAATTTCGAACACAACAGGCTCCGTTTGTGTTTTTCTTGTTTGAGCGAAGGGTGGCGGGCTCCCCCTTCACATTGCGGTCGTCAAAGACCGAGTAGCGTGAGGGCTGTCAACATCATTGGATTTTTACATGCAGCGTCCTGTAAATATTCGTTTTTCCTCAAAGGCCTTCTGTCTTCATCGTGCACTTGAACATGCGATTTCGGTAATTTGACGGTCCAGCAAACTTTAAGCTATAGATACTACTGAAAAATAGTAAAAATAATTTTCGGTATTATTCTAAAAGATATCAAATCAGAGAATGGAGAAATCTGTAGTAGACGACCGAAAAACGGGCAGGTAGCCTGGATCAGAGGTGGGAACCTAAAATGAAGAGCTTTGGGATCAAACATGCTCAAATTCAGTTTTGAGAAAAAACGAGGTGTCGCTGTAGTATTAAAGAACACATTCAAAAGAACAGAATGGCGTTTTCAACGTTACTCAAATCCTCGTTGTTTCCATGCAATTGAATGTTAAAATATCAGTTTTTGTATCATAATTGTTCAAACCCTAAATCAGCCAATAATCTGCTTGCACTTATCGGCCAGCTGTCACTCAGCCTACCCAAATGTAGTATTGCTCTGTTAAAAAAGCCTGTTTATCTCTGTTAAGGAAAAACTGGTCATTTTTGATCCCGAGATCCATGTATATGTATATTTCAACAGACTCTTGAATGCGTTTCTCCTGAGCCTAGACACATAACTATCACATGGCGATAAAAAAAAGTATACCAATCCGTCCTATAGAAGCAAAATTAATTAATCAAAATAAGTATTTCATTATTTTGCCTTTAAGATGACAAAAAAAAAATTAAAAATTATAAAAAACATAGCATTATGTACATCAAACATGTTATTGTGTTATATTAACTTGCGTTTCGTTATTAACATCGACTTGTTACTGTAATTCGCAGTGATCAAAAAAAATGATTCTGTATTTGACAACCCTAAATGTGTTAGGCTGTGAAATGAAGCTATCTTTCTTTATTGCGGTGTCACATGGAATTTTTCTATTTCTTGGCAATTTTCGCGGTTACCTTCTAATATACGCGGGCAATTTTTTCCAACTTATTGTGTACCCAACATATCTGTTTATTATGAGCTTTCTAGCTAAGAGAGATACAGAATTTCCCATTTTTAGTATGCCTAATGTATCTTTTGAAAGCGGAGATGAGATAGTCTTTTTATTATTATTAAAAGCAAGAAATACTATAAGGTGTACTGTATTTTGAGTATTTTAACAAGTTTCGTTGTAAATTTATTTCAATTATGGTCTATCTGGGTAACTTTGGCCCAGTTCTGAGGGTTTTTTTTGTATTCTTATGGTTCACCAATGCATTTATGTGTGGTATTGATCTACATAGAAATGTACTAATGTCTTAAGATGATATTTAATTAACATAACTAGATTTATTGGTATAATAGATAAAACAAGGTGGGCCAAAGTTTGTATCCAAATCGTGTAACTTTGACCCACAATACAAATAATCGCTGTAATTATTATAAATTCAGTGATTTTAAAGTCTTGACAACTTTTCTTTATGCTTTCATATATTCTGTACATAATTGAGATTAGAACAAATATACAGCACTTGGTTTACAGATTATTTATACAAATTGAAAATATGGCTAATCCAATTTATTTCAAGATAAGTTTTTAAATTGTGTTTTATCATTCCAAGCTGACAGCTTACAAATTCAACGATAAAAAAAATATTTTGCACATTAATATTACTCAATAGCTCCTCAATACCTTTGCTTAGCTAAAAAAATATTCATATGGCATACACGGTATTATAACAGCATAATGTCAAACCTTTTTACATGTAGTGGGGGCCAATTTTAGATAGATGTGCAAACTTACCCAAATTGATGGTATATAAAATATAATATTAATTTTCAGCCTGCGTTATTTTACACACCAATTATGGATTAGTACCATATTGCGTGGCGCTTTGTGGTGTTTTTGCATGCATACAAAAAAACCTTTACTCACATGAGTGTGTTCTGGTTTTGAATACTATATTTTCATTTGACTATTTTTTGTATTTTTTCCCACACCGTGTGTACGATCGTTATATAATCGGTAGTCATTGTTCGATAATTTGCTTTTTTGTTCTGCAATAGCACCAGCAAGGTCGGCATTTTTTCTTTGACCACACTGTTGAAAATTCTATAGAAATTGTAATATTAACGTTATTAAATGATTTAAATTGTAGTGGAACTTATAATGTTTAATCTACATTTTGATTTAATTAAAACTTTTGTATTGTGCGCTCTGTGGAAATTCTACTTTTTGCTAGTTGTTTTTTATAGACGTCGCTACAGAGCTTTGAAGAAAATATAAGATTTGAATGCCGATAAACCGTTTCGTGAACCATCTGTACCATATATCAGAAAATACATGTATAAATCTATATATCTGTAACGAGAACTCCTGCCAAACGGTGAACAGTAGCGACGTGAAATTTGGACATAACTTTTTGTCTACCATTTCTAGATCAACTGTGCTATTTTCAACATTTAACATTAAGATTAATTGATGGACATATTTTGTGGGGGTGACACGATGAGGTACGGTTCACGGTGATATTTTCAACTATAAATATTATTGTTAATTGATGGACTATGTATATTATTTTATGCGTTTTACATGATTTAAGGTCCACAGCGATTATTTGAACTTCCAACGTCTAAATGTTACTTCCATCTGTCCCAGGCGAAACTCGCTTATAAATAATAAATAGTTATACTATAAATTTGAAACTGCGGCATGAAAGTTGTTAAAAACTAATATGGACAGACGCGTTATAATTTAAACAAATATTTACAACTAAAGATATCTATGTGAATAACTGATTTAAAAATTTACAGCTTACGTTGTATAGTTCACAGTTTTTATGTGTGAGAAACTGTTTCTCTCATATTCCCTCTCCGAATTAGTATCAATTTGATTATTTAATTGAGATAAGGTACTGCGCTCGAAACCTAGTTTAAATATTCAGTAAATGTAATTCTCTATTCATCCTCAATGGAATGATATTAATTAAAATATTTATAATAAAACCAAACTATGTAGTACAATATTAAATATCACGTTTAATTTAGCGAAGGGGGCTCTCAATTTCCTGGCTAATTTGTTAATATCTGAAGTTGGCACGTGCAGATTATTTTTTCTACATTTTTCCGACTCACTTGCATTGACGAGTTCTGTCTTACAATATAAAAGATCCGCTGATGGCTTCTAATGGGGCTAAATAATTATCAACAAAACCTTTACGAACACCGATTGTAAGTGTACTGTAATTGCGATTTTAAACTTGATGAGTAATGGTTGATTTGTCTCGCTTAGCTAAATTTGACTTGCAATTTATTATCATTTAAGTGATTTGGTTTTAAAAAACATTTTTGTGGATGAAAGAGTGTCTTATAATAAAACTAAACTTTATTTGTCAATTTCAGTATATAATGTCGTTCAAAGTTTTATTATGATAACTGTAATTATCTGCGTTTTCATCAAAAACCGCAATCGTTTTTCAAACTCCTGTTTTATTAAATAACCACGTACTTCACACACCTCAAACAGCCTTCGTGTCTCTGTTGGAAGCGTTCACAAACTGCTTTTCTTTTAATAGCTGTGTTTATTGTAACTTCCTACCGTGCCTCGCCCCACCCCCGGCTTAACTTCTAAACTGCGATAGTGGAAGAAAAGTTAGTTTCACAAAACACACCACCCCACTGGAAATATTTCTCTCGGCCAAATGGCTCACGTATAAATTTTTTATCGTTTGTTTATTGGATTAGAGCCGTACGACGCTTTTATCTTATATATAAATCTTATTTTTGCTCCGGCGTTATAAATTAGCCCGTGCCATGGCCGAAACCTATGCTTTTAGGCCATTTCTAATCCGTCCTGCTTAATTTACCGAATTACCAGCGACAATGAAGCTGTATTTTTAGATGATTTTTTATGAAGGCATTTCAACGGTGTTTGCCGCGGTAGTATTTTTTTTTTTATGGAGCGAAGTATAAATGTTTCCATTATTATTTTACTGGCAATGTTAATTCACTGTAATTTTGACGGGACTGTGTAAAAAATATTTTTATATAAAGAAATAACGTATAGTATTTTTAGGGTGTCGATTAACGTAACCCCCCCCCCCCGCAAGCTCACAGTTCCTCCAAGGTTGCAAAATAAAATCATCAGATATAAGATTAGGATCTAATATTTTAAAAATAATTCAGAGCTCTTTGATCTAAATAGTATGAAAATTTTTCGAAAACACGTAGGTGTTACGTCGGACTTCTGAAAAATAAAATAATGGATGGGGCTGGCTTATTTTTAATTGTGTCACTTTTTATATAGATTGTAGATTTTGTATTATAACGAGCGTATTTTTTTCATTTTATTCAATATGATTTTAATCTTGAAAATACCAGAATTTAGAGTCGCAGAATTCTGATATTATTATCCCTTTTAATATTGATTGTTACATCTCTCATGTAAATGTATTTTACCACATATTCGCGTGTAATTTAAAATTAGTGGTATCTGTAAATAAACGTTTAGTTCCGACTTATTTTCTAGCCAGAATCGAAAATTTTGATCCAATAGTTGGCAAGATTGATTGCATTTAACAATAAACACAGCCGTGCTATTCCGCTCGGTCTTTTCAATTCGCCGATTCATAATTGACTTTGTTTACAAATTTTGTCTGGAAGTGTCTGAGTGGTCGACAGCTTCGCTTTGTACCAAGCACCCACAAATATAGCGAGCACGGTATTGATTCAACTCCAAACTGATTGTGTGTACTTATTAAGAGGTCGTCATGTACATATTATCCAAATAATGTTGTTGTATGGACGAATTCTGTCGCTTAAAAAGCTGTTGCGTCATTGTATATGAAAAGAAATATTCTGACTGATTTAGTTCTTATTCCTATAGGTGTAAGGCCGTAGTTGGCTGTAATCTCTAAAGCATTCAAGAAGAAAGTTCAGTTTCATGGATTTCCCCGCCTCAATACGTAACGGTTCACAAATTGCATGAACGACCAACGCCTAACGTAGAAGAAACAAAATACACTTGACAAACGTAAAATTTAGCGCAAGTAACAAATACTCATAGCTGATCTGCTTTCTCCACTTAAGATGGCTGTTTATTGTTAATATTATTTACGTACTTAATATTTGATTGTTTTTAAATGGTTCACTAATTTTTTCTTATAATTTTCCTGATCCACTATTACTTATTGCATTAGTAATGTCATTAATTTTCTTTGCTCAGCTAATGGACTTTTAATGTAGCTATATTTGTGATTTCAGATTAGTATTAATATCGGCGGCAAGACATCATATTTATTAACTAGTGGGACGCCCGTCATAGATAACTGCATTGAAATTGAAATACTTAATGTCTAAAGTAGCTAGTAATAAATAAATGGATTCTTGTCTAGTGTGTGTGTTTAATAGAAATGCTTAAAGAACTTCATGGCAAAAACATTTTTGCATAGCAATTTTTTTGAAATGGGTTATATGTTCCTTACAAATTCATTGTCGTAAATTGGAATAAATCTTTAAATGGAATCGTTTAGTAGAAAAACCTTTTACAACGTTAATCGTCATTTTTTTTATATAATCAAATAGATTTAAAAAATATTTAATCAAAAAATAATATAATCATAAAATGTATAATCAAAATGTAAACCTACATGTGATAATAATAAAACGTCTACAGAGCGGTCTAGGGTATTATATATAAGATTTTATAAAAACAAAATAATGTATGGATCATGGTACCTACTGCAAGTGGATTTGTGATTTCAAATGTGACGCTAAATTTATTACGAACCGATTAAAAAAATCATACATTCCACGCAGGCAAGAATCCAATATAGATTAGAGCTGTCGCATTCTTTCTTCCGAAACAGTATCTTTGTAAATAAATAGTTACTACACGTGACCTCTCAGCTCCAGAAACGTTACGGCTGTATAAGTGGATGGCAGGGGAACCCTCCAGTGTTTACTAATCGTTCTAATTTGTCAACCTAGTCTAGCGATTGAAGCGATCTAGTTAAGTGGCACGAAAGCGAAGTGATCTAGTTAATACAACTCTATTCGGTGCGATAATAAAAATGCAAACCCCGTATTCTCTTTCATTACCTCACCGAAGAAAATCGAAAGTGGTTCCATTAAAACAATGGCGCAGAGAGACTGAAGCATGCTTAATTGAAATGCAATTCTCGTTGCCGTTATTATGCAAGGTCACGTGTCTTTATCGGCGTTATTACGCTGTACTCGACGAATTTTGATAATATCAATACTATGTTTTCGCTTTTGTTTGTATGTAAACCATTTGTTTTCGGTTTTGGATTCTGTATAAGGAACTGAAATGATACATGTTTGTTCGACTATATAAGAGAAGACTTATCTACGTACTGAATTTATCCTCTGTAAGACGATGTCATTAACGCAGGGGATCCCAACCCATGAACCTTTTTACAAAATTCTTTTGTATATTTCAAACAATTAATAAAAGTAATGTGACGGCCAAAATTCATTTGAAAGACGTATTGTGCCATCTGTCATGTGTAGTATTTATATCTGAAGAAATAATAATAATTTAATAAAAAATATAAGAATGGTAAAGGATAATATCGACGGTGTTTTGGCCTATTGCTGTAAATTGGAAAAATAAATTGACCACTTTTTGGAAGGGAAACATCATTTTACATTAGTTTTAGGTTTAAAAATTCTGACCCCCCACTTGATGTAAGCCACTATTATATCGATACTTCCTACGTATAATCCCGTGTGTCCAACATGAGAATTTACAAGAGTGCATTTCAAAGATTCATAACGCAACTCACCATATAATGTTTTCGATAAAAACAGTTTTTACTCTCTCCTGAATAATTTCAATTTTGAAGATTACATCAATTGCCCAAAACGCCGTCGATATTAAGTTTTTTTTTTAGTTGGTTACCTTAATTAAATAGTAATGCAGATTTGGTGAATCGGTAATCGAATATTATTTTTATAAACGCACTTTTCTATAATAGTTTTAATTCAACTCTTCGTCAAAATATTATTAAAAATTAGTATGTCGTATTGTACTGAGATAATTTCTTAATAATTCTGGATGTTCTACTTCATTACAGAAGGGATAAAAAGATTTTTCAATCAAAAAACCGTCATGCATCGTTTTATTCCATTCTGTGTGGCCGTTTGGATAACAACTCGAGTCTGGCGATAAATTGGCATCGCGAAACTTTAGCCAGCGTGGAAGATTAATAATCTCGGCTGTTCAGGCTAGAGAGACGAAAGCGACGCGGCGCAGCGTAGCGTTCGTAACCCTTTGCAGCTAACGGAAAAGCGAAGACGTCGCTGCGACGTCGTGACATCGTTGAGACCCGCTCTTGGAAATTGTTCCGCTTTACGGAATTCGCCGAGAAATCCCAACATAGTCGACTGAGGAAAGTTGAGGAGAATAAGCAAGTGCCCACCTTAAACCGTTTAACAACCAACAATTTATTTCGGAAAACTCTGTGCGCATATTTGGGATTTGGCATTTTTCCCTTTTTTTGGGTTAAATCTACACACTAGTCAATTTTACCGTAGTTTACAGGAGAAGAAATATGAACCTTGGTAAGCTATGAAAAATTCAAATTAAATAGATAATAAACTTATTCAATAGATCTTCTTCATGCATACTGAATTTCGCCGCCACATATTGACGAATATTTTATCGTTAGAATAAACGTAATATGACAACAACGGACATATCAGCTTGTGCCATAGCGCCACGCTACAGGTTTGATCTACCCTTGAAGTCTCACAAAGAGTATACGCCGTACGCTTTTTGTATACTACACAGAGCGTATCAGTGTAATATGTATGAATCCCGTGATCTGAAATCCTAGAGTCGCAGTGCAAAGTTATACGGCATGCACTCTACATAGGATTCAAAGTGATGTTTTCAAAACTGTTTAACTAATTCTACAATAAAATTATATATTGATCAGGACCGGTTTCACTCATCGCGATCATATTTTCAACTGATGAGAAATAAAATAGGACAGAGTTAATATGTGTATCAAATTATTTATACCTCGTGAGAAGGTATAAAAAACACACATTATTATCTTTGCTACTTTGTGATATAACCATTTTAATACCATTAGAATAATTCAAATAGTTAAACGAGAACTGACAGCTCAAAAGAGTTTGGCATCACTGACCTTAGCGATGAGCCGTTTGGTTATTCTAACAATAATTGAAATATGTATTTCCAACTGTATATTTAACCTTCGTGTCAAGGCGCTTGCTTCATAGTTTAGTTATCGAAAACAAATGTATGAAAATTCCGGTTCATGGAGGATGAGGTAATAATAAAACAGCGCTTGTGAAGTCCGCCTAGCCGCCCTTGCCCATATGTGCAATACCATCAATTATCTTGTTCGCCATTTAGTCGTGCAGCGACGAAGGCTTTAACGAATGACTACTTATTTTTACGGTCACAATAGTGTCTAACTATGTAGTCTAGTGGCAAGAGCTTTACCGTAGTGAATCACATTGGTCTGAGCGTCCCGGAAATGCCAATACCTTTTTTTTTCAATCCGAATTTAAGATCTTAGACATGATTGTTAGTAGTGTCATTTATCCTGGAATTGATCTTGAGTAACTTAAAAACAATTCTCATCGAGTTAATCGCATGTGTTTTAAATTTTGATAAACATTTAGCATATGGGCAATTATTTGCTGTAATGTCAAATATTTTAATCGTAAATATTCGTTTTTAAAATCGTCCTTCAGTAGGCCCCTGTGACCGAACAGCGTTTAGGTCCATGTGCCGGCAAGATCAGTATCAAATTTATATTTATTCATTGAAAATACGACCCAATTTAATTTCATCACACATGAATAATCACTGATGATTCGTTAGAGGTAGCAACGTAGTTGAACACGCATGAAAAACGTGCATTTCTCTTTCTAAAAAACTCAAAAATGTGTTATACGACCATCTTTTTTTCCATGTCCACTCCCAATGTGGAGCATATAGTCTCCTAATGAAGGTATCTTAACAGAGCTTTTCTACGAGAACTGCTTGTTACTCAGTTGCTCAACCTCTCTTTTTTCGAAGAGAGTAGGGATAGAAGGATAGGGCCAGGACAGGACTAGTGGTTAGCTAATCGCTCTCGCTACACCCCGTTGGGATGGGATGAGAGGTCAACATATGAAAACCGTCCGCACAGACATCCGTAACCGTAGCTAGCGACGCTACCAACCACGCCACGGACGCCGACTAAGTGAGAAAAAGTTGAAGTCTAATTAATACCTGGTTTTAATATGTATTGAAAAAAAATGTGTCTCTGAAGTAGGTTAAACTAAATTTATTTTACGTGTAACGCCATGCCATAAGCGCACAGTCGACGTGTTTCTTGTTTCCTGGTATCGCAGCTTTTTTTCAATGCAATGTTATCGCGAAATTCATTTTATCACTATTTTAAATACCAAGCTACGACCATTGTATTCAAACGCTTATGCATAATGTCGCATTTGCCTCGAAACACCGATAATTCTTGCGTCTCTAGCAGATTAATATTCGAAACTGTTTCGCGAAGTTTGTGTGAAATATCGTACAAGTTTACAATACAACTCGCGAAAGCCGACAAATCGTCTCGCTATCGCTAATCCATGACATATTACGTGTATAGACTTGTGATAATGCAATAAATATCCCAATTAGATAAACTTACTGAGTTACGCAACCGCATAAGTTTCTGCGGTATACAACTAAACTCGTACAACTACCTTTTTTATGCATGTACATACACAAATTATTCATTCGTTCCATTTTCGTAATATTTTTTCAGAAAATCAGTAATAGAGGTTAATTATAAATTTCAGCTAATAGATTCGCTTCGGTTGCAGTCTTTGAATACCAATACGAACAATTTCATTAATTGAATTTTCAATCGATCTATGTCCGGTTTGTATAATATATGTACATAATTAATGTTGAAACACTTTCCCACCCATCCGAATCTAAACACGTTAACCAGTAGTCCTGTCCTATCCCTATATTTCTATCGTAAGTCCAAGATGTTCAGCGATTTTTTTTGTTCAACAGGCATTTTTTGTAGAGTAAATTTTCTTGCGATAAGAACCATTAGGAGTACATATCGATGGCCTAGTTCCATAGTGATACAACTAAAAATTGGTAGTTTTGAGATATGGCCGATCAAAGTTTTGACTCATCTAAACCGACTCGTAAAAAGTGATGGCTTATTATTTATATTATTTTTTTATTCAAATAGGTGGTCAATAGTTTATAGTTTTAGGATTAAAGGTTGCTTCTTTATGGAACGCCACGATTCACAAAAATATATCTCCACAATACGATATTTCGATATGTATGTATATGAATCTGGGAAATTATTTAATTTTGCTGATTTCCATATACAAATATCTGCCTTTTGAGAGAAAACCTGTACATTTTACAAGCTGTACTTTTGTGGAACTGCAGAAGAGCGGTGTTCGAATATAATGGCTAACTTAATTCAAAACATTAAATTTTTGACTTATCGTCCTATGGAACTGAACCAATCACATAAGGACAGTTTTTTCTATCTGGTGCCATTCTTTGTTTTATTTTTTACACAAAATTTAACAATAGAAACGTCAAATAAATCATCGAACATTGCTAAAAACAAAAATACGTCGAGCATCTATCTGATCGGATAAGGCTGTCTTATGTGGTTATTCCCCCCTGTATTTGTAGAACATTATTTCATATTTAGTGCAAATTGTTAGTGTATTTGTTTATTGTGTTTGAGGGCACGTGTGCACATAGGTAAATACTGCAAAATCAGAAGAACTTGCCTTATGTGATTGTACACCCCATCCGTCGATATTGTACTCCGAATTAAAGGCGCTCATGGTAAAAAAAAAACATTTTTTAATTATACTTGAATTTTTTAACCGATATTCTATCAATCATCTCACGGACTACCCTATGTGCACCTATGCCAAATGTTATAAGGTTAGCGACGTAAAATATCGACGCAGAGTCGTCTGACAGATGCGAGAATTATTCATGTTTTTCGCCACGAAAGCGCCTCTCGAAATGATTTAACTGTTCTGATTTATGTGGAACAAACGACGCCATCTTTCTCCTGAGGATGATCCTGCTCGCGTCGCACGTTACTTACCACCTCCGTCCGACTGATGGATCTCTGCAATAGCATTATATTACTACTTGCTGACTCCTGATTTACTGGAAAAAGCTTCAAAAAATCTGTTCAGCAGTCGGAAGGTATTGTAACAGAATTCTGTTTTCTTAAAATTTCGATAAACGAACTATTGAGGGAGTGTATCATAAAACCGAAAGTGCGCTCCGTAATATTATAGGTTTTCCGAATGCGTTTTAGTGAGAGTTTAACACTTTTTTGCCGTTTTGTCAAACGATATACGATATCCTATATTCGGTATGGGTACTAATTCAAAGTATGTTGTCTTATACCTTCCGTACATACGTATTAGAACAGAGATATAATCACTTTTTTATTTGCAGCATTGAATATGTGTATAAATAATTAAATGCAGAAACGGCCCAAGACTAGATATTATACGTCTCTTACAACTAAAACATCCAATCCCGGACCCTTTTTATGTTTCCGGGATTTGTCATTGCGCGTAATTTCATGTTTTGAATTGTATATTCAAAATTAAATTGGAATGATTATATAATTTTTTTTGAGCTAGGGAATGGTTTTTTTATTCATTGAGAACATATTATTTACAGATAATAGTTGTACTGTTGTTAAAATTGTGTGTTATTTCTACGGTTGTTAGAAATATGGGAAGGAAATATGGTTGTTAGAACATTTACAGTGAATTGCAAAATCCCGGGATTGCTATTTAGACAATCCCAAGATTGACAAATTTACCGTGATTGGAAGCCCTGTTTACAATATTAATGGTGTTTTGTCGCTTTCTACAAACCAAATGTAGTGTATTCGGCGATCTGTGAAATTTTCGTTAAAAATCAATTTTGATTTCTGCGTAATTCACAATATGCAAGCCTAAATAAAAACCATATATACGTCATTATGAAGTGCTGTTCAAACTCTCATCAAGTTTAGTTTATATTTTTATTTCAAATATACAAAGTCGAGTGCTTTCTCAATTCATTATAGAAAAATTAATACCGAACTGTTGTTTTAACCTTAATTTTCTTTCGAGATAATGCTACTTGTTTTTCTATGAGAGGTCTGTTTGTTGATCATACATTAAAATTTATCTTCTGACGATAACGTGATACAGTGAGGCTATTGTAGTGATCAAATATCTCCTTCCTCTCGTCCTGCCAGTCGCCTTTGGGATAAAGAAAGGTCGTCCTGGCACTATGTCGGGTTATCTAAAAATATTTCAGTAATCTTTTAACACGCGTTAATTTAATACAAACTCGTATTATGTCCTTAACATCTGTCAGTCTTGTGAATTTAACCTTTTTAAAAGTTTTACACAGTAATAATTTAAGGTTTATAAATTGTTATCTAAATATAAGATATGTATATTTTTTTTCAATTTTGATTTTGCATATTAATAAATTCTTTATTTTAGAAGCTGCTGTCACTGATTTATGGATGGTATGGAATAACTATATATTGTAGCGCTTTTAAAACAACATGACAAGTTTTCGCTTGAAAAAAAAGAATGGGAAAAGCACGAAGATAATGATTGTTGTAAAAAGCATAAATCAATATTTTTCTTAGACTTCCTTTTTTAAATTTGATATTGAAATTCCATCAAGCACTCTCAGTCGATATCTCAAATCTGTTCCTTTTATTTCTATAGATTGCCAATTATATTTTAAAAATAACATACAATATGTGTACTATCTACATGTCTATAATGATCAGGACCGGTTTCGTTCGTCATCTAGCACTATTTAGCATTTCTTATTATTTATAAAAGTATTATAATCAAATTGTGTTTTATTTTTAAAATATAATGCCTTTCCACCAAGAATTGACAACTTAAAAGTGATTACCAATTAGTCTCATCGTTCTATATGAAATACTCTATTATGATTTATTATCAGTTGTAAACGCTCACTAGCTTAACGAACGCGATCCTAATGTTTTTTTTCTATAACATGTCGAATATACATACGAGCAAAAAACAATCGCGCATATAGAAAATGCACCAAGTAATGAATACGCACAAAATAAAATAAATATAGTTATATATTTTTTCATGTGCGCAATCGTCACTGTGCCGATATGTATTTCATGCAATTGTCATATTCGCATAAATCATATAATTGTAGTATAAATTTTTTTCGTTATGTCTTATTATTTTTTTTTTATCAAGTTTTTGTACATCTGGTATACTCATTTCGTTGACAAAGATCCTCGAGCACTGTAGATTCTTCCGTGATTATATGTGACGTCGAACCGTCAATTTCCCGTTGCCCTTTCGCTCAGCATTATTACCTGACAATACCTGTTTTTAATCGCGTAATCAGGTGCTCGGCGCTGCATGTGATGGATTGTCGTCAGCCATACATTCGATCAAGGTCGCCGATATGCATTTTTTTAATCGACTCAGAATTGCATTGTGTTTGCTGTATCAGCCGGTTCACCACGAGCTGTAGTTCGCTCATGAATAAATCATGACGAAGATCGATAATGGACAGAACAAATTGAATCATTTTTTCCGCGTTAAAAATACAATACGACATTGGTGTAAATAAAATAAAGTAGCAATCTTTTGTATAGAATAAACTATTCGTTGTTAAATTAAATTTGAAGAGCGAAACCGTACTTGTAAAATACAGCTTTGCAGTTTAATGAATGAACTAGTTTACTCTTTTATATGTTGACGTCGTGGGATACATTAAAAGTGTACGAAACTAGCCATATTATATTAACTATAATCCTAATTCAGCTGGCATTGGATGTTTAATAAAATAAAGTTTTGAGGTTACTTGTAGAATACTCGCAAATAAATAATTATATTAATATATTCTGTAACAATTCACTGAATGCTCATCACATGCTCCTATAAAATGTAAGAATTACCGCAGTATCGGTTTTTTTTAATTTCTCACTAGATGACTTTGAAGGACAGTGGCGTTTTTGCTTTTATACAACTCAAATCATCCTTCATCGTTTGCCTATGATGTCGACGGTGTTTTCGTCAATTGATGTAACCCTCAAAATTGAAGTTGTTCAGCAGACAGTAAAAACTGTGTTTATCGAAAACATTGTATTGTGAATTGCGTTATTTATTTATTTGTCAATTTAAAAAATTGAAATGCTTGGCATTACACAGCTGACGCCAATGCGCCATGCATTCCATAAACATAATAACAGTAACAATAATACTAATAAAAACAATAATGAAAATAAAAACATTTTTTTAAATTATTGAATACGAAAAAAACAAGACTTTATTAATTTACAAGGAACAAATATTTGCTGAACAATACCAAGAGTTTAGTGCTGACAATATCTCTAGGCACTGCATTAATCATTCGGACGGCTCTTGCAGCTGCTTATGAATAACTTGCGTTATGAATCTTTGAAATGTATTCCTCCGGGTCAGAATTTTTAAACATAAAACCAATGTAAAATGATGTTTCCCTTCCAAAAAGTGGTCAATTTGTTTTTCTAATTTACATCATTTGGTCAAGGCCTGCTCTGTCGTCTTTGAAATGAGATCCAATCATTAACTCGTTTTCATGTCTTTTGAGGGTTACATAAATTGGCCAAAACACCGTCAATATAGTTAGTCGTAATTATAGTTTCAGCGCAGAACATTCACTTGTCACTCGCTGGATACTTGGGAATAGATCATTTGTATTTAATCACTTTTAAGTTATTAACTATCAATTCTTGGTGGAAAGGCATTATATTTTCAAAACTTCCACATGTGTAAGTAGTACAATTGAATTTTGTTTATTTTATAAAATTTGTATTTTAGGTTAAATGTACACGTAACAATGGAGCACTAAATAATGTCCGCGCTAGGGCTCCGTTCCTACTCCGGTTATAACCGAAATGCTCCAATACTCCACTCCGACGCTCCGGTTATTAGTCGTTTTAAAAATATTGTTGTGTAATGTTATTCGCGTGCAGTGGGTATAATACACTACGTGGGAGAAAATAGGACCTATCTTGAGGTTTTTCGGCCGCTTCAAGAAGAAAGTCAATACAAGTCGCAGTAACATGTATAATGCTTAGATTAACATAATTAATTAGAGTAATTATTTGTTCCTACCGAGGAAAAGAAAACCTTCGATTTTTTAAATTTAACCTTATAATTACCATAGTATTTTTGGAATACACTATTTCATTCACCAATTGTTCCGTTATTTACTTTAGGATACGAAGGGTTCTTCCTTTAATATTTAATTTCCACTAAATCAACTTCTCCCACCTTTCATACTTAACATGGCTTTGTTTAATGTCACCCTTAATTAAGTAACGCTAGTCCCTTTCGTTACCATATGCGAGGCGTAAACCGGTTTTATGTATTTTCAACGTTAATAAAAAACCTGAATATCAATTTACAGCGACTAAAATTAAAGTAACATTTCATCGAGTTGAATGCTTAATCTGCTCTAACATTTGCGTCACGACTTAATTCAAACACTTGTCTAACAATGGTATATTATCATCTGCATGTAAAATTACATTTTTACTTCTGTAGTTTTTTTTTATCTAAATTATTTAACACCATCTGTTTATAGAAATAAATGTTACCGTAATTTTTGCGAAATAAAATATGCTTCCGTTTTTTTTGTTTTTACTAAAAATACTTATAGATATGCTAAACTGTTGTAACTTGATTGTTTATCTACTTAAAATATTTGATACAACTGCCATGGCAATTTATAATAACAATGTAATATGCTGTATCATTATTACACATATCACGTTTTCTCAAACAAGGCTATAAGTAAAACGTCTTCTCGTTGTGAAATCTCGTTCTTGCCGGCAGTCATCTTGACATTTAGATACTATCTAGCGAGATTGTGTATATCCCGAATAACAATAATTATTCTACTGTGATTTACTAACTTATAATGTTGGCCGTGAATATCGCGCAAGGTGGCAAAACTGATTACATGTGGCGTCTATAGAATTATCAGGAAAGCCGTTCCTTAACTTATAAGGCTGTAATTTTAATATTTTACACAATTTCCTCTCGAAGGTCCTTGCCATTTAAAGTTCCGGCAGCTATTGAGTTTGTTTCGAGGTCAACGTTAATGCTATATTTATGCACATAACGTGATTTATGACACATTTTTACAAATACAAGCTTCAAAGTGACCTTCCTGTCTAATGGAAACGATGGTTTTTATTCTACAAAAGAGATGTGTGTTCCACGTGGGTTGAAGAATGGATCTTCCCTAGACTCATCTTGTCCTTCAGTAGTACTTGCAAGATTAAAAGAAACATTGTTACAGGCATTCAAGAGCTCAGTCCGTTGAATCGACGAGATGTTAAAATTCAAAATTTGTAAATAACGAAAATTAACTGCATACCGAGATATCACCACGTCTACACGTAGCAGTTCATTTAGCCCGATAAACGCACTGGACATGTTTACATGTCCAAGACTTTATTTCGTATTTCCGGCCAAACTAGAAGGATACTTGTGGATGTATGCTTTAAAAATAGTTCAAACCTTTAGGTAGAGAAATTAGGCAAGAGATCATGCAAATGTCGAATAGAACACAAGGAAATATATTTTTGCAAAGAGCTCTCGATATTCAGTCTTTCGAATTCCAGCTTTAAACTGCCGATTCGCAGCATTAATTTCAGCCCTATGTATACTATACTTATTCGGTTACACGCTTGTTTGTGTGTGTGTGTTAGCGGTGTATATAAAGACTGGCCGCAGCCATTTTGCTTGCAAAGTCGAAGATTCAATATTTTTCAGCTTCTTAATTTATTTCGATTCATTTTAGTGAGAATGCGACGAGCTTAGTTTACTTCGTGATTTATTCAGGGTAACTAATATATATTTCACATAATTCTCCATTCTTTACTGTTGAAATCAATCTGTTTTTAGCCATAGTGAGCGTTGTAACACATTAATTGAAAATATTTTTTTTCGAAAAAGGCTCGCGCTGTAAGGGTTAAAATTGTTGAAATGCTATATTTTGATAATATCTGAACTCTCAAAATTGACCAACCGCTTTCATTGCCAATATTTGCTGGAAATTTTCATACATGTATATTTCAACTAATATATTATGAGACTATTTCACTACATTTCAAACAATCAACTACACAAACACTTATAACCGCATCGTTTTATTGTTGAGTGATTGACTCGAAACGATTCTCTATAAAAGTTATATTCTGACTAATTATAACGAGTCATAATGATTCATCGTATTGATTCGAACTGACATTTATCATTTACGTCCAAATAGTGCCACATCCCTACTGCAAGGGCGCATCCCTTAAGCGTATTGATATATTTTTATGTTTAGGCTGAATAAATATCACAGAAGAAGTTCTTCTACACTCTCATCTCTATATGCGAGATGAAAATGAAATTAAGTTAATGTGGAACGTTCCTTTGTTTTCATGCGTCGACCCATTTCTTATGTCACCTGTTTTTGATCGTACCAACGGAAATCTACCCAACCTGTACGCCCAATCTTCGAACGATAACATTGCTGATGTATTTTTGATGTTTTCTATTAACCCTGAGTATCACGATAATTGATCACAATATTATATATATATATATATACTGATTTCTATCAGACTAACATTTGGCTAGCATTTACCAGGACCAATGGATTGGGTTGACGTTTACGATTGTCGCTCGAATCTGTCTTGGGGTGAGTAACACCAGTACTGATATATTATTTGAAGACTTACAATTAAATGCTCTCTTGTTTGGACCATATTCTCTTTAGTAGTTTAAATAGTTTTCACTTATAACAAATACATTCCACAAAAAACAAATTCTTTCACTAAAAATAAAGTGATTCCACTTAATAAAATAGATTTTAACATTTAAGAAATACATTACACTTACAAAAAAATATTTTCACTTAGATAAAATAGTATTCACTCAATATAGATACTCGTACTTTAAAATCGATATTTGCACCAAACCGAACCAGACCAACTCTAACATAGCCTACTACAACTTAACTAACCTTGTTAAAAGAATCGGTAACTAAGTGTAAACTATTATAATCGAAGTTTGAGTATACTAAGTGAATACTATCTAACACAAAGTGCAATTATTTATAACCATTATTTAAAAGCCTGGAAATCAAGAAAACATTAACCATCATCACAGACGGCCATAGGCGTAAATACATATTTCTTGTAAAAACGAGCGTAAGTACACTATCTTTTGTAGATATGAAATATTGATTTAGACATACATTATGTATTATCATAGGTGAACATGCATTACCTCTGAAGCCACGGTTTTGTGATTTTGGGATTATGATGATTCCTGATTCCATATTTTCTGCCAAGCTGTTTTTTGTAAATTCGTCGTATGCCTATGTATGTACCATACAACGTGCGTAAATAACCAAAAACATATTTCTCGTAACTCCGATATGTTTGAAATTGGGACCAATACGTTGTATCTCACGTCAGCAAATCTAGTTTCAAAACAACTTCCGTCACCTTACAACGCTTTTTGATAATTTAAAGAAATTAAATGAAACGTGAATACATTCTTCGTATATAAAGACTAATGGTAAATTTGTTTTTTGTGTTTCCTGAACAAACTAGTTTTTGCGGTTCCGAGGTATTTCACGTTACTCGTCGATATAGTGAATTGCCAGTAAGTAATATTAATATGCAAGTCGTTTTATCATAATCGTAGAAAACCTCTAGGGCATCTTTCTTCCTAATAAAGGCCTGGTACAATTGATCGGTACAGCTATACTGACAATTTATTAATCTTTTAAATGAATGTAAATTACAACAGGAATTAATCATGCCGAAAGCTTGTCGACTATTGCGTTGTCGATGGGATGTTCGATTAGCAGCCTACAGTCCATACAAATCCGTCCCTAATTTTTCTACACTAGTATGTTCAATATTTGCGTTATAAGAATCATTTTTTTTACCATGTCCTCTTCCCAATGTGGAACATATGGTATCCTAATGGAAGTATCTCAACAGAAGTTTTTTAGAAGAGAGTAGGGATAGAAGGATAGGAGTAGGACAAGACTAGTGGTTAGCTAATCGCTCTCGTTTTTAGGATCGGACGGGTGGACTGGAGTTTTAGACATCACTTACATTCGTGCCTACGAACAGAAATTCACAAATCGATGGAAAAATCAATTTATAAAACTGATTGAACCCGAGACATCCGTAACCGTAGCCAACGACGTTAACCACTGCACCACGGAGTCGACATCAATAGCTTATTGTTATTAGTGGGTATTTTCTTGCGACATAAATATTCAATCTAAAAATGGTTCTCAAACGTTTCAAGCACCGAAAGTGAAATAAAACCATTAATTTTCAATTTATCCGAATGCATCGTAAATCTGCACCATTTACTGTGACGGAAATCAAAACACGTCGATTAAAAACACATGAACATGTAATATATTGATATGTATAACTACGATTTCATTTAGAGCGTGCGAAAACGATTCATCAAAATATTTGGAGTGTTTACAGATTCGTCAATCCCGCTGTCCAATTCTGTGATTTATTTTAACAGTTGCCGCGCTCTTAAAGCGTTTTGTTTTGTAGCGTCGAGCTTAAAAAAAAGGCAGTTCACTATGACAAACGTTGAATTTTAAAATCTCTTCTCTCTCTGCGTGTTTGTTTTGTTACTACTAAACATCAAAACGTTTTTTAAAATTAACATGAAAGGATTATCATAATTCCCATATTTTAGTATATCACGCGCGATTTTTTATCCAGCATTAAAAAGAACGCACTGTGACGCTGGCAACTATTTTTTTTCTTTACAGAGGTAATTTCCTTTTATTATTAAATACGGGTTTATGCACAGTTACGGTAATCTGGACTTGTTATCAGGCTAAGTAATTTGTTTTACTGTTGAATATTCAGTAAAAATAAACGTGATAATTTGAGTATGTAAAACAAAACGCTCAGTCAGAATGAGGACCGTTTACGCACGACGAAATATCTGGCTAAATTGTTATTTTTTTACGTTTACGTCGGATTTATTTCAAAAAGTTGTCGTATACGAAAAATACAATACTTTATTGTCATAAGTTTATAGACTTCTATCTCTAGAATTTTCTAGTTTAAACTAAAGTATAGAAAGATATTTAGATTTCTCCGAAACATAGAAAAGTTTAATTTCAAACTCAGCACGTTTTCAAAAATTTAAAATTATTATAATGGAGAATATTCTAGTAGAATTTTTTTAATATCGCATATGGATTCTCAACAGAAGTGGTTTTACGAGAGCTGGTTGAAAAATTACTAGTAGTTCTCTCTACGCCTCGTTAGGGTCGAAGATTGTTGTTAGACTCGAAAGTGTTATGTATCATTGAAATTTTCAATTAATGATAATTACCGCAGAGATATCATCAAAAAACATGCGTGATGTTTACAAATAAATAAATATACGTATACACGAGTATCTTTGATTAGTTATTATTTTTAAATTTGAATACCGAATAGTATTAATTCGACAGAATGAAAAATCGCACACTCAAATTTACTTCACCTAGACATGGATGGACCAAAAATAAACTGATCAAACTTTTGACGTTCTTTATTTATTCTCTCGCAATAGTTATTTATTATTTTCGTATTAGTAGTGTTGCGAAACACAACACGCGCGGGAAAGGAAGACGAGTCGGACGGGCGGGGGTCGTGCGCGTTTTAAATCTCGCAATCTTCCGGCGATAAATCATAGGCTGCGATTCTTTTGGCGTTCGTTTTTTTTTACCCATTCGCAAATTTTCCTTCGGCGGCAGTTGGATTTCTCGATTTTTCGCTCGCGCCGGAACTTTGCCCCGCGTAAAGAAAGCCTTCTGCGCATTGGTCGGGCAAATAATCGGAAAAAAGCGAGGTAGTCGTTTTTTTTTTCGTAATTTTGATTTATTTTTTAATATAATTGCTATTTTAGTAATGGTATTTTTAAACGAAAATGAAAGCTCTAAAGCTTCTTTTCGGTAGGGTTACTGGATTCATCTCTTACAAAATTTTCTCCTCTCTTGTCACCTTCAATTAATTTTTTGTGGCACATATGCAATATATTTTAATTTGTATTATAAAGACATTCTTTTCTTACTATTAACATTAAATAAATTTGTTAAAAAGATCAACAAATTGTAAGAGATGAGCCTTCTCTGTCAGTATTATTGTTTTAGTTATTTCGTAATAGCAACCATTCTACTTAAAAGTACTGTATGTACCAGACACGTGCCGTGCCGTTCTCTCTTTCTCGCTCAATCACATGTAAAGTGAAGGGTGCGAGTTAGATACAAGGGCATGTATGTACATATAATGATTGCCCTCCTACAGCCGCCCATTCGATCATTTTAGCGTCCGATAATTTTATCAGTGTGTATCTCGGTAGCAAGCTGCACACGTATGTGTGACTTACACTATATTTAGTGTAGTACTGGTTTTTATGCGGTTAGAGCAATTTTTCATTTTCTGCTCAATTAGACCCGCGTATCCATAAATTTTGAATAATCACAGATACGCTTCCGAAAAGGTGGGCGGTTTGATCTGAAGTCTGGACTTAAGTAAGGCGGCAAGAAATCTTTCTGGCGCCCAGTGATCTACGTTATGCTCCACATGGGGAACTATCATGTTTTAGTGAAAGGGAAATGTGCCTTGTTTTTATTCCCTGGCGTACCATAATATCACGTTTTCCTAAAGGGAATGCGGTTAAGCTTAAAAAGCCTGTGGAATTTTGTCGTAAAATAACAACCTGCCGCATGGAATATTATATGAGATATATATATAATATTTGTGCGGTCTGGCAAGGTAATACTTTCGAAATCTCGCCGTAAAATAACTAACCCTCATAATAAGACCTAACCCACTTACGCCTTAGCGATACGGAATATTTTCTCGCAGTGTGTTTTTCCCCTCGATACAAACGGCGACATTGGGAAACGATGACAGGTGTGGATTGAGGTCGGTTTGACCAAAAAAAGGAAACGGAAAACATGGGACGAACATTACCCTAAAGGAGAGAAAAGTATCAGGTGTTGTTTTTGGTGGCATTCGGCTCTCTCAAAATATAATTCTCAATATTATTTCGGTCGTATCGATAAAAAATCCAACCTCACACTGTACGAGAGTCACTTGAAAGAAAGTTATGAAAGCTTTAATACTGAATACCTTCCTGCGCTCATTAAGTATTTCGCTTTGAATTTTGTTTCTCTTCGTAATAATGTTACATGATACCTATATAACATTATTACCAAGATTATAAGATTATCGGGATTTCTAAACAAGCTATTTTGTCCTAAATGTCAACATCGAATCGATAATTGGCGCGCTGATAGTAGCTTATTATTTGGCAGACAAGGAAGTCGGATGTACGTATGTAGTTTCCCGGGGTCAACAAAATAAAGAGCGACTGCAACGTTATGTAACGGATTATTAGGTTTTCGAGCTACTGGTACTTGGCTTAAATCTATGCTGGTATAAAAAATGGGCTGAATAAATAATATTTTGTTACTATAACAATTTTTGTTCGTCCAAAAATGACACTATTTAGATTATTGTTTACTCCCTTCCACCTACTGTCACATTTTTTTAAACAAGTTTTTTTATATTTAATTCTTGAATAGTGAATATGAAGAGTATTCTTCTTTTCAATTGTCAATTTATGAAACTGTCCGGGGCTTTAACCCGAGACATCTGTAACCGTAGCCAACGACGTTGACCACTGCACCACGGAGCCGAGTTTCATAAATTAATGAATTTCTGTTCGTATGCATGAATGTTTTTGATGTCTAAAATTCCCTCCAACCCATCCGATCCTTTAAAACCGACTGTAGCGAGTGCGATCAGCTATCCGCTAGTCCTGTCCTAACCTTATCCATGCTCTCCGAAAAAGAGAGGTTGAACAACTGACTGAAAGCAGTTCTCGTAAAAAATCTTCTGTTAAAATTCTTCAATTAAGAGACCATATGCTTCACGTTTCGAGCGGACATGGTAAAAAAAATGTGTACACTCTTGGTTATGAGACTCATATATTCTTCAATCTCGTCTATCCTACCACCTTTGTCACGAAAAGCCACGTCATATAATAATATAGATGTAATATTAAATATATAGGAATTCGGTATTGGTGAAAATTCAAAAGACAAGCTTACCATTCGTCGGGATTGATTTTTATTGTATACCTCTTAAGAACTCTCTGTATACACAAATATACTAATTTATGCTTTGCTTTTGTTTCAGGTAAGAGATCACCTCTTTGCGTAGCGTTTTCACGAGAAACATCACGACAGTAACATTGATTTATTCTGTAGTAAGTAAAACATAAATATTACAATATTTATAATTCATCGGATTTTAATGCAACAGAACCTGCTGCAAGTAATCTGAGACGTACACTTTGCTAGTATTTATTTATTTGCAAATAGAAACGTTACAGCATGAAAATATCATAACCTCGAGTCTCTTGCCAGAACGCGATGTTAAAAGGTTGTGATGGAAAGGCCTCAGCCTCAGTATGCAAAAAATAATCATTAATCTTCTGTAAGATGTAAGCGATATCTAAAAAATATAACTGTAAATTAAACGAGGAGTTTTTATCTGATCATTTATATTTATTTGGAAATAATCGTCGTCGAAATTTGCCTGCAAATAACTATTTCCAGCAATCAAAGCAAAACATTTTAATAACAGTCGTTTGCAATTGGTAGAACTCCATTATTCGTCGGTCTCTGTGGTCTAGTGGTAAGAGCTTTTCCTTAGCGACCACCTCGGTCCTGGTTTTAGTTCCAGCAAGGTCAAGTTCAAATTTAGTTTTTTTTTTTAAATAAAACACAATCTGTTTCTACTACTTCCATAGAAGTAGTACAAAAAAATTGTGCTTTATTTTTAAAACTAGTAACCGTACCCGTCGTAGATGACGGTATTCAAATTGAAACACTGAATGTCTAAAGTAGCTGGTACGTCGGAACTGTTTGTGCATTTCATAACATTTTATTTCATATACACCGCGAACGCTTACTTCAAGAGAGAATTTCATACCTACATGTGATCTGATGGTCTGGGATATTATAATATATTAGATATAATGCCTTTCCACCAAGAGTCGACAATTGAATACACAGTTTCAACACCTTGAAAGTGATGAGATTTTTTCAATTTAAATATGTTATCTTGGACATGTTTATCTCGTATGATTTTCCTATTTTTAAAATATTTGGCGCATTGGGTGTCAGCTTTAATGCCAGATATTTTTTCTAAAAAATATCATTATCAAGTAAAGAATAGGAATTAATTTTGTTCCACAAGTATCATTATAGCTGATTCGGCATCACAGCATCGTGATGTCGAAATAACTATCATCACCTTATTAGGGATTGCAATACTGGCATTTCGGCTGTTTTGTCAACAACAAAATACCCGTGTTGAAAATGCGAAATATCGGTATTTCTGTGTAACAATAATATATTACGGGTGAACGGATTCTTCTGCATGACAAGAGCGACTCCATTCTGACGTATTGTAATCTTTTAAATGATGATTATATCTGACCCTGTTCCATCTTTATGAACATACTATCGCAGGAACAATGTGTCGCCAGCATTTCATATATTTTTATTGGATATAATTCAATAAATTGAATAAGCTTCACGGTGGAAAGATTTGAACATTTGCAACTCTTAGGGCTTCAGATTACAAACTTTAGTCTTAGCAATACCTGTCATGACTAGCCTTTATTTTTAGAAATAAACCACGATTAGTAAAACTGATTATATCATTACTTGTTTTTTGGATTTCTTTCTTATAATAAGAACTGTTTAACGATTTTCACTATTACAAAATTCGTGAATTAGTGTGCGAAAGAATCACCGAAACTATTGTACGATACAATTATTGAATCTTGTTAAAGCGTTAAATCTCGTGTGCTTTTTCCTGCCGCTGGACCTATTTGCACGAATATCCGACCTAGACTGACGCACTGTCAAACTTTGTCACTGCCAATTGAACATTTCAACAGAATTGGGTGTAGGTTTTAGGTCAGTCACTCGATCTTTCCTTTCAGCGTGGGTAAAGTTACAATTACTTAGGACAGTACCAATAGTTGTGCAGTCGCTCTCTTTTTGCTTTGTTCTTCAACATCAATAGTCAACAATAATCAACAAAATCACTAGCATCCATGACGTCGGATACAAATCAATCGATAAAATAATAAATTTGGATTATTGAGATTTTGTACACTTCCATGTATTTTGTCACTAACGACCCGGGTTTCGCCTTTCGGCATCTTCAGGCATTCGAGCACACGAATGGACTCGAACTGAGAGACAGTAAACAGTGTCTAACGCTTATATAGAAGATAAAAATGCGACAAATATCATTTACGAGGCAATACATTATACGTCTGAGAGCCACACCGATACCTGAGTTAAAATTTCGGAAATCGCCCTAATCCTTATTTTGTAAACACCATATTAACAGAGTGGCGATTACCGAAGGCGAATTGCCGCTTTTCGACTTCTTTTAGAAATACCAGTGATTTTACAATTATAATAGTATTGTGGGTTTTGACGGGATGTAACTCGACGAATGGGTAAATATATACAATCATTCCACATTTGGTGACATCTGTTAGGTGTTTCAACGTATCGGATATAATAGCGGAGAATTAGGAAGGTTCAGCTGCTCATTCAAGATTGGTAATGAGTTTAACTGGGCTCTATTAATTTCTAAAATTTCCTGATAAAATAATTTATGATCCCCCATGTTTTTATGCAACAGTTTAACCCCATCATCCGCATTAAACGTATGGTTCTCCATTAGCAAGTGATTTGCGAATGTCGAAGTTTCTTTTTTTAATCTAAAGGCAGCTAAATGTTCTGATACCCTTATATCTAATGTACGTGTGGTTTTACCCACATAGAAATGTTGGCAATCATTGCATTGTAATTTATAAATACCAGATTTGTTCTTAAAGTTTACTCTATCTTTATTGTTAATAAGTAATTTGCCTAGAGAGTTTTTTCAATAGAACGCCGGTCTAACACTATCAGCGAGTTGTTTTTTAATTTTAAAGCTTGTGCAACCTAAATAACTAATTCTATGCCAGATTCTGGGGCGGTCTATGTCTTTAGACAAGTTCCCGAAATATAGCATCTTTTCTGCTAATTTACGTTGTTTTTTTGATACAAGACTATCTATAAGAGACGCCTCATAGCCATTATTAATGGCAATTTGTTTGAACAGATGTCACCAAATGTGGAATGATTGTATATATTTACCCATTCGTCGAATTACATCCCGTCAAAACCCACAATACTATTATAATTGTAAAATCACTGGTATTTCTAAAAGAAGTCGAAAAGCGGCAATTCGCCTTCGGCAATCGCCACTCTGTTAATATGGTGTTTACAAAATAAGGATTAGGGCGATTTCCGAAATTTTAACTCAGGTATCGGTGTGGCTCTCAGACGTATAATGTATTGCCTCGTAAATGATATTTGTCGCATTTTTATCTTCTATATAAGCGTTAGACACTGTTTACTGTCTCTCAGTTCGAGTCCATTCGTGTGCTCGAATGCCTGAAGATGCCGAAAGGCGAAACCCGGGTCGTTAGTGACAAAATACATGGAAGTGTACAAAATCTCAATAATCCAAATTTAATATTGAAATTCCATCAAGCACCCTCAGTCGATGTCTTAAATTATATCGATAAAATAATGTACAAAAGTGTTTCATATGGGGATTTGAGCCCTTAGTCGCGAACAGGACGAACACGCTAAAGCCGCTGTAAAATATATTTCATAGTTCATGTATTTTTAAGTTTTGGAATAATAAATCGTTGATAAATAAACAGTTAATTTTTTTAATTGATTAATATCAATTATTATGATTTCTTATTTGTATTGGCGATGTTATGAAATTTTAGCATAATAGTGTTATTTTAAATAAAAGATGAAAATATCATCAAATATATTGTTTTTGTAGAGTACTTTAAATTCAATTGTATGCTTAAACTTTTTTGAGTCACTTCCATGGCAACTAATTATTTGGTCAGTGTCTAATTCAATTAACGGTCAGTAAATATCAAAGAAACGGTCAGTAAAAAATGTATAAAACGGTCAGTAGAAAAGTAAAACTGGTAAGTAGATATTAAAGATACGGTCAGTAAATATAAAAGGAAGGTTAGGTTAGGTTAACTAAGTAAAAAAGATAAAATAAAAAATCCGATTCAGGTTATATACGTGCGAATTTCATGAAACCATTTTGAGTGGTAAACAATTAAACTCTTTTAAAATTGTACATTAAGAAATGTTTATTTTATTTAAGATTTCAATAAACATGCACCAATTGCCAAGTAAATAAAGTTGTGGTTAGGTTTAATCTAATAACTGACCATTTTATATAAATTACTGACCGTTTATTTTATTAACTGACCACGTGTTTACTGACCATTTATCGAATTAATTACTGACCCAATAAATACAGGTCCTCCCATATTATAACAAGCTCTACTACTCGTGTACACTGTATAAGCAACAGTGATAGCATAATATATTGTGATTGGCTGAAACTTTTCGTGGTATGAATTAGTTTCAATGATTGCCAGACTAATTAAAATTTATTTTCATTAAAATACTGATAATTATTATTCTCTCGTAAATATTTCTTTATTTGTTTGCACAATTTGTGGAAGTTAATTTGCAAATACTTTCAACTAATCTAGAAATCGAATCAATCTCCGTTTCGGATCCGCTTTGAACGATTGGCTTTCTTTATTAACTTACGGAAAATAATTAAAATTTTAACTCCTAAGTAAAGCATTTTAATTTTCTCACTACCGAAATGAACGACCGTACTTTTTATCGACTAATTTTCTTATTAAAAAAAATGTTATTGTGGCATTTCCATTTGGTGGATTCAAGTCTTAAACGATACAATCTAAGCATATTTTATAACCAATGCGTTTTATTCAAATAATCATTAAGCTTTCTCGAACAATATTTTTATTCTCAGATTTCTCTTACAATTGAATTATGGCTGACTCATGACCCGAACATAGTACAAAATATTTTTCTTAAATTTGAATTCCTTACCCTGGCCCGTGCAGACCTATAATATGTATATTGCCAAAAAGATGTTAAAAATGTTGAGATGTCATACAAAATGAAAACTTGTCGAGGGTTTTCCGAGATGTCGCTAGGTGTACGTATCTGATTTTTTATTTTTAGATTTTATTTTTTTTTCTTCAGAAACCTTCACGTGTGTGCTTACAACATCTTCCCAAAGTTTCATCGAAATTGGATGAATGGTAAAAGAATGCATAGAGGACAAACAAACAAACAAATATTCATTTTTATAAAAATAGATTGTAAATAAACAAAGGGTTAGGGATGAATTAAAACAACTATTTTTGTGCTGATTAGTATTTAAAATCATTAAAACTGTTTAGGAATATTACTGTTAAAAAATACGCAAAACCGTGTGACAAGAATTATGGAAAACTCAAACGGTGGATCTATTTTTTATTAATTCTATATTGATTTTTTGTTTTATATTAATTGCTTAATGAAACCAAGCTTATATTATTTATTATAAGCTTACTACTGCCTTATTGATATGCTTATTTAGCCTTACTATTATTTCTCAAAAGTTGTTGAATATGCTCTTTATAAGAACGTTTCTCATTTAACCAAGCATGAAAACTGCAAAAAGTTAGGTCAATTATTGTGCCTCTCTCAATTCCTAATATTAACTCAACACATATTTGGATTGATTACTAACTAAATCAATCAAACGAATTGCACCGGGTATATTTTTTCCGGCAGAATATTTAATCTTTAAATTATATTTCATTTAACAAAAACGAAATAGAGGTTCAGTTGTGGCAATGTAAATGGCCCTTACGCAATACCGGCAGTGTGGGCAGGCGCTTGCGACTTTGATCGAGTATTTTGATACTGGCATTTTTTCCGGGTGAAATAAATAGAACTTGGTTTTTTTTGATTACTCGATCGGCAATGTGTACCTCCGCAATGAATATTTTTCTCGCCGATTCGCCACCGAACAATGTTTTCAATTTCCAATATCGCCGACCCCCGCATAACAATTTTTACATACGGCGTTATTACGTGAGTTTTTATACGCTTGTTTTTTTTTGCTTCTGGGTTGGTAAATAATTTCCATGATTGTTTTTTCGACCCGCTATATTCTTGCGCCGGCATAAGCCCGAAATAGAAAACGGATGTGCTTAAATTATTCACAGAAATGTCATGTGCTAATGGTATTGATGTGTTTTAATCGAATTTCGCGTGTGTGGCAAAATGTTACGGCATTGTTCCACGCGATTTTTCGTGTTGGAAATTTTGTTGTATCAATTTATATGTGTACATATTATATAGCTAAAGTTCGCGTCAAATTGTTCAATACATGTACTGTATGAAATGTTTGGGCTAAGTATTAAAGTTGACAGTGTCGTGCTAAACACAGCTATCGTATTTAAAAAAATAAAACGCCATTCTTTTGTACTACTTCCGCATGTTTTTAATGATCAGGACCGGTTTCGCTCATCACGAGCATAATCAACTCATCAGTACTGATCATTATAAACATGCGAAAGTAGTACAAATGAATTGTGTTTTATTTTTTAAAATATAATGCCTTTCCACCAAGAGTTGACCGTTAACACCTTAAAAGTGAACGGTTATCTTGACTAAATCTAAGATAAGTTCTAATTGATTTTTGTCTTCTCCCTTACCGAAAATTACTCGCCTTATTGCCTACTACTACATAAATGATTTATAAAAAATCGAAGATATCGACTGAGGGTGCTTAATGGAATTTCAATATCAAATTTTAATTGTACAAATTTTGTAGATTTCCATATATTTCGTCACTAATGACCTGGGTTTCGCCTTCAACATCTTCAGTCATTTGAGTACACAAATGAACTCGAACTGCCGGAAGATGCCGAAACGCGAATCGTGGGTTTTTAGTGACGAAAAACATAAAAATGTACAGAATTTGATATTGAAAATATTTTAATTACAACTTTACCATTTATTACAATTTTGATTATTTAATTTGTGATTTTACTAATCAAAACTTAAATCTTGAATGTAGATTTTTTCAGTCGATCTTGTTATACGACTAAAAATCAAAAATATGCTTAGTCGATTGTATCGACATAAATAAAATACAGCCGCTCATTGATATATAACTGAGACACAGGTGAAATATCAATTATGTTTTTGTTTTATTGTCGGTCAACAGTCCGCTTGAGAAAGTCAGTATCAAATATAATGCCCAGCATAAACTAACGTAAAGAATTATACACTTCGTACTAGTTTCACACACAAACGTTTAAGCAGCGCTTGCTTTAAACCACTTTTAAACATATTTAACACAGAAACCAAAAAATACAGGCTGTTACCGACCGCCCTTAACATTAATGACATGGGGCGTTAAGCCTTCTCCCATCCTCACTAGCTCAAGTTCTAGTGCGGCATATCGGCTACATTTTACATTATATAATATATATATTTACGTTACCTTAGGCATTTATTACTGTGGAACGATTGGTGGAAGAAATATCCAATCTGTTTGCCGCAAAGGCTAGAATCGCACACCTTTGGCAATGTATTTTTCTTTTTAGAGGGAATAAATTAGCAGTTGATGTCCGTAGTCCTGCGTGGATAAGCTTATGCGAATGTAATTAGTACGCAATAGCTATATCCATGCTTGTTAAAGAAAATACTCTATTAAGCTCTGTTTTACGCATAATCCAGGCCAATATTTTACCGTGTTCTATATAGAATCGTTCTGAACTAGTTAGTCAACCTTTCTGCGATCTTTGAGATATTAATCGTGATAGCCAATGGCTCTTTTGCTCGTTTTTAGGCGTGGTGAGATAGGGACGCTTAAAAACATTGCAAATATCTATTTCGAAATATCGATCGAATATATAATAAAATGCACTCTCATCCATTCGGGTAATCGTAGGTCTGTTAGTAATACTTAGGACTTGAGCTTTATCGCTCGTCGTTTATGTTGATGCTTATGCAATAATATCACAAATCATATTTAAAGTTCAAAGAATAGAATGTACCTATAAAGGTACAGTTGATTATAAATGAATTTATAACCGTCGTTGGTATTACGTGATTTTTTCGTTTGTAATAGCAAATCACATATCGTCCTAAAGCACCAGGAACCGAATCAAATTAACTTGCGACTTAAACATACATGGTAATTAGAATCATAGGGTTTTAAATAGTTGAAATAGGAAAGAAATTTTCTCGAGTTAATTTTGAGTTTCCACTACGAGACCAAAATATCGATAACCACGGCGAGCGCTACTGTTAAATCTACGCATCTGGAATCTGCCACTTTGTTATTTGTATATTTTAAAGTAGATATGCACAGTCATCGTAAGATAAGAGTCAAACGTAATTAATAACAACCCGGCTGTTTTGGAGTGCTGGCATATTTCACCCTTTGGTTCGGTAAATGTTTTTGCCTCAGTCTAACTGACGGGTCATCTGGTCTGCGATCCGCTGTCGACTGTGAAAACACTCTAGTTTTCGCCCGGTGTTATTAAAATCTTCTCGGTTTTATTTCATTCATAATTTTTTGCGCATTTCTGACTGCTTGTAGACTATTTGTGGTTTTATTTGCTTGTAGACTATTTGTGGTTCCCTTTTCTTGCTTTGGTGTCTTTTGGTTGAATTTCTTTTCTTATGCGGTAATCGAGAGTCGAAACGGTTTTTTTCGTTCGATTATGCTTTGAACTTCCTTGCCACTTAGACATTGTGCTTAAATAATACTTCCCTTTTTTCATGTTCGGTTGTTTCAAGTTGTCTGTTTTTAGTTTTTAGTAGCCCGTTTGTCAACCAGCCATAATGGTCCACCATGTTCAGTTATGCATCAATTGCCTTATGGGTACATATATGACGACTGTTAAAGAATGATTCTGAGTAACACATTGTTTAGAAACACTTGTGAAATAATAACGAAATAATGAATACCATAGAATAGAGAATTTGCCTTTAAAAACATTTTAACTATAGAAACGCAGCTATTGTAGATCAGGAATTGTAAATAATTTGTTTTTTTAATGAATTAAAAATCTTATGATTGATGGGCAAAAATTATAAACCGTGTCTATTGTAACGCTGCAGGAAATAGTACAAGATAAATTACATTTTCCAGGTAAAATAGTTCTTGTAATTTTTGTTTTATACTGTAGGAAACGAGAACATATTAACCTACAAAGTATATACATAATACAATGGAAGAGGCGTGTTCAGACATAATTATTATGTTGATGGACGAAAACATGGCTTAAGGCGACAGTATTCAAGACCCAAGGAATTGTGCACTAGCACAATCGAAATGCCTCCAGGTTTCCTTACATATATATTCTACGAATTGTATACAGTAATTGAACACTTTGTTAGTAATACGAAGCATATGTTGGAATGATATTACATGTCAATTCTTTTGCGATAACAACGTCCACCCACAACTTGTAAATTAACCTTTTAACTCCCGGCTGATTTAGCCTAGCAATATGTAAAGACTCCCAATTGTTTTTTGGCAAAGATTCGTCGATTTAGTTTTTTTTTATAAATAATTCTGTACATATTTAAAAATTTGAAACTTTTCGTGTGCTCTTAATGGTGTATAAAGTAATATTGAGATTCAACACGAATAAAACACAAGAAAATAAAGTAATTCATAAATATTTAGTTGAAAACAAAAAGATAAAACTATCGTTGAACTATTATACAAAACAAATGTGAAGAGATTTTTTTTATTTACATTGATCTACATCTAATTCTCTAGTATAATCTAGTCTTACTTACAAACAGGAAAAAAATAAAAATTCTGTTATTTCTCTAGGAAATAGAATTTTTACAATATAGTTTTGTTTTCAGTTTTTACGGTGTAAAATATTTTGATATATGAATGTAGTTACTGCAACACTCATTAAATAAATTACTCATGTCTAATTTAGAAAAAAGTGTGCCGACGAACAATGCAAAAAAAAAAAAACGAGTCGTAAATTTTATTCCAAAATATCGGGCCGATGATCAACCCAATGGGAGTAAAAGGGTTAAATCACAATATTTTTATGCGTAATTGATATTGCATTGTTAATTATTGTCATAACATTATCTGTGAATTACGCATCCCATGTGAAATGCGTTAGTCATAAAATGACTGCGTTACTAAATAATGCGATTGTAATTATTACAGTCATAATTAAAAGTTAAACTGCTGTCTAACTGAGATTTCAAATTAAGAGAGCTTGTTAGATGAAGTTCAGCTGATGATATCAGTTAAAATGCTACGGATGCTTTTATGTATGACGCAAAACTGATCGTGGACAATTAATCTCACATGCGGATAATTTAACGCTACACATATTATCATTTATATATTATCAATTAACCGCGAGACTATTATTTAACATACTAGTGGGATGCCTGTCATAGATGACAATATTGAAATTGAAATGCTGAGTGTTTGAGCTTTTTCAGCACTTCGATGAGCTTCCATGTTAACGGCACGTCGGAATTGTGCAGTTTTCGGAGTTCTTTGTGATCGTTGTTGTCTGTATGCCTCGGCATCAGCATCACGTCGGAACTGTGTGTATTGCTGGGTGTGTGTGTGTCCATTGCATAACATTTTATTTTGTATAGACCGTGGACGCTTAGGTCATGAAAAAATTTCATACCTACATGTGATGATAATAATAAAACGCCTACAGACCGGTCTGGGCTATTATATATAAGATTATTATATGCATGGAATTTTGGCTGCTGTTTTGAATATGAAAAATATTGACAATTCAAAAATAAAACTGTCGGCGTCAGTTGAAACCGTTCGTACTGGGATTTAAACCAATGAGCACCGCAACCGAATTCAACTGTTTTGACCATTTGACCACGGACCCCCGGCCACAATAAAATATAAATGATAACGAAAATGTTGTCAATTACGAAAATCTTGTTTTGGCCCTCCTGATAAGTACTAATTTTATGCAAATTGCTCTGACGATTGTTTTTATTTTGCATTATTTTTGTGGAACTAAATATTTTGTTCAGTTTTATTTTCAGAAAGCGCTTTTATATTCTAATAAATAAGTATCCTTAGGCTTTTATTGTGTGTTTTATATAATAAAAAAAGGTCGAAAATCAATTAATTTTGATCAGCAATACACAAGATACATGGCATAATAATATAATATTAAATGGTTTATTCTTCATAATGCTCTTTGCAGACGCTCACTTTCAGCTTCTGCGTCACACATTATTACTTTCTGTATGGATTGATTGATCGACAGGGGAAATGGTCTAGTGAATAACAATTTATAACCCAAGGGTTATTTTTGCTCTTTTCCGAATAACATTTGTGTAAAGAATATATTTTGGAGTAGCAGAATTAAAATATCGCTTGAGTTAGGCAAAAGTAACTCTCTCAATATTGTGGTAGTATTTTTTAATACGAAATATTCGCATAAAAACCGAGGCTGCAACCGGTTTCGATATACATTATCAACCAATGATTCGATGCTGATCAAAGATGAATATTATTATTGAAAAATCAAATATTAAATCCAACTTTAATGCATCACCATTAATTCAAATCCCATCTTCTCCACTGTAATGTACAAATCATTATCTGAGAGAACATGCAGTGTGCAAAATGATTCTATCATTTCGTTAAGGCCATCATTGTTTCGTTTATAAAACGTTCACAAGCTGTTTATTTTTATCCACTAGTATATCTTATTTAATTATTGGTAATTCTTAGTAATATTTTACTTGTATAACAATAGAAGCGAATGAAGATTTTATTGGTTGTCATTCTGCTGGTAGTTGTGTGCAGGGTTGCCAGATTTCCAAAATCACAAACCGGGACATTCACTATTTCGAACGATCAAAAAAAAGACGTTAAAGGATTAAGGAATAAATTTAAAAAAAATGTAACATATAATATGAGTAAATAAGTAAAAATGTTTACAGGAGAGAATATATAAAGAATGGCCACATAATAACCCGCGGGAATCACATTTTGATTGAAATACAAAAAAATATGCGATCATAACAGTTTCATTAAAAGTATTTTTCCGAGATTTTGACTTAAGCGAGCCTCTTTAACTATATACGTAAATTTTATAACATATACAAAAGTCGGGATTTTCGGAGACTTTGCGGAACTAGGGATTTTTCTATTGATTTCGGGACAGTCCCGCTCGAATTGGGACGTTTGGCAACCCTGGTTGTGTGGGGGTAGTAAGATATTGAACGCGATTGTTAGGCAATAACAGTAAACTCTGAAACCGTGGGTCCAATTATCATCTAAGGCAGAGTTTGAACTCCAATCAGATATGCCTACTTGATACACATTATTTTTAAATGAAAAAATAAAAAGTTCCAGTCAAAAGGCTGCATTGGTCGACGTATAAGACCACATGTTTCCTACACCTTGTGTAGAATTTAATATTTTATGTAGATATATGAAAAGCGGCAGCGGATAATAAATTTTAATAAAATACGGTTTTGTATGAATCTATCTTGTTTATTAATTTTCAATCGATTTAATAAATTCAACAGACTGACTACCGTTCTTGCCCGTACTTAGAAACGGCTACCTTATTAAAACGAAGAAAAAATATATCACCTACATAGATTTTCTAAGTAAGCGATCGATCAAGTACTCTCGTTTTTATTCATTTATGTCCATGTTCGACTGACCTAGACATTAAAATTAAAACCAGTGTTCCACTATCACTTTTAACTATTAAGTAATGGCCGCGAAAAGAAATAGCTGTCCGATTCGTATTTTTTTTTTGATATAGTTTTGCTCTTAATTTTCGTGCGGTCATTGCGGGGAGAAGGACAAGATGAAGTTTTATGTCCTCCGATTAATTAACTCGGTTGGAGACCGCTTAGAAAAAAAATAAACGTGCAATGCTTCTTATGTTATGACAACAAGGAGTCAATCCCTTGAACCATCCAGTAGCGTGCTTAAATAAAAAAAACTTACTTTTATTCGTTTATTATAAGTTGGCTGTTTAAAGAGGGTGCTGATATCACGAGAGCAATGTTAACATACTACTTTACCTGCCATGGCAGCCTCGCAATCCGTAGCGTTGTTGATTGGAATTATCTCAGAATAACCTCTCGCACATTCTCACCAATTGTTTTCGACACACTTGACATTGCTTATCGTATTTTTTTCAAAAGTATTACAACAAAAATAAAAATTTCATGATGCAGCTTTAAACTCTAGATTGACTATCTTAGTTCCTACTTCTGTCAGCGACCAGGTTATAATGGTAGGTCAATAGCTCAGTGACATTAGTCGGCCTCTGTGGTTTAGCGGTAAGTATTTGCCCTAGCGATCAGGTGAGTCTTGGTTCAATTCCCACCAAGGTCAATATCAAATTTAGATTCTTTCACAGCTGGAATGCCAGATATTGTTTTTATAAAATATTAAAATTATAAGTCGAGTTGATTTTTAATATCATGACGTGGTCTTAAAATGAGAAGATGGTTTAAAAAATCATTTATGAGTATCAGTGCATCGAACTGAGAGCCTGATGGTAATATTCATTCGTTTTTCTTGAGCACTATGAAACATGCGGTATGAAAGGCGGCCGTGAAATCGACGGCTGCACTACATAACGCAAATGAAGGTGGGATAACCAACCAAATATTTAGTTGTAGATACTCGAATTTTTTGAAACGGTCCTCAATTTAGACAAAAAAGAACATTTGTTTATAGGTCCGTCGATTTCTCATATAGACACGTGTATTTTATAATTTATGTTATCGGCGTTGATTATAAGAACTGTCATTATTAGATAAGGTTATATAAATCTAAAGATCGATATCCGACCCCTGACCTAGAGCACTCACCTGCCGAGCCGCGCCACTTCCGCCGTCAAATGTATGCAAATCCACACCTGACCTCTTTTATCACTACTTGTGTAAGTTTTTTTTATACGATTTGCAATGTCTGATTTTCGCCAAATATTTTTTTTAATATTCAATCGTATCTATGCCTGATATAATAGGATGTTACGCAATTAGCACCAATACGCAATTTTTATGTGGCCACTAAATTCTATCGTAAAAATATTGTCTCAATTGGAACTAAATAAGATAATATCCTGTTTTTATTGATTCAACACGAAATCGAACGAATATTTGTCGATCAAAAAATAAAGGCAACCTGATTGATTTACTGGTATTTTAATATCTCCGTGCCAAAATTCATTGTCTAAATAATATATTGACATATTGCTTGATACAGAGTTGCACTGTTTATTAGAGAGTCGTGATTGATGAAATTATCCCGACGACGACTCTTTTTTTAAAATTCGTGTAATTGTGTAAGCTACTTACTTTTTTATTACACCCTTTCAATGTCCAAAAGTATACTTGGCTTAAATCAGTGGTCTCCCAACTTTTTAGCCTAACGGTCATACTGACTCCTTCACTGAGTCCCAAGAGCCAAGATTTAGTTAGCTCATCATAACAACATACTGTAGTTTTGAATTACGCACATTTTGGTTGGTATTTACGGGACAGTGTCAACTTCTTTGTGGCTGAGATAGCCGATAGCCGACAAGAAGAAAACCTGCTTCTCCCTGATTGTTACACTAATATTAAGTCCTTTCGACAAAAAATTTGGTCGATCAGTTGCGTAAATTTGCTAGTGGCTTTTTTCCGCTTTCGGCACTACTTATCTGTGTGAAAAAACTATGGCGGGCCGGATTGGTGATTGGTGCCGGAAATGATTTGATAACACCTAATAAATTAGAGAAGGTCTCCCTTATACAACTGGTTAACATTTGACAAAATATGCTTATTTCTTGCTGCAGGCTGCTGTTAATATTTAAAATTTACCGAAGATAAATAAAAGATAACGCAAAGTATTCCCCAACACTGACTCCTTGCGTTGCTTTGGTTCCTAGGCACTTTATCTTTCTATATTATGATTGACTATATCGTTAATGTTCTGAAAGAAAACAATAAAATCGGGAAAATGACATATTGAGTTAGTTGTACCAAAATGTTCCTTATTTCAAACTCTACCGTATGGAATAACATATAAATTATACTTTTACTTAAAAACAGTTTTGTACGAACACACCAAATGAACAACGTATAGCGTTTCAAACATTTGACAAACTTCAAAGTCCAGTTACTAAAAACAAGTATTTTTCATATAATTTAAGACATCGACTGAGGGTGCTTGATGGAATTTCAATATTAAATTTGGATTATTGAGATTTTGTACACTTCCATGTATTTTGTCACTAACGACCCGGGTTTCGCCTTTCGGCATCTTCAGGCATTCGAGCACACGAATGGACTCGAACTGAGAGACAGTAAACAGTGTCTAACGCTTATATAGAAGATACAAATGCGACAAATATCATTTACGAGGCAATACATTATACGTGTGAGAGCCACACCGATACCTGAGTTAAAATTTCGGAAATCGTCCTAATCCTTATTTTGTAAACACCATATTACCAGAGTGGCGAATTGCCGAAGGCGAATTGCCGCTTTTCAACTTCTTTTAGAAATACCAGTGATTTTACAATTATAATAGTATTGTGGGTTTTGACGGGATGTAATTCGACGAATGGGTAAATATATACAATCATTCCACATTTAGTGAAATCTGTTAGGTGTTTCAACGTATACGTATACGTATCTTCTATATAAGCGTTAGACACTGTTTACTGTCTCTCAGTTCGAGTCCATTCGTGTGCTCGAATGCCTGAAGATGCCGAAAGGCGAAACCCGGGTCGTTAGTGACAAAATACATGGAAGTGTACAAAATCTCAATAATCCAAATTTAAGTATTTTTCAGTTTGTGTCTTCTTCCAGAACATCGGCGATATTATTTACATATAAAATCAACGTCTTTAAAGCTTTTAAACAACTCTACAGCTCTGTGAAACAATGATACTATTTTCAGTTACAAAAAAAACATCAAATGCTTAAAAAATTAGGTGCTCTTATATGAATTAATTTAGTAACTTTTGTCTACAACTTTACTTTATTTCATTGATATACATAGTACACTTTCAATTTTTTGCTATTCTCTGTTATATTTTCACGTGACAAGCAAATTAGTCATTGACAGTGGCAGTGAAACTTTATCGAGAAGTTAGCTAACCTCAATTTAATCAGCATTGTTTTGTTCTTGCTTACTTGTATGCAACTGTAAAAAGAATGCTGAATATTTCGCATTCATTGCCCATTCCTGCCATTGTTCCGAACCTACCGTCCATTGTTTTATTCGCCGTATTTGTTTTCTTTTCGCGGATGCATGCCGTTGTGCAACATCGGCGTGCGCTGGACGTATCTCTATCACAACTACGCTTGTGTAGGATAAGCAAGTAGAATTAAAGAGCAAACGCCAACGTGCCCATATATCTCGCTTGCACCCTTCACTTTACATGTGATTGAGCGAGAAAGAGAAAGATTTACTACACGCGACTGTTGTGCAACTGTATTTTGAAAATAACGACTGAATCTTTTTTTTTTCATTTTGTCCTGTAGTCGAATGGCCAACACTCGGTTGTGGTTTTACGGGTTCAAGCCCTTGGAATGGAAACTTTTATACAATATAATTTAAGACATCGACTGAGGGTGCTTGATGGAATTTCAATATCAAATTTGAGTTACTGATATTTTGTACACTTCTATATATTTTGTCACTAACGACCCGGGTTTCGCCTTTCGGCATCTTCAGTCATTCGTGCGCTTGAATGCCTGAAGATGCCGAAAGGCGAAACCCGGGTCGTTAGTGACAAGATATATGGAAGTGTACAAAATCTCAATAACTCAATTTTTTATCTAAAAAGAGGTTAAGTGACAACATGTTTACTTAAAACAATTTCGTAGAGATAATCCATTACAAGTTAATATGCTGAAAAACTAAATTTATTCAAGTTTACCTACGCATTTTGTTTTAAAAAGCGACTGTGTTTCTCGAAATACGTTGAAATATTGAATTAAATTTTAAATGTTATCATTTGAGGTATTGGAAAAAGGGTATCATTCAAAAGTTTTACCTCAGGTCGAGTATAACACGAAGGCTTTTTCCGGAAAAACATTTAATGTGAAAAAAAAAACGCAGCGTTATGTTCTGGCAAATACGTCATAGTATTTTGTTATAATGAACGAGCAACTTTGCAAGTGCAGTAGCAAGCTGCCGGCGCAACCATTAATAAATTCACGATTTACTGTCCCGCAAGTAGGGCACAAAGCTGCCCGTGTTGGTTGCTCTCCAACGCCATCAAATAGGACAGCGCCAGTGGTTCGAACACTTTTTATCTCAACCTTGTTGTACATTAAAAATTTCATGCATTTTTGTTTTCATGTGACGCATCACCAAAAAATCGCAACATCATCAGCAAGAGTACTATGTTTTGAATGGGACGTTCCGTAGCATCACATATATTTACAGATTCAATTGAAAACGCGTAAGATACTCGTTCTGATAAACCGGCAATCAAATCGCAAAAAAAAATGTTAGTTATTAATACGTGCCATGCTTTCAACCACTCGTTACCATTCCCTATAAATTAAATATTATGGCACGGTAAAACATGCGCTCTATTGTTATTATTTTCTAAGTTTCTACCTCATTCTGAAATTGGTATTAAAGCGTTATTATTACATTGAAGCGTTTTAACAAGGATTATAAACCGATGATTATTATTAGTCAATTGTAAGCGAATTCGATTAATGCTTTCGATTTCAATCAATCAATATCAAACAGGACAGATTAAGTGACAGAATTGCAACTAGTTCTTGTAGAGCAACTGCTGTTGAGAATGATCCATCAGGATAATATATATTGGAAGCAAATATGGTTAAAAAATATCAAACAATAACATCAAGCCCTTAAAAGCAAATAATCTTATATGCAAGTTTTTATTGTCGCCGCTATCGGAACCTCATACAAAAAGCAGTTTGGAAATCAATCGTGTTTATCATGACACCAGTTTCTCCTAATGCTATTAGTGGAAATACTATTAAACCATTGACCACTTTATTGCTAATATTGTAAGAGTTATTTGATTATCTAGTAAACAAATCGATCGTGTAACTTTACATTGAGCAAACGGATCAGATGCATCGTGTTCGATACAGCGCCCCTCAGTTTGGGATTCACTGGCCTAGCCGACCGCAGTCCTATGCGACCCAATTATTGTCGACGCAAACACATCCATTATTTTATCAGTATTTTTCAGCTGCGCCTCTCTTCGGTGTTTTTAATATTTTGTTTTAACTATTTGTAAATTTTATATTTTCATATGCCATGTTTATTTAAACGTTTCGCCACATTTAAAAAATATTTTTCATTCAAGTGTTTACATATGAAACCGTGTTCAGCCCACGTTACTCAGTGAATGGTTAATAAATAGTACGAACATATAAAGTTTTAATAGAAATAAAATAAATTATATTGATAATGTATAAAAGATTTATTAATCTTCTTAAACTTAAACTTCTCTGCATAAAACATGGAATATTTATACTAGCTATACTTCAATAGGTTATCTCCTCGACATTTTTTTCAGTATTATTTTGAAAATGGATCACCATCGTTAGTTTTAAGAGCAAGTCACCCTGTGAGCCTAAAGGTGTAACCATCCTTGTGCCAACAGCCGCAGCGGCGGCACTATGGCGCCCTACTAATATTTTATTATTTTTTTAGTGCTCTCTTTTGTGAGCTTTCAATGTGAGTCGAATGTTATTGTTTGAAAATAAGCTTAGATTATGTAACACAATTCAACAACCTTCCTAGCTGCCTTATACTTTCTAAAGAACAAAGCTTTCCCGGAGACATTTTCCAGTGGGCGGCAGATTTCTTTTTGTCCGATGCGGCGGGCGGGAATGGATGGCGGGCGCTGTAATTTGCCCCCGTAAGGGGTTTTTCTTCGGGAGATAAATTATTGCTTGGGTTTGACACATTGCTGTATTTCCTAGCGGGGTGGTAAAATTCCATCCCTAAGTACGCTCCCGGAGACGTTTAACGGGCTGTAAAATATACGCGAAGGATTTAAACTTAATCGCGATAGTACAACAGTAGATGTAGTTATAAAAACGATTCTAGCACTTGGGGAAATTTTAAGCGCCTGAATTACTACGCCAGTCGTCGGCAAACTTTTTGCTACTGCTGGCATTATGAAATAAATTATTTTTTCTTCTAAATAATATATGCTTGAAGACAATCACAGAATTTTTTATGGAGTCCTAATAAAATTTATCTCAATATAAGTTTTTCTACGATAACTGCTTGTTACTCATTGCTCAACTTCTCTTTTTTCTATGTAGGATAGGGCTTGGATAGAACTAGTGGTTCGCTAATCACTCCTGTTACGCGTCATTTTTAGAATTTGATTCGGCTGGGAGGTAATTTTAGACATCCATGCATAAAATCGAACAATATTCCATAAATCGATTGAAAAATGAATTCACTGTCCGTAATGGTACTAACTTCGTTGAGCACTCGACCTCTCGTTTAAAAAGACACAGCAAACACCAATGTGCTAGATCTAAAATCAAATGTTTTCTTTGAAATTTAACCTATAGCATGCTAATTTTGAGTCATATGGTCGTTAGGCAGTATGAAAACTCTAGACAGCTTCCACTCGGCGATGGTGACAGACCGAATAAAAATTTCCTCTTAATAAAATAATTTCTAGTGTAAATCGGAAAGTCAACTGAAATTCGTGTTATTGTATATATAAGTGCTTTTCGTAAACCGATGGTTACCGAAAACAGATTTAGAATATTTCGATAACTTTAAAAAACTATTTTCCATGAGTTTCTCTATAAAAACATTCCAAAGCGTATATCCGTCGCACTATTTTTGTAGCAATAGAGTTTCGCATAATTTTCTCATAAACGTGGACCATAAATATGTCATCTCAGCGGCTGTTTGATAGTTTTCTTCTATGGCTAGATAATGGCGCGAAAATTCATAAAGCCACCAAAGAAATCCATTTCGAATAGCTTAGGAACTAGAAAACATCTTTTAGAAAAAGCTATTTCTTTCGTTCGCCGCTGGGGGCCTTTTAATTTTGTTTTTGATATCTATATTTTTGGGACTATTTCTACACGCTACCGCAATTTATTATAATATGTAATGATGTCGTTTGAGCCATTGAATCGACACGTTATATGGCCTTAATTGATAAGAATTTGATCCCAGATAGCTCTGTGCTAAGCCCATCTGACACAATACATTTTGACTATTCAGTGAAATATTCGAAAATTCTTGGAGTTCTTCACCATTCGAATATGAAAAGTTTGAGTGAAGAATATAACAACACGTATACTGTGACTCAGAACTCACAGTTGTCTCGGTCTGAACCAAGTGCCACCTATTCAACGCATGCACCTCGAAATAGTGCTTCTAAAACAGATTCTTGCTGCGAATACTAGGGGTACTGTTGTTTGACTGTCAGGAACTCGGAGGTAAGAGAGAGGATGGACCAGCTTCTTATTCCGTACAAAATAAAAAGGTGACGATGGAGTGGATTGGACATGAGCTGCGGATGCCCCAGGGGAGCCTAAATCCTGTCTATCGCTTCTCCAACTGGATGGATTACGTCACCCTGGTAGGCTGCTGATGACCATCCATAGGATGTACACGGCTCTGAGCTACGGGACGCTGGGATGACCCGGGAGGAAGCAAGAAGACAGGCGGGGAACGGAGGATCTTGGAAGAACCGTGTGATTGTCATATGCTCCGAGTAGGGTGCTGATATGGTTTTAAAATAAAATATATCAAAAATGCACTGGTGCATTTTTTCAAGAATTATTGTAAAGCAATTTTGTGTTATGTTTAATGCTGTAGTTTTACATAATAGATTTCAAATTTAGCTAATTTTCCTTCCAAATTATTAATAATATTAAAATTGGACAAATGACAATTTTATATTATAACTAACAATACTGATGGTTTTAACTGTCAAATCTTGTAAAAAAACAGTTTGCATATACATAAAATATCAAATAATATTTAGCGATTATCAAGACTGGTTTCTCGCAACGTGTGAGCATTTTCAACAGCTAAGAAATACGATTAAATAGATAACTATCTAACCGAATTACCGATAAATTATCAGACTATATGTAAAAAAATTAGCTTGCCTTTTTATTAAAAAAAAATAAAAATAAATTTTAGTGTCTTACAATAAAATATCGTAAAGAAACACGTCATCTTCATGTCAAGTGCAAACCTCGTAGGTCCAAAATTGCATTTGAATGATCCTGTCAATTCTTATGTTTGCAGATACGGGATTATATGTAGGGAGCGTCGATATAATAGTGACTTACATCAAGTGGCCGGGTCAGAAACTTTAAACCTAAAGCCAATATTAAATGATGGTTCCCTTCCAAAAAGTGGTGGATTTATTTTTCTAATTTACATCATTTGGCCGAGACTTGCTCTGTCGTCTTTAAAATGAAATCCAATCATTAACTCATTTTCGTATTTTTTAGGGGTTGCATCAATTAGACTAAACACAGTCGATAATTAAAGAAAGCAGTTGTACGTATTAAAATCTATCCTTTTATCTATAAATTATAATATTCCGAAATAGTATCGTGTGAACTACACATTATTTCTTATCATATTTTCGTACTGTGAGAATTTCTTCAAATCGTCCTCTTATCGAATGAGGCAATAATGGTGAAATATTTATGTATTTTTTTTGTCAAAAGTGTGAAGATCGACGACTCAATTATGATGGCTACAAATCAGTTATCAAAATAAATATTCTGTTTTACAAACGACCAAATCTTGTCTCGATTCCTGCCTCCCCATTCAGTAATTTTTCATACTCGCCATTCAACTCAAACGTGACCTATGTTATAATATCTTGACACCGCCCCGTACTTACGGGGCGGACAGGGGTCTTCAAAACCCGTCTACAGACTCTTCCTATTCATGCAAATTTAATATGTAATATCTCTGCTAAGGCGTTCAAAAATTATTTGTCATATTTGTTTGTTTACCGTTAGCAGTAAACAAAAAGCGAGCGACGCTTAGGGAAACGGTCACTTGGGACTCGGCGGACCCGAGGGGCTGTCTGTCGGTCACCGACAAAGCCATGGCTTAGTTCGAAATTGCGACCCTACCGTAAAACCACTTGCTGCGTTTTTAAATTGAAATTATGTATTTTAAACTCTGTTTGTGTATCTGTTACTGCCTTCGAGGAATTTATTAGTATAAACTTACATGCAATTAAAGATAAAGTAAACTGACGGGCGGGTTTTAATAGAGGACGAAGGAACCTGTGAAATATCCTTATCACCACGCCAGACCTGGGGCAGTCAAAGTGTGTTGAATCTCCACCTCCGCGTCGAGTAGCCTTTATCTCTCAACCTGTACTCGAGAGGCTAATAGTCTTACGAGTGTATCCATTTTATCAACTTTTAACAACAGAATCAAAAACGTGTTTCTAGAGCGGTTTTTATGCTATATCAGTTAGCATACTTGTTCTGTTTTAATTTTCGTTCTTTTGCAGTTGATAGATAGAAGGCTTGGAGAATTTCATTTACAGGTGAAATCATGAGTTTTTTAACATATGACTTTTAACATATGTCATGAGTAACATATGACTGATTTTTTATAGGGTTTTTTGGTAACCAGCCCACATTCGCCAAAGTTTTATTTACACATCTATAGATCTTAAAATTACAAATAATGTGACATTTATTGCTCAATTTCGCTATTTTTGAACATAGGACTATTAGCCTCTGCAAGCTGCTTTAGGTGCAAGGCTACAACTAGATATAATATAAACAGAAATCTTAAAAATGAACGAAGAACATATTAAGATTCACTTCTATTTCTACTAAGAACCATCCGGAATCACGCCAATAATTCATTATCTTACGATTGAGGAATCGTTACTCTTTATGATTATTTATAACTGCCGTATCCACAAGAGAACCGGTTTGACCGGTAATGTATTCAATGTTAAATGTCGTAATAACTCAAATGAAATCAAAAAGACGAAGCGTTTAAATAATAAAGTGTATCTCTATAAGGGAGAGTGGGCTTCTAAATCTCACTTTCTTTGCCAAGTATTAAACGTACAGCTTCTTAACTCATTCCGTGCGTAAAACACAATTACTGCGTTGGTCCGATCATTGTACATCGCATGTTATGCGACATAATATTTTTTATTGATGAAAACGAATTTTTTTAAATACATTATTATGTACCAACAGGAAGTGAAAGTGTACTAAAATAAATTTCTACCAACAGTATGGAATCGGAATTGAGTATTTCAACAATAAGTAAGTAAACGAGACCTGCTTGGGAGGCGATTGCTGGATCTCATTTTTAGGATATAGAAAACTTATTTGTTTATCGTTTTACTGTTCAGTTTTTTAGCAGTGGGTAGGTTACAAATGATTGATAATATGATAAATTCGTATATGAAAAAATCGTATACTAATTGGAGAATTATAATTAACAAATTTACGATACCCAGCTGGAGATTCTGACCTTGGAACAGATTTATGTTACTTGAACCATACATAATTGGCAGGTATAAATACTATACAATGTGTCCACCTTGAAATTTTTAGATTGCTAATTTCACTATAAAAAGAGAATAGATTGAAAAGTTTCAACCGTATTACAGTTCTCATAAAAAAGCCACGATGATAGTGTTTACAAGCGGTTTTGATTGGTGTAGAATGCACAAGTCATTATAAAACGGCATGTAAATAATGATGTGTTCGTAAATGCAACATATTTTCCCACTCGTATAATGTTCGTTAAAGTGCGATAATAAAAAGTCATAAAACTGGAGAGTTTATCCGAACCGCTATTATGTTCGCGAACGCGCTCTTCTATTTCTAGCCTTGCTTGTATGTAGAACAAGGTTTTAACAGATTACGAGTAAAAAAATGCATTTTCCAAAGTGGTTCTCAACCCATATCTCACGTGCGGTGTATACAATTCATTAAAATATGTTTTTAAATCTAGATATTTACTACAACCATATTATATTTAAAATATAAATAGTATACCATGATCGTTTCACATATCACGTAAGTATTCCTGTAAGCAAAAATTATATCCATTGATTAATCCTATTATCAATGGCATATATGAGTCGCTAAACACGCTACCGAAGGTTTTTGGAGTTCTGAGTAAATCACGAAAAACTGTTATGGGCAGGATGATAGTTTTAAGTATAATTTAAGTTTTATAATTAATTTGATGTCGTCCGGTGTAAAATCAAAAGTAAAATAATCTGTTACATTGTCGTTTTTTCGGAACATGTCAACCGTGTGAAGCGAGGATCGAGATCATGTAAAAAAACGATATTTGTATGCTTGGAAAAAAAATGAATTTCGAACAGGGGACGAAATAGGAAGAAATTTTAGAATTACAACTGGAAAAAATGATAGATTTGTTGATAGAGCACGTACATACGTACATTAAAAACTTATTTTGTGAATTTTGTGTTGAGCGACTCAGCGACTCATATTATTATTTGAGTATAATTCTTAAGTTAACAAAGCTTCATTGTCCGAATTTTAATCAGAGTAGCTGATTGGTTTGAGAAAAAGTAACCAGAGTGGAAAAGGTTAATATGCATCTGCTCTTTATAAATTAAAATATCTTTTCAGTGAAAGTGTCTATCTGGGAAAATAAAATGTAAAGCTAAAAAATCTATTTTCAAAAACAAAAAATAGTATGGCGAAAAAATATGCTTTCTAAATCTATGGTCTCGCATAGTAAAAAAAACGCGTCGAGAACATAATGACAAATATGGCAACCGATCATTAGATGCTGTATACACAATTAAATATTAAAAGTCGACAACTTCGATAAATGGTTTATTTTTTTGATATGCATTTTAAAAACGGTTGATAGTCAATGACAAATTATAACATCATAACGTGCAAGCAATTTGTCCGATCACACACATGCACGGAAACATAATGTTCGCCGTTCTCGTTCGTACGCCATAATACCATTAATAATTCATTACTTGATGCAATGCACTGGTGATAGTTCTCTCCATTTATTATATATGCATATCTACTAACTTATATATTATCGTACTGATGATCCGATGCCTTGGCGTTCTGACATAATGCTAGGCTGGACGGCTAATGCAATTATCCAGTATCTGGGTGGTTACGTATATAATAGTATGGCCGCTTCATTTGACACAAATATTATTCTACGATATAAGAGACTTTTGTAATTTTCGTTTCGTTTAATTTTTACATATTTACCATTTTCCATGTTCTGTCGCACTGTAGAACGTATCGTTGCCAAAAACCATCTTCTGAAACCGTTTTATTGCATATGCATTCATTTAAAAAAAACCCCGGAGTTATCGAGATATCTTTGCAATTCTGATTATACAATAGGTATATCGTCAGCTGTTTTTAGTTATGAATGCAGTACGATAGATTTTAGGACTGTCTGTCGTCTGAAAAAAACAAGCTTAGATATATTCCATGTATTTTTTTTTTTAAATAATTCGAAGAAAACAATATGAATTAAGTCAATTTCGTTCACAGTTATTAGTGGCAAAAAAACATAATTAATATTATTATAAAAAACAATTACTAATAATTAAATCGAATTCGTAAATGATTAACGATTCTCATAGAGTGGTTAGTTTAATAAATAATGGTTAAGGTATGTAGATAGAAAGACTTTGAATGATTTACTGAAAAGTCGATTACCTCAAGACAAAGTTTTTTGACTTAACACCTTTTGCCACTATATCGACGATATATTTTTCATTTTACTTACACGATTCAATTTAATTTAATTTATTTCGAAATATTTTACGTTTTATTTGTACGTATTTACGTATTTTGAGGAAAGGACAAGAAAAGAAGAGTTAAACTTGAAATGGGAAAGAAGCCAGGGTTAACAAACGACACATTTTCTATCTCGTCAAGCTGCTATATAAGCGAGTTTTTGAATATTTCTAGCAATGGCTTGTGCCGAAATAATTACAGATAACTACTATTTGATGTGATTGTAGAATTAAATATATCGCTATGTTACAACTAGTATAAGCGTGAAATGATATTTTACATCGGCAGTTGGCGCTAATAATGGTTTTAACTATTTTAAATGCAACCTTTCTATTTTTAATAAAACACCAAAAACAATAGTTATTGCCAGTGCGCCAGATATGTTGTGTTTTCGGAACTTGAACCCGTAACCACCTAATCTCTAGGGTAACGCTCTTACGCTCGGACCACAGAATCCGACTACGCCTTAATATTTCAATGCAGTAATGAGAATAAAATAAAATTGATGACATATTTAAAAGTTACTTTGTCTCCTGAAAAGTCGATAAATTTGACAAATGCGATTTTATCAATAAACACTTCAATTTCACGGACACGTTGATAACGCTCCTAGTCTTCGTACCTACTCGAAAAGATCTCCCGAATATAATTAAAGCATGCCGGTATCTTCGTATTGGATCGTATCACGCTGTTACCATGCAATCTGTACATCATTCTAAACATATTCCGAACTCATTACCAACAGGAAGCTTGTGTTTCGGATATGTAATGATACAACAATTTAATAATAAGTATTATCATTCAGCAAACACTTCAAGTATGCTTTGTACCGAATGTAAATATTTAGTTATCAACATGTATACAAAATTGTTGTGATACCTATTCAAGGCGCACACTACACGCGCTGTAAAACGATTAACAACTCGTGTACACGATTGTATTGTGAATGCAAGCGGCAAAGTGCAACCTTCGCGATGTTTCCACGATTACCTGTAAAAACCGTATGGCTGGAATTAGGGTTTACAACTGTAATATATTCGGCCCTTTTTTAACTTTCGATATTCGAATAGTTGAAATCCCCAATTGGAAGTCACACCGTCCGATGGCTCGATATTGTTATGTGCTAAAAGTCCGGATTAAAAACAGAATGGTAAGGACCTTTATCAAGAGTTGTGTGATCACTTTATTAATTTAAATTATTTTATCCGGTTTGCGCCTGCAATCCTTTATTCAATGCTGCACTTCTTTTGGTAAATTGACCCTTTTTTCGATTCGATATTTAGATCATCATCTACATCTTGATACATTTTTTTCGTGCAACTCAATAAGATTTTCAACGTAACTGGACGGCAGAAACTCACCAATATCGGCGTGCGTCATTGCTTGAAAGCAGGGTAAACGTGGTTTTGAATTGTTTTAAAACCGCGGAAGATCAGGAATAGCAAGCAGTACATTAACACATCGTTTCAGCCTACTTTAACGGAGAAATTTTTGGTCAAATTTGAATATTGTTAATAGAATTGCTTAAATCCAAAATCCGCTGCCCGTAAACAATGTTATTACAAGAAGCGTGTGAATTATCAGTGCGACAGTTTCACGCGTAACGGCCGATGGTTTGACGCGCGCTCGATAACTACATTCCACCCAAACATTTTAAATTCATTTATGGAAACATCACTTACCTTATCTATAATTGTAATGTGTCGTTTATTTTCTCAATAGATAAAAAAGAACTTCATTGGTCCGTTATATCGAGGTTTTACTGTACTCGTAAAAATCTCCCTGCTCAATAAATCGCTCGGTATTGCTTTAAATTAAAGGCCAGATTATAAACAAAATGACAAGTTAATTTTGTGATCGGTTCCATACAAATGGATGCATTGCCAAATGATCTGCAGTGTCTCAACTTTTTAAATAAAACCACATATAGGTGTATCTATGTTTACGTAATGCAAGGTTAGCATCGCGAAGATTGGAGAATTGATGCTTATTTACTAATCGATATATTTTAAAAGACGATATCATCAAAATACTTCTTTCTCTCTCTGTACGTCCTTTGTGTCTCAGTGGCACTTGTTTCTGAAATGATTCTGAAATTTTGCTACAATAGAATTTTGATATTGCTGCGCTATTTGAAATTATTTCATAAACATAAAACAACGTGATATTAGAAAAGACGGAAAACTTTTGACCACATTCCTAAGTATTTCTTCTCATTCAATATTTTCTAATTCAATTATTGATGCTAACAGCTGAATATTTTTTATTTTAAATAAGAAATCGTTCATACAAGGATTGCGGTGTTATTTTTTTCCGATTTTGCAAGCTTATTATTTTTCTGCTGCTCGGTTTTTTTTTTTTTCGCTGTCGAGGTGAATATATTTTTCTTCGGTTGAATATTTTTTGTTTACGTAAAGTGACTTTCTTCTGTAGGAAGTCAAACAGATCTTCAAAAACCTGTCTGTCGCGTTTTGGTTTAGTGACGGCACTCAGTTGACTTCTTGTTATATCCGCGAGTGTATGTTTTTGTGCTATCTTATTGAAATGAATTAAGCCAATTAGCTGATTACTGTAACCCCGAGAACATGGGACTTCAAAATAATGTTCAATTTTTAATTAGCAAAAAGGTTTCGACTATTTTTTTAAAATCATTTCCACCAACTCGATTAATTCATTGTTTTAAAATCAATAAATACGACAACATTTAATTATTTTGATCCTTATAATATATTTCGAATTAGCACTGTGGTTAATCGCGATACAATTTTTACACAGTGATAAAAATGTAAATCTAAAACAATACAATTAAATAATTTCATATCAATTTTGAGCAGAGACACATATTTTTTACTGTTCACTAAACAAACAGGTTATATTATTTTTCCTCCCTAACTTTATACGGATACATTATGTAATGATATTATATTATGTTTCATACATATGCGAGAGTCTCTTATTAAAATTGATATTGGCAAAAAGACATGACATTATTTACAGTGTTCCCAACCTTACATGCTTATATTATGATTGATCTTCCCCATCTGCGTTCCTCTTACCCGGGACTCTTCCCCAATTGCCGGGGATTTTGAAGCCTGCTCTCTTCAAATATATCATTGTTTGTATTTTATTTTGGGTAAGTAATAAATATTGACGATGCTCAGATATTTTCAAACCCGATATTTGTTCCACGCATTGCCGGCATATCAATCATAATCATTCCGTATTTCGATATTTTATTGTTTATAATAAATATTTTCATATTTGTCATATTTCATCAAATTGAGTATATTTTTATTATCGTTTAAATATGGTAAATATTCACTTTTACTATTTTTTTTAATTTGAGATATGCTGTGCAATGAGACGTGGACTGTCTTACTTAGTTTTTCTTTTTATAATTTATGATAATACTAATATTTTTATACCCGGCTTCGCCCAAGATAGGGTTCTCTTATATTCATTCATATAACATTTTTCTCTTTATTTTGGGCATACTTCTTGTAAAACCAACGAAATGAGGATTTCGCTGTTTTAAGTTTTATAATTTTAAATGATCGATAATTTCCTTTCAATCTTTTGATTTTTTTTATAAATTTTACGATTTGCATGAAACGTTTTTATTTGTAACGTAGCTATGACGACACGAGACACGACTGATTAGTTTAGTATAGAGCGGTTGCTAAGCAACTATTTGCTACTATTTTTTATTTTGATTTTTATTGAGACGTCAAAAATACGGCGTATTCAATTTAAGGTTAAATGTTAAAAGTTGAGTTAAAAATGGCATTTAGAATGACATGTGAAAATTTTACGTCGCTACTGTAAACCATTTGGGAAGAGTTCTTGTGACCGACAGGCATACGAGCAAACATACAGATTTCTATATGTATTTTGTGCTATATATTAAAGATTTTTAAGCAAATCAATTTAAGCAATCATATTTCGAATAAAATTTCAATGGTTAAAGAACTATCAATCAATAAGAAAATGTTAAAATCACTATGTTATTGTTTCTATCTTAACGAAAGTCATGTCCTACGTGAGATATGCGATGGAACTTGCGCAATACGTATTTCCGCAAATTTAACTTCATATTCTTAAGTTATCACCAGTATAATTTGTATTTAATAAATGAAAATCTCCTGTGCTGGAACCCCGACGGCTGGAAACGGCAAGCCAATGGCGTCAAGTTTATAACCTACTTAAACAGCCATTCCCGTCCGTTTGATGTTCTCGCCGGTAGAGGGAACAGCTTATTTGAAAATCATTTTTCAATGCGTGTTTTATTTTATTCGAAAAATGTTTATTCGATTTCGTTAACTGCGGCTTGGAATTTGTCCAGACTCCTTGCGATAATTTGCACACCGTCTTCTAACTCGACACGACCACTTTGACTTAGCATATAAGTCCCACGTCAAATCTTAAGTTCTTAAAAAAATGTACAAAATTAAAATTATATCTTCACATCTAAATAGCCACTTGCTGTCTTATTCAATTAAATATGTTTTCGCTAGATTCTCGAACGTAACTTTCTCGAAATTATTTCTTTCCTGTGTCGAATTAAAAAAATCAGCTAGAAATTATATTTAAATATAAATACAGAATGGTTTGTTTATTTTCGGTATTTTTTAATCCCACTATGACGGTGATAGTGTCATAGGTATGTCAATATTCCCTTTTGTCTAGTCATTTCACAGTTGAAGTGTATTTTAGGTTGATTTTTCAGCATTTAATTTAATTGAACTCCATTGTAATGGACTAAATACCGACGATGTATTTTATTCTTACAAAATTGTACAGTATCTGTTGTCTTATTGGCTGTATATTATTAATTAAGGATTCCAATCGAATATTCGATTGGAATCCCGATTATTCGAATATTATTCGTTCATATTAGTAAACCGCTGGGTAAACAAAAAATTTCATTTGTAGTTGCATTAATTCTTGATATCGACGATGTTTTTGGCCGACTGATGTAACTCTTAAAATTGAAATTGTTCAGAAAGTAAAAACTGTCTTTATCGAAAACATTATTATATGGTGAGTTTCGTTATGAATATTTGAAATGCACTACTCTAAATTCTCATGTTTGCAGATACGGGTTTATAGGGAGTGTCGATATAACAGTGGCGTACATCAAGTGGCCGAGTCAGAATTTTTAGACCTAAAACGAATGTAAAATGATGTTTTCCATCCCAAAAAGTGGTCGATTTATTTTTCTAATTTACATCATTCGGCCGAGACCTGCTCTGTCGTCTGATCCAATCATCAACACAATTTCATATTTTTTGAGAGTTACATCAATTGGCCAAAACTCAGTCTATGTAATCTAATTTATTAACAATTAATACGTCTTGCCAGATATTTGAATTGATACATTATTTTATTCAAACATATTTGATATTCGAATATTTGCTTTCAACGAATATTTGGAATCCGCAAGCATCGAGTATAATTATTGTTATTAACTTCATTATATACAATGGAAACATTTTCATCCTTTTCAATAATTAATGTATTGCAGTCAAATGTTTATATAGTAGGCGCCTTCATTGCATGGTTTGATAAATTATATTTAAATAATGATGAAGAAGATTGAATTTATTCATTGATTACATTTTACGTATCAATAAATTGCTACTCATAAAACAGCTCTAGGTTTTTTGTCGTTTTATAAATCATGTCATCTAATTTTGCCAAGGAAAATTGTACGTCATACATATCGCATAAATGTTATTTTATCTCCCTATCTCAGTTTATGACAGTCATGCCTCGATTCATCCCAAATATATACCACTATACTTCGGCTACCACCTATACTGAGACAGCAAAATGGTTACTGCTTACGTAAAAGAATTTAGTTTAAATAAAACACAATTTGTTTTGTACAAAAATAATGCCTTTCTATCAAGAATTAACAGTTGACACCTTAAAAGTTTTTAATATTTCTTCTTTAAATTCACTCAAAAAAGATTCGTTTGTGATGTAAGCATCTACCATTTTTGATGTGCGAAGGTAAGTGGCAAAAATGTTTACGTGTTCTTTTTAAAATACATTCAATTTAATCCAACTTACATTGGTCGCGTTACTAAATCAAGTGACTAGCATTATAATTTTACTATTGTGTTGGTGCAATTGAATTACACATTCATCGATGCTTAAACTAGATTTCAAGAAACCGATTCAAGACTAAAAATACTGTGGCAGGGACTTTGGTACTACTGACTATAAGCTCAAATAACACTATATGTTTCGACCTAACCTAAACTATCTTAACATAGGTAATTAACAGATTATCCGATTAATCTAAAACAGGTATATTGAATGGAAACATTTAATCCTCGTAAAATTCATCAGACTAAAAATTTATTGCTAGGATGTGTAGCGACGTACGTCAGACGTACTCCGTAGTTCTCATTGTAGTCCAGCGATGTACTGTTTATCTAAGTATTCTGTCAAACAAAGGTTTTGTTTGGGGAAAACATTTAAGAACATTTCCTACGAATACTGACTGTGAACTATCAGGATCTTTCATGTGAGTGATCGGCTTTTGTATGATAGATTTGGTTTAAATATATCGAATCAATCGCGGACTCTACACACCATCATACTATCATACACACTATTTTTCGTTTTAAAGCTCGCACACCACCAATTCGCCCGTGAGAGCGCCTATATGTAATGACCGCCGATCTCTAATGACAAAACTTGATGAATATTATTTATCCACGGAAGCAGTTGTAAGTAACAAAAATAAAACAAATCTTTTATAAGACCGAACAAATTTAAAATTACTTGCAAAATTTAGTCACCCACTTGCTCTAGTAACCCTGACATTGTAAATTAAACGCGGATGACAAGGTGAATCGCGTAGATGTGTCGTGTCGTCAACAATATCCCACATTCTTGCGTTTCATTTATTTTATTAACTCTTATTCCGTTCCTCTTTCGTCACTTGTCCTCCAACAGTCACCTCCGTATCCTCTTATTTGCTCTGTTTATGATGTTACTATCAGATATGTGTTCGCTGTATACGTACACAAGTCTTTGTCCTTTGTTTATTGTTTTTCCGGGCGAATTGTCTCGCTGTGTATTTATTTGAACACGTTATATAAAAAGTATATAGTATTTTTTGTAAAGAGGAAGAATTGAACTATTTTTTTTAAAAAGACAGCAACTTTCATGATATTTAAATGTTTTTCGGTGAACCAAACCCATTATCTCCAACCTCAGGTGCACCTCAACACATTACGGAAGCTTGTTGTTATTCAGTTGCTCAACCTCGCCATTTCTAAGGACGGAGCCGGCAAAAGGACTCATGTCTTAAAAAAATACGCAAATCAATTTATGAAATTGACCGTACGGAGATTCCAGCCCCTTGGACATCATTGTAATAGTAGTTAGGGTAAACGTACCAGTAGTTGATCGTTTAAGAGAAAAAATCAACAAAAATAACGATTAACGCATAGCATTATACCGAATGATAACAAAGCAAGTGTATTCATAATGAATCAAATGTCTAAATCAAAATGGTAAAACAAAAATTAGAAAATGTTCTGTTATAAAAAAATTGTGCTCAATTTTTAACAACCATGTTTTTGTGTGAGTAGTTGACCATCTAAAAAATTGAAAGTTCCCGTAGTTGACCACTTTTTTTTTCAGTAGTTGACCATGCCTAATTAGATGGTTTCATTACAATCTCTCGTCAGAGCTTCCTGCAAGACCACTCTTGGTTGAATCAAGTAGCATATGCTTACATTCACTGATATCCTTAACAACTCTTTAATATGACGAAATCAGTAGTAAAATGTAGCAAAGTATTTAGTTGCTCTAGGATTGTTGAATAGTATCTATAGCTGAAAATTAAAGCGACATCTGGCGCTAGTTATCCATGTCGTCATTATGCGTTTGAGCTCGCGTACTATGTTTGGTTGCTTACAATGTCAAATAAGAGTTTTTGATTTTTACTCCAGCGTTACGGTTACGGATGTCTCGGGCGGACAAGTTCATGAATTGATTTCTCAATCGATTTATGAATTTCTGTTCGTAGCCATGAATGTTTGTGATGTCTAAAATTCCTTCCAACCCATCCGATCCTAAAAACAGGGCATAGCGATAGCGATAAGCTAATTATTAGTCCTGTCTTAGCCCTATTCTTATATCCCTACTCTATTCGAAAAAGGAAGGTTGAGCAACTGAGTAACAAGCAGTTCTCGTAGAAAAATTCTGTTGAGGTACCTCCATTAGGAGGCCATATGCTCCACACTAGGAGCAGACGTCGTACAAAAAAATTAAATGTACCAATGATTTAATATATGAAGCTTCGAACGACGATTTGTGGAATTCAAAGAATTTTACATAATTTACAATGTATTATTGAAAATAATTAAAGTACATACTTGTAGTCCACCCTGTAAGAGAATTTATAAACACCGCGTCGCAAGAAACAATCCAACTCCTTAAAAGCCCTGAGATTAATTTAAATAAATATCTCAAAAGTTGGCTTACAATCTCAAGGGTGGTTTTTGTTTGACTAAGTTGGCACCTTGGTGGGGGCTCTAGTGCACTTAATTTTTAATATACTAAGTTTAAATTCCTGCGACAATTTTCACGTTGTTCTTTCAATTTAATTAATGTTAAGTTTTTTTGCATTAAACTTTGCGTTTCAAGTGTTTTTATTTTAATAATTCACCTTATATAAATTGTTAATTAATGTGCTCTATATAAATATGGGGGGGGGAGTGTTGTAATGTGACGTCACAAGGAAAACTACATTACATTGAACTCGATCACTTTAAAGATATTAACTTTAATACCCATGGTCATGGTATTAGGTACAAATTTTAATACTTTTAATTGAACTGACATTGCTCCACCCATGTAAAAGTTATTTATACAAGTGAGGCAAAAAGATTTTGTGACGAAATATGACAACGGGGTGAGGGGGGGTTTCAAAAAATACCCAGCCATTTTTATAGTCACCCCTAATGTGAATCATATTATTAGATATGAAGAAATTTTTCCACCACAATTTTTTATATCGCACTTCCGATAAAATAGAGTCGTAAGCCAAAAAAGCATGATTTTGAGTTAAGTATACAAAAATAATTCTATGTCTGCTTAAAAAAACATAATTTTATCTTTAATGTTTAACCCCTAGATGACAGTGTGATGTTTTTACACCGCCACAATTTCAATGGAATTATTTTTGTTAACACATACCCAAAACTAAAAAAAATTCTGTTTGTAAATGTAAAATGGAATCCAATTCACAACTAAACCAAATAGAGGTGTATAAACCTAGAACATTGTTCAAATAACAACTAGTAAAAATAGATTAAAACACGTTATGTCAGACAGTTTCTTATTGCCTCTATCGAAAAATCTACTGTTTTGAGTTATGACTATAACATCGATCGTCCAGTTTTTAGTCAGACAAAAATTTTGCGCTCTATCTGATTCTGTCCTCGGATAACTCAAAAATACCTCAAAAAAATACTAAGACAGATAACCTTCTAAAGAATGTTGATATTTCTGGGTCAGTAAAAGGATATTTCTAAATATTATTTTATTACTGACTAACTCGTAGAGTTCTTCATTTGTTACATACTTGTTTATAAATTGTTTAAAACTTGGGTGCAAATCAATAATATTTGATATCCGATATCTGGCCGATCGATATTACGATATGTGTTCGCGAATATCGAAAATAACCTAACTTCAATTTCTACCTATCCTCCAGCTGTTGACAAAATTATGCAGTCCAAACTGTCATAACACAATTTCACTTACATCGGCGAACAGTCACCTCTTTATATTGTTAGTGTTGAATCACATCGTTGACACGTTGCCAGCAGCTGACAAATTCTTATGCAATACGCTTTTTTTTATTATTCTAGCGGCGCGTACACACGCGATGCACTCTCTTCCAATTATGCTTTTTTTCTTCTGTTCTACTCTTCCTTCGCTTTACACGCGACATGAATACGTAACAAATGAGAGCATTCAATTTTGTAAACCCGTTTAAGACGTCACGTCACGGCTGTGTTGGTATTTCTCTCGCAAACGCGTACGCCAATCTTAATAATATTGATTTATGTATTTTAACGAAATCTCTCGAAAATTTTATCGCAAATGTGACGGTGTAAATCAACGAAATTTCAGGGTTTTAAATCAGCGTCAATTAGGCGGTAAATTGAACCGGTTTTTGACACCATTTAAAAATAATTAATGTAGCGTATTCACTCATTTACTACCTTTATATTTTTGACGAAAACTGGTTAGAATACTATCGATCTGCACACTGTAGAAGTTGGTAGTTATGCTGATGTTAAAATACGACAAAACCGAAACCCATCACCGGGTAAAACATCATTTATGTATTTTTACTCCTCTACGTCGATTCCAAATGTAGCGCAGTGAACTAATTTACACAGAATGTATTTCAAACTATCAGTAATACTAGTTTTCACGATTGTATAGTTCAATAAGTTTTGTAAGTTTGACAGACATCCATCCACGAATGGTGTTTTACGTTTTTTTGTTATTCTATCGTAAATTCGGAGCCTTGATCTCGTTTACAAAATGCCATGCACTGCGTCTTCGGTAATTCGGTCTACATATTTCGCTACTCGCCCCTCCGAGACATTCCCTCTGGGCTCTTTTCCGCGCGACGGTAATGATTGTAACGAGAAACATCCCTTCGGTAAAAGTCTATTAATGAAATAAGTATTCAGTCGTTTGATGTACATTAATTATAATTCTACAAGAAGAAAGAGACTTTTGGTATATTTAAAATGGCTTGAAAATTCGCCGTGTTTTTTTATTCTAAATTCGTTCGATAATGATTTTTTGCGGTCATATTTTTAGTATACCTATTGCTAATCGATCACTTTTATATTATATGTCAATTAACGTATTATAGAATTCAAATTTTAAATTACTTTTAATACTGGTAAAGAATTAAATTAATTAGACATCATCTATATGCCCAATTTGCAATTTTAGTAGTCAACGACGTTTTTGTATCTCACATTATCAGTTTTTTCGATAGTTTGTTTATTTATTATGTGAAAATGACTTCTATTATATCGACACTCCCCACGTATAATTCCGTATCTGCAAATATTATATTTTACAGGAGAGCGTCTTTAAGAATCAAAACGCAATTACAAAGTAACGACTGCATCTATCTTCTTCAAAATTGGGACAGTTATATTATTTTAAATCTAGTTTGTTATTTTATATAAAGTTTTTCTGAAAAGTTTAGTTAACGAATGTTCAACGATAATACAAAAGACTTATAATCACGTATATCGTATTGACTTGATTATACGTAGGGAGTGCCGATATGAACGTATTTTTAGTTCAGATTTTGACAACATATGGACTTATGGTTTTTTCTTTAAGGCTCTTCATATATCCGTTAATTATTTATTGATACCACCAATAAATATATGTATAAAACAATGAAAATCATAAAAATAAAATGATAGTGCATACTTAAGGAAAATAACTAAGTTTACAATTGTCGAGGGGGCGAAAATTTCACAATCGCCTCATATTTAGATTCAATATCTGAACTAAACACAGTCGGTCGGTAGCGTTATGGTAATTTAAACGTCGTTTACTCGTCTATTGTTTTCTGGGATCGAAACGTTCTTCATAAATACCGAAACTATGAACAAATTGCCAAACCATTTCGTTCCAGTAGGCTATTGTTGTCCAAATTAATATCATTTCATTGGCGCAATTCGAAACACGGTGTCGCTAGATAAATTTATCATAATAACACGTTCGGGACGTTCTGAAATATTTGACCCACTCACCTACATTTCGGATACATCTTTACGGTCTCGCGACGCGGTAAGAGTAGGTGGGTGACACGGAATATACTTTGACTGTCATTTCGAATGCATCGTCTCATTATACTACTTCTAACTAGAAACTTTGTTGCTTAGGTCTATTCTTACATTTCACCGCTTACTGGGCGTTGATAGATTAAGGACTCACTACCAACATCCCTGTTGAAAAAAAAAAATTAAAGAGAATAGCCGCACGTCCGATTTTAAACTCTATTTATTAATAAATAGTAGCCCAGACCGGTCTGTAAGCGTAGATGGAGACGTTTTATTATTATCACATACAAATATAGGTATGAAATTTTCTCATGACCTAAGCGGCCGCGGTCTATATAAACAATACACACAGCTCCGACGTGACGCAAACCGATGCAAACAAACAACAATCATTCCGTCGGTATGGAAACCAAGAACAGCTACTTTAGACATTCAGTATTTCAATTTCGTCATCTATGAAGGACGTTCCCACTAGTTTATTAATAATTAACTAATATTAAGGCTATAGGCCTTTGAGACGTATTATTTGATCATATCGTATATTATTAAAATTGCCTGGTCAATTTATTCGGGTGTACAATCATCACACAAAACTTTATAAATGGAGATATTTTTAACAGTGAATGTTTTCTTTGATTATCATGTGCGCTGGTGTATTTTTTATCATACTCATTTTATTATATGAATATTTTTGAGTATTATATATTGAATATACTAATGCTGTTATTGTAATAATAGCGGAAAAATATTTCATGTACCTTAGCCATTCGCAATTTCATAGTTTCATCAATACTTGCTTTATGTTAATTGTCATGATTTACATTTGTGGATTATTAATATGAGAAATGTGCATACTTGACGTCTTAGACGCCATTTTAGTGATTTAAAATAGAATATGAAAACTTTTTTACTCTTAAAGTAAATTATTATCCTTGTTCTCTAAGTCAACACTTCAAAAAAAGAAATAAATGCTACCATTGAGAAAAATAAATTGAAAATGGAACATGTATAGAAATAGACAATGATTGGAAAACAAAGAGAAAACTCACTAATATTAGACTGTTACATACACAACTAAGAAATCGTAGTGTCATTTCAAAAATAAATTTGAAAATGGAACGTGTTAGCATACATAAATTTACGTTTATGGTTTATTTTTTATTGCGCTATAAATTCTATTTTAACGAAGATTTTATTGCATAAATTGAACGCTATTTTTGTTGAAACAATCAATTCTCGTTTTTAAAAGCGAAAACAACAAAAAATAAATAAGATAAATCACAACATAGGTATGTAACATAAATCACAACGGAACATTCCCTCGTATTTACAGATTTTCCTTAAGATTAGACATTTCAAGTCGCCAAAAATAACACGATCTAAAAATAAAGTGAAGCGATGGTATCTTTGAAATGTTTTTGATTACTTATACATTTTTTATGAAATAAATGCAATGTAGGTATAAAGATTTCGTTACATGAGTTAGTTAGTAAGTATATTTTTAAATAGTTTTACCCATCATCAAGTCATAGAACTGGTCAACTAGTTGAACATCTTTCTCCCGCCATTCATTTATTTTTATCGCTTTATCATAGACAATTTGTCTACTTCCCGCTATTTTTAAAATTCAAAGCAAGCTGCTAATTGAGTTGCGCGGATTCTCGAAAGAAAAGATACAAATCTGTCACGATCTGTTGTAATTAATTATATTTTTTATAAACTAATGATTTACTTGCAATTAAATCGTATTAAATGTAAAATAGATTTATGTTTTTGTCGGTTATGACGTTATAACGAAAAACACCTAAGTTTTATTTTATTTTATAATGTTATGGGACATAACTTTGCTATAGATTATGATTAAGTACGAGACTGACAGCCTGTGGGTATATCGGCAGTCAAATCTCGATGTACAATCTCCATTTATTTTTATATGATTATTTCCTATGATTATTGTTTATGTTTTAGGGTCTGCGAGTCAATTTTAAATCATTGGAGCTAAAAATCTATAAACTTATTTCAAACACGCAGCAACAAATATTATAATATATATATTTTTTAATTAAATTAGAGCAATTGCCATGTCATAAAACCGCATTATTTAAATGTCAATTAAATTAAAAATTTTGAGACTAGCTATCCGCGAGGTCTTAAAGGTTGGCGACCGCTTCGTTAATCAACTGCACAGTCCAGGCTGTCATTTCATTTTTACAGTGTGAAATAATAATCGGACATTCCCGGCAAACATTTGAAGTGCGCATAACGTTGTTACGCTGCGGAATGCACCATGTAAGAATTTAAAAGCCGTAGCGTGTGGTGGTGGTGGGTACAATGTCGAGTAACCTAAGGCGTTAAAAAAATGAATGAGAAACTTAGCTTATCAAAAACCATTTGACTATCAGTTATTCACATAAACATCCAAATACATCAATATCGGCAATCTCCCTTCGCAGATTACATCACTTAAACAGAATATTCTGACAGTATATAAATATATAGCACACTTAGATATCGTATGCAAAAGTATTCCGATGTCGGATCGCTTCTTCCCGGAAACATTATCCGTAAATGTCGACTTCGCAGGGAGCTAGCTGTCCTCTCATACATTCGTTCCTTCTTCGTTCCAACTACATTCATTATTCATGTTGCGGAGTATTCTATTCCGTACGGCCGTACTTTATGTAACTCTGGCAAGTGGATACTTTAGTTACGATCACTATCAAATACTTGAAAGTACTTACACTGCCTGACACCAGCGGGGTGTTTAGTTTGAAAATTATGAATGGATACATTCTCCATCCGTGTAGATAACGAAAACTGTTCTCTGGATAGAAGAATATCAAAGAAAGTTATTTTCTCTCTCTTTTCTAATTTTCAACGTTAATCTGAGTTTTTAAACTTAATGGGCGTGAAATTTTTTAATGTAATGTTTACAATTTACAAAAATCAGCATATATATATAATATTTTACTTTTTAATACGGAGATAAAGTACGTATAAACTAAATATCGACGGTGTTTTGGCCAATTGATGGATCCCTCAAAAATACGAAAATAAGTTAACGATTGGATCTCATTTTAAAGACGTCAGAGCAGGTCTCGGCCGAATGATGTAAATTAGAAAAATAAATTGACCACTTTTTGGAAGAGAAACATCAATTGACATTGGTTTTAGGTTTTAAAAATCTGACACGGCCACTTGATGTAAGTCACTATTATATCGATACCAGGGAGTATAATCCCGTATCGGCAATCACGACAATTTACAGCAGTGCGTTTCAAAGATTCATAACGGAACTCACTATGTAATGTTTTCGATAAAAACAGTTTTTACTCTCTCCTGAACAATTTCAATGTTGAGGGTTACATCAATTGACCACAACACCATCTATATTTATTATCTTTTGCTTATAACTAGTACACAGTACTTATTGGTAACATTGACACTTATAAATGAAATTAATTAGTTAAACTTTGCATACATCATTTTCATCTTAAAATCGAATATTTTGGTTAGATGAAAAAAAATGCAATATTGTACTTACTCTCAAATTTTATGTTTATATAATTTAACACATCACGGTGTCCATTTTCCGCGGTTTTGCAAACATTTTCATTCATTTTACTAGATTTATGTGTATATAAACGAGTGTATCTATTTTATTATTTTCATTTCCTACCCTATATAGACCTAGCCATACGATTATCTCATCCTTACACATCATTGTCATGAAAATGAAGATTTCGACTGACTTCTCAAATACTTCATGTTAGATTACCAGAATACGCCGTATAAAGTACAAAATGGACGTGCTTAAAAAAATTAACAATTGATATTTTCGTCGTGCTCAATAAAATAAGTTCGTATGCGCATATATATGTGTGTCTATATCCGATTTTCAAACTAGACGACTCGGCCAAAGACGGTTGCACTGCGATCATCTTTTGTTCGGGAAAACGTCGTGCTGCCAATTACATTATGACGTTTATATCCATCTATTGTTGGCAGCATCGACGCCACGCTCGCTAAGCTATTGTGCATTGTCGATGATAACACTAAAGGAACAATAAATAAATAAATAAGTGACTATTCAAACGTTGCTCGGTACATATTCCTATAAATAATAGGGATACCCGGAATTGATTTCGTTTTATTCGATAAAATTTCAATTATGTCGACCTCTGTGGTCTAGCGATAAGCTGGTAAGGTAGGTCTTGGTTCAAACCCCGGCAAGGTCAATATCAAATTGTTCACATTTTAAATTGGACAATTGCAATTTTTCTTCTTCTCGAGTTGATCTCGGGTGACTTTTCTGGTGAGGTAAACAATTCTCATTTGATTTGTTATTTAAAAGTTTCATAGCAGCTTGCGCATTGGATTTTTGTTCTTTATTAAAAAAATGAGGTATTATTTAACACTGTTTTTATTGGCCAGAACTATAAAAAATTATCGATAGATGCGGGAATACGGTAGATTGAGGTTCCATTGTAAACCATTTACCTAAACTGTATGCCGAAAAACGACATCAATATTCTGGGCACCCTATAGAACCACAAGAAGGTGATGCATTACTAGTTTTGCGGAACTTCATCATTGTTTGTTATAGACAGCGTGACTTCATCCTTGAAATAATCTTTCGCTTAATTTCATAGCGTGGCCAAAATGTACCAGCGCACTCCAAGAGCCACGTGCCAGTAAAATTTAACACAATTTATAATGCATAATTACATATAACAGTGCTCTGGATTTACTTCAATAATATAGTAGTAGCTATTCAAAAAGTTGCAAGGTGTTTTAAGACCTTTCGGTATGCCAAAATTACTGAACATTGAAAGCCTTCAGTTGACTGAATCTTGAGTTGGACGTTGCGGAGAAAGCGATGTAAAAACTTATGTCTGAAACTGTACCCACCCTCTTATGAAAATATTCAAATAAACCAATACCCTACTACAGAATTCACATAGTTTCGGAAGGAAAATAAAACTCGAGATGAAACAAATCACAAAACTCAACGCTCCAGGTCTCGAATACAGATATTAATCACTACAATGTTGTTTATCTTCTGTTAGCATCGGGACCGATTTCGTCTAATACGCAGACATTTTTAATTAATTGGGTAAAATTAATGCATTGCTCTCCTTAAATGCCACGTCATACAATAACAATGTAAACAGTGTATACATTTCTTATCTCTTATCACGCTCAGTAATTGTATCACAATATATCTATGGTATTTTTTCAGGAGAGCAAAAACAAAATTAAATTCTGAAGTTATTTTTTCAGCAATAATGATTATAATCTCCATAAGATTATCATTTTTACTACATATTATTATCAGCAGTGGTAAGATATGTAACAAAATGTGATTAAAAATAGAATTAATTTACCTTTACCTTTAAAACTTATACCATTGGGACCAGAAAGCAATTATAATTATATCAAATTTACTTCTAATAAGTTTTTTTGTAGAGCAACTGCCACGTATATTGTTAGTACCACTGAAGCGTTCTTATATTTGGAATGTTTTTTCGTACTTGGGGTCATAACGGTTGATTTAAATCATACATCAGTTTTTTAGTTATGCTGTAAAAACATAATACTTTGTTTTTAATGTTAAAATCTAATTTATTTTCCAAATTATGAACTGACGCTTTTCGCCATGCTTCATTCCAATACGAAACCTCTTGATCAATAATAACCTGTTTATTACCGCAACGCTGCTTAGGCCGACGAAAATTTCAGTCGTAAAATCTAAACAGTAAGATTAGTGCTCAACTATTTCATAAATTTGATTAATTGTAACATTGTATTGGTAAGGCTTCAGTGAGACCGCTTTATTGAAGTGAATAAATTATTCTAGCCAGTCTCATTTATCAAGATATCTCGCCGTGATGTTAGCCAAAAGAAGTTCACGCAATAATAATTGCAACGATTCGTTATAGGTGGCGATGTATTGCGATAATTTATGAATCCATAGATCAGTGTTACTTGGATAAGTGTTTCTCCAATGGTGACCCGCGCGCCCGTCTAAATTGAATTAAACTAAGTTATGACAAACGCGTTTGAAACAAAAATCTGGAATATTACGGGCCATTCAACACTCAATAATATATACATTTGAAGACTTGGGAAAGTTATAGCTTGCTGTCTTATGATAACCTGATAATCGTTTGTTTCTTTTTGCTATCGACTGCACGGACAATTGTTCCTGAGACCCCCCCGGCTTCTAGAAAATGAACTGTATAAAATCAATGGATTGGATAGCGATCGTGAGGGCAGAAGGTTAATAATTTAGCATAGCAAGTATTATACAACAGATCTTCTGAATAATACCATATCTTGGTTGAAACAAGAATCCTGAAGACACCGCGTTTGGCAAAATGCCGTTGTAGTATGAAATACTAATATAATTTGACTAATTTAATTTCTTCATTCACAAAAAATAACTACATACTATGGGGAGCGAGTAAATTTCTACACGTAGAAGCTCTTCCATTATTTATGTCACACTATAGTCTATAGTGGATAGTGCATCCAACCAAGTCTGGAGAAGTATTCGTCGAATATTTCTGACAACATTTTGAAACACGCTTAACCTATTTACGCCGCGGAATGTTCCCTAGCTATGTTATACTTGGGTAAATGGTATCTTCCGACCCATATTTTCTACCTACTCATTGACATTGCTCCGCAAAGCACAAGAATTTTTGTATTCTTTTAAATGGATTTGGTTATTGCAAACAAATATTGTATCCAATACGAACGAAATTAAAGGTGTGTAGGATTTTGTGGATCAGGAAAGTCACATACGTGTCACACTATTATGTATATTTGAAAAAATTCTCAGTGAAGACATACACAGTGAGGTATCTTAATTGCAATGACGCTGGTGGACACAAGTTATAGAACCGCCTTACTATAAGCTACGTTTGCATAGATAGGTAGATCTGCACACTAGGCAATAAATATTGTACGCGTCGAGTTGAAAATCTTTATTGGTTGCACTTGCTTTCGCATGCAGCGGATAATGTAGGTCGTCTAAATCTGTCCACAAGTGTTACTTCCATTGCCATTGGCCCATTGTGTGCATAAGTTATTTTATTTGAAACAAAATCATCTCTCGAGGGCAGGGGGTTTCGAGCATTGTGCAATTCGACAGTAACCGTCTGAATTGTGTCAATAGACGTGTTCTATTTATCTGCAGATTAAATCCACTCCTTATATCTCAGTTAAATAGTTCTACCGTGACTCATCTCCGTGTTCCTTGTTCATATTATAAATGTGGTTGGAGTATCACCCACATACCTCAATTTCAACAGCTGCATATCGTTAAATATACTATTGCACAATAACGTACGAAATTTAATTTCAGTCGGTGCTTTAGCTAGGTTTCTTTGTTATAGAATTAATAATTCTTAACCAAAGCGATCATGTCTGTCAGTGCTACGCAACCGGTGCGCCGCGAGACGATCCCAGGTATGCTACTGCACTGCGTCCAAAATGAGAAAAAATATAGTATATTCATATTAGAAAAAAAATAAAGCTCTCTTTAAATTATTACCGTGAAATATTAATGAGCGCTTAGGTATGCCGTGAGTGAGAAAAGGTTGCGGAGCACTGATGTATGTCACCTCTTCTAAGTACATATACTGTTTGTCACCAATGGCAATTAGCGCCGAGAACTATTTATATTTCTTATATTTCTGATTCTCTTTTCAATAATTTGTCTTAAAATTTTTCTATTCTTGGTAGTAGTGGCTGGCGAATCAAGACTATCCATTATTATTGAATCATGCAGATTGAAAAATTCACACTCAATTTGTTAAAATCGACTCGACAGTTTTGCACTTTCATAAACTATAAATTTATGAATTAGAATCAAATGAATTGGATATCCGCGATGTATTCGATCCTGCCATCATGTCTCACGGTTTACATTCGGACATCTAACCGTAGTTGTCGTATCCCTCTGTTCAGGACAGTATAAGATAGCGGATCACACGCTTCATGAAACCACTTGCTGGCTAGTAAAAAAGTATTTATTTTATATTGGTATATGAGACACTGCGTATATTATTCTAAATCATTCAATAACTAGCCAATATCCAAAAAATATTCAATTGTAATAATTATTCACCAATATACTTACCGCATGCTTCATTTGTATGCGGAAATGTAAAACTTAGTACTCATCCAATTATTTTTGCTCTTTCTAGTTTTTTTTTTATATAATTTAATTTTGTCATCTAGCAGAATTATGTAAATTCAATTACCGTAATCTTCCGCAGTTGATGGCTGTTGTAGGAGTAAAAAGAACCTTAGTCACGATCCAAGAGAGACTTTCCCATCGCACGTTCCGCGCTTTCTTTATTTGGCTCAAAATCGTCGTTTTTCTTTACTTGCAATAACAGCAGTTGATTCCAAATTCAAATCTCTTCTGCTGCTGCTCTAATTGGATAATTTCCCCCGAAGAGGAAACCGTTTAGGCACGAACTTATTTTACGTTCCGGCTAATCAATCAATTAAGTACGGATTGTTTTTTTAATTCGCTTGGCATTTTGGCCGTGCCGTCACCGGCAAACTCGTGAATGTGAAATTGCGATATAGGCTTGTAACGTAGACACACCCACTCTCTATACCTAAATTCATTATTTTTTAAAACGATTTTTTTTTATGATAAATATTTATTTACGAGAACTGGTTGCTAGTCCGTCGCTCAACTGACATCAACAAAGGGCCAATAGTTAGCTAGACGCTGCCTCTGCACAGAGTCTACAGGACCGTATAGATAGTTTGTGGTGAGGTATGGAAACACTGCAGACATGATGAATATTCATAAATCAATGTATGAAAGTTTCCATACATTGATTTTTTCACTTCCATTTTTTTTTAATTGGTACTCTCATGTGTTTGGAAGAAGTTATCGATTGTAATACATATCGACGGTGTTTTTGGCAGTTGATGTAAACGTCAAAATTGAAATTGTTCAGGACAGAGTACAAACTGTTTTTATCGAAAACATTATATTTATGGTGATTTGCTTTATGAATCTTTGAAATGCACTCATGTAAATTCTCGTGTTTACAGATACGGAATTATAAGTGTCGATATAATAGTGGCTTACATCAAGTGGCCGTGACAGAATTTTTAAACCTAAAACCAATGTAAAGTGATGTTTCCCTTCCAAAAAGCAGTCAATTTATTTTTCTAATTTATATCATTTGGCCGAGACCTGCTCTGTCGTCTTTAAAATGAGATTCAATCATTAGCTCATTTTCGTATTTTTCTAAGGTTACATCAATTGGCCAAAACACCGTCGATATGTTTTGATTTAACGAGTATTTCAATGTTTTAATTTCATACCATTTCGACGTTACCACGAGAAGGCACTATTTTTTTTACTGTTTGTATGTTAATCTGTTCGTAGAAAATGCCTATTAAAAATTTACGCGCCAATTTAATATCGTCAATAAAAACAACTTGTCGGTAACATTCTTCTCGTGCTAAAAAAAATCAATGACAGCAGCTCTCAATCTTTTTTGCTCCGTCTTCCCATTTCTACCTGTATCTCTTCACCATCGCTTAGAATAAATATAATTCCCCCTTCACAAAATAGTTAATTCTTAACTCTCCCGCCTGTTGAGCAACCCCTTTGTTATGCAATCTTATACGTCAGTGGTGGCCAACTTGTTTGGTGTTGCGATTTATATTTTTCATTTCAAAAGTATTGTTACACCCGTAATAGTGTACTATATACAAAAAAAAGAATGGTATTAACTTCCTGACGGTTAATTTATTAAGTAAATCATTCCACGTTAGTGTAAGAGAAAACCTGCTTTTTTATTTTAGCATTTGAATTATGAATACTGTAACGATCTGTCGAATATTGCCCGTAATCGATCGGTTGATCGCGACTACCTTTTGATAGTAGAAGTGGTTTTGAAGAATTCTGATTGCAGAACGTTTCTGCATTATCTTTTAAAATTATAACTACATTCTTACGTCTCCGGATTCGCTATCGTGCAACATTATTTACCTCAATTTACAACGATGCACTCCTTCGGCGAAACCTGTTAAGATCGAATTAAGATTCAAAGCCGGCACCGCCGAGATGCCAGTCGCTTTGTAAAATTGAATTAATCAGAGCGTTTGATTTGCGCCTTCAAAATACCGCCTGCATTAATACATATTTAAGTGTTGGCGATCTTCGCGTCGCGGCAGTCAGTCGGTGCTGCCGTATTATTTCGCAATGCGCAATTTTGATGACATCATCGAACATAGTTGCGATCGATTTATAATGAAGATCTGTGCATTTCCGAACACACCTAATATTCAAACTGTCTATAAGTTTGTTATTGTTTCGTTATGTAATATATTCATTGATTGATACTATCGATTTATGGTTGTTACTTTAGGTTACTTTTTAATATTCACGTTTTGTCTCTAAAAATGCTAATAACATTAGGTAAATCAATCCAACGCATGCAAAATAAATGAATTTCGTTTTTCGATACTTCCTGTTTTCTATGTGGACATATGAACTCGTATAGATCTGGAGCATCTCGCCTAAATCCGCTTTTGCTAAAATTGGTTGTCATTCAATTACTCTACCACACTTCATCGGAGAGTGTCGCTGTCGCTGCACCTCCTTTTTGGGGTGGGGGGAGACATGATAACATCACGAACATTCCCATGCCTTTGATTTCAAACCAACAAATCGATTGAAAAATCGTTTTTTTATAAAATTATTCGTACGGGGACTCGAATTCAAACTGAGTCGAATAGGACCGTCAAAAGCGTTAACCATTCGGCGACAGGCCAGACTAAATCTGGTTTCTCTTCAATACGTGAGTTAATCCAAAATATAAAAATGTCGTAAGGTTAGTTATACATTTGTATTTCATATCAGTCGAGACTATAATAATTATGTTATTTCGTTTTATCGTTCACCTTTAGTGCAAATCTTAAAATGTAAATATTACTCACAAATATAAAAACAATCATGCGGATATTTTGAATTTATTCTAGAAAATTCCGGTCAAATTAATTCCTTTTTTACACAATAGTATAACGGTATGAGCTTATCGACAACAATAAGATTGAAAAATGCAATTTTTAATTCGTCAATTTTATTTGATTGTCATATAATTTTACTGAAAAGATTCGTTAAAATTTGGTTCATTTCTTTTTGGATAATTGAAAATGGAACAACGTTGATAAAGATCACCCGTGAAAATAATTGTTACATTTTTTCGCCGTGGGGTTTTCCACTATAATAATTAATTGTGATATTTGACAGACCATCAGTTTAAAGCTGCTATTGGACAATAGACTAAGAGCGCTCAGTACTACGAGAGCCAATCTATTTTTCACACAATAAAACACTTAGCAAGGTGTGCATTTTTTTTGCTGCGGTTTCTTCAACACGACATCGGCTGTCAAATCTAAAAAGCATCCGAGCCAAAACGTTAAATTTCACTCGTGCATTGTTTCCAGGAGGAGATGTCACGTACCACTTCAAGACGCTGGTGCCGTCAGTGGCGGCGGGCGCCATCATCGGAAAGGGGGGCGAGGCGATCGCTCAGGTGCAGAAAGAAACCGGGGCACGTATCAAGATGTCCAAATCGCACGACTTTTACCCAGGTATTTATTTATTTTTGCACTCGCGGAAACGCTATCGATTGCGGCAATTCTTATTATTTTTTTTTTTACAAAATTTCTTTAAAATCTAATCTTTTCATCAGTTTACTTCAGTTATTTTTTGCGTCAGCATATTTTATTCTTTTTGGTTGAATTGCTGTTTTCTTAGTAGAACTCCATTACAGTAAGATAAAAATATGAAAGTATTGAATTCTACCAGAATTGTAGGGCGTATTTGTGACTAGTTTTGACGATGGTATGAAAGAGAAATAGCTATAAACTGTATATTATAATTATTATACAACTAAATTCGAGATATTTTTACTTTATTATTTTATTATTGCCTTGTATTATTGAATTCATTATAAAATCTTTCCAAAACGCATGATTCAGCATCTGTAGTCTAGCAGTAAGTGCTTCCTAGTCATTAGATGGTTTCAGGTTAAATTCCTGGCAAAATTAAAATGACATTTAGATTTTTGCGAATTAACATTTGAGGTCTTAGAAATTTGTGTGTTTCTGATATTTTTTCTCCTCGACTTGATCTCGTGTGATCTCCAAAACTCTCATTGAGTTTATTTCATCGGATTTAAAAAATTCAAAAATATTGAATGCATCAGTTTTACTTTTGTTGTAAATATATTTAGCCAATTTTTTTGTAACCTGTTTATAATTTAAAAGTTTATCTGAATATAAAGTAATCCCTTATATAAATAACGAGGAGCTCAAATAACTTCTTAAATATATTATGTATTCAAAATTTAAATTCATTGGGGTTAACATAAATATAGTATGTCATAATAATTTTGATTAGTTGCAAGTGAATATTTAATTAATTGATTAAATTGCTCGGTAAACATGATTTTATATCACATGTCGCCAACAAAAGTGGCACAATATCAAATAGTACATTTTTCCATATATTTTTTAAATTTTCATATCTAACTCTATTTGATTCATAACTTCAAATACTACCATTATCTAAACACTGACTATGCGTCAGGTCATTTTACATGTTGCATTCTTTCATTGCCATATTCTTATTTTTAACTTTATCAAATCGTTAATAGCCCTGTAGGATACTTACAGTACATTTTCAGCAAGCTTAAAATAGTCCCTTAGCAATCCTTGTGACTAACAATAAATAAACATATGCATTGAAATGATTCAGGCACATCGGAACGAATATGTCTGGTGAGCGGGTCGGTGGAAGCTATATTAACCGTGATGGACTTCATCATGGACAAGATAAAAGAAAAACCGGAGATAAGCAAAGCATTCACGGACATTGACCCAAAGATAGCGCAAGAGAGAGACAAGCAGGTGAAGATCCTCGTGCCCAACTCGACGGCGGGCATGATCATCGGAAAGGCAGGCAACTATATCAAGCAGATTAAGGAAGCTAGCGGAAGTTACGTGCAGATCTCGCAGAAGGCTAAAGATGTATCATTGCAAGAGAGATGTATTACAGTTATCGGTTAGTGCTTTTACATATTTTTATATAATTTGGTACATTCATTCTCTTGTTCTGTCGTCTTCCAATTGTATAATTTCCTCCATCAATGAATTGGTCCTGAAATATTTTGATTCAAAATATCTTTGCGAAGTGATCAATCACTTCTCAATCTCCTGCTTTACTCATTAACAATAATAAATTGTATTTCAGAAATACAAACGTATTACATTTTTGCAAATATTCTTTTTTCATAGTTTCGTAAGTAACTTGGTCCATAAAAAAATTAACAGAAATACTTACCGCATGGATTTATTTTTCGCCAGATAGCAGCGTTACTCGATAGATATATTTCTTTATAGTAAATATAATTGAGATTGCCAAGCAGAAATTTATTATTGCATTAGTATGGACCACCCATGTATAACATTACGGGGCAGAGTGGAGAATGTGTCGATTTGTGACGACAGGGAATTCAGAAAATATGTCCCAAAACCGGCAAAATAAAAACCCATTTCACATAGAATAACATATTTGGTGAGAACATATTTATGCATTTTTAACGAAGGTTCAAAAATTTTACATACTAATTTTAGTTCTCAAGTGAAATAATAAACATCTCAAAGCACAAAAAAAACTTATACTATTTATTTTTGACAATTTTTCTACAGACTTATTAATAATAAACATTATTCTCTGCCACAGGTGACAAAGAATCAAACAGGACAGCATGCATGATGATTTTAACAAAAGTTGTGGACGATCCTTTATCAGGCTCATGTTTAAACACATCGTACGCGGATGTTGTAGGACCCGTAGCAAACTTCAACCCCACCGGATCTCCTTACGCACAAGGACAGCAGGTAACCAAATCGCATCCAGTTTTGCTATATGTATAATACATACCTGATTTTTACGATGCATCTTTTTCAGAATCCAATATGAATGTTATATGCGTTGAATACATGTCTCGCTCTCTGTAATATGCAAGTCTTCAATTTGGTTTACAGTGATAGCATTTTTTAAACTCTTGTGAGGTCACTCGCAATAATTTCTGGCCTCTTTTGTCGCTTGCATGTTTATTACATTTCAATTACCCCATGAAACTTTCAAAATTTTACAATAGTAAACCTACAATATGAATTCAACTCTTTGGTTTATATCTCTACGGCCTTTCCTTGTACATTTTTTCTTAGTAGAGATATGTTTTGGTGAATTTAAATTGGTAAAAATAAAATATTGTTAAATTCATGGACTCATGCATAAAATAATATAGTACTGTGGGTTAGATCAGGTTTCGATACTGAGAAGGATTTTATCTGACAGTATTACCAATTCAGCATTGGATTTACGTCAAACTTGCCGCATCTTATCTAAATGTTGTAAATGAATCGTTTGCATATTGAAATGTGGCAGAACTTGCACTGTACACTAAGTGGTTCTGTCGACAGACCAATTTGTTGCTGATATTTTAATTCGTAATCTCTGCCAATATTGGTGACTGAATCAAATAGACTTGCGATAATGTTATGTTTAGCATACTTGCCAGTTGAATGGCTAATTAATTCAGATTACGATGAAATGATATTATGTCTTAATCACAGCTTTCAATGCCAGCTAGATTCTGTTTGAGATTGTCTAGGATTTAAAATTATTATTCAATCTCTCTTTGTACTAAAATTCATATATTTAAGTAACTAATTTATAGTATATTATTACACTGATTAGTTTTGTTGAGAGGAAAAGCTTTAGAATACCATTCTATGATTTAAGTTTGATCGTCAAAATTACATTTGTATATTGCTCGACAAACAGCAGTATGTCGTAACCCACCAATTTATTCTTATTTCTATCAATATTTAATTTACAATTAATATTAATAACTTAGTTATTTTACTTATTGATAAAAATGAGTGGAATAATTTTAATTGTTTATCATAATTACAATGCTTTATATTTAGTTAAATACAGCATGAAGAGAGCAGTTCTAGTATTTGGGTCTGTACCTAACAAATGCTTATTGTGGAGGTGCAAGGCTTCAATTATTGAATATGTGGTTTTAACCAGAAATATAAGAAACCGTGTTTGTGATTGAATTCAAGGAAAATTTCAATTAACAGTGCTAATTGAAAAGTCATGCATGGCCGTATATTGTTTTGAAATGAATAATGCATGTATGAAACATTAAAAAGAATGATTAGGTCTAACACTGCAAGGTTTCTGAAAATATTTTTAATACAACTGTGAATTGTTCAAGAACTCATCTGAATTTGTCACGTCAGTGAAGTAAAAAAAAAACCAGCACATTATTGTTGTCAAATACAGAATAATATTTCAATAGGATAAATTCCACACAAATTATGAGATATTGTTGATTAGCTAGATTGGCCAATACTATAAAGCTTTCGTCCACGCGGTTGCGCAATCACATGTTTGTAAACCCTGAATGGAAACTTTCATACCTTCATATTGTTTATCCAAAAGGCATGGATTTCTGTGTTTTTTTCATACCTCCTGCACCCATTATAGGAACTGATAGAACGGGGCATTAGGAGAGTTATTAGCTAACTTACTGTCCTCCCCTGGCCCCGTCCTTCTTTCCTTACCATCTCCGAAGAGGGAGCTTGACCTAAAATTGGGACCGAACATAAATAAAAAAAATAAGTGAAGAAGGTCCACACAATAGCAGTCGTAATATGAGGGTCTCTCATTACTATGGGAATTACTTCGTCACTTTGCCTCACAATTGTTTTCAGCCTAAAAAAACTTATTTTTAGAGATCAATATTTTGATATTCAATGACTTTAAAAATTGTTAAAAACAATGATTAATCTATTTGTTGATTTTTGTTGAAAGGCTCATTCATTCAGTTCGAGTACGGCATCTCTGAACAGCACGGGTTTGGGAGTGAGCGGAGTGGCGGGGGCGACGGGGGTTCTGGTCAACGGAGGGGCTCTGGGAAGTTTAAATCTCACGCTAAATCTCGGCTCGCCGCAGCCGCCCAACACGTCCATCACCACACAAATGCTCGATCATATCAAGGTATCATATTCATTCTTTTTTCGTAATTCACCTCCTGTTTGTGTCTTGTCTGTGTTATTAATATTACAGCGGATTGTCTACTTCATTTTTGGAAGAATCAGTGGAAAAGGCAATAGACAACTTTCTTCGCCAAGTTTTGGAACTTAAAAATGACATTTGTTAAAGAACTTGGCGGACTGTTGGAAAATGTTGTTAATTTGTTGCCCACCTAAGATTGCTCAAGAGCAATCATAAAACATCTTTTTATATTTTAAATATTTTTTTCTCAATCGAAATGTATCCTTCAATCTTGTATATAACAGTATAAATAAATGTGTCTCCTGAATTCTATTTTGAAACATGGAAACTTCTGTGTCCACTCTTTGCAATCAACCGATGACTGGCGATAATCAAGAGTATCTGAGAAATTATTCCGACATCTCCGATTCTAAAAAGTAATCGCTGCCGTTTTGTCTTTTCCCAACAGGGCTCCCTCCGCAGCACAGGATGCTCCGAAACGGGCGTAGCCGAAATATGCACGGCCCTGTGCCTGCTCGCCAAGCACGGGATCCTAGGTTTCGGCCTCACGCCCCTCCAGGCCTCGGCGTCGTTGCCCAACGCACTACCTTATTATCCTTTATCGGCAGACCAGTCGGCCACGGCCAGTGTCTTTGGCCCCATCGGACAGGTCAGCCTAGGTGAGAAGATGGGATATTTTCATACTAATATAAGTGAGTAGAAACAACTATTGACAATGACGTTTATGGAGATGGATTGATTTATTTCATTATCATTATTGCCATTATCATATATCAATATCAGCATAATAATGATACCTCACCAAAATCATAAGTGGGGTATTGTGTTAATTAACATTATTTGACATATAAATAGATTAATAAAATATTATGTTAGTGATATTGATCAGCGGTTCCCAATTTGTATACCCTTACGAATCTGAATAAATGTTGAAGCATAAAGTTTTTTGTTTTTGCTTCGAGTTTATGTTTTCACTTATGACGATAGTGATACTTTATCACGCATGTGACAATTTATGGTATGACATCCATAAATTATTGAGTGACACTTGATAAACTTATGATACATTTAATAGCCCGTGCATCGTGTCAACAGACAAGGCATCAATACAGTTCTTAAATTTTATGTTTCATTGTAAATCCTTTTTAGAATGGCAATTACAGAATAGATGTACAGTATTTGTCATCGTTCAATAGTAAACATAGGTCCCTCCTGTGAAAATTTGAAAAATTGACAGTGCTTACTTACTTGTTAAGTGAATCAATTGGTCAATTAAGTGGAATACTTAGCAGAAAAGTATGTTTTCTCAATCATTATGATTCCAATTTGACCGTTTAATTTAGAAAAATCAAGTGCCATTCAATGTGTCATCGTCACAGATGTATTTTTGGTATTAAACATTGTGTATACTGTAAGACAGTTTTATAAGAGAATATGCTTTGCACACAAAATACAGCTGGGAAGATGCCATAACAATCAAAGTGTTTCCACTCAATAAACACTGCAAAATAATGTATCAGATTCAATACCTTCCCACCACTTATGAGATGCTCCAACTTTAAAGAATTGCAAACCGCTGATAAAGTTTGTATTTGAAAATAGATTAAATCCATCCTCATCTTCGGGGCTCGACAGGATCGATTCGTTTACACTCTCACGGTTAGTAAATATTACTAGCTCATGATTCAATTGAATAAAATTACAGCAAAATTTTACAAAAATTTTCATCTAGTAAAGAGTGGAACGTTTGTCGAGCCTCGCTCATCACCATTGTCATTATGTACAGTTTCAGGAAAAGAAAATATAGTATTTTTATGACTAAAACAAATAAGTATATGAAATAAATAAAAAGTTTATGTTGATTTAAATATACTCTCAGAATTAAAATCATTAGGGAAATGCCTTAGCATCCATTTTGTGAGTCACTAGTTTCAGATAAATTCAATAAATATCAAGAAAAACTTTTTACCACCTTCGACTAGCGGTGCTCGTATATACAGATGCTAATTTTGCATATGGTCTAGGCTTACGGGTCGTGTGGGGGCCATGGTCAGTTGGCTCATAGCACATTACCAACAAACAGAATGAACTTTTAAATGTCACAGGCCTGGCTATGTGCGCGCGCTTGTCGCAAGTGGTTGAGAGATCTTAGTATATCATGTTTTCAGGCATCAATTCCACCATCATTTGGGTAGTTAATCGGTGAAATAAACTTATGTATAAAATGTCTATATAAGAATGGAACAAAAAATTATTCTTTTCCATCATAGCCCTCAAATGCTAAATTACACAATTTATGAGAAAGGACTGGTTGATTATTTTTGGAAAACAGTATGTCTGCTTTCTTAGATTTCAAATAGTTGGATTTTATTTTAAGTCGGAGAGAATACTACGTGTTAAGGGAAATATTAATCTGCTATGAACTAAGTTTGCCTATATTTTAGGTTTTCACTTCTTAACTACCCAATTCACTCATTGATTGATACCTATAAGATTATTATATAATTATTACATTCCGGCGAGTTGTTTTTAATTTTATTTAAATAAAGTGGTGAACACTAATTAGATTTATAACACGCTAAAAGATAAGATTCTATAATGTGGACACTTCTCAAGAAGCAATAGAAAAATGGTGGAGGGGGGAAATGTAACAATCCGGTAAAGGCAGGTAATCGAGCAATGCTGAAAAATTCATGAAACCAAGTAAAGGGGCTGCTTGCCTTATTTTGCTCACACAATTGTATCGTAATCCTTTTTTTTTTGTTTAACCTTGTGAGTCACAAGTTTTAGGTGGGTTTTTTTTTTATCTTTATGAATAGCATTCAAACCCTTAATGTAAACTTTAAACGAAACTTCTTCAGAAGGGGAGAAAGTAAAAGGTACTAATGCTCTTGTGGCTAACCTTTTTTACAATCATGCTGATATTAATTTGTATGTTATATTGTTATATAATTTTTCTAGTTTTTGCTATTGCTTTTCTTTGTGTAAACAAATTCTCCAACTAAGGAAGCAGATATGAATTTTGAATAAGCAGACATGATGGGTCTTGTAATTCATCTCAAAGGGGGGAATTCTGAGAAGAACTGTTCTGAAACGATGTTGAATTTTTTCAGGCAACACTTCACCGACAACGCGGAGTTCGCTGGAACGATTCGCAGGTGACGTGACATTCGAAGCGGCGGGCTTCCGACAGCCGGCCGTGGCGCCCATCAGCCTCAACAATAATTCCTTCGGGCTGGCCACGGGGGGAGCTCCCGGTCAGGGGCTGGTCCCCCTGAGCAAGAGCCCCACCCCCGGGGACCTGGGCACCAAAGACCAGAAGCACGTGGAGATCGCGGAAGTCATCGTCGGCGCCATTCTGGGTTCGTTCTATGATCCCAATGATTACTACCGACAGTTTGCTCAGCAAAATGACCTATCGCAGTGCTTTATCGCCCCCGAAAATTGGCGGTGATATTTCATAAGCGAATGAGATAGATAGATTAGCTTCTATTGCCATATCGGTATATGGTGTAAAATATACTATTGTTAGTACCAAAATGTCTTGTAGAAATTGGATTGTATTTATATTACATATATTCCAATTGTAAGTATTGGCTGATGGAAAAAAAATCTTTACGTTTTCAAATCGTTAAAAATATCAAATATCGATTCTTTTGTATGTTTTTTTTCTCATATATAAGGGATTCATAAATCATTAAAAATAAAATAATTTTCTGTGATTCCAGTATTATGAATCTGCGACAAGTGAAAAAACTTCACTCCAATTTGCTCAAATGAAGATTTTCTTCTTCAAAATTAGTTTTTAAAGTCTTTTTTACAGTATTTACTCGTGGGTGAGTATTACTTTTTACATAAAATGTAACAGCTAGGTTGTATTTTTTATTATGTACCTATTTAAATGAATAGGTAACATTCTTTTTTTTTATGTAAGTAAACTAATTTTAAAATACTCTCAAACTCCATAGACCATAGTTCGACGTAAGAGTATTTTAAATTTATATTATATATATGGTCATAAAAAAGAGAGAGAAACTGATTTTTGGCAATCTGACGAAAATAATAATGAAGGTTACTAGTCTTGAATATTTACTGGTAAATTTTATAGTTATAACTTGTAAAAAGGGGCAGAGCATGTGTCTTTTCAGATCTAAACATGATTTCGTTATAACAAGAATATTATTTAGGTATATTGCAGGTTTTTATAATCCAAATACATAAGTTACTAGCACTGCTAGGATACTATTGCAAAATTATTGTGACAAAAGAAATTTATAATTCTGAATTCTTTCTTTCAACATTAATAATTAAGATAATGAAACCTTTCAGTAACTTGTATAACTTAATCCGACTCAAAATTCTATTTCTGTTTTATGTCTGACGAATGTAAGTGTTTAGTTGTTTGAAAAAACCGAGGATGTTTGATCATTAAAACAAGACCGCAGCACTCTTTTTTCACTGGAAATGACAACATCACCATTATTTAAATTTGCAGCAATATTAATCATTATCAATTGTGATGAATCGGATCTCCAAAATATTTAAGGATAATTTAGTGACTTCTGAATAATTTATTACGTATTCCTTTACATAAAAATCTCCTATCTTGGAAGCATTTTGTTATTCACTGATTAAAACAATCCTTGAGGAGTTAGAAATGGCACCCTCTGTAGGGGTTTCTTTTCGTTATATTTTCTAGTGAAAAAGTCATGCAGCGGTTTTGCAAAGGTTTATCTAAAACAGGGTATATTCGACTGCAAAGCAACTTCATTGTTTAAATATTTGGGTCATAGTTGTAATATTTGAAAACCGCTTTATATTTTGATTTTCACTCCTTCGCATAATGAAATAAACAATACCATTTCGAGTAATTGAAACTGACATAGACTCTTAATTTTACGAACTTTACGAGTTAGCAAAATAATAAGTTTTCTTTTGTTACAATTAAACCTTAATCTACACTCTATAAGAATGATGTAGCATTATCACCTTTAAATCGGTAGGTATATATTGATTTCAGATGGCATTTTGACTGTGACGATTTGGTACCTATCATGATATAATGAAATAACTAAATTCGATTAGAATTGTGATACATAGCTCACGCTAAACCATCGCTTTTAACATTCTCTCCTTAGATCATTCGAAGATGCTTTTCAGTCATGCTTTTTGTGTTTATCTTTTCCAAATCATCGGATACCATCTATAATTTCACCGATTTCATAAAAATTCATCAATCACTCGATCGACGTGCAGTTTTGACGCTGGAAAAAAAATGGTTCTCCGGTGGTGTCTTGACGCAACCTGTTACCTGTCGATGATTTTGCATAGATTATTAATACACAGATTGCGCTCGTTTAAATTCAATGGTATCCGGTATGCCCTTTTATCAAAGCTAAATTGGAATAACGTGACAGAAAAGTATTTTTAAATAATAGATAAAATGGCACTGTTTGTTTTATTTTTTTAAAAGTTTAAAGTGACTGATTTTATTTATGATTTGCTCATCCGATTCGGCGGTCAAAATTGAAGCTGGGCAAATAGTTTTTCTAGAGAATGTTTTGCTACGCTGGTTGGTAAAATTAGAGTATCCGCTGCGGGTGCAACACTTCAAAGTGCCATTGTTATTGATAGCTGTATCGTGACCTTTTTTTTTTGTTGTTCAAGTTGAGATATTAGGAGCGCAGACATCGGTCACGAGCAGTGTAATTTATAAACTTTAATATATTAGAGTAAAGTGAAGTTTCTAGCTAATTTTGATTGATTGATTTTCCCCGTCACCTTTGGCGTAATTTTCCACTTGTAATACAATGAGTTTGTTGATATGGTCAGGGCCAGGCGGACGTAGCCTGACGGAGATCCAGAATCTGTCGGGCGCCAACATCCAGATAAGCAAGAAAGGTTCTTTCGCGCCGGGCACACGCAATCGCATTGTCACCATCACTGGATCACCAAACTGCATCGGAAACGCTCACTACTACATCCAGCAGCGCATCCACGAGGAGGAGATGAAGCGCGCTCGCAACAACGTCCTCGGAATCATGCAGTAAACGACGGCCATCTTCACAAACATATGTCACCTGTCTTAACATTTATTCTTTCTCTCTTTGCTTCCTCTAAACGATGCTAGGCAAAACAAAACACAATCACCGCATTCGATTGATGCCGATGTGTATAGTCCTCTCGTCGATAAATTTTTTATAACTCATTATAAAAAAGACACCCTGCAATCCTCTGTCTTCTTCTTTGTCACGCAAGATTCATTATACGAGAGAAGATATTCAAAAAAGTACTTTGAAGCGATTTTTTTTTAATGTTTACGAGTTATATCAAATGTATCGATGAAAGAATTATAGTCTATTAATCATGAACAGGTTCCGAAACGCACACCGCCGCGGATTCCGATGGACTAGTAATATTAGGACAGTGTCAATTTTGCCTTTCGCGATTTGAAATATTTTTCTCTTTCAATTTCTACTCTGCAGTCATCTCCGGCGGCGGTGTGCGGATCGTCTTCCAGCTGATCTAAATAAGTAATGTTCGAAGGGCATTTTCTTCGCTGGTGTAATAATTGTTACTAGTCGTATGTATTGAGGATCACAATATATAAAATATAATGTTTAACGATTGGCAATAGGAGGAATACGAAATGTTGTTATTTAAAATTAATATTGTTGATAGCCATTCTTCAAAGATAGCTAGTTTCATTAGTTAAGGGCTGCCGCCGAGTGGCCGTTATTAAAACGAATGCACTTTTTAATGCATTGTATAAAATATTCATTGTAATTATTTATTGTTGGTCGTTTTAATTGTTCATTTCTCATTAACCCCTCATTGCATTACTTGTAATACATTTTGAAAAGTGTTTTATTATTTGCATATTATGACTTTTTTGTTGTATCATTGTTAGTATCATCGACTGTATCCTCCGTTTTCTTCGTAGGCATCAGATTCAGGGGAATAACCACAGTTATCTCAACTAAAAATGGCCTAAATCATCACGGTTTCGATAACAATACAATTGAGCCATCGCAAGCGTAGAGTATCTGTAGCAATTTAAGCATTCGCAATCGTCAAATGGTGTTTTTTCTGTAACATCACATTCACCATGCAAATAATTGCACCGACGCCTGTTCGCCCGTAAACCGTCTTTGTGTCAATTATAACGACCAGATAATCAAAGCAATATTGGACATAATTTAATTTATATTTAAATATGCATTATTTGTAACCGTGTCATTCACTCGTGTATGATTTCATAAATTAACGATAACTTATTATTAAGTCTCGTTCAATTGCCACAGAAGACGGTCGCGCGTGATTATACATCAATTCAATGAGCAAGAAAGTTTACAGTTATATTTCGATAGTCAGAGAGAAGTGAAGCAATCGTTAGTTATCACGCACGTCTCCATCTTTGTAACGTTTTAAGCTAGAGCCATCGATTGTTGGATAGTGCACTTATTAAAAATTTAAATTGCGGCGATTCGAGCCCGAACGACTGGGAGGTTTCGACCAGCCGATGATTAATGATTTTTTACGATGGCGAGTATTTTTAAGGGTGGCTTAACGGCAGAGAAAGAAGTTCAACATGTTACCTCGCCCGCCTGTCCTAATCCATTGGATTGGGATCGACGAAGCTTTGTCTTGCTTTGTTTCTGCTGTGATTTTTATTGAACACTCATCGCTCATGTGTTAAAACGCCGCTCACCTATGGTGCAGTGGCTCAATTTTGAATCAGATAATCTTTTGGCCGTCTTAATAGTTAGTCATTGACAACGTTTTGGTTTAATACGGCGTTCGGTCGTTTTGTCATCTGTTATTGTTCAACTTCAACTTTGTTGATGTTTGCAAAGTTTTCTTTTTTTTAATACACACATGTTTCAAATAATATAATAATTGTATAATTTTTCTCTGTGAAGTTTCATTTATTTTTTTACTAGCCGAACACGATAATGTACAAGAACCGGGGCTGTGGGTCTCTTACGGATATATTAAAAATGATATATTTACAATAGGTCAGTTCGGGCTGTACCGTTACCGAACTGTGCAGATTTTAGTTCAAAGGATTTTGATGTGCGCTAATAATAAATCTATTCAGTTGTTTGAAAAAATCAAATGTGTATAAAATGTTAAACAAGTATATAATTCATATAAAAATGACTTTAAATTGTTATTTATTACATTTTAAAAGTGCTAATCATGTCAAAAGCCTTTGAGCGCATTATTTACATTATAGCTCTAATTTGCAGTGAAGTTGGTACCTTTAAAAAAGAATTATATATGATACCTATATAATATATATATATTTAGTTTAGTTATTGCTCATTGATGCCATAAAAGAAGTACATAATAATATATGTAATGTTAGTGCATGCGTCGGTTAGGTCGCTTTGCCCACGGCTCGGCCGGTAATGTTACGTAACCATAGTCGCTTGCACGCGGTGCTGCCTGTGGCGTTCATCTCATCTGCGGTACATTCCTCGCTGCCGATTCACTCTCATTCTCTTGCAGCATTGTTCAACTTACCATTCTTTACACGATAATTGTTATCACGCCAGTTCATTTGTACATAAATGTGAATCATTATCGATTTTTCATAAATTTTTTCTTCATTCGGGCTATGTATCGTATTCTGATACTTTATCGTCGCACCGGTGCGGCGGCGAGTATGTCAATACTTGAAAAGCAAAACAATCCAAAATTTGAAACAGTCTATGACTTCCGACGAAATAAAACATACATTTCGAACTTGTTTTGTCAGTATTTAATTTTTAAAAAGCAACTTCTTTTTTTAATTAACACCTTGTTATGAAAGTATACTCCTTTTAAAAATAATAGTACTGGCAAACATTTATTAGAAAATACTCTTAAGGTAAAAGCTGAAAATTCATTACAATAATATGCCACTTTAATAGTTCTGGAATCGATTCCTAGAAATGTTTCATATGCTTATTGAGATGTGCCTCCTGAAATGGCGATGACCGGTCTTTGCTAAACTAGCATATAAAACAAAATAAAAGCTATTTTTGACTGTTTCAAATTTTGTTTTTAAAGTATTGATAAAAAAAAATCATTTCTATAAATATATATAAAGAGTACAAAAATTCGAGTGTGTCTAAATTATTTAAGGATATATAGTTAAATGTTCATTTCATGAAAATGTTATTTTGTTAATGTTAAAGTTGTAATTTTTATTGTGTTGCCATATTAATACGACCGTTTTTCCACATGATTATAATATATTGATATGAATATATTCTTTGCGGATGACTTTGTTGAATGTATCATTACTCGTACCGTCGACATAGCCTTGGACTTTTGGCTGTGATATTTAAATGTGGGTTGTCAATTTGGCTGGCCGGCCGTGCTGCACACCGACCACCCGTCGAATGCAGATTAGTTTACGTTTCTGTATTTTAATAATACATATTATTACTCATTATTGCAGACAACTTGTAATGAATTAACTGAAGAGAAGAAAAGAAACATGTATGTGAAGTAACTTAGGCTAATGCAGATTATTGTATGTAATAGATTAATATCGCAGACAATTTATATATACTTTAAAGATTTTATTTGGGAAAATATTTGTCCAAAATCTTCTCATGTAAGAGTTATATTCAACTAAAATTAATCCAATTCATGAACGATGTTTAAGAAAAGGCAAAAATGATTCTAAATACAGCCACAACATTAACTTGTTTGTAAATCTGATTTAAGGGTGCGTACAAGGTTCAGATTTTACAACAATGACATTTATTAATGAGAAAAAAATATTAATAAAATCCATCAGTGCAAACATTGAATAAGCCGGCCGTCTGAAGGCCACTCGAGAGGTTAAGCTGTGGCCTACTATTATTTTTTCAACTACACTAACATGCAATATTTCATTTTGTATCACTTTAGTAAAAATTTACGAAAAGAGATGGCTTAATGTTGAATAATCAAAACTTTTTCACTAATTAGATATCTATTCATAGCAGTGTTGAATATTTGAATTCCTTTCATTGTAATCTGGATGTGTGCGTGAATACAATCTTTACATGATGAAATAATCTCAGATGATTTAAAATGTTTTCCCATGTAGTTAAAGAAATATTGACTATAGTTTATTTGACTCCTTATCTGTTGCTATATGTATGACTAAAAATATATTAACAGACGATTCGTTTTATTTTTTTTTCTATCATGATTATTAATGTCTTTTGTGATAGGGGAGCCGGTTTTCTTTTTTTGTCAGTTCTTATGTGATAAGAAAGCTCCTTGCAAACGCTACCTGAATAATAAAAATTGTAACATGTTTGTTTTCTTTGTCACATGAAATGAAACGTAGGGGAGTGGGCTACGTTGACGAATTAATTAAAAACATAATGTGTGCATATTCTCATTGTTTGTTGGATTAAAAATCATGACAAAATATTTGAAAATGTTTTTTAGAATGTAATGTTATAAGGATAGTTTTTACGAATTTAATTCACCTTGGGTGGTTTTTTTTTTCTTGTTTTTTACTTTTTAATTTGCTGTAAAAGAAATGTTTTATTTTTTCTTTCCTTTTTTTTATATTGCGGAAGTAAATTGTTCGGTTTAAGTTTCGGGAAGTGCGCGCCGTGGGCGAAATTGCTCCCGTTAGATGTCGACATTCCAGCACTAGTAAAATTTTATTGACGGATATGATCCGGACGGAGCAATTCGTGGCTTATTATAATGTATGGTGAATTTTTACCCTATGAAATTATCAAATCGCAATTTGTGAAATTTTCATTTTAATGGTTAGAAAGTTTGCTTAAACATCATCGGTATTTTTGGATAAACAAATCAATGATTACAGTAAGACCTTGATACAACGTAATTCGGGTTTGACAAAGATATCCCTTTGTCAAATTTGAAAATTGTTAAAATATCTCGCTATTGGTATCCATACTTTAATCCAAAAGTCACAGCTCTTGAACTAACAGAGCTGTGACAGTTTTAACGTATTCCAGCCAATAATTTGGCTTGCGCTAACTCACGTCTCATCCATTTACGGAACATTGTAGTCTACATGTATTTTCTCAATAGATAGTAAAGTGCTCTCAGATAACCTACATTATTGTATAACGGACTTTGGTTTTAATAAATACACCCTCTCCCGAATTATAATGTTGCATTGAGATCTTACTTTATCAATAAATTCAGAAGAATATCTAATATATTAAGTATTTTGGTTAAAAAATATTCGAAAATGCTGACTAAAAATCTGTTGCAATGCCAACAAAAAGAATCTAATCCAGTTTTAGTAAGTCTGTAGTATTTGCAAGAAAAACTGTTACTACCTTAGCAAAACGGTGTTTAGTTGTATCACAGTGTTCAATAATCTCATAAAGTGTTCGATAGTTCAATTATTACAAATGATATTATTATACTTACCGATTTAATGAAAATTTACCATACTTGTAGAATATATTATGAGAGTTGCCTCGTACCAAAATTTCAGTTTGGCTGGTTGTTTTTTTTTAACTTACATGCACTGTGACGCATAATAAAATGGAATGAAATTTTAGATTTAAACTCACCAAATCGCAGTGGTTTGGGCCGATCGATAATTCACACCTTCGATACCTGGCAATCCTCATACTATGTAATATATATAAACCTGTTGTTTTTTCTGTATGCCACGTGGGAGTCCACACGCGCACCGCCTAGCTCAGATAAAGGTGTTATTTATATATTATTATTAATAATATATGTATTGTCTGTATAAATAATAACTTAGATAATAATTTAAAGATATTGAAATGTTAATGTTGTTATAATTAAAGTTGTTACTAATATTTGAGAGTATATAATATATCACGAGAGAAATAAAAGAAGAAATCATCTAATTGTTCAGGTTAAGAGAAATCATTGCTATATGTAGATCATTAGATGGAGTAGGATGGGTCATTGCGGCGTTTTCACTTTTTCGTTAAATATGTAATCACGCAAATATATTAAATCTGAAACCACCGGGTACGATATGATATATATATAAAGAATCCTCTTTGTTTTTGTTGTTGTAATAGACTATATAGAATAAAAATGCATGTGATATAACGTGATATTCTAATGAAAATATGCCTATTGATAAAGATCCTATATCACGCGAGTGATGCGAGATTTGTTACCGTTTTTAACCCACTAAATTAGACTCGAGGGAGGTGTAGCATTTTAACGCGAGCGATATAATGAAATACTCCGAAATTAGGTCAAATTGCTCACCGCGACTCTCAATTTTCCAGGATGGCCGGTATACGAATCGCAGAATTTGACAAATTACATAGTGTTGCAATTAAATAGTTCATATTCTAATCGTATTAATCTAGACTATTATGAAAACGTTTTAGTACTTTTCCTGCATTGTTGATGGGTGTTTTTGGGTAGATTTTTTATATAACATCTTTAAATATGTAATGACACCCGCAAAATAATGTTTTTGAATTTTTCAATTGAGTCGATTGCAACTCAATTGAAAAATTCTTAGCAATCTCTTTTATTTTTTTTAATAACAAACTGCACAAGACACTCCAATACCATCAGTAAGTTGATGTTCATGGCCGAAGAAGTGTGTTACTCAGTAGACTCGGCCTCCTGCAGAAAAGAAATTTGAACGTTTTGCGATCTGGAGATTGTGACTACTGCAAAGCAAATAAATAATTCATTCACATTTCTTTCGATAACATCCTAGAAAATTACAGAGTCTAAAGTTTTAAAATGACTGTTTTTTTAAAGTATAGTGAGCCCGCTAGAGTTGATTTCAAAATAGCAGACGTTTTATAATATATTTCAATGGGTATTTATAATAGTGTAGCGTGTTTATGAATGTCAACCGTCGTAATGTCCGGATCGCTGCCATCTAGTGCCAAGTGAATAAATGTAAAATTGATTATTTACTGTTCTGTGATATCGAGGATTGCGCTGAGTCGGTCATCGGAGAGCGGTCTCGCAGCCCTCTCCGTCTCTCTCGCTTCTTTCCTCGGCTGTTGTCTGTCTCTTTTGCACGTGCACACGTCCGCGTCCACTCATCAACTACGGCTTTCTCTAATCGGCACGCTCTCGCAACGCTTCTTTTCATCTTTCATTCTCAACCCCGTGGACTTCTCTGACCTCGCTAAGCGTAGAGGAAAGTCAATAAAATTCTGAATTACTCATTGATAAAAAAATCTGAAAAAAAAATGGTACACAACTGACTGGCTAAAATGCACATGTCATTTTTTGTAACCTGTATTTTCAAACCACAAAATAAAACTAGTCAAAATATGTAAAACAATGAAAGGAAACAATTTGTCTAGTAATCAATTGTGTAAAATGCAGCTATACCCTGCGCTTACCATGTCAGTACCCCACTTTTGAGCAATTTGCAATAAGCCCTCACTTTTATCAACATGATAACCATTTTTATGCGTTAGAATTAAAACCGTCAATTACGAGTTAATTTTAGTAACACCCCACCATCGACTCGAATTCGATATCTTTGAATAGCCGTTGTTTTGGATGCAACAAAGGTATATCTTAACCTCGAAAAAAAACAGCTTTATTGTAAATATCGCTGGTACAAAAGGGTTTTTACGTTTTATCATATTTCTCTCATAATAACTGTAACACTTACAATATCCGTGATTAGAAATGAACCGCATGTCAAAGATGTTTTGTTTCGCATACACAATTCTTGTGAATGAAAAACTCTTCTGTTTAGTATGTAGCGATGTTTTTTATAATACGGCTGTATAAACAGGAATGAATCAAAGATGACGCATTAATGATCGGGTAAATAACCAAACCTCTTAATTAAGCACTGAAGAATATTCAGAATTGCTTAAAATTTACATATTTTATATCTGACAATATCTTGTTGAATTTCTTTTGAACAATGCAATTTACAAACTGGTTTGTATTTTTTATGCTCGAAAACTCTGCCGATAATTGAAGCATATGAAAGTACGGTTTCCTTAATTATACTCTTCTTTTATTTAAACTATCTGTTCATTCATCGATCTTCACTAGGCTTATGTTATCATTGGTGCAATCTACGTTGAATTTGATGAAATAAATGTATATACTTCTACCTAATAAAATTGTCATATTGGTAAATACACGATATTTACTCACTATCCGTTGGAATAGAATCGGTCCTCTGATACACATACTTTTCAAACTCTTCACGTAACTTCTTTCACGAAAGAAAAACAGCCACTATTTATAGTAATACTAGACGAGAAATAATAGATATATAGAAGTATAAAATTACATAAATAAATAAAATTTTCATCTATTTAAAGTATATCCCCTCTCTTTTAAATATAGGTGTTGGAATTGTAAAATTTAAATAATCCCGACGAGCCTTCGCGACGAACGCAGGAATGACACTTCTCAGTTTCGCGGCGAGGCCGGGACGAATTGACTTTTCCATCTCGAGTTACCTGACTGCGACGAAAACGCGGCGACACGTCAGCGCAGTGCTCGTGTCGTGCGTTTATTATTTTTAATATTAGAGAATGATGTTTAGTCTTAGTGTAACTGCATTGTCTTCGATATCGTTTGCAATATCCTCATACTTTGAAATGGGTCTTATTATCTATTTTAGACGGTGGTAGGTACCGATGTTACCGGGTTCTTCGGGTGTTGGTCAATCATCTTTCTGTATATTTTATGCTATTCTTAATGGCACACCTGTGCCGGTTTAACCTCCTCAACGTGGTATTTTTTTTTAAATTAAACTAACGATACATCCTAAAATACCAGATCGCAGACATAAATTTGAAATACGTTCTATAATGAAATGCTGAAATTCCGTGTTGAATGTCGTGTTCACTCGGCCTCTGCAATTGAATGCAATTAGAAGGTTTTACAAAAACGATGGCTGTGCACTGTAGATACACAAAAAACAGTTAAGTAACGATAATGACATTCAATTATTATTGCCGTACGGTGAAAAGTGAACTCTCGGGTATCACGATTTGTTAATAGCTTAAAGAAAAGTTTCATTAGTGTAAATGAATGTTATATAGACCTTATACCTCATAAATCCTGCATTAAAATGTTCATCTTGTTTGTGCCTTTTGTCATTGCATTCATAAGAAAGATTTCACTGAGGGGGACTGTCGCCCTCTCGCCAAAACCGGGTCGAAACACTTCCATAATCGCAGACGCATCCATTACGCATGTTGAGATTGATATAATAATAATCTTGTTGCATAAAACTATTTTCAAAATTACTTATAAAGTTTATGTAAATAGGATCCTATGTAAAAGTTATTGTGTTATTACTTATATTTTTGTTTTGTAAAGTTGATATATATTTTATTTGTTTCAAAATAGTACGGATAGGGGTTTACGATGTGTTATGTTGTCAAAGTTTCGGGTTCCGCGGGAATCCCGCCCGACGCTCAAACCCGTGTGAGAAATGACAAATGTTTATTGTGGACGGCATATTTTGAAGTTATGTTATTCAGAAGGTACCTTGATGAACAAACAATGTCTATATTACATTAACATTAAATAAAACCTTATCAAATGGTACAAATGTTTTTTATTTTACAACCTTACAAGAATATAACCATCATGCCCCGTTTACAAGGGTTGAAAACAACAATGACAGCCAGCAATCTGTTAAGTCGATCTGCAGACTCAATGCGGTAACTGTTAGTTTTACTTAATCTGTGTAAACAGGGCTTAACGGTGTGAGTAAACAAAAAAGCATACACTGAAAAATATACAAAACAATATTAACTAAATTGTACAAAAAAAAACATACAAATATAAGGACGGTTTGGTAAATAAAAATAATATCAAATGAACAGTTTTTCTTAATATTATAATGCTTATAAAATATATTGTATCACCCCCAAGTGCATTTATGTGCATTCAACAATGTGAGACTCATACTAGTCTAAACACCAAAAAAAATCTTGATACACATTCACTAATACTGTTTTTCTTTCAGGAATATGGTTCCCAATAATTCAATCGTTGAGCTAAGATCCCCATGTGAGGGGTCATATGTCAGATTTGAACATGCATGAAGCAAACTACTACAACGTCATGTGAAATATCAAAAACTTTAACAGATATGTTAAAAAAACAAATTTGGATTGGAATGCCGGTTTCAACGGCATTTTTAATTATCAGTTCAAGCGAAGCAATCATAGTAAACTCAATGATTACAAATTATTACAATATATCTGCCAGTTCAGTCTGAAGGCGCTTCTCAACGAGACTAAGCACATGTCATAACTAGTAACATAACCAGTGGATAACAAAGTTATCAATTTTATACTATTTTAAATAAAAAAAGTACAACCCAATCTTGAACAATGTAAATATTATGAATAAAAATTATTCTGCTCTTCGCTTCGTCAAGTATATTAATATCTAGTGCACATTGATGTGATCACCGAAAACATCCTATTTGTGTTAAAAATAAATTCAGAAAGGTTAGTATAGAGGACTAGAAAGGTATTTTTGGAAGTACGTTTTGAAGTTTATTTTCCAGGTAAACTCCAGATTTAAAACTAAGCACGGAGATTTCTACTAAAGATCATGAAGTAATTAAATATGCCACAAATTGTATAAGATTTATCTTGTAAATTGCTGAATAAGAAATGTCTACATCTATTTAAACTAAGAGTATATATATGACAACTGAAAAAGTCACTAAAAGCCCAAGGTTGCCAAACTGCGGTCTGCAAGTAACCCCCAGGGGGCGCCGTTTACCAAAGAACATTTCAGCTTCAATCTTGATTCTTTTATAACGTCTATTTTTTAAAAATAGTTTAACAAAGATCGATTAAAAAGTGGCAGCTAGCTTACGTAACAAGTTATTTTACAATCATTCTCCGCTTATATACAAGCTGAAAAAGCAAGTATTCCCTTGAATCAGTTGAATGATTCCTTAAGGCATAATTAATTTAAAAAATTTAATGACTGTGCTATGTACCGATCACATCGAAATGGGACCAAGTCTACCTTTAAGTTTTTTTCATTTGTCTGTATAGTTTTCTGTGATTTTTTCAATACTACTTCATATCAAAACAAAGGCTAGAAAAAGATCGAATGTTGAAAGATTTGAGATTCTTTAAGAAATGTTCATCAGCGAATTTTGAATTTGTTTGATGAGATGCATTGCATTTGACATGTGATAGTTTACAGTTTTTTTATTATTTTTCATACAAATATGGCAGGTGGGTGCTTGGCTATCGTACAAGGGGGTCTGGACATGAAAAAGGTTGGGAATTTGTGTTCTTAAATATTTAAAACTATGTTAATAATTTGAATAAACAATAAATATGTAGTCCTATGGGGTTTGACAGGTGATTGCATCCTTTAACAAGGCTCTAATAAATACATTTTTATTCAATTTTTACAAAAAGAAAGAATAAATAACATATAACAAACATAATACATAGTTGTTAGTACCGAAAAATATTAGTCATTAGAAAATGACACGCTCAACTTAAAGAGCGAGAACATTAAAGGTTCAATTTGTTTACAATTCAAAACATTATTGTGATTAGTGAATGCTCTTTTATTTCCTATTGTTGTCTAAAAAAAACCACATATTTGTATAATATCCAAAATCTAGTTATATAAGCATCGCAAATAATGCACTAATGCAGCAATTTCGTAGAACACAAAGAAAAGTTCATAAAACAGAAGTAATACTGGGTACACAATACAATATAAAAGAAAAATGTACAATTTTCATGGAATGTGAAATATTAAAATCAGCCTTGATAAAATATAAGTAAATTACAGTACTTATTGTCTTAATTGTGAACAAGTTATTTAAAATGTATTCATTTTGTAAATCACTTAAAATGACATAATAATGCCATATCCGTATAATCAATTTAATGTTTCTTCTGTAATTAAAGTATTGACAAGTATTTCCGTGCCCTCATAAAAAATTATGTTATATACTTTTTATTATAAAATGGTAAAACACTTTATGATAGTGAATTCAAAAATAGAATATTATGTCTGAAAAGTATTTCATCTAACAAATAAAATATTGCGTAAGTGTCAATAAAAAATGAAGTAAATCAACTCATTTTTCAGGGACTTGTTAAAAAACGCTCATTTCTGCATAAGAGAACATTATAAGACAGATAATACACACTCCAGTCTCAAAGAGTTCACACTTTCTGAATGATAAAGTGATTGTCTATGAAGGGATTTCGGGAAGGAGAAAAATTATTGATGAATACAGGGAAATTTATTGATGTGCATTCCACCCTATTAGCTTCTGAACCAATTTCTAGCAATTTTTATAACAAAAAAAAGATATTTAAAATTTAGCCATCATTATTTTGCAGACTTGCAAAAGTCGTAGTCATACCATTTTTAATACATTTTAGGTATTATTTTTAACCTCATAGTTGGCATTTAACATTGGTATGTTTAATTGCTTATGTTTAAAATATCATTGGTATAGTATATAACGCAATAGAAAAAAAGGAAAATTAATAATTAAGAATTTAAGTACAGTAAAGAATGGTCACAGATGTGTCAAATAAAATATATAAAGAAAATATTGGCTGTATACTGCGAAAATCATTTATTTGAGATTAATTTTAATTGTCTAAAATAAAAATTAGATCTCAATTACTGCATACTATATTTATTATAGTTTTAAAATAAGAACAATATCTAAGGGAATGTAAATAATAATTTTTAAAAATGCATATATCATTATTTATGTCATTTAAGCTGTATATATGAAAATTCCAATGTAATAATTTATTGTTGAAGTAAGTTTTCAGGCAGTTTTTGATATGTACTCTTTGTTTTCGAGTATGATGGTCAACCGAAAAAAAACATATCACAAAGCTCATTTGGGTATAGTGGGAGCTGGTGTTGCATCCAAAACTAATTTAAAAGTTCCAACTCAGGGTTGTAAGATTCATATTGGAAGCCATTATAATAGACAAAGCTCAGCATTCCCGAAGTGCTCTGATTCAACAGCGCCTCTAACGTGGAAACGATCTCAGAAAATGACGGTCTCTCGTCCAGATCCAGCTGCCAGCAGTGAAGGCATATTTGGTAAAGCTCGTCTCCGATATATGGCAATTGAGCCGGTCGCATACCTCTCATAACTCTATTTGGGACATCTTTACTGGGAACCTGAGGATACAGGGTGCCTCCCAGAGATAGCAGCTCCCATAAAAGACAACCAAATGACCAAACATCACTTTTCACGGAGAAGTTATTCTGCCTGAACATTTCTTGCGCCGTCCATCTGGAGTAGTCAGGTTTTTCGCTGGCAGTGTACATATGACACAAACCGAATCCGCTGATCTTCGGAGTCATACCGTCGGCCATGATAACGTTTCTGCAAGATACGCGTTTGTGGAGAATCTTCTTGCCGGTGAGATACTCCATACCTTTAGATATATCTAGCGATATTTGTAAAATTTTACTTTCATTTATCAGGCAGAATTTTCCACTCTGAGAGTCTTTGTGTCTGGACGATAAGAGTAATTCTTTCAACGTGTGCCTCGTATCTTCGAGTACGACATACAAAGTATCAGGAATTTCGCAGATTCCAATCAAAGACACGACGTTTTCGTGACCGCTCGATTTTATCAGTAAGTCGAGCTCGCCCAGCATAACTTTTCTGTCTGTCTTTGTGAGTTCGCTGTCGGCTATAGCTTGAACTAATGCGGGTTTATGCGCGCCATGATGTTGCACCCGTCCTCTTAGAAACTGTCCGAAGCTTCCCATACCGACGATAGATCCGTTGTCGACTTCTAAAAAATTTCTGGGAATATTCCACAGTTGCCTCTTTAAATTGACATAGTGATCGACCCGCTCGTCTTCGTCCGGGATGAAACCGGTGTTTTCTATTTCTATGCACGGCCCACTCAGCGGCATCGACTGAGACAGGCGATGCCTTCTGTTGAGTCCGACTCTGCGCCGAAGAACTATCAGTACTCCAAGTCCTATTATTAATAGTACAACCGCGATGGCTACAGCTCCCCCGAGGAACATCACCAATCCTGACGTTTGCTCTTCCTCGTTCACGTTAAGCACCATAACGTCACTCGTATGAGTGTACCTAACTTTAGTAATTCCCTTTTTATGGCTTACTACTCCAACAGAGATTTGTATATCTCTACTCGTGGGAAGAGGGGCGTTATAAAATCCGTTATAATTTGAGCGGTCGCCGACTATAAATTGATTTTTTATATCTTCGGGGTCTATTTCAGCTGTTATGTAATATGGCAGCCCTTCTTCCGCCGCTTCGTGATACGCCTTCAAGTACTCCGCCAGGAATCCCTGTTGCAAGTCTTCATTGATCACCACGATTCTGTATTTTGATACGGGCCCGTTTACATTTGAAGCTTTCGGAATACGTACGACCATACGGTCTCCGTGGCGTTCCATTATGATCGCTTGCGGAGGCGAAGGATCGGGGTCTCCGATTTCAGTCTCCACTTCGGCGTGGGTCGATATTCCTGGCCCTTCGGTAGATAAGGCACTTATGGTTAAGTTGTAAAGAGTTCCAGGATGTAAATTTAGCAATTCAGTGTGAAATGTGTTATTCGAAAAGAACCATTCCAGCGGTTTCAAAACATTATCGGCGAACGTAGATACAACTTCGCTTCTTATTTTGTATCCAGTTATTCTGGTGTGCGCTTCGGGCTGTTTCCACCACACGTGGATCGTAGTCTGGGTGACGTTGGTGATTTTGATGTCCGTCGGGGGTCCCGAACCGGTTATCCCAGTGTCGTAAGCGCTGCTGACTTTGTCACCGCCGCACATCTGAGTGGTATTTCGAGGACACGGCATCTTGCACAGGGTTTCATCGGTCGGAGATTTTCCCGGCGTGTTGCCGCAGTAACAGTAAGAGCCGTTCGATAACAGAGCATATCGATAAAATATTTCTTCACACGCCGACGTACAAATTTCCACCGAACCGCCGGTGTGGGTGTTTATGAATTCCACTTCAAAGTTGAAACAACCGACAACGTCGCCTTTTTCAGAATAACACCTAGGCAATAGCACAAACACTGTAAATAACGCAATGCTGATTTTCATTTTTAAACTGAATCGTTTAAAGTTTAGCAAACTGATGCGAATTCTTGTATTCGATGTAGCCGGGTTATTAACTGATTATCATATATATTGTCATCTTTCCATGAGCCATTCTTGAATTATACCGTTTAATAAAAACACTGCGAGAAACCGTGATTGGAAATGAACGTTAAATGAATCACGAATCTAAGCCGAAAACAATAACATTACCATTGAAAACGCCCAACTATGACATTACTACAGTCATGCTGGCAACTTATTAAACATTAATTTGTGAAGAAATATCGAAAAAAATTGATTGTGTCTATTTGTGGTAAAATTTATGTTTGAGACTTTGCAATATTCAGGGAGTTAATCTTACCCTATCCTTGACAAAATTACTGTGAAAAAGTTTTAACTGGAATATTAGGGTACCTATATTCAATCAATACCTACTTTTCGAAATCTAATAGGTTTCGAACCTTTTTCGAGCACCGCTATAATAATTATTTGCTCTATGGCAGATCGGTATTTAGATCCTTGGCATAGAGTAGTATACCTACTTTAATTTTTGGTAAAGTCACTAGATAATATACTAATAGGTAAAGTGGAGGTAGCACCAGTAGAGTTGCTGGTTGAAGAATCCTACAGCTGTCACTTTTTAAAATATTAAGTTTATCCTATAACACACCAAAATGTCCCGTGTTTTGGTTGGAGTAAAAAGAGTTATCGATTATGCAGTCAAGGTAATTACATATCGGACAGAAAATCTTTGATTCTTAACTTGATCATGAGTTGAGATCAAAGGTTACTTTAACTAAATTTGATAACGTTACTCAATTTATATAATCGTAAACTAATTTATAGTTATGACAAAAATAAGTTATTTACTCATTTGTCTTATGCTTTATTTATTGAACTTAATGTTCGTTAAATGTTCAGTTTTATTTTCGTTATTTTAACATATCTGTCAAGTGGTTTCCTACCCAAATTCATACGGTCAATAACCACAAAAACACATTTTTTTATTGTAACCATTGGTCGTCATTGCGAGCGATATATATATTATGCTAATATACTTCTGCAAGCAAAACTATTCGTTCTGCAAACTGAAGGAGATGTAGAAATCAGCTGATAAATGTTTTATGTATAGTAATTATTAAATAAATAAATAAATTGGAATTAGCTTAATCGAGGTTTACGAAAGTTAGTTAACTAGTCTTATAGATTAATTAAAATGATTTCCAACTTTTAAAGTATTTTCAAATAGGCATTATTAGAAGATTTGTCATAATACAGTTTTCTATAACAGAGATGAGTTAAATGACTTGATTTCATTTTTAAGACGACAGAGCAGGTCTCGGCCAAATGATGTAAATTAGAAAAATAAATTGACCACATTTTGGAAGGGAAACATCATTTTTCATTGGTTTTAAGTGTAAAAATTCTAACCCGGTCACTTTATATAAGCCACTATTATATCGACCCTCGCTACGTATAATCCCATATCTGCAAACATGATAATTTACAGTAGTGCATTTCAAGGATTCATAAAGAAACTCACCATCTAATTTTTTCAGTAAAAACAGTTTTTTCTCTCCTGAACAATTTCAATTTTGAGAGTTGCATCAATTGGCCAAAACACTGTCGATATTTTCGATGGATTCGGTGGTAACTTCGTGGAAATTCGTTTCTAACATAAAATTACGGTTGGTAACTTTGTTATTGTGTCACATTTAGTAATAAAACCAGTGGGATAACAAAATAATCAATTTAAAGTTTATATTTAGTGAAGTTATGAATATAATATATATAAACATAATTACACACATATGTTGCGATTATATATGAATATATAATTGCAACATTAATGATGTCATTTCAATAATGGGTGAAAAATGAAAAAGTAAAGTTAAAAAATTATAGCCATATTATAACAATATAAAAAATTGCATTTCTTTGACTTTCCACCATAGTGGTGACATTCTAGTGATAAGGGAAAAATCAATGCTTAAATCGACTCTATGGTATAATTCAAGGAAAAGGGATGATTAAAACTGAAATATATTTACTTTTAGAAATTGTAATTAACTTGATTAAATCTTTTACTTATACATATCTCTTACTTTTCACTGTATCTTTTTTTACACGTGGAACATGTAACATATCCTCTGTGCAAAAAAATAATTGCGGATGATTCATAGGAAATAAAAATCTAGAAAATAAAATTTCAATTATTTTCAGGTTCGTGTCAAACCCGACAAAACCGGAGTAGTGACTGAAGGAGTGAAACATTCTATGAATCCATTTGACGAAATCGCCGTGGAAGAAGCAGTGCGCATGAAGGAAAAGAAGATTGTATCGGAAATTATTGCCGTGTCATGTGGTCCAGCCCAAGCCCAGGTACTTTACACTACTACTTTACTACAGGTTTAACGTGTTTGTTGGCAACATCAAAATGCCAACTGTAATAACGAGGATTAATATACTTGTAGTTCAAGTTCATTTTTTCATTAGAATACTAAATGTTGCTAGAAGCTATCTATTATCTTATGACAGGAGTTTAAATGACATGTTTTGTTCATATATAAAGCATGCGTCTGTGTATGTTTTGTTAGTACAGAGGTCCTAGTGTTGGGGTTCCAAATAGGGTCTCTTCCTTTTTCGACAAAGCCATAAATCGAACACTCAACTTGCAGTTCTCAAATTCCTCTGAAATAAAAAGAAATAGAAGAAAATAAAAAGAAAAGAGTCAGTGTGATATTTATAATATGCCAAAAGTCACATAATAGTTGTCAAAGTGATTGAGTATAACTTAGTCATTATTATTAAAGATGTACCAATTTAACTTGGCCGCTAGTGAGGGTGCCATCGTCACGTTAAGAATGTTGCCATACTTAGCCGGAACGGAAATTTCAATAAATTTTAAAAATTAGTCAAGATATTTATTTTGCATAAAATGGCAATTTGAGAAATTTATTCTAGATTGACAATTCTAGTTCCAAATTCAGCAGCAGCCATGTAATTTTGGTAATACTATATACAATTTTCGAATTTAACGGCATTAAAACTACAGCTCTAGAAAACAACTTGACTGTGTGTGGTTAATCCGATTTCTCCATTTAATCTATTTTTTTTAATACAGTTCCATATTATCAAGTATCATATCATATCAAGTGCTATCTTTGTGCAAAGGCAAAACATGGTATTCACGGGATGGTACGCTTTTTTATGTATGAAGTAGCACTTATCACATCTATGCCAATAAAAAAATATACTTCAAACAAAATAATAATTGTGTTTGTTGCGTCATGTATTTTTCCATAACTTTACTATTCATTTACCGTTACATAAGTATCTAAATAAGTTTTTTGTGTGGCAATCACTAACAATGAGCAAAAAAAGCGTTTCAGCTTTCTCCATAGATAAGATATGTTATTTAATGTTTTCATTTATTTAATGACTCCATTTAGTCAGAAATTTTATCCAGATCTATTGTTTTTGTCGAACATTTGTCATCCCGCTCATAAGCAGTGCAACCTCATTCAATAACTATCGTAAAAACGACCAAGACTGCAAGTGTCGGCTTTTTGTTATGATGCCAGTTCTACTGAGCTACTGAGCATCTATACACAGAATTTTGCCTCGTATGTTTGCATCATCGTGAATTATTCTGACTTACAATGAATAAACACCTTATAAAGAATGTTAGGATGTTAACGTATTTTCTTTAAGGTTACTTGAAAAACAAAGAAATGGTGTTACACTATATATTGTGGATAGATTCCTTATCTTCAATAACTTCATAGCGTATGACTTTCAATAAAACAAATATTTAATTTCAATTTCAATGTTCGCTGGAATATATACGTGGACAACTTTTTATAACAACTATAATAATTGTTGGAATCAAAGAATTATCTAGAGGCATATTCAGAATTACCATATTTAATTTACTCTGTATAAGTGTAATTGGAATTATTCAATGTTTGTTTAATCCCTTAAGGGTAAGAGAAGCCCAAAAGTCGTTGTCGAATTACACTATTAAAAGTATTCAGATTCGTGGGTATAAATCTAAAGCTAATCAGAAAAATATGTATGTATTTTTAAATATATCATTAGCCCGACTTTTACAAAAAAGGCAAAGATAATTATGTCCCTGCATAGATCGATTTGTTACTCGACATAGACACTTACTATAGTACTATGTATGCTACACACATGCTTGTTTTTTGATAGTTGACATATTGTATTGCAACCTAGATTGTTTCTGCTGCCTTTTGTGTAAATAAATGGTAAATATTCGGGAATGACGAAAGGAAACGTTGAAATATAAGTTTAATGATGATATGTCGCAAACTTTCATGTCGGACTGTCATTGAATTTTTTGGTTAATCACCAATATACAATATACAGATTGGGACCTCTTCAGAAAGTACGCAACCAAATCAGCTTGCTGATAGTCGTATTGAACGATGTATGAAAATTCATGAACCCGTGAGATATGAAAAGCCTGTGGTTATCCTTGGAGAGACTTGTCTTTTGGTATAATTCACTATATCCACCATTCTAGTTCACTCGAGTCCATTGGTTTCTTTTTGTCTATTCTTGTAAATTATGTATTGCCGGATCTGTGGTCTAGTGGTTCCGTTGTGGTGCTCACGCGTTCGAATCCCAGATGATGCAGTTTCATAAATTGATTTTTCAATTGAGGTTGATAAAATAAATATAGTCTTATGCAATGGATATGTATGACTACAGGAAAAATAATCGAATATTTTTTATTAGGATTACAACACAGTGATAGATTTCATTTTTCGCTTAATACTTTGGTTCTAATACGTTGATTCAAAATTCCATTTTGCATCAACAAAGCATTAGCAAAATGAATAGGTTTTGTGAATCTTTTCGTGCAGATCAATGCCCAGCCCAATACTATATTGTCTTGTGTATTTTGCTGGACTTCAAATTATAATTTCAATGATTGAGACCTTGCATACTTAGTTTCCTAGCCACCTCAAGTTTGCATAAAACAGTTGTGTGTAGTTTTCGGTGAAAAGTATCATTTTGAGGCCTTGTTCCGACTACCTGATATTTACCTAATCATTTTCTTACACTCACATAAGAATTCATAATTTCATCTTATATTTATTTACATATACTGATACATGTACTTCACATTATATTATGAAAGAACAAAACTGGTCACTTGAGTTTGATGTGCATGTTCAACGGAATTCGAAACTTTACGAAACGCTGCAAAAAATGTTTCGAGGTGCTAATCTGTAAATTCGAGCATAGATAATTATAGTAAAAATGATAGAGTTTTTCATAATTTTCCTATCGACAAATTGTGAAAGTTTTGTATATATATAGTATGGAAAGTTTTGTATCTTCAAGCCACTTTTCGCTAGATGTCTCAAGTGACCTTCTATGTTGGATTTATTGTGGTAGGACGTCACCGTTAAAGTTTTTTTTATTTATATCTCCTCTAACACAAACACTTGATTTGACAGGAAACAATCCGAACTGCCCTTGCCATGGGAGTGGACAAAGGTATCCATGTAGAGATCTCGGGAGCCGAATATGAAACCCTTCAGCCTCTGCACATCTCTAAGATTCTCGCCAAACTTGCTCAAGATGAGAAGGCTGATATGATCATAGTCGGTAAACAAGTATGTAATTCATTTTTTTGATTGTATAAATTAATAATATGGGAAATTTGTGAGGATGATTGAACATTTTTGTAAAGCTATCGAATGCTACTATCAGACGTGTAGGCTCGCAAATGGTACCGCAAGGATATTTATACATGTACATGGATATTTTTTTTATTATATGTAATACAGAAACATCTGTAAAATGAGATTTAATTTTTCTCATTTCAAAATGTTGTTTTTATTTAATTAACAATCAATTAAACAGATGTCACTAGTGCTTGCATAACATTTTCATAAATGTCGCTCGCTTGCAAAATGAGTGAAAAGAAAATAGATCTCAAATATTAGTCAGTGGATGTAGATATGACATAAACAGGCACTTGGAAGAAAAATTGAATCCTATACAATATAATATCATCAGTGTTTTGTATAAAGGGCGAATTAACCATTTTTGCATAATCATTCATCTGAAAAAAACAAATTTCACTCATTAATAGTTTTGCATAAAAAAGGAAAATTTGTCGATTCGTTCTTGGCCTAGTAGTAAATTTATAATCATCCATATTATATAATTAATAAAATAATGTGAAAATCTTGTTCCTCCTCTACCCTTTTTACAAACACCAACAATTTGGTGTTTTTTTATGATACATGTTACACTAAGGTTGTTTTGAAGGCCATTGAAGCGTTTCTTAAATCTTGGAATTTGGTTACTTGTTTTTTCCTATAAAATATAACAAAAAGCAATCACAGAAATGATTTTCTGTATATGTAAAGTAGTATTTTCATAAAAATTAAAAATTGGAAATGGTGGATATTGATGCTGATAATTAATTTATTGTATGTTTCAAGTTTGAATCAAAGCCATTTGCTACATAATGTGATACTCTAATCAATATTTCCTTCTTATTATATGCTGTTTATGATTAAAAAAATCGTATTGCAGGCTATCGACGATGACTCAAATCAAACTGCCCAGATGACAGCTGCTATATTAGACTGGCCACAAGCAACATTTGCTTCCAAGGTAAACATTTGATAATTCATCCAAACCATTTAATTGTCATGAGTGAAATTCAATTATTTTTTTGACATTTCTGTATTTCAAGTAAAGCTTAATTTATTTTTATAAAACCAAAGCACACTTACTGCTTTTAACCATATGATAAAATTGTGGAATTATTACAATTTTATAAATACAATGCCAAGAATTAACTGAAATACTACAAAAGTGTTAAATTTATTTAATCGGTAAATATTTCAATTGTATAGCTCAATAGTAATCTACAAAAATTTACCTGTGATTAATATTAATGTGTAATGCCGTAGGGGTAGGTTTTGGCATCGAAGCTTGCATGGGTTTATGCATTAAATTGGGGACAGCTTGTTAAAAAATTGTCCAATCAATATTTTCTGAGAAAATGATACGCAAAGCTAACGAGTCGATTTAAATGTAATTTTGTAGGTGGAGAAGACTGATGCAGGTCTTACAGTGACCAGAGAAGTAGACGGTGGCTTGGAAACCATCAAATGCAAACTTCCCGCGGTGATCAGTGCAGATCTGCGCCTCAACGAACCAAGATATGCAACTCTTCCTAATATAATGGTAACTATAAGCTTGTCAGCGATTTTTGCTTATTTTTGAGTATAAAACTGTTGTGCAGTTAGAAGATTAACATCATATGCACCAAGTCTGACAGGCTAATCATAAATACAATTACTGACCAAAGCATGGACACATTTTAATATTATTAAACTAAGAATAGTCTTGAGTATACAGTAGCCACATGCTGTAATGTGATGGATAGTGAATGAGAAATCCTAGTTAGGCAATTAAACATATAAAACAACATCAAATTAATCAACTATTTTGAAAATTGTCCTACGAAAATTGCTCAAAATGATTTTCCAGAGACAACAACCATAGTCATACTGTAAACGTAAGGGCTCAGTGGGAGCATTTTACGTGGCGTTTGTGGTGCAGGCATACATGTCAAACATGTGCTCCGCAAATGTCCTGAGTGGCCAGAGAGTAGAACGCTTGTGTCAAATCTGTTTGTAATTTAACACCATTAATTTTAGGTAATTATGTCAGAGGCCTTATACCTTATTCGAAGAGTCGAAGCAAACTTTATTTTGGATTTTTTAAACTTGTTCTAGTCAAGCCAGTGGTTTCCAACCTTAATGCTACAACACCTCCACTAAAAAAAAAATTCCGCGCCTCCCTACCTTTTATTTTTTTAGTCGATATAATAATATAGACACGTTTTAAATGATAAAAACTTCATTAAAAAAAAAATTAATAACTATAATAAACAGAACGATAACAAGATTTTGCTATTACGTACGTGCAGTGGAGTAGCTAGGGGTTTTGCCGTCCCCCACCATTTTTCCTCCAAAAATGATTTAATATTTACAATTGTGTTGAATTAAGGGTATCTTTAAAATGACTTATTATTTATTTTAAATCATAAATCATCACGGCACAGAAAATTGTAAAATTTTTAAATATAAATATAATTTCTTCAAAAATATGTACTATATTTTTACAATTTATCATTTACAAATGTTATGTTTAATATTTATATTGTAGTCCCGCAGGCTTGTTCTTGAAAAAATGTCAAAAAATCTAGTCTTTGTTTTCTTTCTACCTTGACAGTTAGGCTTCATGATTATCCTTAGATTATTTTTATTTCTTTATTACCTATGGAATTTTCAATTTTTAAAATTTTGGCACCTCCCCTGGCGAGCGTCAGCGCCTACACGGTTAAAAACCACCGTGTTAAGCAGAAGTCTAACATGTTATGAGCTATTTTGACCTGTGTATCCTTTCCGCAGAAAGCCAAGAAGAAACCCATCAAAAAGATGACTGCTAAAGACCTCGGCATCGACATTACAGCTAGAATAAAGATTGTCTCCGTTGAAGATCCACCCGTGAGGATCGCAGGATCCATTATTCCTGATGTGGATACATTAGTCGCCAAATTGAAAGAGAAGGGCCATGTTTGAATGTACTTTGATACTCCTCACTATATCCTCGAGATCAAATAATAATTCGAAATTGATATTTCATTTAGTCGCCAATTTTGTATATAAATAATACCTGGGAAGTGTTTTTGTTATATTTTTATACAGAAGATTTTTCTTGTTGAAATAAATAGATGATCGAGATTTACTAATGTTCCCATGTCTTATTTATTATAAATGTATTTATGTTTGCCAGTACTGTAACTGATAAGTCAACATTCGTCCTTTACAGCTACTGTGTCCACAGGTCCGAATCCCCGCACGGACACATTTATGAATATTGATCTTTTCAATCAGTTTATAGTATGGATGTCTATAAAAATGTTCCCTCTGACCCAACTACTTAGAAGGTTCAACGACTAAATAACATCCGGTTCTTGTAAAACTACTTCTATTCAGATGCTCATTGGGAGTGGAGAAAAAGAAAACATCATTCATATAAAATTTGACTTGTCGAATTAAGTACTTCCCTCGGACAAACTGACCAAGTATTTTTTCATGTTTCGAGACTTTTAATCATCTGGACTGATTTGTTTCGCAAACTGCCAAACCAAATTTCAAACAAAAATGTGTGGGGAAGCTAAGACACATTTTGGAATGCAGAAATTTCACCATGTATTGTCATTCAAGTCGGATAATGCAATGAAAAATCAATCATATATATTTTTATACATATTTATTTATTCATCATATTGGTAAAAAAAGTAACATCGAAACGTCTTTGGCTATTGGGTACGAGATAAATCCGACAGTGAACTGCCAAATATTCATATCATGCTTCAATAACTAGCTTATAAAGAGTTATTGCTTAAATCCAGCGAGCAATCAATTACCGCAAAAGGATGACAAAACACAAAATTTCAACTCTAAAATACACAAAAGATAGTGGCGGTTTTATACCATTATTGCATTTGCTTGGAACCATGTTCTGGCAGATTTATTCGGTGAAAAAGTACAAAATAAGTCATGGCCAGTAAAAAGTTTATTTCTACAATACACTATGGAAGAAGATATAGATATAAAGGAACTGTTTTAGTAACTACAAATATATACATTTTTAAGTAGTTCTGCCATTTTGGCTTCCTGCAATACAGTCGCACTTATTATAATCAATTTAACGTGGACGAAATCATTCAATAGACATTAAAAAGATTTGCAACATTACCTTAAAGCATATGAAATATAAGTTATAAAAGCTGACGTGATTAAAAACGCTGACAGCACAATTAAAATAATTCCATATATGGATCTTAAAAATGTGGCAATAAATTGCAGAATGTGTATTACAGCCTGTACAGAGGTGAAAACTAAAAGGGAAGGATCACTCAGGTCAGACTAAATCACTGTTTCTTACTGTTTTAAAAACCTAGAGGGTATTTATATATTTAAAAATTGGGAACACTGCTAAAAATCAAGTGGCCGATTGTATTATCACATGATGCTATGATTGTCAGTTCTACCAATCCTCGTGAGACAGGCGTGTTAATTTTTTTGTGCATCAGTGACTGAGATCTTCTGCATTAAAGTAATCAATATAAATTGATTTTTAATTATAGAAGAATTCGTTTTTTTACGCCCTCTGTTGCATAATTTCGTCGACCATGCTGCTTGGTGAGGGCGGTGACATACATTGCGTTTGAGTACATCTCAACTATTAAAATAAACTTTCTATTACAAACTGTCATTTTATTTTTTAAGCACAATTGTGCAATAAAATATTGGAAAATTGCTCATGAGATAATACTAGTAATCCGTGTTGCCCAATGCGATACTGACTACCGTGAGAAGATAAACCAGTCTGGGTGATAGAAGCTATACTTTTTAGTCTCAAATATATTAGAATGAATACGGAATGGACTTTTACTGAGAGCCTTTATACAAACTAAAACCGTTCTTACGTTCTACTGATCCTTTTACAGCATGATTTACAAATTTACATGATTACAATATTGGTTTATGTTATACATCATAAATTAAGCTGTCACATGGCTAGCATGTCCATCGATAACATTAATTCTCAATTGATTATTTTATTTATTACATACTTAGTATATGCTCCTCAGTTCATTAGAAATTATTGACTAAATTATCATATTAAAATCATGGTATCACTAAGCAATATACGTATTTACATGTCATACAAACTGACAAAAATAAATTACAATATCAAAGCATAATATAATTATATAAAAAAGTTTAAAATGGTTTCATTTAATTTTTATATTCGAATAAAAGCCATGCATGGTATTTTAAAATATAAAACTATCTTGTTAAATTGTAGTAAATGTTAGGCCACTTTTTGATTTTTATTTAACTGAAGTAAAAAGCAAATATTGTTTATAAAGGCATAACATGAAAAAATCAACATCAATATTAGTTTTGAGATAATTGTAGCAATTCTGCACGGGAGGCAAAGATTTAAGTCAAGGTTGTATATTGTATTATGAGTTTTGAAGGTAGCCTTATCTAAGACTGTTTTATAAATATCGTAACACAATTGATACTTCAACTAAGTTAGTGTTGATTCATGTTTTAGGCTCTAATAGGAGCAAAATAAACCTCTGATTTAATTTAAGATAATTTAAGACATCGATTGAGGGTGCTTGATGGAATTTCAATATCAAATTTGGATTATTGAGATTTTGTACACTTCCATGTATTTTGTCACTAACGACCCGGGTTTCGCCTTTCGGCATCTTCAGGCATTCGAGCACACGAATGGACTCGAACTGACAGACAGTAAACAGTGTCTAACGTTTATATAGAAGATACAAATACGACAAATATTTTTTACGAGGTAAGATATTATACGTCTGAGAGCCACACTGATACCTGAGTTAACATTTCGAGAATTGCCTCTGATAGGAGATCTAAATTTGTAGTAAATGTGTTTTAAATATCTAACTTTCAAATAATTTATATAGATTCGTTTTGTGTTAAGTGCTGAAGACTTGATATTGTTTATACAACTGAAACATGTCTAAAAACTTTTATAATACATTTGATGAGCGAGATGATTTACTAAGTTTTTTTTGTAGCTGATTTTTATAGATTTGAGATTGTGCAAAATTTACACAGATGGCTTGTATCTGTCGGTGACAATTTTAAATATTTATGTTTGAAACTAAGTTACGCTCAATATATTATTTGATTGATTTAGTGTTTTACTCAGTCTCCAAACAAATTGCTTTTTATATAAGAAATAGTAACTTTTTCATAAAAAAATAAAACTGCATTCAATAGCATTTTTGATACACTTTCATTACCAGTAGCTAAGCTAACTCAGAATCAACCAAAATAGACAGTGCCGGTTTTGAATCTAATTCCACATTATTATTTAAAATATTGTAAGTTAACTAAAAAATCTATCTCAAAAGAACTTTATTTTCGAAATGATGTATTTTCTTCCACGTCTAAAACTTAGACATTATAATTTACAATAAAACCGTAAAATCATTTCTTTCAGTTAAATAAAAACAGAATCTTTTGCATTTCTTAAATGTCCTAACGCTTCCCGGTTACGAGGAAGTCTACTGAACAAGTTTCCATTGATAATACACTCATTTTTTGACACATAAAATTCTTTCGAGAATGTTAAGAGCACAAGATGACTGAGTACACTTTTTCAATACATCAATTGAGTATACAACATAAAATAGTATTGCAATATGTAATCTAAAAGCAAGATGGACAATTCTGAACATTAATTAATTATAAATCAATAGCGGAGTGGAGTCGCTGTTACTTGCTGTGAAATGAGTTAAGGGAAGGAGGAACAATCGAGCTATCCCATAAATGTAGTTTTCTGAAAACAATGCTTGGTTCATTAATATTGTGCTGCAGATATTCAGGGCATCGGTTAATGGGTCTATTCCTTACTATATTAATATTGCTGCCATTTTATTACATATAGGAACAAAATCGTACACTTTTAACATTTATTTTAACAGTACATGATTGTATAACTGCAAGTTTGAGAAATGACATTAATGAATTTAGCCCTACCCAAAAAACGTCAGAAGCGATTTATACTCTCATGCCAAAAATTTCAGGCGTTAATTAGGCAGTGATAAAATTTAAATAGAATACAATGTTATTTAAGTATTGATTCATATACCAAATATCAGGCGATGCAGGGGTGGGCGTGTGGGGTCCAACTCTTGATCCCATATATATATATATACAGGTTTACTTACCAGAGTACTTATTTTGAGATTCCTAGAGATGTAAATTGTTAATTTCCATTCCAATCGTTGTTAAATTATATCAGTGCCCGCCTGTTGCACCTGGAGGGATGCCAGCGGTAAATTAATTACAATTATTTATAGCCTTAATTCATGAAATAAATATACATTTACGAGTAATAGCTCACTACGCGTGAGGTTGATACCACACTATCCTGCCGCCCAAGCAACCCGTTACTAACATACAGTGCCTGGGGCTAAATTTAGAGCTGACTACTAGATCTACGTGTCGGATGCTCTGTCCTAATTCTACTAGTGTGAGCGGATTGCCCTGTTCAGGAACGCAGTTCGGTAACTCGGAGCAGTTCTCCGATAAACTGAGCAGTCTTACTCCGTAGCCATACGGGGAGCATATGAGTCGACCGTCTGCCGAAAAGCACAGCTCCTAAAAAAGATACAGAAAAACATTTTTAACACACAAATAAAGAGTTTGAGCAGCGAAGAAGCAGTTATCATGGAAAAACTTTTGTTTTAAGATACACATCGAGAGCGGACATTGTTTAATAAAAAAAAATTTTTTTTCAAGAATAAAACATACTCAGACTTTTTACTTTTAAATTTCAGGTAAGCCTGATTGGAGTTTTTGTGATTTGCGATAGAAATGTACCAATTTATGCGGCCTGGTTGAGACACAAAATGCCACTAAATTATTATTTACGTATATATAAGATAAAAACAATACCTTTATAAAGCCTTTTCCTAAATTGGGTTCTTCTATATAGTATAAGAGCCTTTTTTTATTTTGTTGAATAACTACTTTGGATGGAACTACTGGATCCGGCTCTTGACCTGGATTATCGTCTACGTTTGGAATGTTGGATGAACTCGAGGTGGACGGTCTGATCCTGCAGACAAAACATACCATTATTGTGTGTTTGACAATCCTGTTTGAAGATTCTTAAATTGGAAACAAACGACAGGACGAATAAAGAGTACGATAGCAAAAAATGAAAGCCATATAGAAATGTTAAGATGCATACAAATATTATTAGTAAATTTCTTATAAACTGGCCAAGAACTACAATCTGCTAATTTTGTTTGCTATACTGTTTTCAGCCTCAGTAATAATTTTCTTCTAACTAAACTACAGAAACAGCACAAGTACCACTACAGTTAGGCTCTTTCTGCAGTGCACCGTCCGCTAATCATTCAGAAAGAGAATATTTACCCTAGATTGGGGGGCGACGAAGGACTAGCGGAGTCTGAAGATGAAGGTTGTGTTCTTTCCTCGGGCGTGGGTATTCCCGAGCTAATACCGGTGATTCGTTGCATATTAAAACTGCGATGCGTTTCTCCCCTTGAATGTAACAGAAACATACAATCAATCTTGGTTATATTAAGCTCGGAAATAACAAGATTGCGGCGTGGCTTTAACGATTGAAAAATATCTACGTTTATAATTTATGTATCTTACCATAATTGTAATCAATTACATTAATTTACGAGTGTACTTATAAGACATTAAGCACGGATGGTCTCATGCACTGGTAGCAAAAGGGCAAAATATATGTGGTTTAACATTAGACATTTGAAGTTATTTTTATATTTTTTTGCTACTGTACTCACTGCAAGTATAAATCGAACAGTTTTAAAAGGGTAACAAATTATCTCAACTGTAAAACTGTTTCGTAACAGCAAAGTTTGTTGAGCTGTGTGAAAATTAAATATTTATGGAAAGCATCAATTTTACAAACCTCGATTTAAAAAAAATCTTTTATCTCTATTTCTGTACATTCTGTAGTAATGTTACCTTCAGCAGTTGCTTTTTTTGAGATAATAACTTAAATCGAGCCTCAAAATATTAAACAAAAAGAACAGACTACATAAATGGTAAAAATACCCCTCCAGTATATAGCCAGTATCAGTCGCTGAAGAGGGCATTAGAGTTGCCCCTTTATAACTTTGCACTCCTGGATCTAGCATCTCAGGATCCATTATGGGTCTAGGATCACGGGATCCATACATACTAATACACGTATTAGTGTAGTAAAAAGTACAGTTATAATATGTATACTCTAATACCTTAACGCTTTATAACTATGTTTGACTGTACTTGGATAACTAACAATGCATTGAAATGTTAATGGTTTTGCAAAATAGATTATTTCAGTTGCATAACTATCCTGCATCAAACTAATGAGCATTTCAATAATAAAATCATGATGAACAAAACATACCACTGTGATTATTCACAGTTGCTTATTTTTTTTTTTACAAGATATGAAAAAGCCTTACCTGCTGGCTAAGTCGGAACGAATCCTCTTTTGACGAAGGGTTATAAGCGCCTCCCATACATCATTCTGCCCAACCATCGATGTGCCCTGAAAGTGGACAAAAATCGCATTGAATATATAACAAGTCAGTATTTGTTTGTAATATTGTATAACATATTAAAGCAGCAGTAAAATTAAGATTGCTTCTGCCTATTACATATTTAATAGGAATTTCCTTCTGCGCACTTCTGATGTTTTGTGGACTGCTCACGTTGCTCGCTTTCTGTTCTTCTGCGACAAAAAAGTCAAAGGCCACTTGATATGCTTTTGAACAGACTTGAGTTTAAGCATCAAACCGTTTCATCTCAAACCAGTGTCATGAGAATTTTTTATGATAATCTGCGCCTTTATTACACAATAATGAAAATAAAAATAACAATAATAATATTGGTGAGTAGTTCATTTATGAGTTTTGTTTGTATTTTAATTATTTCCTCAAAATACCTGCCACTTTTTTTGACAAGTGGATTCCATAAGAATTTATTTGATTACATGGATAAGTGGTGTTTATTTATTATCTGGCAAATTAGTCAGTAAGAAAACCACAAACCCTTTCGTAAGTGGCATCTCTTTGCGGGGATGCAGCTGTGCTGGAATCAGTCGGAGGGGTGTCATTGGAAGTTGCCGTGGAAGCCGACTGAGCCCGCGATCGGTTGGCTGACGATCCTGCGCCGCGGCTCCTGGGGACGGTGATTCCTCTACTCATTCGGTCCGCCCACATCAGACGGCATGACATCCGAGGATGAGGAGGTGAATCCGGTTCCACATCTTCCGGTGAGTCATCCTCTTGAATGTCATGAACGCATGTCCACTGAAAGAGTTCAAGTTATAATAATACCTTGGTTTATAAGAGAATTTGTAAGTTGCTCTTAAGCAAGATTCAAGCCTTGTACAATATAATGTGTAGTAATAAAACAATATTATTTTAATATCCCGTTAGTATTGCCGAAATAGTTTAGCCATATTTTAACATCAGTAGGTTAAACCAATTGCATTTTCAAATTTATGTTGGCAACCTGAAAAATTGTTCGATCAAGAGGATTAGTATAATCAATTCTGTCGTATATTGCAACTGCTGCTTCACAGAACAGCTGAGTATCGTGTCCCTGTGTCTCGTAAGCAAAGAACGCAGTTCTCTCTTGATCAGTTTTTCAGTGGATGTTAGTGCAACACCAATGTACTTCTAGTTCAGTGAAAATGCTATGAATATATAATAAAAAATTTGGATTATTGAGATTTTGTACACTTCCATGTATTTTGTCACTAACATTGTCACTAACATGGAACATGGAATACATGGAAGTGTACAAAATCTCAAGAATCCAAATTTGATATTGAAATTCCATCAAGCACCCTCAGTCGATGTTTTAAATTAAAGAATATATAATAGTTTAAAAAATAAGACTTTTACTGTGCTTTATGATGAAGACAAGTTTTGGTACTTACTTCTGACCTGTCATCGTGGCTTATATTTCTACTCAAAGCGCACCAACCCTGCGGATGAATCTGAAAACAACAAAATTCCAACAGGTCAGTTTAATTTAAACTCCGTTTACAGAGAACAGTGAACAACAGACACAATATTATTATTTTCAACCATGCCAGCTTCTAATGTGGTGCATCGTAACTCAAGTTGTTTTCCTAGAATTGGTTGGAATTCCATCGCTCAACCTCTCTTCTTGGAGACAGTAAAGATAGAAGGATGATAGGAAAGGACTGGCATTTAGCTTATTGGTTTCTTAACAGCCTGTTTTACCTGTTGAGTGGGAGAGAATTTAAACATCACAGATATCAATACTTTTGTATCAATACAGATATCAATGACCTGTTTAGGTAAAGATTCAAACCTTAACTACAGAATGGGACTCTTTTCTCACTCAACTGGGAGCATCAAAACTATCATTAGACTCGGGCCTAGAATTTCTTCGAAAGGTATGGCATGTACAGTATTGAGTTTCTTGCGAAGATAGAGATCCATTGGTCTGCACAGTAATTAATAACAATTTGCATAATTTTATCGATTGAAAATTAGAGTAGTTTACACTGACCTGTAGCGAGCTAACAACTTCGGCTTCATTTCCAACGGGAAAATCGCTGATGAATTCTACTCGATTTTGCTTTCGTTTCCTGTCGAAGAGGTGATTGTAAATGGTGGCGATGGGAATGTGCTGGCCGCTCATTTGCATCAGTCGATACATGCTCGGCTGGAAATCGAAACAAACCAAAAAATGTTAATGATGGATATCTACCTCACACAAATCACCCATTCATGTGTGAAGCGCCTATCTATAAAGCCGGTTAATAAATAACATGAAACTGTGTAAAAAATAAATATTTATGGAAATCATCTTCAATCATTAATTATTATACTTGATTTAAAAAAAAAGGTTTAACTCTTTTTTTGACTATTCAGTACGGACAATCAGGGCAACTTTGGCCCAGCTCTGGGGGTTTTTATACTTTTATGTTTCGCCATTGCATTTATGTGTGGTATTGTTCTACATAGAAATGTGCTAATGCCTTAAGGTGAAATTTAATTAACATAAATAAATTTATTGTTATAAAAAGTTTGCATCCAAATCGGGTAACTTCGGTCCACAATACAAATAATCACTGTAATTACAATAAATTCAGTGATTTTAAAGTCTTGGGAACTTTTCTTTGTGCTTTCAAATATTCTGTACACAATTGAGATGGGAAAAAATATACTGCATTCGGTTTACAGATTACTAACAAAAATTGAAAATGTGGCTAATCCAAATTATTTCAAGATAATTTTTTAAATTGTGTTTTATCATTTAAAGATTACGTTGCACATTAATTCATATTTTTACCACCAGGGGCTACTCAATACCTTTGCTTAACTAAAAAATATTCATATGGTATTAGCATTATAGTATTATAACAGCACCTTTCTCTATGTAGTGGGCCAATCTTAGACCGATGGTCAAACTTAACCAAATTGATGGTATCTTTAGTAGATGCTTTTTTTGTAAAAATAACTTAAATCGATTTTCATAAGATAGTTCAAGCAAAATATTTATAAAAACATGGGGTATTAGCACTTCACCTGCTTCACTGGATGATAACCAATTGTTTATGATAATACAACAAGGGTAAAGATACCCTTCCCAAATATAACTACAAGTTGTCGAAAAAGTTGTTAATGTATAATGTGTTAATAGTTCAATCTCATACCTTAAAACCATGCAAATCCTGAGCTAATGTTTTCAAATCGAGGTTATGTATAATTATGAGTAATCCTCCAGTTGTGCACATAATCAATTGACTCGCGTCTGGAGAGATCCTACACCTCATCAGTCCGGCGGCGTGAAAGACTCTGTGATATACGACGCTGACTTCCGTGAAGCAATTGATGTCCCAAGTGTATATACTGCCGTCCAGCCCCGAAGTCACCAACAATTTGTCTTTGACTGAATATTCTATGTTTTTGACCCAATTCGAATGGCCTTGCAATGTTCTGATGCGGGTTTTAAGATTGCGGACGTCCCACAGCGCAATGGTTGTGTCGTCGGAGCATGTCGCAAACATTCGGGAGTCTAAGAATCTGTAATTAAATATTGATGAAATATATTGAGAAATGATCAAAATTTTCAGATAAATAATTGGACACTCAACTTAGAGTGCAACCTATGGCAAAAAATTGAAGATTCGATAATGTATACTGTTGTTAATTATTGAATGACATAGACCAGTGTTCCCCAACCTTTTTACACCTGCGGTTCGGTAAAAAAAGGAAAAAATTTTCGCGGCCACTAATACTGAAATAGAAATGGTTTTTTACGTAAAATTTTTTTAATCTTATATTGTGACAGATGGATATAACTATAACTAACAAATATGCATATAACAGTCTAATACAATTAAAATTTAACAAAAACAATGGGGGGTTTTTTTCAACAAACTAATGCGAAACCTGCTGTTGCATCTTTGCTAATATATTGGATATTCTTGGCTGCAGTGCTGTCACTGACAGACGAAGTGCTGCATTCACATCCAGTCTATTCATTTGTTTCGATTTTATTGAGGACATGGACGAAATTGTTTTTTCGCATAAACAGGTTGCTGAAAATGGCATTAATAAATTTATTGCTTTACAGCTTAAAGATGGATATTAATCTTTCACTCTCGCTTTTTTCCTGTACGGTTTTTTCGGTTCACCAATATTCTTGCATGGTGAATTTCTTGAAATTCGGCATACTGTTTGCGGCCCGGCACTGGACCGCGAACCACTGGTTGGGGAACACTGACATAGACAACAGAAATAGATATCTCAAAGTTCAGTAATTAAAATTTTTAACCACATAGAGCCGATCTATCGGTGCAAATTTTGATGCATCATATGCAAGTTAATTTGGTAAATACCAAACACATACTCGATGCGCTGAGGATCGGCCCTTTGTAAGGTTAGAGGCCACATAGAAAAATATTCATAATAAATTATACTCACTTGACACAATTAACGCAGTCAGTGTGTGCATCGCTAACATAGTGAATTTTTTTGTGGGTAAGGGGGTCGAATATTAAAATGGATTTTTTTTCGCAGGCTGCCACCAGTAGGGATCTGTAAATTTAAAAATGATTTAATTTTACAAAAATACAATCTGCACAAAACTGTGTTGATTCACAGTAAATAGGAGTGAACAGGAAATAAATGCAGCACAGTAGAAACATTGAAATTGTACATACATCAGAATGGTTGTATTATTTCTCAGGTGACCTGACAGAATTGTATGTATGAAATGATACGGACGTAGTGGTATGAAAAAAATGTTGAATATAAGGAAAAAAAGAATAGCAATGAATGAGTTTCACAAGAATTATGTAATAGCTATTTTTGCATAACGGAGGTTGACGAAGTAAATCTCAATTCAATCAATTGAAGATTTAAATCTTTGGTAATCCGAGGCACTTATTTATCAACGCACCGAAACTGTGTTAGTGTTCTGTTATTATTTTTTATATGAAACATCAAGGTTTGTGCCGATAAATTGACTCTGGAACGTTTCTTACTACAGTTTTGGTGGGTCGATAGATCAGTATTCTGAGGCATAAAGAGTTAAAATTAATAAAATAGTTTGAACATTCATTTTTATGCTTAATTTTTTTAATAAACTGTTGGGTACAATCAATCATTTGTTTCAAGTGGACATTCGAAAGATGTAGATTAACCATAGATCATATTAACAAATATATAACAATATGTATTTTTCATGTTTACACCACTGGTAATGTGTAAACCTGAATAAAAACCAGACCAGAGACAATACTTCAATGACACTTACCCTTCTGGTGAGAATTCTAAGTTGAACACTCCTCCATGCATGATGGAAGAATCTTCGAATGGATCCGACTGCGCGCACGGATGCATAGCTGAGTAAATGCTTTTGGCAAAAGCATCGCCAGCTCCGATCGGCGGCTGATAGCCCAATTCTCTTTGACGACACCATATTCCTTTGAAGGCTCCATAATCCTTTGCAGCATACCTCATATTGAATAACTAAAAGACAAAAAATAAGAATTAAGCCCAAAAGCAGAGGCGATAATGACGACAAATTGAAATCATTTGTAGTTTCTATCAATTGAGTAAATCTGTGGAATATATTTTTTTATTTCAATCAGACAATCAATTTTTGAAGATAAGGGCGAGAGCAGTATTTCTTAACCTTATTGAAGCTATCACCCCTCTTCGACACAGTAAAATTATTCAATTGACAAATAATAATGCAGTGCAACTTTTTAAAGTCACAGAGCACTTTTGATCATAAGAAAAAGGCACCGAAATAACTGAGGTCAGAAAACTAATAATATCAATATGCAAACAGATTTTTCCAAAGAATGCATAGATCAGCCAGTCTGCTTTCATACAAAAATCGCCGGATAACTTTGATTTGTAGAAAGCGATGGCACTACTTTCAATTCATTAACGTTGAATTTATCTTGTTAAGACTCATTCTACAAAAAACATATATCATTAGTTGAGCTGTTTCTATATTTCATTTTTTACATAAATATTTAGTGCATAAAACACAAAAGTGCCGTATCTCTGTGGTCTGTTTGAACTATCACACTTGACATAACTACACTCCATTTCGCAGAGTACCGGTTAAGAGCCGCTGTATTAATGTTGCCTAAAATACATTGTTTAATGTGAAGTTCTTAGTTATAATTAAAGACAATGATTTTTTATACGACTCCTCCAAGGATATAAAGAATTTTCAAACATGACGCACGGAAATCGAGAGATATTTTTTCAGTCAAAAAAAACAAACTATGTGACGATTCCTGAGTTTTTTCCAATAATAGACGAGAGCCATGTGTTTCTTTAATTACAATGATGACAATAAATTGCTTCAATATTACTTACTTCAACACACCTGAGTTAGCGGTATTATGCATACGCTGTCATAATAAAAGATAAAATATCTATTGACATCGGTAAATTTGATTACGCATAGTAAAAATTAGGACATGTGTGCGGATGCAGATAAAATATTTAACTTTAGGTTGAAACTCCAATAAACATGCGATTGCGCGATTTCCTAAAAAATAATTGTGTATAAATAACCTTCAAATTAATATTTTGCATAAATAAATACTTGAATGTTTCCTTACAACAGAACACCTATATTTTGAACGCACGATGCCAGCCGAGAATTATTTTGACGTTATGGAAAACTAACTATTTTGTTTCGTATTTCTTTTGGTATATTGAATAATCGCGTTATATTACATTTTGTTAAATACCACGATTTATTAATTATGTTTATCAGAGATTTACAATGGCAAAACAACCCAGAAAACTAGGAAATTGACAGATAGATTGTTGAAAACTACTCTTTTTCTCGCTTTTATGGCAGCACTTAAAATAACAAAATGCAAAAAACCGTCAGCCACATTTTAATTTATGAAATGAAGGTAATAAGTTTATATTGCAAAAACAGAGTTAACTTAAAAATACTCGTTTCATTATACAATCAAGAAATAATAATTTGCCAATAAAACCATTACACCTGGATGAGTTTTTTTCGTTTGATCAAGAATTCAGAATGTTTTCATATGCCATAAACTATTAGAAAACTACGATTTTCGCGCTTCATTTTTTGACGTTTTAAGTTTCAACACAATAACCGTAAAAACTTTACATCAGACCGAAAACTAAATAATTTTAAATTACGAACTTTTACAATTGACCATGAATTTGTAGACCAAAAATATTAAGGCTTAATAATAAAGATGGTATATCAAAACACTGGAAAATATCGAGCAGACAAAGGGGGAAATAGTTCTACGGGGTTAGTAGAATATGACAATTATTTATATCCGAGTCGCATTATAAAAATTAATCGTAATTAATCATACATTTCTATTATTTTAGGGAAGAATCTGCAGAACCTCGAATACGCATTGCTCTCGAGAATGATAGAGTTGATTCCAAATATGGATTTGATAGGGTGCGGGATCATATTGAAAGAACTGGTTTTCTCATCAATATGCACACTGTAAGTATGTTATCATTTAATGAGCCAGATTTTCCTAATGAATAGTTTCCATTATCCCTCACTTTAATAGGATTAAGCATGGCACAGTTAGATGTAGTAAAAAGTGCTTTAATTCAAATGAAGTTTAAGTAATGTTATGATGGTAAATCATGAATCGCAATACAAAATGACAGAACCTCATACAATATTTTGAGTATTGTCCGTTTTGCCGGACGTGGCCTAAAAATTTGTATTTCTACAAAGAAAACTATCCAAAGTATTGTCTTAGGTTTGCTTTGTTATATGCTAAAAAATTTCATTTTGCATAATTTATGTTGTATTTTTAGGCCATTCCGGTAATACAAACATTTACCATATTTTACTTAGATTGTATCCTAATTTGAAGCATATGAACACCTAAAGAACTATTTAAACAGCGGGAACCAGTTGTAAGTCAGTTGTACAACTTCTCTTTTGTTCGATAAGGTCAGGAGATGGCTAGTTAGCTTTTCGCTCTTTCTAAGTCCAGTTTTCAGGATGGAATAGAATAAAAAATCATGATACATCCATACCATCTAACAAATCTATAGATCAATGTATGAAAGCTTCCAATCAAAAATTCAAACCCTCAACTGCAAAACCAAATAGGTCGAATGCCTAATAGTGCTAACCAGTCAACTGCGTGGCAGGTTTATCATTGTGATATTTGAATAATTTTTGTCATTATCAACCTGAGCATTGTTTTTGCTGACACCTACGAGGCATAAAGAATACAATTACACGGCACCTTTAATTGCAATTAGTAGACAACCTTTCTATTAACATAGCTATTCCCAGAAATGATTTTTGCTTGCAATGCAATTACGTAATAAATTGTTCATTGTTTTTCAGACTGAAATCTTGGATGAAGATAAACGACTGGTTGCTGCAATGGACTATTACTTCATCGAAATGGATGGATCACGCTTCAAAGTGTCTCTGGCTTTCCAGCCGTACTTCCTCATCAATGCTCGAAAAGAATGCGAACAGGAGGTTATTCTCTTCTTAAGCAAAAAGTTTGCGGGTACTATTGCAAAGATGGTGGTGTTGGAAAAGGAAGATCTGGAATTGGTGAGTAGAGATAATGTGGCTTAATAGTTATGATATATATTGAAGGAAAAAAAAAGGGCTGGAAATCAGAATTGAGTTCTAATTTAAAGAGCTGCCCTACAGCAAGATATAGGAATGACTAGGGATTGCAGTATGGGACTACTAAATCAATACCTGTCTTTCAGTACAGCATATTAATTACCATTATTTTAATAATGTCGGCGACCGTGGCGCAGTTGGTAGCGTCGTTGGCTACTGTTACGGATATCTCAGGTTCAATTCCCGGTGCGGACAGTTTCATAAATTGATCTTTCAATTGATTTATGGATTTCTGTTCGTAGTCATGTATGCTTGTGATGTCTAAAACTCCTTCCTCCCACCCATCCAATCCTCAAAAACAGGGCGCAGCGAGAGCGATTAGCTAACCACTAGTTGTGTTGTGGCCCTATCCTTCTATCCCTACTCTCTTTAGAAAAAAAGAGAATTGAAGCAACTAGCAGTTCTCATAGAAAACTTCTGTTGAGATACCTCCATTACGAGGCCATATGCTCCGTTGGGAGCGGACATGGTAAAAAAATTTGATTAAATGAAATAGAAGAAGAAACACTACACTTAATTAGAATTGCAATATCGTCATTTCGATATTCTATATTTAATATCAGTATCAAAAAATATATCTATGGCATAAGCATTAAATACTGATTTCATAAATACTTTAAATTTATCGTTTCCTTGAATCAAAATATGACATTAAAAGGCTTGTTTATCAATGCTAGAATCTGTCAATCTTGGCCAGGATTTTCATTCAAATAAAACCAGCTGCAGAAAAAGCCCTTTCAGATCAAACGATTGTTAGATGATTAACTAGTTCATTGTACACTAACTGCAAATATTTGCTACATGCAAAATACTGATGCCTTGCATTTTTGTAACCGGTATTTCAGTATAGGAAAATCAACCAAATTACTGAGATTCCTTTTTCAATTATACCGTTAATGCAATCTCTAGGTATGAATGTACACGTAACATTCAAAATAATTTCAATATAAATTAGCTTAGTATGAGCAGTGACTCTTAAATGTTTCTTTTTAGCCTAACCACCTGTCCGGCTTGAAGCAGCGGTATATTAAGCTATCTTTTGCATCGACAAACGATATGATGAAGGCCCGTAAAGAAATCCTGACAGCCGTCAATAAAAACAAAGAGAGAGAAAAGACGGACACCATTTATTCAGAGATGTTGACGAATGCTCTCACCAGTGCAGCTGCCTTGGAGCAGGCCAAGAAAACAACCGATCACATGGAGAACATTATTGATATTAGGTGAAGGTTTTCAACTGTAGCAACCATTAAAATTTGGTCAAGTTTGACGGTGTGGTAAAGATCACCATAATATAAGTAAAATCACAAAACGTCAAAATTATTTAACATTTTCAAATGACTTTTTTATTCAAACTCAATCTTAAATTGTCATAGATGTTCAAAAAGTAATAGATGATTGATAAATATTATTTAACTTTGCAAATATTACATTTTTTAACTAAACTAAACAAATTCAACATTTAAAACTAGAGCGACCGGCAGAAAAACATTTGCTTAATATGGTTCCGAAAAAAGACTGAAGTGTTCATATTGGTGAAATAATATGTGACAAAACAAGGACTTTCATTTTGTTCAAAGATATTACTAAAGTAAACGTTCTACTACTTAAAACTTTGGTTTTACCATCATGAATAGAAATGTCAGACATTACCAAAGACTAAAATATTAGAACACGTTACTATGACATAAGTGTCAGCATCACAATAACTATAATATCAACAAAAAAAATTTAAACTTAGACTAACCTTGTCACAATTAATTAATTTAATTACTCCATTGTATTTGACCACATAAGGTGTAGGCAATAGATAAATAATGTCATTTTTATTTTAGGGAGCATGACGTACCATACCATGTTAGAGTGTCAATTGACCTCAAGATTTTCTGCGGTTTATGGTATACCGTCAAAGCCAGAGGGACCGTAACTGAACCTCCGATCATAACCAAACGAGAAGATCTCCTAGAAAGACCTGATCCGATAGTGTTGGCTTTCGATATTGAAACGACTAAGCTCCCGTTGAAGTTTCCTGATGTTCAGACGGACCAGATCATGATGATTTCTTACATGATAGACGCCCAAGGATATTTGATCACCAACAGAGAGATTATTTCTACCGATGTTGAGGATTTTGAATACACACCAAAGCCGGAGTTTGAAGGGTAATGAAATCCATTATATATCTTAACAACATTATTTCTCTTTCTTAAGGGTCACAAATCTCTCGATTTGTTTTTCAAAAAATTACATATTTTCTTAAACAAAAATAATTATCATGCAGTTTAACCACTCAATCGTTAACAACACAAAGTTATTTCGTTAACTTACTCATCTCACACGCCAATGACACACCAGTGAAGTGCAATGTTTTCACACTTAAAGAATATTATTTTCCACTTTCTGTCATTTTAAATAGATCCAACATCAATTGTGTGTTATAAATATCAATAAACTGTTTTAATTTTCATAGTTACATAACTTATCACTTGGGATTGCAATACCCGTAATATCGAAACTGGGACCCTGGTATTTGGACTGTTTCGTCAATACTGAAATACTCGTTTAGAAAATACAAAAGAACGGTATTTTGGAATTGAAAATAAAGCAAAATCAACATAAAAAGTTTAAGGAATGCCGCATTAATTTTATGTACACGTATTATGAAATTCGCAATTACAGTTATAATAGTTGTAATTTCATTATATTTGTTTTGCCATGCTCATTTTATATTGAACAATTTTATTGTTTATTCTACCAGTATTGCAATTCAAATTGTCGTTTATTATTGTCATAATTTTTATCTATTTTTGTAATACTTACAAAAGCGGTAATTAATATGAAATACCATGTACCGGTATTGATAATTATATTCACCTGTATTACAATCCCTATTTATTACAACACAGTATATAACAATTTTCTAATTTACTTTTCAGGTTATTTACAATTTATAATGAACCGAATGAGAAAGCTCTTCTGCAAAAATTCTTTGACCACATATTGGATGTCAAGCCCCATATATTTGTAACATACAATGGTATTTATTTATATTAACTCTCTTTATTCTTATTAAAGCCTCTGCTTCAATCTCACAATCATGGTGAAGTATTTGAACAATTGAATCACTATCATCTTGTCATTACTCAACACTGTACCCATCGACTCCTGCTTTGGTTTCACACCCTCCAAACCAGGTGCTTTGAGTGCTTCCAATTCATTGTCTTGAAGTTCTCCTCTTATAATATTTGGATTCTCAATATACTCTTTATATGATTATGTTTGTTAATGGTTGCTCACACAAATGTGTTATTTATATTTTTAAATTGATTAGTACCTAAAGCAATGGCTTCCAAACATTATGTTACTGAGTTTCACATTTTGGAAAAAATCTTGCCACCCTCCTTATTTTATAAAATGATATACATTCTTAATGTTAAAATGTTATTTTGTGTGTCACAAATTAAATGTATCAAGCAGTACAGAATTAAAAGCTTAAACATTTTGTGCCCCCCTTTGAATTAGTACATGCCTCTCTAGAGTGGTGCACCCACTAGTTAAGAAATCGCTGCCCTAAGGTATTTTTCAAGCACTTCCATTTCATTGCCTTAATATTTTCATCAGTAATCTGGCTTCTCAATATACAAATGTATTTATATTTTCAAATTCAGTTTAATTGAATAACTGCTAAGGTATAATTTAAGACATCGACTGAGGGTGCTTGATGGAACTTCAATATCAAACTTGGATTATTGAGATTTTGTACACTTCCATGTATTTTGTCACTAACGACCCGGGTTTCGCCCTTCGGCATCTTCAGGCATTCGAGCACACTAATGGACTCGAACTGAGTCTCGTTTCTGGGACTCGTTTCTGGAACATACATGGAAGTGTACAAAATCTCAATAATCCAAGTTTAAAACTGCTAAGGTATTCGTCAAACTTTTGTATTTCAATTAGGATGATTTTCTTCCAGGTGATTTCTTCGATTGGCCATTTATAGAAACTCGTGCTCAGATACATGGCCTAGACATGAAGAGAGAAATTGGATTCTCCAAGCAGAATTCACGTGAGGGTTCATACTTGTGCAGGCCCGCCATGCATATGGATTGTTTATGGTAAGTTTTCCTTAATTGTTGATGAGAGACAAATTCAGTCACCAGAATGACAATTTATCATCGTATGATACTAACAAATAGTATTTTTGTCAAGTTCTATTATAGAAAACCCGCACAAAGAACACAGTTATTGAAATTAAAATCCTCTTCAAAGACAAGAAAAATAATAAGAACTTATATATTACTAAGTTATTTTCACCTATATTGGCACCTGTGGTCTAGTGTTAAGGAGTTAGATTGGTCTGGGCTCAATTCCCAGTATTATCAAATTAAGATTTTTTCAAATTATGATATTGGATGCTTATGGGTGCTTGTGATATTGTGTCTTCTTGAGTTGATCTCGAGTGACTTTAAAAAAATCCTATCTAGTTTGTGATCATTTTTTCATGTGATTACAAATTTCAAAATATTTGTCGCATTGGTGATTAATAAATGTAATGCCAAATATTTTGTTCTATTCATGTAATCATATTTTATCTGTTTCTCAGTTGGGTAAAACGTGATTCTTATTTACCCGTTGGATCCCAAGGGTTAAAAGCTGTTGCAAAAGCTAAACTTAGATATGACCCTGTTGAATTAGACCCTGAAGACATGTGCAGAATGGCCGTTGAGCAGCCTCAAGTATGTATATAGTTAAATGTGTTTTTATTAGTTGATAAATGTAATACCATCCCTTGACGTTTTAATAAAATGGACAATACATCTATTCCTAGTACAGTGGAACCTCAACCTATCGTTCTTGCATTCATTGCTTCTTCACATTTTTCTTTAACATTCATAATAACATTGTTCCCATATCTATTGTTTTGTTCGATCTAACATTTTGAACATTATGGTAGCGACACAATTATTACCCCAGTTGATCATTTTTCTCAAATGTTTGTCATCTTGCTCAGAGTCGTATGCGACCCCATCCCACAATAACCATGTCTGCAAGAAATGTTTTGTTTTTACGATGCCTGCACATTTCCGCTTTTGACTCACTCACTGTGCACACTACTGACCTGTTACATAACTCGTGAATTAGTTTCATTCGCACCAAAAATGACTTTAATAAAGAATGTTAGGACTCTAGCTCATAGAGTGAAATAATCTTAAAAGTTGAAAGAAATCTAGGAGAAAATCTTGTTGGAAAAACAAATGAATTGTTATTATAATAAGGAAAGAAAGTCCGGTGAGGAGTCTAATTTAAAAAGAGCTTAAACCAATTCACATCATGAGGCACTTGCAAAAATGTGTGGTGACTAAATTTTTTTTTAATGGACGTTAACAAAACAATGAATCGAAGTTCTACTGTTCATCTTATTTTGATAATGAGTTGATTCTATTTTCATTTCTAGGTGTTATCAAATTATTCTGTATCGGACGCTGTAGCAACGTACTATCTTTACATGAAATACGTGCATCCATTTATTTTTGCCCTCTGCACCATCATCCCTCAGGAACCTGATGAAGTAAGTGATATTACAATATTCAGGTACTTAAGTATCTTCAAATGCACTTATTATCTGCGTAGCACGATTGCCTAAGATGGATAGTCTTTGATTACTTATTAATAATTCATTAAACTTTCTAGGTGTTACGAAAAGGATCAGGTACGCTGTGCGAATCATTGTTGATGGTTGAAGCATTTCACGGCAATATTGTCTTCCCAAATAAACAAGTAGAGGAGTTGAACAAACTAACTCCTGATGGCCATTTATTGGAACAAGAAACTTATGTTGGTGGTCACGTGGAAGCCTTAGAATCAGGTATTTAATATATAATCAAATTTTGTTGACTTCGGTTCGAATTCTAGTATGGGCAGTTTCATAAATTAATTTATAGATTACTTTTCAAAGGTATGCATGTTTGTGATGTTTAAAATTCCCTCCCACCCATCTAACTCTAAAACCAGGGCATAGCAAAAGGAATCAGCTAACCAGTTGTCCTGTCCTAGTTGTATCCTTCTGTACCTACTCTCTTTGAAAAAGAGAGGTTGAGAAACTGATTAACTGTAGTTCTCGTAGAAAAACTTCTGTTGAGATACCTCCATTACGAGTCCATATGCTCCATATTGGAAGCGGATATGGTTAAAAATAATGTTTCTTACTTTTGCTGTCAATAAATTGTCTGATGTTTTTAGGTGTTTTTCGAGCTGATATTCCGTGCAGATTCAGACTGGTTCCAGAGGCCTTTGACAAACTGATTGAAGACGTCGAAAAAGTTCTCAAACACGCGATAGAAGTCGAAGAAAATGTCCCCCTCGATCTGGTGACCAACTTTGACGACGTATGCGCAAAGATTAAAATTAAGTTAGAAGCACTGAGAGATCAACCTAACCGATTGGAGAACCCCATTATCTACCATTTGGATGTCGGTGCCATGTACCCCAATATCATATTGACAAACAGGTAAATCTTTATATTCCAAATAACTTTCAGAATAATGATGGAACAATAGACTCCCCGATAACATGGTAGATAGGAGACAAGCTATCTGGGATCGTTCTTTCGGAGCAACCATACTCATACAAAATCAGAGGATACATTCTTCTCCTAAGATATGTCTGCTTTAAAAACAAGAACTCCAAATGCGGTGCAGGAGTTTAGTTTAATATTTTAACTTGTAACAAGCACCAATCGCAAATTTTATTGGAAAACGAGTTGTCGGAAATTGTATTATCAGGGGACTACTGTAGCTATGTTCAAATAAATTAACCCTTTGAGTGGTGAGTTATAATGTTCTATTGAAATTCGGTTTTTTTAATATATTTTGAATACTGCCCAAATAATATAGAAAACACTTCAGTCAATCTAGGATCTTTTCAATCGGATAGAATTTCTTTTTATATTTCAAAATGCATAGATAACAATGTAAATTAAATAATTCATTATTTTCAAACGCTTATCATGAAGCTTTTACTTCGAATTCGGGCCTGAATCTTTATTGATTTCATCTGTGGACATTCGGTTCTCTATGGCATTGATTCCAGGTGAGAAATAGGATAAAAATGGATTTTTATACACAATATGATGATATATTATATTTCTTTTCAAACATCCACGTTTTTCCAAAAAAATCCATTGTCAAAAATCACTGATAAATATTTGTAGTATCCATGTAGTATGTATATATTATTTAAAGAAATAATAATAATTCTATATAAAATATTTGAGAATGGCAACAGATAACAGGCGACAGTTTTTTGATCAATTGATGAAACCCTCAAAATTGAAATTGTTCCGGCGAGAGTGAAAACTGTTTTTATCGAAAACATTATATGGTGAGTGGCGTTATGAATCTTTGAAATGCACTCCTCATGTTTGCAGATACGGGATTATATGTAGGGAGTGTCAATATAATTGTGGCTTACACCGAGTGACTGGGTCAGAATTTTTAAATCTTAAACCAATGAAAAATGATGTTTCCCTTCTAAAAAGTGGTCAATTTATTTTTCTAATTTACACCATTTGGCCGAGACCTGCTCTGTCATCTTTATAATGTGATCCAATCTTTAACTCATTTTCGTATTTTTTGAGGATTACATCAATTGGCCAAAACACCTTCAATATAATAGTGGAACTAGTTCCCACCAAGAATTGACAGTTAAAACATTTAGTGAGTTGTTGATAAAATTATAAAACAATTGAATAATAGGCTTCAACCTTCGGCGATGGTAAACTCCAGTGTATGCGCTGTGTGTGACCTCAATCGTCCTGGTGCCACCTGTCAACGAAGCATGGAATGGGTTTGGAGAGGTGATTACCGTAAGTAAAACACGACTCTTCCATATCATATGGTAATAAATAGCAATGTATTAAATTCTTAAAAGATTGTTTTAAATTTTAGTGCCCGCAAGTCGCAGCGAGTATCAAAGGATACAGCAGCAATTGGAAATAGAAAAATTTCCCTCCTTACATCCCGGAGGACAGCCGAGACCTTTCCACGCACTGCCCAAAGAAGACCAGGTAACGTGAATATGTTTTTTTCGTCATTTTAAATAAATAAACACAAATATTGTACATATCTGCCATTTGCAGGGAACCGACTTACAAATAATTTGTTATTTCCTTACGGCAATCGAAGACATAAGCAGATGAAGGAGTTGTGTTACCAAAACAAAGTGTACTCTATTTCAGTGGAGGAGAAGAATTTAACTAGTGATGTATTTAAGTGGTAACTAAGGATCACATGATTAAACAATCTAAGAACTAATTTGCGGAAAACTTAAAATGTATTATTTATTTTTTTAAATTTACCACTGCGATGATAATTGTGGATGAAAGCCTCAACAGTCCATGGCACCTTTGTCTATTTTCAAGTAAAAATTATGTAAAATAAGCCCTTCATCTATTACTCCAATGACATACCATCAAAATTTCAATACGTCTGATATGTTCATATGGAAGATGGATACAAAACACTTTCATCCACTCTTGTCTTCGATTATTACGTTTCATTGAAGGTGTTTTCAATGTGAATGTTTTTGTAAATTGGCCTTTATAGAGGGCGATAATTACATGTAGATTTTAAAATATATTATGATATAATTCACTATTTATCACCTTTTTGGTATAAGTAATAGATGGCGGCTTGTTATATATTAAAAGGTGCATGTACTACGCTTTTGAAGGGCTATATAAACCCTACCTCTTCTAACATTCGTTGCTCAGCTTTGAGGCAACTGGGTGTGTTGGCCAATTGATCTAACCCTCAAAAAATACGAAGTGAGTTAATAATTGGATCTCATTTTAAAGACGACAGAGCAGGTCTCGGTCAAACAATGTGAATTAGAAAAATAAATTGACCACTTTTTGGAAGGGAAACATCATTTTACATTAATTTTAGGCTTAAAAATTCTGAACCATCCACTATTATATAGAAACTCCCTACGCATAATCCCGTATCTGCAATTTCATTTGAACAATTTCAATTTTGAGGTTTACATCAATTGACCAAAACACAGTCGATATGTAGTTTCATATTATATGTTAGTGTGCCAACACTGATAAATCTGAGAATAGGACCGCATGTCTGTCCATCTTAAAACACAACCATTTTAACATTATATGAAAGCTTTTTTATCAGTTCAAACCAAAATCAATTTAGTTTGCAACCAAATTGGTTTTGGTTTGAAACTAACTTATTCGCCCTTCACAAATGTTACAAACTAATAGTAGCTTTGTCTGCTTGTGTTGTTCCAATTCAAAATTCCCCATCAGGTAAACTTACATCATAATTGCAAGTTGGTTGCCCCATCTCCAAATGTTATGTGTATGCAGCCGCTGTTTCACGGCCGCCTTCCATAACGCAATAACGATCAAGAAAAGAAACGAATTTACCTCTCATATTTTTGGCCCGATGCAGAGCTGCACGGGACTGATCTTTTAACCCCGCACTATTGTGCTTAAGAAAAGAAAAGATAGAAAGAAAGAAAAAAATGTAACTTGCTCAGCCACTCAGTTTAAGCGATATTAAGTATCTTGTGTATCCGTATACTGAGAATCTGCCGTAGCCATAGAGTTAAATCTACTCCGCGTTGAATCTAAAGAGGAATCGAGAATATCCTGCTCCCCATATGATGTTACAAATTTATCGAATGCCTCAAAGTTGGCCTTGGTCGAGATCAAGTCAGCATGGCCTATTGGGCCTGTATAAGGACGGACCACAGCAAACAGCTCTGCTCGTTCGGCATTCATCTCGGGGCAGTCACACAGAACGTGATTAGCGTCCTAACGGTTGTATCCACAAGTGCAATCCAGCCTTTCAAGCAACTTGCCCAGCCCAAATAGTGTACCTTGAACATGCCATGGCTGGTTATAAACTGGCAAGTCCAGTATCCAGGTGAAAGACACTAACTGTCTCCAGGTCACATCCGGTAATGAACAAATGAACGATAAGTGTGAGTTAAAGGTATGTTTTGCGACAGAGGCTGCGTCAGAGGGATGCCTTCAATATCCGTGTTGATCCTCTTCAGAAGAAGATTTATTTCACCACGTGCCTGTGTGTGCAGGTCCAACGGTAGCACGCTGGTCAGAACTGGCAGAGCATCCGTTGAAGTCGTCCTGTAGACCTTAGTGAGTGAAATCAGTGCAACGCGTTGTCCACTCAGTAAGGTCCTCTTGACAAATCCAATTTTTGCTCTGGAATGCCATACACTAGATGCATATTCTGCTATCCCTTACGTCATAGTTAATTATAATGCATAATCGTGTACAATTGTCATCACATGAACATGTAGTGTTTCCAAGCTGACCATTTGTTATACATTAAATTTTAGGCTGCATATGAGAAGAAAAGATTAGCTGATTACTGCAGAATAGCTTACCGAAAAACCAAAGTCACAAAAGAGGAAGTGAAGACCACAACGATTTGCCAAAAAGAGAACTCATTTTATGTTGATACCGTCAGAGCGTTTAGGTGAGATGGAATTTTTTATTGTTAGTTTACAAATTGATCACATTCACCGTAAAAAATAATCTCACTTACTACAGAGACGCTGAAAAATGGCAATTTTCGAACCCTAAAACTTCATCAAAATATATCTGTACATGAATATTACTTTTATTCTTTAGCCTACCCAAAGTACATGTAATGTAATTGATTTCTTGAAATAAGGTTCAATTTATATTAAACTGATTTGCAGAAGCACTCAGATACACTGACACAAAGAAATCAACGCACCCTTATTGTCAGAGATGACTGATTTCATCATCGCAATATACAATGATGCACTCACCCACTGAAATTTCAGCAGCAATTTTAAAAATACAAAAACGGCCACATAGGGTGTTCACGTTCCCGCTAAGAAATACTGTTCAAAACCTTTCCAATAACTGTTAACTGTTAAAGTTTTATTTTTGTTTGCATTAATTTAGGGACAGACGCTACGAATACAAAGCTCTGAACAAACAAGCGAAGCAGATGGTGGTGGATGCTGTATCCAAAGGTGACGCAGGAGAAATAAAACTTGCAAAGAGTTGCGAAGTACTTTATGATTCACTTCAGCTGGCGCACAAATGTATTCTCAATTCTTTCTATGGATACGTAATGAGACGAGGGTAATTAATTTGATACATTTTAGTAGTTTTGATTCTGAATTTATCTGAACTAAATAGTGATTAAAGGTCCCACATTGAGTGGTGTTTGTGCTTTAAAACTAGAACTCAGCAGCAGACAGAGAGTGTGAGCTGTGTTTTGCATTACATAATGCACATACAGAAAGAGAGTGTGTTTGTACTGTATAGACAGACAGATTGATGCACAGAGAGAGAGAGTTTGTGTTTTTCTGTGTGTGTGTCGAGTGTTGAGTGTATAGACAAAAAATACATATATATTGTAATTTCAGAGCTCGGTGGCACAGCATGGAGATGGCAGGCATTGTCTGCTACACGGGGGCCCATATAATCATGAAGGCTAGAGAAATCATCGAACAGGTTGGCAGGCCACTCGAATTGGACACGGACGGCATCTGGTGCATTCTGCCATCGACATTCCCGGAGACTTTTCTTGTTACGACAAACCATGCAAAAAAATCAAAACTGAAAATATCATACCCAAATGCAGTCTTGAATTCTATGGTTAAGGTATGATAAGTTAAAGTTAATAATATTTATTTCATTTCAGTAAATTTTTTCTCATTCCATCATCCAGCTGAGTGATTAACACTCTTCAATTTTTATATATCACTAGTGATTACCCGGCATGCGTTGCAATGCCACTCAAAGAAAGAAAGTGTTTGTGTTTTAATTTTGTGTTTTTCGTCTGGTGCGTTCACGAATAAATCAGAAGGTTTTCCTAGATGTCGCTGTTTGTACGTATTTGATTCTTTTTATAGATTTTTTTTTCTGAAACTTTTACGGGTGTGCGCACAATTCACCAAAGTTTCATTGAAATCGGATGAATGGTATAGGGATGCATAAGGGACAAATAAACAAACATTCATCTATATATATATTGTCGTTAATTGGTCAAGGATTCAAATGCCTAAGTAAACACTCTTAAATTGATTTTTCTATAGATCAATGCATTTGTGTACAAAGGCATGGATGTGTTGAGATGTTTTCATTTCTTTTCTCTTACCGATCACATCCTGAAAATAGAGTGATGAAAGAGTGATTATCTAACTGCAAGTTCTTACTTAGCCACATCTTTCTTTTTTTACCCTTTCCAGAAAGAAGTGAGGTTGGGCCACTGAGTTACATTCAGTTTTTGATTTTTTATCATATTCGTTCCCTAATGATATGGTCACCCAACTGTGCTTCAAAGATTCTCTGTCCCTCTCCAGTCTCATTGCTTCTCAACAAGATTACGATACCATCACCGCAAAAGCCTCTGTAAATATGATACACAAAAATTACTGCTGCACTTTTAAAATAGTCTCTTTATTATCTGCAGGACTGTTTCACCAACGATCAATATCACGAATTAGATGACCCGGTTGCAATGAAATACAGTCAGAGATCTGAAAACTCTATATTCTTTGAAGTTGACGGACCTTACTTTGGAATGATTTTACCAGCATCTAAGGAAGAAGGAAAAAAACTGAAGAAGCGATACGCCGTGTTCGATTTTGATGGATCCCTCGCCGAGCTGAAAGGCTTTGAGGTGAAACGAAGAGGAGAACTTCAAATAATAAAAATCTTCCAATCTTCAGTATTCGATGCGTTCTTAAAAGGCGATACTCTAGAAACGTGCTATGCAGCTGTGGCCAAAGTTGCTGATTATTGGCTGGATGTATTGTACAGCAAAGGCAGCAACATGCCCGATTCGGAACTGTTTGAATTGATATCCGAAAACAGATCCATGTCCAAAAAGCTAGAAGAGTACGGCAGTCAAAAGTCTACGTCAATCTCTACGGCAAAAAGACTAGCCGAGTTCTTAGGCGATCAGATGGTCAAGGATGCAGGATTAGCGTGTAAATTCATCATTTCGAGAAAGCCGGAAGGGTCTCCGGTCACCGAGAGGGCCATACCTTTAGCCATATTCCAAACGGGTGCGAGTGTCAAAAGATATCACCTCCGACGGTGGCTAAAAGATAACTCTATCAATGATGATATTGATATAAGAGACGTCTTGGATTGGGCTTACTATATTGAGAGATTGAGTGGAACTATACAGAAGATTATTACGATACCAGCCGCTTTGCAGGGGGTGAGTTAATGCTTATTTTACTTTAGTATTCAATGGTGTTCTGCCGTCATAAGTAAAAAGTAGACAGCTATTGATTGAGGTAAAAAAGAAAAGGGAGAAGTATTTGTTCAGCTTCACGCCATCGTCAGAACTATGTTTCAACAGATTTTGGTTTGCCTATATATTGTAACTTGGAAAAGATACAAACTGCTTCATCTTATTTGCTCGGAACATTCAAGTTTTATGCAAATATTTACTGAGATTACTTCGGTTTTTGTTGTTTTATTACTAAATATTTTGTCAGTTGAAGGCTTTGAATGGGGAAAACAAATAAGAAAAACCCCTTACGAATAATAATTGTGGATATTCAGTAAGCAAAAGTGTTCTCTTATCAGGAATTGTTCGTAGTCTGATTTTAAACTTGCAGAGCTTACTTTAACTTAAATCCCTAACTGACACACTTAAATATGTTTTATATATTCTAGCTCACAAACCCCGTGCCAAGGGTGAAACACCCTGACTGGTTGCATAAGAAAATACTTGAAAAAAATGATGTTTTTAAACAGAGGAGAATTAATGAAATGTTCGTTCTGAAACCCAAACCAGTCCTTGAAAACAATACTGAAGACACAGAAGATATTGGTGAATCCACGAAGAATGTAAGCCTTAATTTTAATACTAAATCATGATTTCCAGAGCAGCGTCTCAACCTTGCTTGCCTCTTCTTCCGACCTGTGGGATTCCAGCATCCTCAACTACCATCAATTACGTGGCGGAATTAACGGATGCTGGTATGTCATGGAAAGAGATTGGCCGGTGACGCAAAATCTTAAAAGCCCCTAGTCATAGATTTAGAATCTACAGTTAATTAAAAAGAAACTAAACACCTCACATGCTATATTCGTGTTCATTATATCAATCTTTAGATTGGAGATCTTGAAGACATTGGCGCATCTAAAAATATGACAGCAGGTATTATTCGACCAATGGTGACAATTGTTAAGAGGAAAAGAGAAGCATCGGCTTCTGCCGAACTCACCAAACATTCTACATGGAGAGAGGCTCTGGGTCCACCGCCACCGTTTGGAAATACCAAGGTGACACAAATTATTATATAATCTCGATGGAGTCCAATGTATCAAAACTATATTAATTTCTTTGCACAATGTATCCGAGCTCTTCTGCATTAAAATCAGTTTCATATAAATTGGCCCCTGTTTCATGAATTACATATCTGTATCTGAGAGGCTAATAGTCCTATGTCCATTTATCAACTTCCACAGGAGGAGCAAAAACGTATTTCTAAAACGGTTCTTATTTTATATCAATTAGCATAGTTGTTCTGTTTTTGTTTTCGTTCTTTTGCAGTTGATAGGTAAGAGGCTTGAATAGTTTCATTTACAGGTGAAATCATCAGTTTTCTTTTAGGATTTTATGAACATAAGATTGTTTACTTCGTAAATGCAGTGTGATGTAAGACTGATTTTGCATAGGGTTTTTCGGTAACCATCCCACATCCTCAAGGTTTTATTTACTCATCTATAGATCTTAAAATTACAAATAATGTGACATTTATAACTCAATTTTGCTATTTTTTGACATTAGCCTCTGAGGTACAGATATAAACAATAATCTTTTATAATTTAAGACATCGACTGAGGGTGCTTGATGGAATTTCAATATCAAATTTGGATTATTGAGATTTTGTACACTTCCATGTATTTTGTCACTAACGACCCGGGTTTCGCCTTTCGGCATCTTCAGGCATTCGAGCACACGAATGGACTCGAACTGACAGACAGTAAACAGTGTCTAATGTTTATATAGAAGATACAAATACGACAGATATTATTTACGAGATAAAATATTATACATCTGGGATCCACACTGATACCTGAGTTAACATTTCGAAAATCGCCTTAATCCTTATTTTGTAAACAATACATTAACAGATTGGCAAATTGCCGCTTCCCAACTACTTTTAGAATTACCAGTGATTTTACAATTATAATAGCATTGTGGTTTCGACGGGATGCAATTCGACGAAAGGGTAAATATATACAATCATTCCACATTTAGTGACATCTGTTAGGTGTTTCAACGTATAGGATACAGTAATGGAGAATTTGGAAGGTTCAGCTGGTCGCTCAGAATTGGCCTTGTGGCCTCAGTGTGGATCCCAGACGTATAATATTTTATCTCGTAAATAATATCTGTCGTATTTGTATCTTCTATATAAACATTAGACACTGTTTACTGTCTGTCAGTTCGAGTCCATTCGTGTGCTCGAATGCCTGAAGATGCCGAAAGGCGAAACCTGGGTCGTTAGTGACAAAATACATGGAAGTGTACAAAATCTCAATAATCCAAATTTGAAATAGTCTTTTACTTGGGGAGGGGGTGTTGAATAATTTTACAGTGGTTATTAGAAGAAGTGATGATCGCACATGCTATTCCCGATATGAATTATGTAGTGCAAGAGTTATAAAAAATAATAATGTGTTATGGTTGAATTCCATATTCACAATGTTCACAATGGTGATTGTTAATGATTGTAGCAAATATCCTTTGATTCAAATGGCTCCTCTCTTACTTACTCAAAAAAGAAGTAAGATGAATTATCTCAAATGTTATATGACACTGGCTGTCAAACTGTACAAATCAAATATTTTATGATAAAGATTCAAATGTGTTAATCTTCTACCCTATGAAAAGCATCTAAGATCATTGTAACTTATAGTGAATGAAACTGTAAACTTAATATTGGATTTACCCATTCATATTTCTAGGCGGAAATGATAGCGTGGATTGTATTCCAAAAAAGTAAATGGGCATGGCAAGCAGCTCAAAGAGGGGTTGGATCCAAGCGGAAAAAGGGTAGGGCAATTATAATTTTTTTTTTTTATTGGAAAAGCTAGACCACTCAATATTGACTCCTAATGAAGCATCGCAACAAATGTTGTTTCATTAGAACTAGATTTTGTACAGTTCTAAAACATTCTAATTGTAATCTAATCACTCTCTCTATGCTTTTTTTTGGCACCAGATCGGAGGAAGAGGAATGTAAACATCACAAATAACTATGCCGTTCAGATTAATACGGAACTATTGTTATGCTGGTACTGTTGTCAAGTGGGCGTTTTTATTTGATTGCTGGTTCACTAGTTCAAATCTCCATTCATAGATTATGTGTATATTCCTTCCCAACCACCTCGTATTCTGATCCTGAAAATGGGGTGTAAAGAGAGCAATCAGTTTAGTTTAGTGTAATAGTCCTTTTCCCATTCTTCTTTCTCTGAACCTACTTCTAAAAGAGAGATTGGGTGACGGAATCACATCAAACTACACTTTGAGAGCGGACATGTTTAGGAAGTTAAAAAATGAATACGATTCAAATGTGCTTTTCATATTTCACCAAATTTACGTTAGTAAATAGTATCAATTGATTTTTATTATAGCTACATTTTTTTTATTGATTCTCTTTTATAGGCAAACGTACTGCAGCAGAATCTAATGAAACGGATGCGGGTGAATTCCTTGCGCCGATTCGCAGCCAGGGTCCAGCAGCGACCCTTGGAGGCTTTCTAAAAAGAGCTCAGAGAACATTACTTGATTCACCGTGGCAAATTATTCAGGTAAAGTGTTATCTGCTTGGGATTGTATCGCTTAATAATGTAAACACTTTGCAGCTGGATAAAAGTAGAAACATAACAGGAACTGATGCATTAGGATTGATCTAAGATAAGTAGCCTTTACACTCAGTCCAATTTGAAACAGTTCGGGATGTTGGAAGAACCAATTAAATGAATTACGTGTAGTATTCCTGTAGGTCACAGTTTAGTCAAAGGAAGTGTATGTAAATATATATTTTTTTAATCATGCCCACTTCCTAAAGGAGCTTTATTCTATCTTAACAGGTTATATATAAGTTTTTCTATGAACTGTGTTACTCAGTTGCTCAACCTATCTTTTTGGAAGACAGTAGGGATAGAAGGATAATGCTAGGACAGGACTAATGGTTACCTAATGGCTCTCGCTACAGCCTGTTTTTAGGATTGGATGGTGGTGGGAGAGAACTTTAGATGACAAGCATCCATGACTTTGAACATAAATCAATCTATAAAATTTTCTGTACTGAGAAGCCATCGGCGTTGACAACTGCACCACAGACCGAAGTTTAAATCATATGTATATGTTATTACCTCTGCCATTTGTCTCATAACATTACTGAAATCTTTCATTTGTGGTAGCTCTACTGTTATATCGCTAGATATTTGTTGCAATAACACATTATATCGAAGGAAGTGCAGCTTTGTAGTTTTTCGAAGTGTTTTCGGTGGCAATGAAAATAGTCAAGTATTTTTTTGTATATTATATTTTAAAATTATAAAAAAGTACTATTAGCTATATTTATGATTAATGTATACTATTAAACTAAGCATAAACAAAAGCATACAATTTAAAATATTACAATGAGTGTGTTTATCATCAGCATGTGGTTGATGTTTCTCTGTCTTCATCACACAACCTCACTTAAGTACAAGCAAGTAGGATCAAATAGCAAACGCCAGCATGCTATCATATCTTGCTCACGCACATCACTTGACATATGATTGAAGAAAGAAGAGAGAAATTCATGGTACTCACCTGGTGTTTATGTACATATTAAGAATAAAATTACCGTTTTAATAAAACCTTTCTTCTGCTATCAGATCACTGAAACCGGAGAAGCAGGCCTTTTCAAACTGTGGGCTCTAGTTGGCAGTGAGTTGCATCAAATCCGTATGACAGTTCCTAGAATCTTCTACGTGAACCAAAGAATTAGTAGACCAGAAGACCAAGGTAGTCTTTGGAAGAAATGTAACAGGATTCTGCCGAGAGGTAGACCCGTTGTGCATCTTTATCAATACACAGTGCCGGAAGATCTTTACAGACAGCACCAAGAGTGAGTTAAAAATGTTTGTTTAAGATATAGTTGTGGCTTCACACCATTGTCGGAAGTATTGTAACGCTGGGGTGGCAGGGAAAGATGGCTTGAAGCCAAAATAGCTTTCAACTTTTCTTGTGTAACCAAATACTTTTACCTTTTATATTGGACCTTGTTTTTAAATGGTTCACTAATTTTTTCTTATAATTTTCCTGATTCATTATTGCTTATTGCATTAGTAATGTCATTAAAAAAAATTTGCACAGCTAATGGACATTTAATGTAGCTATATTTGTGATTTCAGATTAGTATTTATTGATTTGTAAGAGGTCCATAACATTTTAATTGTAGACTCTTTTATTTGATTTATATATAATTTGTTTTCTAATCAGTATTTTCTTGTCTTAGTTCATGAACCATCATTTTTATATACCTTCATTTTTACACTCAATTTTACATAAATAAGCCTGTTATGTTTGTATTTTTATCAGTTGATAATGCTCGTGTTGAGCGAAACCGGTCCTGATCATTATAAATATGTAGAAATGATACAAATGAATTGTGTTTTATTTTTTAAAACATTATATTGGAGGTCAATTCAATTAATAAAGAACTTTATACTCAATCAAGTCTAAAAATGATTTGTTACAACTTATGATAGACTATAAAAGTTAATAGTGGTTATGCAAAACTTCATTTTATTAATTTGGAACTATTCAGAAGAGTGTAATATGCCGTTTATGTTTTCAGAGAGTTGATGGGAGAGTTGTCAGCACCGGAAATCGAAGGAATCTACGAGACTCAAATGAGTTTGGAGTTCAGAGCACTGGTACAGCTCGGCTGCGTTTGCACTGTTGACAGAGTGCAGGCCAGAAAGTAATTTATAATTCAATATAACATTAGGGCAATAATAAGAAAATAATGTTTTGCCATACACTTAAGTTGGTTAGCTTAATCGAAATTTGATCGATTTTAATAAATTTACTTAACTACTGAAGGTATGTCCTTTACAAAAATTAGAAGTTGTAATCACAGAGCATATTACAATCATTAACGTTTGTGTGATAATTATCCAGGTGATTATATAGGTCAAACAGTTTGAAGTTTTATTAGTAGAATAAATGAGCATATAAGTCTGCAAAGTAATAATAATTCAAACATAAAAATGTAGATATAATCCTACGCATAAACAGTATAGGTGTAAAAACGAATTGCTTGGAATCAATGGAAACCAATAAGATTATTCATATCAGTGAATTCTTATGAAATAATGACAGGTGGAGAGACTTGTTGATGGCACCTGGGTTGTCGTGTTCCTGATAATGATGATAATGTGTTTTATCCTTCATCTCTGAATCTAAATAATTAATATATGTAAATATCTTTGTTGTTTTTTTTTCAGATTAGCTTCGAAAGGAGTCACAAATATGGATAACTTCTTATTGAGTCAACTTCTGTTCAAAAGCATTGCATATCAACCGTACCTTCAAAAAACGGTTAGTTGCTGCATTTTTCTACTTCATCATCATAATCAATCAGGACAAACGCATCTGATGAGTTTTTTGTGCTTCGATATTGTGTGGAGATTCTTCACCTTTCATTTTTAGAAAAAAATTAATGATTATTCAATGTATTTATATAAAAACACATCACATGTTTATTGCTTTTACAATGTGACAAAGGATACTGAATAAAACATAGAAAAATAAGTAAACACATATAATTTTAATACTTATTTGAATTGAAATGAAACACTTATTAAATTTATTGTGTTAATTTTTTTCTTTTTTCAACCATTGAAAGTCTAGAGAATTCTGATGGTGTGTGTGTCTTGAAAGTCTGTACTTTGAATTCATAGATAAATATATTCACTTCCATTGGGTATTTCAAATATATCTTTATTACATTATGAAGGATTTTTCTGATGAATCATTTATTTGTTATACTCGATTATAAAATAAATGAATTCCCAAGAAACCATACAAACCGTAAATATTTGTTTTTTATTCCAGAATGGCACATCACCTTTGAAACACGTCTTTCTATATCATCACGCCGCGAATGCTTCGTCCAGGGCGATGTGGGCACTTTGTCTGGGACCTATAAAGCGGGGGCACGTATTTGTCCTGGATACCGTCAAAACTAATCAGATGCCTAATATGAACACATTATATAACGCCGAAAGAACAGCAAAGTAATTCAATTAATTAACAATATCTATATAGAAAACAATACCTCTAAATATAAACTATTTTTAATTAAGATTTTATTCTTCGTTTTTGGTCATTCCGTACCCGGACTATAAAACAGTAGTATATGTAAATTTTTCAATTTCGATTTTATTACTGATTCCCAATGGTAATTTTATGATGTGCAATAATTTTCAAACAGCCGTATCTGTATTTCAATTATTTTTAATGCTATGTCTGATAATTCAGTTTCACGTTATTCCGATTTTCAGTGTAAATTGACAGTATTGACAATTCTATAGTTTTTCATTATATAAAACGCTCAAATCTTTAGTGTAATACAGTGGTATCTGCAGATTGTTTATCTCTGAACAATGACATTTGCAGATACTACTGTTATACAATAAGGGTACGATATCTGTTTCGCATTCAGAGACTTCATACTGTCACTACAACATTCTATTTGTCCCGTCAATCTCATTGCTTTCTCCTAAAATATACCAATGTTCCATTACTCCGAGTATGTATGGATGGTCATCAGTGGCCTTTCAAGATATCAAAATCTTTCTTCTGAGAGGTCTAATGACATTCAGCCTACCTTTTGTGGATATATACGAATTTCCGTCTCTATGTGATATACCCCTAGGTAACTTGAACCATTGACTGATAGCGTCAGTTTGGCTGCAGGGAATATACTCTAGTCAGATGGGAATGAAGTCAAAGATGGAGAGGAACAGAACTTGATTGCAGCATTATCAAAACATTCTGGACTTTTTTTTATTTATCTCACAACTGTGCCTTTTGCAATCCCACTCTTCTCACCAGTGGCGGCCGGTGACAAGAATATTAGGGAGTGCAAAAAAGACTCACCTATTTATACAAGAAATCCATCCTCCGATTCTTGGATTTTGAAAACACTTCAATAACACGAACATTAAAATCCGATATTGACGATACCAATTGTTTCTCTACACTTAACATCGCAAGAGCATTTAGTCTGTCTTGAGTCATGGTATTTCTCAAAAATGACTTGATCCTTTTTAATGTTGAGAAACAACGCTCACTTTCCACTGAAGTCATCGGTATTGTACAAATAATCTGTAATAACTTAACACTTTCACTAAATACTTCGATTAAATTATTGTTTGTAAAAAGTTGAAGTATGGACAATGCTCCATCGGTGACGTAAAAATCTTCCCTACTGTATATGACAGTTAATTCATTTTTAAGCTTTAATTTGTCAATGAAATCGTAAGTTGATGTTGCAATATTAAAGTCCGCTAAAGGAAAACTTTTGTGATAATCCGAAAATTTTTCGCTAAAAAACAATTTAGCTGCTACTAAATGATCATGGTATGCGAAACGATCTTTCGTTTGATTCACTAAAGTATCGCATACTTCATTACAAATGACATAATGGGGTAAGTCATTTGGTCTACGTCTTTTTGTAGGTTGGACTAGTGACATTTGGGTATTTTCTCGGATATTCTGAATAGAACGCGTAAAACTTTCGATATTCTTATTTATCTCCAAAACATCTTTCGACCTAGATTGAAGTTGCATAAAAGTATATCACAGTGTGGCATAACTTTTGCAAAGAAATCTAGCCAGTAATTGAAATGATCTTCGTTTAAATATCGAAACAGCATTCCAGCTTGATTGATGGTATCAGCGTCTAAATTTACGGTTTCTAAGATGTGCTCCATACACTCTTTCAACTGCTCGCGATAAGTGTGCACGACAGTCACTGTTCTTATATTAAAATTCCACCTAGTTATTGGTGCTGAAGGTATTCTTCTATGAACTATTTCTTTTAAAATGTCATCTCTCTTCGCAGATCTCGAAAAAAATGATGGAAAAGATCGTAAATTTGCAAAAAAGTTCCGAACCATAGTGTTGGCTGAAGCACTTCTCTCCATTATCAAATTCAATTGATGTGCATAACAATGTATGAAATGTGCGTATGGATACGAAGCTTTTGTCAAAGCCTGCACACCACCTAATCGCCCACTCATCACTGCTGCACCATCATAACTCTGCCCGATTAATTGTGCTGGTTTAATGTCGAGAAATTCCAGTTCCTTCAAAATCTCAGATGCAATACCTACCGCAGTATGATCTTTTGGGATAATAAATTTCCAGAAACGTTCATGTATCTTCCCGCGCAATTCGTACCGTATTACCAAAACGAGTTGTTGCGTAGTGGCTATGTCAGTTGTTTCGTCCGCCTGGATAGCGATATATTTGCTCTGCGATATTTCATTTTTAATTTCGTTGCGACACACCTCATTTTGAATTGTTTTTGAAGTTCCCTTGAAAACACTGCTGCTCTCTAAGTGCTGTTTCATTGCGATGTCAATCTCTGAGACGAAATCAATAAGCCCTCGATAGACACCTGGATTATGGGAATCTGCAGTTTCATCGTGTCCCCTTAAAGCTAATTCAAATGCACCACAGAACTTCACACAGTCAATTAACCTTGATAAAATATATCGATTTTTATCTACACGCTCATTAATTTGTTTCACTGACGCACGATACCCAGCATCCAATTGGGAACGAATATCTAACGATCCCAATACCGCAAGTTGCATTTCATTTAAAATGTGATTTTGAGAGCTACCGTGTTTCTTTATTTTGAATGATAGGTGAACCAGGTCCTTAATTCCACTCTCAGTCCAGTTAGATTCACCTCCAAACAACAGACACGGAAAACAGAATACTGTATTAAAACTAGTACAGCCACATAGCCATGGTGTTTTTTTATACGTTTCTACATTAAATTTCCGAGTAAACACTTTATTATTAAGCGTACACTTCTGAAATAAATTTAAGCTTGGCATAGGACGACCTGCTGCTTTAATTTCCAGCCTTTTCGAAAAATGCCGACGATTTTCTTTAATGTATGAGACAGAATATGCACTATTCATTATTGAAGCACGTAAATATTAGACGTATGTTAAAGAAAGTAAATAAATTTGATGGTATGCGTTTCTTTGTGGCAGGCTCAATACACTAGAGGTCCTTTCGACGCACGAACTAAACATATGCGACAGGTCTCTGCGAGTTTGAATACTTTCGGGAACGGTCGTCATAATTCGGCAACTGGTGCAATGATCCTGAATAACTAAAAACTTCGTATGAAAGTCGAATGTGTGACACAGATGACGTCACAAAAAACCAAAGTTTCCTACGAAATCCCTTCCACTTGGGGAGCGCTGAACCAAAATTGCACTGCCTCGACGTATTATTATTAGTATTTTTTCTGACGCGGAATACGAGGTAGCATTGTGTGAATCATCGCTTGATGCAATATTTTTTTTACGGGGAACACGCGGGAAATTTTAAAATGAGTGAATTGCTATGTTTGTATAATATCGCTTATTACTTGAATGAATAATAATAACTTGAATATGGGAGTACATTGCACCATTTGCTCCTTTGCAAGAGCCGTCCCTGCTTCTCACACTGAGATATAATTAATAAATTAATTATTTTTTCAAAAATCAAAAGGCTACTGCCTTTGAATGTTGTGTTTAAAGTTTGCATATTTTTTTTTTACACAGAATATCAAGTGGTAATAAAGAAAGTGATCTCCCGCCAGCCGATATATCATTTGAAGTTCGGTGTGAAACAGACGTGAAGCAAATTTACAGGTTGATTCAGCGAGCGCTGCAAGACTATCGAGAAGATCACAAAGGACCTACTCTATGTGCTGTGCAGTCTTCACTCTCTTTGGCGATGTTGCAAGCGCACATGCCTGGTTTGTCATTCATTTCATACGCTCATTGACTACCATTATCATAAATTAATATATATATACTTATCATGCTGTAGTATTGACAGCTGATCTGCATTCCAACATCCCATGCGCAGATATATATGATAATTCTCTAACGCATGTTGTAGCTGATACTTAAATTCACCATTTAGCTAAAAATAATATTTTTAGTCATCCTTGTTACATCTTTAGGCTTCAAAAACATCACTATCGCATTTAAAATCTCAAGGCAAAGACACAGTTGACATGGATGATGACAATCGCAATATTATTTATACAATAACTCGGTTTCTGATGTAGACTTTATTCCATCGTTATTTAATTATTTCGATTGACAGTGATGATGAATACGACTTAGAAGTGCCCATTAATCATGATAATATACATGTTTTTAACTTGAATCAGTTATAGAACATTGATTGGTGGTCTGGCAGTAAGAGAATTAAAAAATTCAACCTGTTTGTTAGTCAATGAGTGAATATGGAATTGCTTATTAATTATATTATATTTTTATTTATTTTTAGGCTTAGGAGAATTTCCTCTTGTCCCGATACACGTGAGAGATGTGGAAACACTCTATGGTACTCTAGATTGGCAAAGACTCGGAGCTAGAGCGATTCTCAGGCACTATCTCAACCTGGATACTATTTTAGACTTGACAATTGAGCAATGCAGGTAAACGACACGATGGATTATGTTTTTAATATATTTGTTTTAAACGACTTGGAATATTTTGATTGAATCGACATTTACTTTCCATTGTAATAAGGTTAAAATAGCAAAGTATTTATTTCTACAAGAATTATAAAATATAGTTGGCAGCTTTTTCATCATCACGCTATCTTTGCAACTATTAGTTATATTCTGTGTAATTAGGTTTTTACACAAGAAAAAATTGATTGATCAATCTGGGAAGAATTAAAATTTTTTATTCATCATAGATACTTCCACGTTCCACTCGGCAACATGCCATCGGATCCTACACTGTTTGGAGCGGACATATTCTTTGCTCGCCATCTGCTGAAGCACAACTTCGTCTTGTGGTGCTCCAATATGGACAGACCTGACCTCGGAGGGCGAGAAACGGATGACAACAGGTAAATTCTAGAAGATTCTTAGACCAGCCTTCTCAAACTTGCCATGGAAAAAAGTCACCATAAAAGAGTATCCTTCTAACACCATAGAGTTCTTATTAACAGTGATAAAAAATATACATACAATCTGGTGCTGCTTAAGCGCTACAATTATGTTTAAAAGTAATACCTTAAATCTAAACCCCGTATTTATTATATTTATCAAAATATTTAAATTATTAAAAGAAATATTTACTAATTACATAGATGACATCACAGGATCGATGGGTTAACATGGCGATATATAGTATGTTGAAATTGATTTCTCTTTCCTTTATCCAGACTTGTCAGCGAGACGGAAGAACTAGGTGGCAGCACTCACAGTGCCAGTGGATCGTATCCGAGCGTGTGCGTTGAACTCGAGACCGATTCACTTGCGGTTTGCGCTCTCATGCAAGCTTCACAAATCCTACAGACCGAGGGAACCAGTGTCGCCACTTCATTTGGTGCCCAGTCACAGGCTCTTATACAGGATGCCATCGCTGTCAACGGTTTGTAAACAAGATTACACAGATTTGTCCATTTCTGCTAGCGAAACAAAGCATATTAACCAGGGCGAAAGTGAAATTTAAATAAACAAAATTGAAGTATTATGTTACATTGATTATATTATTGCTACATTTTTATAAATTATGACATCATACATTTATATGCCAGTGTGAATATTTACAAAAAAACTTTTTTGGATTTAATTGCATTGTATCATGTTATTTTCTCACTTTGAATTGGGTGCATGTCCATGGGGTGGAGAAACTTTGACAAAACAATTTTACGCCCAGAACACTAATTTCATGGCATACCAAGCCTGCTAAAAGTCTCACAGACCAGATCTACCGGTGCAAAGGTTGATTTGTTATATGAAAAACAGCATAAATTTGTGATTTTTAGTGTTTAATTGACTTTATATAAATACATGAAAGTTTGCACTGATTGACCGGCTTTTAAGGCACAGTCTCACCGTTCTGTAACTAAAAGGTTATGAAACTATTGTAATTGTTTTTTTCTGTTCATATAAGAACCATGCAGTAACCGTTTGCATTGGACAAAGCCACATAAGCACACAATTAACCCGAACTATGAAGTGGCATTTTATTGACTTGCCTCCATGCCAATATGGTGACATTCGTGTGCAAGGGTTAACATGCAAACTCCCCAGTTTAGAGCAATCTATTGTACAATACAACCATCTCTGTTCAGTGGTCAAGGTCCAACTGCAGATGTCAAATCTCGGAGCACATGTATCTTGAAGATGTACAGATTACTGCAGTCATATTCTTTCAAATGTGTTACCGCGATTTTTATATTTCTGAAATGATCTTTTTTGGAAATGATAATGTATAATTAATATATTAATTACCTTAGGTCCTGGAGCTTCTTTAAACTATGATGAATCGGCTCAATGCAGTGCAGCATTCAAGGTTCTCAGGACGATGGTGGGAGCTTGGCTGAGAGATGTGTCTTGTTACAAAAATGTCTTCGCAGATTTTCAAATTTCACATTTCTATCGGTAAGCTTTATGGTTTATTTTTCTATCCAACTTTCTAATATACATATAGTCCAAAGAATTGTATTGTTGGGTATTTGTTGAAAAATAATCTACAAAGTAATCTTGAATGAATATGGTTTTAGATGGCTGCGGACACCCACTTGTTTATTGTACGATCCAGCGCTTCGTAGAACTCTTCACAATCTGATGAAAAAGCTTTTCCTACAACTGGTTGCCGAGTTTAAACGACTGGGATCACAAATTGTGTTCGCTAATTTCAATAAGATTCTATTATGGACTAAAAAATCATCTATTCAAGACGCCATAGGTAAAATTGATTCAATGCTGTTTACCCTCAAAGCTGTTGTCAGGTCATTTCATTAAATTTTCTCTTTTTTAATCCTTTACCTACTGTTGGCAAATTTCTGCTCTGTTAATTCAGAAAATGTCGTACTCTCTTGTCTTACATCCAAAACCACCTCCCTCTTCATAGAAAGTTAGAGAATCATGAAGATAGAAAAAATAATTGTAGTTAATGAGCTCTCCCTATGACCTGGTTACAGGATCAGATAGGGGTTGAAGAAATTTTCGTATTGAATATTCCACAAAATATAAATTGACAAGAATAAAGATCGAATGTAGAATTCCAATGAAAAAGCTATAGAGTGTTAAAACAAAGTTATCAATTAGATTTTTAAAAGCACAATAAACTCTATATAACGGATTAAATTTCACTAAAATTTGAAATGTGTTAAAAACTTCTTGTGTGTGTGCTTTAAAACAAGAAAGATTGTGTGTAACGTTCTCGTAAAGCATACACACCACCCAATTGCACATGAAGGCACTTATGTATAAAGAGCGGTAATGATACATGTTAAAATCCAAAAGTTACCGCTAGTAAACATTAGCATTACCGCTAGTAAATATTAGCCATCATACACCCGCAGCAATTTTGACAGGTGCCAATCGATGATTCTTCATACGGATAGCTACGCCCAGCCATGTGAATTGGATTTCTTTACACGCATAAACACATTTCAACTACTGTTTTAATTTAACACATTGTAATCGGGTGCCTCGAACAATAGACTAGCCGGAAGCGGGCGTTTTTTAGGGATTAGTGCAAAACTATATAACTTTCTTAAAATAAACTTCCAAACCAAACAACATTTTTGATTGAAATTTTCAAAAAAATTATCTAGATATTTGGTCATCATAAATAACATAAAAAACAGTCTTATTATGTCATAATTTCACCATATTTCTAAGCTGAATATAAAAATCTGTTATCACGTAAGTAAATGGCACTACACATATTTTCAACATGCAATATTTAAAACATTCCATGTAAAAGATATCATAGTTATCCATTCCATATAATTATATAATTAATGACAATATATACTTGCCATTCCCACAATTTTACAATCATTAGAAGTGTGTAATCTGAAGACGAAAATATTCGAGGAACAGTTGTCACATCTTTTTTTGAAAGTGATGAATAAGAACATTCATCTTAAAATAACTCATAAGTTTTATTACTTCTTGTCAAAAATGGGTCTCTTTTCTCAACATATAAATCACTCTAATGATAATTAGTTGAGGTGTTTTATTTCACGCTGACAGGCAAACCAGTGATATGTTGTGTCCAGCAAACAACTGACCATGTGCGAAAAACGGCATTTGCGGGTCCAGCCTTCAACCGCCAGTCCACAATAATGTGTTAATAAAAAAAATAAAGTCATACAAAATTTAAAATGTCAAAAACCTATTTTAATATAATATAACACCCCATTACCTGTAATACTACTTTATATTGAAGTTTTACTGTAATTAACCTTGCATTTATGTTTGTCTTTTATATATTGCAGGATATGTGGAATTTGTGGTACAGAGCATCAGAAATAAAGAACTGTTTCACGGAATTGAAATATCATATAAAAAATGCTGGTCATATCTACTTTGGCTGGACCTTGCAAATCATGCTGGCATTAAGGTAAGAAGACCTTCTTATTCTTTTAATACAGTTATTGCATAACATGAGTGGAGACGGTGCAAGTGTGGTTACATCAAAAGGCAAATAGTGGTTAATTTTAAATATGAAATTAAACTCTCAACTTAAAAATAAGAAATTTGAATTATTTAGATTTTGTACACTTCCATGCATTTCGTGACTAACGACCCGGGTTTCGCCTTTCGGCATCAGCTGCCTTCGAAATTTAGCTGCTTTTAAATTAAAAGAAGATACATCAACATTTGCAAATCACTTGTTATTGAAGAACCATATCTTCAATGCGGATGATAGGGTTAAAATCTTGCATCAAAACTTGGGGATCATAAATTATTTTATCAAGAAATTTTGGAGATCAATAGAGCTCAGTAAAATTCCTTGCCAATTTTGAACAAACAACTCATTCTTCCAAACTCCCAGTTATTGTATGCTTTTCGTAAGATTAGTTCGTAAGAATAAACATAAATTAGCAATCAAAATAAGGAAATTCCCATATTAATACGTCATTCCATGGTCACCCTGACAGCGCCCATTAGTTTGAAATATGTAGGTAAATTGTGCATTTAAAACTCTCCATTCCACCGATAATGCGTTTGTTTTCCCAACTAGGATTGGGGGTCATTATTGTGATCAACCCAGGTGTCAATCTAGATCCTAGACTGATAATATTTTATCTTATATATAAGCGATGTAAACTGTTTACTGTGTGTCAGTTTGAGTTGATTCGTGTGCTCGAATGCCTGAAGTGCTCGAATGCCTGGTCGTTGGTGACGAAATACATGGAAATGTACAAAATCTCGACAATTCAAATTTTATATTGAAATTCCATCAAGCACCCCCAGTCGATATCTTAAATTATAAATAAGAATCATTGTTTACCTTAGAAATAAATAGCCTTAGGATATAGTGAGTCTGAAGATGCTTCAAAGAGACTAAACACGTGTCATATTTAGTAAAAGCCAGTGGGATAACATAGTTATCAACTTTAATTTTATATTAGTGGCAAAGCTATTTATTCTGGCCACACAGACATACAGGTTACAAACGAAATAATGATACAGGAACACAGGAAATAAAAAAGTGAAGCTGGTACAAACATGAAGCCCACAGGATCTATTTTCTGGTTTATAATATTAAGTAGGTGGCATGGTTGCGACTGCGAAACATATAAACTGGATTTCCACGGTAGATCCTCACTCTCCCTTATTTTTTTCTTGCGAGAAAAACAATATGGCTGCGGCGGGTGTTTATTTTGCTGGTAACAGCAGAATTCGCGTACAGTACGAATGTTGAGATAAAACTACGATATTGAGTTACGTGTAGGTAACACTATATATAATTCGCGAATGATACTGATGAATTTACGGCTTTCGACATATATTTTTGTCTCAATACAAAATTTACCATTTTATTGTTTTGTATAATGCTTATAATGTTTATCCTTCCAGGGAAAACTACCAAATGGTTTGATGGAAGTTGGCGAATCTCAACTTATGGAAAACGGCATGCCTAATCTAGATATTAATGAAGATGACGAGGAAGAGGTATGTAAAAAAAATAAACTTAGTTTTCTTCTTTTATTTTTATGCATAATTCATACTTTCTTAACTCTACATCAGGGGAGGGTTCGAACGCTGTTCATATTTTATAATTCTTGTAGAAGTAAATACATTCCTTTCTCAACAAAACAACTGTTTTGAAAGAGAGTAATTGATAAAAGGGTGGTAGTCAGCTCATTGCCTTCGCTGTGCCTCATTTTTATGATCGGACAGGTGGTTGGGAGTCGCAGGAGAATGCTAATCCATTAATCGATGAAAAAAATCAATTTATGAATGTGTTCATAACCACAACAGTGTAGAACATGACACTGGTTACAGGCCAGTCTATTTTTTTACCTTACCATTAAATTGAACGCATTTAATATTCACAAGTTCCGTGGTACGATTGTTTAATGAATCATTAATTTGGGCTCGATTTTAACTTTGAGTTAAGAACTTTACACAGAATATTTATTTGATTATTCACCAGGAATCTATTGAAATGAATTGGAATATGATGGAGTATTTGCCTGCGCAAGTCCGGGACCAATTCTGTGGTTCTGTGGCTGGATATGTCAGCACTGCTCACTCCACGCCAAATCAACTGCCGTCGCTTCTCAGGGGAGAGATGTCGCAGAAGCTATTCCAGTAACTATATTATATTATGATTTCACATATGTTTGCATAAGTATTTAATGATATTCTAGGTGATCTCGTGCACTATTAGCAGCTTAATACGGGAAATAATTTTCTACTACAATTGAGCCTTTAGAAATTAATGTTGCTTCCAAGGTTTGTATGTTGACGGATGAATAGGTGCTTCCAGATTGGAGGTTGGCAAGAGTCAAACAAACAAACTTTATTTGTTTTTTTTTCGTCAACGCATTTATCCAGCAATAAAATTAAAATTAGAATGGAAATGAACGACATTGTACCTAGTTATGTATTGATTGATATATTTTTATTTGACATTTGGTTTAGTTGCAGAATGCACCACCGGCGGCGCTACTTCTATTTTATAAAATATAACAAATAATTATGGCGCTACTATCTATGCTCGATCATTGAAATAAACAGAAAAATTCGTGCGCAATTCACATACACGGCAGATTATTTGCCAAATTCTTAAATGAGGCCATGGGCTTGGTTATTTCATGATTTAGGTAAAATTTTGCACATTTCGTGAAATAAGTATTTTCACACATTCGGTGTAACATCTACACCAATTAGGGTTGTCAAGTGTTATGGACAAAAAAAGGGAACATTTAACATGTTTATTTTGTACAATTTTCTTTATAACTGTGCCGGTTATTATTAAAGTGAAATAAGTCGTTTAAGGTACCAAAAATACAATTTTTTACATAATTTAATACAAAATTTTACAAGGTCATCATGAAATTCCACCAGTACAGGAAAGATTATCTATAATTTAAGACATCGACTGAGGGTGCTTGATGGAATTTCGATATCAAATTTGGATTATTGAGATTTTGTACAATTATAATAGCATTGTGGGTTTCGACGGGATGCAATTCGACGAAAGGGTAAATATATACAATCATTCCACGTTTAGTGACATCTGTTATAATTGTAAAATCACCGGTAATTCCATAAGAAGTTGGAAAGCGACAATTCGCCACTCTGTAAATGTGGTGTTTACAAAATAAGGATTAAGGCAATTCTCGAAATTTTAACTCAGGTATCAGTGTGGCTCTCAGACGTATAATATCTTACCTCGTAAATAATATTTGTCGTATTTGTATCTTCTATATAAACGTTAGAGACTGTTTACTGTCTGTCAGTTCGAGTCCATTCGTGTGCTCGAATGCCTGAAGATGCCGAAAGGCGAAACCTGGGTTGTTAGTGACAATATACATGGAAGTGTACAAAATCTCAATAATCCAAATTTGATTATCTATAAGGCTTAGAATCATAATGAATATATATATTTTTTTATGTAGTGTCCAAATATTTTTTTAAAACAAATTTATGCAAAAGTCCAATTGTCTCAAACGAAATATTATATGATTTATTCCAATTTCATAATAACCGGCACATACATATTATGTACATAATAGTTAGGCACATAAAAAGAGTGCTAAAAAATCAATTGCTGAATATAATTCAGCATCCTCATTCTTATTCTCAATTTCGTCATCTCTATTGGTGTATATATCTACACAACTAATTTGGTGCAAAAGTTTATTATTTTCTTTTGTTTCTATACATGAAATATTTTTGTAATTATATACTACGCTCAAAATACCTCGGACAGTGAAAATTTTTTAAATTGAAAAAGAGAACATTCCGGGTATAATATAAAAAAGGTAGAGAACAAAAGAACTATGTTAAAAAAGAGAACATGTTCTCTTAAAAAGAGACCTGTTGGCAACCCTAACACCAATGTATACATTGAATTCCTAATGCACAATTTATGATGACGTTAATAGCCATTGATTGGAAATGAAGCTCATTAAAGTCCCATTTCGAAAAGGTTGACTTCTCAGTAAAACTTTTTACAAAATATTTACCCATACCGATTCATATTTGCTCCCATATGTATTGAAGAAAGGAAGCTAGTATGATTATTAATTAGTTTAGCTTAATCTGACTTGGATTAATCGATTTAGTGAAGACTGGTTCATCGTTACACACATTTAAAAAGATAATTGCTTTTTTTACCCTAGAATAACTGAAAGAATTCATACTAAACTACCTTCAATTCAATCGAAAAATGATGGCAGCCTCATGAGTGTATACTTCGATGGAAAAAATGTGAATCGGAATCCTGCTCTAGAGTTTGTCAACGCCGTTTGTAAAGTATTTCAATTAGATGCTGCCATGGAGGAAGAGGTGAGCAATTTTGTCTTAAAATAATGTAAATTTAAAAACATTGTTAATTTTGTATTAGTAAATTGAATTAATATGTATACCCAATAGGCCTTCATAATGTCTGTGTAGGAATGTAGTATTATTTGGTTTTGTATCATTTAACAATTACTAGATTATGCATTGATTGTTTGAAAGACAAGATTTTTTCAAAAAAATATTAATTATTAGTCAATTTAGTCAGTAAATCAGCACTGTGATGTTTCTTTGCAGAGTTTCGCTTTACCAATAGATCAGTTAATGATGTCACATAAAAAGCTATATCTATCTTATTTTTTAACTATGGTAATCACTACATCACGATCAATTCGAAGACATATTCTTGGTACACAGTTTATGGTGACTGTTATTGCTGACAAATCGTCCATTGGTTTTAAGAGCTCTGATTGAAATCCTATTCGAAAAAGTGCATGAAAAAGAGTAATAAATTGTTTCCAAGCAGCATTGTTACTATCAAATTAAACATAGTGAACAACATTGTGAATCATCTTCAATTTAATTAATCTCTATTTCTGACCATTTTTCCACTGACTACATAAACTGTAAAAATACCCTTCCTGTTTATAACCACTAATCGCCAAAAACAGTATTAATAACTTTCCCATGCATAATAGTTAATTAAATAAATACAATAATTTTCCAGGTGGGCCTTTTGCGTCGTAACTTATTAAGACTCATCAACATCGGAGAGTTCAGCGAAGCCGCCGTCTGGCATGACCCTTGCTCCTCGTTTACATTGTGTGAGGTTATCTGTAAACTCTGCAACCACTGTCGAGACATAGACATGTGCAAAGACAACCATAGAGACATAGAAAATGACTGGTAAATAAATATTGAATTATTTTATAACCTCAACACTATTTTTTCAAATCGGTATGCCTGCATGCAACTTGTAACCATGTGTAGCATATGGACTTCTAATGGAGCAGCATAACAGGAGTTGTTCTACAAAAAATTGTTGCTTAGTCACTCGACCTCTGTTTTTTTATAAAGTAAAGATATAAGGATAGCTAGGGAAAGACTAGTTTTTTTACTCGGCTACAGGAACTATAATACAATTACCACATCAATATACTCACAGAAATTGTTGAGGATATTAAAATGAATAGGCATTGAAATCCTTGCAATTTTTCTGTTTCTAGCCCCGTGTGCCTGTGTCCAATATGCAGCACCGCTTATGACAATATGGAGTTAGAATGGAGATTATTAGAGGCGCTTAACAAGAAGACTATGTCATATACGTTACAAGATCTCATCTGCATCAGATGCCGGCAGGTAAATAGTAACAAATCATTTATTTAATTAAAAGAAAAAGTACAAAACGACTAACTAAGTTTTTGTATAAAATATGTGATAAAATCTCACTGATCTAGCAATAATATTATTATTTAGATTGTTTTGGTAAATGATAGAAAACATTCTGCTTTCAATTTTATGTAAACAACACTTCTATTAAAGGAGCCTTTTTAAAGTCACATTTTGCTAATTTGAGAAACAACTAGTGTTAATTGTGTTAATGTTTTGAATGCATTCTGGATGTCTGTCTGAGGACACTGAAACAATGGATACTCTTCCTTTAGAATTATGCAGAATACAACTTATACCATTGAGTCTTTGTAACGTTTTTTTTTAATTTAATTAAAACCACTAGGCTGATTCAGCATCATCAACAAAGCTGGTATTTCGTTTGTTTGTTTCCAAACTGATGGTGCTATTTCTTGATGATATTATAAAATTAAGATTTACTTCAAAGTTTACCTTCTACAGTTTGACAGTGTAGGTTTGAATTCTGGACTTGAGCACCACTATGACTTTCTGACTCAAATAAAGAACTATCTCATTTTTGGTTATGTGGCGGGAGCGAAATGCTAGCTTAATAATTAAAAGTGAATAGATAGACAATGAATAGCTAATAATTCATAGAAATTAATAAAAGCCTTTATAGGAATCGATTATTAAACAATATACATGTTATTTCACTCTCCTGAAGTGAGTTACTTCTTGGTTTGTTGGGATTTCCGATATCTTTACTTATTATTTGAAGAAATGATTACTTTATAACAGTAGTTTCCAAACTTATTTTGCCCATGAACCCCCTAAGTAAAATAACTCGTACGTAATAAAACGTAACTGGATAATAAAAAAAATGTAAATTTGATGTCTTAAATGGTAAATGGTGATGTAAAATAAAATAAAACATTTTCATATTTAAAGTATGATAAGGTTCATAACTGCACTAAATCCACATTTACATAGAAAGATGGGGAAGCAACAGCACCCTCTGTATAGTAAACCCATAATGCAAGATATAAAATTGGTATATGTTTTTGTAACCAAAATGTGTGGTATCTTGTTCAGATATTGGTTTCCGCTCCTCATTTGTGAATTATTCAACAAATTGCTTCCGTATTAGCATCTAAGTTTGTGGGTATGCTTGCAAAAGGGTCCAACACCCAACAAATCGCTACCAATTTATTTATTGCGATTTATTTCAACTTTCGTAATAATGAAAATGTGTCACAGATATTTTTTTTATATTAAACCTTTCGCGGACCCCCCAACATTGTCAACACACCCCCAAATTATCTTTAATTTACCACAGACCCCCTCAGTGGTCACACCTTGGGAATCACTGCTTTATAGCATATTGGACGCATTGCAATTATTTCACTGTATTTGCAGGTTAAACGAGACAACTTGGCGACGGTCTGTACGTGCGCCGGTGATTTCAAGTTAATGTCGACCAAAGAAGAAATGCTGACAACGTTGAAAACATTCAAAATGATTGCAGACTATTTCAAGATGCCTCTTCTTTTGGAGACTGTGATATTCAATTTACAATCCACTTAAATAATATATCAGTGTTAATGAGAAACAATTTTTTTGTTTTATTTTAAATAACAATTTGATCTCTTTATGTACAGAAGAAATGACTTCATATTAAACCGTATAAATCTGAATTTTTTGTCCATATTTAATTCTACAAATAAACAAATCATTAAAATTTACATTTGTTGTGTTTTTCAATCGTTTGCAGTTGTGGGTGGATGAGTTTACTAGAGACGATCAAATGATACTTACCATATTTGGATCTGTAGATGTCTTATCTTATGAGTATATTTCATTTTGGAGAGAATTGAATAACTCCCTGATTCCTCTTTATAATAGGAATGAACTGTATACTGACATTATACAAATGTGTTTCATTTTCGGTGCGTTCCGTTGATGAAAAACTAAACAAAATTTTTTGTTTTTAGAAAAGTTACGGTGCTTGGGCTTGGCTGTTCAACTTAGAGGAACAGTCACTGCTACCTTTGGATCAAAAGTATGGAAACCCATGGCCTAATCACAAACACACCATAATATAAGATACCCTCACCTTACTGACAGGTTGGTAAGTAGTAAAATTTACAAGAATGAGGTAAATGCACAATGACATTCTTGAAAATCAATTCTTTGTCTGGAATAATACTTTGTAGGTGCATTTTTTGTACCAGTTTGGAGGCAAAACAGCAATTTATTGGTTAGGACAACTAATCCCAATTATAATATATATATATATCGACTGTGGAAAGGAAATAGGACGTAACCCACACACAAAATATTGCGTATAGCCCAAACAAAACGTCTATAAATTGTAGTGATTATCGAGAAAAAAAATATGTAATTTAAGACAACGACTGAGGGTGCTTGATGGAATTTCAATATCAAATTTGGACTATTGAGATTTTGTACAGTGTCTGACACACTGTTTACTGTCTGTCAGTTCGAGTCCATTCGTGCGCGAATGTCTTAAGATGCCGAAAGGCGAAACCCGGGTCGTTAGTGACAAAATACATAGAAGTGTACAAAATCTCAATAATCCAAAAAAATATGTTGTAAAGGTGGAGGGGTAAGTCCTATTGCCTTTCTAAAGTCGATGTATTTTATATTTAGATACAGTGTATTAGCATGTTTTGTGTGAATTATACACAATATTTTTAGGTGTGGGTTTCGTCCTTTTTCCTTTCGACAGTCAATATGTATATGCGACTCTCTGGTACCCTTATTGTCTGTTTTCACAATGATTATCGAAAAACAAACATTTTGAGAAGACTGAGGGATAAATCTTTTTGCCTTTCTACAATCGATATAATAAATATAGTGTATTACCACGGTGTGTGAGAGTTATACACAATATTTTTTGGTATGGGTGACATCGTATTTCTTTTTCAGTCGATAAATTACTGATTTATGTAAAATAATTATAATATGCCATGAGGCTAGAGAATATTTCCTACAATCTAAAAAAGATAAAATTTTCATTTGCTGTTAGTTCAATCAACTATAGATTTGTTACCTACCAATTTCTTCTAGTATGGTGAGGATAAATCATTTTCTCTTGTAAGAATGTGAATTATCAGATGGGATGAAATTAACATTAACCCATCAATTTCTTTGTAGTAATGTCAACAATGCAGTTAATCCTTGGGAACATAAGCAAATTTAAAATAAAACAACATTAATTTCGGTAATACAAACGTGTTTTATTTTATAAAAAACCGTATTTTAACATTTTTTATTTATTTTCTTGTATCAAATAAAAAAAAAAACAGGCAACATTATATGAATTTCATTTACATTATATAATATAAACTCAACCTCCTATCATTCTGACACGCCTACCCACCCTGGAAAGGGAGTTGAATAGCTGGTAGCTAATCCTGATAAAAACAATCACCTACTCCGCATAAGCCTCAACCAGAGGGTAGAAATGGGTGTTCGAGAAGGACGCGATCATTACAGGGTAATTCTGTAAACCCAAAATAATTTAACATGTATTTTAAACCAATATTGGTATTTGAATCAAAGTAGGAATCGAATTATATTATTGTTAGTACACAAAATTGTGAGGCAGATATATTTCCTTATTACTAAATCATTGTTTATATTAAATTCTATAATGAAACCCTTAAGTTGTATTGTTTAGGTATAGTTGTAATATATTAAATAGTTTATAATTTTAATATGAAGCGATGATGTGGATAGATTTTTAAAAACCCTATTATATTATTCATACATATATCATCGTTTCCATTGCGAAATTGTATATCTGCAAAATCAATTTTTTTCAGGGGAGCATAAAAACAGTAATAGTGTGGTTGGTTATACATATTTTATATTAATTGCATGTATTTTATTACTGTTTTAATTCGATAAAGCTATTTTTTAAACTGTTTTTATCTTGAAAACTCTACAATTTTGTTATCAATGAAAACGACAATATCGTCGTTGTTCTGGAAGAAAACAGTAAATCGAAAAAATGACATATTGGGTTAGTTATACCAAAATATTTCTTATTTCAAACACTACAGTATGGAAAAACACTTATTTTTATAAATTATATTTTTACTGTAAAACCAGTTTAGTAAAATCAAACAAAATGAAAAAGGTATAGCATTTTAATCATTTAACAAACTTCAAAGTCCAATTACTCAAAACTAGTATTTTGCAGTTAGTATCTTCTTCCAGAATAATGACAATATGTAGTCCATTTTTTCAATGAATGCTTGTTTTGATTAACTTACATGACAGGTATATCATTCTGTTTTTTTTAAATCATCTTTGTCTAATACCAGAAGTATAATTTAAAAAAAAACATACATCAGAGGTTTAATACCAATATGTTTCTCAATGTTCTCCAAAATCAAAGAAAATTTATCTGCGCGGTACTTACTTTTAACTGCCTTTAATTTAAACAATGCAAGCTCATTAGATCACTTCTGGCAGGTAGGTTTAGGTTAAATAATATTGATACTTACTGAACTGAATCGAGTAACCGTGGAGTATGAAGATAAATTTAATACATATCAGACAAATAAAAGCATTCTTGGCCAGAGAGTAAAACTAATAATGAAACAAACATGCGGCAGTTGTAAATGTAAGTTTTATTACCCAGAAATATAATTGCATTACAGTAAATCCTTGATATAATGGACTTAGGGGGTCAAAGGGGTATTCAATTAAAGCAAAAAGTTCATATGAGTATATTTTCCGGATATGCTTTTATAATTTGAGACAATAATTTTTTTTTCAGTGGATTAGTGCATTACAAATCATTTGTTGGCATTCGTTAAAACTGCCACAGCTTTGTGATCATCTATTAATCATGGGCAAAGCATTGATTATGGGCGGTGACTTTTGGATCTAAACATGTCTAATATGGAATTTTTGACAATCTTCACAGTTGATTGGAAATGATGTTTATTAAATGTAAAATCTGTTGTATCCCGGTCTGTTATATCAAGGTTTTAATGTAATTACATCAATGCTGCACTGTGTGCTCAAGCGCATAACATGCGGTCTTACTTACTTATGATGTAGGCCTATAGACAAACTAAAGCGAATTTAAAATTTCAGAAATCGAGTTTTCCATGGATAATCAGACTGAGTTATTTAAATAACATAATACGAATATGGAATTACTCCATATACCAGCATAAAAAGTTATATTAACATATAGATTTTGATGCTTTTGTACAAAATATTTTATCCATCCAATCAATTTTTGTCTCTCAAATAAATACTGAAAGAAACCAGAAAACTAACTTTATCCATAGTATGCTTGGTATATGAAATAATTTCAAAAAAAGTTTCATTTACGTTTGATGAAATGAAACACCAAAACCGTGATCTTAAAAAATGTAAAATCTGAATCAAATTTAGAATTGTGTCATAATTATTGCAGTGCTACTGTACAAAAGCATTTTACTCCATAGAAGAGTCATAACTGAGATGCATAAAATTCCTAATATAATATTTATAACAAAATAAAGTGAAATATCCTTTGACAGTACAATTTCTTTAGTTAGTCAATTCCAACAGAGACCCGGTTTGAAAATTCTTTTTCGCTTTGGTTCAATTCAGACCTATATCATCACTGTTTCCCATACTCCCGATCCCCCGAGCAACTTCACTGATGCAAGTCCACTGTCCTTCGTTGTTCTCCCGCCACAAACTGACTTTATTATCGCCCCCGGAGACGGCTAAGATGTTGCCCGTGAGCGACCAACTGACGCTCCATACGACATCGTCGAACGTGTGGAGGACTGTAGAGTTCCAGGACACGTTATCGTCGCTGGTCCAGATGACGACCCGTTTGTCTTGAGAGCATGACGCTATTACTGATCGGGGCAGCCCGATGGAAGGCGCCCAAGCGACGTCTCTGATCCAGTCGGTGTGGACTTCAAAGCGAGTTTCTTCCGTCCATTGGTCTCCTTCTTCAATCCAGATCTGACAAGAAACAATATACAATAGTTGCATTACAATAGGATTATTTAATTTATTTAACATGAAATATGGACATTATTAAATTTATTGAGGCGTTGGAGCAGAAGTGGTGAAGTCAAAAAAGGTTGATTTGCAGAAATTAGAGTTTTAGTAGAAGCTCTGCAAAGCTTAGTGTTATTAAAAAACATTGATGCCCTTTGCTCAATCCACTCATTAAAAGCATCTTTAACTAATATTGACCATTTTTACTTGAACACATTGAAAATATATGATTTATTTACTATCGAAATGAATTCCACCACTTCTGCTTTCAACGTTTTTGCTGAAACTTTTCATATCAATGACATCATTTCTGTATATATCTGAACATACCTTCATCATTTCAGCAATCATCAGGGAATGAGTATTAAATAAGTTTGACTTGGATGTTTTCATAAATTTATTTAGAAAAAAAGGCATATAAGAAACATAATTATTCAAAATGTGAGTGTCTCTTGTTTAAAGCAATTCAAAATCAATAATCTAGAATAAAAGAGTGATTGACAACATGATTGGCCAAAAATCTGATTGTATAAGATAATCTCAAGGCAAAGGACTGATAGAATTTAAGAAGCAGCAGCCCCTTTCTGCTACTTATGTATTGAATGAATAGTAACTATATTAAATAATCTATGTGTTTGCTACTCACTTTGGCCGCCATTACGCTGATGTCAGTATGAAAACAAACATATTTTGTTTTCAAAAAAATAATCTTGGAAGAAGCCAGAATTGTAATTGGTAAATATTTTACAACATGCTACTCTTTTTCTACCCAAAAATTTACTAAAAGGTGCTAATAACAATGCAGTTCTGTAGTAAATTTAATCACGAATAGGAAAATGTCAAATTATCATAGATGGAAATCGGGGCAAACTGGTAATTTATGCGAAATACGAATAATATATCAGTATGTAATATTTTATAATTTGCGTAAAAAAATAGTTTACTCAATTCCGATGTTTATTTTTTTGGTATTCGCTATTTTCAATTAAATTCCCTAGGAAATTGCATTGTTTTTTGCAGCATCTGGTAAATTTTCGTGATTGTAATTGTAAAGCATATCTACCTTTTCATTATTCAGAGACTCAACTTTGCTTCACTCTTTCCAAGCAGTGGGACTCCGGCGTGCAGGACATTCATCAAATACTATCCATAAGGTGTACTGTGCGTAAACTAAAAGATGATCAAGACAAGAAAACCTTGGAGGTCCCGCATGGTAGCCATGTACTTCACATAGTGAACTGGTATGCTCGAAGAAGAATTGACTGTGAAGGACGTTGAAGTTGCCAAATAGGCAATTAAATTATCTAAGTAGATTTATTTGATAAGAAGATTCATTGCCAGTTTGAGCTGTTTCAGTTCATACTTATATGCACTCAAAACAAAATTCATTCTTGTTTACGTTTTTAATTAGGCATTCTCCATATAATTTAAACAAACCCTCTTCAAAACTTGAGTATGGTATACATACCTTAACTAAATTATCGCATCCTCCCGACACCAGTCGTTTAGCGGCGCTTTTATTTCCAAGCGGATCCAGGTTAGGATCGGCCGATATCGAAGGGCACCAACTGATGGCGTTGCATCCGATTGCGTGAGCGCCGGGAATCTTCCGTGCATCCCAGTTTCCATCCTGATTGTAGGACACTATTGATATTGAACCGTCAGAACTGCCGCAAGCCAATATGAGACCATACTCGGCGGGGGCCCATGCTACAGAGTTGACAGACGATTCGTGATTGCTGTACTCGTACAATTTGCTCCACTCGCCGGCCTCTTTCCATATTATCACTTTGCGGTCGTAAGAGCACGACGCTAACAAGTTACCATACTTCGGATGGGCCCAGGCTACTTGCCAGACCGGACCGAAGTGCCCTTTTAAATCGGCGGCCAAAGTTTGTGTGCCGCTTTTAATGTCGTAAATTTTGACAGAATAATCCGACGAGCATGTCGCCAATCTCAACCCGTAATAGTCGAGTTCAGCGTCGTGTATCATGTCTTCATGTCCGGTGTCGATAGTATTTAGTACGGATACCATTTTGGTGTAGGATGTGCAAAAATATTATGACAAAATTCTCAAACGTCAAACTCCAGGTTTTTGAAACGAGCGGACGTGGAGGAGCGATGCTTAGTGTTGTCATTTTAAAAATATATAAAACTTTATGGTGCCTAGCTGCCGCTACAAATTATAGGGTGTTTTGCACGTAGGTTTTAGGTACCTACCTTATTCTTGATTTATTCAATATCCAGCAAAAGCATTATATATTTTTGGTAGACATCCGTTATATTATACTTGTAAGTACCTATAGACAAAATAGTTTATGGTGTCGATGTCGATTGGATTAAATAATGGACAATAAAATTTAGTATATTGTCTATGACTGTCAACTGTCAAAGTTTACAAATCATTTAAAGATAAATTTTCCGGTTTGTTTTGTTTTCGTGAAATCGAATGTGTCGCGTTGTTTTATATTTAATTATAAGCCTACGACATGTCATTTCAGTCTACCAATAGTGCCGTTTCGATGAGAGTTAGCAATGCTTTTCCAATTCTACTCGACACGCTGGAGAGCGATTGCACGCCGGCAGAATTCGATTTAACTTTGGTCACAATAACAAAAATGAATCTCCAGACAAAAATATTTGAACTGGTCTTAACAAGTATTGAAACATACTTGAGAAAGACTGTCGCTCCTGAATTTTGGTGTAAGTTCGCCAAGTGTCATGAAGAAATAAAAGGATTTCAGCAGTTTAAGACGGCGGTTAAGGATCTGTACGATACGGTGTACTGCTTCGCTCCCATGCTCGAGAGACTCGAGAAAATTTACATGTCCTGCCCAAAACGAAAGTCTGTTTATGGAGAAAATAATATAATTGCTGGTTTTAAACAAATCGTAAGAGCCACTCTTCTGTCGCAATTGCCTTTGGATTATCAATTTATTATTAATCATTTTTATAAGATATCGTTCAATGTGTTTAGTTTTGCTGACAACGAAACTGAACAGTGCGATTTGAACGATGATCTCTTGCATTGCGGAGGTTGCAAATATGAACTTGAGAATGATTGCCAATGTCAGTATATCGTTAAAGTATTTCACGACACTAACAGAAAATTAATGGACCTCCAATTACTGGAACGATTGACAGGACAAGTCTTGACAAATTTGATTCAACAGCGGATTGAAAATCACGTTCAAGAGTCTTGCAAAGGAACATTTGACGTTTCTCATATATCTTCACTGGAATCGTGGCTCGGCAGCACTGTACTGTCATGGCTGACGCGAATATACTGTGCCGGTTCTGCTAAACCTCCACCAGACGACCATCACATTAAAGACGCTATTGAAAAATTCAAACAGAAGCTTACATATTACCTATATGAAACGTATACCAAAATAAGAATAGACCAGTTATTCAATATTATTATAGAATACCCTGATTCGCAACCTGCCATTGAAGATATCAAAATTTGTCTTGGAAAGACTGAATTAAGAAGTACACTCAGTCGGAAGTTACAGTCTGCTTTGGAGACGAGGCTTTTACATCCTGGCGTAAATACACCTGATATTCTGACCGCTTATATAGCTGCCATTAGAGCTCTTCGTCACTTAGATCCATCGGGCGTTCTATTAATGACCGTAACGCAACCGGTACGAAATTATCTACGTACAAGAGACGATACTGTTCGAAGTGTTGTGAGTAGTCTCACTGAAGAAGGGCCCGGAAGCGATTTAGCCGAAGAGTTGGCGCACGTCGGAGGTGATGGCATAGCACAAAACACCACGGGAGTGGAAGAGGAAGTCCCGTGGGATCAGTGGTGTCCCGATCCAGTTGACGCAGATCCGGGGGCGTCTTCCAAATATCGAAGCAACAACGATATAATATCGATGCTCGTCAACGTATACGGAAGTAAAGAACTCTTTGTGAACGAATACAGAACTCTTTTGGCCGATAGATTACTCACTCAAGGCATATTCAATGCGGAAAAAGAAATTAGATATTTAGAGCTTTTGAAAATAAGATTTGGAGAATCACAGCTACATTTTTGCGATGTTATGTTGAAGGATATATCCGATTCGAAAAGGATCAATGGACTTATTCAGCAAGATTTTGAATTCCCGTTATTAAAGAACGCCACACAAAAGGTTGCCTCTAATGCTATGATTTTATCTGCACAATTTTGGCCTCCATTCAAAGATGAAACTCTCGAGCTTCGTCCAGAAATAAAAGAATATTTAGCCGTTTACACAAAAGCTTTTGAAGCGCTCAAAGGAAACCGTACTCTATGCTGGAAACCCCACCTCGGTACTGTCAATATTGAGGTCGAAATAACTGGCAAAAAGTTAGATCTGTCCGTTTCTCCAATGCAGGCGACAATAATTATGCATTTTCAAGATAAATCTGATTGGGGACTGGACGAATTGAGTCAAATTATGAAAGTTCCTGCGACCGTGTTGAGGCGTAGAATGATATATTGGCAATCGATGGGGCTGATTGCGGAGACGGGCACCGATAAGTATTCACTTATTGATGGCGATGAATCTCCTTCGAGACCTCTAGCGGCGCCTCCGTCCAGACAAAACCAACAAGAAATGGTCTGCGAAGAAGAAGAAGAAAGTGTGATGGCGTCTGCACACGATCAGAGGGAATGCGAGCTGCAAGTCTTCTGGTCATATATTGTCGGTATGTTAACAAACTTAGAATCAATGGCTTTGGAACGCATTTATAAGATGTTGAAAATGTTTGCATCGCAAGGACCCAGCGTCGAATGTAACTTACAAGAGCTCAGAAATTTTCTGGAAAAGAAAGTACGGAATCACGAATTGGTTCTTCAAGGCGGTCTTTATAAACTACCAAAACCGTGAAAGGTTTCCTTCTTTTTAAGAGACATCTGTTTAATCGTGGGAAATTTATGCTAATTCAAAAATGTAAATATAGCTCAAGAAAGAAATTTACTGATAAATAATGTTTTATATTTTTAAACAAATGCAAACTATTTTGTTTTTATTATCATTATTCCTGTATTTATTTTTTAACAGCAATTTCGGTATGTCAAATCAATGGAAATATCAAGTAGTACTCGAGTAGGTGATTTAAAAAGATTTAGAGAAATAACAATTAGAACATCTTTGGCTAAATTTTGGCTGGACGAGAGAATCACTGGCAGAAAGACTCGTCAAAATTATACGAATATATAGCTGGATATATTTATTTTTAATCTCGTCTATTGGATTCATTTTAAAAGTTTTTAAATATTTTTTTGAAATTTCGACTTATGTCGAACGTCCAAGGTGACGGAACGGAACCTCGTCGTAAGTCAAGAACTGATTGAAAATGTTTTGCTGTTTATTCAAAAAGTTATAATTAAAACGTCAAGTCAAAGTTATTTAAAATTTTGTTTATTAAATATTATGTTTTAAAATTACAATTTTGTTGTAAGTGCGACATCTGTTGCTGCTTTATTGTAAGCAAATTTGATATAGCGGTTGCAGCGTTGTTTCTGATAGACAAAGCGCTGAATTAACACCCCATCGATTTCAATTTGATAGCTTCATAACTCAGAGTTGGATATTCTTTATCGAGAGATGTCCGAAATTGAGATAATGTTTCCATTTTATGTCTGGACACCAGAGTGACATCCGAAAACAATTCGATCAGCTTTTCTTTTTCAAGAAGATCAAGTGCGCATGATTTTATATCTTCCAAAAATGGATTTTTCATCCAGATGTTACCTCTATGTGGATCTTCATTTTAACAACAGAATATTAAAAAAACAGTAAAATATGTGTCGTCGATAGGTGAACTGACGCAATACTAGCATTCGGTGACCGTGCACATGTCTATAAATAAGTGTTGCCAGAGACCGTCCAGTGTTTTTTTTAAATGGAGTTAGTCGCAACAGTAGGAATTCCCTTAATTGTGTGTCGGTGTAGTCGGGAGAAGGATTTCGCGGACCACATGTTGAAGAACACTGCTTTACAACATGCTACTCCTGTCGTCCACGGAAATATACTGAATGCCGCTAATAACAATGTGTAGGAATAGAAAAATGCCAAACTATCATCCATGGGAATTTAGGAAACTGATAATTTACGAAAAATACAAATATGATATCAGCATGAAAAAGACACACATGTGAAATGTAATTAGAACAAACCATTGAACAAATTTTCATAATAATTTTTCGCATAATCAATTAAATTTCCTAGAGAATGGCACTGTCACATTATGTAACTTTACAGGGAGAAAAAGAATTGCATGTTGTAAAGCATATTTACCAAAGCGTAAAAGACTGTCGAAGAGTATGAGACGACCATCCAAAAAGGCTTATTTCCATATAGTTTTTTTTCAATATTCTCAAGTGGTCTACGCTCCTGTGCTGTCATAGTTCTAAATGGCGGAGTCAAAGATATAAAGTTGTGAGCGAGAGTCATTACTCGTTCCTTCTGAATCCCACCCTCTCCGAATACATGTAGAACGACTGAGTTAGCATCAGTGCCAGGGCACCGCCTTGGTACTTCTTTTTAAGCCATGTCGCCGCTCTGCCACCTTTTTGACCTGGAACATACTTTTCCAGTATATTAAAAAATATTTTGATATGAAATGTTGTGGGTAGAATTTTGTAGTTTTGTATCAAAACTTGTGCAGCCGACAGATATTACAAGAATGCAAAAAAACTTGATAGTTTTAGTCATACACATGGTTTTAGCGTTTTAAAAACTAATTTATTGCTCCCTTATATCATTTCTTTTTAACTGTATACATATTCAATTTCAAGTTGCTGTGGGATTACATAAAAATATTTGGTCCCTTATTTTGATGGCTAAATTTTGTTTCAGATTCCAGTCAATTATTGTCAGCCGATATAATCAGACGTCTACTATTATTGAAAAAATCTATCATATATACTCGCCATCGGTGTACGGTGGACTTATCACTATCTCTATCGCACAACCTAATTTGAGTATGAGCAAGGAGGATACAAGAGCATGCGGTGCATGCTCTTGCATCCCGCTTGCTCTTGCATCCCGCTTGCACCTTCAGTTTTCATATGATTGAGCGAGAAAGAGATAAAGCCACCGCACGCACCTGATACTCACGTATATTTATTGGACTAACAAATTTTGATTCAAATTTGGATTATTGAGATTTTGTACACTTCCATGTATTTTGTCACTAACGACCCGGGTTTCGCCTTTCGGCATCTTCAGGCATTCGAGCACACGAATGGGTTCGAGTCCATTCGTGTGCTCGAATGCCTGAAGACGCTGAAATGCGAAACCCGGGTCGTTAGTGACATAATACATGGAAGTGTACAAAATCTCAATAATCCAAATTTGATATTGAAATTCCATCAAGCACCCTTAGTCGATGTCTTAAATTAAATTTTGATTCATCTAACTTTTAATATCATACTTATGTAGCGTGCGATAATTTCATATAGATGTCGCCAGCTAAGTTTTAATAATATTTAATTTACCACCTTTTCGCTGTTAATAATAGATGGCGCCATTGTACATTAAAAAGGAGCATGTACTGTGTCCTTTAAATTATATATATACCCTATCTCTTCTAACGAAGGTTTGTGTACATCTACGTTTGCTACGGATTAACCCTGTGTCAACTTTACTCATATTCTACGATTCCTGTGTTATTGTGTTTATCTACATTGCTTGAACTTACAAAATGTGTTAAAAGTCTGCAATAAACGATTATAATTTGAGCCTTGAGAAGATTTCTTATTTTAATTGTGACATGTGATATACCTGGCTCCGAACCTACAGAGCCTGTGTAACAAAACTATTCTATACTTGTCATTTTTATAACTGAATGAATTTTCTTGCTTCTCTCTTTTCTTCAATAATTTTATTAATAAATAAAACTATATTTTGTTTTAACATATTATTGCAAATCGAATTTAATTATAAATAAAATACTGTCAAATAAAGATGAGTGAAAAACGGATGACAATACAACATTTTTTTAATAAAAGAGTTAAAACTTCATTAATAATTGAAAACGAAAATAGTGAGTGCACCTATGAATCAAGTAATATAAAAGTGAATCAAATAATATAAATGAAAGAAAATTAGTGACAGAAATAAAAAATCACCTGTGACAATTGCATTACTCAAAATCTCAGAAAATGAATCAATTGAACAAAATTTTCAAAACTCATCTTTGTGGCCTGGAAAAATTGGTTGCAAATCGTGTTGTAAAGTAATGAATCTTTCTGTATTAAAAGTACTTACAAGGTTCTATACAATATCAGAAGAATGGAGTTCAATTTCTATACCTTGAAATGGAAAATCGATAACTTTACAATTGATATCATTAAGAACAAAAATTATCGTTCTATAAAATCAAATGCACGAGTGCAGAAATTTTTATACTGCGCAACAACCCATTGAAAAAATAATTGGTATTCTAAATGATGCAGAAATCGAATCAACTATTAAAATCTTTGGAACCTTATTTACTGCAATTACAAGAATTAAATAGTGCTGAAGTACCTCGCGGCTTGCGTTCCCATTATAGTTCAACCAATATCATCGATCACATTGGAGAAGAAATGAGATTTCGAATATGTCAAAAAATTATCGAAGTAAATGGAAAAGTCTCAGTTTTAATCGATTCTATTCCACTCAGTAAAAAAATAACATTAATAGTTTATGGATAAATTGTTTTCAGTATATAGTCGATCTCCAAAAAATCAACGGGAACTTGAAAACTGTTCCATTGATCTAGGACAAGAGATGGGTAGCAAGTTCAAAATGATTCATCATTGTGACGACATTTTGAGGTGGCCAGTGTAGATAATACTCGATCCAAAGTTGACCAAGAAAAGTATTGTGGTCTCTTCAAAATGATTTTATCAAAGCAATTTTTGATGGATCTCGCTTCAATGTATGTTTTATTAGAATTGTCGCTTCTTTCAAATTTCCTTCAAAAAAGGGATGTCTGTCGTACAGGCAGACCAATTGATTCTATTAAAAATAATTCGATAAATTGATTGAAAATATGAATGAAAGAAAAGGGAAAATAGTCATAGTGGCTGAGAAAGCCATTGAAAAAATTAAATTTGAGATGACACAACTTGCGGATAATAAAAAAATTATCAAAATAATTCTTACCGGCATTATCAACAATATGAGAAAGCGTTTGCTGGTAACACAAGAGGAATCTGCCGATATCATATCAGAATTCATGATAAGATCATAATGCCTGGCCAGCTGATATACCCTCAGATTTCGGAGATTGTGAATTAAAATCACTGTGTAGACGATTTTCGATTTCTTATCCTAAAACACTGAATGCATTCCAGAGACTACGTCGACAATAGTGGGCGGTGTATTCCGCCAGATTTAAATCCACTACTCAAGTGTTAAAAAACAGTGCCGTGTAGTTCTGCTGAGTGTGAAAGAGGGTTTAGTTGTACGAATTTAATTATAACACATACTATCTAGATTATTGATTAAACAGCAAACCTAATGTTTATTAAACTCCATGGTCCACCAATTGAGAATTGGAAGCCAAAACTTTATGTACAAAAATGGTTAACAACACATTGATTGGCCATTGATACGCAGACACGTGTTTGCAGTGTTCCAGTCGTTCAAGAAGACACAGTATGGAAATTTCTCAAGTAGAACAAGTAAGATTTTTGTTAATTAACATTTTATTTTACTAATTTTGTTGTTTTTTTTTTTGAATTTAAATAAAATTCGGGCCACCGATATTAAGATTTTTTAAAACAACGATAAAAGGGAGGAGGGGGTGGAAATAAATGACTGCCCTGGTTATGTTGCTATTTTATTTAGCACTACAACACTGGCCACCGAGTCCATTATGGCACATGTTGACATCGCTCAAAAAATAAAACAAATAGCTTCTTTTTTAAACAGATTTATTTTGAAAGAATTATGTATATTAATTATTCAACTTAAAGGTAACAGAATAAATATTAGAATATTGCAGATTAGTTATTTTATACTAAATTTAAATTAAAAAAATCAAGGTACACTGTTAGTTAGAAGCGTTCACGAGTGACCAGACTTAACAACTACATTGTTATAATAGTTTTTCTATAGTTATTTACAGATACATATCAGTCTCGGTGTGATGAAAACTGTGAACAGTTGGAATAGATTACTAGTTAAAGAAGACCATTGTAATTTTGTAGATCCTTTCTGACTTCGATATCGGATTTGGCTTTATATTTTAACAAACCACCTGATAATTCATTGATTATAAAGCTTTGATTGGATTGATATTTACTTGGCAGATGTCTAAATGCAATAGGTTAAAAAATAACAATGTATTTAATTCTACGAGAATGGTGAAATATTATTAAAGCTGCTGCGGAAATATCTATGAAAAATATTTTTATATCCCCGTAGAACTAAACATTCATATCTATTTTTACTCATGAATATTATGGCCTTTATCATATCAGTATTCGATTTGAGAAATTCGAGAAACTATCTACAACGGTTTGTTACATTTTAATTTTTGTCAGAAAGTAGAGAATATGTGGAAAATATTATGCAAAATTGTGGGCATAATTAGAATAAATCAACATAAACAATATATAAAAACTTGCTGAGGTATAATAATAAAAAAGGAATGCATTATAATGAAAATAATGATATTTTAGAGATTTATTTAAGGCAACTAACTGTGCTTCTTCGTAATTAGCACACAATGATATTATTAGCATAGATTTAGATTTTTACCAACATGTTTTTTTTAGTATACAATAAACTAATAATTTAGGAATATGGCGAAATAACTGACATTTATGCAAAGAAGATTTTATACCGAATGTGTTTTAGTGAGAAAGGTTAAACCAAATTTAACAGGATACATTAGAGAAATCAGACATTTATATTGTATTGGGCAATGGGAGTAAATCGACATCTTGATATATATATAAATATAGTATTACCTCAGCAACATGAGTGAATATAAGAAAATTGCAGTAATTAAACTTAGAATTGAAGAAAAATGAATCACCAGAACCGGGATAACAATTGAAATTTGATACATCTAGGGATCGTTATTGATTTCATTTCAAATGATGACCAATGGATGTGTTAAAACTCATTTAAAAGTACAGTAATAGAAAAAAGTGTTTAATTATAATAAATCTCTTCTTTTAGAATGTATAGGAATTACTGTAATTAAAGTTTTACTTATAAATTAGCAAGGCTTAAAATTGAAAATATCACAAACTCGTAAATAAAAACATCGTCACTTCATCAGTGATTATAATTTTTTGATAATTTACGAATTGCAAGCTTCTTCCCTGGTTCGGTTGAATTCAAACGCTGCTTGTTACATACTTAACATGAAAAATTACGATTCCAAGATATTAAATATATTAAGAGGGCCAACCCTTTTCTCTAGACACATTCGATATATTGTAACATATTGAACAGATTAATATGACAATATTAACTGGGACAGAATATATAAATACTAAGTAGAAGGACGAAGACAAGTGGTTCAATTGCTTCTATGCCCGTCAACTAATAAGCAGCAATTAATAATTTGGTTCAGATGCAATAACATCTAAGGAATGAGTTTATAACCAGGGTGGGCAACCATTGCTAAATTTTACAAGTGGCCATTGAACACGAGAGTGTACTTGTTTTGATTTAAAAGATTGAAACAGCGTTTGTTTCCCTGTCTAGATATAACACACTGACACTATTTTAATAACTCTTGAACCTTGGATGTGGGGTTGTAATAAAGTTTTTCCAGTTGGGCAAAGAAAGAGTTAAGTTAAATAATCGAATTTCTCAATTCTTAGTGTTGCGATATTGAACAATAGGTTTCCTACCTCTGGCATAAAGGATCAATTTAAATGGTGAAAAAACGTAGAGATTCAAGTTTAATTTTGGTGTCTTAAAAATAATATCGTGAAATATTATACTTTTATTATGTAAATCTTTTACAGACAGTATGTAGTAAATCTTTTGAATTTAACCGGTTTATATACTATTGCAGTAAATAGAATTGAACGCAATGTAAAAAAAATATATAAACTCATAATAGTAAATCTGTAATATGGTTAAGATTTTTTTTGCAACATCACAATTTACATAACCCCCTTCCTTATCCCCTTTTGTCACAATTCATGAAATTTTTTTATACCCACCTCTAAACCCTTAGGGCGTGATATCAAGTTTGGAAGGCACCAAAGATTTTAATTGCACTTCTATAAATTTTCACCACTTCAAATGATATTTTTGTACAAAATTTATTTTGACACAAAATGCTATACAATTAAAAAAAAAAACGCTTACAAAAGAAGATTAAAAATTAAGAATTTCGCCATCTACTGAGTAAATAGAATAAATTAAACATTTAACACAAGAGATCAGTGTGTCAATAAAGTAAAAAAGATTCTTTTTTTAATACCGATTGAACAGGGTGCCATGGTTGATTGAATTGAATATCCATTTAAAATAATGGAAAAGCTTTGCAAAATTTTATTATTATCATCCAAATGCATATGACGCTTTATACTAGACAGAAATTGAAAAAATAAACAAATCTGAACGACCCTTATCTTTGTAGTTAACTAGCGTCATTCGTTTCACCCCTATGGAAATATGTCATTATGAATCACTTACAATTGCCACTTACTGCTTTGTCGATAACAAAGTAAAACAAACAAATGATTAGCGGAGAATGTGGCATTAAGCCACAAATTATGCGTTTTCTCTCTATAACACTGCTTTGTCAATAGCAGGCAAAGGGAGAAAATAAATGACTCACGGTGAATTCAATTATATTTGAAGTAAGTTTTTGCTATTTGGACACAAATTCTGTAATTGGCATTGTAAACATATCATTTTTTGACGCATCACTAGATTGATACACTAGGTCCGCATTCTATTTTGGATCATCATACGATGCATGAGGAGGGCATTATCGATGGTCGTGCGTTTTGTCGTTGGAACAATATTAAAAAACTAATCGAGAATAAACCAAGATTCTGAATCAAAATTTATGCACAGCACCCCTTAAGAGATAAAAAAACAATAAATATTATATTATTTAACATTAATCATTAGTAATATTAATAATTTATATATATATTGTAAAATATTTAGTCATTTTGTGAATGCTGCCCTCGTAATAAAACTAGTAGCTTGTCTATCTACAGTAGATAGAGCACTCGAGTAAGAGAGACAAACTGTGTACTTGCAAATACATTTGTATTTTTGTAAAACAGCAAGAATAAATGTATTTATTTGGATAAAAATTTTAACTTTGATCTTCTGGAACCCTCAAACCTCTCGGAATCCGAAGACTATAAAATCCTGCTTCAAAAGTTGAAATATACTATTGAATGAATGTTTATCAAGAAATATTAAGAGAACTATTTTTCCACGTTTCCAAAACGTTGCAACATGTATTTTTAACTACTGAATAAAACAAATGTCTTGACATTTATTTAACAATTTCAAGCAACAGTCAAAGTTTTAAGGTTAGACGTGTGTAACTACTAAAAATAAATCTTGAAACTGTATTAGGTGGTAGCAGCTGTCTGAAATTAAGAGGTGAATTATTTTTTATTACGAGGGCAACATTTTTGTCACTTTAAGCTATCAACAGTTCACTATTTGATTGATTTTATTTTTAAGTAATACCTAACCTTAAATTTTAAATAATTTAAAAATAAATCAGCACCCAGATTACTACAATCATAAGCTAGTATTTCACTTACAACAATTAACATTTCAATGATAATTAGATAGGTTATCTTATTAAAACACAAACAGACAAGAGTTTTTTTTTTATAATACATTGTTTTTTCACGCCATATATTGGTCCCTCCTGTATTTTTTTCAATACTCACTTCGTTACACTGATTTCAATTTTAAACATTAATTTTAGGATACGAAAATGATTAGCTTTGATTGTAAATTTTAAACAAAATTATTAAGTACACAACGCCACCTGACTGCGGATTGGAAAACAGTAGACTCTTATACAATGGGGACGGATGGAAACGTCAGTAATATTACTAATTTATTTTATTACCTTTTTTTTTTTAAATTAATGAATAAAAAACAGAACTTTACACATGACTCCCAAGCAGGTTGAATCGTGTAATTAGAAAAACCAGATATTTTGTAGATTTTTCTTTACAAGACAACCATAAAAAAAAAATAGAAGAGATTAAAATATGAAATTTTACGATACAATTAACATATTCGTTACGGATGACTCACCAGTGAGTCTTTGAGTATGTTACACTTTGGGCTTGAAATACGTGCATTCAACGCGATAAATGTTTTAGAATCTTTTCAGAGGTGTCACGGCAAATGTTTAAACGCATTATTAAAAATATAAAACATTCCAAAATGTTCACGAATTCAATTTTTAATTAGAAATTTGCGTTGGAATATTTTTTTAAAATTTCACCGACAAAAAAAAGTTTTATTCTATTTTTAAAATGTCCCGGTAAAACAGGAGTCTACTGTCAATATTTACGTGGGTGCTTTTAGTTCAATAGTCTCCAATGCATATTACAAATACTGCAAGCCATGAGAAATTATGTAATATTGGTATGAATAACAAACGGTTCTGCATCCCTCTTATTAAATGTATGGTGATTTAAAGGCACTACTCAGAATAAAGCATGTATTTACTGTTTATCGCTGCACACGATTGCAGCGGCACATTTCTCAATTTAATAAGCAAATATATGAATATATTCACAGTGTAATGGTTGGTCTATTGCAAGTCTAACAATTGAAGACGCAAGGAGTAACATTGCGAAATCATAGTTTTGAGTAAATTAAGGTTATTAAGGTGTAATTTTTTCAGTTGATGGCAATTTAACTTTGTTAATAACTTCAAATGAGTCGTGTATTTATAAAAAAAAATACCACTGTGAAGATTCATAACCTTCATCGATTTTCAAATAAGAAATAAAGCAAAATAGCTCCTTTATCTATTCCCGCAAAGACCATTGAAATTTTAAGATGTCTGATACGTCCACATGGAAGATGGGTACATGGCAACTTAATCCACTCTCATGTCTTGTTTTTGACCGGTGAATTGTTTTTGACAAACGATATCTAGCACTGTGTGAAGGGGAATAAATGAAAATCCATTACACGGATTCTTATTGTTTAAATATAGAGAAAAATATTTTGCACTATATTTCAACGTTATTTTACAGATGAAAGGAAGATAATGGTGTTAAATGAAATATTAGGTGTGCCACGGGGCTTAAATCTTGGCCTTTTTTTTAACGATACTTCATTTATTCGTATTTCTTATTTTACAAAAGCTGTTGATTTAGTATGCAATCATAGTTAAATAGCTAAGGATGAAAGACTAGATGTTTTTGTGAGATAATGCGACCGAATAATGCCAATATGTTATTCTTTTTAACGATTCATTTAAAACCATGACACAATAATTATTATATATTTGATAGATTTAGTTAGAGTATGCGAAAAAGTACATTTGCGAGTCCGTAACACATTACGCACGGGTGATTGCGTTCATTAATATCAGCTTAAAATGTACCATTATGTAGGTCAATATAAGTTCTTTAGACATTTTTTTAGGTACAGTACTTACTATATATCACCGCTTATATATGTATATTGAAATTGAATTCCTGGCACAGAATTCATGGTGAAAACATATCCATTGATTCAAATGGCTTGCTCACTAAAATCAGATTCGAAAAAAAAATTAAGCCATTGGGCTAAAAAGTGCGATGAAAAAGCGTAAAACTTTTTCATAACGGCTTCTTGGATTTATATTCGCTCCCTATGTGGCGTAAATGGCCAGCACGCTGCGCCTCCATGATTATCTATCATCCGCCAATTGCTTTGCTTCCTCCCTTGACATTCCAGCACCCTTCAGTTCTGCTGAATAAATCTTGTTGGATAGTACCCGACGGTCGTACAGGACCCTGGAATCTCATCGGTCAGAAGAAAAGGCAAACAGGTTGAGACTCTCCGGAGGCATCCGCAGCACGTGACCCAGCCAGTTCCAACGTCTCTCTGTGACCGCTGACGTAACATTGCACTGCTTGGTACGTTCGAAATTAAATATTTATGGAAATCGTCAATTAATTAACTTTGGTTTATTTTCTCAAAATTGTACCTTCAGTAGATGCCTTTTCATCAATTTTCATAAGGTAGTTAGTGAAATATGATTGAAAATAGTGCGATCCGTTTGACTTCTCTCTTGAAACTTGTAAATCTATATCCAACTTGAAAGAAAAATACCCTTTAAGGTAACCAGTGGTTATTTATATACAGGAAGGGTATTTGGTGTGTTGGGTTAATGATACCTTGCACACTTTGTTTCTATTCAAACAAACATAAATATTTAACATAACACTAACCATCAAATACCCTTCTTGTACATATATAATAACTATTGGTTACCGTAGAGGGTATTGACCCTTTCTTTCAAGTTGAATATAGATTTACAGGCATCAGAGCCACCTTTCGTGACAGTTCTGACATACCTTTTGACACCACAACTGTTTGTAATATACTGTATAATTAATTCTCGTGCATTCATTTGAGATACATATAATAGTTGTGTGTAGCATTGCAAGGACACAAACTAGTCCCGCAAAGTAGGATGCGAACAGCGACGATCGCGTTGATATCTTTCCCATGCGTAATGTGTCGATAAGGTAATTAATTCATACACGGTTGAGACTAAGCGAGGGGTTAATAGACTGCCGACAGAAACACCCATATAAAACAGGAAATACACAACTAAACAAATTACCGATACATTTACAGGCTAATAAATAAAAATTATTTCTTCACAAAAAAATATCTATCCATTTAACAAATAATAGATCCCACCGGCGACATCGAGCACACTCGTCATTCTTAGTACAAAAATAAATACAATAATTGTAACATTTTCTTACAAACGATTAAGTTAGAGCGCTATCATTACATATCTATTACAACACTCGGATAACTATTCAGTATAACCGAAACACTTACAAGTATAAACTTTGCTTCTAAACACTATTGTAACTTTGTATTAAAAATAATATAAAACAATGAAAAACTTTAAGAGACAAATAATGATTATGTGGAATATTTATTATATTTGGATACAATGGATTGGAGTTAATTATGGAACCGATATATATATAATATACAGGCAGTAATCTTTTGTTCTGTACAGGAATGATTGGTGTTTATTTTATTTTGAACCAGTTCTGAAAACAGCCAGTCATTCTGAATTCATTATTATATCTGGCTCTATTTCAATCGAGATGTATTTCGATTGATTCAGAATATTTAAATGACTATCGTTGATAAACTACATGAATTGCTGAGTCGCTAAACACGCTTCTGAAGATTTTTAGAGTTTTGAGTAAATAAATCACAAAAAACTTGTTATTGGCAGTATGAATAGTTTTAAGTATAATTTAAGTTATTCTGTGTCTTCCAGTATATAAGAAAAAGTAAAATATTCTTTTACACTGTCGTTTTTTCGGAGCGTGTCGGCCGTGTAAAACGAGGATCGAGATTGTGTAAAAAAACAACATTTGTAGTTCGGAAAAATTTTGAATTTTGAACAGGGGGCGAAATAGAAAGAAATTTTAGACTTGCAACTGGAAAAATTGATAGCGCACATTAAAGTTTTTTATTGAAAAAACGCCAGAAACGTGTTTAGCGACTTATCAGGGTTACTTTACCAGAATTAAATTACCCAAAGCTCTCCCAAACAAGTTAAAACGAAATTTTAAAATGACGCTCTTGTTTATTTGTACGTCTTGCAATGCGTTTTTTGAAATAATAGGCCAATTTATATTAAACTTATGTTAATGCAGAAGAACTCGGATGCACTGATTCAAACAAATAGACACAACTGTCCCACAAGGATTGACGGAGAGAGACTTGTTTTGCTTATTTTATTTTCAGAAAAAATGAGTTCATATTATATATTTCGTGCAGTTGGATTTTGCAAAATTTTGACTATCCTCTTGTCGTCAGTTGTAACATTATTTTAAACCACCTCCCCCCTCAGAGTTTGATATCAAATATCAATCTAATCCTGATGACAAACATGTAGATCAGTGTTTCTTAACAAGGGCGTTTTAAATGTTTTAGATTCGTGGGTACTGCTGAAATTTGAGTGGGCTATCTATGAGTCATTTCTGACAAATGAAGGCTCATTTATTTATTCTCGATCCGAGTTTTTCTGCATTGCTGTTTGATATAAATTAAACCTTATTTCAAAGAATGCATTGGATGATTACATAATAAATATTGATCAATTTTACTATGGTCAAGCCAGGAAAATTTTTATGAATAATTGACACTTAAACTGAAACTCATTTCTAAATCGAAAACTGCCTATATCGATGGTGTTTTGGCCAATTAATTGATGTAACCCTAAAAAATACGGAAATTAGTTAATGATTGAATCTCATCTTAAAGACGACAGAATAAGTCTCGGCCAATGAAAATTAGAAAAATAAATTGAACACTTTTTGGAAGGGAAACATCATTTTACATTGGTTTTAGGATTCAAATTTCTGACCTGGCCATTTGTTGTAAGCCACTATTATATCGACACTCCCTATGTATAATCCCGTATCTGCAAACATGAGAATTTGCAAGAATGCATTTCAAAGATTCATAACGCACTCAGCATATAATGTTTTCGATAAAAATAGTTTTTACTCTATCCTGAACAATTTCAATTTTGAGAATTACATCAACTGACCAAAACAACGTCGATATTATATATATATGATTTATAAATTATATTCGTACTGGTGATAACAGATAAAATATTATGCTCGTTAATATTATTTATTTTACATCAATGAAGTAAGTATACGTAAGCGGTAACACATAGCAAAGCAATTTTGACTAAATAAATCTTAGCCATCTATTGTACTCAAGGTGTTGCATACGTTTAAATGCATTTAAAAAGAACAACCTTCACCGATTCAAGTTTTTCAAACTAAAACTGCTGTGTCAATAATGATATCTATTTCTTTTATTTCAAATGCAAAGTAGTTATTTTTAATAATGAATTTCGCCAGGTTAAGATCATAAATGCCCAAGTAAAAATTTAACTATTTGTAATGAGTTCGGCTCTTCGCTGCCAGTCCCAGGGTCAATAGTTCCACCCCGCACACCTTCCCCATATATCGATGGTCCAGTTTCATAGTCAAAAATTTTATGTTTTGAATTAATTTAGCCATTATATTCAAACACCGCTCTTCTACTGTTCCACAAAAGTACAGCTTGTAAAATGTGCAGGTTTTCTCTCAAATGGCAGATATTTGCATATGGAAATCAACAAAATTAAATAATTTCTCAGTTCCATATAATACATACATATCGAAATATCGAATTGTGGAAATATATTTTTGTGAATCGTGCCGTTCCATAAAGAAACAAACTTTAATCCTAAAACTATAAACTATTGCCCACCTATTTGAATAAAAAAGTAAAACAAATAATAAACCATCACTTTTTACGAGTCAGTTTAGATTAGAGTCAAAACTTTGATCGGCCATATCTCACTATGGAACTAGGTCATCGATATATACGCGTCAGCCCCACTTGCACTCTGCCATATGCCATGAGTGACCGATGCACTCCTTGAACGCTCTATTTGAAGCAAGACAACAATACATCATGAATCTATCTTGCTCTATTATGTATATAGCTGACTGAATGTTTGTCACAATGCTCGAGTAATTGGATTTTAATAGATAGCACACTTTTTCAAAATTGTAATGAGCCTATGCTAACCAAATTATTGAAATTAGCTCATATTACTTTTGATTGGACACAATGTCTGGCAGTAGTAATATAATCTGGCATTTAACGATATTTGAAAAGATCGCCGATGATTTTTTGTCATACGAAGTAATAATTCGAGTCCTTGTGGTTTAGAAAACATAGCAGTGAAGAGTAGCTCAGCGTTGAGAAGAATATTACTTGAATGTTTATGATTTTCACACATAACTATTTTATACATTGCTTATGCTATGATGAATCATGGAAAAATTAATAAAAGTCAAGGAATATTTCATGCGGCAACAAATTAATTGATGATTAAATAAGATAATGACTGAAGGGTGGCCACTATGACAATATTAATTGTGTTTATTAATAATTTAATAGTGTTTAAAAACGTAATAATTTATTATTAATCTAGTTAAGGTGTTGACGATAATATATATTCAAAATTATTATTATAATAATACGATTATTTTTTATTACAATATTATTTACAGGGCGCGAGACCGTTAAAAACAAAAATATTATTTCTCACTGGCACTTCCCGAGGACACATCAAAGATTTGTTTTTAAAAATGCATCACAATTCAAAGAGAATGATAAAAAAGTAAATGCGTAGATGTGTAAAACGGGAGTGCCTTTATGCATCTATTTTATATCTCGATTCCATTTTATAAGTCAATATAATACATATGTTATATTTTATACGACTCGAAAGAATGAAATGAGGGTGCAAATTTTTATATTCGAAATATACTATTATGACAATACTTTGTGTGTACATTAAGTACATTTCTGCATATTAAAAGCTGTGACGATGGTCATTTGCAATAATTAATAATAGTATCTTTAATCAGTATTTTTCAAATATTATCATTAACTCTCCAGAGACGAGCGTGACCGTGTCTTCCGTCCATCTCTTGCTGAATATCGTTGCCTTCACTCAATTTCGGTTAAAGAGGTTATTTACGTCACCTTTGCACCACCTGTTTTAGCGCCAATATCTACTAAAATCACGCACGTTTTTTAAAGTTTTGGTTGAAATTTCACAATTTTTTAAAGTAAATTTAAAAGTATAATTTAAAAGTATAAATAAAGTATAATTAGTACAGTTCGAGTCCATTCGTGTGCTCGAATGCCTGAAGATGCCGAAAGGCGAAACCCGGGTCGTTAGTGACAAAATACATGGAAGTGTACAAAATCTCAATAATCCAAATTTAAATTTAAAAGATCGTGCGTGCTTTTAGTAGATATCGGCACGAAAACAGGTGGTGTTAAACTCACTTAAATATCCTTTTTACCCGAAATTGAGTGAAGGCAATGATATTCAGTAAGAGATAGGGCAAATATGTTTGGCGATGGTGTTTACTGTGTTCATATGGCCACGCTTGTCTCTGAAGAGTTAATGGATTATAATACCTGGACGCATGCGCGGACATTGAATAATTTTTTTAATTGCATACTCCATCCAGACTTTGAGTATACGTATGCCCAGTTTGAGAGACACTGATTTGAGAAACTTTCGAATTAATTTTAAAATTCAAATGTTAAAAACTTGCACAGCGGGTCAACGGTGCCTCCGGGCGGGGGGCAACGTCGGACTGTGGGGCGGAGTAGTACTGCCGCTGGAAACGTGCGGCGCGCTCTGATTGGGGTGCGGTGCACTGGAATGCTGGGGCCTCTTGAAAGGTCCGATGCGCTTCAGGGGCCTCGGAGAGAAGCCGTGCTGAGCGGCCGTCTGTTGAGAGACTTGCTGGGCAGTGGCCGTCACTACTGAATGGTTGATCCACGCCGCAGAGCGTCCCGGCGAGGGGGCGCTGCGGTCTAACAAGGCGGCGGCTAGTGTGCTGCTCTCTATTGGAAAGGAAAAAGGGATTAGAATCTTCATATTAATAGTTTGTATACTGCTAGGAGTTTGATCGCGATCATACATGTTGCAACAAAGTATGTTAGTGTCGTTTGACAACAGTTCAACAGTAGTAGACTTGCTTGATTTGGATACTATGATAAACTAAAGTAACCAAATGAATTTTGCAGAAAAACATATTACTACACTTTAAACATATCCGTTGAGACACCAATAAATAATTACCTTTTTTTTCATATAAATATAAAATTAAAATTGATAACTTTGTTATTTCACATTATCACTAATGTGACGATTTTCGCCTCTTTAAGAAGCTCTTCAGACTAAACATATTGCAATTATTTCAAAGGTAAACAGTGATTCTAATTCTTACATTGAAAATACTTTTTTTTCATTTGTGATGGATATGGCGGCAGTTACTTTTATAATTTCATTTTCAATAGAACATTTAAATTGATAACTCTATAAAAAGATGAAGAGTCCTATCCTCTTTCAAATAAAGTTCTTTTCCCCTGGCGCACAATTTATTAGTGTTTATGTCTTCCCTTCATTCGTGCATGGTGAAAGAAAAAATCACTATTAATTTTTGATGTAGAATAAATTGAAATTAACAACTAGAATCGATGCCTGAACTGGTTTGAACATGGTTACCATAGATTGAAACAGCCAAGTCACATAACCAAGAGTAGATAGAATAACAAAGCTATCAATTTAAATTTGATACATGCACAAATGTGTTCAAGATTAAAAAAAACAACACTAAAGAAACTAATATAGATATAGACCAAAACCATACAATATGTAGACATCCTATTGTGATTGGACAACACAAACTTAATTTAAAATACTAGCTCTGTCTCAAATACAGAAGAGTTCATTTTCTAAGAGATAAAGGTAATTTAAACAAAATCGACACATAACATATTATTGTGAAGGAATGAATATTATCAAACAAATAATAGCTTGATTGTATCCTTACGGTTTTCAAAATGTCATTTAACTCATTGACTACCGTGATCGATTATATTTGATCAATATTTTTGTGGCTATCGTACCGTAGTCGACTATGGTTGATTAATGAAAAATTGTTGGATGCCGGCCTGCAGCGTACCACACATCCAGCGCGCACTTCATGACGATTCTCCAATCCTTTTGTCATAGCTTATACTTTCCTTTTTTCATTGTGGTCGCAAGTCACACAATCCCTTCAATTAATTACTACCGCATTTAAAATGTCGAGGCAAAGAAGAATGAGAGTGGATATAGTTGATGGTAGTGATGAAAAACAAGAAATTTTTTATAATTCCGAATCTGATGATTCTAATATTTAAATAATTCAAATCAGTGTCTGGCTATTTTTTCGTTTCGTTCGCAAGAAAAAAGTGAAACCAGGTGGTTTTGCAGGTGTGTGTGAAACCAAATATCACAGTCTTAAAAATTAAAAGAAAATCTAATAATAATGTGTACTGGAAATTTCAAATTTTTGTCTCTAGTAGTTTTTTTTAATGTATTTTTTTACATTGTTGTGTTAAACAAGAAAGATTCTACAAAATATCTGGTTTTTGCTAATTGCACAATTAAACTTAATTGGGAGTCAATGAGTTAAGACTACTTGAAAAAACTTAAAAAATATAAAATAGAGAAGCGATTTATGCATTCATTTCCAAGGCAGATAAAGTAAGCACATAATATGTATATAATGAATTCGAGAAACAGTAGCATAATGATTTAAGCATATCGCACCCTCAGTAAAATAGTGTCGTAAGTCTGAAATGGTCATTTTTGAGTTGATGGTTTGGATTCGTGATTCTTTGCTCTATTTAAAAACCATTTACATATCTCGAACTCAAATAGTATAGAGGAGTAAAAGCACTTTCCTTCTTTCACTCTATAAACAAACAATTGTGTGTGCTGCATTCAGACTTCTTTTGTATTTACAGAATTTTTTTGAAAACTTCAAATGGTTCTCCTGCAAAATGACAAATTCAGACTTATGATCAATTTAATTCACCACGGGTGCGATTTATGTAGATACAGAGTACAATAGAAAGACGTACCGCAAGCACCACACAACCAAACCCACGAAGGTTTAAAATAAAAAAAAGGTTTCCTGACATTTGGCATATTCACCTTGCTTCATAGTCCTCTGAGAAGAGGGAGGCAACGGTGAATAGACTCTTCCGATGAACTGCTCGAAAGTGGTAGGCTCCTTGTGCTGAGACACCACTCCGTCCAGGCATCTCGCTCGCTCGGAGTAGGCGTGCTGGTAGAACGGCATAGTCGCCCTGATCGCCCGGCTGGCGTTGAAAGCGGTGGACCGCACCAGACCGGCCGCTATGGTCAGCGGAAGAACGCATTCGTCGAATAACGGACCGAACATTGGAATCTGAAAATCAATCGAAATATTATTATAGTAAGGTAATTCAATCAATTAACAAATTGCATGTTTAGTCTTTCCTTCATAGAGGGATCATTGACGTAAGACATGCCTATAAACCTTCGTTTCAATAGAATTAATTTAATTAGAATTAAATACAATAATACCATCAGCTGAATCAGTAAATGACATTTAATAAATTGTACAGAAGAGAATTTAATGATTTGTCATTTCAAAATCTTTTAAAATAGTTTTTATTTGAAATTTTGAATGTGATTAAAAGTTTATTGATTAATTCAGTAATGCACCAATTCAAAAATATACTACCTTTTTTACTAGAAAACAACTGAAAAAAAGTTTGTGTTTTCGAAAAAATGCAACTCAAGCAAGTTCGGCATTCAGCTGATGATCATTCAACCGAAATTAAATGAGCTGCAAAAAATGAAATGGCCCACACACATATCTGATTTTACATTCTAAATAAAGATTTATTTAGAATGTAAAATCAATAAATTCAACATCGTCTTATAGTACTAAGCTGGCAGTGAAGAATGTAGTGGTGCTTAAAATTGAGGGTTATCTCCTTTAACCATTCCATAGTCAATATGAAATACTTAATTTAAAAATAACGTCTTTAAAGAAAGTTGAAATATATCATACACAAACAGCATTATATTTTATATTCTCTGTAAAAATTAGATTTTTTTTACTAATCGAGTCGAATACGTCCGAATATAAATGAATATTATAAAGATTTACATTCTTTCGGTAAAAATATATGGATTTACGGCTAACAACAACTGTTCGCTGTATAGCTCAATATAATCGAAAGCAAAGTAGTTGGAAAGTTTCTGAATAACTTACGTCAGTTTTCCTGCTAAGTGTGCATCGAACGAGCTGCCCGGGAAGTGGATAGAGAACAATCAGCACGTCACAGAATTGAGTGGGTAATGTATCTCTTCGATATGGCCGCCAGTGCTCACTCCAAACAATGTGAACTTCATCATTTCCAAGATGTCGCGTCTACACAAAAAGAAATAAAAAGTTTTGTCAGAATAAATGCATCAAATTATTCTCTCTAACAATTTTAGCCTGAGAGCGCTGGCACAATCTTTTATGTATATCACATGTGGTCAATTATATGGTAATTGCGATACTGCGAAAAATTTTCAACCGTGTCTGTGAGTTGAATAGCCTCTACGGTGAGCCAGACATTGTCAAATTTTTTAATACCCAATGGCTACGCTAGGTCGGACGTATATTGCGCATGGAATGTTGGTAGACCCCAACTTCGCAATATTGACAAGAGTGGCACAGAACTTACAAGTGCAAAAGGTCAACGATTGGCGTAGGAAGGCGAAGGAGAATAATTGAGGCAGCTAATGTTCACCCCGGACTGTAGCACCAGAAAAGAAGAATCACAAAGCTGTGTTGTTGGAAATCAAAGTTTGAGATAAATCAGCTCTGTGTGCCTTTTAGCAGTCTCAAAGGCTAGTTAAGAGCAAAACTATGAATGCTGAAATATCCCCAGGCCAGTAATACCCCTCTGTGTGAGAACTGATTCCCGAGATGTAAATTAATCCTAACTGCTATTCGTCTGACATTGACAATGAATTTGAATACAATATTTTTGAATAACCTCAATTTTCAGAATCCACTTACCTTGTTAAGAATAGCCTCAGGCGAATTGGACGGCATCCGTGTTGCCACATGGAAGAGAGCCTCGAGCGTAAGAGTTGCAATGTAAGGAGCACTGACACCGCCGGGTCCACCTCTTTGCAAGCCTCCGAGGAAACCGTTGTGAGATTCCAGCTCAACCTTTAAATCAGAGTTCAATTAAAAATATACGTTTGCTTTTCTTTTAAGTGGTAGCGTTTACAAGATAGAATGTTATTGGTTGAAAGCTTTGTCGTTCTTGATTCTCATGTGCACAGAAAATGTGAAATTATTGTATAATATAGAAAGACAATATATCAGCAAAATACCTGTAACTTTAGAGAGTTATGCTTTATGTGGTTTCCACTAGACTAATAAAAAACATACTGATTAAAACATTTGTAAAACTGCTATCCATTTACATGAAACCTAGATATTGACTTTCAGAAATCAGCAGATTGCAAATATCTTCGACAGAAAAATTCTGTGTCGTTCTTTCCTAATGATTGATTTTAATTTTTATGAATTTTATATTGTTCATGTTCAATCTATTAATTTTTCAAGTTTTTATTTCACTGTCTTGCAAAATGACCAAAAGTGAGTTTCAGCTTTATTTGTTGCGTCTGAAGAAATATAATAACTTTTTCTATGGATAATACGACAATTTAATTACTACAGAGTTCAGACGAAGTAGCAGTCCACGACTTTCTAGAGTAACGGAGTGGCCTATGATTGCCACTTGTTAAGAGCAGGTTCAATTCAGTTGGTGAGAATTGTTAGATGAAGTCGGGAATTATTAGGTATTTAAATTTAACATACCTCCCAGGCGAGGGCTGCGAGAAAAGCTTCATAGGACGGACTTCCGCTTTTATTTGACAAGATAGAATTGCGGTCTTCTTGCCCACGAGCGACGTAGATTACAGCAATCTTATGAGTTTCTCGACACCTAAAAGAATTTGAGTAAATTAATTGAAAAGGAAAGTCATAATGTCTAGGTAATCAATTTCTGCAACAGTGACAATAAAACAAGGTCGTCCAGATAAAAACAATAACATGTGTAAATTGCCGTATCTTCAAAACTAGTCTACATTTTCAAATGATTTTTTACTATTCAAACTCACTATAAACATCATGGAAATGTAACCCTAACTACATTGAAGTCTGGTTTATATTATTTAGCTTTACAACAACCGAACTTTCCGTTGAAAAATATAATATTTTAAGCTAAAATGATATATAAAACTAAAAAAATCAAGATTCATAACACCGGTGTTAGGCAGAAAAACATTTGTTTTCTATGGTTTCGAAAAATAGTAAAAGTTGTGAATGAAATTTTAATCAAAATGTGTCCGTTTCAAATTTTGTAATGGTTAAACAAAATATGTAACAAGTTCAACCTATAGTGTGCGATAATTCCATATAGATGTTGCTAGCTAGTTTTAGTAGTATTATTTAATTTGCCACCTTTTTGCTGTAAATAAAAGATGGCACCGTTGTCGTATATTAAAAGGCACATGTACTGCGGTTTTGAAATTTTATATATAAATCCTATCTCTTCAAACTAACGTCACATCATTCTTATCGAAACCATTTCTGCTGGACATGGCATCCTCAGTTAGATTTGGTTCCCGATTAGTAAAATCCTATGGATACCAAGCCGTCAAAACCATCTCAGCTGGAGCACTGCATTTTCAGTTAGATCGGTTCCCGATTAGTGAAATCCTACAGATACCGAGCAATCGAAGCCATCTCTGCTGGAGCACTGCATCCTCAGTTAGATCGGTTCCCGATTGATAAAGTCCTATGAATACCAGCCTAGTGAAACTATCTTCTGACAGAGCACTGCTTCCGCTGTTTGGTCAGTTCTCACCTGATATGGCTCTACGGATTCAACATCATACGAACATCTGATACATTGTCATATACCTACATCTTCAATCGCTATGAGGGTTAACAGCTACGGTTTAACCCTTTGTCAACTTTACTCATATTCTATGTTCCATGTTTTACTGTGTCTATCTACTTTTCTTGAACCTACACTACGTGACACACTAAACGTGTGTTAAAAACAACAGTACAACTTACAAGAGAAATAAAACTTTCGCAATTATCTCGAATTGACTATTTCATAAAAATTCAGAGTGAATACATACCGTTGGGCGTCAAGATTTCTCAATTCCCTTAAGAGCTTGTCCGATCTTTTGAGTAAGTGCACGGCTCCTCGTCCACCCCATCCCACAAAGCCTAACTGACTCAGTAAAAGACGGCACTGCCGGAAATCTGGACTGTACTCAGCTGTGTCCATCGACTCCCCTGCCAGTGACGTTTCTTCTTCAGGGTTTTCGACACTATAATGAAGATTTATTGTTACAAATCATTGAATGTTTTGTTTATGAAAGAAAAATGATCAACGAGGCCACCAGAGATATGAAGTACCTATTCTCTAATGGCTAATAAAGTGATACATTAGTCTGCCGCAACCATGTAGTTATTCCACTCAAAGGTTTTAATAAATATATCCGATGTACAACTAATTGAACACAAATGAACTTTCTTTCTTAAGCAGTTGTGAAATATCGCTAATAATAGTCATTATAATGAATATTACCTCAACATATGACAATTCCTGGACAAATAATCTGTCTCGTTGTTACGATGGAAGAGGATGGCCGAAATGGTGTCATCTTCCATGTTCGCAGGAAGAGGAGTCGGAGCTGGTTGGTTCAGGCATTGGCCGTTGTGCTGGAGGACTTCTGGACTCGTATGGCTTATGTATTGGAGTAACTACAAAAAACGATGGAATGATTATTAACCCTGAAAAAATTTTGTAACAATATTTTATCCACCTGTTCAGTTTAGGTAAAAATTTCTTTTATAATTTGTATATACACTAAAAAACTATGTGTGGATATGATATAGTTATCAACAAAACACAATATTCGAAAATATCGCCACTTTTAAACCTGGAACAAGCAAATGCCGATTGCGAAAGATCTTTACAAAGAATATGTGAAGAAGTTTTTTCATACCCTAATATAGATAACACACACAAACGAAAAACTAGAGGACAGGTCCAATTAAGGATTCTATACTAGCTTTGCTGAGATGACTAATTTCTTTAGAACGATGCTAACTTTATAAGGATAGAAACAATTTTACTTCAGGTGAAAGGCATAGAAACTGAGTACCGTTGAAAACAAATGGTCGAGGTCTAATCACTTTGCATGTACATTTTATGTAAGAGTTGTAAACGAAAATATGACGTCATCTAGAAGTAACACAATATTGATAAAAACAGAATATTACAAACATATAACAGCTAGCAGCATCTCTGAATAAATATTGCATACTGCTGCAAGTATTTACGAGTAATTTAAGTGTTTTAAAGCTAATTAAATTCATATACAATAAAACATTCAACATAATAATTACATGGTCAAGTTGATGCTGATCAGGCGGTGCGGACCGGTAATCTGGCAACTGGTCCGGTGGGAAAGGCGGCGGTAAGGACGACAGAGGTATTCCGCCTGTCGTGACACTCGCATTACTGTCGGAAAAACACTGAATTAAAAATTACATCTCCACAAAAATACATTTATAAAATTTGGATAGATCATTTTAAGTTGCCTGCCAAAAAGAGGATGCGTAGTGTCAAAGTAGTAATTTTTTCATACTACTATTTGTCTACTTTAATAGCCGCATGTGATCCACAGAACTGTCGGACTTTTATGAATAATCTTCGGCACATTCTCAAAAATCGTTTCGAAACATTGGTAATTGTATTTATTTCCACAGCATTACTAATAAAAACTTCTGCCAGCGGTCAAGTTATAACAGCAGATCAGTATCAGGGTGCCATGACAGCTTAGCGTAGAATAGTTATACAAAAAAATATCAACAAGATAATAAATGCAATGATTATCACTTACACCTTCTCATTCCTTAATAATGATTTGATTTGATTCATTTTTATATCACACTAATTGAACAAGGTCCGCATGAATATTTGAAATAATTATTCAAAAAATAATGATTATTACTTGACAACTGAGGGTATAGGAAGCACGGGCTGCGGAGCACATCCCACTTGAGGATCACAGTAAAGAGCTGATGCGTCCCAACAAGATTTTCCTGCCAAATCTCGAAGAATCACCCGCACTTGTTTGTCAGCTGTGACCAGACCTAGAAATAAATTATGTTATGTTACTACAAGTTCTCCTATGGTGGCATATCAATAATATATATAATTTGTTCTATCAAATTTAATATCTGACCACATATCTATGCTAGAAGACGTAAAATACTTTACATATATATCGACTGTGGAAAGGAAAAAGGACGTAACCCACACCAAAAAAATATTGTTTATAACTCACACAAAACGTGCTAATGCACTATATTTAAATATATAATATATCAACTGTAGAATGGCAAAAGGGGGACTTATTCCTCCGTCTTTTCAAAATATTTTTTTTTCGATAATCACAATGTAATACATGTTTTGTTTGGCCTATACATAATATTTTTTGTGTGGGTTACGTCCTTTTTCATTTCCACAGTCAATATATATATTTCAACTATTGCATTATGTTTGTATTATGGATCGGATGGGTGAGAGGTAATGAATGTATCGTCGCCTTCACAGCAAAACCACTTATGAGAAAAAAATGTGAAATTGAGTTTTGAATGCCATTGCATGAAAAACAATATTCTACACCTGGCAAAAACATGTAAATGGGGGATCAATAGGAAGGCTCTAATTTGAATATTTCAAAATTCCAGGAATTTTAGAATTTTTAAAGTGATGGTAATATAAGTAATGACTTCTCTTCCCTTGTTTCATGGAAACTGACAATAAAAATATTTATTATTAACAGAGATATAACATCTTGCTTCTTTAAGCTAAGTGATGTTTTTTGCTGCATTCTGATGAGTGGGTTTGCCGTGGAAGCGACGGTTTACATCATATGCGTTCATGCCTTTGAACATAAATCCAGTGCAAAATCAATTTCTGAATGTTTCCATACACGGATTCGAGCCCGTGAGCTCCGCAACTGAGCACACACGCCTGAAAGTGTTGACCACTCAGCTATACTATATCTGTGTGTGGAAGGAAAAGAGCAGGAGAGCTAAAACATTTTTTTTTGCATTTATAAGAACTTTGAGGAAAAATGTGAAATTTACTAGTAGTGTCGCTGATTTAACTGGTTAATATTCAACTTGTTTTTCAAGTTTTAAGACATGGCACCCTTTTCCTTTTGCACACATAAATATGCGCCATTTAGAATATTAGTGGTTCAGATATCAAGGTTTTGTAATGTGGTAACAGTAAAAAATTTGAACTATTAGTATAATTTTCAGTCTTTTTTTTAAATAAAAGTTTACCATCATAAACAACATTATAATGTTAAGCATATATTAAAATGAATCATAAAAAGTGTATTTAAAGAGTCTTCATTCTTTAATTCTGATATTGGACTAACTGTTTATATGGAAGTTTTCAAAACTGTCTTTGGCAAGAATAAGTGGTGTAAATGGGATGTACGAATATTAATTACACTGATATATATTGAAAATGTTTTAGTTGTAAACTGATTTTCAAGTGACATATTACATTACTATTGCTCTATGCTATTTCATTAATTCACCGATTAGAGCTCGATTTGGATATGTAAACAGAAATAATAAACCATTTTACCTGGAGCAACACCACCCCCTGGCATTTCGAGAGCGGGCAACTCCACAAGAGACGCGAGTACAGATTCGCTCAGTCGGAACATCTGGATGTGCGGCGCGGTGAGGACTGGGGTTCCCAATTCACTACCCAAGCCCGGTGAATCGTCATTCTCGCTGACCATCGAGGACAACTGGCAGCCACCGTTCAGAGGGAAGTGGCCGAGGAACAGGACAAGTTGGGTGCAGATCTGAAAAAACATAAATTATTTGAACCAATTTTCAAACAAGGCGATAAGACTTCTTTGAAGTATAAAAAAGTAGTATGTGTGACTTTTTTATAAATTTAAATCTTGGGTATTTTAACTCGTTTTAAACAATATCCAACAAGTCAAGTCATGAATACTCGTGTCTCCGTGGAGTGTTTATGACTTGATAGCGGTTATCGAGGGTAAAACGTTTATAAAACGAGAATGGTTCAACATTTCAAAATTATAAAAAATGTATTTAATTTTATATATCGACAGTGTTTTGGCCAATTGATTTAACTCTCAAAATTGAAACTATTTAGGAGAGAGTAAAAACTGTTTTAACCTAAAAACCTACAACCAATGTTTCGAAGTTTCCCTTCCAAAAAGTGATTAATTTATTTTTCTAATTTACATCATTTGGTCGAGGCCAGTCTTTAAAATGAGATCCAATCATTAGCTCATTTTCGTATTTTTTGAGGTTCACATCAATTTGCTAAAACATCATCGATATCTACATATTAAATCTAATAAAAAAATGCTATATACATGGATAAATATCCTCGCAGTACAATTTGTCGGACAGGTTAATTGAATAAGTGTTACCATTTTTGCCCAAAGTTTGACGTCGATAGTGGAAGCAATTGGAGTTTTGGATCCCATATTGTCCAGTTGAATACTCGGTTCAAAGTCTTCATCCACTGGCGACCTTATACAGTCAACGTCAGAAGCCTCCTTCCCTCGCATCACAGCGTATAATACCTGATGATATCAATAATATTATTACAGTGATTCATTCTTCATAAGTGTAAAGCTAAAATTAACATAAAATTAATTTCATTTCACTAAGAAACAATGTTTAAAGCTTGAGAACGTAGATTTTCTAAGAAAGGGTGTCCAAGAAGAGGAAAATAAAACTATATTAAGAATTTAGAATTGCCAGAACAGTAGCCGAGTGGTCAACGTCATGTTCTTTGGTTGCGACGTCATCCAAGGGTTTGACCGAATTCCAGTGGGGACACTTTCACATATTTTTTGATTTATGGATCTGTACTTGAAAGCATGAATGTCTGTGATGTATAATTTTGTCCCACCCATCTGATACTTTATTGATAAGTTAACTTCTAGTTTTGTCGTAGCCACATACTTCTATACTTATTCTCTCCAAAAAGATAGGTTGAGAGAAAACTTTTGTTGAGATGCTTCCATTAAGAGTCCACACAATCAATAAAGGGCGTGCATGATTAAATAAAAAATTAGAATTGTGAGTTTCACAAGTAAAACAATAAAAATATGTAACATTTCTTTTTGATTTATATTTGCTGAAAAAGACAAACCAGTGACGGAAATGTTTGTTGGAAATATTCAGCTTATGCTACACTAGATGCGGATACATCCACCATGGAGACAGAGGCCAGCTGTCAAGTGTGGATGGATATTTCTGTTTAGTGATGCAAATGGGTTATTAAATAAGCCAGATGATTAAATAGATTTACTAAAAAAATTACACACCTTGAAAACAATTAACAATAACGTGTCTTTTGACCCCTTTTGAACATGTATGAGTGTGGGAACTCCCATTCTGATGCAGTACTCCGCAAGACAAAGCAGCAGAGACCCAACCAAACTCTTCACGGCATCTTTGTTGGACATCGGTGATAACTGCGCTAGGCAAATGCATATTGTGCGCACAATTGTCTCTGAAAGCACAACAAAATAAATGAAATAGTTAAATAACGAAACTTAAAATTATGTTGTCTCATATTTCCTGTGTGAGACAGTTAGGCAGCTTTGAAATGTTATGAGTCATTATTCCAATTTAAGGTTACAAGTCAATGTTATCCTCTTCAATAGCGGCGTCCACTGATTTCAATCTCAGTATGAACACTTTCTAAATTAAATTCTTAATCGCTGTTCACATGCAATTGCAAAACATAGATTCCCATCTACCGCTGCATGTGACCAAAACGCTAGGACACAATTATATTCTTACCAGGTAAATCTTGATACTGTTCCATCATTCGATCGGTGTAATCAGCGAGGAGTAACAGAATATCGCTGGCGACTTTGGCTATATTTTTATTTTTCATCTGAAAAAAAAAAAACAATTGTTTTTGTGAGACTCTCGTAGATAAATACTAACATGAGATGAGGGGTGTCGTACAAACACAGTTACATCAAAAGACAAATAGAAGGTGGTAAAATGTTTATTTGAAAGCAGTCGGACATAGAGTACAAATGACAATAAGAGAAATGAAGACCTTTATTTCTTGCGAGAAAAAAAACATAAATGGCAGTGGGTCATCAAGTTATTATCCTGCGAGTGATGTAATGTTGTGGACATTAACAAATAGTACGAATGTAGAGATGAAACTGAGTAAAGAAAAAGCTAACAATACTGACCAAGGCTTTCGGTATATATAACAAGGTCCAAACATAATAAGGTCATGTCAATATATACAACCCTGGGACAGTGAGTGTTGCGTGAAGGGATGGCCTGCGTATTTATCAGCATGAAACAAATTGTTAATTACTCACAGTGAGGGCTTGGAGAATATTGCGCACACAGTCTGGAAGTCTAGCACACTGTCTTCTATTAGCTAAGCTCTGATGGCAGTGAGCGCCAAGTGCAGCGAGCGCTTCGCAACGCGCCATCGCTTGCGGTTCCCGTCGACATGCACGCACCAAAATGTTTAGTACATGCTCCTAAAATAAAATAATTACATTGATTAGTTAAATCTAATTCATCCCTAAGGCTGTTGTTATCCTGATTAACAATCCATAGGATGTTTTCGGTAAAACAAAGGAATATAGAAGGATTAGTGGGTGATGGGGAGTCCGGGATGTGATCATATATGCTTGACTAAGCAAGTAAATATGGTATAAAGAATATATATCATAGTGCTTATATATATATTATATCAATTTACAAGAATCAGAAACGATAAATAATTAATAGATTGGTGACATAGTTTTCAATGGTGGTGGTTTTGGTTGGTGATAACCACCCGATGCTTGGGTAAAAGTTACAGGTTTCATGTCCTGGGGCCTGAAGTTGTTTTCATTTGGTCTCAATTTTAATATAGATTAACCACTGTCCGTTTAGAGACGGCGCTAATGCAACGGGAGTAATATGGTCATACGGTTCACCGAACTCTTAGACTTTTAGAATAACCTCCCACACATTTTTTCGAACCACTTGACATTGCGTATTGTATTTATTTTCACAGTATTATTTATAAAACCATCTTTCATGATTCTCGTGAGCTCACGTTTAACAGTTACAAGAACAAGATAGATTATTTTAGCCCTGACTTCTGCCTGAGGCCAAATTATAATGGTAGATCGATACTTCTGTTTAATGATCATTTTTATAAAATTCTATTGTTTGGATTGTAATTAATCAACATATTGACAATGAATGTAAGAAAAATAACCTTGATATCTGGACAGGAAATGGTGGTATACTGATGGGCGTATGGTTGCAGCATTGGGGCATTGATCAGACCATCTGGTAAGCTGAGCAGCGAAGCCAGGAAAGTTACAGCCTCCGTCCGCGGAAACTGAGAGCACATAGAAACAATTAATAAGAAATTCCGTGTTGAATTTTTGTTTAGATTCTTTAAATGCAAGGTACTGATTTTAACTAAAAAAATTTGTCCTGGAATAAATAGCTGGGTTCATATCACCAGTGCCTATTTAGAAGTGTAAATGGGCAATAATTTTCTACGATGCATTATAATAATTACTAAAATATAAGCTATTTTTTTTAAACTATAAATCATTTAAAATGTAAAGCTGTTTCAAAACAGTACCAGTTATCAAAGTGTGTAAAAATGGAATATCTATGAATTTTATTGTACTCCATTTTTTTCTTCAAAAATCTATTATAACTAAATACTCTATTTCTGAGCACCTTTGAATTAAGTTCCTGGTGCATAATTTACGGTGATTAATTGTCACAAATATTCGTGGACTCAAAGGCTCCTAGCTTAATCATAATCCATTGTAAAAAAATTAGCACGTTGGATGAAGATGAGCAATGAATTACACATGTAAAACAGTTCACAGATAGCACTGTTTGTCACACTGTGTAAAAATGAAATATTTATGTGAATCGTCATCAAAAAAGATGCAAATGAGTTAAGAAGATTATCACTCACACTTGTTCCAATATCGGTAGAGTTAAGTACGATAGTTGATGCGTGGACAAAGTCCAAGAGTAACAATGAATACCCGTCCAGCGCCAAGGAGAGGTATCGTGGCGCTGCATGTTTGATCAAAACATCTACGACATTTCTATCCTCACCAGTTAAACCTATGGAAAGAAAAATCAATAGTATTGCTGTGTATATTATCTTGCGTGAATGACCGAAATGGTGTGCGTGACCGCCTGGCAAGCGGTTAACCAGATCCTACTGATCTCCGATTCACGTTAAATTCATTTATTCAATTCTTAAATCGTACTTGTGTTTAGTTAATTCAAACTGTCAAAAATATTCCCCCATCTTTTAGGCATGAATCTCTTTTGTGTCAGTTATTACCTTGAATTCTGTCTTATTATTTCAAATGAATAAATGCCCGATTTAGTTAAAAGGAAATAGAATTTATAATAATATAAAAATGTAAACTGAAAGCATCTGAGAACCATTGCTAATAAAAATACATGTGTAACCGGACTATAAGTGATTATAAATCAAATACATAGCTTACCATGATGCAGCGCTCTGTGATAAAGTGGTAAATGAGGTCTAGGCGGAGAAGGGTGCGGTGACGCTCGACATGTCAAAGAGCAGAGAAGTCGAAGGGCTAAAAGTTTTCCGGCTCGGTGGGTAGACGGCAATCTTTCCGATCCTAAGCACCAGCCTGCCACCAAACCGAGGGGAACATGGGTCTCCGCATTGCCCGTGACCGATTGATTGGCACCGATCTATACCAAAGACATACATAATTAGAATATGATGACATTTTATACAATAATAGTCATATAGATAGATGGGTATGATAAATTTCGTACGCGCCTAAGTCACACTAACACAACTTTGAATAACAAGCATTTTTAGTTTAAAACGATTTTTCTTGGGCTAATATAAAAAAAAAATGTTTAAATATCACAGAAAGTGCAAAAGGATACAAATCATTGACAAAAAAAAGCTAAGATTTTCTTTTTTACAATACTTAAATACTTTTACAATAAATAAAGAAATTTGTGGGTTATATTTTAAATAAAACAGAATTATAATATGGACTTTGGCACTTTTGAAAATTAATGTTCAACCTAACTTTTCAGCAAAAAAAATAGACTTTTGTTTGATTGTTCTGAACTCAAAATATTCCTCTGCTTACATAGAATCGATTGCCATCAAAATCTTTATTTTAAAAAAGTTTATGGTGGACTTAGGTGCGTACATTATTTATCGACTCATATTCAACAACATATTTTACTGATTAGAAAGTTACGTGCTGAATGATCTACTATAAGAAAGTGTGTGATTTTTCCAACTGAGAACTTGAAGAGAGAAGCTGAAGCAGTCTAAAGATTCTCAAAGCTTCTCAGAGATGAAAGATATGTGTCACATTTGCAGTATTATGTCTTATTACATTTTATATTGAGAAAGCATTTTATGAATATTATCTTTAGAAGACACTAAGTTTAGTGAAAACTTGAAATGAGTCTCAAAACGGGGTTAACCGAGCAAATCATAACAATGATATTAATTTATTTGTTTGCAATTTAATTATTACCTTGAGTAAGGTCTCGTTGAGATGCAGCAAGTAAGTGAAGACTTGGACGTGCAAGGCGGGATCGGGCAGAGCATTTGGGTCTCCCAACGCGCCCAGCATCCTCCTCCACAGAACTGCCGCAACATCCGGAAGCCAACCTCTCGCTGTGCCCCCGCAGACAACTCCCCGGCCTGATTCTATACTGCCGCCGACACCAACACTCCACTCTGGAATATAAACATTGGATAGCGAACATTTTTTTCATATTTAATGTTAGTATATTACATATTCATCAAAGCATCTATCTGTATTTGATTGAAATAGGCATTCAATCTACTGTTGAATTCAACATAAAACTTATATTTTTCGTTTTGACTAAAGTATGTTTCAGTATTTATTGTTTTTTTTTTTAAATAAACACAGTAAAACGCAACTGACCGACATTAGATCCTTCCGAGGCCAGATCAATTTGCAATGGAGAATCTTTGATAGAGCTTGTTTCCACACCACTCGATGGAGCGGGCGATGGAGAGCGGGATCCTGCAAACAAACACAAATAGATGATAATATTATACATATATATATATAATATAATAGGCTTACAAACCTCTGTCAATATACACATTCGTCCATCTCCTTGTTTCCTTGAAAACTTGATCAAAATCGAAAAGAAGCATCCAAAATGGAATCGAGTCGAAGCTTATATTTCTTCAAAATATTAACACCTTTTCGGGACACATTGAAATATGCTTTTTTAAACTGTCCGTTGATTGCGGAAGACATATAAATAAGCTCTAGTATGTTGACGTCAATTACTACACCCAAATAAATCATGCGTCTCACTACCTTGCTAAGCTATAGGAGTTGATATTAAAGAGTATTTTCGCGATCTCCATTGCTAGTGTGTTTAGGGTTGTTTCATGTGTTAGAGTGCCTATTGAAAATTTCAATAATAAAATATCAAAAATATCTATTGGTTTAGAAGTTGTGTTGATTTTATGAAAGTAATAATATATATCTTTAATAAAAGTAATATATTGTCATGCAAATCATCAAAAATCACCGTTATAATTTATAATTTATATCGAATGAGGGTGATTTTTTTTTTTTGTTTTTATTTTTGATTTTTGCATTCTGTTCTATCTAGTTGCCTGACAAGTGTTAAAATAATTTGCACGAATTCTCGTAGTACGCATTCGCGTAGTGTTTTGTTTGCCTTTATAATTTAAATATGAATTGACATTTACTAACCACTTTCTGAATCTCTGTCCTCGTGACCTAGACCGTTTCGTAATGAATCCAAAGAATGACATCTTCTCGGTTTAGAGTTCAGTTCTTTGGGTAATTCATCTGCAAAAGAGAACATAATACGATAAGCAAGGGTTACGAGCATTTACGAATATAAATAATTCAGTATGGTAGTATTATTATTGTGAGTGTCTTAAGAAGTTTTACCGTAGATTTGTGTCGGAGGTAAAGCCAAGGGTCGAGCGGTGAGGTGTGGATCACTTCGGCATCGGGTCAAGGTTCCCTGCGATGGTCCATCGCGTCTCACTTCATTGTTGCCAACTTTGTTTGATTTACCTATATATTACACAAAGAAAATTACAATTAAATCTTTAAAATGTACAAGCATTTTCAATTAATGATTCCGTGGCCAGCAGGTGTGGGAAATGTCAATAAAACGATGAAAATGAGTCAAGTAAAAATGTGTCTACGAATATACCATAGTTTAATAGTGATTAAAATATGTCTTTTGTAAAACAATATGCTAATTTTTAACATAAACACTTGGCATCTGGAAACGTAATTAAATGTTAATCCAGAAGCCACGGGTGTTTTAAAATATTAAATCCATAGAAGTTGGTATCGTTTCCTTTTTTATCCATTTAACTCCTAATGGATGGATTCCTAATACCTGTGATGTCAAATATTTCTTTTATTTATTAAAAAACATATATCAATGTCAATTAGGTAGAATCAATTCCATTCAGTTTTGCTGTTTGTAGCAATGATGTCGGCAATGCCACTCTGCCTCTTATATATTATAATTAAAACAACTTCTAACCAGCGAGCGGAGTTGCCGGAACATTGATGACCGTGGTAGATTTAATAGGATTGTTACTCCGACGGCCACCTCTTTTATTCTGTTGCTCCGTGGCCCTGTCCAAGGGAAGATCCGTAAGATCCAGATTGTAAACGTGTCTCGCCAGCACTCTGGTTAAAGTCTCCATCGTTTTCTGCAATAAAAATAAATAGTCAAATAAATACAAAATCGACTAGTTGCCACCGTCGTAAATTTAAATTGGTTTCAAGAACATTTGTATTTGGTTCTTTTTATAGTTGGTTACATTTGTACATTTAATATTTGATTGCATTTTCATTGTCATTTTATGTAGAAACGTTCTTACATTGAATTTAAGTTTTTAATATCGACTGTGTATTGGCCAATTGATGTAACCCTCAAAAAATACGAAAATGAGTTGACGATTGGATTTCATTTTAAAGACAACAGAGCAGGTAAATTAGAAAAATAAATTGACCACTTTTTGGAAGGGAAATATTATTTTACATTGGTTTTAGGTTTAAAAATTCTGACTCGGCCACTTGATGTAAGCCACTATTATATCAACAGTCCCTACGTATAATCCCGTATCTGCAAACATGAGAATTTACAGGAGTGCATTTCAAAGATTGATAATGTATCTCACCAATGTTTTCGATAAAAACAGTTTTTACTCTCTGCTGAACAATTTCAGTTTTGAGGGTTACATCAATTGGCCAAAATACCATCGATATAATGCTAAAACAGTTACATGTGAGGGAACCATAAATCAATATGTGTATAGCAGGCGCGTGCTGTGAATCTTTCTCTTTCTCGCTTACTCGCAAGGGCGTGAGCAAGACATTAGGACATGCTGCCGTTTGCTCTTTTATTCTACTTGCTCAAATGCAAGTGCGCAATTGAGATAGAGAAACATTCACCGCAAGCCCATATAGATAGATTACGTACAGCCCATTCTTTGATGAGGTCTTCCCAGTGCGTCAGCCTCGCGAGAACATCCATGAAACTCTGCCAGAGCTCCGGTTTCACGGACACATTTAAATTTGCCTTTATCCATGTAACAATCAACGTTTGGAAAATGGCTGGGGCTAATGATCCGCCTGAAAAAATAATAATATGTATGCGCTTCGTGCACTGTGGGCAATAATGTGCTTTGATAAAGCATGTAGTAATTATAAGATTTAAATTGATTTTGTGGCAAAATGGCCATATGTCTAATTTTTTTGCCTTTAGATGAATTTCGGTATATAAAAACAGCAAACATCTTTTGCTGAAAAAATCTTAAAATATCTTAAATATACTTGTTTTTACAGTATTAATTATTGTGCTCAAAGAACAGGAAACTCACAAGATGAACGCAAAAGACTCAATGTAAACATAACATACCTAAGGATTCGTGTTTTCTTTTTGGCGGCACTTCGGTGAGAACGAGCGATGTGATCTGCAGCAACACAAGTAGCAATTGCTCCCTGAAGAATGAAAACAATTTTCGTCAAAATAATCAGCCCCTTGGACGACACACCATAAAAGTACACAATTAAAAGTGTCACTTTGATAATTGCTGAAGAATTAAGAAGTGGCACCTTCGAATGCAAAGGGTTAAAAATAAAAGCCCTATTCTATAGCGGAGACATTCGAGTTATATGATAAAAGTTAACAAATCTGTAGCGGCATTTGAGTGCATGGGATTAAATCATTTTTTTAAATAAAAACACATCGCCGCCATGAATCTGATCTGCGGTGCTATTTGAAAGTTATTGTGTGTAATTTAACTCCACTATTTGGCGTCACTGATATTTACTTTGTGCGGTATACTATGGTTTTTGTCATAAATAATTAATAAAAACACTTGTAGTTGAGTGTTTTTCCTGGTTAAGTTTACAGATGATTTTTATTGACGACTCTACGGAATGGAAGCAAGACAAAGAGAGAAAATAGTTAACAATAATTTTATCAGTCGAGAAGCAAATGAGAAAGAGGTGCTTTAAGGTGTGTGGACATATTGAAATGCTGAAATTGTGGGGGAAATTGTCAATGAATAAAATTATTTTTTTTTGGTTTAGCATAGTTACTATAATAACAAAGTAATGACAGAAGAAAAATGAAACAAGAAGACCAGTGATTTTTCTTTTATATTTTAAAGAACTAATCTTTTGCTGAGATCTATACATTCCCCTCCAACTCATGCTTCTGTCTTTACCCTCTCCAACAACGATATGTTAAGTAAATAGTTCGTAAGTTCTCTCTAACTCACCAAGTGTATGTATCCATTGTCGTATGCATAACCATATATCGGTATATATTCAGAATTCTTTTGCAGGTGTCCGTCTGCTCCTCTAAAATATGTTGTTGCGACATGCCGGTGTTGGAGATTTGACCGTGAGCTGCCAGGAAAACGTTGGCTGCCTGAGTCATGAACAATTGAAGAACGTTCTGGAGTGGGAAAAGTAAAATCTGTTAGTATATAACTGTACGAATAGTGTACCATTATATTTTTCAAATACAAATTGCTGTGAGTATTATTTGTCCAGCTGAGAATTGGCGATTTGCAGGTTATAATTTCTGAAAGAAAGACCTCTCTAGTTATTATATAAATTTTGCCCAGGATTATTGTCCAATAATTTCATACATACAACTTTTCATGTTGGAATGGTAAATTAAGGTATTTTTACTTATTTTCTTTTATAAATAAGCAATCAAGAGGACAAAGTCATGTTGCATGTGTACACAATTCTAAAATTTCCTTCCTATTGCATTCGGCAGTAATTGTAAACTGTATTTTTATCTATATTATGAATGATGCATTAGGTTAGGTTTCAGTTGTTTTACCAATAAAGCAAAAGAAAAAAAAAGTAGATATTAATTTGATTTGAAAAGTGACTGATGATTAGGTTGGACTGAGCTCATTTCAACATAAGTTTTTCTACAAGAATTGCTTGGCGAGTGCGAACCGTTTTCGTACGAATTTATTTTCAGTCAATTGATCTGATAAAATGCTCACTAAGGCTAAAAATAGATACAATTTCAACAGTAAAAAATGGAGAATTATGTGAAATATATATTGGTTATCCCAAATACATCAAGAAGTAAACTAAACTTGTCGCATTCTTGCTAAAATAAATCGAATAAAATGAAGAAGCTGAAAAATATTTTATCTACGACTTTGCAAGCAAAATGGCTGCGGCCAGTCATCATATACACCACCAACATGCACACAAGCAAGCACGTAGCTGCATAAGTATGTGTAACATATAGGGCTGACGATTAATGCTGCGTATCGCAGTTCAAAGCTGAAGACTGAATATCGAGAGCTCTTTTCAAAAATTTATTTTCCTGTGTTCTACTTGATATTTTCATGATCTGTTGCTTAATTTCTTTACCTAAAGGTTTGAATTATTTTTAAAATATATATACACAAGTGTTTCCTTCTAGTTTGGCCGGAAATACGAGATTAACCCTTGGACACGTAAACATGTCCAGCGCATTCATCGGGTTAACCAAGTGGTCAACATCATTGACTTCAGTTACGGTACTCACAGATTCGATTCTCAGTACGGATAGTTTCACAGATTGATTTTTCAATCGATTTGTGTTTGATGGCATTGATGTTTGTGACGTTAAAAATTCCCTCCCACCATCTGATCCTAAAAGCAGTAACCCGGCCTTACCCTAAGTTCGAAAAAAGAGAGGTTGAGACACTGAGTAACGAGTGGTTCTCGTAGAAAAACTTCTGCTGGGATAAACTCCATTAGCAGTCCATAATCATAAGCTTTACATTGGGAGGATATGGTTATATGAAAAAAGTGTGGGCCAACATTTAAGATCTGTGAGTGCAGTGCTACAGGATTGATAATATGGACGTAGTGTAAAATAAACTTTACCTGTAGTCCAGCTCGTACGAGAATATTATCTTTATGAATGGCTCCAAGGTAAGAGTCGTTCCTAAGCCTCCTAGGGGGAACGGCTATTTCATGAATTGTACTAACACTTCCGATTCCACTGCTAACAGAAGCAGTGTGCGTATTTTCTAATAAAAATGGCGGAATATCCACAACCTGAAATAAAATTATGCGAAACACATCAGAAATGCTTAAATTGCAACCCCGCACAGTAGCGAGGAAGGTAGAGCCACTTGGCTACAACTGCCGGCATAAAAATTGCCAAAACGATTACAAAAATTCAGGTAAAATAAATAAATTTATAAATGTTTGTTTTTCTGAGGTTTTTAATCAGCAGGACTCAGGAAAAATTAATAAATGATATATTTTAATATTGGTTTCAAATTAACAAAAAAATCTGGAGTCATGTAGCGATGGCCTAGCGCACAATCGAATTAAGTGCAATTTTAAGTGTTTTTAAATTAAGTATGTTTTCCATAGCTCTAAAGCCTATATTTTTTTATAGTTCACAAATATACTTATGCCTAGTTTAATTAACTGTAATCGTTATTTCTAATTTGTACTAAGTACTAAGTACCAAGAGAGTAAGTGTAAACTTTCAAATTGCAGTTTCTCGAAACAAGTATCCTTGCACTTAAGACGTTTGTGCGCTAGGTCAGTGCTACCAATGAGATGATCCCAAGTGTGCCGTGGTGCAATGGGTCCAAAATGAGAAAAAATCTAGTTTCTTTATATTATATCAGAAGTAAATACTGTATTATTTTGACATTTATATGAAATAATTGTATTAGCGAAACTGCAATGATGGTGAATAAAATGGGGTTTGGTCACGTGTGTAAAACAAAAAAAATCCTTCTATATAAATAGCATATTGCTGTATGTATTGGGAAGCATTGATGGCAAAACAATTCCCAGTAGAAATATTACAAAAACAAAGAATGGATCTATCAGAATAATACACACGATCAAATCAAAAGACTTCAATACGCAATGGCTTAAGTGACTTTTATTAAAAAATATATTAATGCTATTTCAAATTCATCTAATAAAAACAAATTAATAAATTGTAAGTTTTGTTTATGAAACCCACATATTTTGGCTTGAGGTGTGCCGTGAAAAATGGATGAGTGCTTAGGTGTGCCGAGGGGGAGAAAAGATTGCGGAGCACTTTTTAAAATAAGAAGTTTTTAAAATAATGATGAAAGTTAATAAATTCCATAGCTTAGAGAGAGTCCCTTTATATAATTTTTTCAACACGACATGATCACCAAAGGTATTTTATCTTCTTTAATCTAATGGTTGACAGTAAATATATTTCATAATTCCAAAGATTCACCATATCAAATAGAAAAATAAGTGAAATAGACTTCTTACGTTCATTTGTATCCAGTCTTTGTACACCGCTATGACTCTTCTGATGGCAGCGGAATGTGAGAACGGCAGCAGGAATGCTTGGCGAAGTACTTCGTGCATAAAATTAACATGGTCGCGGGAACAGTTCAACACGTCCCGCACCACAGCGACGCTCGACAACTCCTCACCGCTCGATTCTTAAATTTAAACATTAATTAATAGTTACTGATAAAAATACAATCATAGCAGGGCTATTTATATAAAACAATACAGGATTGTATTTCGATCAGTTAATAATGCTTGTGATGAGCGAAACCGGTCCTGATCAGTGGCAGGCGGTGAACAGAATATTAAGGAATGCAAGAAAATACTTATCTATTTACGCAAGAAATGTATTCTCCGATTCTTGAATTTTGAAAACACTACTTTACAAGAGCCGTCCCTGGTCCTGATCATTGTAAACATGTAAAAGTAGTACAAACAAATTGTGTTTTATTTTTAAAATACAATGCCTTTCCGCCAAAAAGTGACAGTTAACGCCTTAAAAGTTATTAATTAACAGGAGCAATCAGTTTTTACTAAAGCAATAGTTAAACAAATCAATTTTTAACAATATGGTTCATATTATAAAAACACATACAAAAAAAGAAAGATATCTTACCAGAATCCAAGCTAGGGTGACTAATACTATTATGCTCCTGCGGATTCCCTCGGTATATATCACCAGCCGTGCTGACCGTGAATGACTGCTCCGACTCCTCACTGTGACTGGTCAGCGAGTTCAGATTGTGATTCAGCATCGAAGGAGTAGGGGTGAGACTGCTTCCGTGGGAATGAGTCGAAGACATGGAGGACAGTTGGATGGAGCCTTCGTTGGGTTTTTTGGTAACGTGAGCGTAGTTCGCTACCCATTTGATGAGAGCCACCCGGCAATGGATGTATTCATCTTCGACTACTGGATGGTGGACTGGGAGATCTGTAGCAAATCACACAATGTAGCATTAGGACTTAAAAAATCACGAGGGGCATCATTTTACCTGTAGCCACATGCCTTAAAGTTACATAATCTCATAACAGCGCAAACTATGTTGAAGTCATATTGTTGCTTTTTTGTGTGGCATAGTGACCCAAAATTAATATAATATAAAAGCCACAAATAATAAAATACCGTACTAAAATTTCAAATCTATACCATCGCGGAATATTATCAATCATTTAAATTGGACTGTGTTTTTTCATAACCGTGTAAAAAAAATAATTGAGTGTATATAACAAAAAATATGTAAACATTTTTAATATAATATAATGGACTGTGTTTTGGTGAATATAATATAATTGATGAAACCCTCAAAAAATACGAAAATGAGTTGATGATTGTATTTCATTTTAAAGACGACAGAGCAGGTAAATTATAAAAATAAATTGACAACTTTTTGGAAGGGAAACATCATTTTACATTGGTTTTAGGTTTAACAATTCTGATTCGGCCACTTGATGTAAGCCACAATTATATCGACACTCCTTATATATAATCCCGTAACATGAGAATTTACAGGAGTGCATTTCAAAGATTCACAACGCAACTCGTCAAATAATGTTTTCGATAAAAACAGTCATTACTCTCTCCAGAACAATTTCAATTTTGAAGGTTACATCAACTGGACAAAACACCATCAATATGATTCAATTATTCCAGCCATTGTGGTCATTGTTAGTAAGTATTGACTGTCATACCCGCTATTAACTGGTACCGCAAAGCAGTTACCTGTATTAAAAAGGCTGTACGTTTTAAGACTATATAAATATACACCGAGAGAGTAACTCACCAAGATTGGGCTGGTATAAAGAACTATTATGATCAAATTGCGGACAGATGTGCGGCAGATAGAACATTTTAAATTTCTCCAGGAGAAAAGCGAATGCTTTCATCGCCTTATTATGCGTCTTCTCCCTCCAATGAACTTTCGTGACGGTTGTGGCCATCCCTTCCAACAGAATTTCAAGGAAGTACTTTGATTCATTGTCAACGAGTTTCTCGTGCCCGCCGGCTGGCAAAAGCGGATAGATCTCCACATTCTGAACCGGATTCAAGACATTCGTGTCGTGGAATATCGACGCAGACACGCTCGCCAATTTTCCCATGACTGCCGTCGACATGACATGCTGTTCGGGTGATAGCGAAACTCGTTTGATCGGAGTGGATTCACTGGAGGAAAAGTTTGGGTGCTGCAGGATGTTTGCTAGGTTGTATTCGGCCGTCTCCTGGGGCACGTCTCCTAATTTTGGACACAGGCCGGAGCTAGCCGGCGTGCCGGAGGGAGAGATCTGGGGATCGGGGAATCCAGGTACGAGGGTGGCAAACATGTAGTGCACCTCGGCTGGTGCATTGTCGCCCAAGGCTTGGTACCATAGTAAAAAGTATCTGAAAAAGATAAGATATAGAGAATATGTAAAAAAATTCCATAGTTTTAATATATTATTAATCAAATATGTTTTTTTCTTCGTTTGTCGATATTAATTAAACATTTTTTTATTTTTTTAAATGCTTCGTAAACTCTTTACGCATACTGCAGTTCTACTCTCAGATTTATTAGGCTCTTGACACTAACAGTGTCCAATTTGTAAGGAGAATAAATCTGACAATAGACTGCACATGTGTATGATACTCAAATCTGATGTTATTACATTCAATATCGAAATTGCTCTTCTGAATGGGTAACAAAGTAAAACCACAATATTATGGACTAATGCATCCAGATCAGTCTGATAAAACCAAGAATCCGTTCTATAATAAAGTAGGTTTTCTTAATACGTTTTTTTTTTATGTATAGAGAAATAAAACGACACAAGTTATAAGATATGAATCTCCTCAATGTTTATTTCATATTACTGATCAATGATAAACTTAAATTTAAATGAGTTAAAATAATATGTAAGCACAGTGTTTTTATCATACCTTATGGCCTCGGCTCGTAACCTTTGTGTGTTTCCCTTGTGCAGAAGCTTGGAGAATATCCTCGTCAATGAATGAAGTTGCCATCTTTTACCGAGTAATTCAGGGAGGAGGCAGAGTACCTTTTCTAAGAGAGAGAGTACGCCTTCGAGCTCTTCTCGGCCAGCCTTGTGGACTAGACAGGAAAACGAAACAATTTACTCATGTACAAAGTATTAGTTATAAATAATTTGAAATAACACCCAACTTAATTGACCCTCTTTTTGAATTTATAAATTTGTTGTGAAAAATGCTATTTGACATTATGAAACAGGTAAATCGTGAAAATTCTGAGTTTCGAGTATGTATTAACAATAAAATATTCAATTCAAATTGTCTCAGTGTAAAAGCGACAAAATACTATCTTGTGGATAAATAGTAGAGCAAAAATTTTAAATTAGCATTGGCAGGTGACAGGGAATCATGGAGGCGCCGTGTGGTGGCCATATGCTCCATACAGAGAGCGAATATTGTCAAAGAGAGATGGAGAATTTTTTGTGATTATTTCTGGGGAGGCAAAGTTGTAACTCAAAATCATGGTTTTTAGTTACGACTTTATTTTATCAGACAGATATGTCAAAGCTTACACCAATAGATCGCCAGACGAGGACTAAATGGGTTAAAATACAACAACTGATCTGTAATAGGTTTGAATGGTTAAATCAAAGCTGAACTGACTCGGTTCTTTTCCATTGTAAAAGCCTACAATATATATTCATACACATGCAAATAACACAAATTACCAACACTACAATAAACTTCTATGTGATAAACATGCTAATAGGTGCATACTAATTATATAGTACTAACAATATACTATACATGCAAATAAAATGGTTATTAATTTTATCGGATGTGTTAAATGAAACTCTTTGATGCCAAGGTTGTATGACAATTAGATGCGACTTTAAATAATTTTTTACCGTGTCCACTCCCAATGTGGAGCACATTAACCACCAATGAAGGCATGTTAACGGAAGTTATTCACTGAAAACTGCTTGTTATTCATTTACTCGACTTCTCTTTTATCGAAGAGAGAATACATAATGTTAGTTAATTGTTTTCGCTACACCTGTTTTTAGGGAATTTTAGGAGTGTGAGGGAATTTTAGATATCTGTGGATACCGCAACGGAAAAGCATGACTGACCACTCGGTTATAGGAATGGGCCTTATATTATTTAATCGCAGTTCAGATACATAGTTACGAAATATTTTAAATGATTGATATTCTAAAAAATATTAGATCTACATTTGTTTCACGGTCCGTTTCAAAACCTCATGTTGAGAGTCACTGCCATAAAATATCAATATTAGTGCGCTGTAATAATAATTGTATACACCAAAAGCATTTCTGACACAGGGAAATCTCCTCTCATGAAAAAAATCAATTACAATATGATTTCAGAGAACAGTTTGCGAGTTTAATGCTATTTATTTAAATATTTAGCATGCGAAAATGTGAGGATTTTACGTGATTGAATGTTTCAATATTGAAAGTAGATTTATATTTTAAACATACTCCACAAGTGTGATATGAAACACACAAATTCAAAATATTCCAAGCACACACTTTTAGCTTGACAGCCTCGATATATGTGTTTCACCGAATCCGTAAAATAGACGGACAAAAAACGTATAATTCATGAAAAGTGCAAGCCTTTTGCTTCATTCATGAATTAGCAAAATATTCTGCCGTGATTATCAATAAAGTGAAATAATTGGTACACACACTTGTACTCATATTATACTCAATAACAAAATGACTTTTTCAACTATCATGTTGATAGTTTATGAATTCCATATGTATATAGTGGAACCATGATCTATCTGCATAGATCAAGCATCAGTGAGGAGAGGCAGATATTGTATTATTGTGTTCGAAGGTCACTTCTTGTTTAGCCATGCATGAAGCCAGCTTTGCAAGGTTGCAGCCGAATCAGGCTGTGCTTTATTCACCTACAATCATGCGGCTTCAAAGCACCATTCAAAAAACTACAAATGTTGCTATTTAAATTAAAACAAAAAGCGTTGTCATGTTAGCATTGTTATTGACATTAACATAACAACTCTACATAAAGCCAAGCAGGGGATTTAACAAATATTGTCTTTAAATGAAATGTTCATGGTCACGAATTGATAACTTACAACAAATGAACCATTTAGCATGTGACAAATGCCATCTACAATATCGACACCCCCACTGAAGCAAGAGAGAGAAAAAAAATATTTACTAATTTTATTGAGGCTTTTATTAATTTTTGCGAATTCTAAGCTACTCATCTTTATTCAATAATTTTTCAAGCAAGAGACAGATATTCAATTTTTGAATATCTGTCTCCTGGAAAACGACCAAAAACGAGTTACTGCTTTGTTTGTTGGGTGTGTCGATAAATGCCTGTTATCAAAAATGGTTGACTCTCACAGAAAATGTGAAAAATGCAAAAAACTTTTTAAAAATAAAAGATATACTACTCACTTTCTTCTTCACAAAACCGTGTAATTTTTTGGTTAAAACCGTTTTCTTTTTGACCATTTTTGATACCAATCATGAGGATATGTATACCTTTGATTCACAGTTTATACTCACATACACCATTAGTTATTTTATTATGCAGTGGTTGCCAAAGAGAATTGAAAAAAAAGGTTACTAAAAAGTAGTAGACTAGTTTTGATATGAAAAAATATCTGATGTTTGTGAGATTATACGATACAATATCAGTTTTCAAATATGTGTTGTTTTATTTATGATCAATGCCACATGCAACTCAAGATTGATTAAGAACATATTGCTTTAATGATATGTGATATCGTAACGTTGCAGACTGCACTTGCTGTGTGATACCTGGCTAATTAATGTATGAAAATAAACTTCAATTGGCCTCAGCAGCTCAATGGTAGCTACTTATTCAAAAAAGAATACTCTCCAACAGCATGCGACTACCGCTATAAAGCTATCTACAAAAAAAAAGCATTCCTTGCATGAAGTATGAATATACCACTCACCCAAGTGAAATGACAGCTCTGTGTGCCGTGAAGGAAAGAAAAACCACCATTAGAATTTATACAGAATTAAAATAATATACATTGTTTTTAATAACTTACATAAATCACAATTATCATATAAATATCAGACCTGTTTACCCGATAAAAAATTTTAAACATTCTATAAATGAGTTCATTCAGTAAGGGATGATTTTTCGACACTCACCCAGCCCACATTGTCACATTTTGTCGAAATATTGGCAGTACTAAAGTTTGGGTGAGTTACTATTCTTCGTTTTAACGAAGAATAGTAACTCACTCAAACTTACTTTTCAGGGGAAACATATTCGGATTTTAAGAGAGTGACATTTATGATTAAGACAAATTGTTAAATGCGTTGGTTTAAAAACATTCATGTATGATTTAAGCCATACTGATTTCAAGGTTGTATATTGCGTCTAAATGTGATAATATGTTCAATTCTATAATTTAGTGCACATGCAACATCTGTGTTAACCTTTTAATAACCTAAATTTTTCATTGAAACGATTTTGTACCAACAAAGTTGTTGGTAAAAGTTTCACCGAGTTTTGACAGTTACCGCAGAAGCTAGCACAGGGATGCCCCGATTCAATAGTAAATTGAATGTTGTGTTGTTTATAGCATCAGAGTACTTTTGTACTATAATAGTAGATGTAATCTGATAAAGTAGCGTAGTGAACCTTTTTACAAGTGTTGTTTATTTTTGATGAATCTAAACCAGGTCTAGCAAACACCTTTAGGCCACATGCAGCCTGACATGTATTTTTGTGCGTTTTTGTCGCATTAAATTTGTTGATAATTTGAGTATCATTTAAATATTTATGTCGTTTTTTGTGATGATAGAATATTCCTTTTCATTATGATAAAAATGTATATCTCTAAGCATGTCATTTTGGGTTATTTGTTTTGGTTTGCTTATGTGGTCTTTTAGACAAAAAAATTTGCCAGGCCTGCTCCAAACAATCATAACATCAAAAAATAAAATATTTTTCCTGAATAAAACCCATTAAAAACATTTCACTTACTTTACAGGTAAGTCGATATTTTTTTTATTTGTGTTTTTAATTGTACCAATTGTATTACATGACCTGATGTGCACATTTGTATCAAATATCTACAGTGCATAAAAAGGTAAGCTGCCTATTGAAATTTAACATAATTTCGTTTGTTGTCCAGTAAGCGTATAGTAATATTGCATTGTGTCACAATCATTGATTGGTACTTATTATTTTTAATTTACAAGTTTTAATCAAGTAACAATGATTGTGAAACAAAACAAAAAAGTGAAATCAATAATAGCTATTCGTGAGATTGTGCAACGTACCCCTCTGTCGCAAATTCGACTCGGCCTGTATGAAGTTGTCATAGAGAATAAAATAAACATGACTGAAGTTTGTTTCAAAATATGCCTTCGCTTCCTCGGATAAGAAATGTTCTGAAATAAGAAAAAAGCATTAATTAGAAAAGTATACAGATAACTTTATTGTGTAACCCGGTGCGACAGATGTTTCGATTCTTCAAGAAACATCTGTTATTGCGAGATAACATACAACCAACGTTTTATACCTTTGATAGTCTTAGGATGATGTCAATAGAGAAATCATTGTGCAAAAATGGTATTTGTAAACACTCTAGTGAAAACTGTCAAGGACATGTCACAGCTGGTTAGACAGCTAGTGAAATAGCATCAGTTATTAATTTTACATTACAAATAAAACCAATACGGTCTTTCGTTAACAACTTCCAATGTTTCACTTTTGATTCCTAACAGAATCAAAAATTAATTTTTAATACGGTGAAATCCCGATTCAGAAGGACCCTGAAAAAAAACGATGGATGCTGGAAAGTTTTGATTCATTCGGCCAGTGTCCAACTTTCTTCATATGAAGCCTTTTAGTTGCAAATCAGAATAATTCACGATGCGGAGTAAAAGGCAAAAGTAAATACTGACGACTGAACACACTGTACATAGGTCCTCAGTAGGTGAATTATCAGGGATATCATTATGAGTCGGCATCATAACAGCAAGACGACGCTTGCAGACTTGCAGTCTCTGAATGCAAAATTATTTAACATTGTTCTTATGGGTATTTGGCCGACTTTGTAAAACGAACGATACATGCGGGAAAACGATGAATGCATGAACAACAGATCGAGGTTCCACTGTATAACATTTCATTAAAGAGATCTAGGGCGTGAGTGTTTTTTGTCCCCGAGTTGATCTTGAATAATGACATTATATTTTTAAAATAAAACACAATTTTTCTTGTACTACTCCCACATGTTTATAATGATCAGGACCAGTTTCGTCGTCACGAACATTATCAGGACGCAATAACATGCGAAATTGAAAATAAATAATATAATTGTTTCAGGGAATTGTGTTACAACAAATAATTCGTGTAAAAATATGTATTCGTCCCTTTTTTTGGTCGTGTTATTTCAAAACCGTGTAAAAAAAGAGTTGAGTATAAAATTATTAAAAAATGTAATTATATATTCAGAGCATTCCAATGTAAAATTTCAACCTTCTGTTTCTAGAGGACTCAATGAATGGAAATGTGAACTAATTGGCACACTATCATAACAGCATTTGAGATAAGTGTACCATTAAAACGAAGCCTTATCTAAATTTGGTTGACCAAAACATGAAAATAGTTGTTTTTTTATATCGCACTAATTAAGCATGTCGCAATTAAGTTAATTTGAGATAAGAATGTTATCTAGGAAATGCAGTATTTGCAGAAAAATGGTACTTTGCAGTAAAACTATTTCCTGTGCCTAAAAAATTAGATTGTAGATTTTTCGTTGAAATAGCACTACCTTCAATGATTTATTAATGCTTATCATAACATGTCCATAAGACAATAAATCAAAAATTTGATGATTTGAGTTAAGTTAGCCATTATATTCGAACACCGCTCTTCGTTCCACAAAAGTACAGCTTCTAAATTTTACAGGTTTTCTCTGAAAAGGCAGATATGTGCATATGGAAATGATCAAAATTAAATAATTTCTCATTTCCATATATACATGAATATCAAAATATCGTATTGTGGAGATATATTTTCGTGAATCGTCGTGTTCCATAAAGAAACAAACTTTAATCCTAAAACTATTAACTATTGACCACCTATTTGAATAAAAATGTAATACAAATAATAAGCCATCACTTTTTTACGAGTCAGTTTAGATGAGTCAAAACTTTGATCGGCCATATCTCAAAACCATCATTTTCTAGTTGTATTACTAAGGAACTAGGCTATCGGTATGTAACTCATTATCCTAAGACCGGTTCGTTGCAGAAACAAAAACAAAGCTTCGAACAGTGAGTCTTGACGAATGAAATTTATGGTTTATTGTGCTCGAAGAATCAGGATGAATGTGACTTCTTTTAGCTCACCACAGGAAGGGAACTTCTTGAGTTATCTTAAAATAATTTTTAAAATACCAACTGTTATGCATGGAATATTTTAGAATGGCACGGGAACGGTTACAATGCGTCGCATTTTTTTTTTTGTTTTCATTATGTCTTTCGATGTCAAAAATTAATAATGATAGCATTGACCTGTAATATTTTCGATGGTTTCCACTGGCTTTACTACTAATGTAACGAGTTTCGATTCTTTAAGAAACATCTTCAAGCTAACTTTATTGCAAGGTTATTTATTTCTAATGATTATAATTCTCAAATTAACATCCCCAGGTCCAGTAGAAGGAAACAGACCCACCCTACGCTTCATTTTTAATTTTAGAATTAGAATCATTGTTTACCTTAAAAAAAAATATCATCGCAATATAGTTAGTCTGAAAATGCTTCATGAAGTGTTTTTAACGTTGGTACTCCACCAAGAAAATCTAATGACGGCGCGACATGAAAGATCTCAACATTTCATCGTCTACATCCGATATAACTGATATTACCAAAGATAGAAGTGTAGCATTAGGAAATGTTGCTAGCTTATCGCTCGCTATATGCCTCGTTTTCAGGATTGCAAAGGTGTCTGGAGAAAGTTTTTATTCTGGGTTTCAAACCCTTGACTGCGGACCGTAGGATGAAAGCCTGACATATAAAATTCCTGCAAGATATCCACGGACGCTCTTAGACAACATGTCTTGGAAAGTCTGGTTACCCAATTTATAGTTAAAATACCAATAATGCTTTTATTGCATTTAATCATTTCATTTTATACACGCCATTCTTTTTACAAGAATAAAAAAAGAATAATATCGATATCCAATATTTATGATAAATATTCATTTTACCGGACGTGGCCTAAAAATTGTTATTTTTACAAGGCAAACTACCCAAAATGATGTCTTAGGTTAGGATTGGTTTGGTTTGTTCTACCTTAAAACATTTCATTTTGTGCAATTGCAGTGTAAAAATAGCATTTTTAAGCCACCACATCCAGTAGAATGAATATTTACCAATATTTATTTATATTCGTGTCGGAAAAGGTCTGTATTTTTTCATTTATTTTGAGATTGCATACTAGGATTGTAAAATTTAATATCTCAAAATACATATAAAAATCATATATTATTGTTGATATTAATTACAAACTACTTTTTTAATGACAGGTGTCAGATGAAAGCGATAAATGAAGAGATGTAATTGAAACAAAATCTGTGAAGCGTTTGCCTTGGAAAATCGCAATTATGTATGCATTCAAAACAACAGTTATGAACATACATACCTGGTAGAAAAGTGGGTGACTAATAGAAACATGTGAATTAGGTGATTTCCTGATATGAAAACGCCCACTTTTTACGTGTTATTATGAATATAATAGAAGATTAAAATCTGTTGAATATTTAAGTGATGTTCAGCTTACCTAAAACTATCTTCAAATGCTTTAATCTTGTTGCTGAATCTTTTTTCGAGTCTTGTATCTTCACAGATGATTTTTTGACGTCTTGGTGAGATTTCTTGGTAAACATTTCAACGTCACGTATGTCGCAGCTGGTTAAAGAATATTATGCGACTTTGTTAAGTATACACGGCGAATCCACATGATGACCTGAACCGCATGAAATTCGCCGATTAGTTTCATTTTTATTTGTGAATTATAATTTCAAGTTGACGTAAACAGTACGTTGAACTTCGCCATGTTTAAACTGACATGACAACACTAGTGTTCAGTGTTTCCATGCTGCATACTGTGAAAAAAATATTACAAATCTTATGCCAACTGCCGGCTGTTATTTGAACAGAATTTATCGATCATTTTTTGTTGGAGTTTTAAGATAAAATATTCAACTGCCACACGTATATTACAGGAATCGTATATATTAAAATAATTAAATTAGGGTTATGTTAAGAATAAGTTGAGTTACTAAAACAAAATGATAATAATAAGCTTCCTACAAGTTTTGACTGACAAAATTTTAGGGTAAGAATGTTTATTATGTAAAGAAAGCTGTAAAATAATGTATGCATTAATTATTTTTACGGCTTATAACTTATCATATTATTAAGCGTCGATGTCACAGGCTATAATTCAACACTCCCTTCTTATAATGACGTAAGTGCCAAATATGTGACAATAGTAGCACTGACCCAATTTCGAAGAATATAAATGCAGTCATTACTTTGTAATTGCATTATGAATCTTTGAAATGCTCTCCTGTAAAATCTAATGTTTGCAGATATGGGATTATACGTAGGGAGTGTCAATATCATTTGAACCTTTTTTCGTAAACTTTGGTTTTAGATAAATAGGTTGAAAGTGATCAAAAAAACCAGACATCACGAATTTAAAAGATTCGGTACCATTGACAGACCTCCTTTTGTAATTTTTTCAACTTATTTTACCCTAAAGCCGACACCATGATTTCTGTTTACCATACTTCACATCTGAAAACAAGTGGGGTGATCATCATTACCATCGATCTTCATTGAATTGTGCCAATGGGTCTTAAATGTCTACATTCTCCACATGTAGACAGAAATACAGCTTCTGTCATATTTTGCAGTCAAATTTCTTTTACAAAATCATTTAAAATGCAATGTATAAAGATGTCTTGTGAAATTGTATTGGCACAATTGTTGACATTACCACGGCAGTTTTGATGTATTGACATAATTTTCAATGTTTTCCGCGCACAGCTTGCGACACTGACTAAGAGGTCGTGTGTCTGACAAATTACCTTCGTAGACCATAATATGAAGAGCTCTGGAGGTCTCGCATTTTACAACGTGACCTGTCCATCAGAGTCTAAGCGCTTACGTTAGACGAATAATAGCTCTTCTTGATCTCTGGGTTCACGTTATACGACCACTTAATGGTGAGGTTATTTTATTTTCAAACACTTGAATTGTCTTTTGTCTATTTTCGTTTTGTTTCGTTTTTGAATTTACATCCTTACGTGGAATTGGATTAGTGACCACAAAGAAAGCACCATTTCCAATTTTTAGAAAGCTCAAAATAAATGTCGTTCCTCGATGTCACTAGTCCCCAAATACTTCTGACATTAAACAATTTTTAAATTAATTAATTTCAAGTGTGGATCTTTGTTTTTCGTATATTATTTATCTGTGACGCATTCAGATGGTGAAGATCCATGTCCGCTCCCAATGTGGAGCATATGGTCTCCTAATGGAGGTATCTTGACAGAATTTTTTCTACGAGAACTGCTTGTCACTCAGTTGCTCAACCTCTCTTTTCTTTTTCGAAGAGAGTAGGGATAGAAGGATAGGGCTATGTGTATTTTAAGTAATGGAACCTATTTCCAATTTTTGTATGTGCATTTTATCTTTTTTTACATGGTTTTGTGTTGCACGGTAGTCTCTGGAACGTATCCCCCGAGAAGTTAACAGCTATTTTGGTGTCTCACCATCGTCAGAACTATAAAATCAATTATTTATGACGATGGCGTGTCGTTGAAATAGCTATCAACTTCACATAATATTTTTGAAAGATTCAGCGGTAGCTTGGTAGAAATTCATTATTGATATAAAATTAAAAACTTTATTATCCCAGTGGTTGTGAAACGTTTCTTCTAATCATGCTTCTCTGAGAAGCATCCCAGACTCCATCGTAAGAATTTTTATTATGTACATATTTTATTTTTATTTTATTTCAATATTCAGTCTACTGTCTCTCTGTAGCCTCCAATTTCAATTATTAGCGATCACCTAACCACTAGTTTTGTCCTAACTCTATACTTATACTCTCAGAAAAAGAGAGGGAGAGTGACTGAGCAATAAGCAGTTCTCGTAGAATAACTTCTCTTGAGATAAGTTACATTCGTAGTCCACATTGTGAGAGGACATGGTTACAAAAAAATTCAGTCTTGAATTGTTGAGTTGTCAGATTACAGCATTGCTTTTTCCAAAATATAAAAATTGTGTAACCATAGTATGTACCTACTTACTATAAATCAATATACCGCAAAATAAAAATAATACCAGCAACCTGTAAATGAGGATTTTATAATCGTGCGTTGCCTTTACCTGACTTTATCTGACAGAACGGAAAAACCTCAATACGATGACGTCCAACCTTTGGACGATGCGATGAAATCTACTTTTAAGTTACTACAAAAAGGAGGAAAGAAAGATGACGGTATATGATAAAAAGGAATAAGTGCTATGAGTAATATATGTTCGAGTTGACAAAAAAAATGATGCGGAGATCCCGGGACAGGGGTCGTGATTCGTGATGCCAGACCATAATTAAAATTGTTTTAATCAATTAATAGTCTGAGAAATAACGAAATATGTATTATTAGTTTATGTTCTTTAAATTATAATATTTTATTAAAGACATACTTTGTCATACATAAAGGAATGCTTTGTCCTGGTGATATACATATATGAGAATATTTATTAATATAAACTTACACATATTGTGTGAATTACGAATAATAATTCCAGGCCTAAAGCCAAGAGGTCATGTCGTATTTTTCAGTTGTCGGTGTCCACGGTCTGCATACCCAATACGGTTAATTTCATAAATGGATTTTTCAATCGATTTATGGATTTATGTTCGTTGTCTGTGATTTCTGAACTCCTTCCAACCTTTCCGACACTAAAAATAAGTGGTAGCGATCAGCTCTTAGGGAATTTCAAGGGGTGTGAAACATTTAAAAAATCCTTAATTTTTAAAGCACTACACCATTTTTAATATAATAGTTTTCGCAGCGAACGGGTCAATGGTAATAGCCTGGCCTATAAACAACGTCATGTTCTTCGAGTGCAGTGTCCACGGCCTTGAATTCCAATACGGACATACACATAAATTGATTTTTCAATCGATGTATGGGTTTGCGTTTAAGGGCATAGAGTACTGTGATACCCTCTCACAAATCAGATCCTAAAAATGGGACATAGCGAGTACGATCTTCTCACTACTTGTCATGTACTATCCCCATTCTTCTATTCACATTTTCTCATAAAAGAGTGATTGAGATATATGTATTATAAATTTTATAAAATAAACTAAAATTTATTAAGTTTAGTTGTCATCCAACGACAATTGAAAACATTGCAGATTTATTTTTCTAACCTTTTTATACCCACATATTCACGGAAATTAGAAAAATACCCGAGTTATTTTTTAATCATGTCAAGATAAGACAACCCGAATGCTTGGAAAGCACTGATCCATTCCATTATGGCGGCACAAAATTCAAATTACTCGGAATTTCCGAACGTGCTCATGTTTACAAAACGATACGGATAAAATGCCAATGGCGGTTATCGATACTCGTCAGATTCACATTCATTCATTCTTGACATTTCCGCAAGAATGCTGTGTCGATAATTTGCTGTTTAAATAAATAATAATTACTGTTTTAACGAGTATTGCTGTTCAGTCTGTGTTTGATCATTGATTAGAAATGACGTGCCTGATGTTCGGTGTCTTCTGTGTTACATTGTTGTGTGTGTTCGGTGCAGTCACGCCACAAGAGGATAGCATAGGATTTCCCGAGATAAATGAAGATGAATCTAAGAAACCAGCTGATGTAAGGAAACAGAGTGTTTTTGTAATATAATAACTATTCAAAGATATGTAAACCGTTATAGATCAAATGTGGCTATCTTTGTAAAATGTAAGATAAAGATAATCGTTATTTAAAACATGACAGTAATACGATACAATACCAATTCTTAACGAAGTAGTGTAGGAATTGAAAGAATTGACGCTATTTTGCACACTGAATGCTGTCTGATTGATTTGAAAGTATTTCACCAATTTTATTTTGTACTGTAAAGTAAAATTTGAAAAAAGTTTGGGCTTTAAATGAATGATTCATATACTCGTTTTTGTTAAAGTCATAAAAACGAAGAGTGTTTTCTTTCTACATCAAGAAAAATATTTTTTTTCTCATTTCATGGAGTCATGAACGTTTTATCTGAACCGTCTCATATCTTAAAAAGGTTAGAAGTGTATTTTTGTTTGAGACCTGTTGATCTTCATTTTTAGCAAGGGTGTGACAACTGAGAATGAGTGGAAAGACAGAGGTCAAAAATAAAATTCAAGCTTCTCTTGGAAATTAAATTTATTCATTTTTATATAATTTCTTAAAATAAAATGTTCATAGAAATTTCTAACGAATTATTTGAAGTTATTCTGCCACTGATGTATCTAAAAGGCTCTTCGAAATAAAATGTTCATTTGTGTCTTTTTTGTGAAAATGCATTAAATTTGTTAAACAATAACTATTAAAATAATCAGCTGGAAAGCTTATATCGTACAGGATAGAAAGACTTGATTGAAACGGCTGTTATTTGGTATCGTCTGGCAAAACTCATACATTACACTAAACTCGCATGAATAAAAAATAGTACATTTGAAGTGATATAAAGAATATATGAAAATTTATAACATAAATATATTTAGATTCACATGCTTATTGCTCTCAGTTATTACGTTTACAATTTTTGAAATATACATGCGGGATTGATGCACATAGATTTAATCTAAACCAATATTTCTGACATAAGGCTTTCTACCAAAACGATGCCAATGTCGTCATTGTCCAATTCAGTCTTTTTAACATACAGGAACACAACATATTGGACAGTACAATAATAACATTTTTTAATTATACGACTTTTTCAGTCTATTTTAAAAATTGAAAAAATAACAATAGAAGTTTAAATCTAAGAGGAAACACTCTTAAACAATATTCTGCATAATTATAACAAGCACAAGACAACTTGTGCGGCAGTTTTCACGCGTGTCGGCTAATTATATGACGTACACTAAGCCACATAAATCCCATCCAAACCTCACATTTCCCTTATCGTTTCTAAACAACAAACCACATTTGTAATTTATTCAAGCAAAATTCGTTAGCTTTGTATATAATTCGTAACGTTTATTTTCTCACTAAAACGCACCATTTCGCCGCGTTAAGCCACTATTCTATGGTTTTGCTGCACTATCAATATTAATATTATTTTTTAATTATTAAAATCTTCTAAGACTTATTACTAGACAGCTCCTGTAGTATTGTAATTAGAATATCTCGGTTTCGATAATTAATAATTGTTATGCTAAATGTCAAATGTCAAATACTGTTCTTTTCAGTAAAGCATTTTATTTGAAATTTACTGCGTGAGCTTATGTGATATCTTTCTCGTCCTGTTGATTTCAGATGAATTTGTTTAAGCGCGAATATTGACGATGTTCTTAAAAAAAACATTGAAGGTTTTTTCACAAACATCGATGTAATTGATTTTATTTAAATTTGGAATTGGAAAACGTCTGATTTTATTAATGTATTCCTTATTATATTGATCTTCCAAGCGTTTACTAAATATTCAGGATGGAAGACAGGCGGAAAGTATTTTTATAGAAAGAGCACAACAATTTGATGTTTTTTCCTTGAAAAAATCGTTTTCCATTTTTAAGCACACTGTAAACAAAAACGAAAAATTACGCAGAACTAAATTTATCTTACGTAGAATGGTAAAAATCAATTACAAAAGTAAACGTTGATTATTTACTAATAATTACGAAGAAATATTTATGCGGGCGTTTTGCATCGGATATATCGATCGTTCAGTTCATTCATCACAATACACATCGACAAATAGCACATATTGAGATAATGGCACAATCAATATTCAAATGGTCAACATATATCAAATATTATTGATTTGTTTTATACATTTTATAAACAAATGTTTAACATTTATTTACTGTCCGATTATAGTCATTAGAAGTATATTTAGAAATATCGTTTTACTGATCCAGAAATATCAACATTTTATTTAATTGCTTAAAAGATTATTTTCCTTTGCATTCTTTAGTTATCCAAGTACTGAATCAGAAGAGCGCAAAATTTATCATATAACTGCATATTTAACTAAAATTTCATTTTTTTAGAGTTGTTTGACTAATGAACTGGACGGTCGATATATCGACGGTGTATTAATGTATTTAGTGATTTAATGTATTTTAAATTTACACAAATTTTATTTCAAAATAAGGCGATATATTGATAAATAATAAAAAAATAAGTTTTTATAGATTTTTTTGTGTAGCAACAATAAGCCAAGTTGTTTTGGCCAACTGATATAACCCTAAAAAATACTAAAATGAGTTAATGATCGGAATCTCATTTTAATGGTGACAGAGTAGGTCTCGGCCAAATCATGTAAATTATAAAAATAAATTGACCGTTTTTTGGAAGGGAAACATCATTTAACATTGGTTTTAGGTTTAAAAATTCTGACTCGGCCACTTGATGTAAGACGCTATTATACCGACACTGCCTACGTATAATCCCGTATCTGCAAACATGAGAATTTACAGGAGTGCACTTCAAAGATTCATAACGCAACTCGCCAAATAATGTTTTCGATAAAAACTGTTTTTACTCTCTCCTGAACAATTTCAATTTTGAGGATTACATCAATTGGTAGCGGCCATGGTTAAAAAAATAAAATAAAAATAGTATTGTTAGTTATAATGATTATTTATTTTGTTTCATAGTTCCTGTAGAACTAAATATTTCGTTATTTTTATCTTATAATCTGATAAATAATATGTCACCTAACAATCATGTTTTTCGATGTTTCACATCTTTCCTTCTCGGATTGAGAAATCACTACAGATACGTTATTTTCTGAATTAATTTACGCAATGTGCTCATTACGTTATATTGCGTATAACATTCTCTGTACCTTTATCTCGGTTTTATTGATGCTCAGCAACGATTTTTTACTAATACGAAACAATGACGTTATTAGCTATCTGCGAGAAATCGGTACCGGCTGTTTTTTTAGATGTGTGACCTCACAACAACCTTGCTAGTAAAGTCGGTAGTTAAATTTTAATCATTTTGATTATAAATACCATACCAATTTGTTTCTGATAACCATCTTGAAAATCTCATCATCAACAACTGAGATAATTGGTTTTATTATTATTACTTTACCAACTGTTTCGTGTAGGTATACCGTGTACAGGTACCCTCGTTGATCGCGGGGAATACGTTTTGGACGTGGTCGCGATAAGCAAAATTTCGCGTTCGACGGGGGATTAAAAAAAAAACAATTTAAAATACGATAAAACAGTTTATTTATAAACTGAACAATATTAATAACAAAATGAAAGCAACATAAATTTGCAATACAGATGAAAAATAATGTTTATACTGTTCCCCGCGTTGTAAAAAAGAATTTAGATTATCCAACTTGTCGATAATTGTCAAATAATCCGATACAACCACGCTTTACAGCACTCGTTCACTCGTAATCTTCGTCGTAAAAATTTTCTTTTGAGATGCTCCATTTGGAGCCCATATTCCATATATGTTCGACATTGGAGCGAACATGGTTAATATTACACCTAATCACCTTTACACGGTTTTTTTTGCATGGCTGTTTTCCATTGAACGTATCCCCCGCGTAAAAGAGGATTGAGTGTAGAACAACGACGATATAACATTTACTGTCGCAATGTAAACAATATTGACGTTAAATTTGTGTGGCATATATATTATAAAATATATCACCAAATAATATCATGTATTACACTATTTCAGTAGGTAATTAATTGGAACAAGCAAACATTTGAAGCACGGTGTTCCGTAATATTCGTTTCGAAAAAACAAGATTTGTCAATGATTGAGTATATTTACACAGGTGATTTAAAAAATGTTATTTTACTTCTGTAGAGATATCTGAATTTTATAACATTACAATTTAAAGTGCGTCATTATTGAATGGTGCCGTAACTGTTGTATAAACTACACCATATACCATAGACAATGTATTTGATGTGAGATCTAGTGATGAATGATTGAAGTTTTCATATAAAAGCTTTACAAATAATAATCGTCGATAAGAACACGGTCTTGTAAATATGTAATTATTATTAAATGACTGATTTTAATAAACCTGATGTTTCATGAGACATAAAATAAGGTTCCGCAATTTTCCAAGTATCGTGAATAATTGATGATTTTATTACCATTAAATGAAGTGTTATACAATTTATATCATACGATATTTATGTGTTTATTACGAGCATTTACATATTGCGCAAAAACTTAATATATTTAACCATTAACATTAGTAAAATATTTTTCCCAAGTGATTGTTTTGTGACTTTATCAGGTTATGGGTATTAAAAAGCTTGCAATTTGTTTTATTTTCAAGGCTTTCTTATCGACGGTGTTTTGGCTAATTGATGTAACCCTCAAAATTGAAATTGTTCAGGAGAGAGTAAAAGCTGTTTTTATCGAAAACATTATATGTTGAGTTGCGAATCTTTGAAATGCACTCCTGTAAATTCTCATGTTTTCAGATACGGGACTATAAGTAGGGAGTGTCGATATAATAGTGACTTATATCAAGTGGCCGGGTCAGTATTTTTAAACCTAAAACCAACATAAAATCACGCCTCCCTTCATAAATTGATAAATTGACCAGTGGTCAATTTGTTTTTCTAATTTTAATCATTTGGCTGAGACCTACTCCGTCGTCTTTAAAATGACATCCAATCGTTAACTCATTTTCGTATTTTTTGAGGGTTACATCATTTGGTCAAAACACCTTCGAATACAAATCATTACTCGGAATAACTTTATTATGTTTAATACAACGTAGCCTGATTAAGTGCTAAAGAAGATAAGAACACCTAATTTTCAAAGGTGAAACTACACTTCAATTTCTATAAGCTGACCAATGCGTCGTCGTGGCCATTTAGTGAACTTTACTTTCCCTTCACTTCTTCACAGCCTACACCCCTCATCATGATTTCAGTGTGTGCTCGATATTTTATGTTTAAGCGTTTGTGAATTTAAAGACTGTGAATAGACTCTAATGGATTACGGGAAAGTTTAGCTCCACAAACAGCCACAATGATCGATAGGACAGCTTACAGAAGTCACAGTATACAAAGTTGCATATCGGCCTTGACTTGCAGTTGAGTAGTTGATTGCTTTATCCAAGTTTAGACTGAATAAACCCTCTTCATGTAAAAATGGCCGGACATCATTTGAATATTAAAGCAGTCAAGCAACATGACCTATTTGAGTATTTATGCAGATACCAGCTCGCTGTTTACAATGGAGGTTCACAAAAAAGATCGTTATCTATTCTGTTGCTCTTGACCGAAGATATCTTGACACGCTGACCGAACCGTCCGATAAACCTGGCTCCGTGATTAAACATTTTTGCCATTCAAGAATAATTGATTACGGAAATTGATGAGAGAATACAGAGTAAGCCAACTACATGAATACTTCCCAACGACGGGTGCGCAGATCGTTAGCAGTTCTCAGAATATTTCTGACGATCCAAAAATAGTGATAGCACATGCAAAATTCCAATCAAAGAAAATAGTTCATATTTATTATTTCGTGTTGTCGTTCTACAAATAAATCATAAACCGGTGGTCAGGTGTGCAATTTTCAACATTTCATAATAATTAACATTTACTCATTCTTTTTATTCCATGTTCACTTCTAATGTGGAGCATATAAAATCGCCACATTCTTTCTTTACAAAAATTGGTTGTAATCCCAGGGAAACGATAAATAATTACCTAGTGACGCTCTCCATTCGCCCCATTTTTTGAATCGGATGGATGGTAAAAGTAAACATCACTGAAATCCATGTATTTGAACGCAAATCAATATATCGATTAAAAATAAATTTTTGAAAATTTTCATTCTGGGATTCGAACAACATATCGTAATACGGCGGACGTCCATGAGTGTTGGAGCGCTTAACCAGAGAGCCGGCGATTTATAAACGGATCAGTTTCTGATTATTGTGATTAAAAAAAATCAAATTGTTTGTATTCTCAATCCAATATGTGTTAATGTAAGATAGTTTGATCCACTAATAGTTTCCATTTCTGGCGGTTCGTGACATATATTCGTATTTTCGCCGGTCCGTATATGTCGTTGGGGAACAGTGATATTCATTGAATGTCAAATCGAGATAAAATCAATTAAAATTTTAGTTGCGTTGCGCTTGTTGAAATATTCTTAGCCATTGAGTCAATGTCATTGCAATAACAATAATTGCCAACATTAAAACTACGTTAATTGAGTACCTCTACATTTATATGTGAATTAACAGTGGTGGGAGATAGAGATGAAGGAAAAGGTGATAGACTGAAACCGACTGAAAGTGTTAAGAGGAAATAAATTTGCGGCTTAGTGAAGATGTTGAATACACTAATGTCAATTATTTTCTCACCATGTGTGCTCTCTGATTCGCTGCTATAGATTTGTATGGTCACGCGAGAAAGAAGGAGTCATCTTTTATTTTCTATATCGTCGTTGTTCTGAAATAAGACACTAACTGGAAAACACTAGCTTTGAGTGATTTGACTTTGAAGTTTACCAAATGCTTGAAATGCCATACGTTTTTCCTTTTGATTGTTTTTACAAAACTGTTTTTAACTAAAAGAATAATTTATAAAAATAAATGTGTCCTGTCATACAGTAGAATTTGAAATAAGGAACATTTTGGTATAACTAACTCAATATGTCATTTTTTTCGATTTATTGTTTTCTTCCAGAACAGCGACGATATATTATATTTATAGAAAAAGGAATGTTTGTTTGTCCCGTATGCGTTCCTATACCATTCATCCGATTGCGATGAAACTTTGATAGGTTGTTGTACGCACACCCGCAAAGATTTCTAAAAAAATCTAAAAAAAAGTTCAGTTCGTGTATGTTCGTGCCAAAGGCCCGACTAATACATAATTTAAATGGTTGTTTTAAAACAATTTTATAATATAAATAATATCAAGCTTTAGAATAAAAAAAAATTTTTTTCGATTGAATTAACACTAAGCCTTGGATTTAGGTAAAAAAGTAAACTTTCGAGTACACTGAGAAAACTATTATTGATCACGATATGTGAAATTGATAAAAGAGCAAAATACTTTAAAATCTTATAATATGATTTCAGTTACAAAAAAATGTCCTACTTAACGAAACGCCATACTAATTTCCAACCATAAACATGCACAATTTTCTCGACATCGCACGCAAAACGTGTTTATTACCAAACGTACCGTGTTGTTTTCGGTAAAAAGTGGAGCAGTACTTTTTTGGCCGGCAATAGGTCAAACCTTTTAATTAGATTAATTTATTGTCGATGGTCAACGAATAGGTAAGCCGACTGGCCGGTAAGCAATTTAAAAATAGAACCTGTCCTAGAAACCTCTATCCCGCTCCACTTTGGCACGCGATTTGCGGACAGAAATTTGAGCTGTTTCCGCCACTGATTGTTTTGATTTATTTTAACAATTTGATACTTTTTATTACGGGCGAATATTAAAAAGATTACCGATAAAAATCGTTTCGTAGACTTAATGACATCGTATATCAGTAAACATACGTCTCTTTTATACATACAATTATTATTATAGTTATGAAGTAATAAATTCACAACATCGAATGAGAGCACGGTTTTAAGAATAAAGAAAATTTGGTGAGATTTATGAAGACATTATTCAAAAGTCAAATTAAAGAACAATCAAATGTCACATTTTTATTATATCGATGGTGTTTTGGCCGATTGATGTAACTCTCAAAAAATGCAAAAATGATTCGGTGCTAGTACATGACTAGTAAATAGCTTATCGCTCTCGCTACTCCCCGTTTTAAGCATCACATACATCCATGCCTTCGAAGAGAAATCCATAAATAAATTGCAAAATAATTTATGCAATTTTCCTTGCGAATCCGTGAACACCTCAACCAAACTGGATGAACGCCCTAGTCACTCTTACTCTACTCTATCATGAGTTCATATCGTTACCTCAGTTTCAAAGTGTAACATGTCCAAAATATGCAATTCTGAGTTAAATATGAGAAAATGCTGATTATACCGATACCTACCAGTTCCAAAATGTAACAAGTGGTAATATGTGGTTAATTTAGAATGACAGTAGTTGTTATTACTTTAGATCCAAACTGTTTAAACTACGAAAATCCCTTGAAAACCTACGAAAACTCCTATAATTAATATTAACATGCCCAAAATCTTGTTTACAAACTATCTCAGAACTTGCTTTTTGAGTGGTTACACTTTGGAACTGAGATATCGATACGATCTGTAATAGTAGTGAACATTCTAAAACAATAATACACTCCTCCAAGATTAAATGTAATTGCGATTTCCTCGATTCTTCTATAAACGTTAAGCCGCCTAAAACTGGATAAATACCAACCGGTTTTTGCCATCTCGTTTCGTGTCATCGTTTGCCTTATTTGAATGCGTAATCGCACAAAATATCTACCTACGGTTTTAAACTTGCGAGGAAAACAGGGGAACGTTATACCTTAAAAAGCTACATTGGCTATGACTGTACTGAAAATAATAACATGAAACACTTAGTCACCGAATCCCAACTGTCCCAAATCGTGTCTACACTCGTAGTCCTTAGTCACATAGCACCTATATAATATTATTCAATGAGTGTTATGATAAATGTCATTGTGTTCTCACTTTTTGTTTTAAAGTTAAAGCCTTTCCATATCATCCTATAATAAATTATCAAATTGTAATCGGTTTTATTTACCTGTTTACTGTTTCCTGTATATATCTATGCTGTTATTACTTATAACTAAACTAATGTTTGTCTTGTCATCACTTTTATACGATAACTGTAATGAGAAATCTGAAAAAAGGCCGTATTGTATTATTTAATTTACATTTATTGAAACAGAAACATTTATTGACTAAGACAGAAGTTATAAGTAATAATAGAACAGATATTTTCAGGAAACAGTAAACAAGTAAAATATTGCAATTTCATTATTTCATAGTAATTATCTCCAATGTGCAAAAAATGTGCATCACAAACCTCCAATGTGACAGTGTAAAAATGTTATTTATTTTACTTTTAATCGATCATTTTAATAACTGAAATAGTGTTATTAATACGTTACTCCGATAAACTGCATTACTATTTTATTACAAAATATTCTGCTGATTTTTTAAAACGGTTCTCAAAACAGTATTTTTGCACATTGAATGATTATTTTGTGCTCCGCAAAGTAACAGACGAATAAATCGAAAAAAACTTTGTAAAATTTATGTTTTCATTTATGAAGTAATTGAATATACAGAATGATCACAATCGTCACCATACTGGCAGAAATTTATCGGTAACAAATTGACAGTTGTGAGTAAAAAGCAAATGAGAATGAGTGTTTAGGACAAAGCCTTTAGCCTCGATGTTACATAAATAATTATAATGTCAAATATGTATGGATGTATGCCGATCAGACACAAATAAATCTACTAACTTATATATCTGCATTAATTAGTGCACATACTTATTTACCGATAAAATAAATGTCAATAAGCGTTTTTGTATAATAAATGCTACCACTTATCGAGTTATTCAAGACAAAGAATAATATTATTGAAATTCAAGAATCTCATTGTGCACTTACTTCATTATTGTCATTTTTGTTACTTTTCAGCTTCTGCCAGTACTGTGACGGCATGAAATTTCTATTTACTCTGATAATATAAAATAAGTTTTATGTTGGGTCAAATAACTTGATAAATATGATTAGTTTTATTCTATTTGGGTCATTTGGTTAAGATATATGTTTCTTTTTGATTGGTTTCAGAACAGGCAGCCACTGTTTATGCCCGCGCAGTGCGATGAAAACGAATTATTATATCCTGGAGATCAGAAAGACGATTGGATTTGTGACTGCAAACCAGGTAACCACAACAATTATATTAAATATTAATATGTATATCGACTGTGTTTTGGCCAATTGATCTAAGCCTCAAAAAATACGAAAACTAATTAATGATTGAATCTCATTTTAGAGATGACAGAGTAGGTTTCGGCCAAATGATGAAAATTAAAAAAATAAATTGACCACTTTTTGAAGCTAACATCATTTTACACTGGTTTTATGTTTAAAAATTCTGACCCGGCCACTTGATGTAAGCCATTATTATATTGACACTCCCTACGTAAAATCGTGTATCTGCAAACATGAGAATTTACAGGAGAGCATTTCAAAGTTTCATAACGCAACTCACCATATAATGTTTTCGATAAAAACAGCTTTTACTCTCTCCTGAACAATTTCAATTTTGAGGGTTACATCAATTGACCAAAACACCGTCGATATGAAAGCCTTGGAAATAAAATAATTAGCAAGCTTTTTAATACCCATAACCTGATAAAAGTCAGTTTTTACTCTCTCCTGAACCAATTCAATTTTGAGGGTTACACCAAAACACCGTCGATATTATTTATATAAAGTTTGTCATTCTTGCGATCAATTGATATTCGGAAATATTAATTTTAGTAAATCGATGGTGAATAATAATAATTGTTGCAAATTAATAAAAAAAACAATACATTAGGCAAGGTATCTTTCAAAATCCTTTCATAAATAATACCTACCACGACTCATTGACGCGGCGCTTCGATTCGTGAATAGTAAAAAATATATGAAATTGTATTCAATAATAAATTATTATTTCCGAAAAAATGTACACAGAAAAGACATGAAATTTTTCAATTCGAGCCCTGACTGTTATAAGAATTGAGTATATACTTCTTTTTCTTTTAATTCTTTTTAATTCGCTTATTTTTTGAAATTTTTCGACATTTCGTAAAATCTTAAACAATTTATTATGCGATTTTGTACATTTCCATGTATTTTGTCACCAACGACCCGGGTTTCGCTTTTCGTACAAAATCTCACACAAATACATGGAAATGTACAAAATCTCAATAATTAAAATTTGATATTGAAATTTCATCAAGCACCCTCAGTCGATATCTTAAATTTATAATGCGAAACAACCAAAAAGTGTTACTATAATAAGATGTTTGTTTAAAATCTTTATCATATACGGTTTTTAGTTTACTAAATTGCCATGTTTAATTTCGTATCAAGTCACCTACGATGCTCAAAAATTGCCCTGTTTTAAATGTCACACTGCTAGTGTGCTAAAACACAAAGGAATGTAAAAATAACCAATTCACAATTTCCTCAGCCTACATCTTCCACCCAGCGTCCAACAAGTGCCATCCTGCATTCATGCAGGGCCCCTGCCAGAGAAGCCAGATGCTGGTGATGCCCAAGAGGGGATTCATTCCTGTGTGCGTTCCCAACGCGTGCAGCAGTAAAGACCAAGTTCCGTATGAGAAGCCTGGATCGCGGGCCCGGTGCGTCAAGCTCGGCGATAACTGCCAAGGGAAGATTACCATGGTGTTCGGAGTCAACGCCACCACTATCAAAGTCGACTGTATTCCCGCCCCTCGCGGTATTATCTTGGAGGAAGAGCGTATAGGACTACGTATGTTGGCTGACGATACTGAAACGTCATGTTTACCTGGGTGCAAGCGATCTATCAATGGGGAGTGCCCATCCGATATAGCTTCACCATAATTCTTACCTATAATTAATGTAATGTGATTGTAATATAAGATTAAAATATGAAAGGTATTTTCGACGAGATCATTATGCGTTTTTGCATTCTTATTTGTTTATGTCCGAAGAGCCTATAGTTGTAACTATGTTAAGGATATGAATAATCTGAATACATTATTTTCTTACGTACATTTATTTACTTAAACTGGGCCCGAATTGGTCCGTAGCGCACCGTCACAAAATAAAAAAACAAACCAAAATTTCCGATCTTGCGTAGATTATTAAAAATAACTTATAATTACGTGTACATTTTATCGGTATTTTTTATCTAGCAAGCGTTCGATTTGTGAGATTTTCGTTTCGAGCATTGCTTCTGAATTTATTTAGAGCTTGCGAAACCGGCTTTAACTTTTCTAGCTATTTTATTTCTAGGGTAGGTACAGAAGTCTTTGCGTCTTTTTTATCGTACAAATTCTAGTTAAGTACTAGTATACTAAAGATTATGCCAGCTGCAAGCTTTTAATGGAGGGAAAAAAATAAGGAAAACCACTTACGAATACTTAATGTGGGTGTATTTTATATAAAATTGTTCGTAATGTGATCTTTAAACTTGAATTGTATACTTTGACTTGCACAGTCACTATTTATCTTTCGATAGAAACTTAAATCGATATCTTGGTGCCATTTTGAAAGTTCTAAAAGGGAGCAGAAACAATACTTTCTTACCTTGTGTTTTTTCGACTTGATAGCAAGTTTACCATATAGTATTGTATAAATTGCCGAAACAAACGACGATTTTGAAGTTATGTTTATAATATACTACTCTGAGAGAAAAAATTCAGCAAAATAATTACGAATATAATATTAGTATAAGTTTTGATGACTTAATTTGCCGCTTCATATAACGTATCTAGTTGTTGAAAGTGGATAGAATTTCTTCCCTATTTCATAAAGTCTATGGAATACAAAGAATTCAAATGGACATACCGTATGCTCGTATGGTATTATTTATTGTATTATATATTGTCGTCATTGGGGTGAAAGAACAAGAAATATTAGTTTTGAGTTAATCTATGTTGATTATTAATTTCCTTTTTATATTAAATTTAACAATGCATTATTCAAATATCGTAAATATTATGACTAGGGATTTAATTTAATTACTCAGCCATTGCTCAAAAATTACATAAAATGGATCATATAACATATATTATGCAAGTGAACCATATTTTCATATAAAAATGTAGTGTATTGCTTTTGTAAATTTGCATGTTTTTGACATTTTAATTTCAAAGAATTTATGTGTTTCATTATTTGAAAATAGAAAATGTTTGTCAGGCCTCGGAATCGACTAGAGCACATTATTTAAAAAAAAAATCGAACGTTCCGGTTCGTAAAATTTTCCATTTCGATCCCCGAATTTTGATATCAACAACTCAAAATGTGACTTGTTTATGCCCGATCGGGGACGATATTTAGTATATAAATAGGTGTATTCTAGATAATCTTGGATTATATTCAATAACTGTTTGTGGTATTGTGTTTATTTTAAACAATGATGATGAATGTTTTTTTCTATAAATTTTTGCTAGTTATGAATTTTTATTTCTATAGCTGCAAAATTTTGTGCACTGTAAGATTATTGTCAAATGAATAATGTAATAATGATTTTGTATCCGGATGTTTTTTCATTGAAAAAATAATGAATGTTAAATAATAAACATATTTATCTTAAAAACTCTTTTTTGCGATCTATACTTCGTCTAAAACGGTCAAATTATGATTTTCATAAACTTACGTACGTTTACTCCTTTCTGTCTAAGGAATTTTGTTCCACATTTCCTCACTCCTTCAACTTTTCTCTTTATGATATAAACGGACCTGGACGGTCCATCCCAAGGTACCGATATTAAAGAGGTATATAATAATGACTATCAGTTCAATTTATTTATATTTATCAAAAGTACAGTTCACAAGTTTATTGCTTTTGCTATGTGATAAAGAATACATAAACAAAGAAACGTTTATACCTAGTTGATTCTATATTTAGATAAACAATAATAAGAGTAATCGTCTGAACTCACTAATGTCTACATAGAGTATGCCAACATCCGAAGGAATATCTTTGCACAATGATAATGTTCTACATAGTAAGATAACCATTGACAGGCTGGTTCTACACTTTGGAAGAAGAAGCACATTATATCCAAGGTTCATCAGATATTCACCAGGAACATAACGTTTGAAACTCTACAGAATGGCAGTGTTTTCATTAATTGGTCTAGCATACGCTGAAAGAAATGTGTGACCATTTGCATTTCTCTTCGTGCTTTCAAACTAGCACATATTTACACAATATCAATGTGAAAGGGTTAATAAGAATCTCATTTTCGAACTGAATAGTAGTTTAATTGACAGTGTATTACTGTCAGGTTCAGGAAGATTGAGAGGACGAGAACGAGGCGGGTTGGGGACGTAGGAAGGAACAGAAGAATTTCTACACATTCGCTTACGTAGCCATAGCGTCTTTATACGTCGTTGTTACGTTGATGTTATATAACAAAACGTCTAAGCACGTCGTAGATATTTCACTATGTTTTGCCATCACGTCTACAGTTTGAACTCTAATGTCACAGTGAATGTACATTTTGAACATGATGAGAGAAAATATAAATTCAAAATACATTTCCAATACGTTATAAGTGTCATAAATCCACCTCGAACATAACATATAAATGATGGGCGGACTGAGTATAACTATATTTGGTCGTTCAAATATAATAACGCTTCAGTGGGACCAACACGTCATAGATGTTCTACAAAAATTGTAATAAATGTATGTGTCTAATAGACTAACTAATAAAAAAAGACTTTTTTGGGACATATAATCATAAGTCCACCTATCAAAGATATAGTGTCCACTAAAGTGTTACACAATATTTCTTGTATTGTATGTTGTGCCTCCATTGTCCCATTTTTTTCCTCTTTGGGCTCATAAACCTTGGTTCCTCGACCCCTGTTTTCAAAATTCATTTTTGTCATGATAAAATACACTTTGACTGTATAAAGACGATATGCTTGTGAATTAAATATTTTAATATACAAATGCAAAATAATTTCAAATATGTATCTAAAACTCTATAACGCATTGTACTGTGCTTAAGTGAGAATTCCACGCAATAATAAACAATCATTGTAAGTAACCATACGTTTTTTGTATCGTAAAAATAATTATTTTGCACTGCGTGCATGATAAAACTAATTTATAATGAATACCACATCCTGTTTCAATAAACTAATTATAAAAGCGATTCTTGTTTTGGTTACAAGATGAATATAAGTAAAAATGTGACGCAATCGATTTTTTTAGGTATCCAATCGAAACGAAGAAATAACAGATCTTAAAAACACGAAAAACCTGTGTTGTCATTATTTGACTACCTATAAACAATGTCTTTTAAAATTATAGACTATCACATTTATTTAAGAAACTAACACCCAATGTATTGTCTTCAATTTAATATTGGACATCAGCGGTCTCCAAAAATTTTTAGCCTAAGCACAACAATGACTCCTCTTTTAAATCCCAAGGGCATCATACCAATATACTGTAATTTTGAATTACGCGCGAATTTCGGTGTGTACTTACGGGTAAGTGTCAAGGACATTTCATTGCGGCGGAGATAGCCGATAGTCGACAAGGAGAAAACCAGCTTCTGCCTGATATACTCTCATATTAAGTCCTATCGATAGAAAATTCATTTTTTTCCCGCGTTCGGAACTACTTATATGAGGGAAAAAACTATAATAGACCGGATTGGTGGCGCTTGCGGGCCGTAGCTTGGAGACCCCTATTGTACATTATGGAATTCATAATTTATCAATAGATGATTTTGAGACGATAATAAAGGAAATAGATGTTATACAAAAATACTGTTATTAGAATTAAATGCTTTAGAAAACTTGGCATCTTTAGTTTAGCAGTCAGAAGGTTGTATTATTTATTTATTTCGTTATATACTACGATTGATATTGCTTGACCAATAGCGGTATCGTTTTATTTTTACTATATGAACTTTATTAAGCAGCCAAACTTTTCCTGGTATTTGAATAAATAAATTATCCATGAATTTTCATTAGAAAATTTACTTGCTACATTTGCCACCAGCTGTTAAATAATTTTCATAATCAGTTTTACTTGACTAGCTTCACAAAATATTTATATCTTTACCAAAAATAGTGCAACAATGTTTCTCTAGTAAATGAATTGTTAAACTGTAAATAAACAAATAAATTAAACTGAATGCATAGTATTTGAATGAAACCGTGCTTAATGATTAAATAAAATGAGACATATTTACTACAACTACAGTCAATCCGGGTAACTTTGAGACAGTTCTGAGAGTTTTTGTATTTTTATGGTCCGTCATTACATTTAAGTGTGGTATTGTTCTATATAGCAATGAACTAATGTCTTGAGATGAAATTTAATCAACATAAATAGATTTATTGTTACAATTGATACATAAATATAGATAAAACAAGGTCGGCAAAATTTTCATCCAGATACTATAGCCCACGATACAAATAATCACTGTAATTACTATAAATTCAGTGATTTTAAAGTCTTAGCAACTTTTATTTATGCTTTCTCATATATTCTGTACATAATTGAGATGGGAAAAAATATACAGCATTTGATTTACAGATTAGTAAATATGGCTAATCCAATTTATTTCAAGAAAAGTTTTTATACTGTGTTTTATCATTCCAAGCTGATAGCTTTCAAATTCAACAATAAAACAAATTATGTTGAACATTAATTTATATATTTACAACCAGGGAGCTACTCAATACTTTTGCTTAGCAAAGAAATATTCATATGGCATTAGTATTATCATGGTATTATAACAGCACCTTTTTCCATGTAGCGGACCAATCCACAGTACCAACCCAAATTGTTGCTACTGTAGATTGCATTGTATTTTACCTACTCCTACATCTTTTGTATATTATACTATAATAATTTATCGTCAATCAAACCATATCAAAAAACCAACCGTGGTGTAATGTATTACTACGACGGGGCTTATTTTACGATAGCAAAAAGTGTGCTTAATAACTGTTTACGGTTGACAAAGAGAGAAAAAAACACATTCACACGTAAAAAACCTTTCACCTAGTTTTCCACATTATCATAATCTTGGTACCCTTGAAAATCGTAGCCTCATTTTCACTTGGGTTTGTTTCATTTCCAGCGTCCAAACACTCGTTCCAATTTCCTGATAGTTTTCATACTGCCCGCCTTCCTGTTTCCATGGTGACCAGAAAAAGCTTTTACTGTAAACAACTAACATGGGAAAGTCTGCGCTTTGGAAATATCAGTTCAATTCGAGAGTTTCCCTCGGCCGGTACTACAAAACAAACTGTGATTTAAGCCGAAATAAAAAGTGCGGGATTCTAACAAGTTAAAACGCAGTTAATTTACTGTATGAAAGCGTTAAACGTTGATATTTTAATTTGAACGATTGATTATTTGATTACTGTTTTTGGTTTTTAATCGGTAATGTTGTTTGTTGATCAGTTTTCCCTGTTTTCTTCTCCGCTCATGTTGGGCTCGCCTTGTTTACAATTTTGAATGTCAACTTGACAGTGGCGCTTTCGCCTATCGATTCCCTACCACCTTAGTGACACCGTGTTTACTGCTGTCACAAAAATCGGGCGGCCACTTTTAATATACAACAATAACGTTGGCAACACGACTATTGAATTAAACATTGTCCTTTAGAAGCGTGCTGGAGCATCAACCTTTCGGCACGCTCTGTAGCACCAATTAGTGATAAGATATTAACAGTAATTACCACTCCACTAGACGGTAAGTCAGAATCATTTTCAGTAGAAGATAGAGCCGGTAGCGCATAGTAAAATGTTTCTTATTTCGATGTAATTAAATAACTGGTATATGGACACAGTAAACAGAAATGCAATTATCGATTAATAATTATTCACTATAACCAGATTTGCCCAACTGAAATTGTATGCAATTCAAACATATTCGTAGTGTTTTTTGGTGTATTTTAAAAATGAATTACCACAACAAAATCCACTGAAAATATTGAATGAATGTTTTGTCAATCATCAAATAATAATTTTTTACCCTATACAATGAAATTGAGTATTGATTGAATATTTCAAATATGAAACATACATAATAAGTTTTAGTCCTTAAACGGTTTGTATTCATAAAACTGATATTTTGGGAGCAGCGTCTTATTAATGGGGATAACAATCAAACTCTTCGTAACCACAGCAAGCAGGTTTCATTGTCAAGGTATCACTATAAAAAATTGGTGTTTCGTTTTATTTTCTAATTGTTTTATAATGAAACATAATAACAAAACCCGCAGTGGATATTGCCACATACTACGTTCTTGTTCTGAGTATTAATGTTTAATGTGAATCTTCGACGAAATATCAACAATATTACTTGTTTTTTGGATTATTGAGATTTTGTACACTTCCATGTATTTTGTCACTAACGACCCGGGTTTCGCCTTTCGGCATCTTCAGGCATTCGAGCACACGAATGGACTCGAACTGAGAGACAGTAAACAGTGTCTAACGTTTACATAGAAGATACAAATGCGACAAATATTATTTACGAGGTAAGATATTATACGTCTGAGAGCCACACTGATACCTGAGTTAAAATTTCGGTAATCGCCCTAATCCTTATTTTGAAAACACCATATTAACAGAGTGGCGAATTGCCGTTTTTCAACTTCTTTTAGAAATACCAGTGATTTTACAATTATAATAGTATTGTGGGTTTTGACGGGATGTAATTCGACGAATGGGTAAATATATACAATCATTCCACATTTAGTGACATCTGTTAGGTGTTTCAACGTATAGGGTATAATAGCGGAGAATTAGGAAGGTTCAGTTGCTCATTCAAAATTGGCAAGGAATTTAACTGGGCTCTATTAATTTCCAAAATTTCTAATTTATGATCAAATTTGATATTGAAATTCCATCAAGCACCCTCAGTCGATGTCTTAAATTATATCAATATTACTTGTTTTTCTTAGCGGAAAATACACGTAATGTGCAGTATCAATTTTGTTTAGCGGATTGACATCATAAACAATAAAGTTATAGACTGTTATTTTAAAGAAAAAATGTTACTGTGCATCCAAAGGATTTCAAATTTATTAAATTTTCTTTATGTATAACATTTTTTTACTATTATTATTATCATCATACAGCAATATTGGATTAAACATATACCACTCATGATCATATATTAATAGAAAATCGGTAATAGTTATAAAAAGATTTAATAAAAAAAGCCATTAGTCCATTCCTAACGCCATACTAACAAAATATAATGCAACGCTTAACAACATTTTATTTGATTTCCGTGTTGGTAAATAGTGACGAATAATTAATCAAATAATATGAATATCTTCGATTAGAATCCCTACCTATAATAAACAGATGCAATTTAATTTAGTTGCCAGCATTTGATAGATTTGAAGACGTCATCGAGGAAAGAAGAAATTTTAAGTATTTTGCCAAGCAGCATAGATTCGCCAGGCGAATTCCATAAACGATCGTTATTTGGTATTATAAGCCCGTTTCTTTTAATGAACGTTTATGAATATTTTGCCAACTCACCTGACAGGACGCGAAAGCGCAAAATTTCATTAATTTATTCATATTAATAGACATGTTGTGTTCATTCTATTCACCGTATCAATTATTGAAGAAAAATCAATTTATAGTGGATAGGAAAGTTGCGGAATGAAGTCACCCACGTGGTTTCAATTTGTGAATTGATAGCTGTAGTATAACAGAAAGTACATTGATAAGCTTGATATTTGTATGTATGCAGTTTCTTCATTGTGGTTTTCGGAAAAAACCCTTTGGCATATAAAAATATACACCGCCATTTTATTACGCATGTTTTTTGTACCGTAACGACTATTGTAACAAGTATGTAATTTCGATTATCGAATATTTGAAACAAGAGAAATCCAAACAGAACGAATTCAGGATTTAAATTTTACCGGTGCAAATCGATTCAGATAACCTGGAGTGAAATTTACAAATAAGTCATATGAATTAGTCTGTGTTTTTATTATCGTGTTAATAAGCCATTACCGTTAATGAATTTCATGCAATACTTTTAAACATTGAATAGAATAATTCATAATTTAGCAATTTGTTTTCATCATTTATTATTCAATTTGAATCATTCAAATTTGATATTGAAATTCCATCAAGCGTCTATTATAGTCGATATCTTAAATTAAATTTGTTATTATTTTTAATTACTATTTTAAAAACGACGCTACCATTTTTTTAAACTGTTTTTAATGTTTTGATTCCTTTTATCAACAGTGGAAGTGGTATAAAAAGTAATATAGTATACGGGATATTAAAAGTATTTCATTCAAACCATTTACGCTTCGATAGTAGAGTATATGGTATAGAGCATTTAAAGAGAATAATAGGGAGCCACTTCTAAGTTTTCTCTTTTGAAAGGAGATAAGAATAGAAGACCAGGATTAGGAAATTATACAATGTTTGGTGTTAGGTTTTTCTATTATTTATTTTCAAGATCCGATATGGTTAATAAAAGGTTGGAAATAATATAAACATCCAAATTTTTTTTATATAAATCCGTAAATCGATTGAAACACTATTCTTTGATAGTGTCCGTTCGTAGATTCGAATCGTTGAATGCGCACCCGAGTAGAATTAAAACCCAAGAGAATTAGTTAGTAACTAGCTTGAAATCCCTTTCAGGGTGAACCAACTTACTAACAGCGTAAAATAAAACATCATTATTATAAAATTCATCCGAATGGAATGCGTTTTTGGGACGGAAATAGAAATCTCGTCGTGGAAAGTTTTTGCTGAGCATTTTACAACGGAATTTAGTTCCCAAGATAACACCTGCACAAAGCAAAATGGCGTGACGATTCAAACAGCTGATTACAGTCCTTCGCCATTCCTGACTAATTCTACGGAATTAATTATTATCCGTCAGCCCTTTCTTCTGTCTAACAGCATGTAATCATTATTGTTTGGCACTATGATACACGCAATACGCCATTGTTGTTTTGGAATACTTGAAGTGTATTTTATTAGTCATATTATTTGACATCTTGACAATGTTTCAGAAGAGCAGGGATAATTCGCTCACCGATAGAAAAGATCCATTACTATCACCGTATTTTATCTTTTATAAAACATGCCCTTATCCAATGTTAATAATAAGAAAATCATTAAATTTTATTTAAACAAAACGAATTCATATGGGTAATACTACAGTGGTAGCAAATCACCTCATGAGCGCGTCACAAAAAATTATAATTAAAATTACTATCGAGTTATTGATGGTGATACAATAATTTTTGCAGAATGTTACTAAGGCATGAGTTAGAATCAACATATAACGTGGACGTGAGTGAGTTCAGACGAGCACTATTTTTTAATGTTTTACAGTAGATTTTGCTTGAGCTTACTCGGTTGACATCCTTGCCAATTTCCAATGTTTATTACTATATTTTTATCAGTTTTTACATTAAAAAAAGCTTAAACTTACATTTTTTTTCAAATTTTTTCATTAAATAAATAAATAAAATAAGAAAACAGGAATTTATTAATTAAAGAACTGGGGGTGTTTGATGGAATTTCAATATCAAATTTGAATTGTTCAAATTTTGTACATTTCCATGTATATCTTCAGTAACGACCCGGGTTAAAATTAATTCAAATATCAATGCACATAGCTCGTAGGTTTAGTGATTTTTAATTAGTTATAACTGTTATACGATATAAACTGTTTGCTAACTGTCAGTTCGAATTCATTCATGTACTCGAATGTCTGAAGATGCCAAAATGCGAAACCCGAAGTAGTTAGTGACAAAATACATAAAAATGTACAAAATTCGAAAAATATTAAATCTAACCGTAATTAATCATTAAAATGCTGAAAATTCATTTTGTTTACTGCTGTTCACTGTATATCGAATAACTATTATGCGTTATATGTTATATGTATACATGCACTGAACGAATAATACTTAAATGATATTATGCATAATTTTCGTATTTGAATCCTCTGACGTGTGTGCCGTAGGTTTGCCACACCTGTCTTCCAACAAATAACAAAAATCATTTTAAGTAGGTAGATAAACAAAAAAAATGTAATTGCTGATGTATTACCATCAGTGTTTGAAACTCCTTCAGATTCAGTGTCAGAGTAGTAATTTTCTGCTTCTTCCAAAAATATGTAATCATTATCTTCAAGGGCATTACGGATGTCCCAAGTATAAACGTGAAACTGTGGATAATATGGACGTATAATTGACCATCTCAACAGAATTTTACGAGACTGACGTGACAGGACTGCTAGGAGCAGGCTAATCGCTCTCCCTATTACCCGGTTTTAGGATTAGCTATGTTAGACGGAATGTAAACATCACAGAATGCATGCCTTTGAACATAACTCAAATAAAAAATAATAATAATAATAAACGTACATTCGGAGACTCGAACCCGTGAACACTGCAAGCGAGTAGGACAGAGTCTCAAGAGCGTTGACCATTTGGCTACATAATTATTCAAGATGACGGTTTTAGAATGATATAATATATCATACAAGTTCCTACTGAATAATTTATTTATTTACATGATATTAAGGTTTTTTTTCATTGAAGACGATAGTAAATTATTTATTATTTACAATTAAAATGAGCAGTGAACGATGTTTTAAATTTACATAAAAATACATACGAACAAACCGTGGGCAGAAATACACTTCATATTAGCTGTGGTCGCAAGTAGGGCTTGCAACACCGGAAGATTATGTCAATATCGGTATTCGGTATTTACAGCATTTACCTGCTACCGTTATTTTTAAAAAATATTAAAAATTAGCAAAATAAATAACAGGATTAGGATTAGTATAAAAATACATGAAAAAATTTCAGCCTCTTTGGCCCAGTGGTAAAATCTTTATTCTAGTGACCAGGTAGATTTGGATTCAAGTTCCCATAGAAAGCTGATTTTCATAAAAAAATAAAATTTATCGCTTTATTGAATTAAAATATTACCCTAAAAGGCTGCTAATTCATTAATAGTGGAATCTTGTCAATTTTGATCAGATATTCAATTAAATATGTTCGACTGTAGAAAAAGACTTCTCAGATTACAGTTTTGTTTGATGAACCGTAAATACATGATTATAGCGTTAAGTATTATGGAAATACCGAAATATCGATTATTTTAATTTTAAAAACCGGTATCTCGGTATAAAAAAAAATAGCCCTAATACCGGAATCCCAGTTTTAGTATAATCGGTTTGGCAATCCCTAGTCGCAATGTTAGTTTGTCAGTGCCGAAAGGTTCAGTCATTATTATGCATATATTGTAGATGATGGTGTATAAATAGCGTTTTCCAAATACTTTTTGATGAATATTCATACAATAAAAAAAAAATTGAATTTGCATAGGCTAATGCCGCTTATTTAAACAATATAGTTATGTATGTAAACAGTAAATAACAGGTACTGACAGCACTTTAAAGAACATTGTCGTATTGCTTAATAAATATTTATTTAATAATTTGATATTAACAATGCAGATGTTCCTTAAATATTATTACATAATCTATATAATCATTAATTTACAACCGTATAATAAAATACTATCCGTTGTCCAGGTTTCCCACTGATGGGCTGTGTCCATTGTGTAATACTTTTTACAACATGGGTTGTGTTGTCTTAATGAGGGTCGGCAACTACTAAATAGTAAACTGAAAAATAAATTGAAATCAAATATTATTTTTTATCGGTGTCTCAATAATTTAATAATATCGTCAGATTTAAAATTGCAGGATGCATGCTAGTGAAGACAAAGCTTGAATAAGAAAAAGTAAATCTTGGATACTTGTCGTATTTGAAAAAATACATAAAAAATAACTTAGTATGAAGAATAATACGAGCTCATTTTTAGCGTGGCCCATTTTTAAAAATTGGAAATATTGATATACTCAGATCAAAAAGGGAATAGAGACAAACAACAATGTTGTATTTGTGAAGCTGGTGACAAAAATATGTTATTGAGAAAAATTATTAATTACAATGTATAACCAACACGATAAAATGTTGAAAATACTTCAGTTAATTTGGGAATTACTTTTACTATGTAACACTAATCTTTATCTGAGTCTGATATATAGAGCGATGAATTTTATTTCCCATCAAATAACTTGTCTATTAAAATGTTGAGTGTTGGTAGTTCTCTTCAAAACATCAATGATATACACCATATTATAATATAAATGAAATCATTCATCATTATTAAGGGTTGACGATGCTGAAAGCTGGAAACCAGGTCTTTAATTTATAAAATATGGAAATGTGCACAGTCTAAAAATATTGGAAATCTTGGGTGTCTAAAGTTTTGACTATATTGTTCTGGCCACATGTAAAATATTTAATACAGAGCATGAATAATAAAAAATAAAGCTTCGTATGTTTGAATATAATTTTATAACAAAATTAAAAGTAATAGGATATTTGACCTTGTGTATATGTTTCAAAATAAGCAATTATAAGTGAATACTGGAGTTGTTCGTCAAACATTTTGCTTCTAATTTTATTTTTTATATGCTTTTTTTTACAAAATAATTGCTCACAAGTAAAGTGGACAAGTGGAATATTTATCTCTGGGGAGATAAGTTTTACAGAGTGGTCGAATTTCTGATTGCCAATCTATAAATGACATTTGTAAATTTAGAGGTTATAATTTTATATCGACAGAAATTGGAGTGGAAAATATAACAAAATATTGATGATTTTTGTAAAGCGTGTTGGATACGTCAGACTTAAATCATCTGTGCATGGCTGGTGAAAAATTGGTATAGATGAGAGAACGTGATATTATTTTAATTTACAATAGAAATTTATTTATCAAGAAACTGGCAACCCAGTTATACAATTTTTCAGTGTGTAATATATTTTATCTGAATTTCAATATTTATATTCATACGCCAGTATCCGATTCAAATAGAAAACAAAAGATTTTCATGAACTATTTAATAAATCTTTCCTCTACATATATCATGTGTTGCCAGTGGTCGACGCTGGCACGCACGCCATTTTATTTTACCTTTTTAACACACTAATATTACTTTATGATATGAACTATTATAATAATATGAAACGGTCCGTTTGCCGATCGTAAAAATAAAATAAATCACATCGCCGAAATGGTGAAAAATAATAACATTTAAAATATATCCATGGCGACTGAGTTGACCCAACACTGACCCATTATAATGTCTGACGGATGTGACCTACATTTGCTCCGGACGTTGCGTGTTCGAAATAGCGCGCGCTTTATCCTAACAATGCTGCCACTGGCCAAACATTCTTCAATTGACCAAATATAACCATGATATGGTCTATCTTGGCCGACCTGCTCTGGTCTCATTCATTTTAAGAAAATATTATTGGCAGGTCAGAAAATCAGGGCACTGTTTCGCGCACACTGCTGTGTTTATCAGAGAATAAAATAAGAAATTTTGTATTTAAAAAAATAATAATAGTATTAGAAAAATAAATTAACGTTTTAAATTTAATAGAAGAATTTTCTAACATTTACAAGCCCGGCGAAATTTATTTGAATATTAATAATTTGGATACAGACAGATTTTAGACGACATAGTAACGGCTGTCAATTAAGTTAGTCAAATATCATGTATAGGAATATATTATAGGTTGTAGGTCAAAGGCTCTACGCCGTAGACCATAGAATATAATAACAAAGGATCTGCTATTTTTATAGCGTAGCCGTGTAGCACCGTACATTTATTTTACCATAAAAAACATACGAAGATAGTATCTATCAACCTTGAATGGCATAATCGATTTATGTGATCATGTATTGTGTTGTTCTTGTTGTATTAGCGATGGAAATCTTTGAGTAAGAAGGTCATATAAAAAAGCTTGTTTGAATTGACCGTGAGCCCTTACGTTGGTTGAAGACAGTACCTTACAGTTGAGATATAATATCATCAATCAAAATGCTAAAATATTGGTCAGCGACGGTGAACCTATCACCCGCGGATCAAAAAGTGACCCGTAATACGATTTGACGCATCTCACACTAGTAATCGATACCATAAAATATAAATTCTCTGTAATATAATATAAGGTTTTCCGCTGGGCTTATTTAAAAACAAAATACATCATAATTATATTGACAACGATAGTAATTAGTCTGAGTAACCTTATCTTTAGTTATCGATAAAGGGTACCCTTTATTATTATTTCCAAATTTAGTCATATAATTCCTGTGTGTCTATATTTGTTTAAGTACCGATAAAACGATGTTACAATTGAATGAATAAGATAACGCGTATAGTTATAAGTATAACATCATCAACAGAACAATGTTAATGACAAGAATCAAACCTTTTGTTTTAGATAATCTACTTGTTACTACTTTGCACTAATATTTCAATTGAAATTAATTATTATTAAAATAATACATAAAGCATGCAAATGAGACCGTCATTAGCTGCTAAAGATTCGCTTGGTGAAAACGAGATTTGAATTTTACCTTTTAAACGCATTAATCTTCTGTCTAGTGAAGAAGTCTAAAAAAAATAACATCATAATATTATTTGTTTTCGTAAAGCATATTCATACAAAACTGCTTCAATAGGAAGTATGTACAAGATACAATTGTTTAAATTGAAAATTTAAGTAGGGCATGGCCTTATTGTTATTATAATGATGTAAAAACTAGTTTTAGTAAAAAAAGTATTCTCACTAATTAAGTAGACAGAGATTTTGCATTTATATTTGACTCAACTTGTTATGTTAAGTATTCCTAAAATAGACGCGTTCTAAAAATTCAAATCGCTGTCAAATAAAATTGCAGGTTGTCCAATCACACCGCAATAATATATTATGAATGTGGTACAACAATTATTTATACTTAAAATAATCGTTATGGCGCGATAACGTCGTATATTATCAACATTGTTATTATCCGTAACGGCTAATTACGCTATATAAATGGTAATGATGAAATTTTTGTGTCACAGTCATTATTTTTGCATAAATTCTCTTCGGCTCTATAGTTTGGTTATATATAACTTTTAGATAAGCTTAATGTACATTATACATACAAGCTTTTAAGGATACTTAATTTCATACAACCGTTTAACAATTTTAATATAGTACTGGCATATGAGTCTCTGAGTTGCTAAACACACTCCCAAAGGTTTTTAGAATTTTGAGTAAATCACGAAAAACTGTTATGAGGAGTATGATAGTTTTAAATATAACTCAAGTTATTTTGTGTCTTCGGTGTATAAGGAAGAGTACTCTTTTACAATGTCGTTTTTTCGGGGCGCGTCGACTTTGTAAAACAAGGATCGATATCGTGTAAAAAAACGACATTTTTAAGTTTGGGAAATTTTTGAATATCGAACAGGAGACGAAATAGGAAGAAATTTTAGATTTACCATTGAAAAATTGATAGATCAATCGATAGAGCAAATACGTACATTCAAAACATATTTAGTATAATAAAATCTCCAGGAGCGTGTTAAGCGGCTCAGCGACTCATATCATGTTTTAAGATGAAAATATACATTTAACCATGTAAATAATAAAATCAACCGTATGACACAATAATAATATTTGCACATACACAATAATAAACATATAAAATTTACATTCCGTCATAAGATTAATAAATTATTATAAACAATGCTACATATTTCATCAAAGCCATAAGATTCATATAGTCGTGTTAAATGAATAACCTGTTTTGTAAAATAATTAGCATTTTAATTTAATGTTACCATTGTGTTGGATAGTTGCAAAAACTTTTTCTGAATTTCTCTATTATGATTTGCTAATCCAAATCAAAGCACACATATTGTTTTTTGTTAAAACTTTTTCCTCACGTCAGTCATATGAAACGCAAGTTGCAAGATCTGTCCGACTGGTCAACGCATTGCCTAGTTTCCATTACTCTAATATTTATCTTAATAATATTATTATTGTTTCTTTTAAGGTGTTAACTCTTAATCTTTGGGGAAAAGGCATTATATTAAAAAAATAAAAACACAATGTGTTTTGTACCATTTCCACATTTTTACAATAATCAAGTCCGGTCATCAGTTGAGCTCGTGATGAACGAAACCAGTCCTGATAATCATGAACATGTGGAAGTGGTACAAAACAAATTTTTATAATTTAAGACATTGACTGAGGGTGCTTGATGGAATTTCATTATCAAAAACTGACAGTTCAAGTCCATTCTTGTACTCGAATGCCTGAAGATGCCGAAAGGTGAAACCTCGGTTAATAGTGACAAAATAAATGGAAATGTACAAAATCTAAACAACTCAAAAAAAAAACAAATTATTTTCAAAATTATTGTTTCTGTGATGTTTTATCAATTACATTAAATTGAATTTCAAACATGAACTGTATATGCTGTAGGTTCTTGTCAAATTGCATGGCTCATTTGCGTCACACTTTCTACAACCTTCTGACTATTAGTCTACTAAAGTAAATCACAAATCAATCAACCATTATATACCCATCAATTTCCTAGAATAGACTCAACTGAATAAACAGAACGTTTTAAAAATATGAAATGGTTACAATGTTTTGCGTATATTTATAATAAAGCGTTACATTTGATTTAAAATTAGGATTTTATAAGTATATGTAAATTATGCTGTGGCAACACGTGCTTTTGTTTTACGTTTAGGTCACTACGTAAGTCGGTGCTCCAGTATAAATTTATCACGCACATAATATTCTTCACTGTATAAATAATATGACCTGATTTTTTTCTGGGAAACTGGTGAAAATCATAAAAACTGAAATTGAGGTTAAACTGAGATTTTTTTCAGCATTCTCATGCAACAAAATATTTACACGGGAGAATGTACGTCAGTACCGTCCGTCCTTAAAAAGTAAAACAGTTATAAGTTATTTTTTAAATAAATTTAATTTTTATTTATTAACCTTTGGTAACACAGACAAATAAATTATAACAGCAACAGAAACAGTTCATTGAAAAGCCAATTTCGTGTGGTGAAAATGACATATTACTTGTATACAATTATAGATCTCAATATAATACACAAATACATTACAAATGAGAGATGGAAGCTTTAAGCTGTTTCTTTTCTTTAGTGTTTAATATAGTTTTAATCAATCAAAGGGCTTAATTTGAGATGAATAATTAATTTATTAGAAAATAATATGTCACTGCTTAAAGAGTTCACTGCCGTCCCATGATACTGTATACAGTATTGATTAGACAGTATAAATACAAATGGTGGGCAAATATTTGTTATCTCATTTCTTATGTGTTACAGTTAGTTGATAAACCACTCAAATACATGGTTATAAAATTTATTTTCATAATCAGATTTGAATAGGAGTTTATTGATTGAATTGGCATTTACTTGGTAGAACTCCATTATAATAGGATAAAATAACAAAATATTTAGTTCTAGAAATTTTCCTCCTAAAATCCTAAATCCTATTGAATAAGAGTTGTCGAAAACTCTTCCTCTGCCCACCCTCACTGCCCAGCAGGAGTGGGCAACCTTATATTGTTCTGAGGTCAAATTACCATTCTGTCTCCGGGTCAAGAGCCGGTAAAAATAATTAAATAAAACAAATGAATATTACATGCATAAAAATAACTTGCTACTTCTTATTTCATTTATTTATATGTTATTAATGACAAACATTAGTGTGATATAGTAATTACAAAAATTAATCTGAAGATAAGACTTGCACTTGTATATAACATAATAACTCATGTTCACTTACTTCGCTGAGATGGTTCAGTTCCGGAAAAAAGTAAAGTGTCGAAGAATGCCCCAATGTGTTGTTAACATGTAAACGGTTAGTGCAAACGTTTTATACGTAATACTGTAACTATTAGTAATCATTGATAAAATCTATCTAATTCACAGATAGACACGAATATAATCATTTAAGTAATCATTTTTCCCAACAAAAAATGTCACCGTTAAATAAATTACGGGTTTCCGCTATCCTCACGTACTCGGATACGCCGCTGATTCGTGTTATCAAAAGTAGGCTCGATAAGCGAAATATTATTATAGTTGTACTGTTGCCTTTCTGATATTGTATTATCGTGTTGCACTCGGCACACGCTATAATTTCAATACTTCTTGTTATAGTGGCGCCCAGCAGTAATTTAGAGGAGAAATATTAGCAAAGAAAACATTGTATCAAAATATTTCCCACCCATTGGAAACAAACTACTGTATTAATTACTTACACAATGCATTCTGCATTTGAAATTAGAATACGTGGCGAATTTAACTCACCGAATTGTTTTATTTTAACACATGCTTCTTAATATGGAAGTAATACAAAACAAATTGTACTTTATTTCAAAAGCATAATGATTTTCCAGTAAGAATTGTATCACTCAGAATGGTAAAATCAAGATATTTGTAAAATGTTCTTACGATAAAATAACGACCATTAATAACTGTTTGTCAATCAACTAAAGAATTTAAACGTTAATGTAGTAGTCAAGTCTGTCCGGACACTTCACTATTATTCTGAAAACTATCGTTAAATATGGGAATATAAAAACAAAAAACAGTTTTTTAAAGAAATTAAGAGTGTATATGGAGGTGCACCATTATAAAACTAATAGAATAACTAATCTTTTGAACGTGTTTGAGGTATAAACTCATTTTTCGTAATTTTGGAGTTACACCATTACTATTCTAAGTGACACAATTGACTGTCATTATTACATATAAATATTTGTATATTTGTTGACCCCTTAATTTATTCGTTACGGAACCCTAGAATCCCTCGTTTATCACCTAGAGAACATTTGAGCAATTGTAGACAAGGCGAATTCCTCATTGGCAAAATAATATCGATATTTTGTTTAAGTCTCAATTAGTTTTGAATTAAAATTTCGTTTGTTCTATTTTCAAAAAAGATTAACAATGAACTTAGTAACAAGATGATGTTTTCTGTGATATATCATTAGTTGTTGTATTAAAAAACTATTTTCAACAAATCAAAATGACGTAAAACATAAAAAATAAGTGTTATGGAGAAGTTGAGGCCAAATGGTAAAACCAAATTAGCGAACGGCATCTTGCGTAAACAGCCCAAAAATATCAACAACAATAGCATTGTAAAGAACCTAAATGAAAGAGTTAAAAAAATCAGTCCAGGGAAGTTGTCGCCGATAAAGCGCGCGAGCCCGCCGGGGGGTGGCGCCCCCCTCTTGCCCCAGGGCTGCACCCCATTGATGTACGCCTGCCAGCAGGCCGACCACCGCCTGGTGGCCGACATACTCAAGAAGGAGGTTAGTGAACATGTTTGTAATTTTTGATCATCGCTCAATGACAACACGATCATCAAAAATCATCCACGCTTTTTCATAATGCTATTATGTCCATTTCAATCAATATCGTTGCATCATAACTCATATAAACATATATTTAAAAGGTTTCAATTATAAATCCATCCATCGATCCATGGAGCTTTATTGCCGTTTTGAACACAAGTCCACCGGTCGCAAACATTTTTTGCAGAAATACAGGTTTTTTGGAGAAGAAACTAGATCTTGATGTTTTATAGGACAAAAAAGGACATCTCTAACGCTTAACATGATTGGGCAATTCCAAAGAATATGCTTGATTTATATGACCACCGCTTTTAATCGTAGAATATTTCGATGGTCCAGTTCCATAGGACGATAAGTCAAAAAATCTTCTACAGTTCCACAAAAGTACAGCTTGTAAAATGTACAGTTTTTCTCTCAAAAGGCAGATATTTGCATATGGAAATCAGCAAAATTAAATAATTTCTCAGTTCCATATACATACATATTGAAATATCGTATTGTGGAAATACATTTTTGTGAATCGCGGCGTTCTATAAAGAAACAACCTTTAATTCTAATACTATAAACTATTGACCACCTATTTGAATAAAAAAGTAAAACAGTCAGTTTAGATGAGTAAAAACTTTGATTGGCCATATCTCAAAACTACTAATTTCTAGCCATCGGCTATCGATGTATTCTTTCTTCTCGAAAAAATTCTAATAGTTATTTTTTCCTGCGCCATTTAAAAATCATCGTTGCTTTTTGTGCTTTATTACAAAAAATGTAATAATTTTATACCGCATTTTAATAAATAAATACCGCCATTACATCAAAGGCTTATCTAAAATCTAATTGTTATATCGTTCCATCTATTTTTGTTGAAACTCTTTGATTTTTTTATTCTATAATTGTTGTGATTTCAGTACACGCATATCATTTGTACAAAGTATTAATGTACGGTCAATATGAGTAACTTTGACCCAGTTCTGAAGGTTTTCGTATCTTTATGGTTCGCCAATGCATTTATGAACGGTATTGTTCTACATAAAAATGAGCGAATACCTTAAGATGAAATTTAATCAACATAAATAGATTTATTGTTATAATTGATACATAAATATAGATAAAACAAAGTGGGCAAAATTTCCATCTAATTCAGGTAACTTTGGCCCACAATACAAATAAACACTGTAATTGATGTAATTGAGTAATGATTTTAAAGTCTTGCCAACTTTTCTTTATGCCTTCATATATTCTGTGCATAATTGAGATTGAAAAACATATACAGCATTTGGTTTACATTTAGATTAGATTAGAAAATATGGATAATCCAATTTATTTTAAGAAAAGTTTTTATATTGTGTTTTATCAGCTGAGAGCTTACAAATTCAACAATAAAACAAAATATGTTCATATTTTTACCACCTCGATACTCGATACATTTGCTTAACTAAAAAATATTCATATGTCATTAGTATTTTCATGGTATTATAACAGAACCTTTTTCCATGTAATGGGCTAATCTTAGACCGATGGGAAAACCTACCCAAATTGATGGTATCATACTGCTTAAAATATTAAATTATAAACACAGCATTTCAAAAAATAATTAATTCATAACTAGGTATCTATCTACTAATCAAATATTTTTTTGTTTGCTTTGTCAATTTTTTTAATAAATGATGTCTAATTTCCAATATTGTATGTTTTAAAAACATCAAAAGAACTAGATTTTGTTGTTACACTTTTCTTGATCATATCGATAGGCTAGTTTCATAGTGATACAACCAGAAATTGGTGATTTTGAGATATGGTCGATCTAAGTTTTGATTCATCTAAGCTGACTCGTAAAAAGTGATGGCTTATTATTTGTATTACTTTTTTATTCAAGTAGGTGGGGTCAATAGTTTTGATTAAAGGTTGTTTCTTTCTGGAACGCCACGATTCACAAACATATATTACCACAATATGATATTTCAATATGTATGTATATGGAACTGAGAAATTATTTAATTTTGCCGATTTCCATATGCAAATATCTGCCTTTTGAGAGAAAACCTGTATATTTTACAAGCTGTACTTTTGTGGAACTGTAGAAGAGCGTTGTTCGAATATAATGGCTAATTTAACACAAAACATCAAATTTTTGACTTATCGTCCTATGGAACTGGGCCATCGATATATTACAATATTATGATTAACCACATTATGTGCAATTAATGTTTGAATTAACATTTTCCATATATTATAAAATACACAGATAATATTATATATAATGATAATACAATTATTGTGCATATTAAAAAATTTTACATCTATGATAAAATTAGGAGGCTTCATAAGCTTGTAATTAATCACCCAAAACGAAATGATGACATGATTTATAATGACGTTTGCATTTTTTTTAAATGTTTTTGAGCTACGAATTATGTGAATTACGTTTTAAATAACGAACTTCGTGGTAATTTAAGACATCGACTGAGGGTGCTTGATGGAATTTCAATATCAAATATGGATTATTGAGATTTTGTACACTTCCATGTATTTTGTCACTAACGACCCGGGTTTCGCCTTTCGGCATCTTCAGGCATTCGAGCACACGGATGGACTCGAACTGAAAGGAAAGATTATCTATAATTTAAGACATCGACTGAGGGTGCTTGATGGAATTTCAATATCAAATTTGGATTATTGAGATTTTGTACAATTATAATAGCATTGTGGGTTTCGACGGGATGCAATTCGACGAAAGGGTAAATATATACAATCATTCCACGTTTAGTGACATCTGTTATAATTGTAAAATCACCGGTAATTCCATAAGAAGTTGGAAAGCGACAATTCGCCACTCTGTAAATGTGGTGTTTGCAAAATAAGGATTAAGGCAATTCTCGAAATTTTAACTCAGGTATCAGTGTGGCTCTCAGACGTATAATATCTTACCTCGTAAATAATATTTGTCGTATTTGTATCTTCTATATAAACGTTAGACACTGTTTACTGTCTGTCAGTTCGAGTCCATCCGTGTGCTCGAATGCCTGAAGATGCCGAAAGGCGAAACCCGGGTCGTTAGTGACAAAATACATGGAAGTGTACAAAATCTCAATAATCCATATTTGAACTTCGTGGTGTTCCAATTTTAACTTTTCACAATGTACCAAAGTCATAAGGACCTACTTGCTTTAATATGTCTATATTTAAAAAAATGGCCCAAATGCTATTGAATACCAAGTTAATTGGTATTTCTATAATCTTCCAACATTGTAACTGTGTACACGAAGAAACAAAAAAGTAGTTTTTCTCTAGTTCATCCATTTTGGATATGACTGCGTTTGAAAAGTAGCGACACATATAATATCTCTTTCTCCCAAGTACATTAATTGATTGTGATTTAGAAAGATCTATTGTACCGTATAATCTTTTTGGCATACAAATTATAAGATTTGGCAACGATGAGCTATAATCATATCATGCTTATTGCAAGAATAAAAAAAATAGCAACATGAATGACTTAATACTGTTTTTTTCAAAGTCATTATATTCAATGACTTCAATGCTTCTGCTATTACGTAGACCGTTAACTTGCATACATTTCGACATTTATAATTACGTGCTATCAGTATACCCTCGATATTTATCACTAAATACCGGTCCCACAGTGCTGTTGGGCGTTCGTTCTATTCGTTTACGATGTTTACGGGTCTTAATTCCCGTACGGGAACATTGTCCCTACCAAGTTGATACTTAAAACGGTCCATACGATCTTTAAAACTTAGACATTCGATTTCATCAGAAATAAAGTTTATGTAGAGTGATTACAATTAAAGTGAAAAGGTTTTGAGTAATGGTCGTAAAAGACTTTGCGAAAAGTTTGCTTTCGCGTGAAACACTTTCAGACTTCAATGATTCTTTAAATAAATAGCCAATAATAAAATTAAGCATTTGCTCGCATAAATAACCATATCAACAGGTCTGCGGCTATTTATAAACCTGAACTCAATTTTGATTCTTAATTTAAAAATAAATGCCAAATGAGCGATGTTCGAATTTTTACTTTGAGGTTATTTGATTCATATCAAATAGAAGCCCGCAATATTTGTTTGTACAATACTTATTACTTGAACGAAACGTATGATTGGTGTTTTGGGTTTAGTCCAATATCTAATGGTAATTTAGATTTTTTGCATTCAAACATTTTCATTTTATTACAATCATATCAATCAGTATGAATGACATACCCGCGAATGGCCAATAATATTTGATTACTATGCATACTTGAGCATATGGAATACTAATGGAGCTTATCTCAATAGATGTTTTTCTACAAGAATTCCTTGTTACTCGATTGGTCAACCTTTTTTGTTTCGGAGTGAGACAGGACAGAAGGATAGGATAGAACAGAACTAGTGGACAGTTAATTGTTTTCGCTTCCCCATTTTTTAGGATCGGATGAGTAAGAAGTATCATATACATCTATATTTTCGAACACAAATCCATAAATTGATTGAAAAATCAATTTATGAAAATTTTAGTACTGATTTTTGAATCTGTGAGCACCGTAGTCATAGCTAACGACGTTGACCACTCAGTTGAGGGTACGGATTTGTAAAATACATGTCACCAAAGAAATATTGAATGAAAATTTCTCTGCACCACTATAGCAGGTATATGCATAAAAAATCAGTCTATAAATATAATATTTGTTAGCTTTTATTTTCTTTTAAAAACAAAAAACATTCTTAATATCTTGTATATAACCAATATACTAATTACTGATATTAAAAACCTTATTAAAAATAATTTGAAACAACGAAAATCTTTCGCAAGCCACTTTTTTGCCATTCCGGTTTTAGCCAGTAGTACGGCACATAACTCGATACATACAGGTAGTTTTTTATGGTAATGTAACCCGTATAATATTGTTTAGAAATAATTCTCAAATAAAATTACCTAATATGACTTTTTCAGTAAACGCAGTGAGACACGTTCGTAGATAATGAATAATGTCTACGGCGTAGAGCCGTACAGCCGTAGAGCAAAGCTGTACTAATTTAATTACATATGTGATAGACAACTATTCAATGGTAGTTTTTATTAATTTTTTATGCTCTTAATGACGCAATGGCGTCTAGATATTTTGGTGAATTCGAATTATTTGTCGAGTTAGGTTCATCAGAATGTCTACTGAAACTTAGTAAAAGACTAAGAAGTTTTTGTTATTTTTTCTTAAAACAATAACCGCATCCAAAGCTAATTTATATTTTTATGATTTTTAAATTCTTATTTCGATGATTGCCATGCAAACAAAACAAATTTCTCGATTGTCTTTTTAGTGTTTAATGTAAACAGATATAATAATGTACATTATATAAATATACCAGATTATACAATAGATAAGTGATTAGTTTTTAGGTTTTTCCAAGCATGTATTCATATTTTTTGTTTTTGGTAAGACAGCATATAATTTTTATGATTGATCAGATAAATACAATTCTGTGTCCCAGTAATCAAATAATTTCCTCATTGCTACAATGAAACGTAAAGGCACATATCGTTATATGGTATTTTCCCAAACAACAAATTGATGTGTCGTATTTGTTTTTTGTATATAAAGCTTAGAATAAGTTGAATTGGATATTGATTAAAAGTGAGCATTACATATTTAAAGGTTATAGTAATCAATATAGCCAATAAGCAATATACTGCGCAATATACGTATTTTAATTAGTTGAGTAAATTCCAAGTAATCATTTGTTTAATTACTCTTCTTTAATACTGGCAGTCAAACGATTTAATTATAATGTTTAGGACAATCACACTTATTCTACGAAAAGGGGATAGTCGTAAGTGAGATGAAAATACTGTTTAATTATATTTTTCATCCATGTTCACTTGTCCGTTCCCAATGTGAAGAATGTGGACTCCCAATGGAGTGTTCTAAAAGAGTTTTCTATTAGAAATCAATGTTATTCGGTAGTCGGTACTTTTACAGTGCTAACTGTCAGTTTTTGGTCGAAAGACACCATATTTTACAAATATAATACAATTTGTTGTGTACTACTTTCACACGCTCATAAAGGACCGGTTGCACTTTCTTTAATCAGCTGATAATGCTTGTGATGACAAAAACCGGTAATGATCATTATAAACATGTGGACTGCTTCCACATGTTTATAATGATCATATAAATTTTGTTTTATTAAAAAAAAACAAAATGTTTTTCAGTAGCTAAATCTTTCTCAAAAGGATGGAGCTAGGACAGGAATACTTGTTTGCGAATTGCACTTCTTGTCTCTTAGCGAGTTTTAGGACTAATAAGTGGGAGTTGGGAATGAATGACGAAATCACAAACATACGAACCATTTAGTACAAAACCCTAAGTTGACTGAAAAATTAATGAAACTTAACTATACAATTGTATGTTCTCGTGAGCTCAAGAGCATTGCGATGGGTGGCGATTAAGCAAATGAAACTCCTGCAACGCTTAATTACTTTATTTTTAACGATTGATTGTTTTTATTTTGCAGCCCTCTTCGGTCATCAAGAAGGACAGAACGCTGAAAACAGCCCTCCATTATTGCTTCGACAATCCGACAGCCGTGACTGCAGACAAAGTTTTAATGGCTGCTCCCGCACTTTTGGAAGCTCGCGACCAAGATGGATTCACGCCACTGCACCTTGCCGTCATCCAGGGGAATATGCCTCTCGTCACATTTCTCCTGGCCAACAATGCTGACGTCATGGCGTTGGATAACGAAAAGCACTCTGTCGTACACTGGGCCACTGGTAAGTGTATTTAGAAACATCACAAATTGTTTACATACCGATTATTTCATTAATCACTTTTTTACTATCAATTCTTGGTAGAAATGTATTTTATTTGTAAAAATACACAGCGACAGATTTTATTTCATGTTGTAACACTAAGCCAGCATCAAAACCAGTGTTTTTTTAACTTTATTGAAGACATCATTTTTTATTCCTCAGCCACCAGAGAAAACGAAATTTCATAGTTATTATATTGTTTATGTGTATGTCATGTAAACATGCCAACCAATGCGTCGGCGTCCGTGGCGCAGTTGGTAGCGTCGTTGGCTACGGTTACGGATGTCTCGGATCCAAATCCCGGTGCGGATGGTTTTCATAAATTGATCTTTCAATCGATTTATGGATTTCTGTTCTTAGTCTGAGTGTTTGTGATGTCTAAGTCTCCCTCCCACCCATCTGATCCTCACAGGGCGTAGCGAGAGCGATTAGCTAACCACTAGTCCTATCCTTACTCTATCTTTATATCCCCTACTCTCTTCGAAAAAAGAGAGGTTGAACAACTGAGTAACAAGCAGTTCTCATAGAAAAATTCTGTTAAGATACCTCCTCCATTAGGAGACCATATGCTCCACATTAGGAGCGGACATGGAAAAAAATGTCATGCAATGGATTTCTTGAAATATGTTTTACTCCACTGGTTTTATTACTAAAGAATGACACGTTTCTCGAAGATGCTTCTTAAAGAAGGGAAGAAATGACAAAGGTTATAAATTTTGATTTTGCAACAAAATAGAATTTACACAAAATTACAAAAAACAAATTTGAGTAGTTTAAGTAACACTGTCTGTATAATCAAATTTTGTTGAAAGTAGCTTGAAACGAAACTTTTTACTGTGACAATCAAACAAAAAGACATACTCTTTACAGTGTTTCAAAAATACACAAATCTTCAAATGCAATTTTCCCGAAAACATGAATTAGCAGATTGGTTATTTTGCATTCGAGTCTACGAATTATCTAAATACACAAGAAGATATCGCGGAAAATGTCAGAGATCGTGCGGAAATTATGTTAAAACGATACTAACCGCTGGAAAATCCCAACATTTTCTCGCTTACGGCAGCGAAAAAATCCATCTATTGTGCTGCTAAATTGACGACAAAATTACTTAGAAGCCGACATTTATTTGCTGTTTCCTGAGACGCTTGACGTGCTTCACAGGACACTCGTGGTAATACGTATTAGATATTAGAATATCGTGTCCCATGCTAGTCGTCGGCGATCACGCCATTTCTTCATTTCGGTGAAATGGCTTTATTTCTACTCGCTGCATATTTCCAGTTACGACCTCACGTTAATTCTTATCATTGATAAAGGATAAAATGAAAATGGTTTCGAAGTTTTTAGTAACATTTATAATATTATTCAATATAGAGAGTAATTGATTCGGAACAAACGATAAATAAAGAGTACATATCTGGGGCCTAAAGCTTGTGCTTAAAGTTAGAGCTGTTCAAGTGAACATATACACTATACACTTCTAGTAATTTATTTATTTATTGTAAATTTAAAATTGAAATTTTTAAATTACTAAATAATAATAAAAAAAAAAGACATTATTAATTTAAAAGGAAAAAAATATTTAGCTGTTTTAAGAATAAAAATTGTCTGGATATGGTTTCGGCCACGTAGATAACAATTAGGAGCATGTAAATTAATAGACATGAGAATTTCAGGATTATAAACTCGTCCCTGTAAATCTCAACAGCTGAATCGTTCATGTCAACATAGTCGTGGTGTAAAATATGCCGACAAATTATTTTGATTTTAAATCGGCAGACACGAGAATTTCTACCATTAAAAGAATGAACATTTAGAAGTACTGAATGATAATTAAGTCGAAATCTGACATATGCACTTATAGCACAAAGCCCCAGATATATTATTTGAAGTTTTTTTTTTTGAATTAAGATTAAATCTTTCTTGTCCTGTCAGATTTTGTTGACTACGTTTTATGTATTACTTTAGTTCATAACTAGTTAAACAGAAAACAAAAAAAAAGCATAATTATTGTGGTATTTAACAACGTCGGGTCCATTTTGCAGAAGTCAACGTCATTTGCTTCGGTTACGGATCTCACAAGCGTGAATCCCAATACGGACAGTGCCATAAATTAATTTTTCAATTGAGTCGGGGTTTTCTGTTCGAATGCAAAAATGTTTGTGATGCCTAAAATTCCACCCACTTATCCAATAACCGCTACTCTCTTCGAAAAAGAAATGTTGAGCAACAGAGTAACAAACAGATCCAGTAGAAAACTTCTGTGGTGATATTAGGAGGCCGTATTCTCCACATTGGGTTGGTTCAAAAAATAAATATGTTAACAGTGTCGCAAATAAATAATGGGCACATATTATATATAGATTACCCAGAATCTAGAATACAATTTATCTAGATATTATCATAACTCTTCTGGCAAAAGGCCAAAATTCGGATGTATATGCAATATGTTCCCTTTTTCAAAAAATGTTAGAGCGGGTGGGGAGCACATTTTCATTAAAATAAAAATGTGCTTAAAAGGTCTTCTAGAAATGAAAAGAACATACAATTTATTGGAAAATAAATATTGTGTAATTATTAAGATGAGATATTCATTTTTTATGATTCAGCAAACATATATTCCATAAAAACTATTATTACCGATTTAATATTGATAACCGACCATTATTTTTGGAATTAAAATCAAATTTTGCATTAAAAACTGTGTATAAAATTAAGTCGAAATTTTTAATTAAAAAAAGGCATTAATTTATAACTGCTGAATATCAGATTAATTACCCTTCTTAAATTTTTTAAAATTTAAAATGTTGTTTATTATTGAGTTGTGGAGTGAGTGAGTAGTTCTTGTAAAACAAATTCTGTTGAGATGCTTCATAAGAATTCCATATGCTCCCCATTAGGGGCAGACATTACTGAAATTGATTAATATTTTTTGTGTCCGGTGAATATAATAAATAAAATGGATCATTTATTCCTCAATATCTAGAATGGGTGATTTTGAATTGAAAAATGTAAAAGGTTTTGCCCAATTGGAGAGGTATCGTTAAGGTGATATTAGCAACAAAAAATCTTTTATGCTACAAATGAATTCTTTTTCCATATTCACTCCATATGTGGAGCATATGGCTAGCACGAGGCGTCTCTATGACTCCCTGTCACCCGCCAATCGCTTTGCTTCTTCCCATGACATGCCAGAGCCCTCAGCTCCGTCGAGTACATCCTATGGATAGTACCCGATGATCTTCCAGGACGTGTACAGCTGCGTGTCCAAGACAAATAGGCTAATAAAAATAATTGCCACATCAATTTTTTTAAATTGGAAACATAAATGGTAACCCCGGGCCCGCGGGTAAGATCTGGCTCTCTACTACTTTTGAAATGGTGCTGAATCTGAAAAGTTCTATGCGATTGTCATTCAGCGATACCAACGCCAATATTGATAGTCTTCTAGTTAAAATAGGCCAATTTTCATACTAAATTTACTATATTAATTTATGAATGTTATGTCGATCAATAATAAAAATTAAATTAATTAGATAAATGGTGCGAGTAACTTTAATTCACTTAACATTTTATATAGTTTTGGTCAGCCCTTGAATGGGTAATAGAATTATAATTTGATACCAGAACTAAGAAAAGTTGCCCATGCCTGTTTTAAAACTACAATAAATAACATTCTGCTGGCTAGATATTTTTTGCATCTTTCACCGGAGCTGCATGACGTATTCCTTTTTCAAATATATTTTTTTTGTGTGTTTTCGAACACGATACATCATTTCCCGATAATTATACATATTATTTATTTAACTATGACGTCTAACCAACATAAACATTCTAGCATATATCATTAAAGATTTACTCAGTCCAAATATAAATAGTGTTCAATCCAAAGTTCCATCTAATTTCCAAAAATCGAATTTCAGAATGAAATTAATAATTCATTAAACTATTATAAGTAAGTAGCAGATTATTAAGAAGGCGTGCGTCATACGTAGATGTTATCTATGAATAAATTACGTCACTAAATTTAATGCCTTATGGTAAAATTTGATTTTTGCCATTTGAGAAAAAGTAAATTTGATTCGGTAACTGGACATGTTTTAATAAAATAGAACATAACAGCCTAAAACAGAACTATGACAATTCAGAACAGGGAAAAAATAAAAACATACAAGTTTTGTATTATCTGTTTATGAATTAAATACACATACAGAAAATTTTGAAAGAAATATAAATCTTATGAATATAAAATATATATATATTTTAAGTTTATATTGTGCAGGCTTTATTGTACCGCGTTAATAAAGTCTTAGTTTTCCATTCTATATTTTTATTTAGTTTGTATAATCGATATTAATAAATTAATATGTACAAATTTATTATGAAAGAAAATATGTATTGAAGGACATATGAGCTCCATTGAGAGTCCATAATATGTTATGTGGGGTGGGAATGGTTAATATATATATTCGCAGTGAATTTTTCTTTTTCTCGCTCAATCTCATGTAAAGTGAAAGGTGGAAGCGAGATATAAGGGCATGCTGGTATTTGCCTTTTTATACTAGTAACTTATATATCCACTGCATGCCTACAAACAAAAACATTAAAATAATGATGAGAGATGTATCCAAACATTTTTTGATATATTTATTAAGTTAGATAAAAATGTGGATTCACTATCGAACATGGATGATGTAATTTTGAGTCAGCCTATTTACCGAAGCCTTTACATTCCAATAGGCAAAAACCGGCTAATGAGTGATAAAATCTACGGAAGCATACAACATTTTAAAACACTTTGAATGCCTATTAATACAGACCTAATATTATTACTTTAATGTTTAGACTTAGGTTAGTAATGAAAATCAGTAAGCCATGCACCACCACTCTTACCGTAACCAATGCAATGTAGAATGTGAAGTTCGCATGTTTTCATATAAAAATAGTGCAAATGACTTGTTTTTTGCCAATTCTGTTACGCCACGTTTGACGTGGTAAATCTATAACTTAATGCCATTACTTTTACGTTAGAAGTTTCAAATCCGTATTTCAATGCCATGCAAATCATAAGTGGAATAAGTACTTAAAAAAACGGTCTCCAAAAACATATTTGTTCATTTTTTTACATAATTCTCTTTATTTTCAGAATACATTATATCAGAATATACGCAAAAGTTCGTTTGTATGGTTTGTATGAGAAGCAAATAATAAAATAGTGTAAACATAAAACATATTATTATAATTAAGTGCAAACTGTACCAAGAATAAACGGTTAAAAATATAAAAATCATATATTTATTACTAGTATTAAAAGTACTCACGAAGTGATTATTTCACTGTTTTAAGATTTATAATTTTCAATGATGGGTAATTTCTTCTCTACTCAATCTTTTTATTTTATTTGTGACATTTATATTATAACAAACTTATAGTCGCTAAGAAAATTCAACACAGATTGCGTTGTTATAACGACATGACGAATTATTAGTAACTATTTGCTGTTATATTTTCTGTTGCTTTTCATTTAGACGTCAAAAATATAGCGTTTTCAGTTTAAGGTATAAAATTAAAAGTTTAAAGTTGAAAATTGAAAATAGCACAGTTAACCTAGAAATGGCAGCTAGAATGACATGTGACAATTTCACATCGTACATCGTTTGGGAGGAGTTCTTGTGGCTGACAGACATACAAACATAGAGATGTCTACATGTATTTTGTGCTATATATTAGATATTTCAACTAAAATGAAAGATTCATACTTAAGACTATCAGCTCCGGCTAAAATCAGGTACAATAACCCCTGTGCCCGGCCAATTTTTGAACAAATATCATTTTTCTTAAGCATTTACTAAAAGTGTTATAACTATAGAAATAGTGAATGAAATCAAATGAAACTTTTGGAATTGTTTAAAATATTTTAATATTTGATTTCTGTGTGGTAAAATTACCCAAATTTTCCTTTGTGAAGAGCCACACGACAATGTTTATACATGTACCGAGTCTCACTCCTTTTCTTGTGCTTTGCACTCACCTTTCATGTTCTACAGGGCTTATTTTTTTCTGTTGACGGAATCGGTATCATATGTGTTTAGACATATCCCCGACAACCTGTTTTGTAGATCTTACAAAACTTTGGCTCGGAGTAGACTCGGTGTCACCGTAATATCGTATCCAGAAGGGGGCATATTAAAGAACTATAATTCGATTGAAATTTTAAGTCGATAGAATCAAAACCTTTTTTGGCGATAACACAAATTTGATGACTGTTTTGGAAAGTATTAAGTCTTGATCATAATTAAGACTCCCTGATGATTTAAAACTCCCCGATGATGTAAAACACATCTTCCAATCCTTTTGACACATCCTGAAAACTCAAAACATTAATAATAATTATTATTTGTAATACACTCTATAAACCTTCATCACTAATTTATATGAAAAAACGGGTATTCATCTTTTAAACAAAATTACTAGCAATTTTTCACTTGTTGTTTTTCAATCATCTTACAAAGCAATCAGATTAAATTGGATAATTTATCACGATTTGTTATATTATGTAGGTATCAAGATAATCCTGATGAAGATCCTAAAACAAACAAAGATAAACAACTTTTTATATGATATCCACCTGGTTAGCATTTAATGTCTGGGAATCCCTCGTTATATGACGAAATACAAGTTTATTAAAAATTTCCTAGATGATATAATAAGATAACGAAATTTAAAAACATCCCTACGTCGATTAACACAGTACACGATCTCGTGCGGTTTTGGTTTCACATTGTCAATTATTATTATTCGTATATAATTTAATGTTTTGCTTGACTCGGCAAAGTTTCAGCTTAGCAGGGCTTAAAAATACTTATTTATTAATCTGAAGAATATAATATTACGAAAATAAATTATGATCGACTGTACTAAAACATAATTTATGGCTGAATTCGTTGTTGGAAATTAAATAAGATGCGCCGCTGAATCGCTAAACACGCTCCTGGTGATTTTTTAATAAATGTGTTTTTAATGTAAGTATGCTCTATCGATAGATCTATCAATTTTTCTATTTGCAAGTCTAAACTTTCTTCCTATTCCATCCCCTGTCCGAAATTCAAATTTTTTCCGAACTTAAAAATGTTGTTTTTCACACGATCTTATACGATTTTACACGGTCGACACTCCCCAAGAAAATGCTGTCATTTTATGTCACTGTTATGGGCAGTATGATAGTTTTAAGTATAATTTGAATACACTGTTGTAACAGAATAATTTAAATTATACTTAAAACTATCATACAGCCCATAACAGTTTTTCGTGACTTACTCAAAACTGTAAAAACCTTCGGGAGCGTGTATAGCGACTCAGCGACCCATACCATTATGATCGAAGAAGTCAGTTCTAGTACTGATGATTTTTTATTGGTTGACAATCAAATGAAAAACAAAATCATTCCTCATTATCAAAGAAATTATGAAGACTTTGTGGCATTATTTTTGTACGTTATACATAAAACATATAATGTAAAGTCAAATCAATTAAAATAGATCCAATCTTCCATTTGACTTACTGATGTTAGTTTTGATACCATAATATAATTTATGTGATATAAACACTGTTTTAAATATTACGTGACGATTTTAGTGAGCCATTATACAGTGTAAATTAAGAAATGTGTGCACATTGTAATTTTTAAATTGTATAATTCATTAATGTTGTAAAAGCACAAGTAGGTTTGAAATCAAGAGCCATAGTACTATGGCTAGGGCATCCAATTAACCGGAGAAAATTACTAACCGGTTTTCTGTGTTTTTTTGACAAAATTATCACTTAAAAGGAAAAGGAAATATTTGTAAAATACTAGCACATCTTTATGTCTTTACATGAAAACATTTAACGTGTTGTAGGCTATAAATCTTAAAATTGATTACTTTTGCAAAAATTACAAATAATATTCTAGTCAACGACTTCTTCAAAATTTTTACGGATGATTTCTCACATTTACAATAATAGCTATTGGGTAATATGTGTCCTATTTATCTATATAGCTTCAATGCCATAAAGAGGGCTAATACTATTTTGCTTGTCTATTGAAAATTTTCATAATCGTCTACGGTATGTCCATACGACGTTTGTGTACAGTATGAAATTGAAGCCTTCAAAATGGACCAGAACCGTATCGACTTGTAGAATTAATTGTTCTGCAACTTTTCAAAAACAAAAGATGAGTTCATTTGGCCTAACATGCATAATTTTTTTAGTGTAAAGATAAATAATTGTTGTGCATAAGTAAATAATATAATATCAAACACACTCGATGTCTGATAACTTGTCTGCTATGTTTGCATGCGGTAAATTCTCGCAGTTAAACTGTCATTTTGATAACCGCTAAATCCATTAGTGCAACCCCGCCGCGTCACTCATGATTGTCTATGACTCGAATATTGTTTGAATTACATTCTATTTCCACGGCACTTGAAATACTTAGATTGACACTGGCGAATTGTAAGTGGTTCATATTGATCGTTTATACTGCAACGTCAAGTAATAAATAATATATCCACTTTTACTATCTCAAAGATACTTAGCTTAACATAAGTGCCCACGCTACACAAGATATTTTGACTTTCTTTTTTCTTCAGAAAAGAATGGGCTAAAAAATATTTGATATACTATTTCCTGTGTAAAACGGCTAATTGCTGATATTTTAATATACAGTTTAATTTGAATAAGAGTAGACGTATTATTTCCATTCGATTTGGCAACATAAATATGCCCAAAAAATTTGGTGTTTTGTTTTGTACAAACTTGACAGGCATTCATTTGACAGCAAGAATTAATATTCAAGATATTTCGAGCAGTGCATAGTGAAAGTAATAATAATGATAGAGACAATATCTAACTTCTAACCTTTTCCTAAATGTACCCTAGTACACACTTCTCGTTTACATTGAGGATACACGACCCTCAATGTAAACGAGAAGTAGAGCGACACACTGAGCCCCATAGTTCATGGTCAAATTCACATTTAATCTTGTCGTTGATCCAGTTCTATCATTATAGTCTATGGGTATAATTCTCTATAGTTTACGGATAGTATATTACTTTATGGTTTACGGCAACGTCCGCACTTTACATCCACGATTGCAACATTTTTTTCAGATTTTTATTAAGTAATATGTTTTCCAAATTATTCAATTAAGTGAGGAGTCCATATGATCCATATTGTAGGTGAATATGGTTTTAACTACAACGATATTTAAACTAACTATACACAAGTCGATTTTCATTCAACCAATGGAGTAGTGTAACATTCTGTTTGCGTGGTTAAAATAGAACAGCCTTCATCGATATGACGAGAAAATGGAGTAAACGATGACTACATCATTTTGTTAATGTATTAACTGGAAAACTTGACGTTGCTGATTACATGGATAACAATGTTGATTGATGAATATATCCACTTATCTTTAATCGTGTAGATTTCCCTTGGGAATTGAAAATAAGATTAGTAAAAGTAGCTAGTAAGGAGTCGAAGTAGATTTAATATTCTTTCTTTATATTGTCACTTAGTCTTTGAATAGTTGTACATATATTTCAACTGCAATTGAATGTGTTTTGATACATTCGGCACTTAATTTGTTTTAACTCTAATTTATCTTCCCTGGTGCTTCAGGAAACCAATTCGATCTCCTACACTTCACTCGGTCCACAGCATTCCTACGCCAATCCATGACCCCAGCACCCATAGGTCTTTTGACAATAAATCCATCCAGCAAAACCGCAGTCTACAAACGCTCCGTATTCAATCAGGAGAAGAAAACATCAAGTGTTTTGGAGACTTCGACTTATCCATGCGTTATATGTGATAAAATAATTATACTGCAACCAATAATTTTGAAGCCGTGAGGCAATCGTTTGTCATCGCATACTCTACATATTGAGCTGATTTGTATTTCAAAACGCCAACAACATATTTTTATTTCTGACAACAACTTTTTAATGAGGGGGAGATGAAATGTGTTGTAATTTTTTTCAGAGGGGCTATAATATTTTGTGACGAAATTTTAAAAATGAGGGGAGGGGTAAAAATAACCGTAATCGAGTAGCATCATTTATTATTTGTAAATGAGACACAAAAGAACATACAATATCGACGTTGTTGTAACCCTCAAAATTGAAATTGTTCAAGAGAGAATAAAAACTGTTTTTATCGAAAAAATTATATGGTGAGCTGCGTCTTTTCTTTAATCTTTAAAATGCACTCCTGTAAATTCTCCTGTTTGCAGATACGGGATTATACGTAGGGAGTGTCGATATAATAGAGGCTTTCATCAATTGGCCGGGTCCGAATTTTTAAATTTTAAACCAACGTAAAATGACGTTTCCCTTCCAAAAAGTGGTAAATTTATTTTTCTAATTTATATCATTTGGCGGGGACCTGCTCTGTCGTCTTAAAAATGAGACCTAATCATTAACTTATTTTCGCAATTTTTTAAGGGTTACATCAATTGTCCAAAACACCGTCGATATAATTATTGTATTGCCAAAACCATTTTAAATCATCTATTCTAGTCGTAAATCAAGTATCAAGTACTAATTAAATTAGGTAAGTGATTTTTGTATGTTTAACAGTTAAGTATTCTTCGTAGGAGACATTATACATTTGATTCCATTGTTAACACAAATAATTCATAATATTTAATTAAAATTTATTACAATGAGAAGTTCGTTATTAAATCACACACCATTAATACGGTCGAAAAATACCGACCGCTGGATTGTAAGCTTATTTTTTGCTTAATATTGTTTTTAAATACAAAAAAGTGTTGTTTTTTCAAATTGATTCTGAGACCTTTTGTATGTTGGACGTCTTTTTCACAAAACAGCTACAGTATTCGGTATGAACCAATGTATACATATAACGTCCATAGCTTGAAGAATTGAATAGATTAATAAAATGGTTCTAAGCTATTCTATTCAAATAAAACTTATTTTTATAATTCCGCATTTCAGCGCGTGTCAGTCCAGTCGATTGTTCGCGAATTTACGTAAAAATTCCGTTATTTTCAAATTCTTTCGTTAAACCAGTCTTGCTGAATTATATTAAAATACAACTATTTATGGTTACATAATAAAACAACACAATTTTTAAATATCGCCTCCATTAACAATGAACTTCACGCCGAAATGACATAACTTATTTGAATGTGGAATTAGTTTCGTGAATAGCTGCTAATGTCACACAGCACTTAATTATATAATTTGTCTATTATAAAACCGCTTCTGAAGTGTTTTGATAACAATTATTCTTCAGGCCAATGACTTGTCTATGACCTTTTAATGTAATAATAATAATGATGACATCTTCCGATCGATATGTGGGTAAATAATATTTTGTCTAGCGTTTGGTTTTTTGGAAGTGTTCGATTTTCGAATCACGTTTATTATCATCAAGAACTGATTGGAATCTTGACTATATTAACTGTGCATTGTGCTATTTTCAAATATTAGTTTGTATCCGATTTCTGTTGACGTTGACTGTGGTATAGCGCAATCGATATGCACAATATTTTTATGTCAAAACATCTTGCATAGTTTGACATAATTTATATAATAGCAGGCCAAACTTTCAGCCACTACGGACGACCTGCTCTTGAAATGATTAGCGGCGGTCTACTAACACTAAAAATAGTAATCTAAAGCCAAAAAAATAAGTTTCAATTTAAAATAAACATGGGTAATACCAATATGAAGTTATTTTAATAACCTTGAATGTATTCACGACGCTAACCATGTCATTCAATGTTTTGTTCTTTCCTCGAAGTTGCAAAGTTAACTCATTTAGTTTTTCTGTAATGTCAAAGAGGAAAACAAGATCAAAGCATCCACTTATCATCTTCCAATTGAGGATATGATTTATTAACCGTGACCATAAACTCCTTTATTTCAGGTAAAAGACCCAAGATTTTTTTTTAAAACTTAGCACGGTTCAGCCACCTTACATCAAGTGTGCAATAGTAATAACCCCAAGTTTAGATTCACATTCTTCTATTAATGCTCTGAATTTTCATCTTTGCAAACTAATTCCATGAATAGAATTAACTATTTTGAATGTTCATCACATTTAGAATGGAAAAATTGTACTGTATCCTATGAAATCGAACGAATTAATTCTTGTTTCAATGCATCAAACAGGAGGGTGACTAGGAACGGCTACGCTGTCGACGCTTTGGCCACCATTGATTTATATTCATCATTCTTTCTGAACGTCCAAAACAGTTGCTTGTTTTACATGTAAAACCGTTTACGACTACCAACGAAAGTACGATATATGAAAAATTTTTTGCTTACATAAGATATTCTGTAAAAATAAATACGAGTAGAATTCTTTTAAAATTTTACTTCATATTTATCTGTTAAATTTCTCAGATAAATGCTGGGGCTCTACTTCCATAGAGCCCGTATGTTGGTTTTATTCGTTATTTTTATTTTTTACTTTTAAATGTGTAAATTTGCAATCCTTAAATGCTTAGAGATATTCATCTTTAAGCCCCATAGAGTCTTATAAATCTCCACTTGTTCTTCCTGTCGAGCTTTGCACCACAATAGACTCTTTGTAGATATGGACATTTTAGTGAGTCAGTTAATGTGTTAACAGCAAACTGACTTAAAGTTTCCAGTCCAAAAAGAAATTTTAAATTTTTGTTCTTAAAACTGACTTATTCTAACATGTACAGATGAATATTGTTTTCTGTTATATTAAGTATGTTGTCAATCGTTAAGCAATCCTCGGCATTTAAAATTAATATTTTATTTTATAAATAATCTAAAAAATCTCCCCTGCGACTTCAATACACTTTTTCAAAAATTTTGTCTCAGGAAGGTTTAGTATGACATTTGTAGTGCTTTTGATCTCCTAATAAATTAAAACTGTATACAAAATTTACTGAGGTTACGATATCCTGTTAAACATATATATTGACATCATACCTTCAAAGTAACTAAACGGGGAGTCCTGATAATCATGGTTTTTTCGTGCTTGCGAATATTAAAAAAAGATTATCTCAGATTTAAAATTTTTATTAATAAACAATTCAATGAATCACAAAACATCATTAATCAGGAGGATTTAAAAACCCATTACAATACGAAGAAATTCATCAGAAGATTGGCAGTTTAAGTCACGACAATCGTTCGAAATCCCAACGTCATCTACAAATAACAAACATAAAAGATTATACTAAAGTTGTTTTCCATGTTAGTTTTGATAGAAGCTTGCACTTATCTCGCCAACACCTAAAAGCATGCCACAACCACTTGGAATATTAAATGACTAAATACCAGGACCGCAATAAAATTATTCGTACTGTTCCATTATATACAGTGAAACCCCGATTGCGTGTCCCGGAATTAACATTTTCCTGATGTTGGTCTGCATTTTCTGCAGTCGACTTTCATACATAGTACACTAACTTGACAGCTTAGATACCCGCATTCTGGATTCAATTAAATGAAGGTACATTGTGGACAGGTAAATAAAATATTCATTGCATCCAAAGTGTTATATAATTTACCCCAAAATGTGTACCAAACTAATTTGTGACGCTTTTAATAAACAAATATTATTTTAAAAATTCAATTCATCCAATTAGGTACTCCTTCTAAATATGTTTTGTGGCATGTAATGTAAAATCAGAGTACAACTGTTTAAAAATTTATAGAATACACCTATCGGCAAAGAATTGAAACATTAAATTTTATTTTATTGTCAATCAGAAGTTAAAACATTTCAGGGTTTCAGATATTTTGCGTTAGTCTATAAGTATCCAGTAATGTCACATTTCTTCTTTTCTCAATCAAGTTGAGACATGTTTTTCAATTTTTAAAAACTCGATAAATGAAAAGAAATATCATCTTTTGAGTTATCGCCCTCCGAGGTCTAGTGGCAAGAGCTGTCCCCTAGCGATAGATCTGTGTTAATATTCCGGCAAGGTCAAAATAAAATTAAGATGTGTTCAATGTAATATTTGAGATCTTGGGCTGAGTGTGGTTTGTGATCCCGATTTGATTTCGAGTTACCTTTGAAAGAGGGCTCATTGAACTAATTTCACGTGATTTAAAAAAATCAAATTGACACGTTGGCTGTTATTTGTTAGTTGTAAAGGTAATGATATATTTTTATATAAAAAATCGATGCAATCATGGCAGGAAATATGTTCATGAAGTTCACGATATTTATATGGTATTTGTGACGTCCATATAATATCAATCACATTGTAACACCAGCTGAAACTGATTCTAAACAAATCAGTAAAACTGACAGTAAGTAGATTTTGTATGGTATGGTATCTGCTGGGTATTTGCGGCAAAACTAAGATGTTTATTATTAAATTGAATTATTATGATTAGCTCAGTGGTGTATGCCTTCTTAGTGCGGGACTGACTAAAGCGTTCACAAAACAAACTTATCGACTTGTTCGGGGAATACTTTTAAAGTTAAAAGTTTAGAAGGCTCGAAATATTCGTGACTTCGAAACATTAAATTAACGTGTCCTTTATTGATGTTCGATTAAAATGGTCGGAAAGGCGTTCGAATATTATTCAATAGAACTTTTAATAAAACAATTTTGTTTTCGTCCAGTTCTTAATGATAGATTCAAATTAAGCAAATTTATACCAAATAAAAAAACTGTGAAGGGTGGTGTGATTTTTGATAGGATAATATTTTATAGCTAGTATAGATAAAAGTATTCTCTAAGTTTCGCGTTTGCGCTGTCCCGCAGTATTTTTAAACCCTCCCATGTAGGGCATCTAATCCCGGACCCTTTTTCTAATCCCGGGATTTAGGGATTGAAAAAAGCCAGGTTTTTATGTTTTTAATTTTATAAACTCATCCCTTGATTTATGTAGTAGATACGTTTCATAATAAACTGTGGAAATGAAATTCGTGAAAAAAAGATATAAATAATTATACAATACAAAAATTTAAAAAAAAACTGAAAAAAGAGGAGGATTTGGAGCTCATACGAAATGTGTGAGATAAGTTACAAAAAAACGTGTAAAAGATAATTTATGATTCTTATTTGCTATTGCATTAGAATATACTACAGGCATAATACCTACCAAATAACAATAATTATACACACGTCCAATCACATAAAACAATGTTCTTTTATTTTAAAAATATTATATGCATCTCCCATTCGATTTTTTTAGGTGCTGAGATTTTGCGAGCTTGTTGAGACAATTATTCTCGTTAGGGGTTTTTCTTAAGTGTTTTCTACTATACACAAGGCCTTCCAGCAGACGGAATCTTTTTATCCAAGAAAAAAAGCTGTATTGTCACCCGTAAATGTGGGTAGTTTGGCATTTAATCTTTTGACAAAATCGAACTACCCACTTACACGGGTGACAATAAAAATTATTGTCACCAGTAAATGTGGGGTAGTTTGATATTTAATATTTTGACAACATCGAACTACCCACTTAAACGGGTAACAATAAAAATGGTATTGTCACCCGTAAATGTAGGTAGTTTGATATTAATATTTTTACAAAATCGAACTACCCACTGACACGGGTGACAATAAAAATTATTGTCACCAGTAAATGTGGGTAGTTTGGTATTTAATCTTTTGACAAAATCGAACTACCCACTTAAACGGGTAACAATAAAAATGGTATTGTCACCCGTAAATGTGGGTAGTTTGATATTTAATATTTTGACAACATCGAACTACCCACTTAAACGGGTAACAATAAAAATGGTATTGTCACCCGTAAATGTAGGTAGTTTGATATTAATATTTTGACAAAATCAAACTACCCACTTACACGGGTGACAATAAAAATTATTGTCACCAGTAAATGTGGGTAGTTTGGTATTTAATCTTTTGACAAAATCGAACTACCCACTTACACGGGTGCCAATAAAAATTATTGTCACCAGTAAATGTGGGTAGTCTGGTATTTAATCTTTTGACAAAATCGAACTACCCACTTAAACGGGTAACAATAAAAATGGTATTGTCACGCGTAAATGTAGGTAGTTCGATTTTGTCAAAAGATTAAATACCAAACTACCCACATTTACTGGTGACAATAATTTTTATTGTCACCCGTGTAAGTGGGTAGTTCGATTTTGTCAAAAGATTAAATACCAAACTACCCACATTTACTGGTGACAATAATTTTTATTGTCACCCGTGTCAGTGGGTAGTTCGATTTTGTCAAAATATTAATATCAAACTACCTACATTTACGGGTGACAATACCATTTTTATTGTCACCCGTGTAAGTGGGTAGTTCGATTTTGTCAAAAGATTAAATACCAAACTACCCACATTTACTGGTGACAATATCATTTTTATTGTCACCCGTGTAAGTGGGTAGTTCGATTTTGTCAAAAGATTAAATACCAAACTACCCACATTTACTGGTGACAATAATTTTTATTGTCACCCGTGTAAGTGGGTAGTTCGATTTTGTCAAATGATTAAATACCAAACTACCCACATTTACTGGTGACAATAATTTTTATTGTCACCCGTGTCAGTGGGTAGTTCGATTTTGTCAAAATATTAAATATCAAACTACCTACATTTACGGGTGACAATACAATCTTTCATTGATAAATTGTCCGGGATCCCAGGATTGGTAGCCTTTATATCCCACGCACTCATCATCAATCAATTGAAGGCATGCATGTTTGTGATGTCTAAAATTCCCTCTCACCTATCCGATCCTTAAAACGGGGCCTAGTGGGAACGAAAACCTTACCATTACTCCTATCCTAGGCATATATTATTCTTCTCTCATCGAAAAATAGAGATTGAACAACTGAGTAACAAACAGATCTCATAGAAAACTTCTGCTGAGATACATCAATTAGGAAGTCATATGTTCCACAGTTTCAGTGGATGTGGTTTTAAAAAAATCATTTTTGAATACGAAAATTTCTTGCTCTTTGATTTTTACAGAAATATTGGAAACTGCAAGTTCCACGATTTCTGATTACATGAATCTTTTGCTATTCGAACACATTTCTCGTATATCATTTGATGCTGAAAATTTCAATACGCTGGGTGTGTAATTCTTAATTACAATCGGGTGGTATATCATGCAAAACAAAACCTATCCAGAAATATTTTTGTTATTGTTGTCTGTGGCTAAGAAAATATTGAAGACAAAAAAAACCTAGTTCAATTGAAAAACTTATATTTTTAAAATAAAACAGAATTTGTTTTTATTACTTCCCCACATGCTTATAACAATCAGGACCGGTTTCGCCCATCACGAGCATTATCAACTAACACCTTAAAAGTGGAAAACTTCTATTTCTTGAGAAGTGAGCCAGTGAGAGTATAATGTTTTGGATTATTGTTGTGATGGATGATCTTTTTTAACCCTCGTTTTCAATGGCATGTTTTGTATTATACAACGAATTTGCTTTTCACTATGAATTTTTGTCAGAATAAGCAAAACATTGAAATACTTTTTTAGGTTCTTTACAAAATAGGGACACTTAATATATATGTACACTTTTTAATCTCTTTTGTGACTGATGAGATACTACTTTAGAAGTTAAATTTTATTATAAATAAATCCTAACAAAAATATATGAGTTATCGTTTCATGCAAATTGAACATTGAGATTCAAAAAAAGCAAAAAAACACGGAAATTAATTTTCGATATGTAAATATTAATTCTATATAAACGATTTATTTCCCAGTAAAGTTTTCATAAAATATTATAGTACTCTTTCACCTAAATTAAAATGTCTATAATTTATATTAAAGTTGTAGTTAAATTATGTGCCATATAGATTTCCCGCAAGACTTAATGATAGCTCTTAAATTGGTTTATGGCTCTTTCGACTGGGTAGGGTGGCGTGAGTGATTTTTACGCGTGGCCAAAACCTTCGTGCTCGATGAAAACACTTCCGATTTTTATATTATCCACTTGTCCTTGGTTATAATAATTTTGCGAACAGCATGTGTTAACTTATTGTAGTAAAAGGTTAAATTCCTCTTGACCGGGGAAATATGGCGTGAGGAAATTTTATTATTGCTCAAGTTATGGCTTTTAATTTTTACGTATGGCAAATTTTTGAACAGGCAATAAAGAAAATAGGTTAATTTTCAAGGAACGTATTTTTGAATATGGAATAAAACGTCTATGAGAGTAGTTTGGTTACCCTTTGTCTAGTCTAGAACCTTTAGTCTTCGATTCTGACATTAATTTCATGCTGATATATGTCATATTTTGAGGCTATAATATACTTTATAACTAATGCAATATAATGTAATAATTATATACTTGTAATTAATTATCTTCAGTATAAAAAGGTATAGTCAATATTTTATATCGCTATATATATATATATTATAGTGCTCACGGGTTTGAATCCCAGAACGGACAATTTCATAAATTGATTTGTCAATAGATTTATGGATTTGTATTCGACGGCATGGCTGTTTTTGATGTTTAAATTCCCTCCTGCCCATCTGATCCTAAAGACGGGGAGTAGCGAGATAGATAAGCTAACCGCTGGTACTCTGTGAAAAGAAAAGGTTGAGCGACTGAGTAATAAGCAGTTCTTGTAGAATAACTGCTGTTGAGGTAAGCTCCATTTGACTCCGGATATGGATTAAAAAATGATCCAAGTCATTTTTGATGGCACGGTATTTTTATCAGAGCGAATGCAAGGGTGTCATTTTGGCCCGACTCTTATTCAAATACGACGGGCAAGGGCAAACCGTAGTCCATCGCGTATTTCTCTGCGCCCCCCGAGGAATATTATATTTTTGAAAAGGTAAAAAGTTTTACATTTTTATCTTTTAACGCCTTTTTCATGATAATAAATAGTACGTATAAAAATGGCATTTTACTTGCGGCCCGCCGCTCATTTCGAATCCATGAATTTGGCCCTTCATCCGAAAAGTTATATCTATGGGTATAAAAGTTTTATATTGCTGTCTCATGTTCTATCACATAACACAAATCTAAGCGCACGCGAGAAAGTGAGGAAACAATATTTTAAGATATCATTTTTAAACAATTAATGTCATTATATCGACGGTGATTTGGCGAATTGATGTAATCCTCAAATTCTAAATTGTTCAGGAGAGAGTAAAAATTGTTTTTATCGAAAACATTATATTTATGGTGAGTTACGTTATGAATCTTTGAAATGCAATCCTCATGTTTGCAGATACGGGATTATATGTAGGAAGTTTCGATATAATAGTAGTGGCTTACATTAAGTCACCGGGTCAGAATTTTTAAACCTAAAACCAATGAAAAATGATGTTTCCCTTTCAAAAAGTGGTAAATTTATTTTTCTAATTTAAATCATTTGATCGAGACCTGCTCTGTCGTCTTTGAAATGAGATCCAATCATTAACTGATTTTTGTATTTTTGAGAGTTACATCAATTGGCCAATACACCATCGAATGGCATCATTACTTTCATTCTAAAATGATTGTCAATAGTAACTTTGCCCATATGTTTTGAAAAATTTTGAGAACGATATAGTCCAGTTTTGAATGACGCTCAACGTTTACTCATGTTAAGAAGATTATTCATTGTTATTCGTAAATAAAAATCAGCTTATTTTCAGAAAACTGATGATGCACTTACAACGTGAATTCATTACTTTCGATTGTTATTTTAATGGTGATTAATGAGATTCACGCTGGCAGGTACGTAACAAAACAGAAGAAGCCATGACTCATATTTCGCGCTATTACCATTGCCGTTTTAAACCACCCCCAAGTACCTTTCGAACGTTGCAGACTTTTCAATAAGTAATGGCGGTGACCTTTGAAACTATCGCGTGGCGGTCGATAAAGCAGCGGTCAGTTTGACCACCCGAGCCAAGGTCGCATCGGGGAAATTATTCACAAGATGGTATCGCGACCCGCGGTTAGCATCAAGTCGGATACGCTGTTCGGACGCCATGAAATTTATTTTCCAGAGATCGACAATAGAAAAACATCCGCAGAATAGGAACGATAAGAGCTGTCTTAATCAATTCGCCATGTTTTGATTATCTGTAACCAAAGAAACACATCAATTATTACATTTTAAGAAGCGACTGTGGACATAAATATAACTATACTAATCTTCTCTATTTGCTGCTTTGTTCGCTCTAATGCGAAGCATATAACAAGCTGCTTAATGAAACGCCACTTTTCTCGGTAACATCCTCATCAAGAAGGCATCTATACCGTGCAGATTGTTGGTATAGAATAGTTGGATATTAGGTTGGTGTTGTCCTCTCATAGTATCACACTCTCAGGTGGCATCCGCAAGACGTACCCAAGCTACATCAAGCGCTTCTTCACTGTGGTGGTGGTCACTAGTTTCTGTGTTGTTTATTGTGAGATTTTCAACGCGATCACGCCAGTGTACTGCGACCTCGCTGTATGCATCTTTAGTCTAACCATGTCCGCTTATAATGTGAAGCATTTGGACTCCTTATGGAACCTATCTCAACTGCTTGCCGTGATAGTAAGTCTCAGTCGTTCAACCTCTTTTTCCGGTGATAATAACGATAGAAGGATATAGCTAGAACAAGCAACGACTCAGCTCCATTTTTAGGATCGGATGCGTGAGCGCGAATTAACACAAGGCCATCACAGACATCCGCGCCTTCACAATTCATGAAACTGTACAAGGATTTGAAGTATTTGAACCCACAAACACCGCAGCCGAAGACTTCGACGTTTGCCACTCAGCTACGGAATGGCTAATGTAATCTAATGGCCAACAATCGAGACACCTACACCGATATTTCATACACACATATAAATTAATATATAACATTGGATTCAAGTGTCAATTTCGTATGCAACTGCGATAAAAACATGTGTAACTTTTGGTTCTGTAAATAAATGAACATAAATATTAGCATTTATTTCATTGTCGAAGCTGAGTTTTTGCGATTAATATTATCATGTAATCATTGAAAACAATTGCAAATTAAGTTTTCACTCTTGCCCATAGATGTATTTTACAATAAATTTGTTTTCACAAAACATAATAATATATAATTTAGATTCGAAAATTGAAAAAGTGCCTCAAGGCTAGAGTGTATCAAGTTTGTTGAAATGCTCAACCCTGACAAATATCAGATATTTAGTTTTACGTGAAATGTAAAATTGCGTTCTCCATAATTAAAAAAAATGTATAGAAATCAATTGCTTTTCATGAATTTAGCACATAATTTTCAGTATTCAATGTATCTTTGATTAATTTACTAACTGGAAAGCGCTATTCTCTGGTTGGTTGGTTTACAGTAATTTTAAGTTTTATTTTAAATACTTAACCATTAGTAATATATATTATATAGATAAACATAAATTGAAAGTTTACAACAGATAAGCGAAATATACGAAATTTGTATGATTCATTTTTATAGTGTATGCAGGATTAACAGTTAACAATGTTAAATTTATTATGAAACCTATTTTCTGAAGATGTTAACTATCGATATATTACAGGAGGTTCCGTTCTCTTATCTCTGACTTCGTGATAAGAAAAATAAATTTATTTTTACCCGATGATATCATAATGTTGCCAACAATGTTTTCTTACAGGGAGAAATTTACCGAGAAATATATATATTACTCTCTATTAGCGTTTCACGGTCGGGATCTATGACCCTGCTTAAACCTGACATAAGGTCAAGATTTAGCATTTTAAATCGTGAAAGGTCAGAGAGAAATTTCTCATTTTTTGCGATAGACCAACAATATGCGAGAATTATTATAATAAATAAAGAAATCGACGAAAATAAATCACGGCAAACAAAAGATTTTTTTTTAAATTTATTGCGTTAAAGTTTTTTGAATAAATAGAAGTTTTTCGAACAATGGAACTGACGTAATAAATTATTATTTTGGCCTTGAAAATAATCGCATTACCACCCATAAGTGAACCAACCAAAAATTCGCTTTGGCTTCGGTCCTTTGAAATTTAGGGATTTTCGAAAGGACATGCAAAAACAATATTCCTTGTAAATGTTTTATAAATTAATGCCGAATATTAGTAATAGAGGTAGGTATAGGGTTGCCAACAGGTCTCTTCTTCAGAAGACTTTTTTTCTTTTTTAACACAATTCTTTTGTTCTCTATTTTTTTAATATTTTACCCAGAAAGTCCTCTTTTTCAATTTTGAAAATTTCCACTGACCGGGGAATTTTGAGCGTCGTACATAATTACAAAAATATTTCATGTTTAGAATTTTATAAAGAAATAAAAGAAAATAAGAAACTTTTGCACCAAATTAGCTGTGGAGATAAATATAGCAAACGAGATGTTGAAATTGAGAATAAGAATGAAGATGATTAAACTCAACAATTGATCTTTAAGCGCACTTTTCATGTTCCTAACTATTATAAATGTATGTACCGGTTATTATAAAAGTGGAATAAGTCATAATATTTCGTTTGAGATAATTGGACTTTTGCGTAAATTTGTTTTAAAAAATATTTTGATTCTACATAAAAATATGTTCATACATAATGATTTATTGCCTTATAGATATAATCTTTCCTGTACTGGTGAAATTTTACGATTACCTTGTAAAATAATGGTATTTTTGGTAGCTTAAATAAGTTTTTCCACTTTAATAATAACCGGCACAATTATAAAGAAAATTGTACAAAATAAACATTTTATTGTTAAATGTTCTTTCTTCTGTCGACTTTACAACCCTAGGTAGGTACATGTAAAATTACTAAACCTTAAGAAAGAGTGTTCAATAAAAATTTCGACAAAATAAGCAATTGCATTTTTTCACAAGTAATGAGATTAATCTAGTTAGTGGTCGATGTGGCTGAGTGGTAGCATTCTAGGAGAGAGGTGAGGAACCTGCAGCCTTCTAAGTCAGTGCTCCGCAACCAATGTGCCGCGGCACGCCGGTGCGCCGCGAGACGATCCTTGGTGTGCCGCTTTTTGTATAAGATAAAAATTAAAGTCATTCGGTTAAATTGTTATCGATGAAACAAATATTGTATTATTTTGATAGTGAAATTATTGTATTAGTGTTTTCAGAGATAATGCAACTGCAATGATGGGGAATAAAATTGTGTTTGACAATCAAAAAAAATCTACCGTAGAAATTATACATTGCTGCTTTATATTGGAAAGCATTGATGTCGAAACATTTCCCAGGGAAATTATTTATTATCGAATGTATCACAATAAATAATACACATTATGAAATCAAGAATGAAAAAAAATCAGTCACTGCTGTACTATATTAAATTCTGCAAATAAAAACAAATTAACGAATTGTAAACTTTGTTTGTTCAATTTACATATTTTGACTTGTGGTGTGCCGAGGGTGAAAAAAAGGTTGCGTAGCACTGTTCTAAATCATTAAGTTTACATTTTTGTATAATTTCCACACATTTTTCTGTACATCTAATCAATTTATGTTTTCTCAAAATTTGTTCTTCACGTCGATAATATGAGTCGTCAGTTGCAAGGGCCGTTCGGCTGATCAATGCATTGTCTAGAGATGTGGACATTTCCAGCAATGAACTTTGTGTATTTTGTTTTTAGATTTTTTTTATATAAGTTTGTTTGCAGATAATATTTTTTGCTCTTTATTCTATTTTCTTAATTTTTAAAAATGTTTTAATTATTATTTATTTGTTATATGTCCTGCCTAAGTGCATGGCGCATTGGCGTCAGCTGTAATGCCATGTATTATAATTTTTATTTACAAATAAATTTGTATCAAGTAACGTACATGCCAGATCTTACGTCTTAAAATTTTCTATCGACCTTTTAATTCAAAAAAAGAAGGAAACTTTTTTTGTTGCCATGTCTAAAATTTATACAGGAGAATATTAAGTTTTATTACACCGTAAATCGGTAAACAGTAGTTAAAACACCATAGATAATAATAAACTGCTGAGGTAATTGAATTAATTCTGCGTAATATTGCTGGCTACTATCATTTTTTTATCGCAGCCATACAGTCAGGATCCGGTGCGCACGAGTATTTTTTATCTGACCGGATATCTCGCTCGGTTCCTAGTAGTAAGCGCAAATCCACGGACCTTAAGTTACAACCCAGATTTGGCCTTGGATAACAGCATAATTACGAGGTTCAAGGGCTCAATTACAGCTTTTAACGCGTTTTATTATGAATTTTATCGGTTTATTGACAGCGATTATTAATCTTCTTTTATTGCAGATATAAAAAATTACGTCTGCTTTTGTCGGTGATGTTTGGCTATAAATTATAATACGTATATCGTCAATTCAGCTTTAAAATACAAGATAAAACAGAAAACAAACCAATTAACTTTTAATCAAAACAACATTGAATGTATGAAATTTTATATATGTTAGATAGTATTCACTTGCTACATTTGAACTTTTATTTCGATAGTTTTCAGTTTGGATTAGAGAGTATTAACTAGTACACTCAAACTTTGATTTTTGAAATAGTCATGGATTCTTTTAACAAAGTGAGTTAAGTTGTAGTAGGTTATGTTGGGTTGGTTTGGTTTGGTTTGTGTAATGTATTCTAATGCGTGGAGCAAAGACAATATATTTGACCTAATATAGGGTAGAAGAATAAATGACATTTCATTACATCTTCTCACTTAAATACAAATAGGGTAGGTAAAAATATTTAAAAAGCAGCGCCACTAAGCAACAACAACACACGTACATGGCAAAAGAAATGAAAGCTATACCGGTTAAGAAGTTAGGATCTGCAAGTTTCCACACCGCATCCAATTTCCGGGCCGTGCACTCAAAACGATTTGAAAAGTTTTTATTCTGCCATCAAATTCTGAAAGTTGTAAAAGTAGTGTGCTCAGGCGTTCGGTGATGGTGTTAGCTAAGGATGCCTCCGCGAAAACTCGAATTCTGAACAGCTACTCGGTTAAACGAATCAATCAATCAATACCTGGTAACCGATTTGTTTTACATTCAACCATATCGATACACCTCACGTAAGGTAATGCAAAATTGTTTTTATAAGATAATACTCGTAGACTAATAACTTTTTTGCGTCTTTTATAACGTCAAAATATAAGTGTTTATACTATTATAAACAAGTCAATAAAATAAGTTCTTGATAAAAGTGTAGCAGAATAAGTTTACGTTTGACGTATTGATATAACATCAATTTGAAATCTAGGAGTAAAAATAACGTAAATACAGAAGCGGATCGTCTTTAGAGTTTACAGGGGTCGGGCCTTATCAATAATTTAAATAGGATACTCGAAATGATTTAAATTGTAAACCTATAACTGTACGTATGCAATTATAAAATGTACAGTCATCATTTAATCAGTTATTATTTATGTAAAGGCAATAATTTAACGTGAGATCAGTGACCGGCGGGGCGCGACATATTGAGCTATCATCTCGCTGCTGTGGGCCAGCCATTTTGGTCTCCCAGACGCGTTACATTTATTAAGGACGTGTGCTCTATGTGGAGGACGCATGAAAATTAATAGTGTAGATTTGAAGAACGTAGTTAGCCCAACGCATATCGTATATAAAATCAAGGAGAACTTGATTAGAGGAAATCCAATAATTAAAGTTGCAAGATGATTGTCTTATATACCTACGTAAAAGATATATAAATACATCACATTTCTTTAAATTTTTAACCACTTCACAGACCTGGGACAACTCAAAATAAGAGGTGTGAAATATAAATATAATGGCTAATACATACTTCTTATGATTTATATTTTAACATATATCGTCGCTGTTTTGGATGAAAACATTAAATCGAAAAAAATACACATTGAATTATACCAAAATGTTCTTTATTTCAAACTCTACCGTATGGGCGAATATACTTATTTTTATATACTATACTTTTACTTAATAGCAGTTTTTAACAAACAAACCAAATGAAAAATGTATAGAATTTCAAACATTTGAAGAACGTCAAAGTCCAATTACACAAAACTAATATTTTACAGTCAGTGTCTTCTTCGAGAACGAGGACGATATATTTATTATGATACACATCGAATAAAAGATGTAATTAATCTCAGTACCTAGTTGAATATTCGAGTACTCGATACTCGCGTCAACATCCTTAGCTGCAACATTGAATTGCGTTTTGTTTTGTTGTTGAAAAAATAATGCTCGCGAATTCATAAGTGTTGTTTCTTTTTATGCTTATTGTTAAAAAGTTTTACGAAGCCAACGAAAGTCTTTAAAAATAATAAATGCAGCGCGGGAAAAACGTTTTGCGTTGCATAACGTAAGGGGTATAACGATAAAAAACGAAATACAATAGTTATTCCATATTAAAACAAATCTACTGAATCTCTAACATAGTTATTTTAAAAGCGTATTTATATAAAATGCTAGAAACAATTGACAATCTATAACAAACAAAATGACAGTGAGAGCAACATGAAGATCAAGATTGTTTTACAAATTATAATTCAATGAGAGCAATTGTAAAATTTAAAAATCATTTTCAAAAACTTCTGTGTCCAAAGGATGAATTTAATAACACTTTTTTAATAAATTAACATAATTGAATAAATTAATTTATTCACTACTAAGGCATTACTTTTAAAAATTTTAACCAAAATGTATACTTTTTCAACAATGTACACAATTGTATATCGACTGTGGAAATGAAAAAGGACGTAACCCACACCAAAAAATATTGCGTATAGTAACTCACCCAAAACGTGCTAAAACACTATATTTATCTATAAATATATAATATATCGAAAAAGGACTTATCCCCCCCCGTCTTTTCAAAATATTTGTTTTTCAAAAATCACAATTTAATATACGTTTTGTTTGGGCTATACAAAATATTCTTTGTGTGTGGTAAACCCATGACGTAACCATCTTTTTTTCTTTCCACAGTCGATATGCATTTTCAATTGATGCTCGCGATGAGTGAAAGCGATCATTATATAAAAAGGTGTTTTGACAATTAAAACATCAGTTCAATAGAACATTAATAATAAAAATAGACTATTATAAAATATAGAATAGAATAGATTATTAGCAATGTTGATAATATAATAGAATAGAATATTAATAAATAGCGTAAATTTGCACAGGACTGTCTTTTTTATATTTTGGGTGCAGAGCGAAGCTTTTAGGTTCCGTCACAGTGGCCAAGGACCGGAACCGAACCGAAAACCGAAAAAAAACATTATTTTTGCCCGAACAAAACCGAAGTTATTTCGGTTTTTTTTTTCGATTTACGAGAAAATTTTTCGCTGATAAAAGCCAGATTTAATTAATAAATTGTACACAAAAATTATAATTTAATTAATAGGTTGTATTTTTATCAGTTAATAACCGGTCCTGATCATTATCAGTTATTCGGTTTCGTTCATCGCGAGCATTATCAACTAATCAGCAAAGTGAAACGGCTCCTGATCATTATAAATATGTATAAGAAGTACTAACAAATTGTGTTTTATTTTTAAAATATAATGTCTTTCCACCAAGATTTCACAGTTAACACCTTAAAAGTGATTTAAATATGAGGTGAAACGAAAACCGACAACCGAAAACCTGAACTGAACAGTATTTTTTTTTTACCGAACCGGAACGAAAAAAATAGCGGTTCGGGTCTTTGGTAGTAGCATATATTGACGAGAAAAATAGGTACCTACCCAATTTACATAAATATTAGCGTAATTGTTTCAAGCCAGCTCGTTGGAATGTAAAAAAAACAATTTCAATGATTGGACCCGTAATTATAAAGTTGCGATTTACTAGAAGGTGACACATAATCGACAGAAAATACATTTGTCGTTGAGCGTTCATATTGACATTTTTACACAGAATGCTTCGGACTAATTGGCATCAATTTTTCACCGCTATTCTTGCTATTAGTGAACACCTCAGCGGGTGCACTGTTTTATAGCTGGCCTCTTTATTATGCCATTTACAAATTGCGACTTTCAAACACATATTACACGGGTCACTTTGAATGACCCCAGGGCCACAGGAAACGTCTGCAATTTTACATCCATACATAGTGTTGAATTTATGCTAAGCTTTGTATTCAATGCAAATTTTGTTCGAATTTTAATTGTTACAATTGTATTGTTTTATGGTTTACATTCATTAAAATGTCAAAATGTTAAATATTAATAGGGTAATTACAAGTGTCATTCAAGTCAAGGATGGCTATAAAAATTATGACTCAATTCGATTCAAGTATTCCGTATGTATTTTAAAGAGCGACCAGAAACAGTATGGAACCAAAATATCGTCTTTGACAATACAATAAAACATATTACATTATCTTATGTGAAGAATAGTTTTAAAATGATATATCGAAATAGTAGATAAAATACATATATTCACAACATTACAAGTCAGCAAGTGGTGTAAACACAGCAAAACATCATTAGCAAACTTAAGATTGTAAGTTAATAGTAAATTCAATGGCTACATTTTACACGCCTCCTGAACAATTGAAGTTTCTTGTCATAAGACCTATTGCAAAATCAACGACAATGTTATGTAATAAAAATAAATAAACGAAATATTTCACAGTCGTAAATCTTTTTTTAATATTTAAATCAAATTATCATTTCGAATTGAGTCACTTTTCGTTAATTTGTTTTCTTTGAGCCTTACTACGTGGATATTTAAAAAAATGAAAGTGTAGGTAAAGAATTACTAACCACAAATACCGAAGGGCATTTAAAAATAATGTTATTGAAAAATTAAGTAGAATATAGCATTTATTAATTTATCAAATGACAGTTCATATAACCGGACGATCCAGCGCAGTGCCCCTACGCATTCGGGGCCCAAAGCAATTGTCTATTTTTAAGTTGTCTACCATATAAATACGGCACTAGTTTAACACTAAATTAATATCATATTATTATTGAAAACGCCCCCACCATTCAAAAGCTCGAGGTTATTGAAACACTGACCAGCCTTACCACCCTCAAGATCACACCACTCCAGAACATAGGACTAAGAGGATATTTGGCCTAGTCTGGGCACCTCATACATGATGGACGACATCAAGTGACTCACGTTCCCAAAATGTCCGAAATGTCCAGATTCCGCTGTGAATAATTTAAAATGCATGTCATTTTCATTAATCAAATTTAGAAAAACGGAAATATAAATATTTTGGATGCCATTGAGGCTTCGATTCCTTTGCTTATTTATATAATATCATGGTTATAATCCTAAAAGAAGTTGGTAAAATTTAAGTTTAAATTTTCTTTCACTTTGATAATTTGACACCCCTGTTGGTATCTAAGTTACTTATTTTTATATAAATTATTATCTACTTTGAATATTTTTTTTATTCCATTCATTCATTTTATTATAATGAGCGAGTCATTAGGGTCATCGAAAAATTGGAAATCCCAGGACATTAATATAATTTATTATTAATTTGTGTTATTTTTACATCTTTCCACTGATTCTAAAAGAGTTATTAATCGTTATATATTTTATCTCTTCTACCTTTCCCATGAATTCATATCTGAAGGTAAATACAAATGTTAATAATCATATGTCACATTAATTTAACATCTGCGATCTTTTTCCAAATTGTTTCTTACTCAAAAATGACGAATTGCTGTTTTCTTACAATTTAAATGTTGTACTTTCTGGCAGTAACCCTCTTGGGGCCTCGTCGATCACGGTTGATGAACGTCGTATTCAGAGAACACTAGAGTTTTTGATCAAGAATTTATTCTCCCGTCGTGTATTCTCGAGATAATTTTCTTTTCGTTTGACGTTACATTGTTACAACGATAATAATATATCCGTTGGCTATGATTTATGCTCCTTTCCATAGACACTTTTATACTTGATAACAACTGTATAAATAAATGTTGTGCGAAATATCAAAAATGCATTTTCCTACTGACTTTAATAGTTTCCTATAATATACCATTCTGAAATAGAAAATTCGAGCCGTCGAACGGAAAAATTCAAATAATATTGATTTCTCATAACAATATCAATTCTTCGTTTCTTCGATGTTTATCAACGGCGTACTATTGGAAGCTGGAAAATGTTTTTTTTTTATTAAAAACAAAACCTCTAATAACATATTCATTTTATCTTTAACTTATTTGACGAGAGTTAAACCTGTTTTGTGTTATCTACCCTGCACGAAGGACTCCCATGGTAGCATAAATTGTTAAAAAATATGTTAATTAAATATTGTATAATATTATAATGAAAGAAGTATGTATATTACAAGTCTGCATTTTTTAAACGTATTTATTAGATCAATGTTGTATTTTTTTCATAACATAAAACAAAAATTACATCTTATAATCTCCAATCCGACAAATATTTTAAACCGAAAAATTCTAAATTTGATATTGATCTTACCGGGGCTTGAACCCATGACCGTATGAACACTAGGGTAAATTTGTTACCTACTATACCACAGAGGCAATAAAACTGTTGTAAAATTCTCACGAATGACTTCAATGTACTGTTATGTACCTCAACCAATCGGGATAAATAATTAAGTGTAGTCCTTTCTGGGATAGAGACTGGACTCATCCGACTGCTAGGGGAAAGCTCCTACACTATTTCTGCACCATAAAATACTAACAGTAGAAAACAAAAATATATTTACAATAAATTCTCTCTAAGAATCATAGACACCAAATTAAAATCGTCAATTTCAATTCCAATTTCAAACTAGCTATAAATGTTTTTTTGATGAAGTTCTTTTGTTTAGTGGCTGAAGCTTACATGCTTCTCAATAATGTCTTAAATTTGCAAACGTCGTATTTTTCTCAGCGAATAAAAAAACGGGTCGCGTGTTTCCACATCATCATGTTGAGAGTCGCATGTTTATAAATGTTGTAAATTTTATACTTAGCTCACACAACAGAAGGTTGAAAGTTTAGTGTGATAGATTGATTGATGTGTTACAGAATAAATAAAAACATGTTATTACTTTCTTAGAATTTTCACAATATTAATGGTCATCGACATAATATATGACAGCAAAGATGATTGTTTGCTGTGTGTTTACTAATTCTTTTAAAACAAAACAACTTTCTTGGTTTTAATGTTTTATGAATTTATTTTTTATTACTGTTAGAAACTGAATGATTTGACAGTTGTAAAATAAAGAAATATGATACTGGCGTATAGTTTAATGACCAAAAATCGTTTGAAAGTTGATATGAGCTTAGTGACGTTATTAAATATAGAAATCTTTATAAATATATCGACCACATGACGAAAAAAACAGTAACTCACTTTGAAACAACTTTACAGGAAAGCGATACAAGCTTCACAAAATATCTATTAAAAATTAAGATATTGTATGGTTTAGATTCTCACAGAAATTAATAATAGAAGTATGAAAATACTATTAAAAAATCGATTTGAATTATTAATAACACTATATAAATACACATTCCATTACCGTTCCATTGTATTACAATATTTCAAATTTGCAAATGAGTCGGATTACTACAACGGTTTTTCTTCAATTACTGAAATTATGACATGTTTAAAGAGGTCGTTAAACACTTGTTAGGTGTTAACTGTCAATTCTTGGTGGAAAGACATTATATTTTAAAAAATAAAACACAATTCATTTGTACTACTTCCACATATTCAAATATGTGGAAGGTCGTTAAACTCAAGTATAAGATATTGAAAGCGCCGAAGTTGGGTGGAGGCACAAAAAGAACACTTGGTATTCATTATTGTTTTTGAAATTTGCAAAAATTGCGATGTGATTCTATCATTGATGTTGTAAAATATTTCATTAAAAAATATTACGAATATTATTCGAATATCAAATAGGTAAACAATGGCCGAATATATTGAATATTTGAATATTTGAATATTCAAGTTGGGATTCCTAATTTCAATTCATTTGTTGTTACTTTTCGATTTTTTGTTCAATAATAGTTTAATATTTTCCGTCTACAGTATGCGGTGAGCTTGAAGCGCTGAGAGCAGTTTTATCAGCTGGCGCTGATGCTTCCGACTGCCGATGTCCATGGAGGATTTCCGTTGCACTATGCAGCACAGATGTGCGGCTCCAGGTCAGGAGCTGGCGGGAACAACTCTCGGGCCTTAGACGTGCTGAAAGCTCTTCTCAGGGTCTCCGCCGCCAGGGTCGACGCTCAAGATGGAGACGGGAGACAGCCGCTGTTGTGGGCCGCGTCGGCAGGGTCTGCGCCGGCCATGCTGGCGTTGGTGAAGGCCGGAGCCGAAGTCGAGGCTCCAGACAAGTAAATATCAACTTTGAATAACTACTTTTTGACAATTCATTACTGACCTCGCTGGTTTCCCTGCAAAACTCTTTTAGCTTGGCCGGTTAGTGGATAAGCCAACATGCAAATGCAGTGCTATTAAACAGGATACTGAACACATATTATGGGTGTGTCATTTAATGCAGGAAAAAAAATGGAAGAGCTGCGCCAGTCGTTTAACCTTCCATTAGACCGATCGGCCACGCTGATTTGGTGGCGAGATAGAAAAGACCTCAACTCATAGAAGATTTTCGTTTATTTGGAGTGATTGATTTTCAGCACTTTAAATGCACGCCGTCAAACTTTGAACAGTTGCTCATAAGACACTCCTAATTAGGGGGGGGGGGGTGGAAACTGTAGATACTTATTACATATTTACATATTTGTTACACCACTAGATACTGCCGTATACAATAATTGGATGGGAAAGCAGTTGTGGGTGGAGGAGGGCAAATAAGCTACTTTTGGAAATGAAATGTGTCAATGAGTAAAATATAAATAGAAAAAATTATTTATGGTTTCTTGAATAAATGTTTATGCTATTAACGTGTAGTTTGTATACAAATTAAATTTCTACAAAATTTATCTTTAATTTGTTTTAGACAATCAATTTCTTAAATCATAATTATGCAGTGAATGGATGCATTCATGTATTGTATATGCGCCGCAGGCGAATTTTTCCGGTCTTTCAACATAATTAGCAGCAATTTACGAATCTGGTCAGAAATTCCTCTTTGATATATAACTTAGTGATAAGAAGAATAACATTTAATTAAATTCACGTTTTTTTAAGTTCTCACATGAGTAAACTCGCGATTGACGGTTTGGGAGCCACTGATTAATCAGCTTAAGATTTTTTTAATCCTTCCTACTCTCAACCATTCATCGAAATAGAGATATAACACAAGTTTGGAAACGAACAGACGTTTTTAGAATTCTTTATCCCTACAGACTTAATTTTTGATAACTTAAATGGTATTTACTTACTATGGTGCTTCCCAGGGATGGTCTAACAGCTCTGCACTGCGCTGCATCTCGGGGTCACACCGAATGCATAGAGACACTCTTAACACTCTGCGGCGCAAGACCTGACGTGATAGATTCCAACGGATGCACGGCTCTCCATTACGCAGTCACGTTAGGGCATGCAGATGCGACTGCGCTGCTGCTGGACCAGGGCGCTGACCCCAACAGGCAGGACAGGAAGGGTAGAAGTCCAGCGCATTGCGGGTGTGCCAAGGGGCAGTTTGAAACTGTGAGGATGCTAGGTAAAATGATGATTTTATTTGATATTGCTTGTTGATAAAGCTATAACTTTTTGTAATAAGTGGCGGACTAAGCGCTTGGGAGGCTCCGGGCGCAATATAATTTGCATGCCCCGTGTATCGAATAAAACAAAAATAAATATTGAAAACTGAATAAATTTTATTTTTGAGGTGCCTAAGATTCGGAGGCCCCAAGAGCCTCGTACGCTTTTGGGGTAATCCGCCACTATTTGTAATGAAATCTATTTTAAAAGTCAGTAATATGAAAAAGCAATAGTAATCTCTAGTAACCAAATTCTAATGCTTTTGTGCGTTCGTCTTCGTACCACATTTTTAGAATAGATTTAAGCCATTTTATCCAAAGACATGGATGTCTGTAATATTTTTGTCCCTTCACATCCCCCACTCTATCCGATCTTGAAGATTTGACATAAACGGAAAGGTGAACAAACGACTTATCTTGTCCTTAGCCCATTCTTCAATCGTTATTACCTCTGCAGAGAGAAATTGAGCAATTGATTAAAGTTCTCGCTAAACTCCTTTTGTTTAAATGCTTCATATATTATTGAAAGTGAACATAGTTTTAAAAAAATATATTTTTGAAGTACCTAGTAAAACAATAAGCGATTTAATTTAAAAAATTTAAAATTTGTAACAATGCAATCTCTTATTTAAATTGTTATGTTTATAGGTGCTCGAAATGCAAACGTGTGGCTTCGAAATGCTCGAGGAGATTTGCCGCTCCACGAAGCCGTAGCTTCCGGAAGGCGAGAGCTGGTGAAGTGGCTTCTCGAAATGCGACCGTCCCAAATCAACGCCACCAACAATGATGGAAGAACTCTTTTGCACATCGCAGCCAATACAGACAACACAGATCTTTGCAAAATATTACTTGACTTTGGAGCCCAAGTAAACGCAGTACTGAGAACATCCAAAAACATGCTGATGACACCTCTAGATTGCGCCTTGCACAGAGGGTTTAGATCTACGGCAAAATACCTCCAAATGCACGGAGGTCTCCCTGCGTCGCGCCTCTCGTCCAGGCAGGTTTTTGTGGATCAGGAGACGGTGCCGCAGCTGCCCGTCCGTCACATAAAGAGCACAAAAATCAGCTTGCAAGATAAAATAGCAATAGAAAAACGGGAAGTATTCGAAATGAGCCCCCGCAGTACCCCGAAACATACTCCAAATAAATACTCATCGAAGGTGGAGACGCTGTCAGACAGCTCCGACTATACATCGGAAGATTACGAATTGCAGAATAAGAGGTTTCGCGAAGAAAGGCGGAAGCAAAAAAAACAACGGCATAAGAAAGAGAGAATGAAAAGTAAGCAGAGCAGTTATAGCGATGGCGATGAGAGTGAACACCGGAAAAGATCTTCTCGGCGTGATCATAGAGCTCTGTCAGATTCTGAAAGCAGTGGAAAACGAAGTAAAAGAAATAACAAAAGATCAAAAAGTGATCCAGTATCGAAAAGTCGTTCAGAAAGCAAACACCGGGAAACAGAGAGTCCTCGAAGGCACAAACATAGAAAATCCAGAGACAAGTCATCTGAGAGCGAATATGATAATAAGCACAAGAAGAGACGGAGAAAGAGTGTTTCGAGAAAATCCAGTAAGACCGAGAGCGAGTCCAGTGATCGCGATGAGAAAGTTTCCGAGAAAGAAAAAAAGATTTCGAAGAAAGAGAAAATCATCGTTTTGAAACAGGATGAACCTGCTGTTGAGCACCAATATGCTGAAGAATTAGCAATGCTGAAGCAGGCAACGGAAATTGTTCAACATATTGATAACAATACAAGCCATAAGGATGCTATCAGTGAAAATCACCCCAGCGAAAGTGAAACAGTATCAATGATCAATACAACGTTGGTGACAGAAGCTCAGATACATGCCGATGGACACACAGGACTAGATAGAGAACTAATCATCAATATCGTCCAAGAAAAGTATGAGAGTGAGAACGATGACAGATTTAAAGATGCTAACAGTGATGCTGACAAATTTGAGCCCATCGAAAACAGAGGTGAAAAGGAGAGCGCTGACGAGTCTCAAATATTAAGTGGCGATGGAAGTCAGGCCATAACACTTATAGAACATCATGCTGAAATTTTGGAAGAGAGGGTCGACAGTGAGGCGGTGGGTGAAGATTTGGAGCCATCAAAACGTGAATGTATCATAGCAATAATTCCCGATATTCATGGATCAGTAGATACCGAAACACAAGACGAAGCACCACTTGATAACGATAGCATTATGCAAGAAGAGCAAGACTCTGTGAGACAGGAGGCTGTGAGGCAGGAGGAAAATGAAGTGACTAAAGAAGATGAAGACAGTATTAATACTGAAGAAAAACCGGCAAGTGATTTTGTTCAAGCAATAATAGGTATATTACCTGATGAAGAATTGAAAGCGATTGCGATTATACAGGAAGAATCCGAAGGATCCCCTGATAGTATAATGGGAGAACCTGTAATTGTTGAAGCTCCGTACGATGATGCAAATCAAAGAGCTTTAACTCTAATAGATGAAGAACTGTCTGATCATCCTGCTACTGAGAGCAAAAGCTTCAAATCCTATTCTCCTGACCATCAAACGCATCCGTTTACGCAACAAGATTCTGAAGAAACGACGGCTGGAATCAGTGAAATATCTTTAAAAAGCGTGACTGGTATTCAACGACAAAATTCACCAGATGTTAGTGAAATGAATGAAGACCAGGAAGAAACTGTACAAGAAACAAAGTCTCGTATTGGAAGACCAAAGCCTAAAGGAATAATACAGAAAGGATTGCCCGATGTGAAAGCCCAAAGACCTACAAACAGAAAGAAATCTCAATTGGACTCGCAAAGGAATAAATCAATGGACAGGGAGACAAAGAATAAAGGAAAACAGCAGTTGTACCAAACGCAGAGCTATAAAATTTTGGGAGACGGTGACACTAGTAATTTGGATGACCAGAACGATAGGGAGATGATGAAAGAGCATGTTGAAACATTGATGCAAGAAACCGAACCAAATATTGACTTTGATGAACCAGACAGATTTGTCAAGCAAGCAGGCTATACCAGAAGAAGAATTCCCAGCATTAGCGATAATGAAATATATAATATAGTTGATTCAGCTGGGAACGTTAGGAGAAGACGGTTGAAGAAGAAGTATCGAGATAAAAGTCGGAACGGATCTATGCGCTCGAAGAGTCAGAACTCTGATAGGGACTACGAATCAAGCGGAATGATGGATTCAGGATTTGAGCCGAGTCCGAGATTTATTCATCAAAATAGAGTTATGAGCCCTCGCCTTGTGGCCTATTATGAAGACCGGAATGCAACAGGGTTGTATTCGGCGAGGACGGATAGTAAGATTCCAAAGCGGAAACCGGGCGATAAAAATGCCGTCGATATGGCCACTGTGACACAAATTGTGCAAACAAATATGAGAAGGTGAGAAAATGCTTAGTTTACACTATTTTTATAGTTTATTTGATTATATAGGTTTCTTCTGACTCATTAGGATTCAATGAAATAATGAATCATGAGTTTTTATGACCACTTAACGTTTCACCAGATGCCAAGTTACGCACAAATGTATTTAGAAAGATTGAACAGTGGCATATTTATATTGAGACAGTTAAACAGTTTATTTGTTTTATTCAATTTTGATTAATTTTGCATAAAGAAACCGACTAAGCACAGTGTCAAATTAAATAAAATGCATAATCTTTTAGTTATTTCTGTTTCTGATATTTATACCATGGTCGTTCTGGCAAAAATTAAAATTTTGAGTAAATCGCTGATGAATATCTATTGTCTTAATCTCGCATACAATTGAAATTTATGATTAAATATTGTTGAAATGATAACTGCTGAACAATGAATATAGATGAATCTAGTTTAAACATTTGGGTTTTAATTTTTTTTCATTTCTTTTATTGTTGCAATTCTACATGTTTTTCAACAAAGGTGTAAATGAGAATTTAAATTCCAATGATTTTGCTATTTTTGGACACCATAAAAAGTAATTTTTCATTATATACCTAACTTATATTCAATTTATTATTGTATAAATATGATTATTATGTTTTATAGGTATTTTCTTGAAAGGAAAATATTCCAACATCTCATGGATTTGAAACGTATTCAAATCAGATCTGGAAAGGCCAACGAGGCTGTTCTTGTAAAACGGGCCATCGACGAGTATCACAAGTCGAGCCTGGCTTATGTGGGCGCCGGACGCTACACCAGTTCCGATTTTACCTTCAAGACATTCGAAAAGTTTCTCTACGAGACACTGAGAAGGCTGCAGAGGAGCGGAGTGAAAAATTTGGTCAACATGCCGGAAAGAGCATTTCCTGATTTTGAAGGGAAGCTGGAAAACTCGTACAAGATGGACGCACTACCTGACAACCCGATACTGTGCACGAGTAAAACCCATCGTTGCTACCATGCTGTCCATGCGTATACTGGTATACCGTGTTCAGCGTATAGTGAGTATTGTATCAGAATAAAATAAATTTAAAATAAACTCATATTTTTTTATTAAATTCTGGGTATTGTTCACCAAATATTTTTTCCTTGTAAATTAATAATGTCTTGTCTTGTTTTTTGTATTTAATAATTTAAAAAAAATATTTTTATTTTCATTATTTTTTTCAATAATTATTATTATTGTTACTGTTGTTATGTTTGTGTAATGCATGGCGCATTGGCGTCAGCTGTAATGCCGTGCATTTCAATTTTTTAAATCTGCACTAAACAAATAAATAAATAAAAAAACTCTTTACTGGATAGGAAATTTCGCTTGAACGAAGGACTGTTTCGCAAATTTTTATTGCTAGTTTTCTGAACTATACTTTAATAATATTTAGATGCTCCACAAAGATTATTCATGGTCAAAAAGTTATGAAAAAGTTGAAAGGCACTTCAGCTTAAGGCAAAGAGTGATAATAATAGATTGTGTAATATGTACATTTATAGATGCCAAAACACTGTACAAATATTTCGAATTAAAAATATAAAATAGTTAGTCTGAAAGTTTTTTGATCAAGTCAAATGTTAATTGATACTTCAGCATATAACAAATCAATTAATTAATTTTAGCCAAATTGCAATCATAAATTTGTCCAACGATATGATAATTTCAATTACAGTACCAGCGAAGCACCACGTGATGCCTAAGCCCGCTCCTCAAAGGAAAGGATTTCTACCGCAAATAAGCAGCAAAGGGAAACCTCAAAACTCTCAAGTGACATTGGAACTGTGTCATGGCAACGAGAAACAGATGATTGCGCTTCCGTCAGAGAAATTAGACAAGAACAAACGTTACTATGTCACATTCACGGTGAAAGGCTCAAATCCTAATTCCGACAATGAAATTCCAAAGAAGAATCAACCGGATACTAGTAATACTCATAGAAATGTGAAGAGCGTGTAAAAAATAATTGTTTTCAAATCAATTTAGGTTATTATAATTATGTGATCTCTTTTGTCTGTCGGTTTTTAAGTGCTACAGAATGAGTTTTGGCCATAGTAAGTAATAAATATAATAAAATTATATCTCCATTGAAATGAACTCAATTAATTAAAAAACCCTTCAATAAATAGAAATGTTTCAAAATACAATATTTATTCAAATTAAATATTTTAATTATTGAATGAGGCGTAATGCCAGTTAGCTTGAGTTATGGAAATTCGCATGATGCAATGGCATTTTGATAAGACCCCATTCGTCCAAAAATAAGTAACTATGCAGATTTATAGATGGTGTGGTGGGTGAGCATATTTTTGTATATTCAGTTTTTAGAAAGAATATCACATGTCCAAAATTTAACGACGCGGAAAAATATTTATTTTTACATAACTATTTGTCAACAGCAGTTTACTGATAAAAACATTACCACTTTGTGTTTATTTTTTTTACTATGTTAATAATTCCACTAAAATTATAACCTTCCTTTATACAATATTGAACATATTAATGTGTATTTTAATGCAGTAATGGGAATAAAATTTGATGAAACATTAGGTGCGTGCGAATATTTTTTCTCTCCTGAATAATCGATAAATTTTGATATTCCACTGGTTGTGCTGCTAGGTGTGACACGTGTTTCGCCTCTTTGACAAGATTGTCAGTCTAAACCTATCGTAAGATTTTCTAATATAACATTAAAAATGAATTTCCTCAAAGCCATTGATGTGTTTACAAACGAAATTTATCAATAAACCATTAGGGCACTCTTAGAAAAGGCATTTTTTTTTTAAATCAAATTCTAAGATGGTGGATAATTATTTTTTCCATCATATTTTACAATTACATCGTTATTATGATCCTTGTATATTTGTTTATGTATCTTCTTTTAATTCAAAACAATCTACATTCAAACTCTACAAACTTCAATATTAAGGAAGAGTGCTTAAATTTTTTTATTTAAGAATATCTTTGACTTAAATTGAAATTGCTTACCTTGTTGTTCCACTGGCTGTGACATGTGTTTTGTCTCTTCGAGGAACATCTTCAGACTGTGTAAATATGAAAAAACACAGACCTAGTAACACAACCATGAGAATAAAAATTGTATCAATTTGCATTTTATATTAAAAATGAATTTCAACAAGAAGTTCGAAAGAAGACATCGAAAAAAAAAGAAGGTTTTTATAACTAACATCACTATTTCCATATTTGTTTGTTTTGTAATAAGAGGATGTGTTATATTTTTTGTACTAGCAATAATAGAAAATTTTTGGAATAAGTTATATAATAACAATAAAACTTAAGTGCAATATTGAAGTTTTTGTTTTTACTTGTGTGCTAAGATTAAGATGAGATAATTTTTATAGTTTTACGAAATATATTTCAAAAAAATAAACTACAAAAGCAGTATTTCAATATTATATATCATGATACTTCTTTGGGAGTTACGAACTTTGCACTCTTATTTTATGGTTTGTTAATTATCAGGCATAAAATTTGTGGTACTGATATTACTCATTTACAGATCTCAAACAAATATTGATTGATTTAATTGTTATTGTATTTAATTATTACTGAGCCCATTATTAACTGAGACAGTCTTTGCATTTATTTTTAATCAAGACTAAATCAATCTATCCATACTCTTGAGTGACTCACTATCAAATGACAAAATAAAAATGGCTCTAGTCTTTTACATTGTTTACCAATTATTGTCATCAAAACAAATAATAGAATTCTTCAATGTTTTCTATATTTTGCTCTCCGTGATAACTTTGACAACTGTTTTATCTACATCATTTTTAAGAAGACATGAGATTTTTGTTACCTTCAAATTTTCCTGTATAATTTAAATACAGCAATATGAATTTGTTTTGTGTATTAATATTATGAAGCCCAAAGGATTGACAACTATCCATTGATTATTCCACTGGTAGCCGCACCACACCATATTGTGCATTTCTCTCTTCTTCTTCAGGGACGAGTTTATAATCCTGAAATTCTCATGTCTATTAATTTACATGCTCCTAATTGTTATCTACGTGGCCGAAACCATATCCAGACAATTTTTATTCTTAAAACTTGTTCTTCGCGTCGGTCATTCGAGTCACCAGTTGCAAGAGCCGTTCGGATGATTAATGCACTGCCTAGAGAGCTGGATATTTTCAACACTAAACTATGGGTATTGGTTCACTAAATATTTTTTCCTTTTAAATTAATAATGTTTTTTTTTTTTTCATTTAGTAATTTAAAAAAATGTTTTTATTTTCATTATTGTTTTTATTAGTAGTACTGTTTTCAATAATTATTATTATTGTTGTTACTGTTATTATGTTTGTGAAATGCATGGCGCATTGGCGTCAGCTGTAATGGCCATGCATTTCAATTTTTTTAAATTTAAAATAAGTAAATATTGTGGAATAACAACGATATCAATTTATTTGTATTACAAATGAATTTCTTTCCACTTCGTTACTACCAAATCCATCAAAGAGAAATATTAGAGTTTTAACGAAAAATCTCATTTAGATTTTTCAATCTAATCTCTATTTCCAATTCTCTGTTGACGTTATTTTGACTTTATTACAAAATGATATTTTCCTCACGATTTAAGATTTTTTTATTCAAGCAAAGTATTATAGTTTGTTATTTTTACTTGGTCAATGTAAAATATTTAATCACAGTGTATCTAGCTTGGATTTGATTATTCAATAAATAATAACTGTTAATCTACTGCAATAAATCCTTAATTCGTTGTTGTTGCCATCTGTTGAATATTTTTATAGTTAGGAATTGAATGTAATATTTTGTAGATTGAAAATGTATTTATTTTTTATTAGTTGTATTTTCATTGAATAAACGTTTGAATATAACAATAATACATCTATTTAACATATTTATTTATATGTAATAACCATTAAGAACAAACAGTGCATTTTTTAAAATTATGAAGAAAGTATTGCTGTTGCAACTTTAATTTTACTGTACAGAACAACTGTGATAGGAGGTATGTCATAAATTTGAGTAAAAATGGGAACACAAATGGCTTGCAAGCAAGATAGTTGAAAATGACTGACAATGTTCTATATAGAGTTATCCTATGAACCTCAAGGGTAAGAATTGTATAATAGGAAAAACTGACCTGAGAGGTTGAATGACTGAATAACATTCAGTTCTCATAGAACAACTTTTGTAGATATGTCCAATGGAGGCTCCTAATGAGGGGTTCACCCATATGCTCCACAATAAGAAGCAGGCATGGTAAAAAAAGAATTTATTACAACCAGGGGTCGAAGTGGTGCAGGGTGAGATGAAAACCTGCTGCACAAATTTCAAAATATCCCACTTTCTTTGTATTTTGTCATTGTTGTATATGACTATTAACCCCAAATTCTATAGCTTCACTAAGCTAAAATTTTATGCTTGTTAAAAATTTTCCAGATATTAATATGTTGCCAAATACTGTCTCAAATCTCAAATTCTCAAATTCTGGGAAAGTATTGTAGATAGATTCTTTTGGAAAATTGTATATTAAACTCAACAAAATGCTCCGAAAAAAAATAGTGGTGCAATATAACATTAATAAAAATTACAACAAACATCAAGAATTAATATTTGAAAACTTTAACTTTTACACATATTATCTTTAGTAACATAAGCCACAACAAACCATTTTTGATCTCTTTCAGAGATAATATTCTAAGCTAATGATGTCTAACCTATGACACGCGGGTCAGAGCTGACACGTCCAGACATTTTGGGTGACACGCATAAAAGCTTTTGAGAAGAAACTTTAAATTTTCAAGCGAGGTGTAGCTACTAAAACTTATAAGTATTTTCCTCGAATAAAAAAGTATTTTTAAAGAGGCACATCTCTACAAAAAGAAATGCAGCCCACAAATATAAAGTACAAATGCATTGTGAACTTACTAGTTGACCAGTTCAGTGAAAGTTTTAATCAATTTAGAAGCCTGGAGAAGACAGTTAGAATAATTGAAAATCTGGATGTAGTAGACTACAGTACTTTGAAATGAAATAGCCTCCAATGGATGCAATTTGATAATTTGGAGATGCAACATACAGAATTTCAAGACAGCATCTGAGCTGAAAGTTTGTCGACATGAGGTCCAAACTAATGAATCTAGAAGTAAAATCGTTTGGAATATGAAGAAGAGTATGGAATACCAACCTTCAATTGAAGATTTAGCAAATTCAATTCAGCAACAAAAAAGTCGCCAATATAAATCATTATTTGTTTTTGGTTTTTAATAATAATAAATAAATAGTTCAAAAACAAGTCTTTTATTTTAGTAAATGAAAGACTTGTTTTTGAACTATTTATTTATTATTATTAAGCCCTAGTGGGCTGCAAAATTATTGATATTCCTAGATGTGACACGGCACTCGAGTTAAGCTAGGTTTTTTAAAATGTTGACACTGAGCTAAAAAGGTCAGCCATCATTGTTCTGAACAATAAACACAATTAACTCCGACTAATAACATTGGTATACTTTTTGATAACAGAAGTAAGGCAATGATCATCATAATGGTATATTAGATTCCTAATAGAAGGCAAACACCTGCGAGGGTCCATTTTGCAGACTTCTCCTTAGATCTTAGATTGAAGGTCCAGACAAATGTCGGACCTCGCATTCTGAAACAGATTTAAATATTTATTTCGATTTTCACACTATCATACAATCTTACCTACAATATGTATAGCTGCCGTGATTCACTACCATACAAATGATTACTGCAACAAGAGTTGATTATTTATATTGAATATTAACCAAGGAATAATAATACCTTATTTTATAAACAGGACATTCGTAGACATTTCTGATCTCTTGCTTGTCTTGTCTCACGGCTTTGATGTATATAACAGGCATCATCGGAAACAGTTCTTTAAGCTTAGATTCGACAATGCTGCCAACATCTGAATCCCAACGAGCCCCTTCCATGTAAAGACCGTGCACATATGCACCTTCTCTCGGAGGAGACCTGTGAAAGAAATACAAATTTATTTAAGTTAAGTTACCAATAAGTTAAATGAAACAAAACCTGATGAAAAATAAAACTAATTTGTTCACAAGATTCCTTTTCATCCATTTTCCATGAGATACTAAAAAATCTTTAACATCTTATGGAGGGAAAATGTCATTTATAAAAAGTAAAAAGACTGATTAGCTTACTGGTAATCTAAAACATCGACTGAGGGTGCTTGTTGGAATTTCAATATCACATTTGGATTATTGAGATTTTGTACACTTCCATGTATTTTGTTACTAACGACCCGGGCTTCGCCTTTCGGCATCTTCAGGCATTCGAGCACACGAATGGACTCGTACTGACAGACAGTAAACAGTGTCTAATGTTTATATAGAAGATACAAATAACTGTATTTAACTGGGCTAAATTCCTTGCCAATTCTGAACAAGCAGCTGACGAGAGTCAGTTTGATTCCATTCGTGCGCCGAATGCCTGAAGATGCCGAAGGGCGAAACCCGGGTCGTTAGTGACAAAATACATGGAAGTGTACAAAATCTCAATAAACCAAATTACTGGTAGTCGTTTTCTATCACCATCATTCTATCCTTACCCACTTCTACTAAGAATTTCTATTAGAAGTCCATATGGTCAACATAGGGAATGAATATTCTAAGAATGGATAATCTAATTTGGCTATGCTTAAAAGGATTTTCTAATTTCATGGGATTAATATAACAATTTCTTGTCCAAGAATAGCCCCTTTTTTGTATATAAGCTGTACCCAATACTCTATGTATTTTCTTATGGTTACATTCTAGAATAAAAAAATAAATGAAGATAATATCTCACACAAATTCATCACGGTGCTTCTTTGTAACCTCACAATTGAGGCACATCTTATCAAGAGGCCATTCATTTTTTCGAGCTGTTTGTTGCATGATGGCCGTCAAAAATGATTGAGGATTGAAAAAACCACCCAGCCATACAACAGCTGGAAGCTGAAATGAAACAGAAATATTAAAATAATAAACAATTGATCAAATTGAAAGATGATATTATATTATACATTCTTATTGGTAATAAAATAAATTAATTTAACAAGATAAAGCTAAATTCAGTACCTATAATACACACAACAGAAATGATCTCAAAATGCTTAATGCCGCACTTGTTGTTTAGAAATAATGGATCCAAACTAAGTAATCGTAGCCAGAAGCTGAAAACAGCTGCATCATTAATTTTTTTGTAAATCAAGTTCGCCACTCGGTTTGTAAATAGTAGCACAATGATATGAGCAGAGGAAAGACAAACGGAATTATTATCCTATGGGGAAACCTATATATAAGATCTTTAATGTATAAATAAATGGAACAAAGCTTTTAACATTATATTTATTTTTTGTGTTACTGTTTTCAATTCGAAAGTTTACACCACCAATAGTAAAATTAAAAGGATTATTTATCAATTAAATACATCTTACCGTGAAATCCCCAGACCAACTTTCAAGCTCCGCAAGCCTGGCACAAAGATCTATAAACCACGCGGCCAGTCCGAGTTGAGAGGGATAAGCTCGGTGAGTCCAACGTGGAGGCACGTGGTCCATGAACAGGCACTTCTCGAGGTCTTCCATCTCTGACGTGATCGTTAGTTCTCCCTTTGTATTTCAAAGTTAATTTCCATTTTAGAATGATCTGAATTTAGTGCCTTTACCATAGGGGGAATTTATTTCCAAGATATCAAAACTTCAAAGCCTCTTTTTATATCTTATCGTAAAACTATGAATTACATACTGATTTTGATATTGACTGTCTGTGTGAAACCAAATTTTTATTGAAAAAGTTTAAAGTAATGAGGGGTTGAGCATCTGGCTTGCAACCAGCTATTTTTAAATACCTATTAAATTATTAAATACCGAGATATTCCACGTAGGGAATAGATCAGTCCTAGTAACCTAACCGTCATTAAAAGGCCGATGAGATGAAGCTGGCCGAGATGGAAAACTTAGATACATTTTTTCTAGACACCGCTCACTGGAAACATATTAAGTAATTTAACAGTAGCTCCTATAAAATGACTTTCCTCATGCCCCAATTCATCTCATCGATCTTCTAAGGGCGAAAGGACTGTACCTTTAATCCCAGTTCCAACTCTTTCAGTGAGCGTCTGATTTCTCCCATCAAAATATTCATCCTCTCGCATTCCTGGAAGGCGACTATAATAAAAGGCGTTCTCTCTTCAACTTTGGACATCAATTCTTGAACATTGAATTGCTCCGGCACTTTGTCTAATATGTCTTCAAGTACTGCCTTCACCTAAAAGATCACATGATTTTAATACCAGCCGATAAACAAAACCTTCGGTTGTGGTGTCAAACGGTTCACAGTGCAGCATACACTTTCATAAATTGATGTATGGATTTGTGTTCAAATGCATGGATTTCTGTGATTTTCGTTATAATGGTATCATAGTTAGTCTAGTGTCAGGACAAACTTATGTGAGCTCCCTTATCTATCTATAACAGTATGTAAGTTGTATGGTTACAGGGATATCAAATGATTATCTCACCTTTTCATCCCGTGACATTCCACTTCCACTCTGTGCCCCAGTATCGCGCGGTTGCATTTCAAACACGGTCTTGAACAACTGCTCAGAAAGCGTGGTAAGAACTCCTATCTCAGCATTAGGATGCAGACCATATAAATACGGTGTTTCTCCAGGCATATACTCATCAATATACGAGTGATAGCTGATGAAATCTGAGTTTGGAGGCGCCATGAAACCTGGAGCAAGTGCTAGCTCAGCGTCTATCTATAATCAGAAGCAATTTCTTATTTAACAGAGGTTTTCTAATTATTTTACCATCTTTTCAGACAATGGTGCACAACAGTAGAGCAATTTTACCCATTTTTCAATTATTTAACGTAGGCTAAAAGTTTGACAGATTATGATTAACTTAATTTTTAATTAAATAACCACATAACAGATAGTCCAGCCCTTATCTACTCTGTTGTACGTACACATAATAATATGTAAAGCAATTGGAATTTGATTACTTCCAAAAGACTAACACAAAACTAAACCATTTAACAATCTTTTTATGGAGAACACAAAAATGAATGCCAAGAAAACAAAAATCTAAGAATAGAATACACCTGCATAGCAGACAGTGTGACTCATTTTTCGTTTTTGGGAACTTTAACCGGAGTTAATATCGAAATAAATAATAACAAACTCTATCATTGGCCAATATTGAAAATTTGTCCTGGGAAATTTAATGTTTTGTTTGTGGGTCGCAATACATGTCTTTTGGGTTTATTGCACCTCATTGTGCATCGATGGTATGGGAAAGACAGTACCTTTGTTGAGGCTGACTAACCATTGGGTTTCACCAAATCATCAGACTCCTAAATTTTCTATTGCCAGGACTGTAAAAAGTGGAATAGTAACATCCTTACAGTAGCCCTGTTGATATAGACTGAGAAGTCAATAAATATGCTTAGATACAATGGGTAGCAGCGTCATTAATACTATCATGAGGCCAAAGATAAATAATATTGGCTCGGATCAAAACTAGGTTGTTGCGGGCAGAGTTGGATAAACAAAAAGGCAGCAATACTACAGTAACAAAAGGTAACACGAAACCACTGTCATAAACATTCCCTTGTAAAACTATTACAATATGAATCGCAAAAGACAAATTCTTCTAAATATAAATATCAGTTTTCCCACGTTCTGCTTTCAGCTCATCATCTATAAAGAGTATGCTTACCAGTTCTGGCTGCATATATTCACTGAGATAAGTCCTGCAGAGTCTGCGGTCCCAATCATCAGTGATGTGTCCACCGTACATGATCTCTCCAAACAGATAGCGAAGGTCTTCCCACGGAACTCGAGAATTATTTTCCAGGTAGTTGTACAAAACGTAAACACTTATCATAAGATCCCCAAGGTTGAATGGATAGTTTCTGAAAGTCATACAATAAAATGGTAACTGCTGCCTGTATAGAATATCTGATAAAAAATCTTATTTAAAACTAATATCAGATCTGTAATTAATGATTCTGATGACGTTTATTTCGAAGTTTACCTATTCCATCCCTGAGGACCGAACTTTCTTCTTTCAGCAACTACTGCATGAAAATAACACAATGCAAAAAGTATTCCTTTAAATTCAGCTTCTTTGGAGCACATCTCTAAAGTGTCCTGAGAAAAATTGTCAAGTGCCTGTAAAAATACACGAAGGAAGTTTGTAAAATTCTGTCCAAAAACTGTAAAAACACTGAAAGAATATTTTTGGAGTATACAATGGAAACCCGGTTCTTCGTCTTTCAAGAACCATTAAAAAGACGATAAATACGGGAAAGTATTATAGGTTGATATTAAAGATTCCGACTCAGAGAGACAACTAAACAGACTGTACAAATAGGTAAATCATCAGTGGAAACATTAAGAGCTGACATTGTAACAACAAGACAACGCTAGTAGTCTTTTTTATGATACTGGTTGAATGGGGTCAAATGTGCTTATGATCGGGACGACAAATGATTGAAAAAACGATTAATCAGGGTGATATTTGTGACAGGACCATAATTTTTAACTCATAAATCGAGGAAAACGATAGACCAAGAAACGATGAACGAGAGAATGATAGATCGGGGTTCCACTACAATATCCATTATAAGTTGAAGATATCACCTTGTGAAGATTAGCTTGCATACCAGTTGGTGGTTCATTTGTAATCTTGATAGCTGATTCAAGAATCCCTTGTGGAATAATATGATATTCCGCAGACGCTGCAGGTTCAGCACTCAAAAATAATCTGTGAAAAGTAGATATTACTTTTTATTATATATAATTTATTGCAAATGTTAATTCTACAAGCTAGCTGACATTGAGGCTCACACGCACTATCTGCATTGTTCCATCGTGCTGTGCTGTTCATTACAGACAGACAAATAAATCAAGACATATTTTTTAAATCAAAGACATCGACTGAGGGTGCTTGATGGAATTTCAACATCAAATTTGAATTGTTGAGAATATGAATACGAATGGACTCAAATTGGAAATTGGCCGAACGCCTGAAGATGTCAAAAGGCGAAAGCCGGGTCGTTAGTGACAAAATACATGGAAATTTACAAAGTCTCGACAATTCAAATTCAAGACATATTTGTATTCTAGTAATTTGTAAATGGTTACCTATAATTTTCATGACTGCCTTCGCTAAACTGTTCAATTTTCTTTTCAAGAGTTGTGAGCCATTTTGAAACAAGGTGAATATTCTGTAAGATAACCCAGTGGCCTTTCTTTGATGCAATATCCATGGCTCTCTCTGCCACTAACTCTTGACCCTGTCCCAATGACACGATATGGAAATTTTCATTGTCCGTCGTGAAGCCGAGTTGATGGCCCAATTTTTCCACATCCTATAAAAAGTATCTTTCAAATTATTGTGAAAAAAAAAGTATGGAACACTTTCAAAATGTAAATTGAACTGTGCCTCTTTTGATAATAGAGTATTAAATGAAAAAAACTGTTACCTTCAAAGGGTCTACTCCAGGAGATAATATAAAAAATACAGGAGTGGATGGACTGGTTTCTTCAAAAGATTTAGCAAACTTCACAGGTGGAGCTTCCACAAACTTAGCTCCAAGTTTTTCTCTTATGAAATACCTGACAACAAAGATTATGGTAATGAAAATGATCCGCATACCAGCCAATTAGTTTCGAAGACTGACATCATGGTTAATTTAATTTCCCATTCATCATCCTTTAGCTTACATTCCTGGAAGTTCATTTGTAATGAGAGATTTTGTCAAAGTGTAGAATGGAAACCATGCCATGATTTGCTTGCTTATTTGGGATGATAAATTTAATATCACAATACATATTATGAGGAAAACGAGAACATATTACAAGTCCCTATCGTTGATTGTCAAGAAATATATAAAAATTTAAATGTGTTACAATTCAAGATTGCGAGGATGGATGCAATAGTTGTACTCATTAAACAAAAACATTAAAATTAAATGGAGAAGTATATGTAGAGTTACAAATTTACAAAAACAAAAATACACATTACGCTCAATGCATTTTTGCAGAATTAATTAGTTTGTAACTATGTATAATATTTATAATTGTATTTTTGAGTAAATTTCTCTTTGTAAAAATATTCATTGTTTTATTTTATGATTTGGGTTGATTGGAGCAGTCACTTACTTGGGCCCAAGTTTATAGTTCCGATGTGTCCAAATTAAGTGTAATCAACTATATATATATGAATGAGTTACAAGTATGCTATGCAGACAAACCTTGTGGCATAAGTCATCCGGTCCGGGCGTAAAGCACGCATTATGCAGAGTCTTTGGAGAGGACTCTTATTCTTCCATTCCCCCGGATATTTGTCTTTCTCGGGGGCTTCTCCTTCTGTAAATTTCTGCCACCTGTTGACCAAAAAAAATCCATTATTGGATTTATTTTGAGATAAGAGTAAGTTCCAAAAATCGTACTTTATCAAAATCATAAAAATAACAATAGGTAAACAGATAGATTTCAATTGAATAAACACCAAATAAAAACAGGATATTCACCGCTTGCTGGCGCCTTCAATGTCTTTATCCAAGTTAACAAAATCCTCCATCTTGGACAGAGTAGTAATGCCACCCCAACTTTTGTCAGAAACCCACTGTAACGATGGTGTGATGGGTTTAACCGGGTAGCGTAAAAGGAAATCTACCTCATCAGCAGCCACTTCATCTGTAGACAGCTGAATCTAAAAAAATATCTTTTATTAGAAATGTGAAACTTGTTTTAGACTGTCAGCGCTTGACCAGTCATAAATCTCTTTACTGTCAGTATATCTGAGATCTCCTGCATTAAAATCGGTTTAATTAATTTTTAAGTTGAAGAAATACATATTATTATAAAATAGTGTAATCTTGAAATTATGTGTTTATTTAGTGGAGTAAACTTTAAATGTTTTATGATGGCTTCTAAAAGGTTTAAGAAAAACTTCTTTTAAAGAACTGTCAGGTAGATGTCATCAGATGGTCAGGATCAAGTTGGAATTATTTATAAAAATTATACCTGTAATGCCATTTGGCAAAGAAATATGAGCTTGTCACACTCAAACAGGCCTCGACTTGTGTACACAAACACAGAGTATGTGATGCTGTCTAGAAGATTGGTTACCCTCTGCGCCAGTCTCTTTTCAGGAGTAGCTCTTGTCAGGGCATCTTTGAATACCACACTGTACGCTTTCAGTGAAAACTGATATATTCGATTAATCTTACTCAAATCTGTCAGTATAAAGTACAACAGAGAAGCCCTTTCAGCAGCTGGCCTGAAATATTTAAACATTGAAAATTCATAGATCAAGCATAATATGAAAACGGGAAGGCTTGGAAACTGGATGAGGAAAGCTAGAGATGAAAATCAATGAAAAAAAATCATCTAATCTTCATTATGTGCATATTATGTGGATAATGCAAATTAGGTTAATTCAAAAAATAATATAGACATTATTTTGGCCAATTGAGTAACCCTCAAATTTGAAATTGTTCAGAAGAGAGTAAACACTGTTTCTATCGAAAACATTATATGGTGAGTTGCATTATGAATCTTTGTAACGTTCTCCTATAATTCTCATGTTTGCAGATACGGGAATATACGTCGGGAGTGTCGATATAATAGTGGCTTACATCAAGTAGCCGGATCAGAATTTTTAAACCTAAAACCAATGTAAAAAGATGTTTCCCTTCTAAAAAGTGGTCAATTATTTTTTCTAATTTACATCATTTGGCCGAGACCTGCTCTGTCGTCTTTAAAATGAGATCCAATCATTAACCCATTTTCGTATTTTTGAGGGTTACATCAATTCGCCAAAATACCATCGTGCTGTATGTTAGATTCAAGAGACCTTATATCATAATTGGCAAAACTTAACCTCTACGGCTCGTGAACAATAGAAAATAGATAGACTGGTCCTACTATAAAATAGGTTAAGTATGCTACCGGTAATGCTCTCTTGCTTCGTCGATTTTTACAGTAGTAATCTTTGCTTCCTTGACTTTGATAACAATCTTCGCCGCTGTCTTTTTAGTGGTTTCCAAATTAATCACCAGAGCTGAATCACTAAGAATATCCGGACCTGCGGATGACAGCCGGCAGAGTAAATCGTCTTCAAGGGTCTTCAACGTTATTTTGAAATCATTTTGCTGCTTTGTAAGATCAGCACGAAGAGATTCAAGATCAGGTCTTTCAGCTTTAACCACCTCGCCGAGAAGCTGCTCTTCTAACCTATTTCAAGATATTCGGTAAAATGTTTATTGTGCAACGCTGTAAGCTAAATTAAATAGCATTGAGTCACTACATTTTCAATTTTTTCACCTTTTGAACAGCAAAATTTTCATTATTTTTAGTTTGGAAAATTAATTGTGTGTTACAAAATATTTATACGAACTGTTTAAAGAATATTGTAATTCCACAATCAGTGGAACAACAAAGTTATCATTTTAAATTTTATAATAATATTTAAGTTTAAATAAAACCTGTGGAAAAAGCAGAAAGAGGAGAGAGTAGTTATATTAAATTGTGACTTAAATATTTGATATTATTTGGTAATATTTTGACTTACCCGTTTCGGGTGACTGTAAAGTTGATGAGGGTACACTGTGCCTGCATTTCTGGCTGGTAATGTGGATTAGCCAACTTTGTTTGAAGAATTAATCTGAATTTCGGATTATAGTCAATTTCTTTGTCACCAATCTATAGCACAGGGATATTCAATACACAAATATTTAGAACAAGGCATGTATCAATTAAATATATAAATAGTATACACGATTTATTTTAATATTAGGTGGAGTTTGGTTGGAATGTAGGTCAGATTTACAACCCTATTTGGGTGAATCTCGTAACACAACAGCGTTAAGTGGTTTCAAATGATTGCAAAGAGTGTTTAAAGAGAAGTTACCGAAGACTTTCTGGCTAGGCACCAAAGTGTATTGAAATCAAGACAGTTGGTAGAGTAACTTTGCACTCCAGCTCTAAGGTTCGGCTCTATGATTTAGTATCACGGGATCCGTACATACTAATACACTGACATGCTCTGCGTATTATACAGAAAGCGTATCAGTGTAGTAAAAAGTGCAAAGTTATATGACGTATACTTTACCTGCATGCCATTCTACTTTGAGAAAAGAAATAAATCTGCATAGACCAAATTCTTTTTTTGCACTGATTCGAAATGACACGGTTCAAGAAAAAGAACTGATAGTTTTATTTACATTGTTTTTTCACTTTAACATGGTTTTAAACCAAAGAAAAAAATCGCGCTGCTTTATCTCCTTGTGCAATTCCAGCGTGATTTGAAAATGGTTATGACACATTATAAAGAATCTTATAAAGAACTTAAAAAAATGAAATCACAGCACTTGACCGACCACTTGCGACGGCTGACTTTAGGACCACTCGCCCTAATATATAATAAGATAAATTAACGTTTTTTTATTGTGTATTATTAGTTGGAACCTATCTACCATTTTTATATGAGCACTTTATCTTTTTCTGCACATAGTCTTTTTAACGTATCCCCCGTGGAAAAAGAGAAGTGCTTTATATTATTTTCCTTATAATCTTTAATGAAAGTGAATAAAGATTGCTTAAGACTCAGCTTTGAAGTTATTAATAAACTTTTTATTTTAAATACATAAGTAATACCTTTATAACTTTTCCTTTCTTGATTAGCATCCTTCCCAAGAGAGGATCCAAAACAGCATCGACTGTCTCAGATATATTCTCAATAAGAAGAACATCTCCGTTATTTATGGCCTTCTCGATCATCTCTAAATAATTATGTGATGACAGACGTACGACCACCAATTGGCTTGCGTATCGACTCTTGATCCATTTTATGCCTTGTCTATAAGAAACAAAATATAACGTATGAAACAAACATAATTTTTGTTCATATCAATGCCATCACGCTTTGATAGACCGAGCGTTGTAATATGGTATTTTCGTTCAAAATGCAAAAGCTCACATTCCATATTTATTTTGTTTCACGGCTTACAAGGATTACATTCACAAACTGGTATTAAATATATTCAAAATTATTGCGGTGGGAGTTGGAGGCCGGTAGTAAAGGAAGGGACATATAAACTTTGGCGAGGCACGTGAGTTGACTGGTTTGATTCGAACCAACGCTTAGTCAAAACAAATCTTATCACAAAGATTTAGTAATGGAATACTGCCGAGACTGCTCAACTGACTACTCCACCGAGCAGCAATATTGACCGCGCCTACATGCGTATAAGGTTTTTAGCAAGTCCCATTCCAACATGAATAGTCACCGTAAAATGAAAAAACTTTTAAAGCAATATATCAATCGTTTTATGCATATAGTGACTCTTCTATTTTCGGAGCACATGGGAAACGTAATTTTTTTATTTTGCTTTTTACTTCTGTAAAACCAAATCCCTCTATATTCATTGTATTAAGTATTTCTTTGTATGTCGCTTCACGCATATGCTTAATTTTATATATCGATGACTTAAAATTTCAAAAACACACAGTGTTGTGATGAACTCTCAACTTGACACTCGTCGGAATGACTGTTCAAACATCCCAAGTATGTGTACTCTCTGTGTAAATGAGGCGCAGATTCCATATTGAGAGTCAAAAAGATGAATAAAGTATGAATCGATGGAGACTACGGTCACTCAAATATTATTCATTTTAATGTAAATAGTATTTATAATTAATATAAAATAAAATATAATATCTTCAAGAGCGACCTTCCATTGTGCCTGAAGCGTAAAGAGTTCAACCAATGTGTGCTACCAGTGTTAACGTATGCTTGCGAAATATGGACTCGCAATACACGAGAGGTCCAAAAACTAAGAGTGGCGCAACGTGGTATGGAAAGGTGCATGTTGAGCATGACGCGTAAGGACCTCAAAAGAAACCAATGGATAAGGAAGCAAACAACAGTGAGAGATGTGATAGAGGTCACCAAATTGATGAAATGGCAGTGGGCCGGACATATCGCATAGCGAACGGACAACCGCTGGACAAATGCAGTCATTCAGTGGTACCCAAGGGGCGTCCGAAAACCTCCTGGATTGACGAACTTGTTAGGATTGGTGGAAGTATATGGCAGTGTACAGTGTGAAACCGAGAAGAGTGGAGGGAGCTGGGGAAGGCCTTCATCCTGTAGTGGATCGACCCCGGCTGAAAATGGTATATAATTATTATTACAGTTGTGGATCAATCATGAGAGGCCATCTTGAAGAGTTTGTGAGGATCGTAGCATTCTCAGTACTCATTCTGTCAGCAGGAAGACCTTCGTTATTCCATGTAGCCACTTGAGCATCGTCTGTCATCATCATTAAGGGATCTAAGTTCTCAGTGATCGGAATTTTTGGCTGCAAATTGATAAATACAATAGTAAATAATCAGATAAGTTATTTACAAATCAATTAGGAAAAATAATAATTGATGCAATCCTTTTAGGATGATTGGCACTTAATTATTTTACAATATTTTTATTCAGGAAATATTACAGTTGATAAAAATTTAAATTACTAATATTATACACCAAGTGGCAGTGTCTTCTGTTAAAATCAGGGACCCGAACCGGAACCGAACCGAAAACCGGAAATAACCATTATTTTTGTCGAAACAAATACCGAAACCGAACCGATATTTATTTCGGTTTTTGTTTCGATTTTTCGGAGAAAAATTTTCGCTGATAAAAGCCAGATTTCATTAATAAATTGTATCCAAAAATTGTAATTTAATTAATAAATTTTATTTTTATCAGTTGATAATGCTCGTCGAGAACGCAACCGTTCCTGATCATTATAAACATGTGGAAGTAGGTAATACAAATGAATTGTGGTATATTTTTAAAATATAATGCCTTTCCTCCAAAAATTAACAGTTAACACCTTAAAAGTAATTTAAATACGAGCTGAACCAAAAACCGATAACTGAAAACAAAAAACAGGAACTGAACTGATTTATCTTTTTTTTATAGAACCGGTACGAAAAAAATAACGACTCTGGTCTCTGGTTAAAATTCGCTTAACATTCACGCTCACACCCACTCTCTCTCTGTCTGCGGATGGTGTGCAAGCGCAGTGAATTACAGACAAACAAATAAAAGTCAAATATATATTGGAATTCTTCCACCAAAAATTGACCTGAACCTTTCTAATCATTAACCCTTACAAAGAACATTTTTATAATTGTATCAAATCAGATATCACTGCCGTATGTCAAAGTTTTGATATTTTTTTCATTTTGTTATTTCAATTGAATAGATTCATTCTAACCGTTTTTCTTTCTTAAAACAATTTTGTTATTTTCAGCTACATGTACTTAGATGTAGAGAATTATCTTTGAACAACTACTTACATCGACTTTGTATAGAAAAGGTATCCATAGATTGTTTTGTAGCTCCAAGCGGTAACTGTGTGTGAAACATCCAACATAGGATATAAACGCAGTTACTAGAAGCACATCTCCTGGCAACATCACTCCACATTCTTTTAAGTTGCCCACGGTAACTGTCCACCTAAAAATATTTCAAATTGCATATCGTCATCACAAGAGCACAAACTTCAACATTGCACAAGGTCTTATTCAGAATATCATCACTCACTCCAGGCAAGTGTCAGTCATTGGTAGTGCTATCTGCTTTTCCTACAGATTACTGAATTACCAGGCACTCTCTTTGTTGGTATTTTATTTTCTTTGTTGACCAGTGCAGTATACCAATCTATCACATATTGCCTTGTATTGTTTGTCCCTAATGACTTTATACTCTATATACATTAGAGAATTGTCCCAATATGACAGTTGATATTCAGGTTTGTCATTCATAATTATTGAGCACCAGCTTTTTGCTCAAAGTCAACATTATTTTATTTAAGCTCTTAGTTTCTTTAGAAAGTAGGGAACACACCTAATGTTTTATGAGTAAAAAAAAAGCTTTTAACTGCCGACAAGATTTTCCTGTATAATTCTTGCAGAATCACATTACTGTACAGCAGTTCACAAAATGAACAGGGTAGAGAAAGCTGTCGAACCATATTGAAGTTGTCAATACAATGATTTCGAACCAGTTAGCACAGTCTACCTACCGCTAACAGCTGATAATTATTGTATTACATTATACCAGGGAAGTTTTAAAAGTATTGCTTTTACGGAAATAAATTGCAAACATCATCTTTTTAAAAAGCATATCTCTGTGGTCTTCACCTTATTCTTTCAGAAGATAGTCCATTCACAAGTCTGTTAGCCAGATCAATTGTAAGCGTTGTGTTATCAGCTTCAGCTTGGCATTTTAATTTTTCATTTACAGCTTCTTGAAAATTTGCCAGTAGGACTGCGAGCCTTTGTTCAAGTTCCTAAAACATTGAACACAAAAATTATTATTCTTACAAATATAACAACTTAATGCATTGCTGCCATTTTGTTTTTTTTCTCGCATGAACTAAAAGACTTCAGTTTTTTATATTCTGTATTATCATTTTTTACCTGTATGTCTTGCTACTGTCAAATAAATATTTTGCCACCATATTCGTGTTTTGATTTAACCACATTTATGCATTGCCTCTCATATTATGCTAATCACTCTATCTAAGGACCTGTTTTCAATTTGTTGTATTTTTTTAATTGATTTCTCTATCCAAACAGATACACTCACAACTATTTTATCCTTAAGTTGTGCAAGGGTAGTTCTTGCAGCAGCCAGTTCCGCGTTGGCAGCAATGAGTGCTCTTCGTTTTGGTTCCACAACCACATACACTTCATAAAACCTCATAATGTTTATGACCCAAGCGCACAATCCTGCAGCAGCACTGGACTTGCTGAGAATAGTCTCCGGAAGGAAATCAGGATCTTTTATGTATGGTTGAATAGCCTGTAAAATTATATTACTGTCAATATAAAGTAATGTATTAAAAACATTGCAATATTTTCAATTTGGACTCATATGTGACTATGGTTGCTAGTCAATTCTGTGTAATTTATAATGTTAATTGTTATATTAATAACGGTTATAATATTCTCAGAGCGCCACTCAATTCTTCGATGTTCCTATTATAAAGATTCCTACTGATTTTAAAGTGGTGGGCTTTTGTGGGATGAATATCAGATGACTTATTACTGTAAGAAATAAATTATTTTGATTGCTGTAGAAATTTTACATTATCTTACGAAGTCATCTCACGTAAAGGGTACAACAGGAGAATATAAAGGAGATGAACTTGTTCATTTAAAATTACTAAACCATTTAGATGTGCCCTATTTATTTCCAAAATGTCTTGAAAAAATAATAAATTTATGATCTCCCAAGGTTTGATGTAATATTTCAACCCCTTCTCTGTATACTAGAATACCTGAATATGCCAATAGGGGAATCCCAGGGTGTTAGTGACAAAGCTTATGGAAATGTACAAAATTAAAGAGATTCAAATTCGATATTAAAATTACATCAAGCACCCTCAACCGATATCTTTGATTGTTTGCCATACCTTTACTATATCAAGATGAATGTTTTCCTTATCATAATTGACTAAATCATACAGAAACTGATCCACTTTGGCCATCATTGCCTGGAAAGAAAAAAAGTCAAAAAGTCGATGCATACACACAGTGAAAACCATACACAGAGAAATATGTTTTCATTTTAAACAATTTTGTTTTACAATAATTAAACAAAAAAACTCGATCTTACATATTAAAATATCGAGAACAGAAAGCTTAATTAAGTTATTGTAAGTACACCGTAAATATACACAAGTAGGGCTTTATTAATACAATTTTTCAGAACTATGTGTGAAGTGGTATCCTTGTCAGAACAAAGAACGTCTGATATATTTTTGTATTCTGAGATGGCAAATCTTTTCATTTTAAGCATTATCTTCATATTGAAAGTAAAGAATCTTTGTATAGATTACCAATTTAGCTCGGCCGCTAGCGAGGGTGCCACCGTCGCGTTAAGAATGTTTCCATACTCAACCAAAACTAAAATTTTAGTAAATTCCGAAACTGATATTTTAGCGACGGTTATCAAAAGTAGACAAGATATTTATTTTGCATAAAATGGCAATTGAAGAAATTTATTCTAGACTGAGAATTCTAGTTCCAAATTCGGCGACGGCCAAGTAATGTTGATAATACTATAATTATTTTATCTGAGCTATAATATTATTTCATATTAAAACTTTTATCATGAAGTGCTTTCACAGTACATTTACATGAAAAAATATCAAATATATTTTTACCTTGATCTTTGAGCGTAATATATTCAACAAGTGTAATATGAATCGATCTACAATGACCAAATTAAACATGGGCTTACCTTGCATGATTTCCAAGATCTGTCTTTGGGGATTTTCCCTTTTTTGGCTAGCAGAACACTAACAGCAGCTGTCACATTCACCACGGCGTCCGGCGGAGTGCCAAATGATTTTAACTCTGTCAAATTGTTCTTATTCAGAGTATTGAGAGCTTCTTGAGCTGCCACCAAGGCAGGCTCAGCTTTGGCCAAGTCATCTGCGCATATTTTGGCCTTGATCGATACATCTTCTTCGATTACTTTCACTTTTTTTTCTTCTTCGGCCACTAGATATTGTTAAAATCTCAATGTGAATTTTCACGCTCGTCTTTTTAACACAACCACTCAACACGATCAACATAAAAAATGAATACAGTAATTTTTCACTAATAAAATTAAATTTGTAGATACATTAAAAATCTCACCAAACACTTTTTCTTTGGATACTTTGTCACTCTCAGCTCCCACTACAGATATCAGTTCTTCTGCTGCGATATTTTTCTCTTTTAAAACAATTTCTTGCTCTGCCAATGTTATCTGCAATGAAAAACTAACGTTACTATTCTACCCTTCTAAGCCAAAAGTCACATCTCAAAAAATAAAACTTTTGGAACGATTTTATAAAGTTAGAAAATGCACCACTTTGTAATTTCTGATTTGATATTTACAGGCAATCAATCATTTTTGAGAATGGATCTCGGAGATGTGACTCAACTGCTTAGTAAAAGTGGCTCCTCAACAATGTTTCCAAGGCAACCAATCCTCGAATATGAAAAATAATGAGATACGCCTTTTTAGCTTAGCAGGCCAGTATTATGTTATGTCTTAATGATTTTTATTAGAACCATATAAGCTCCCAATATGATGCACACAGACTCCTGATGGAGCTTACCTACAAAGAAGTTGTTCTAAAATAAATGCAATTTAATAAGTCGTTCAATATCTCTCTTTCGGAAAGAGAAAGGACAGAAGAAAAATGGAGCCATGGCCTAGTGATAAGATAATCGCTTTTACTATTCCCCGTTTTAAGGATCGGATAAGTGGGAGGGAATTTAGACATCACGGACATTCTTGCCATCAAACACAAATCCATAAATTGATTAAGAAACTATTCATGTTGGGATTCGAACATGTGGATACTGTGACCGAAGAAAACAACATTGAGCACTTGCCACAAGATTGGCAATCTCCTAATAATAAGACCAATAGATAAAATCATCAGATAAAAAAGTAACGGTGGGTGAAGCGGGGCAATTTAGCCAGAATAAGGAATTATTCTATTACCTATAAACAAAATATGATATATTCTGTTACCTTTAATTTTTCCACATCTTTTGCACACGAGTCTAACTTCAGTAGTCCATTTTCAAGTCTCATAATCATCAATTTAAGACTCGCCGATTTCTCACATAGTAACTTCGAATACAGAGAAATCTGTTCTAAAAATGATTTAGGTGTGGTGTAATTGTATCGGCGCTCGTTTTGATAATAGGTGGCAGACATATTGTTTACCGTTGTGTGAACGTGTGACATGAATATTGCTACAGATTCAATCAATGATTCCTGAAAAATAAGACAATATTTCACTATATGTACATGTATTATTAATTATATTCAACTATGCTTAGGAAATTTACTGATTAAAATGTGATTTCATTGACACAAGATCACACAAGCTCAGAATGCAGATTTCTTAACGATTTTATACAATTTTAGTTCCAGGGCATTGATCTAATGGCATGTCAAGACACTAATTATAACACTTTTAATTCAAGAGCTGAATATCATTTGAAAAACAAAACAATAAATTAACGGGTATTTTTTCTGATAAAATTGTTACATTTTGGGAATTAATAGAAAAGGTGAGCTAAAAATTTGATAAAATATGATATTTCATAATTTAAGAATCAGAAAGGTGGTCAAAAAATTTGCAAAATCGTGTGATGTCATTTGTAGACAAAATTACGCATAGATGTTGTTGAAAACTTCTTCAATCTGATGAACATGGAAATACAAAACATAATTCAAGTTTGGTTACATTAGTTGCTGAGCTTACACATATTTAAACAAAAACCCCAGGCATTTACATTCTTGCAGTGTATAAGAGAATAACTTTATGTTTAGTCTATGAATGGAAAATCAAAAAAATTATTATATTTGTGCATTCTTTTTCAACAGTGATTGATAAAACCTATGTAAAACATATGCAATGACTTACAGGGACCGCTTCAAGTTCGGAAAGAAACCGTCTTGATACAGATCGCAAGGCTTCCTGAGGCCATTCGTGGAACCAGTTAATTGATGTACAGTTGACAATGGCAGGAAATTTCCTGGATCGAACACGCAGCGTTGACCCGACAGGTGAAAAACAAAGCACAACCTAAAAATAAAAATGATTATAGAATCCTATAAAAATAATTATTATACCATTTCCATCACTCGTGACTGTAGCCGCGTGAAGTCCTTCGTCCATATCACCAGATCGGCTACAGGCCCTCACATACATTAGCGGCGGTAAATAATATACTTTAAACTAATTATCGATAGTGATATACTACAGGGGTGGAGAGCCTAGGGCAAGCGTACCAGAGATGGCACGTTCAACAATTTAGCTGGCACGTAACAGTTAACAGATTAAATAGATAACTCATGGATAAGATATACTTAATTTGCTATTTTGTACTTAATTTTTTCGACTAACGACGGCAATATTATCAATTCTCTCTTCCACACTGTCATTGTTATCGGAAATGAATTTTATAAAATGTAGTACAAGAAATAGTTTGACCGATGACTCCAGTTGGGCGTGCATTTTACTAAAAGTGATGACATACGAACCGAATATAAATTATTTGGCATCGAATGTACAACAACAAAAATCTCATTAATACTAATAACTTAAAATGTATTTTTTTAACTTTTTTCATAAAATTTTAAAAAACTCTTTTTTTTCATCTTTCCCCTATTAAAAATTGTTTAGAAGGGTGAATGAACCCATTCTATCTTTTAAAAAAATAAAACACAATTCATTTGTGCTACTTCCACATATATCCATTCTATCTTATCGGACCATGCTGTTAAATGATGATAAGGTCTTTGCATTATGTTTTTAAGAAAAAAACTAATTATATCATAATTGTAAATATTCAAATAAATAATTTTACAAAAAGCTGGTTGGCACGTCAGACATCGATAAATATTATTTGGGGATTCTTGGCAAGCACGTCTAACGTTTGTCACCCCTAATATACTATTACCCTACAGTGGGACCCCAAACATTCGTTCTCGCATTCATCGTCCTCCCGAATGTATTGTATCGAAATTAAAAATTAATGGTAATCGTTGTCAATGATCGATGTTTTTTTTTTAAATTTAATACAATAATTACCGATCAACCTGTACTTTCAGTACTTACATGCTCTCTTTGTTAAAATAACTTATTTGTAACAAATAATATTGGCATACTTATTTTAAATCTTGACAAATGATGCACATAATAAATGATGACAATAATCTGGGGAGAATCATGATAGGAAAGCCTAGACACTGGAAGAGGTTGACTTGGGAAAGTAATCAATGGAAGCTATATACCTCTTGGGATATCGAGCTGTAGATAACAAAAATTTCAATTTAAAAACGGGTAAGAAAGTTTAAAAAATTCGAAATGTTTGTCATACCTTTAGCTGCCTCCGTACTCTATCAATAAAAAATTTCCAGCAATTGTCTCTGGTATCAGACATCCCTGCTGCTTTTGTCTGCAAAATACATAATGCACTCTGACAATACAATATTTTTAAATCAGTTGTAAATCACTTGATTAAAGTTTCTAAATACCAAAAAAATGTTATATTAAGTTTTTAGGAATATGTGATTCCACTGTTGTATGTTAACGTGATTAAGCCCCAGGACGGATGATGATGATGTCGAGGACTGTAATGCAGTCTGGAGTAGATGTTACACGGTCGGAGGTTGACGACAGACTGATGGTCACTTCTCTATATTCTTCTCTCGTTGTATTGCTTTCTCCGAAAATTGCATATGACGATTCTCACGCTTGCAGGCAGGTCTCCTTTTACAATCACGTATCTCCTTATCTTTACACTCAGTAATATCACATTTCGTAACTGCTGTTGTATGAAATGACGACTTGACAAAAGTGTCATTTTATGGAAACATTTTTCTTGACACACAATTATAATTTTTACTGACCAAGAGGAAACATTTTCTCAGGTCTCACATTGCGCAAATCCGCAGCGTCATGTATCCCTACAAGTTCATTAAATATTCAGTCCATTCTAAATTTTAGTCTACCTCTGTTCTTACACCGTTCACAATGATCTCCACATCTTCATCTGAAAATAAATCTGGAACTTCTCCTGATGCCAGTAGGTCATTGATGAGCACCAAGAATTTCTCGTCTGCCACTTGGGCGTCAGTCATAAGAAATACAAGGCCAATGTTTTTCAAACCAGCTTTCATATATATTCCAGCTGAAACAACACCATATTTATGATTTGGATATTAAACAGTTATAAGCACTTTATTTATATTAGTCCTGTAAAATTAAAATTGATAACTTTGTTATTCTACTAGTTGTTTTATATTAAATTTTCCATTCGGTTAGTTCAATCAATCATTTTTATGGGATACATATTATAGATAAGAGAACTTGTTTACTGTTCCAATTGACTTATGTATTGTCCGTACATGGTGCACCAGTCTTGTACACGAAGGAGTGGATTTGTGTTGATGGGGAAAGGGGATTCTGTAAAATGTCATTTTATATCATTGACAATCAGGTAACAATCTAAGGAATAAATACTTAAAGAAAAACAAGTAAAGAAGGTTGGTCCAAATCTGTGAAACATCAATTATGGATGTACGCTTATTAAAAAAGTAGTGGTAATAAAAATGATAAAACTAGTTAGATACATTCAATCAACATGCAATACTTTAAACAATTACCAAGATCATTCTTTAGGTCAGGAATTGCGTATCCTTTACGCAACTGTACTTGAAATACTTCAAGACCTGACAGAAATGAAGAAAGGCGAGATAGTGATTGCTTTCCTGATCCGCCAACTCCAATCAAAAGTGCATTTCCACGAGGTGATTCCAGAATACGATTTATTCTGAAAACATTAAAAAAATCAAATATTTATCATGTAGGTTGGGTATTATTCAAATAAAAATTCCCCTTTATTCCGAAACCTTATTGTATATCTGGGGATCAATTCTTTATATCCGATATTGAAGGTACATGCAAGAATTTTGATACTTCCCGCGACTACTTTTTCGACAATTGAATTAACATGTTGAAATTTTAAGTTTCTACCAATTTTCAGGTACGAATTTGATTTTGATTTTAAAATCTTACCTAACCTAACCAAAACAATATAAATACAGGTAGCTTATAAACAAGTAAAAGATGGCGAAATCAAATTGAGAAATATTTGAACAGTATTATTTAGCTACTGGAAATAGGCAATAATAGAAGATGAATACTATATGCCTTTTAAGATGTCATCTCAACCGGTCAACTGATCATATCATCAGCTGTACATTCATTGTGATGAGGGGAATCGGTCATGGTCCTTAGATATAATGAAATTTTGGAAATAGTAGAAAAAATCGTGACTTAATACTTTATCAGGAAAACTTCAAGAATCGGGCCATAAACAAAATTCAATATTAGAATATTTGCGAAAGTAAAAATACCTGCATATGTGGTTCATTGCATCTTCGAAGAGAACCAAATTCATTGTGGCAACCAGATCATTATAGGATGCCAGACCTTCATTCAGTAGCTTTGTAAGGTGATCCCATTCTGCTATTGGCATATATTTGGGGTCACCGATCCCATCAGCAAAATGACAGTAGATCAAAGGCTTTTCATAGACAACGCCTTCATCTAGCTCCTAAAAAATATTAGAGATCATGACGATTGAAAATAAGCAGAAAAATGTTGCAATCCTTTTCTCCAATCTGCTAGAGTAATCTTCAAAATTTCTTCCACTTAAAATAAAAAACCCGCTGGTCAAAGAATAATGAAGATAGTTTGTCAAATAGGTTAATAGTATCGATGGATTCGGCAGTAACTTTATGAAAAGTTTATGTTAAATTAAAATTGATAACTTTGTTCCTCCACTGGTTGTGTTTCTAGGTGCGACACTATTTTATCTCTTCGAAAACCATCTACAGTCGGCTATAAACACTTCTTCGAACATATTCGCTCTCCTATGTGGAACATATTATGGTTACCATGCAGCACCTCCATGATTACATGTCATCGTGGAATCGCTTTGCTTCCTCCCATGCCATGCCAGCATCCTTCAATTTCACCAAGTACATCCTATGAATATTACCCTAAGGTGGGCATCCAAGGCGCTGAAATCCCACCCGTTAGCAAAAGAGGCAAGCAGTATCATAGCCAGTGGAATAAGAGTTTTCAATCTTTATTTTGAGTTGCAATAGGGACACGAACAGTATTTTCTTTAATTGAATTCTTTTAGAAATCATAATGGTAAGCTGGTGAAATTTCACATGCAATGATATATATATATATGTTCAACACACCTCAAATCCTTTTTTAATGGTTTCCAATAATATTTTGTGAAATGTATCAATATCTTTTTCATCTACTAGTTTATCACAGTAAACTCTTGTAGACTCGTGCATCCATAGACGGACCAGTTCACTTGGTGATTTGACAGCTTCTCCGGTAGAAAAGAGAATACCCTATAAAGACAATAAAACGATACGAGTCAAAAAACACTTTTTTTATTGTATAATAAGTCTAACTTAAATGTGTGAAAATGTGTTTCAAAGAGGCGAAGTATATATCACTTCTACCAACACAAGTACAATAAAAATTTCAACTGAATTTGCATAATACAGACACCAAAAAAAATATCAAAGAAATCCCAAATTTCTCTGGATATGATGTAAACTATTTCAAACGATAGACATATAAATATATGCCAAGCCATCTGTACATGATTACATTGACATGCATCAGCCTGAACATCTAAAACATATCACTCTACAACTAAAATATCAGTATGTCTAGCCCAGCGCATGCGAACTTATCAACTCTTGGTACGAGACTAATTTTTGTATGGAAATATCACTCGATTTGTTGCTACTGCCATCTTCATATTTTTTTTCACACTGACACTGTCAAATAAGTTCTTGAAATCTTAGGTGGGTATAATTAAGTTTTTCTGGCTCAGCAGAGAGGGGGTTAATGTAGCTGTAATGATATGGATAAAATACAAAAACATACCTGAAAAACATTGGCAAGGTCTCTCATGTTGAATATATAATGAAACTTTACAGCGGTGGGAAGGAACACGGCACTTATCCTGGTATGCAAAGCCAATGCTGCATAGACAATCGGTAAGGCAGCTTGATTCACGCTCGCTGGAAACCTGCCATGTTCTGAAGCAAGATGAGCACAGAGTATCTCCTGGTATATATGGTGACATGCTTCAGGTGACGGAAAACTGAAAAAAACATAAATATACAGTGATTTCATTCACATAAATATGACATCACGACCGAAGAGTGTAAGAAGGTATATAATAATGTCGTGACATGTCTTAATAAATATACATACATACATACATACTGTCGTAATAAATATTTCCTAATAATTTGCATCCCACTTATCGATGGTGTTTTGGCCAATTGATTCAACTCTCAAAATTGAAATTGTTCAGGAGAGAGAAAAAACTGTTTTTACTGAAAACTTTATACGGTGAGTTGCATAATGAATCTTTAAAATGCACTCCTGTAAATTCTCATGTTACGGGATTATATATAATTGTAGGAGTGTCAATATAATTGTGGCTTACATCAAGTGGCCGGGTCAGGATTTTTAAATCTTAATCCAATGTAAAATGATGATTCCCTTCTAAAAGGTGATCAATTTATTTTTCTAATTTACATCATTTGGCCGAGACCTACTCTGTCGTCTTTAACCCTTAAATTCATACAAGATTACGAAAAGTATAAACTTTTTTTTATTTTATTTTTCAAAACTTAAATAGATTTTACAATTTATTTCATATTTAATAGTATAATACATATCAATATTCCATTATTATCAGATTATTATCAGAGTGACATGTGGTTATTGGGTTTAATTTACAATCAAACAAAGCATTTCGAAGTTTTTGAAACTCTTGATTTTAGGAAATGTTCAAATTCATTTTTAATTTTAAAAATATAATATTTTCGTACTAAAAAAAATATTATTGGTTTCATTGATGCATGTTAATTGATTATTATTTGTGATAATATAGTTGTTAAAATAATTGTGACTTAACTAAATGTTCAAATGTTTATTTTTACTTTCTGTAGTACACCTTGCATTTGAGGTATCGAAAACATGTGTCAATACTAAAAATACAAATTTTAATTTCTGTCATTTCTAAGTGCGAAGCGTCAGAAATACAGTATTTTATTGATAGTTAGCTTTGAGAGTACACTGCAAATTTGATTCGTTAAATCGAGAGCTATTCATGCATCATGCATCATGCCATCTTCTGATGATGGCGTGATGTAGCTATCAAATAATTGTATAATATTATTGAACTAAGTATTTTGCTATTGTTTACTTTGTTATAATGAATTTCTATCAAGTAAACGCTAAATCAATCACTTATTGAAGAGTATGATCAGCTGGAAGGTATAAAATACTTATTTTTATTATTTTATACAAATTAAACATAAAATTAGCACTTGACATTTATAACATGTCAACATCATTTAATTTTATTACAATTATAATCTCCTAAAAATACTGTGTAAGTATCATTTTTTATGTCGCTATTGCATGGTGGCATTTATAAAATACAAAATGTTTTTGGGTGAAAATATTTAATATTTTTTTGATTATTTTTCCTGTATTCACACCTATCCATTGCATGTAAATATATTTTTTTTATTTAAAAGTAGAAAATCATGCATTTAAGGGTTAAAATGTAATCCAATCATTAACTCATTTTCGTATTTTTTTAGGGCTACATCAATTGGCCAAAACACAGTTGTTAAAATAAATAGTAACCACAAAAATTTATCCTAAATGTGTAACTCATTTTCAGCGCGTAATAATTTTATTTATTATTCCATACCTGACGGCGAATACACTAAAATGTCTTTGTAGCCTTGAATCGATGGTGAATGAGCCAGCAGTTGGATTCATGCAGGATACAAATTGACAGTTGTGAATATCTTTCAATGTCAGCTTTGTTCTGTCATACCTAAAATGATCACATTATTGTTGTATTATTAGTTGTTAAATTTTCTTTAATCAAATTCCGTTTTCTCTGAAGATTATTATTACTTAGATTATTGGCACTCAATACACTAATATTCAATGGTACAATTATCATGATTTTACTTTGAAGAATAGTTTTCGCAGTTCTTTAATACATTTTACTGAATATTCAATATCATGCAGTCCTAGGAAATAAAATATCAAGTTACAATATACTTGACAACTACCTACTTTGAAAATCCGGAATGCATATAATAATAATTACAACATAATGTCAGCCTGTGCAGTCTAGTGCTGAGATCTTTACCCTAGCGATCAGGTGGATCTAAGATCAAGTTTTAGCAAGGTCATTATCAAATTTAGATTTATTTTTCAATTTAAATTTGAGATCTTGGACATGGGTGTGTGTGATTTTTCTCTTCAAGTTTAAAAAAAATCTCATTTGAGTTTATCTCATATGATTTTAAAAAAATCAAAATCTCTGTGCACTATCTATGTGCACTAGCTGCTGTATTTAATGCCAGATATATTATGAAATTTTTAATAATAAAAATTATAATTGAGACAGTGTAAATGTAGAACTAGACGAGAAGCTTCTTTGCGGTAGCCTCATTGTCCGTAGTATCACTAGTTTATTACTATAGATGTACCGATTTGACTTGGCTGCTAGCCTGGGTGCCACCGTCACGTTAGGAATGTTGCCATACTCAAACAGAACTGAAATTTCAATAAATTCCAAAACTGATATTTTAGCGACGGTTATTAAAAGTAAACAAGATATTTTTCTTACATAAAATGGCAATTGGAGAAATTTATTTTAGACTGACAATTCTAGTTACCAAATTTGCCAAGTAATTTTGATAATACTATGACATTGCAAAGTGGACATATCTGATTAGATGCCGTATTTACCAGTGTGTGTAGTCCATAAATTGCCTTATCAACGTGTGCGGTTGAACTGTGCCATACTTGTCCACCTCCGGCATATTCATATCATCCACAAAGTAGATCATTATTTTATTACCAGGCGGACCAAAGTTTCTGCCTGATTTTTTCTCCAAAGGCTTTTCAAGTATCTTTTGAAGCATTTCTGAAAGATCAGAAAAGACACGTGTGAAATCTTCTGCTTAATCATCATCAAATAGAGCATTTAAGAGAAAGTGACCAGGTATAAAAAAAAAGAAAATGTTTAAGGAAAGTACTGAGCATCTGTAATCAATCTTGAATCGCCTCAAATTACTGTGTTTAACGTTACCCTCTTCGTTTGAACTGTCTATGAGTTCAAATCCTAGTATGCACACTTTCATTTCGAAAGCATTTATGTATGTGACGTCTAAAATTCCCTCGCGCTCATCCCGTTCTATCCCCACTTTCTTCGAAAAAGAGATATTGATATTACAAATAAAATGAATTGAATTGTAGATAATGAAAGATTATCTGTGTTTTTTTGTTATTCGAAGCTTACTACATAGCACATTAATAAAGTGAAGAAAACTTTGGATATTTATGTCAGAGTTGAGACAATAGTATTGTATAAGTACCTGAAGTAGTATAAAAATTGAAAGGCACATTGGTAACAGCATAATTATCCGGCAAGCTTGCCAATTTGTCGGCAACAATAACACTCTTTCCGCTCCCCACTCCACCAACCAACATAACGGGATGTTTTTTCGTCAGCAGTAGATCCATGAAGAATCTCAATCTGGTTGTCTCAGCTGTATTTACCAGACATTGCTGAAATAACAGTGTAAAACAAAACCTATGACAAGCAATCATGAAATTTTACTGAGTTATCTATGCAGTGAGCTTTCATTGTAATTGCATCCCTTAACTGAGGAGTTTCTAAACGTTTTTGCTCCATTAGCCCTTTCTCCATCGCTCAAAATTTAATTCCAATTTTCAAATTGAATATAAGTTTTATTTTATAATTTGGTCCAACCAGAACTATTATTTGGCCTCGGAACTAAGAAAGATGCCTGATCTATGTGATTTTTTTACTGTTTATCGAAGAGGTTTTTTAATAAGCCATGAAACCTTGTATAATTATTTCAATATAGAAGTACAATATACCTGAAGCGGAATATCTGGGTCGAATTCAAACTTTTCAACATTTTCAGACCACGGCAAAAATTTCTTCGTTTTACTGTCAATATAATAATCAAACATATTTTCATTTGAAGGAAATTTAATTGTTTTGAATTCTCCTGTGAACCATTTGTTGAATTCACTCCGCCAATCGAAAAGCTGGTCTTGGTACAGTGCGGAACCGAATCCCCAAATGCAAGAAAACACAAAATACGTTTCGTACCTAAGAGAATAAAATTAAATTATTAGTCGGTTGCTATAGCCAAATGGTAAAACTCCTTGGGCTATCATTCGATGCAATTGATTGGTTACGGGCTCAAATTCCCGGATGAACACATGTTTGCCATGACAGTTTATTTTGGCAAAACACTTAGCTAACTTCTAACACTTTCTTAACCCCATGCTTACATTTCTCCATTTCTTTTTAACATTGGCCATGTCGGCTACATATTATATTAAGAGCATACGACCGCCACACTGTGCCTTCAACCTTTCCAAAATAATTCTGCTTACAAACGGTATACTTTATTTCAATATTATATCAAAATATAGAGAAAAAATTTGTTGTTTTTATTATTTCACTCAAATATATATTCAAATATCGTTTATTAATTTGTCTCCTAATAGTTGGCTTCATTTGCGGTGTTTACGTGTTTAAATCCATCTCGATGTCTAAATTTCCTCCCAACCATCTGTGATTAGATAACCACTAGTCCTGTCCTATCCTTACTTTCTACGAAAAAGAACGGCTGAGTAACAATCATTTCTCGTCGAACAACTTCTCTTGAGATAAGCTGCATTAGGATTCCTTATACTCCACATTGCAAGCGGACATGGTTGGAAAAAAAGAAAGTCATAAGAGTGCAAGCTTCAACATTCTTCGACAGCTCTTCTCCTTCAATATTATTATCATAACGTAACTTGCCATTCTTTTGGTGAATCACTTGGGAGATGTTGCTTGGTTAAGAAAAACTCGAGTAGATATGTGACCATTTGTATTTGTTGAATATCCGTCATTGGTGTAATTTTTTTATACTTCCTGGAAGCTTCCAATAATGGCGGAATATACTTGTCAAAAAGTACGGAAAGAATGGATTTCTCCGACGCATCTTGTCTTGCGTCTACCCAAGATGCCACATATCTGTGAATTGAAAGGTTGAATAAAGATTCTTACCGACGACAAGTAGTGTACTATCAATTTATCTATGCAATTTTTATAATTTTATATAATATGAGTTAAATTTGTAGTTATATTTAGAATTTAGAATTCAGTAGTCAAATAACTCAAAAATGACACCATAAAAATGCTAAGGTGGATAACCTTCTAAGGAATTAAGCAAAATGTTAATTTTTCTGGGTCAGCAAAACGATATTTCTAAATATCCTTCTACTGATTATACTGTGTCTAATTGCTAAACACCTGTTTATAGAATGTATAAAACTCGGGCACAAATCAATAATACTTGATTTATGGTGCCCATTTGAATATTACTTTTCCCATTATATCAATATGGGTTATTTGGAGATGTCTGAGTAATGAACTGGACGATTAATGAATCGATATCTCCGAATTTAAATTTACTTAAAAACTTTGGAACTTCACTCTAATTTTTACATACACTCCCATATTTTTTTATTCAACACTTTCTCATTATGGTTCTCTGGCATGAAATCGGTAATTACTGCATGTTTGTGAAAAGAGTAAAGTCATTGTGAAACTTACGGATTCCATCCCAAGTCCTGAGGATTAATGTAGAGGATTCCGGCCCGGGATACCGTAGCTGGAGTGGCGGTGCGGAGATTGCTGATTTCAAACAGAAGTCTCATAGACTTTGTCAAAGATATTCTTTCATTACTAGCCAGAGTCAACACCTATCAAGCAATAAGACGACAACATGTATTACTTTTCTTCTTAATTCATATATAGACGATTCTACTTAATTGTGCCACTGGTTGATTGAAATAGTCGCTTATTTGGGTTAAAACCCGAAGAATGGAGGCCAAAACAAGGAACAAGCAGTGATTGACATCGCTTAATTGGGGCAAAATTCCACCTGGATCTTCACAATACATATTATTTTACACACAAAAAAATCATTTTCATATTAATTTTCTTTTTGTCACTTTTATTTAAAAATTTGTGGCACAAACCAAAGTGCCAAGAAACGATTTCACACATTTTAATAAACTTTCTTTGCTGGATAAAATTAAAAGTAAAAAAAACATCCAATATCAGAAGTTGAGGACGATGATGATCGTCCACCTGTGCCTGAAACAAACCAGAAGGCAAAAAATATAACCATTATAATAACTGCATTATTTCATGCAGCTAGGCAATGAAGGGAGCCCTACATCGGCACTGAATTAATAGCTATACTGGTTTTGTACAAGTTCAAACATACAAATACAAAACATGAAGCATTTTTGCAGAATTAATTTTTTTTTTTTTTTTTCTCCATGTCCGCTCCCAATGTGGAGCATATGGTCTCCTAATGGAGGTATCTTGACAGAAGTTTTTCTACGAGAACTGCTTGTCACTCAGTTGCTCAACCTCTCTTTTCTTTTTCGAAGAGAGTAGGGATAGAAGGATAGGGCTATGACAGGACTAGTGGTTAGCTAATCGCTCTCGTTACGCCCCGTGAGGATGGGATTGGTGGGAGGGAGGACTCAGACTACGAACAGAAATCCATAAATCGATTGAAAGATCAATCTATGAAAACCGTCCGCACCGGGAATTGAACCCGAGACATCCGTAATCGTAGCCAGCGGCGAAACCAACTGCGCCACGGACGCCGACAATTAAATTGTATGTCCCAACTTATTATTTTATTTTAGAATTGATTATTCCTGGCTCTTGCATAGAAATAAATCAAATTCATTGTTTATTTTATGAGGATTTTGTTTAATTGGGGCAGTCACTTTATTAGGTTAAAATGCGACAGTCTCCATGTGTCCCAATTAGGCTGAATCGGTTGCATTTAAAAAAGAAATTGAAATATTGGATATCCATGTATTTAAGATTTACCTTATTGTCATCCATCAAAGTGTTCAGACTCTCAATCCACATAGGGTCAATGTCTCCGTCCAGGATTATCCATTTTGCTCCATCACCGGCCATGTTAGCCATGTCTCTCATGATGACCGAAAAGAGACCGTCTTTCCACTCTCTGGTTGCAGGGTTAATGATCCCAAAAAGTTCATCGTTGGTTACAGCTTTAGGGTCCAGATCATTATAATAAGGTTTTTGCTTGGCCATCTGAAACAATATATCAATTTTTTTAGAAAATATACATGTGGAAGTAGTACAAAAAAATTGTATTTTATTTTTAAAATATAATGCCTGTAAACCAACAATTGACAGTTAACACCTTAAAAATCAGGCAGCAAACATTTTTATAATAAGCCAATTAGAAAATGTTTTCAACACTGGGATAACAGACAAACTCACGTATTATTGTGTAGGCTAACCTATACAACTAGAAAAATGTGATTTTTGGTTTCCTGGGAACTATAATAATCGAGAAACTTTTTTTATATAATTTATCATCATCAAATTGTGCTTATTTCAGTTCCAAAAAAAAAAAATAGCATGGGAACCCGATTTATCGTTCTTGAATTCATCATTTACGACATCCAAACGTTCATCGTTTTACGGCAACCATGATATTTTTCGATGGGTTCTTAAACAACAATCATCCAAGGATCGACTGAGCATATAAATAATAACTCGGCATTAAATCATCTTCAAAAGTTGTGTCTTTAATTTTTATATAATAGATGCAGTTAAAACCAGAAACTCTACAAGTTATTTATCGTAGAAAAACATCCACAATGGCGTAAATGTGTATAAAGTTGACAAGTTGATTGCCTTTGCCTGGTGGACCCGTAAACAAAACCAATTACTATTTATGGATCACAAACTTTTGGTTCGAGTCTGTATAGTAATAGGTGAAAACGAGAACACCTGACATCCATCCCAATAGCAGTCAAGAAAGAGATTCGGGAAAATAACAAAAATATAAACTAACCAATAAAAATTACAGCATTCACTTTTTAATTCTATAATAGGTTATCCTCTCACAATTGTCATAGCAATAACCAAGCGCTCGCTTGTTGGAAATAATTAATGAAGAAAAAATAAAGCAAAGATTTTCTTTTATACCTGATAAGTTCTGTAGAGGCATTTCCATACACAAGTCTTTCCTGTGCCGGCAAATCCAATTATGAATACTGAATGACGAACGGCAAACAATTCTACCAGTTGGACGATCTAAAAACAGTAATTATTTATTAAGTCAGTCATTGAAAGAAGTAAGTGGAGAATATAGGCACTGTGTAGTGCTTCTGAATATCCCCCTAGCTTGTCTTTCTTTTTGCTTTTTCCCCAAGTCATTGTAGTATTTCTCAGCTCTGCTTCATATATATTATGTATGCTATTAAGCAACCGAAATGCAATTGGTTTGAAGAAGAGGACCTCCTTATTATTTTAATTACATAATAAACCATTTTAAAATACAAGTTGTTTTGAAATTGATGAAATAATTATAAATGCGTTCATTACTCAACAAAAACAGAATTGTCAGTAATTGTGAAATAAGAGAACAGATTTAGCACTCCCTTAAAATACCCAAAACTAAAATAAGCCGATGGCTCTTGGTAGGGGAAAGTGATGCGAGCGCCACAGAGATCCATAGTCTCTCTTGCCTCTTCTACCAGTTGGACCTGGATTATCACGGATGACCGCCGATAGAATGCACTTGGCGGACTACAACACTGGAGAATGAAACCTGCAATGATTTCGAAATGTCGGATGATATAAATATATTGACCTTTAATATAAAACCAGCTTCAGGCTGCAATTTCATATCCACCGCTGCTGCCTGACACATCTTTTCAAACTCAACATCCCGCTTTCTAGGGACATCTAATGCCGGAAACAGATCTCCAATTAGACCCATAAACACTGAAACATCATCCGTCACTATTTTTGGGATATTGAAATCCCTCAGAGCTCTCATTAAAACTTGATCTTCGGGGCGAAGTCTGTCTCCTCGCTGTAATTATAATAAAACATGGAGTTGTGTTAGTATAATGAACCCCACGGCGAGCAAAGTGCTAAAAACCTGTCAGTAGAATTACCTTGAGTGATCCAGCAATCACAAGGACGGATTTAATAGCTCTCAATCCCCAGTCATAGTGATCCTGGTTGGAAAGCAACTCTTTGCAAAGTGTATAGAGGGTTATAAACTTGCGGGCCAGAAGTCTCGCTTCTTGAAATCCTTCAGCAACCAACATAATCTCGCAGATCAGCTCGAAATCTGGTACAACCATCGCGCACGGTCTATTAAAAGATATTTATATTTCAATAAATTCACTGATTGAATTGGCATTTTCTTGATCAAACTCCATTATAGAAAGGTAAAAATATTAAAGTACAGTCGATTCTGCTTTATTGGAACATCTCGGGCCGAAAAATTTTGTCCCAAATAAGCGGCTGGCTCTAATAAGCAAGTATAAGGGGGAACAAATTTAAATTATACCTATTAAAAATATTTGATTTACAGAAACTGGTTTCACTCTACAAAACTGATCACAAATTATATTAAAGAATTAGTTAACGATGATGAAATTAATTAATTAGTTATTAAATGAATTATAAAGAAATGAAAGTAATCAACCAAACAAAAAGATTGTTGACTGTTAGGCAACTGACCTGAATAGAGATTTTATGTTCTCTGGTAACTCTGTTCTCCCTGCATACCCTGGATTCATGGTGATAAAAATACCGACTGTAGGTTTCAATGTTATTTGCTCTCCCATGAAATCAAAGCGAACTTTTTTATATTTGATAGCATCCTGAATACTCTTCACTTGCACGGAAACAACAGAAAGGACTTCAACTGAAATTCTGTTGAATTCATCAAAGCATCCCCAAGCACCAGTTTGAGCTAAACCTAAAATAGACAGTTAGATTTTTTAAATATCCCATTTCACTATGCCAGAGTCTTAAAAGTATCTTCATATAGATTTGTATTTGCGCCATCTTTACAATATAAATTCCTTTACCTTTATAGATATTTCCGCAAGACTTATAATCCATTTGCTCGGAACAGTTGAATACATAGACCATGACACCCAAAGCTCTGCCGAGGTCTTTAGTTGTTTCTGTTTTCCCAGTTCCAGCCGGACCGGCAGGTGCCCCACCCATTATTAAATGAAGGCTCTATAACAAAGATTCACTATCCTGATTCACTCTTGAATTCATTAGAAATTAGCAAAGATGCTCGTAGATCTGTGATAATATTATTCGTCAATCTTAAGCCGAAAGCCATAAGAGAAATTAATACTGCGTTTACAATATTATTCACCAAAAAAGCATTGTTTTTTTTCATTCTGATGGCTTTATTTGTTGGTTTAACCAGAGACTGTACACGGCATATACCCCAATAAGCCCCCACTACCGCACTGGTAGTAATGTACCTTAGAGAAGAAGAAATAATTCATTCAAAACCACATTAGCATTCAATGTGACAAAATCCAAGTTAAAATAAATATTGAAACACAAATACAAAAGAACATGACCAGTAAGTTGTTAATATTAACGCCTTTAATATGAGGGATCTCAAGGTACAAAACATTTTCATATGCCCCATAGATTTTGAAGACATGTATTCATTCTCCTAATTTGAGAAATTTCATTCTTAAGTGACAGATAAATTAACAAACCTGTGTCAACGTAATGTAACATCTATCAGTCAACGGTGTTATAACAAGTCGCGGAGTGTTTCCTAAATATTCATAAGCATACCGGAACTGAGCATCACAGATATTTCCAAAACAGTCGTCGACAGATGTATCCCAACGATGCCTGTAACATGTTTTTAAATGTAAATATAATATATGCCACTATAAATGTATAATTATTATACTATATAATTTAATCAGCAATCTAAGAATCATCGCTAGTCTGAAGGATTCACAATTATTGTATGTATTATTTATCTTCACAAAAAACAAGCCCCTTATTAAATTAACAAAGTATAACAGGTATTTACAGTAATTACTAAACTTGTAACTGGTAATTGTAGAAAAAATCAGCTTTTACAATACATTTTATGTTCCAAAATGCAATTATTGCCAATGTCAAAAAAGCGAAACACGAATAAAAAAGTTTGTAGAATACTTTTGATACACTGGCCCTGTAGGTCAGGAGCCAGGTATGTCGCATATGTCACAATTAAAATAAGAAGTCTACTCAAGGCTCAAATGATAATGGTTTATAGTTAAACTGTTAAACTGTTAGGAAAAACACAGTAAAACATGAAGCATAGAAGATGAGTGAAGTTGACAAAGGGTTACACCGTGGTGGTTAACCCTCGTAGCGATCGAAGAAGTAGGTATCTAACAATGTATCAGATGTTCGGAGGCTCGAATCCGTAGAGCGGTATTATGTGAGAACCGATCTAACAATGAAGGAACTGCACCATCAGAGAGGTAGTTTCAATAGGTTGGAATCCGTAGAACCGTAGCAGATGAGAATTGATCAAACAGTGGAGGCAATGCTCTATCAGAATGTAGTTTTAAATTGCTGGGCTTCGTATGACTGTATCAAATGGGAACCGATCCAACAGTGGAGGCAGAGCTGAGAGCAAAGCTGGATAAATATTGTATCAAAGAGGGAGGCTTATAAAGCCCTCAGTGGACGTAGCACAGGCGCTTTTTAATATTTAACAATGCGCCATCTATTATGTATAGCAAAAATATGATAATTGGTGAATTATAAAACAATATATTTTAAAATAAGCTAGCGACATCTATATGTAATTATAGCAGGCTTTGAAATTTTTCAATTGAAAATTGAAAATTAATGCCACAAAGCGTCGAAATTATTAGATCCCATAAAGATTCGGTCCTGTTGCCTAGTGTACACGTTGGGGATACCGAAATGGAAATTTTCATTCATTGGTTTTTATAATTTGTACGCAGAGACGTGGATGTATATGATATTTTCATATCGCCCAACCAACTCCTGATCCAAGGCATAGAGAGAGCAACTAGCTAACTACTAGTATTTCCTTAATCTTTCTAATGAGAGAGATTCAGTAACTGAATTACTTGAATTATCGTAAACACAATTTCTGTTGGGATTCTCTATTAGGAGTCCAAATACTAAAAGTATGTATGACTTAAAACAAATCTGTGAATAGTAAAATTATTAACCTCAGTTGGCTCTGCCACATGAAGGCATTGGAAGAATCAACTTTTGCAGCGATCATTTTGGCGACCACGTCCCGCGAATGCACATCAATTGTACAAACTGTCATTATCTTCTGACGATCTCCTGCGGATAAATCTCCCAATAGCCACACAATCAATGCATTCAGTTGTATTATCTGACGCTTTTGGTACTCCTTCAATGCATTTTCATAGCCTGGTGAAAAGAGATAAACGTGCGGATGATTTTGATCCCTGAATTTATCGCCATTAAAACAAAATCAACTTTCTTGTAAATAATTCATCGCATGATTATTATTTTGCTCCGATAGTAATAATTTTGTGATGAATTAAATAAAATACCTTCTTCGAGCTTAGCAAACGCTTGATTGGTCTCGATTGTCCACCAGATTTGTGATCCGACAAGAGCTATCTGCGCTGCCCAATCAAAGAGCCACAAATCCCTGGCCTTTTCCTCATAAGCAGCCACCGCACAACTCAGCAATTCATGGAGCGTCTCCACCATGCAGTGTGTTACCTGATTTAACCACACTTCTACCTGTAAATAAAACTCTATGATTCAATATTCTTTATTGATGGCAGATAGTTTTTTGATAGCCAATACTAAATAACAAAATAGTAATTTCTGTACAGGATTCGGGCCTATGAACACCGTAACCGAAACCAACAAATGGCGACGAGTATGAAATAGTATCCTTACTTTTCCTGAGCAATCGCATGCAT